>CM067380.1:64993524-66451024 GCA_034510155.1 Eucriotettix oculatus
ACAGTGTATTACAAATCAATTTTCTGATTGGCAATGTGTATTAGTATACATAATTTATAAAAATATTAGCAATATCTAATAAAAAATTGGTAAGTTCTTAAAACGCGGAATTTAACTTTCTTCACTGTTGGTTTACAATGGAACTAAAACGACTGAAACGACCTTCAACCATGTACGAAGTTAGAAACGCCAGAAAGCAATGTCATACAACATTTTATATTCATCTTTAAGTGTTATTCGAAATTAAATTTTTAAAAACCGCATTTTATTTCTTTAAATTCAAACAAGGGATTCTCTCGCAGGTTGACTGCGGGGTTCACCTTTGGAAATGCCTGGAACTACCCAAAAAAACTGGTTTTCTCAAAGTTCTCACATGCCGAGGTACCTTCATCTATTTTGGGAGTTGCATGTTCTGGGGTCGAAGACCTTGGGGATACTGTAAGAGTTGTCCGCTTATCCTATTGGATCATTCGACCAATTAACCCCTAAAACTAGTGCTGACCTACCTGATGCAGGTTTTCTATGGTTTTCCCTGCATCCCTTTAGGTGAGACACCGGGTAGGATCCTTAAACTATACTCCGGGGACCCTAGTCTACCCTTGGCTACCTTTCTCTACCTTCTATATTCCCCCTTTTCAGTTCCCTTCCTATGCTATTAAAGGGGAGTTACCTGTTTCAATATCACTCTTATGTAGCCTGTTAACAAAAAAGAAAAAATCTTGAAATTCATTCATAACTATAAGTGTGGTTTTAAATATATTTTTTCACGAATCCATGGATCGCATCCTGCTATAAATTTTTAGTGAAGTTTACAGCAATTGTTTTCAACCTTATTTCCTCAAATACTCGTAGAAAATTATAATAAAACTTAAAATTTTACTCGGTGAATCCCGGATTATAGACTACGATGTAGGCTTAAGTGGAGTAGATGGAATCCATTCTAAGGGATTATTTTTCGCTTACGTTGCATCAGAAAAACGCCTGTACGTGAGAAATTACTAGAAACTGTTGACTGGGAAACCGAGAGGATAAGCCAAGGAAAATATTTCTATATGGCGGTGGTGACTCCAGGTGACGAGAGCTGAATTAAAATCAAGCTTTTCAGTGAATTTCAGTTTGATTGGAATATATGACAAAATTCCGTGGTAAACTTATCCTAATTGACGACGAACGTAAAACTTTCAAACGAAACGTTATGTTTAAATAACACTGTCGTCCATTTATTTTTTGCCAACACCGAGTTATACTTCAAGGTTTAGCTTTACTCCTTATCTTCTCTTCAGGTAGTCCCACTTTCCCCAAAGGCTTTATCAAAATATTAACTAGTACATTAGTAAGAGCTATTTTAATCAGAATTCACTATTTCCAAAAACACAATAAAACGGAATTTATTATAGGGCTAAAATCTATTTACGTATAATTTATTCACGACTATCTGGATGATAAACTAACTCGACAATAATCTCTTGGTCAACGCGTAATTTAATTGGCTTAAATTAATTGACGATTAGTTTAAATTAACGAGGTGACTGTCGGTACATTGACCGAGTGAAGAATACTCATGGTACAATAAGATAAGGATGGAAACCTGAGAAAGTCACACATTCCGGGGAACTAAGAGAGTGAAAAATATACCCTCTGTTTCGAGTTACTGTACTGTACTGTATAAAATATAGCATTTACCTTAAGGGAATCGTGGATATTTTCGGTACCTTCCGGGGATGAAAAATATCCCATCTTGCATATTTTTAGTTTCGGATATGTCTATATTTTCCTTAAGTATATGACAAATATTTAGAGCTTGAATATTATAATCTTATACTTAGATAGTTTGTGAATATCTTATTTTCTTTGAAACTATTGCTGAGTAAAGACATGGAAGGTGATTGAACTTATTCGTTAAATTTTCAAAGACTCGTGAACTATCTGTTGAAACTTTTGACTAATGTGTCGAGGGGAAGGGGGCTTTTTGCCTGAATGGTGGAACACTCCCTCGAGAGTTCACAACAACTCGCTCCAATTTCACCGCAATGGTATGAATGCTATAGGAACGCACAAGGGACAACGAAAGTTACAGCCATTCTTTTAAAACCAAGCTTTTCGGTAAACTTCAGTTTGATTGAAATACGGAACAGAAACAAAATTCCGCAGTAAACGTAATCCTAATTGACGACGAAAGAAAAACTTTCAAACAAAACGTTACATAATATATGTATGTATATATATACTCTCTGGTTACCCAGGAAGTCATTTATATTAACCGGCTACAGTATTAATTCGACAGTACACGCTTTGTCCATCACGAGCGCGTCACATGTGCCACGTGTGATTGTAGGTCCTAAACAAGAAAACTAGGGATCCTTTGCAGCTTTTCTGAAACCGATGTTGGTTTGGAACGTGGAAATGAAATGAGACGTGAGGATTATCTCGAAGTGTTGTTCAGATGCAAGAAAAGTCAGGAAAGTTCGGTTGTGTAGGGGTAGGTTCGCCTGAGTCTGATCAGATAAGAATCGGTAGTTGAAGTTTTTACCAGATAAAACACAGATGTCTTTTTAGATATGTGTATAGATACAGTCAATATTGTTGTTTATAAATCCCATTCAATGTATAAAAAGGATGGAAGCAGCTACTACTTACCATAGTTTTGCTCTCCCTTCATATTTCTTTCTTCCATTCTATATTCATCCAGATGTGACCTAACAACATATCCTCTTCATCCTCCTACCCCCCCTTCACCCTATAGCCCTCTAATCTTATCTCTAGTTTTCAGTTAATTAGGTAGTATTACTGTAAAAAAAATAATTAAATCTATTTGTAACACAATTTTGTAAGCTTGTGAAGATACGGCTTGTTATAGATGTACTAGAAAACAGACTAATTATGTTCTAAATAATTAAGAACAAAATAGTCAATATTATACACTGTATGAAGTAGGAAATTAAAGGAAGGATATTAGGATAGAAATCTAACAGGGAAGCGAAACGGAGCCTTCGGCCAAGCTCTACGTGATCAACTTCGCTTGAACTCGTGGAGTGAGAGACTTTTAATGATGCGTGGTGGATGTCATTACCCTAATACGTAGGACCGCTGATATGTCAGTATTTGTCAGCATTTCTGCGCTATTGCCAGTTTTGTTCACCTGTATTGCAAGCGTCTTAAGTAATGCGTCCATCCACCAAGGCAAATGACTTATGTTGTAGCGGCGAACACGAAATTTCATTACACATGTTTGAAATTTTCACTCCCACTGCCCTACGAGAGCTGACGGAATCTTAATTTTATCATAAACATCGGGATGACTCGCAGTATCTTAATCGGTTCAAGAAAATTACTTAAATAAGTGCTGTTACTTTAAAAAATATGGGAAAATGTACAATTCTCCACCACATACGACAAGCAAAAGTTTTACCAATTCGCTTCAAGACTCAATTATACTTATTTTAAGAAAGTCAAAAATATTCCTGGTACATTAATAGAACCAAAAATACACCAATCTCGATTATTTTCACATTCTTTTTATATAACAGGCTTGTACCCCTTCCTCCCCCAATTCCACTGAACTGCTGCAGTAGTTGCATGTGAATGTCATAATTAAACTTAGCGACTTCCACAACCACCGACAGAACGCTCAATTATTCTTCACGTTAATTTTATGGAATAGCCCTCCACACACTTCCCAATAGATGATATCCTCCATTGCTAATGGGGTTGAAACCATACACCAGAAACATTATCAACCTCACTAACCTCGGAAATGATTTATTTGCCCCAAAAATCGGCCATTATAAATTTTATTCCCCTCCACCTCCGTTGAAACGGAGGGAAGTAGTGACTTGCCCAAACAGTGCTGGTTCTCAGTCGTAAGGAAACTGTGTACAAAATTTGCTGAAAAATTCTCAACGGGTTTAGATTTGTATTCGGCAAATACATACGCACAACTGCACAGAATCGGTCAATTATCTTGAAGTAGTTGATACTTCTCCCACGTCTTGCATATTTATTAATTTAAATAATGTTAGCTAAATTTAAAACAAAGTTCATGCTTAATCATATCGCTTGACAGGCTACGTGAGGGTTATACTCTCTCCTATTGCAAGGTTGAGTCTACTCCTAAGGTGGAGGACTAAACAATCACTCTAATACTTCGTACGTATCTCCTGAAAACTGGTGAACAGTTTTTGGAATTGTTTCAGGACAGAACCTGAAAGGAGGAAAGGAATTAACTCAAATCTTCAAAAGATCAATAGAAGCATTCTCTACGGTGAGCACTGAAGCTCACCAAAATTTCAACGGAATCTGATAAATGGTATGGGAACGCAACATTCAAACAAACATTCCTTTCTATTTATATAGATTAAAAGAAGAAACAATTTTTATATTACCTTTCTTTTGTTTGAACGTTGGTCAGAAAACATTATAATATCAGGGGCAGCCGTTATTTCCAAATAATGTTAGGTCCACGTACCTAATGTCTATATATTTTTTAAAGATGCAAGTAGTGGGAGTTGAGAGAATAATGATCAGAAAATGGTCGCAGAAAGTACATAAATAATATCCGAATTTTAATTTCGATCCCATTGTTTGTAAGTTGGAATAACTTGATGATGGAATTATTTAATTTTCCAAATTACTCTGACTAATACTTAGTGAAAATGTACCTAGTATGCTTAACAAACGGAGGAAAAAACAGAATATTATTTCACGTTCTCATATATTCGCAGTCCTGACACCTAAGTTTGTATCTTATAGACATAATTTCATTAGTTAATAAACTTTTGAAATTATGCGTTATAACCTACGTTCCTTTCGTCTACGATTTACATCAAGGTGAGATCAATTCCAGTAAATATCCGGACCGTACGGGTCCTCATGTATTGTCACTCGCTGAAGCATTTTAAATTAAATAATACGATGTCCAAGAATTATGGAACGAGAAATTAATTAAGTCCGACTCCGCCTGATTTCGTCTCTCGACCAGAATTGTTCGCCTCTTTCATCCAAAAACGTGTCATCGCACCTTCATAAAATGTTCCCTTTTTTAGTTTCCGAATCACGCGTTTTTTCTAAACTGAAAGCTCGCAGAGTGGCTATATGGACTAAAAATATCAGTTGACTGCACCGTGTATTCGAATCAAATAGACCAGTGACCTGAAACCACACGCAGCCAACGTGTGTAAATAAATATCCAGCTTCAGCTTTTAATCTCAAATTTCTATACAAATAAAATGTAAAAAGTAAAATATTCAGTGCAATAAATTGCATTTGTTGAAAATTTCATTTTATGAATTGTTTTGTATGGATACCGTTTGTGGCACGTAAACAATATGAGTTCAAACATTATTTTTATACAACATATATTTCCGAAAATAGTTTTATAATAATGTAATGCGTATAGGATAGGACAAAGGTAAGGATGACTTAAATTCTATACAGCCGAAGTCATTCGCAATTATGAATAAATAAGAATTAATGGATTTTTGTGTGTCTGTCCCGTATGCGTTCCTATACCAATCCTACTACTATAAAATTTTGCTAAGTTGTATTTCCTAAGTCAGAAAAGGTTCCTTCTTACCTTTGTTCAGGCCAAAAAGTTTAGAAAACTAATAAACAGATGACATGCAATTTTAAACAGTTATCGAATAACTTCAATCACCTTCCGCTAGCCATCTGGAGTAAACAAAACTTGGCATCGAAAATTTTACTATCACTAAAATGAGCCAGGGGCGAGAAACGTGAATCTGGTACATCACCGCTTGTAGATCCAGGAGCTGGTGATGATAGGACATTTCTTCTTTGGTCAGGCTGTCTTCTAGACTTCGCGGTCGGTACTCCATCTATTGGAAGCTGAATTTATTCCCAATCGTATTTCCTTCATACTCGGTATACTGATGTAGAGTAATATAATAATGTAATGGAATGCCTTGTAATGGCATTACGTAATGTAAACTAATGATTTAATGTCCTAAAATCTACTCTGCTTCTTCATATATTAACCTATTCCCGCCTTCTTCTGCCTGATGGGGTGTGTTTGCTTTCTCCGAGGCTTGGTGTTGTTTTTCGATGGCTCGTGTCCTTTTTGCCGGGGCTTACCGGGGTTACAGGTTGGAGTCCGTCCGTTCTTCAATTATACGTGTTTATATTCCAAGAGATGTTTTTCGAGTCCCAAAATCAGGCCTTTGTCCCAATTTTTCGGGTCTAAGGGCTATCCTGCCACTCTTCTAGTGGTACTGATTTGCGTTTTTCGTTTTGGCTATCGATATCATCTCTAATAGATGTTAATCTAACATTGAAAAATCGTGATTATTTTTTCTGCCGTTGGCCTGGTAGACAGCCTAGCCCTCTTCCGAATAATTATCCTCTATATACATATATACAAAATTAATAAGTTATTTGGGGGTGGGGAATTTTTCCCATAAATATGTGTTGAGTGCAAACGCACACCACAGTGTGTGTGTTTTGTGTATGATTTTCAACGACGCAGTATATGCTTGTGAAGCAATAACCAATTTGTTTCTCTTTTCCGCTCTTAACCATTTTCTTTCTTTATTGGTCTGCATTTTGTGACGATTTAGTGGGATTAAAATGTAATAGTGACGTTGCACTGACTTCGTGATGCGTCACTTATAAATGAATCGTGATTTTGTCAGTGTAAGACCCTCATATTTTTTCGTCTGTGATTTATTATTCATCTACATCTGCCCAATACAACGATCCCACCGAGTCATTAATACAATCTCATGAGCTAAATATGGACTACATATAAGCTATATATTGTAATATGTGTGTGTTATGTGTTATATAAAACTCTCCAATATTTTGCTTTTAAATTTGTTCCATTGAACAAGATAATATGTTTTCAAGGAGAATATTGAGTGGACCACTTTGGCTTTTTATTCAGAGGATAGAATAATTTCCAGTGCAATGGACCTAAAATAAATTCTAGAAAAGAGACAAAGGTTTTTCTAACTCTTCAAGCGATCGCCAACCTTTTGTTTGCATATTGGTAAATTCAACAAGAAGTCCTCTTTTCCATCGCTCAACGCCTACAGCGTCGCTTTTGTAATGTTTTCATTCGTACAGTAGCAGACCGACCTTCTTTCACAAAGACTGCTGCTCGTTTCTATGAGAGGAATAACTTCAAACGGGAAACTGCATGCCACTTTTCGTTTGATTTTGGTCGATAAAATTAATGACTGTATTTGATTCACAACAAAGTTTCCCGATTCCAAAATTATAATAATAAAATATTTATCAGGCTATGCTTTTATTCGTTCATATTTTAGCACGCCGAAAGCTGATAACTAATTCACCTTAATATATAAAATTCCGTAATTCTTCTCCTCTTAAACAACTTGAACAATTTGATGAAACAATGTTTCATATTTATGTATTTTATATTTAAAAAAATTAAATTTTAATGTTTCAAAATTTGTATTTTATAGATGATTATGGCAATTGCCGAAAGCTCCGAATAAAATTTGGAAATCAAAATTAAAAAGTTTTTATTTTGTGACTGATAAAAACAAGGGGAAAATTATCATTACTGATTGTTTATTTTTCCGACCAAATTTTTAAAATATTTTTTGTCTTTCTCATAAAAAATCATATAATCCCAAATTTCAGCCTGACCATTTGAATATTTGTGGAATTTCACTAACACATCAACAAATGCACAAGATCATTGAGTCGGGCCTTGCCATTGTTTCGACACTTAGATTTCGTATTGCTGAGTTCTGATATATTCCGTGTATTGTAATTGTGTGTGTACTGAGTATTATTTATCGATTAATTCAACGTTGAAAAATGAAGTGAATTTTAAATAATATGTGAAATGTGCATAGCTTGAATTACGATTTATTCACATGTTCATTCGACGGCATTTCATCTAACCTCCCAACAACAACAAAAATATTTTCCGCGTTCATTTGTGCGATTTCAGTGTTAAGGGGCGTGAAAAGTTACGTATTCAACAATGTGGCAATCAAGTATTGACAAAGAGATTACTGTCAAATTAAATAATGTAGCCGGCTAATATAAATGAATTACCGGGCAACACCGGCACGAAGCTAGTAATAAACACATTCATCAACAAATACTGATGTTTTTATTAGATTCTTAATTCTTATGTAATTGTTAATCATTTACACAGCGTGTCATTAATACAATCTAATGAAAATTCACTGATTGTGGAACACTCCTAAAACATAAGAGTTGCATTTAATTATTTTGGCTCGACAGCTCTCTGCGTGTGCCAATTGTTTGAAGGACTACTTAAATATAAACAATCATCCTTATTTATTATACATATCATTTATACCAATAACAAATACGTTTAGGGATGTAAGTATTTGGATATGTATGCGGCACACATTAAATATTTTTTATACAACGTTCGTATATTAAATAAGAATGGACGAAATTTTTGGCATTCAGTCACGAGTCGTAATGAACTAAATATTATAAGAGAAATGAGTTATTAATGTTATATTAAGTAATATATTAATATTATATTATTATGCCTGTGGGAGTTCTCTCTCGCAGTTATTTCTCATCAGATTGACTGCGGGTCTCACCTTCGGGAATGCCTCGTACACACTCTGGATATTTTCAAGGTTCTCACATGCCGAGGCACCTCCGTCTATTTTATGGACTTTATGGGTCCTATTTAAAGCTTTTCAATATCAGGAAATTTTATACGTCGGAAAACATCCATAAATTTATGTAGTTTCAGTAAAACTAATAAACAATAATAATTTCTTTCTAATCGTATTCTTTTCTTGTTCAATATTCAGTGTGCCACTGTGTTCCACTTGTCGCCTGAGAGAGTTCTTCATAGTTTCTGCTGACTAGTAATTATTAGAATTGCAGTGCATGTAAAGTTTCTGAATATATTGAAGGATTTAAGCAGCCGGTTTATTGACCCTCCGTTGATGCTAATCGATGGCGGTGAGCTGTTTTCAAAGGGTGGCCTCGTTTTTAGAATAGCATATTCTAGACTTGAAGATTCTTTACGTTGGTCATACTGACGATAATTTTGCTACTAAGAGTGGGCGGTTCAAGAATTTAGCCTGTAATACTGATGTACTCCTGCAATAAACTTCCACGATTTTATTCTTTACTTTCATTCCTTAATAACGAAATCAGAAAATAATTACTTTAGCATATATTGACGGTTCTGTGTTGTTTCCCAGATGAACCTGGCTTGGCTTAAAAAAAAGAACAAACCTTATAAAGCTTACATTTGAAGTTTGAAGACGCTACATTAGTGTTTATTTGAAATTCATCAATAGTGAAAGCCCTCAGTGAAGAAATTGTTCAACCTCATGTAATACATACAGTACTTTCATTTGTAAGATCTCTGTTCAACCAACAAAAAATCGAGCTGCGGAAATCTGCTCTTTGGTTTACAACAATAAAACATATATTCGGTGGCAGACTTCAAACGAGGTCGTACGAGCTGTCAAGACGAACATCGCAGTGGTCACTCTAAAATAATTACCAAAAAGCACAAAATGAAATTTGATGACCCTCGACTAAAACTGCGCGAGATAAGACAAGGTAGGCATTACAAAAGTGCTGTGCATCGCATGTTGAGGGAATATCGTGACATGAGAAAACTGTACTCAAATTGACTGCCGTGTTTGTTTACAATTAGAACATAAAACATATATTGGTCGTTGCGCTACATGATACTCTTCCTCGCAAGGTTACCATGTCTTAGGATGGAAACTCGAAAAAATTAAACTTAACGTTTCAACTCCCCTAAGAATTAAATTTCCGACGGCTTATCTGTAAGGATTGCTGCCCTAGGACTCGAAGCAAAGCCCGGTTCTTTTTTCTCCCGTTGTGCAAAATTTTTGCCTAGCTCCTCTCCCCTCTCGGTTTTGTATTACAGCTCCCCTAATTAGTGGAAACTGGCCTCTGCATCCCCAGCCAAAACTATTGAATTTTTCCTTGTTGGCTGTCAAAAATGTCGCTTGGGTCTGAAAGGGCGAGGGCCTATTCCCGGAACCTGACTATCTTTAAACGGAAATTTCCTCCTAGAACCGTTTCCTGAACCTGACCATTCTTGTATCATCCGCACATTTAACCCAGATATTTACACAAGATGAAAATTTAAAATAATCAATAACTGGGGGTAGTAACGCACTTGAGCACCTGTGTTACATAAAAATGACAAACTAAATCAAATAAATTGAGATGTTCGCTATATAAAACACAAATTAAATTAATTGAGATATGCGCTGTAGAACAGTCAAAAAATTGACCGAAAGGAGAGAATCTGCAACCAAAAAAATAAAGGCAAGTCCATCTATTGACAAGGTCATGGCGTCAATTTTTTTGCGACGAGAGAGGAATAATTTTCTTTATCTTCCAAAAGGAAAAATAATCCACGACGTGTATTATAATAACTAAATTCAACGTTTGGGTAACAAAAGAAAGAGAGTAACGCCCGACTTAAAAGGAGGCTTCGTAGGGAACGTTCTGGTGTTCGTCCTGTATTTTGTCTTCAAGAAATTCCCATAGTTGTTCCCTCTAATTTTGTATGCGTCCTTCGTAATTTATAATTTTTCCACAACGTCTCTTGACATTGTTTTATATAATATTTGGTTTCCGATTCTATGCGCGATTCCTTCCGTACTATTTTTAAAATTTCTGTGGGTAATTTAATTATTCACAAAATTTGATGCTACGTAACTTCCGACTGACATAAAAAAATTCCAAATTTATTTCTTTATGCATAGATAATTCAAAAATGTTTCTTTTTAGTTCTATAATTTTTCCAGTCTTTGACACATTTTGGCCAAACAATTTGATTTCGTGGTTCCTATGTTGAGTTCACTGTTTTTCATAAATATACATATACATAGTAAACGTGTCATTTGCAATATTCTACACTCTTGTTCATCACAAGTAATTATTGGAAGATATTAGACAAATTGTGTGTTGATCCTACTAAATCATAGTTTCAAATTGATTTTACGTAGTGCACCTTACTGATATACATAATTGAGAATTTAGTCTGTAATCAAACATTTCCATTATGCAATTACTTAAGCTTATTCAGCTATTGTTGCTTTTCGCAGCATTCACTTGCTGGACAAATAAAGGCTTATATTCTCAGCAAACAGAAGTGAATTACGCCTTACACACGTCTTGACAGCTCTACTGTAACTAAGATAACAGTGTATGACTTGCAACCTAGTACCTCGTACCTTTAGTTTCTACGAGAAATTAACTTATCATGATTTACATTTTTATATAATATAATTATAAATTAAAAATAGGATCGTCAAATTAAATAAAATTTATTATAAAACTTAGTCTTAAATTATGAACAGTGAATTTAATACAATTATGCCTCACCATGTTATATATAAGGGTCGGATGGAGAATGTAATAGGAAGGAGAGGCTGCAGTGAGCCACGCATATATATGACTACAGGACTCCGTCCCCTTTTTCTAGATCCGTCCGCCTCTAACTGCACCACGGGACTCCACTTCCGGCGCCAGGCGCTGGCAGTTCGTCATTCGGACAGTCACGTGTTAAAGAGGGAGGAAGAAAATGAGCCGAGTGGCTCCCTCACCCCGAAGCGGCAATCTCACAAGTATAAGCAAAAAGAAACCCTCCTTCAACATTGTGTAAACAATACGAATAGTACCATTTGCAATGTATTTATGCGTTGTAGAATTGTTAAAACGTTACTCTACAATAAATTTTGTTTATTTGATTTCCTTAGTCAAAGATTTGAATGTCTCCTATCGGCAAGTCTTGATGAATGTCATTGACAAATGATGGTTCAGTTCAGTTACGGAAATGTGCACGTATTGAGAGTTCTCGACCACGTAACCCCATAGAAGATCTTAGCGTGGGCTAAAAATTGGCACTGTAATAGGCCAGTTACAATAAACCGAAACTATACGCTGGTGTTGTAGAAACTGTTGAGTTTGTTTCCCTTGTGCTGCTGTCCTGTTTTTCTTTCTTCCCGCAAGCATGTTTTTTTAGTGACAAACTACATGTGAGTCTTCCACATGGTTGCTCTCACCTTTAATTGCGTAAGAAGAAACCACACGATGCGATCGACAGTGTCAACTACACTGTTACTTTTCAGTCCGTAACTGATGAATTAACATCAATAAACTTATGTAAGAGGTGCGGTCCGATATATTTACTATAAATAGCAGGTAGCACCGAGTGTCCTGGAGGCAGGTAATGTAGCGCAGTAGACCTCTCCCCAATTTGATTCACATTTTTATATTTTAAAAATCGAAATTCAGCAGCAATATTAAACTCGGAGACAGGCAGACCAGCCATTGAAATTTCAGGCGCCTATGTGTCTGGTGGAAAACGAGTTTGCCTGCCACTACGAGAGATCATGGTTGTTTTGCTCTAGGGTCGTTTACCCTGCCAAATTTCCCTCTTCGTCTGCGCAAAAATTCCCCCGCTCGACATATGACGAATAAATATTGGTGTACTCACGTCACATGGGGTGGCGCTTTCCCTTGGAGAAGTAGAAAGGAAGAGTTTATCTGGGAAGTGAAAAGGCGAAAAATAGGGAGAGTTGATCAAGACGTTGAAAGGGCGAGGAAGCAGGGAGGCAGTCAGTGTTGCTCCGAAGTGGAACGGAACATGAAGCAGAGGAAGTAGGAGAAAAGAAGTTATGAACAATTAATAAGTCAGTGTTGATCGACTGTTAAAAGGGAGGCGAGCGGAGGAGGTGAGCATTGTTGCTCTTGAGTTAGAAGAAAGAGCGGACAAGGAAGGCCAAAGCTTCGGACTTACTTGTAAGTTGAATGAAGTAACTGTGTATTGGAATTTTGGAGTGAAGAAGAAGGAAAAATATGTTTTCCTCAATCGTCGGGCAGTACCAGGTCCAGAGCCTTTTCCCCGACTACAGAGGACAAATCCACAACCCGACCTGGAAGTGTGAGAGTGGAAGTAGGAAAATCTACTTCGCAGGAGTTCCGGTATTGCTGATAAGATGAAACAGGTTCGACACGAACGTAAAATCTCTGCTACACGTTGCTACCCCAGTAATTAACGCTGGCAACCCCCTGAATATTTAAATATCAATTCTCCTTGATATGTATTATTGTAATAGTGCGCAGGACCCGTAAATATTATTTTTTAATATAAATAAAATTATTATTAAGACGCAAATAATTTGTTAAATAGTTATAAAAAATCATCTCCCCCTCCATTATTACAGTTCCGTCAAGAGAATTCCTAGTCTAGTGGACTAGATTATTTGTGCTTGGAATTTTATTTTAAAACATTCAATACATATGAATTCTACGTAGCATAACAAGAAAAATATTAGCAAAAATACATAATTGACTGAATTTGATCGCGACATATCAAATGATCAATAATACAATTACAATAATACATACTTTTCTGCCTCACATTCTAACAAACTTTTTTTTATTATATACGACATATTATTTTAATTATTTATCGATTCAACACACCATTACAATAAAATGATAATAAAAATCTAATTAATTAAATGGGAAATATAGAAGTAAAAGATAATCAAAATTGTCTGACTGTATTTTAACTTAGAATTCATTCCTGTAATAATAATAGCAACAGTAGAAGTTTGGAGAAATATAAAATAATTACTTTTAAAAGTTTTACAAGTAATATTTCAAAAAACCTAATTCTATATCAAACATGGCTGATATGTTTGCCATCTAGTTTTATAATTTATTAATTGTTTGGTCTCATTTTTCTTGTAATGTCGCGTATATTTGGCATATATTAAATATTTTAAATTGAAATATCAAAGAGAATAAATCGAATATGAGCAACAATGTTCCACTTCGTGTGTAACCCACTGAGCACCTACTCGGTACCTTCTCACAGGACAATCGCTGTTACCTCTTATTTACCGTTAATAATACTAACCGCATTTGAATCGACTAGTTTCATCACCGATAACAAATATATTTTTTATGATCTTCTCACTCCTTTCTTCATTGAAATATTTTAAATAAACAATAAAGATCCATATATTTTATTTCAATTTTTCATTTTTATTTTAGATGATGGACAAAATTAACTACTTTTATTTAGAATGTCTGCTCATTACTAATTAACAGTGACTATCGGGTAATTTTCGAACTGCTACATAGCCTATTTCCCATTTCGTAGCAGCATTAAACATCGTGTAATCTGTGTAGTCTGTTGACCGAAATGCATCGGTAAACGTATATTTTATTTCCAAGATGTTCTCGTCGAAGAAGAAACCTTTCGAACTTAGCGTGATCTTATAGAAGTGTGCCCGAGTGCAGCACAGCCATAATGTGGGGTAATAATATTTAAAATTAGAGAAACGATAAATCAAAATGCCCCTCGTAGCGTTCTACCTCAAACAGCCCAATATACAATACCAGAAAAAGATATAGCTATGCACTCCTGAAATAATACAGACGTGTATCTGGGAATCGAATTGCGAAAACGTCCAATACAGTTGAGAATATGACATTACGTTTGCTGGGATAAATTATTTTGCACTAAATCTTTCAAAATTCAAGATGAAGGGATCTATCCAAAGATTCTTCAGATATGTGAAAGTGAGGATGTGTAGGGGTTAAATTTATAAACTTAAAGAAAAACATCTGTTGATATTTAAATTAGGAATTTTGTAACGTGTTTTGTGTTTAATTTTGGTACATGGATGGGTACCAGAGGATTAAAGAATTAACATTTTAATAAACTTCATATTTTATTGAATATTAAATTTAATGAAGTTTTCATGATTTTATAATTTATTTACCTCAGCTTATCTCTTAGGAGATTAAAGATAGAAAGTATAACCTGAGGTAAAATCAAATGGAATCTACTGTTTCACGTATTTTACGGTCAGCAGAGTGAGAAAATAAAAGATATTATTCCTTTAGTTGATTCTTACATGTCAATGAAGGTTTTCAGGTCCACATCGTGGACAATCAACGTATTCATCATCAGTAGATATTTCAGAGGTACTTGTGCTGGGTTGTTGGTCAAATTTAAAACCCTTTTTGACCTTCATATTATCCTTTTATTGATGGTTTCTCCTGTCACCTTCTTTTGTGAAACGTTCAATGGCTCTGCCTTCGCTTATCTCTTTTCTATTTGTTCGTTTTTCTTCTAATCCATTCTTAAATTATTTCTGACTGCTTCGAAAGTCATTTCCTTTTATATTCCTTTTCCCTGAGTTTAGGAAGCGGTAAAATTGAATGAATTCCGGAAACAGGTTTCTTGGAATTTAAGGTTTCCACGTTTAGAATGACTAAGTTTCCTTGTTGTAAAACTATGAAAACTGGTGTCGTTCTAAGAATCGGCCAAAGTTTCATTTGATGGTTTCTTATATTGAGCCGGAATATAATTTGCTGGTCCTTAGATCCATCTGAAATGTGCTCTGTTCAATTCTGAAGTTGAGCTTTAACCTTATTTTGAGTTTGGTAAAACTAGAAGGGGTAAAATTATCGTAAAAATACGAAGGAACATAATTTCATTATTTGTAAGGTGAAAATAACTATTAACAAATGAACAGTGGAATAAAAGGAGATAAAATGGCCAATCAAGAACAGATAGGCCTAAGCAGTGCTGCGTACTCTTGGCCTCCCACGTAGTGTTTTTACAAATCCTCACTTGCCACCTGCACCTTGCCTAACATTGTAGCTAAAGACTTGTTCTTTGAAACGATATGAAACACAAAATTATAATTCATTGTTATGTGCCTCAAAATTCTTAAGTTTCAAACTTTAATTATTACATAAAGAAGTAACGAAATTATATTTTAATAGCAGAAAATAGATACACTTTTAGACTAACTAAAATAGTACCAAACGTTTCCGTAAGTGCTATGAAAATTCACTGCTTAAGCCCTCCCTTACTTTACATATAGGATGCCAGGACTCTAAAAGAGTTGTTGAGCTGATATATATATATATATATAGGAATAAAAACTGTTTGTTATGTGATATTTACGAAATGAAAATGAATTTTGGGAAACGATGGGGAGTGGTGAACTAAATTACTCTCATCCTCAGGCGCGTTAAGGATTGAGAAAGCGTTTGCGTCGACACACTGCATCGGTGGAGGAGTAATCTGTATCTCACAACTTCAAGATGAAAATTGTTCCTCTTCAAGGAATCACCACTACGATAAAAGTGTCCATATTATCTGCAATTCCCGTCATTTTAAATTTCGGATACGCAAGTCGCGTAAATCTGATTACCTGTCTGGCTCCTCATTATACATCGTCTCCAGGAATTAACACACCGCCCAACAGGCGCCTCACACTAGTGATGGACAGGTCGATTCTTTTTGTTGATCGTTCAGGGTCGATTCACTCCTTGCTACGGATCCAATTTTTGTAAACGACTATTCGGCTTTCCAAATTCCATCCGGTTCTCTAATCAAGGTTGAGAATTAATAACTTGAGAAAAAGGGGGGATATGAATACATACAAAAATTATAGAACAAAAAATGTAGTATTTATAACGTCATTTATTTATAAATATATTGTCACGTTTCTTAAGGATCGTGAGATTCAATAACACACACACGTAGAGGTTATAAGCGTTTAATCAACGGCGAAGTGCTGTACAAAGCTCGTACTGCTTAAGACTGACTCCGATTTGGAATCCAGTCGTATTTATACATACATGGAATATTCTAGAAGAAAATGCTAGAAACAGAAATACTACAAACTAAAGGCAAACAATGTAAATAAATTAAACAAATAAAAACGGTTGCGTCGGCTGGGACTCGAACCCGAGTCTACGTGTCTGCAGTCCTCTGCCATCACTGCAGGTCTTGAGATGTGGCAATATGTCTATTTTACAAAATTTACAATATATAAAAAGACGGCCAATAAATCAGCATATAAATTTATCACTATTTATTCAAAAACTACGTTTCGTCTCCTTTTTGAGACTTCCGAAGGCGTAAAAATTTAGCAATTCATCATATTTACTCCTGGACTCCCTTAGCCGAAAGATTATTGAATGTACACGATAAGAATTTAGTGCCGCGGACCAGCGACGGTTACGGCCGAAATGATCTCAAAAAGGAGATCATTTCGGTTTTTGAATAAATAGTGATAAATTTATATGCTCACTTATGTGCCGCATTTTTATTTATTGTAAATTTTAAAGTCGGAAAACTATGTAGTATTTTACAAAATTAATATTGCTATTTACATAAAGCATTAGGGAAAGGTTTTGGGAAGTGAACCGACTCCTTTTTCCGGCATTGGAAAATATTCACAAAGAATACAAAATTTTTTAACACTAAAAGATTAGGAATTTATTTTTTCTCATCCCTCGATACAAGTGGATCCGCGCTTCTTTACATGGTGCGGGTTGGTGATTTTAGAACAAAAAAATATTATTAAAGAGGTAGGACAAAACTGTGTACACATTGAAAGGACAAAAAAACGCCTTGAATAATATGTTAGCTATGGATGCAGAGAAGTCGTAAGAATAACAAATCGAAGTTAAGTTTCTGTCATGATTATTTTAGCAGTAAGTAAGACTTTACCAAATCGTGTTGTAAAACGTATCAGTTTTTCGATTCAGAACCTGAGTTGAATCTTATCCGACGACTCAAGTAGCTCACACCGAAGCCAAGACTCAACGACTCAAGGAATTTGCTCACGAGTCTACGAATCGAACAGTGAGCCGTAACTCTTTTTACTGTGTCATTTTAGAGAACGGTTCTTTGAATCGATTCTGGTCCCTTTACCCACCTCTACGTCCAAGTCACGTTTCAAATTACTAAATACTCAACACTTCCTTATATTTATCATAAAAGTATATGGCAGCCTCTATAACTTGAGTAATCATTAACTTAATGTTATTACTTTTGCTGAGTATGACTGGAAACAAATAATGCGTGTTTCTAGTTCCAGAATTTGTCCCATATCAACAAAACTTTAACATACTTAACAAATCCACATCCATAATTCTACATTACGCAGCTCAGTGGTGGTAATTTGCTTTGAAGGTCTGTTCACCAAAATATTACTGTAAACTGCAACACGCAAGGCTTTTGAAAAGCTGCGGGTATCGATAAGGGCTGGCGTCATAAACGCTATTTGCATTCATCAACGAGCACAGTTTGACACTCCACAATAATTGACATCTTCATCCCAAATCGCATTGCCCCAACTGGACATCGTTAAAGTCAATCGCATCTCGCTTCAATGGAACAAAAAACGTTCAGCTGCATGGCTCACTATGCAACATGGAGGCTCAAATAAAGTGGGAAAAAAACTATAAATAAATGAGCATGATATTTCGGTCTCGGAGGACCTTAAAATATCTGGAGAAATTAATGAATATTATCTGTATTAGTGATCACTTAAATTTTTGGAGAAAAAAGAAATAGAACTGTAACAAACTGCAATAATTAATTAAATTGAGTAATAAATGTATTGCAACTAAATATTAGTGATCAACTAATTACGCATAAGATATTCGGGGACAAAGCAACTAACTTTCATTCGAGCCAAACTCAGAATTCCCATGGTGTTCTGACTTAAAACCGAGTAGATAAGTTGCACTATTTGAATCAAGAGAATATATTGAGACGAACACAACGGCACATTCCAAAATAAATGATCCAATACTGGCTACAGTTCTGTTTACGTAGTCGTCGGTATAACGTTTATCAACTTTTATTGGTAAATCCATTTTTCCACAAGGAGAGTTCAATATTTTTATAAAATATCTTTTTTATCGTAATTGAGCATCAACTGTGTAAAAAACCATTCCCGTCCTTTTAATCAGAAATTACAGGTAGAACTCGTCATTTTTCTTCTTTTCAATGGTATATGCTTATAATTAAATCATTACTCATCATTCATCTTCAGCTTTCCAAACTGTATAATTATAATTTATGATTGTCTCTTTTAGGACTTAATCCGATGACCCAAAGACCAACTTGCAGTTTGCTTTTGTTATTTTTATTATCTGTGCTTTTTATAACCCTCGTTTTAGAGAAACGTTGAACCTGACGCTTAAATTCGTTTGTCAGTAACTTCCGCTCGTTCCATTACCGGTTGACGTGTAGTAAACAACGCGAACTTTAATAAGGCAGAACAGGTTAGAAACGTGTGGGGAATTAAATAATAAATGTTGGAAAATTACATAATCGTTCTAAAATATTGTCTGAATGGTGTCGTTTGTAACCAATGAAAACGGAATTATTTAGAAATAGAAATCAAAGTATCTATATTTTGATTGATTCTTTAAAAATGGTGTATCGTTTGTAAAATAAGTAATCTTCCGAGTTATATTGTGCGTCAATGACTAAATATTAAAACTAGAGCAAATCATAAATATATGGCATGGAAGGAAAAGAGAGAAATTGAAGTTTGGCGTCGTCACTGATGATAGGTACAAGCTCTTCAAATTTTCGGAAGCGTAAATCTACTTCTTTCGGAGAAAGGGAATATCGGACTACTCAAACGAAAATTTAGAAAACTTGAGCATCTCTTCCATAGCGACTCCAGGCTCCAATTTAAGGTGAGCCACCATCTCTCTTCCATACCAATATACACCTTTTGCTTTCAATATTGCTCCAATTCTTCTCGGTGTGAAATGTAGCTGTGTGATAGGAGGAATTTGAGGCCATATATGATGAAATGCACTTCCCAATTCCTTGAGACTTGATGGAACTTGGATTCAGCTCCCTGATGGCACATTCTATCTCATCCCACAAATTCTCAATTGTATTGAAATCTGATGATTGTGTAAGTCAACGAAGGAGGGTAAAGTCTTCGTCATACTTTTCGACCCATCTGAGGGCAATGTCTGCTTTATGATAAGGAGCATTGTCTGGCTGGAAGTATCCTTCCCTGGCAGAGTACACAATTAACATAACAGGTTGTACTGGATCTGCTATAAAACTTTAAGACACTTGAGCATTCAGACGTTGATTCACAAGAATCAAAGGACACGAAGATATCCCCCAAACCATAATATTTCCACCACCAGCTTCAAGTGTTGTGGCAATGCAGTTGTGGTCCACGCGTTCGAATTGTCTTCATCTTCGAACCCTGCATCTGCATGGTGCATTTGAATCCAGATTCATCTGACCATACAACCCTCTTCCAGTCATTTACTGCAATCCTTGAGTTACTTTGCAAACTGAAGATGGTTGCTCTTCTTTAAGGCAGACATCAGAGGCTTTCATACAGGTCGTCGGCTTCCATAGCTCATATGGTGTAATGTGCGGCGAAAAGTTCATTCAGAGACGTTCACAGTTAGCCCTTGATTAATAATCCTCCGCTATTTGGCACTATGTTGCTGAACAACTCTGGCAAGTCTCCTTTCAATTCGAGCATGTGACGACCATAAGTCTGACGATGAGACCCGCTTTTCACTCAAAACACTTCATAAGCGGAGCCGTTTTGATAATACTGGTTACGACGCTTCGAGCTCCTACGATCATCCCGCGTTAAAACTAGGTTAAATCACGTCTTTTGCCAATAAATTTTCAAACAACACAGTGGAACTGATGATTCACGTCTCCTGCATTCCCAATTTATAACTATCGCTCCCTCTAGCGGAAACATTGTGGTGCTGTCAGGTTGTCAGAATAATTTGACCACTCTGCGGTATGCTCTATTTTCAGTATTTGGTCGGAATTATACTTATGTTAAAAGCGATACACCATTTCAATCAAATCAATCTAAATATTTGTACACTGAAACAGCGATTTGTAGGTACACTAATATTTCGCACAATATTTTCAAACTCATGGTCTGAGTGGAAGCTGAAAAAATTGTTTATTATAATTAGAATTTTATTTATTAATTTATTTACCAAGATCTAATTTTTATGAATATTTCTATGTTTTATCCAAATAGTTTCTAAGTTTTCTTCAAATTTTCTCATATGGACACGTGAATTCACACTGAAAAGTGAATAGGTGATTTCACTTGTTGCCGTTGACTAAGATATGTCTTTGTTAGAAGAGCATGATAGAAAAATCTGTACTGATCCGGGAATGGAACCCACGACCTCCACTTATCTATTAGACACACTACCTTCTGAGCTATTCAAGTCGACTTGCGCTGGATAGAACTTTCTCCGTCCTTTATATAGACCTGAAGCTCAGGCTGGCCTACAATTTACTGAATCACATTCTTCATCCCTGTCGAGATTTTTCCATTCTGATCTTCAAATTCTGTTTCATAACCTTCATGGCTGAGCTTCAATTAAAAGCATTTATTATATTATTGAATTTAAACCGTTGCACCTATTATTAATTTACACGTAATACCCATTCTTCACAGAAGTCCTAAAATTAAAGTGATTTAGTAACATTGTAGTGTCAGGTCTAAATAATGGATGGCCAAACCTCGCTGCTGGTTGGGAGTCAATTGGAATGGCTCAATTGGTAGATTATTGTTTCTAGTAAGTGGTCCGGTCGAGATTTTTCCATATAGATCTTAGAATTCAGTTTCTTAACCTTAATGGATGAATTTATTCTGTTTTGGGTTTGTCTGTTTCCGCAAGTTTTCGAAAACACTGACCCTGAATATTCAGGTTCCAAACTTTGAAATTTCTGAGTGATTCCGACAGGTTCGAACCAAGATGATGATCTAGATGTTCCAACCGACAGACAAAGCTTCAAGTTTTCTTAAAATTTGTTACTTCCGTTTTATAAATTTTCTTCTATATTTTCAAATTTGTTGTATTGTTCTCAGCATTCCTCCACAATTTTTGTCATTTATCCATGTTAGAATTTCAAGCCATTCAACAGAAGACTAAATGTACTCATTTTCTTGTTACTTGGTACAGTGTGAATGCGACCTTGCAGTAGACTTTTCGTTTCCTAATTGTGTTTCCCCCCTGCTGCAGACGCAGAGAGTGGGCTTAAATCTCCTAAGTGAAGACCGCTGTTTGTCGGATCTCCTGCTAGGAATCCTACGGAGCCAAGCCTAACGGGGTTTAAAAGTTTCGCTACAAAAATTACCATCAATTTCTTCCGATTGAGCATTTGTTTCGTTCCTTGCTGAACTTCATTGCCAAGCGTAGAATTTTCTTTGTTGTTGGTACAGTTCATCAATCTCTGGTTCTAGCAGTTCAATCAGACATATACAGTTTGAAATGTTGAGAGTATATGATTATTCTAAATTTTTGGTTCAACGCACTGTTTGACAGTTCTGATTGGCAACACCCGCTATCACAATGCTCTAAAATATTAAATAATGTAATACAGGAAGTTATGTTCACAAAGTGGTAAAAACTTCTAATGTGTGTGTGGTATAATATTACTTTACAATAAAAACGATATATTATTCGTGTTATAAATCCAATTCTGCTAAATGGAAAACATAAAAAATATGCATTGGTAAAAATTATTTGGTATTTATTGAATCCTGATACGACAGATGCTCAGTTTGCTTTTCCAATTACTTGTTTGTTATGCTCAACGGCTGTCAATAATGATTGCTTTTCCATAGCTCAGTGTGTTTATCTGAAAGACAAGCGTCATTACATTTGTGTAACAAGCACTCCATGTGCGATTCAGCAGCGGAAACATCACAGTCTAACAAAGTTAGGGTCACAATTTATGGAATGAAAAATTATTGAATGGTCCTTTCCGATTTCCTTCGTACTTCATTAGGATGCATAAGAGATAAATATTGTTAGATTCCCAAATTGTATACAACAACAAATTTGCTAACATACATAGTTTGGGAAACAATATTTATGTAGTTGAAGATAATTGATGTTGTTTTTGTTTTTATGGCTATAAAATTAAGAGTATTTCCAAATGAGATCTACCAAAATCAAATTTCCGTCGCTGACATAATATGCAAGGAAACTGTCCGTAAATGTTAAAGATATATATATATATATTTAATTCAACCACGTAATCATGATCATAGCAATATTTCTGCGTGTGATTATAGTATGCACCTCGAAAATACTAACTTTACTTAAGGTTAGAGAAGTAAGTAAATAATGCTAGATGTATTTAAAGATGTAGGAAGACTGATGAATGTGAGTTCTGAGGAACGAACTTCAAATTAATGGTTATTATTACGATTTTCGTGAATATGTCCAATTCTCTGGTTCCAAGAAAACTTTCGTTGATGTCATTAGTTCCCAAGAAAATCTAAACGAAAGCAATATCTAAAATTATCTATAGAAATTAGGAATGGGGATGACTTTTATCGTTCTTGGTGTAAATTTTGTAAATGAAATAGTACAGTCGTTGTCACAAAAATTAAGCGACACATACCGTATGTTTATCTAACTACGAGACTTGTAGTAAAATAATTTTTTCCATATATTAACATTGTAAGTTACTTTGCTATCTAGCCGTTTAAGTACAGCCATAAGCAAATTTATTGATACATCGGATAGGAAAATGGATTCATAGTAAAATAATTATGTGATTTAACGAATGCAAGCTATATATTTTATATATATACACACAATATGTATATCACTCGTGATTTGCAACACATATGAGTTCTTTTTTTTCAATTTCGTGGCATACGTTAATGTTTATGCACGAAAAGAAAATACTTTATTAAACCCAAGTACTATTAGTGTTTATTTCCGGGCGTGATAAATCTTTTTCATCAGAGGTATATATGTGTAATACGTGCAGATTGTTACGAAGGACAACCAAGATTTGAATTTTAGTGAAACCTGATTGATATTTAGTGCAATAATTTCAATACGTAAAATTAAATGCAACACTGTGTGTAGGGAATGAATCTTACAGTGTGCCTTCCTTACTCCGGATTCTCTAACTGCTGATGACTGCGGGGAAGTTATTTCGCTGGCCCCAAAATCCGCGACCCAGTTACAGTTAATCTGCAGTGGTGACTCGGGACACGAACCAACTGCTCGTCGGTTCACCAAATCTGCCTTCCGCTCCCAGTTTAAGATGTCCTAAATATTTTCTTGAGAGGAAAATAACTTTAGTGGATACTCCTTTGGCAATACGTGATCATAATTTTGACTATTGAAGCAAATAATGGAAATTTTAGAGGTTGTACTGTGTCACCTTCGACAACGAAGTATCATCTCACCATCATTGAAGACACGTCCCTCTTTGCATCTTTGATTGTCCACCAATTACGATCTATCTTTCTTCGGGATGTGTAAAATCACAGCCAATGCCTCTTTCTACCGGTGCTTGATATGTGGAACACGTTCTGCTGACAACAATAAAAGATAACATAGTTTTCTGACTTTAAAATTTACAATAAGTAAAAAGACGTCCAAAAAGTCAGCATTAAATATATCACTATTTGAAACATCCTCAGGCTTAATACAAACAATATTACAATAAATTAAATGAGTTCTATGTTACAAAATTTATATATAAAAAAACATGGTTAAAAACTTACAAATTTATTTGCTCCTTGACTCCCTCAGCCGAAAAGATTATTGAATTTACATGTGAAGAATTTGTTGTCTCGCATGGACCAACACCAGGGACGGTTACGGCCAAATTGATGTAGTAACAATGAGTGCTTATGGCAGTTAAATTTTAACAATAGAGAAGAATATTTAAGCGTTAAACTAATACAGCAAAAGAGTATCGTAAATTTTGTTAAAATTGTTCGTGTCATTTTTAACATTGATTGCATGAGGGTTGCACCTGATATACAACATTTCACTCAATTCTCCAGAAGTAATTATTTTCTTCGTCTAAAATTTTCACATGTTGCCAATCGAAATTGTGATTATTAACATGCATGTGTTTGGACACAACTGTGTACTTTTTAATGTCTAATTTGATGTTGTTCTTATGTTCCTTAATACGAGTTTTTAAAGCTCTTTTAGTTTGTCCGATAGACAATGCGTTAGAATCTAAACAATTAATTTTGTATATAACATTGTATTTCCAGAAATTTAATTTGGTCTTTAAGATTTTGAACGAAATTTAAATTATTTATTGATTTAAAAACAACGTCTACACCGTAATTATGAAACAAGTCAATTAGTTTATATTGTATGTTAGCTATGAAAGGTAAAATTATGAAATTCATTTTTCTGTCATTAATCTTTTCAACAGATAAATTTTTGTCGAAATACTTTATTTTATTCAATCTAATTTTGACATGTTTGTTAATGAAATTGATTGGGTACGAATTTAGTAACAGAATATTGGTAGCTTTTTTTTAGATTTTCACTGCGGTATTAGTGATGTGACAACTTGACAGCCTTATCTACCAGATTATAAGCCATGGCTTTCTTTTGAGCAGTGGGGTGATTGGACTTATAATTAATAACTCATCCTGAATATGTGTGTTTTTTATACCAATTGGTTATAATATTTTTATTTTGAACACTTATCAGAACATCAAGAAAATTAATAGTTATTTTGTTCTATTTCATAAGTAAAATTTAAATTTTGATGATAACTTGAAAATTTGGATTAAATTATCTAATTTAGTTTTTGGAATTATGCAAAAAATATCAACAACAAAGCTGAAGGTTTAAAATCTAATAATGAGATATATAAGGCTTCCAAATCTTTCATCACAATCTCTCCAAAGAAAGGAGACAAAGAATTTCCACTTATTTGGTGATTATGAGGGTTATTAAATGAAATGAAAAATAAGTTGAGTTCAAAATTGAGTAAAACAAGCATATCAGGCAAAAGAATGCTAGTAAAATCTGAAAAATTGTTTTCCCATTTTTTTTTAAACTTTCTAAAATTAATTCTTTAGGTAATTGATTGAACAGGGAATCAACATCTGAAGAAACTACAATATGGTCATTAGGTACATTTAAATTTTGTAAGTTCTCTACTAATTGTAATGAATGTTTTAACAGAAAAATGTACTTCACAATTTAAACCTTCTTTTAACAAATTATACAAAAAAGTTGAAATTTTGTGGAGGGTACTGTTTGTTGAAGCTGCTATATAAATTTTGTAACATAGAACTCATATTTAATTTATTGTAATATTGTTTAATAGTAAGCCTGAGAAAGTCTCAAAATGGAGATGAAACGCCGCTTTTGTGAATAAATAGTGATATAACGTCTGAGACATGAGCAATCAACAATGTCGTCTTTCCAACCAATAATGAATTTAATTTCACTTCAATATATTACATCCCCTATGAAGAAATGTAGCTCTTCACAAGCTTCTTGTTCATATTCAAACATAAGCATTATAAACTTCTAAAATCCTATAACAAAACTCCGATTTGCGAGTCTGTAACAGGTGTTTGCAAATTCTCAACTAAACGTTTATTAAAATAGTTGCAGCTCACAAACAGAAATATTCTCGCAGGATGGAGTCTAAAAACAGAAAAGTTCTCCTAGTAACATGTGCATTAACGAAAATATTGTAGTAAAGGACACAGCATTTATTCGATGTTTACATAAAAAAGCAATCGTATGATTCTCCCTCACCTTTTCCGACACTCTGACAGTATCTGTATTAACAATCTGTTGTCACTTTTCGTCTTTCTTTTTTCTTTTCCCCTTATTACATTTATCAAGACAGCAGCTGGATTACCAGAAAATAAATTCTCCGATTCGAACACTATACAATTCTTAAACTGCTTGTTGGAGTCGCAATTCTCATAAAGCGAGACGTTTTACTAGAGTTGAACCTGCAAACCAAATGGCGGCTGATATTCTAAGGAATCATTAACTCAGAAGTAAGACAACCAGAACGTATGGTAATGACTGCGGAGCGGCATTTACTTGGAACGTCTCGGGATATTAGATTCAGACCCTTCCAGCAAAGCGGTACTAACTCGTTCCATAATTGGTCTTGACTTAATCCATCATTTTGAATCCATCATAGATTTTTTTTGCATACTTTATCATCCCTGTTATTTGCGTGGTTCCCTGTACAGTTCACGCCAGCCAGTGTCGTTGAGTATTGACTGTCACTGCTCGTGCTCGGGGCAGTATTAGCAAGACAATCGGATTAGTCCTGAGGAGCACGTGACTACTCTAAGGCTCAGCATGTCTGAGAGTGACAAAAATAGCTATGTCTACGACGGCTGTACAATTGACCGGGCTTCGCAACCATGACACGTACTAATAGAGACGAATATTTTCATTAAAAATGAAACAAATTGCTTCTCCATAGATTGCTAAAAGTTACCCTTTTAATTGGAACATTCAGTATATTTTTATATCTTCATGTAGTAATTGTGTTCCCACTGTAAATCATATTACAATAAAATCAACGTTTCTGAACGTAATAAATATGGACACAATTATTCAGTTGGACCAGAATTATATAATCAGTACTTGTGGTAACTGAACAATTACGTCCTATAATAAAATTGATTTTAAACTTGTCAAAAAATTTTCAGAACCCTCAAAATATCACGGTAATATTTGTTAAACAAAATCTACGTGATTATATACCGACTCAGAAAATTGTAAGTAAGCTGATTATTGGTAATAAGTCCTAATAAGCATATTAATTCATCATTTCTATAGTTCAGCTTCTCAGCCGAATTGATTACATGTTTCAGTAACTGAGCGTTTATATAAATATTTTTTTGGGGGAGGAGGGGGTTAACAGGCTACATGAGGGTGATCCTGAAACAGGCAACTCCCCTTTAATAGCATAGGAAGGGAAATGAAAGGGGGGTGCGGAAGGTAGAGCAAGGTAGCCAAGGGTTGACTAGGGCCCCCGGGCTATAGTGTAAGGATCTTACCTGGTGTTTCACCAAAAGAGATGCAGGGAAAACCTTAGAAAACCTGCAACAGGTAGGTCGGGCATTGGGTACTATTCTATTGGGTACTACCTTCCGAATGACGGGAGCCGAGTTTGCTGTGGGGCCGCAGCATTCCCTTCTCCGTGTCTCCACAAGTTTTAGGAGGCAGTTGGCCGACTGATCAAATGGGATCAGCGGACAACTCTTGCCTTATGCCCAAGGTCTTCGACCCCAGTACATATACCTCCTAAAACAGTTGAAGGTGTCTCGGCACATGAGAACTTTGAAAAAAACCAGAGAGAGTACGAGGCATTCCCGACATAATCAGGTGAGCCCCGCAGTCACCTAAATATAATATTGTAATGGAGAATTATTAAATTCTTTTAAAACTGAAGGGACTTTATGCTGCCTGCAGGACTGAAAGATTGGCGTATTATGGGTCTTCTGCCTGCTCGCGCAGTCTCAGGCAAAAGGTAAAGATTTACAAGAACGGGGTTGTTGGAAAAACAAGAAATTATGGATTTCAAAGAGATCTACGCTGTGTGCCTGTAAAGGTTGGTCTGGGAGATTAGTAGGAAAATGCCGGCAAATAGAAGTAGCAAGAGCCTGATCTCTACAATTGTTTTATACCTTCCAAGCCAATACCTGCAACCTCCCCTTCGCCAAATTAGCAGACGCCACGACGTGGTAACAAGATGACTGAATCGGGACAGACCAAAGAAGTAGTACATTGTAGATTAGTGTTGTAATTGTGCGAACAATTTAAAATAAAGAGAAGAATAAATTTAAATGTTTTGTAACTAAATATCTAATAAAGGAATTATGAGAATAATTAAAAATGCAATTAGCGTACTTGTATTTATATAATATCGTAATTTAATGTCTAAATTATTCAGAATTATTATAATTCTCAGCAGTATACGTTAACTGTTAAAACGTAAAAATTTTAGAGATATTTAACAGAAACAAGGTATGAGATAAATTATAAAAGTTACTCGCTATCAGAACTTCCCAGAGTTTAGATAAAAAATTTAAATTGCATATTTTAAAATAAACTTTCTGGGGACTATTGATTTACGTGAAAGCATAATTAATTGACGACAAAACTTGGAAAAAAACGCTCATGTTAAGTAAACCTGATAGATCTAAAATTATCTGGGAATAGTTATTTTTGCGCGTGAATATTAATTATGTTCCTCGAGTTGAGGCAAACTTTATTTGTATTAAAGTCATAGCTAATTATGTTAACGTGTTTGAGGTAATATTTTTCTGCTCTGAGGGTCACAAAAATGATACTTTTATGAATCGGGGCTAGATTTTGATTATGACCAACAATTTTCGAAATAGAATGCCTTGTGTTCCATCGTAATCCTACAGACCATATTGCTGCATGTATTTTCGTATTTCCAATTTAATTACAATGATGCTGTACTTGCTGTGATTGTGGTGTGTTTTTGTTGAACATCTGCACAATTATGCGGAAGAGAAGAAGCCTCGTGTAACCCGAGTCTCGAAAGCAAGGAATTACAGGCGAAGGATGGATCCGGTTAAGTTGATATCCAAGGCAGATGGCGCGCTCCCAGTTTAATTGTTTCACCTGATTGTGGAGGACGACTCCTTCTGAGAGCCGACGATTTCTCCGCGTAATGATAGCATTATTCTTGCAGCGTATTTTAATTACGGCCGAACAAAGGCAGCCGACTATGTTCTCGTACTTATGGATCATTTTTTCTGATTCCATTAACAACACTTTCAGTTCCTTTCGTAACGTTACCACTTCAATATCATTTACTTTTCTTATTTATTGAAATATACATTTCATATATATATATATATATATATATATATATATATATATGAAATGTATACTGATTCATGTACAAGGACTTAAGTTGATCGTGTGCTTCTTTCTAAAATCAAAAATTTATATATATACTCCGAAGATTTTTTAACAAGAAAATGAAATAGAGGAAATCCTTACCAGGAAGTCTAGCGTTTGGGAACCAATTAATCCTGCCATTCGTATTAAATGAATAACCTCCCATTTTTACTAGAATTTCACAAAATACAACACGACTATTCAAATTCTGTAGCAAAGTTCCTCAGACGTCGATTTTGCAACAGTAGCAAACTAAACATGTGTCTGAAATGTAAAAATCGAAAATTGTTGCGAAATTTCATTGCATAATAAAAACCCGATGTATGAGTACTCTATTAACAATTCTTGTCTCTAAAGAGCATTAGCGTAAAAATCTTGACTGTCTTGAATCTAAACTCTAATTTTGCAATTTAAATCTCAGGTCTACTCTGTAAAAACGACTGTCTTAGTTTTTCCATTTCTGGTCTATCGGGATACAATACTGGTTTCTCCTTATTTAAAATAACAACAAACAAAACAGCGAAGGAAAGAAAGTCTGTAACCGAACGTGGCAAATATTGAAGTTAGTAAATGTCATTCGGTTGTAACACCAAATGTAACTCTAAAGAGTAATCTACTTCCTCGACTGTCCCATAGAAATCTTAAATTGTCGTATATTGGTGCATAATTTCTTGCGTATGTGTCAGGTTAGCAAACAAATATAACGATAGATTTAGTGAATAATACAATTATTTAATGAAAATGGTTTCGAAATTTGTTCACAATTTTAAATGCATCAATTGACTAAAACAAAAGGAATAGATCTTTAAGATAATTATTTATCTTAGAGGGAAAATCTATTATACAACAGTATAAAATTATTTGGGCTGTTATTTACGCTGTTATTAAACTATTAAAATTAATTGATATGTTATGTGTTAAATGGCTTACCTTATAATGTTGAAATTTGTATTCATATACTCCTTTTAATTATTTCTTCTGAATTTGAACTTGAAATATAATATCCAATACTATTTAAGCTGAAAATAATGGATTATTTTAATGGTAACTATATAGTGAAATTCCATTTCAAAATTCTTCTTTCTCGAGGGTAACAAATAGGTAAATATATTTTGCTTGTGTTAAACAGTGATAAATGTCGTGATTATGGTTTCCTGCGTACCTAAGTTTGCTCCTGGAAATTGAAGGAGTAAAGAATATTTTATCTTCCGACAAGAGTGTCGCGGGGATTGGAACGATCCCGGCGAAGAAAGCTGATACGAAGTTTTAAGTGTTGGAACAACAATCCCATTAAAACTTAGAAACTGATTATAACCACTTGTAATATGAATTAAATATCGTTGAAAAATTTATTTTTGTAAAAGCACTGTTTTTAAAAAAATTGTATGTTTGTTTGGTTTCATTTTCACAGTCCACGTCCACAATTTCAGTTGTGATGAAGGCGGAACAAGAACTTATCATAATTAGGTAACACTTTTCTATGATTAATCAAGACTTTTATCAGATAATATTCGACACAATCACCATATCCGAATACATATTAATAGAGAATCTCTTATAAAGTGTAGAAATGAAGGTTAAGATATTTTCGTACAATACCCTGAGATTATTAATAAAATAAAACCATTCACAGGAGAAAATTTTGCGTTATAATTATAGCTATTTTAATATTTCAGACTTCGATAATTAATCTTATTATGTTCCACTGTAATCGATATCGTAACTAATTAATATAATGGCTTGTTCATGTAGTAAATAACGGAATTTAACAACACAACACGTTTTTGGTTTTAAAGCTTAACGCTAAACTCGACATAAAGTTGAAATTCTAATGAGAGCTTTGTGATGAATTATTCTGCTTTTATACTACTGTCGCGTATATATAATAATTATATACGTACAACGCATTAGTAACACAATATTTATTAAAAGTTTAATATATTAAACATATATTGAATATATATTAAATTTACAATAAATGAGTTAAATCAGTCTCGTTGTCAGTCTTTTTAATTTAAATATTAAACATTACAACGTTTCGTCTCTTATTTGAGACTCCTTAGGTACTATATAAAAATTTACAATGAATTACATTAGGTAATATGTTATGAAAAGAGTTTTAGGTACAAAACACGGTTTAAACTTGTACCTAGTAGAACAAAAGCTATTAATAGTAAAAACTCTAAGGGGACTATGTTGTAATTTTTCCCATGAATTAGATAATACTTTTAACTGAACACTTGCGAATATAATTAATATATTCCATACATTTTCTTCCTTTTTAACAGTCGTTGTCGCCAACAAAATTTCCTCCTTCCATTATATTTGCTCATTTTGCGATTTGCAAATTTTCTCACCCTAGCCTATCTGTATTTCATCATACACTTCTCTTCCTCGCTTAGTAAATAATCTCTACAATTGTATTCCCCTTCCCTGTGAATCAAAAGTCTCTATTCTTTAGTTTTTTGATTTTCCACACACTTAAGAAATCGATAAATTGCTATACGTCTTTAGAATGTAACTGTTTAGCTTCTATCTTTTTAACAACAATTAAAATATTATTTCAAAGGGTAACGAATTACTCGGCCGGGTCGAGATTTTTCCATCCCGATCTTCTAACTTCTTTAAAACGTTATTTTTCACGTTTTACTAACAACTAGATGGGTAACCGGCTTTGCACGAGTGCTGAAGAAATTTAGCGTCGTGTCAATTTATGTGAAGGGCATTGCGTAACGCGTACATTAAAATCTTCAATTATGGATACTCGTTCACTGTTTAAGGCAAATGTAAAAATATTACAGAATCAGACAATATTAAACAAAAAATTATTGTAATTTTCACCTGTAATTACGTCTTGACACATTATTTTCAAATATTTCGTATTTGACTAGTATTAAAAATAAAAAAAAATTAAAAAAGCTCATAACCTATGATTATCAATAACTCTCACTTAAAATTAGTTCGTCAGTTTTTGCAATTGACAACAAATCATAATGATTAAAAATTCTTACCTATTGCTTTTATCGCCCAAAGTTGTTATTGTAGGATACGATTGGGAAAAGGTCGAGTTGCCATTCTGATATGGTGGTCAAAATAAATGTAATTTATGGCTGGAACAATTTAATCGTTGACAGGAGGTGAAAGAGTTGGGGAGATTCTTTGGAAAAAGAGGAGATGGTTTGGTAGTTTGTTTTGTGAGAAATAATATCCAAACGTTACAGATTGATGGTTGAAAGAGTTCCAAGCTAATCTGTAAGTGGAATCCCTAGAGAGTTAGTTCCTGACCATGCATTGTGTGTATGCAAGATAATCGTAAGTACACACTCCATTTTACATATTCCTCTTCCCCCGAAGCATTATTGATTACCACCATTGAAACATGACGTCATGAGCATTGTACATTAAATAATGAACGGACTGAAACGATTTTATAGAAGACAATAATTAACGTCAATTCATCTATTTGCTACATTTGTCTGAATAAGCAATTACACCGTATTATATCTGGAAAGGACCGTGATTCTTCTAATTTATACGTAATAGTTGATCTTATCGTAATATATCAATAACAAATAGTAAAGTGGATCTAAAGTCAGACGATTACTATTAACGCAGGATATAATACGAAAAGGAAAATTATTACAGCGTGGTTCCCTGATATATGTTAAAATGGTGATTCTAAATTAAATGTAAATATACTAGGAACGTAATTTCAGAAAAATAGTATTGTTTTTATCACCCTTTATTTCTGTATATTTTGATCAAATGTTTGAGTAGAAGAATGTAATATACAGGCCCATGTTCACATATTTTTATGGCTATAATTCCTTCCACTATTGCGATAGGGGTTAATTACACCTTTCCTCCCCAGTGCTCTGGCGTGTATCGCGCCTATGGATATACAAATTAAATCACAATTAAATTTCAACAATTTTACATTTATTAAAAAAATATCAAAAGGAAATGTGTACAAAAGATATGTGCGCCTACAACTACTGACTACTACAACATGAGATTCTACCCCCAGGTTACCCTGTTTCGGTATAGAAACTCGAAAGGAAATTTTGATGTAAAAAAATATATTATACATTGGCGGACAAAATATTTATTATTGACTCCTCTGTAATAAATTTGTTTATTTTAACATCGTATGCAACAGGCAATACTGATTTTAAAACAGTCACGATTGTTAATCTTTCGTATACAGTTAAAAGTGTTCATTATTATTTTAAAATACTTAAATATTGTGTAAATAAATAATCCACTTTAATTTCCCTTTTTTTTCTTTAAGATATATTTTACGCGTAATACAAATTAAATTAAAATTTAACAATTCTGCATTTATTTAACGAAAAAAAGTATCAAAATAAAATATTACCGACTGCTCCAACATGACATTCTATCCCTAGATTAACGTGTTTCGGTATGGAAACTCGAAGGGAATTATAAGTAAAAATTAATAAACTTGGCCTCGCAAAAACTCCAGGAAAGAAACTTTCAACTGCTTACCAGAATAGGATTTCTTTCACTCTGCTGGAAGCAAAGTCCGGTCCATTAGGTCACATGAACATCTATCTGCTCCTCTCTAAGTCTTCACCGATTCTTGCTCCGTCAATTCCAAATCAAAAATGTAAGTCTCCGTCCTCTGCCAATTTTTGGCCTCGCAGCTCTCCCCTCTCCCTTTATCTGACAGTTCCCCTAATTGGTGGAAAACTGATTTTAACATCTCTATACAAATCTGTTACCAATTTCTGTATTTGTTGGTGGAAGAATTTCCCCCTCTGCCTGAATACCGAGCCTTCCGGGAAATTGTGGACTATTCTTGGCTGGAAACTAGTTCCGGAACTTCCTTACCTGTGCCTTGTGGTTCTTTTAACAGATGTACATTTAATGTAGTAATTTATTTTAAATGTAAACTTAAAATAATAAATAAACTGAGAGAAGTGCGCTATAGGGTTTTAAAGAATGTTGAAATTTCTCCAATGGCTGAAGTTTTATTAAGAATATGCAAACATATCCTTTTAATTATATACATTCGTTGCGTCGATCGTTGGCAAAATCTTTAACTTTTTGGAATACTAAATGTGATAGTTTCACACGAAAATACAGTATGTTATTGGAAAGTGTTTATGAGCTTTTGATTTACGTACTTTTTATCAGTTAATTTCATTTTATAATTACGTCTATTCTTGTCATTTATTTTGTGTTATTTGACGTCAAGGTTTGATTTATGCATTTAATCACTTATAATAGAACACTGGTAAGACGGCACACTAGTATAATTACACTGCCCAAGTTATAAATAACATTTGCTTGAATGTAGTTCGTGCTCCGTACTGAGAGCCTTATCACCACCTAGCTTCACAATACCTTTCAAGTGGTTCAATACAATTCGCGCATTGCTTGGCTGTATTATTTAACCAAGGTCCGAAACCGTCTGTCCACTAGAGGATGTTATTACAAGTCTATTTCAATCGTCTATTCATGAACGGAATATTACCCTACAACCGTTTCCTGTGATTTGCTCCGGTTAAGTAATGACAGACACCAATAATAGAATATAGAGGAAATTTATCTCAAATTATGTATGCCAACATGAATTCATTGCGTTTACCTTGAGTTTTGATGTTTCTAATTTCTTTTCATTTCCCAATCTCGAAATTAAAACAAGCAATTCTCGTCTTCAACATTTCTAACAGACCCATTTTCTTTCTTTGATAGCGATCCCATTAATGATTTCGCGCAACGCTCTTAAATCAATGGCCAACCTTTCTCCTTTATCTCATAAATAGATGCAACGGAAATCTTGAGAAACTCGTCCATGAATTGAAATGTGTCGCTTACTGCACAGAAGTATACGGTGCTAATGCAGCAATATTAACAAAAAGTAATAGCCTGAAAAGTAATGACTGTTACTTTTATTTATTTTAAATATCTTAATTGGTCAGATTCAGACAATACCAGGACGACGATTCTTCTCAAGTACAAATTTAAATCATAATTCTGTCTTGCAATTCAACTATAAATTCAAAGCTAATATATCCCTTAATTTCCTCGACGTTACTCTTACAGAAGATAATTTTAAATTATTGATAAATTCGTATATAAACTCAGTACGTGTCCTACATAACTTTTATAATCTACCCACAAATCAGAAATGGACTATGGTTTGTAACTTACTTTCCAATCTCTGTCCCCTCTCTTTTACCAAAATCCATATCAAAAAAGAGTCTATAGACTCATTCATCCGAATCTCCTGAAACCCCATGACCGTAGTACTCCCAAATTACGACTGACCTTCTGTTTCATACAGACCTACAAAGAAGAGTCTGATATTTACTTGACTGCTTCAATATAGGGACTATTTATACTAATCCTACTAGTGCTGTCTGGTTGCCCCACGTTACCCTCGTATTTATTTATACAAGCTCTATCAATTAATTAATTCACAATAGTCTCTTAATCAACGCGTGATTTAATTGCCATAAATCCTGGATAGGCATGCATCGACCCATACAGTTTGGGAGGCTTAGCTTCAAATTAACTAGGATGATGACTGATGGCACTTTAACTGGTTCAAGATTCCTCCCAGTACATTAAATAAGCACGGAACTTTATGAGAGAGTAAAAATCCCACCCTATGCAATAAGAAAGTCAAAATATTACCGGTACTCTGATTTTGAATTCACCTGTTACCTTAGAAGAAGCCTAAAATATATTAAAGATATAAAAAACCAATTTCCCTTAGAAGATTAAAAAATATTTCCGATACCTTAAGGGGGAAGAATATTCCTCCTTGGCTATTTAAAATATAGGATATACAATTTACCTTCTTTTTAACAATATTACACAAATATTTTAAATTTTTGGGTTTATACGTTAGAAATGTTTCATTATTTTCAATCTATTTTCTCTATAGGCGCATTTCTCTTAATTTCTAATCAATTTAGATTATAACTTAAAGAATTCTAATAATCACAAATCCCTGCGAAAAATACAGCAATTAAACAGTAAGAAATTAACTATATATATATATATATATATATATATATTTCATATCGCTTGTCGTTTGGGCCATTCAACAGCAAAATTAACGCTTTGTGGTTACTATTACACATTAACGTGGAAAAAACAAAAAAGATAGGTGTGATATCATTTGGAAGATGTATATACCATGTTTTGTTGAATCTACTCGCTACATACCCAGTGAAAGTGGGTAAAAATTAATCGAAAACTTCGTGTAAATCACGTGACTAATGTCTTCAAGGGGATCCCTTTTCTTTCCAGAAAGAGGGAGAAGGAATGAACCTAAATCTTAGAAAGATCGGCAGATACCATCTCTAGGGTGAGTATTCGACTCTCAAAAATTTCATCTCAATCAGGTGAATGGTGTAGGAACGCATACGGGAGAAACATTATTTTTTATTTACATAGATGAGTTCTTAATCTCAATGTGTCCGTGACTTTCTGGCTAACTCTGAGCAGTGGCAAACAACGTTATAACAATAAACGAGAATAGAAAATCGTCGACCGGACAATTTTTTAAAATTTAGAATTTTTAATTTACAAACAACTGAGCAATCGTTATATAGTATTTAAATTATACGTCAAATAGTTGACTTAGTAATATGGACTAGTGTTCCGTGAAATCGATTGGCGAAACAAATCGCAACAGAAGCTTACAAAATAGAATAGTAAAAGTATATCTTCTCTCTCCAAAAAAGAGAAACACCGTATAAAGGAAAGAACTACTTGAACTTAGAACCGTTATAAATGATAATTAATAAGAAATTAACAGAATAAATTTCTTGTAACGTAGCAGGAACACAAACGTTTTCCGTGGATAGCGTGTCTTTTTTTTGTATAAATCGTAGACACTTGTTTTGGCAATCTTATATTATGTAATCTTTTTTCATCAGAGGTTCTGCTAGTAAAAATTATAAAATTTCGAGGAACTAAAATTTATCGAGCTACACATATACTACAGTACAGGACTATCTTCTATTTTCGTAAAGCAAGAAAGCCTGCGAAATAGCTCCGGCTTATCCTGATACTAATAGATGTATATTATTATCAATGTAATAGGACACCAGTTGTTTACCTTCCCGATCAAACCATAAGCTGCTAGGATACGTCAGAATGACGTCACGAAACTAATCTCCCGTCGCTACTTGGCCGCCGCATAAATCATGAAATACGTCGATATGTTAGCTGTCTTGCCACTGCTGACAAATAATGATTCATGAGTGATAAAAAAAGCAATTCATATATTTCCTTATACCTTCACAAAACATACAATTTTGTGCAATTAACAATTTACTCAAGATTAAAAACTAATTTCATCGAACATGTCTTTCCAAGGAAACTCCCCCATCAAACACATATTCACTACTCTCGAATCATTTCTCTGACACTTCTCCGCTTATTCTATTCACAGAGTCCTATGTTCCCACTTACAATTGAAGCTCTTCACTTTACTCGGAGTGTAACCGTGTCTACAGCTGGAACAACAGCGACTGAACGTTCAGAGTTGGGGACAGAATGCGAAATTCGCATTAGATTTTATCTTGCCTGAGGTCCAACAGACTCCGGAGTACCGTACGAGGGTTGAAAATCCTAGAATGCTGGGAAGTTACTGAAATGTAAAAAATACATGCTACATACAAAATGAGGAATGAGAAACTAGAAAATATTGCTGGTTGATCCATTGGAACATTCTGAAAAGAAGAGTTGTTATTCTAGAATAAAATTACTCCATACCGAGCCTTGTTTTTATTATATTTATTATCGCATTGGTCGCTCGCGAAATTGATACAAATCAGATTTACATTGGTTAATTTTAATAATAGTGTTTAGATTGCTTCAAACAGATCAGGTTTGGCTGTAAATTGTAGTGTACTGTAGAAGGCTGTTGACGTCACTTAGAAATCCGATTTCTATTGGAGTACTTTAGTTGTTCTTATGTTGTCATTTCTGAGGCTGTGGTGATCTGGAAAGTAAGAAAGCGGAGTAAGACAGGTGTGAAGAGTTCTGATCCTCGCTTCTACGACTGCTGCCATCTCGATAGGTCCTTCGGGTGAGCTACTTCGTTGATGTGACTAATATCATTTGGTAATATTCCACAACTTCATGGGTTTGTAATTGGAATCCATATTTTTCTCCAGCTCCTTGCAGATCCCCAACCTATAATCCTTGCTGGAACATACAGGTAGGCTACTGACGTTTCCTTTCTGAGTGGATTCCATCTTAGGCCATCTATTCCCTGATGTGCAGTAGCCAGGCTTTAGTGACTTATCATTGTTGTTAAGTTTGGTTATATTGTCCCGAAATCGATTGATGTAGCCGTTTCGGACAGCCATGTTTGTTACTGAATGAAGAGCCTCCATTGTGACTGTTAGGAAGAAGTTGTTCGCCTCTGGTGCCTCGAGAGACAGTTCCGTACCCGTGAAGATGTCGAAGAGATTTTCTGTGGTGGCCCTAGCGTTTTGGTTGATACCAGTTGATTTTTCAGTATCTGCGGATCTTTTTGAGTACCTTGAGGCGTCAGTATAGATAGGCTGTAGAACAGTATCTCTGTAATAGATTCTTAAGTTTTTCATTCCAGTCTAATATGTGAGAGAGCGTCACTTTTCAGATCAAACAGCTCCGTGTCAATTGACAGGTCTTTAACTTCAGAGGGGGAGTTGTTAGGACGGTGTTGAGGTCGATCTTCGGAAGAGTTCTCCTTTTGTTTTGTAATAGTTTCTTTAGTGTGGTGTAAAACTGGGTTAATTCTCTGTGACGAAACTTTTTATAGATCGTTAATCCAGTGATGAAATGCAAATGTTGGATTTTTCAGTCTTCTGGGTAAATTTAACAGATATCGTAGCTTACATAAATATAAAAGTCAGAGAGAGAAAATCTCTATACTTTAATCATTATTTATTCATGTAAGCCTTTCTCTTTCGTTCCCACTTTGATGATTATTCAAGATATTACATTTAAAGCATATTTCTTTTCAGTAACTTAAGTACGCATCATTCGCTTTCTATTTGAAATATCAATTCATATTCTGTGCTAATTCGTGCAGGGCGACTTCTGTCACTTGGCGAGGATTTTACGGTTTGATTGAGTGAGCATGCTGGCCCACTTTGTTATCATGCAGCACGCCCTGCGCCTCGCTTGCCAAACAGCTGGCCTTCGCGAATGCCATGCGGGTCTGGAAACAGAAACACCGATAAGAACGCGCTTTTAAATGTAAATTGACTCACTACAAGTAAATAGATATTGGCGAACCCGAGAGGCCACTACTGTGTATGCTGAACCACGTGGCTATATATAATAGTCCGACCATGTCTTTTACAAAGTAAATCGATAATAAAAATTTAAGAATACCGGTAAATGTCAAGACACTTCATTTTCTTAATGAAAACCGTAAATATTTTTCTCAGGGACAGTAAATAAGTCCATTCAAAAGCTGTACACGGTTACCGACATTAACAATCAAGAATAATTCCACTGATATTGATGGTTGTTTGAAGAAGTCTTAAGTATCAACATTGTGAATCTGAAGTTTAAAGCACTCAATTTTGACACCGACCAATAGTGAACGCTCTCAATGAAATTTTAAACGTTCGGTGACACAATAGTTTCACTTGTAAGGTCTCAGCCAACCAATATCGAAGTCTAGCTAGATTCTTCTCTGAGGAAATATGCTCCTCCGTTTAAAACAGTAAAATATCGAGATAATTTCTTCAAGGAATTTATTTAAAGTTTTTTAAAATACTGATTTTTACTTAGTACAAATTTTTCCCTGTGTTAATCAGTCAAATTAAAAACCAAAACTATACTTTAATTTTGATTTCAAATTTATTCAGCGGGAGCTTTCGGCATTGCCATAGTCATCTACGAAATTCAAATACAATTTTTTGAAACATTAATAAAAAATTATTTATCTAAACTAAAAGATAAAATACCTGTAAAAGAACAAAAAATGTAATATATAAAATTAATTGTAATGACTGTAACAAAAATTATATGGGACATACAGGAACTAACCAAAATACGAGAATATATAACCCTACAGATAATTCTAAGAAGAATACTAAAACAAATACAGCCTGTCACTACACCATTTAAACCTAAAACAAATATAGATTTTGATAACGTTAAAATTATACATAAACAAAATAATATAATTAAAATAAAGTTTTTATAATCTATATATATTATAAAAAAAGTATGGTATGAATTCCAAAAAGGAGAGTGTAGATATAGCTAAACACTACGCCCAAGTTTTAGAGTAAATCAAAATTTTAGAGTTATAATTTTAAAAATTGATGATTTGGACTCAAATCTCGTTCAACAAGATTCGATAAGTCGATTTGAATATTACGATTAATATCGTCACTTTGACGTTTTAAATTTTCGACGTGGCTAAATTTACAAGATTAGAACTCATTGAAAAAAGATTTTCAATGTGTAAATAATTGACAATTCGTGGTTGTATGTTTCCGATTGTGCTTGGTTAGCACGTGAGGAAAATAATTATTGAACTCCTGAAACTGCGAATTTCGATAAATGCTATGGTAGGCCAGCACAATCTGGAATTATATGCAATCCATGAAGGTATGTACAGTATTTTTAACATTAAATCATGAATAAAACCAAATTTGTTTTTATATTGTTATAATTTTAAACAAATTCCAAAAAAAGGAATTAGTAATGTTTCAAAAAAATATTATTTGAATTTTGTAGATGACTATGGCAATGCCGAAAGCTCCTGCTGAATAAATTTAAAATCAAAATTGAAGTATAGTTTTGGTTATTAACGTGACTAATTAACATAGGGAAAATTTATTATCAGCGTAAAATATTGAGTGGCAAAGTCTAAACGAGCTCTTGAGAGCTGCCAAGACGAACTTCGTAGCGGTCGACCAAATGAAACTACGACGCCAGAAATTGGAAACGAAAGCCCAAAAAATGGCATTGGATGTCCTTGGACTGAAATTCACATAGAATAACCTAAGTACAGAATATTTGTACTAGAGAGAACTGTGCGTAAGATGGGTGTCGTGGAACAAAAAAAATGCGTCGTGAGGTTGTTTCAATCGATGTTTCACAGCAATAAAGCCGAGTTTCTCTGCCGATTCGTAACCATGGATGAAACATGGGTCCATCACTTAACACCTGAGACGAAGGTGCAAACAAAACAATGGACTGAACGAGGAGAGTTTGCTCCAAAGATGGTAAAGTCTGTTCCGTCTACCCGCAAGGTCATGGTGTCAGTTTTTTGGAATACGCGGAAGTTATTTTCATTATGTTCAAGAAGAGCTTATTGCAGTGATTCAGTGATGAAGTCAAGGGTAAATGGCCACATCGCCAAACAGAAACCATTGTTTCAGCGCGACATTGCACCAGTTCACAATATCATTGAGCTAAAGTTCGAATTTCTTCCTCACGCACCCTATTGGACTGATACCTCCCTCAGACTATTTTCTCTCACTAAACATGACATATTCGCTCTGTTGTAAAAGTATTAGCCAAGCTGTGGTTGATGGCTACGTTGAGGAGTTCAAAGGTTCACGCCTTAAACAGGATAACTAAGCTCTTGAGCAATATCTGGGAGAAGCGTATCGAGTTTAAAGGATCGCAATAGTTCTCACCTTAAACAGGGTATCGCTGCTATTGAACATTGCTAGTAAAAGTGTGTGCTCTAAAAGAAGACTGTTGAGAAATAAAGATATTACTACTCATTTTCTTAAAAAAAATTCTAAGTCGGGAAGTACTTGGACTACTCTCGCAAATGCATGAGCTATATTTGCTAACCTATAATTATTTATGTGCACAGTAGTTATAAATGGCACAAATGACATTATTGCTCAATATTAACTACAATAGACCCAATTTTTTGTTAATAATTTTGATTAAAAGCTGATACTTTGTATTATAGTTACCACAATACAGTTTATTTATATTATTTCTTTCTTTTTGTTTACTGTTTTAAGTCGCGCCAAATCTAAGGTCATTAGCGAATACTTGATCTTTTTAGAGTATCTAGTCTTCCTTGTAAGGGCTACTCGATTTGGGAACACACAGACGCACAGAAACACCTAAGGCCTTGCCAGGAATCGAACCCGGGACCTGTGTGGTACAAATTAGTGAGGCTAGCGACTAGACCACAGAGGCTGGTATGATATTATTGAAAGAAAATGTATTGAAAAATTAAGCCACAATAATATCTAATTTATTATGGTTGTTTTTAAAAAATTTATTTACAAATTAAGTGAAAGAAAAAATTCACAGATTGTTACGTAGGCCTGACCGTAGATCTAGTATACGAAACAAGATAAATTATTTTTATCTACAAGAAGTATTCATTTACTCCTTGTTCCTTATTCATCCGAGTAATGAAATTCATAATAATATGAAAAGCGTTCATTGAATAAGCCCATGTACTATTCTATTGATTTATGACCGCCATAGTAGTGTTTGGTTCGGCTGTGCGAACTTCCGCATCATTTTTTGGTGCGACACAAACAACATCAAAGACGATCATTTAGTAACACTTTGGATGTTATTACGGATTCATTTATATATTGTTCTTTGCCTTGTGTAGCTGCACGGCTGTGCAGGAATAAAGTCAATCGAAATTTGTTTCTGAGTGTTCTTGAGACCTTTCTCCTGGTGACGCACAATTTCATCGTATTCCGATTGTTAAGGGAGTTTGGAGTTTTCTTGATATCTGAAGAAGGCCAATTGGAGAGTTTCTTGCAATATTGGGGATAAAGTTCTCATGGGTTCGCAGTCGTTTCGCTTCAATACAGAAATCGAGCGTTTGTGGTCTGCTCACACGGACCGTGTCGTTTGCGGGTCGTTTTCTTCGGTCAGATCGCAGATACCTGGAACCTTCATCCACTTACGCATTAATTTATGAAATTAAGTTAACTAATTAAATAACTAATACATATTTTGATTCTAAATTTTCAAGTTTTTTAAACGAATAACTGAGAATCTTGCAGACATCAGAACAATCATCGCGGAACGACTTATTGAAACCAATGCTTATTACAGTGTAACATGTTTTTCATTAAAATAGAAATATTCCCAAACCATAAAAACTTTCTTAGCTTACGATTACAGAATATTTCGGTATATGTATTTATTGGAACGGAAAACGTCTTACCTCTTCCTCAAGACGTGTTTTTGTATAATTTTATTTTAACAAACGAAATATTGAAATTTAAAGTATGACAGTTTAGCTTACAATATAACCTGACAATTTAGTAATAAAACATATACTGAGCCCGACGTGAGGAATGTCTGTTTTAATCACAGTTTAAAGATACAACCAAACGTAAATCTAAAGAACGTCTGTCCAGCTCTCGTTGCATTTGTGTTACACACCGATCAGGTTAATAAAATGTAACGTTTTCTTAAGTATATTACGAAAAGATTTTACGCGTTGTATATTAAAATCTTGTACCTATTTTAACACAGACGTACCTGCATATTTGCATTTTCTTTTAATTATAAAAATATTTTATCTATAAATAAATTTAAGTAGATACTTGGGAAAAAATATTATACAGATTTGTACTAAATTCAAATTATTTCTATTTATTTCACAGAGTTACATGTATTACTTATTTATGTATACTACCTGAGTAGCCCTCAGCAGTATTTAATTCGACAGTATTCTCTTTGTCAGATATCAGATTGATCGTCATTTTTTTAAAATTCACCTTTTCGCACTTCCTATCATCGAAATCGCACAAATGAACACTGAAAATTAATTTATTTATTTAGGTTAGATAGAATGCCACTGAATGAATGTGCATAAATAGTAATTAAAACCAATACCAAGCTAAGACGCAATAAACTTGCGCATGTATTGATGCGCAAGTCAAATGCCATAGATTAATCAAACGTTCAGGCCAAAAATTTGTAATTGTACGTTTTTATGTGTGAGAAATCCTAAAAAAATGGTATATATATATTGGTCTGAAAATTAAAATAATACTGGATCTCGACAACAGTGCTACCTACCATGTCCATCTTTAGGTAAAAGCTATCCAGGTGACCCCAAAAATACAACAAAAATATTTAATAAAAATCAGTCAAGCCGTTTAGGACGGTAAGAATTACAAAAACACGCACACCTGAATTTTATACCTTCTTCTTTAGCTCTACATCTCATTGAGGACCTGGGCCTACCGGGTCAACAGCCGAATTTCATATTGAGAGGACACATTCCGTATATTTATACGTCATAAATTATCAATCATAGCATTCTTAATTTACAATAAATTCTGTCATTCTAATTTTAAAATTTAGTTAAAAAATATTGAAGAAAAATTATAGAGTAGAATTTTTAAAATTTTGTAGAAAACTCAAATTACTTAAATTTCACAGAGGTATAAGCATTATATATAAATCTTAAATTCATATATATATATAATGAAAATCGTTTTTCCAAGTTCTTAATCCAAATGAGGCGAATAACATCCAACATAATTTGCAATAAATTCCGTTATTCTAACCACACAAGTTACTTGAAAAATTCGGTGGCATGCATTTTATTATTTAGACGTCTGTTAGTGAATATGTAATTTATAATTCATTCACTTTCGAATTAACATTTAATACATGTGTTAGCTGTATTTTATGCTTACATAATGAATTATCAACAATATTTCGTCAGGCTTCGCAGTGATAATAAAAATTGATTCTATGGTAATGGAAAATTAATGTATGTCGTGGTAATAATTATCTGTAAATGAGAGGAAGACGTATAGCAGTCAAGACACTTATCACCCTTTGATTTTTCCTAAAGTTTGCTTTGGACAAATGTAGAGTTCGAAATATGACGTGGTTCCTTGAAACTTTGTTATTAAAAAAAGTTTCGTATTGTTTGTCATCATCCTTCCATGCGTTCGTATTTTACAATCTTAAGCATTTAAATCATATTTAATCTGGTTTATCACCATCATTACAGGTGTAACATTTTTCAGAACGGAAAAATTAAGATTAGCGCACTGTAAACACATTGGCGCCGTATTAAATTTTTAGATATGACAGTTTTCCCTGAATCTCGACGGTGACGTCATAAACTGTTACACGTTGACGCATACATATATTTTGACAAATATAATTCCTTCCACGTTTGTGCTAGGGATTTGTCAACCCGCCAGTGTTTGTCCTTGGATCTTTAAGAATACGTGTAGTACGTTTTGTTGCAATCTATCCAGGCGCTTTAATTTATATAAAGAAATACAAACCTACTTCTTTTATAACATAGTTTTCTGACTTTAAAAAGTTACAATAAATAAAAGGGCGGCCAAAGAATGGAGACAAAACGTCGCTTTTGAATAAATAACGATAAATTTATATGCGGACTTTTTGGCCGTCTTTTTATTAATCATTTTTCTTTTATATTGTAGAGATTTCCATTTTCTGTTTTTAGGGGGTTGATTATAAAATATATAAATTACATGTTTCAACTATTAGCAGTGAATTGGTTTTAAATCATCAAATAAGATATATAAATGGAACTGCAAATGTTACCGGTGGCTGGAGCTTTGCCTACGTTTGTAGCCTAATTCGAGCGTATCTGAAGTAATCTAGGCGGATGCTTCAGATCTTTTTCACGACGCGTGCCACTTGATCGCCTCTTGAAAGTTCGAAGGCTGCATGTTGTGTGTCTCAGCTTCGAGTGCTTCTTAAGTGTTCATTCATGGCCTTCTGCTCAGATCTGCAAGATACAAAGGCTTCGAAGTTATGCCCATGTACAGCAATTAGCTCCGCTAAATCACTGAACAATACGTACAACAGGTGTTTTCAGGATGTATCTTCTTCCTAGAATTGTATTGTTATCCTACCACGAGTTGCTGTCGGCGACTGAAAAGTGAAGCACACGAGAAACGTCATCATTCACAGGTTCTATGGTGCGATTTTGGAACCCAAAATTATCTCATTTTTTGCAAAATTTTGTCACAGTTGTGAATTTTTATTTATTACCCGTTCCATACACTAAATGGCCAAATTATGATGATCACCTGACCGAAGAGTAGATTGAGAGGCAATGCCAGACCTTGCCTACAGGCTGCAGCGTGACGGTCATCCCCACTCCTGTAGGCCCATAGGACCCCATGCAAAAACAGCGTTTTTTTGAGTCCTCTAAAGTCCTTCTTAAAGCAGACAAATTAAAGTGGATTATTTATTTACACCATATATTAGTATTTTCAAATATATAAGGTACAAATATTAATTCTAATGGGAATATTAAAGATATTGATCATGTTTCGAAACAGTATAAATAGCTCGAATCTTTCTTTTTAGGACGTCAGCATAAACTCAACATCTGGTTTTTGTTCAGAACTAAATATATTCTTACTAACGGACAATTTACAAATCAATATTAGTGATCTAACCACATCTACAATGAATAAAAGAACATCTGTTCAATAGTCAATAAAATATCTCCATTGATTAACGCATAGATCTTAATTTACCTGTAACGTATTTCTCATTATTTTACGTTGATGGAGTAGATTTAAATAAAATGTATCCTTTTTGCGTTCTGTATAAATTCTCAACATATTTTGTATTTTAAAAAGTCGACTGTGATTTTGCTTTGGGTTATGAATGAATGAATTAATATATGGAATATGAAAACGTAACGCCCCAAAAACAAAACGCATCTAAGGACTTTAAGAAATTAATCTACCACGGCAGCTCTGAAGATGTACTTATATAATTATATCTAATCAATATTTTATTGTATTTAAATGAAATGTTATGGCACAGATTTTTCAGTATTAAAGTCACTGTGTCAGGTCACCCTCATCAGGTAATGAATTCTTCTATGTTCTTACGCGTTCTGCGCCAAGTTAACGTAGACCATTATAATTTTCTGCAAAAACTGTAAAGCGCCAGACCTTTTGTCACCACCAAACCTGCCAATCCGGCCCAACTGGAAATCGGAATGAATGTTCGCCTTTCACTATCTCACTCCAATTAGAAAGTTTCGTGTAATTATCCTGGCCCATATTCACAGTTATCTTTAGAAGCGTTTTACGGCTGGAAGCCCGCTTTATCTGCCATGTTTTTACCACCTACTAAAACAATTTCCGAGTCGTTAGAGCACAGCGTAGTTAAAGTCATTTCGCAGGTAAAGTGTTTGGAATAGTAGGTCATGCTTCCAACTCGTCTAAAAGGAAGCATAACTGATTTACATAAATCAATTATAATTAAAGCCAATTATAGAACAAACGTACTATTCTAATTGCGTTATCTCAAACTTAATTGAACAGTTTTGATTCCCATATCAAGGTTTATCTGATCCACAAACTTCCACAAAGGGAGTCATGATATTACATTTAAATACAGCAAATTATTAATGAGACGTAATTATGTAAATACTCATTCAGAGCCACATTAGTATATTTATTTATGAATATCCTCCGTAGTATTCTGATTTTTCAGCGTTTTGATTTCATCTATGTAGCATTTAGATTTTACAAAATGCTAATTGACAAACTAATTCCCACATTTTTGCATTCTCTGTATTCTTTGACAATATGCGACACGGTTACTCAATTATTGTTGCTGTTAATAATTAATAGAAGCCTTTTTGTGCACGCTGAAACATGGCTGACTAACTCGTTACGCTGCAAGGAAAACGTAAATAGTGAGCGAGAGAGTTGGACACGGGAAAAGAGAGAGAGGGATTGAATAGTAAACCAGAGAGTCCGTTAGCCAACAGCGTTTGTGAATTCTTCCGTGAACAAAATAATGGCAGAGGGCGGTACAGAACGTGTGTGGTAATGCTCTACCAAAAACGAATAAATAATCTTAAAAACGCATGTACGTAACATAGCGTTCAAGGGAACGAAAAGTATCGGAAATATGAACCAATTCACTTATTTGCCGACATGCTGTGCTGTGTCAATCAGCGTCGCCGCCTCTAATCACAGAGATCCCGGGTTCGATTTCCGGCGTGGGCATGGATGGTTGTAATCGTCATAGTCGGGAAAATTGGGGTTACGGGTCAAGGACAATCTCTATGCTGACCGAATAAACCGTAATTTGTCTTAAAATATGTCAGTCCCGGTAGTCCATCGTCCTCCTCAAAGCTCCAAGAAGAAAGACATTTAAAAAAATCTACTGATAAAGAATCGCCTTTTCAGCGTTGCTGGCGTCTTTAGCAGCGTCACTATTTTTCTCTCTATTTCTATTCTCTTCGATTTCTGTCACTATTCTCACTTATCTCGCTGGATATCACCGTCAGTTTACCATAATTTAATTCAACCATAACATTATAATATCATATATAAAAATGTCATACTTACTAAAATGGCATTATAATAAATTCAGTTATATTAAATATTTTACAAAATCTTTACCAATCAATGAAATTGAAGTTTTTGTCTGTCTTGAAGATTGTCTAAAAAAAGGCTCCGAAACAGCTCAATGAACACTTTAGAGATTGAAACAGGGATTTTAACTTTTCCTGTATGTTTCATTACAGTATCTTGTAGGGTGCAGAAAAATTAATATAAATATTTGCAAAACCATTGAACAGCCGAACCTTTTCAAAACCAACTGCCAGATATAATGTTTCCCCTTAGACATTCCTATATTACTCATCCGATTGATCTGAAGTCTTGGTGGTTAACGCTGTTGATCCCAGTGAAGTTGTCTGTCGATCATTTTAAGATTTATGTTCCTGGTATCCACCCTTACGGATCATGCAAAATTAAAAATTATACCCTCACGTGTCAAGCCTGTCAAACGAGATAGTTGCTGTTAAGCGTGAAATAATGATTATGTTTAACAACATTCCATTTAAGTAATAATACAAGTTAATTATTTAATAACAAAGCAAAAAGGTTTTATAAGTCGCAATGTCGATTGATTTTATTAAGACCTCGGTCTGACATACTCAATTTTATTTTTCGTAGACATGTTAATATACACATTATTTCACGGTAATGAGACCAGAGAGATGATTCAAGTATCCTCTTCTTATAAAAAAATTAACTGTTTCATTATTTGTTATTGCCGCATTCTAATCTAAACGCGTGGAGTAATTGCGACCAAATTTTGTACAGCCGTTTCTTGCGACCCAGAATCAAGCAAGACTGTAGGGGTAAGACACTACCACCCCTGGACACGGCGGAGGACAGTTTGGAAATTTAAAACGTAAATAAACGGCAGATAAATGCGACCGAATGAATATTTTTTGTGGTATTGTCCATTTTTAGGTTTTTAATTTTCTGTTGTTGTTTAGGTACCAGTAGATTTACGAACTCGATTAAAATATTCAGTAATCGTGGCGGTTATGTTGAAATTCAGATCTTATAAAGTAGGGTGCGTGAAAAAGTAAATTTTCGAAAATGTGACCCTATTGCTGATGTTAATAAGGTGACTACTGTCGAATTACTTACTGCATCATGCTAATATAAATACGTTGACACTAAGACTACTTATAGTGTTATCATAAGCGTAATTTTGACTGCATGAGAGAATCAGACACACACACACAGAGAGAGAGAGGGGGGGGGAGCGGTCATTCTCACTCCATTATTGTTGCAGCGGGAGTTCTTTATTGGAGTTCACAGAAAGACCCGGAAAAGAGGAGGGAATGCTCACTTTACATAATTGAATTCACGGGCCTCGATGGACACCCAACTAGTATATAATATACATTATATATGTTTTAGACCTTCGGAAATGGTGATCGACTATGAAAATACTCAAATTTAAGGTTAGTGATTCAGGTCACAATTCCAAAACTTGCAAATAAAACGAGACTAGTTAGTGGCGTGAGTTAATTTAATTTATATTATATTCCAGTACATAGACACTTATCGGTAATTGAATATTTAAATAATTTACTAAACAAATTTTGCTAAATGTACTAGTTTGTGTTCATTTTTAAACTCCGGAAGTTATATATTTATTTTAAATTTCTATAACCTTATAATTTGGAATACGCAAGTAAGAGACATAAAATTGAAACCTTTTTCAAGAAAACCAAATTATTTGCTTGAATATCCAAATTAAGTTCAGTTTTGGTATAGAACCTACTTGTAATCGGTGGACTGTCGATCAGAACACATTAAAATATATCAATTTCTTTAAGTACTAAGATAGGATATCCTGGTTTTTTAGTATTGAAGGACATATTATTGAGCCAGCAAGGCTGGTCCAACAGTCTGAATTCAATGGTTAGGACATGAGAAACATTTCTATTTTCTTCATAACCTTTATGGAAGTTCTACGTCACGTCTACCTTCAGGATTTTAATCAAGACAATGTGGAGAATTTACAGCGCCGATGGACCATTTGTTCGCTCAAATAAAGACGCTGGAGTTTAAGACAATGGCGTCCAGCGTGCTTCACTCGCCTCTAGTAATGACTTCCGTCTACTTGCCATTATTTCCCTTTTTTGTGTCTGAAACTAGAGACGGCTAACTGCAGTACTGTTCTGCGTTGTCGGAAATTCAAGTTCTACTTTCGTCTAGAAAAAATCCTCACAGTCGTCAACGGAAACAATACGGCACTCAGTACATTAGAAATTATATACAGAACACGCGAAGCAGAACTTCCATAAGTGTTACGAAAACGTATAAATTTTTCTCTCCACCATTATTGGACTATTGAACTCCGGAAAATTATTAAAGGAAAAGATATTTGTAATATGTACTGTAATTTGGTTACAGTAAAATTTATTAATAACTATCTGATTGCCCGGCATTGCCTTGTTTTTGTATTAGCCCCCAATGTCATTTAATGCGATTTAACCGGCATAGATTTCGTCTGTTTTTGAGCACTTACGTTGTCAGGCCTGTCTATCCCATGGTTCTAAGGGCGCTTTTCCAGTGCCTACTCTTATTAACGGAGATATAAGCAATTGAACTTTGTGAATCTGTGACGCCAAGTCACACCATCAACCCGAAATTTGTTTCTGTTTTGCAAATTGGTAGAGTCACGGTCATTCTAATATGCGTTGGAAAGGAATGTTTCAATTCCGATTAGTAATTACAGAAATATCTCCAAATACAGTTTGTCACGATGACGTCACCAGTCGTTGTGCTACAATTCCCGCTTACATGATGTAATAATATTCGATTATCACTAAACCTCTATATTACAGTAAAAACTATTCCTTATTTTTAATGTTAACTTTTCAAAATTCTCAATTCAAATTTTTGCAATTGGAAAATCTACTAAATTCAAATTACACTTGGCCAAGTTTATCGGAAATTCTTACTTATTCAATTTATTTTAAGGACACAAATCTTATCTATGGCATTTCTTATGACGCACTGATATTTCCAATATATTATTGAGCAAAAGTGAAGTTTGGGCATAACAAAAAGGAAGAAAAGCAAGGATCTTAAACGAATGAAATATTTCCCAGTGTTCACACTTTCAATGGCTCGTGACGTCATAAACTTTTTCGTGATGACATATACTATCATTTCTTCAAGGAATTTATTAAAATTTTGTTGTTATACTATAATTTTGTTAAAATAGAATTCACGTTTCTGCTAGGTATTTCTCGTCCCCCACCAGTGTTTTTAGGAGTTTTGTTGGAATCTGTTCACTAGCTTAAATTTGTACAAAGAATAACAAATAAATATACATAGAAACATAATTCCTTTTTATTATACAGATATATTTCATACAGAAAAGATGGGAAAATTTGAAAAGAAATTTGACATTGAGTACTAATCTTGATTACGTAACCCTGAATACAAATTTGATATGTAGAATGATCATCACATACTATAGTAAAATCCTTTCAAGACAAATAGCACATACATATATATTCGACTTTTACTTCAACATACTATCTATCCATAGGTAACGTAATTTGTCCTGTTCTCATCCGTTTCTCCCCAAATAATTTTCTTTTTTAAGAATACGTTGGAATTTTGTGGAGTCGTTTCTATTAACATTGACGACGTAAAAATGCATAACAGAAACCGCCTTATGCAGGATATACAGACAACGTGGTGCATCAGTGCGACGTTTTGTTCAATATTCATTCGTACCTCAAAACCCTACTCAATTAATGCTATCACTTAATATTAACATTGTTATCAACTTATTTGAATGCTACCGTAACATTAGGCATTCAAACGCCTAGCTGCATAGTAATCAAGCCTTCTCAAAATTCAAGGATTTTTTTGAAAATATCATTCTTAAAGTAAACTTCTCGCACTTTTCATTCTCACAAATTTTTTATCGGTCCTTCTTCATCGCCAATTCGATTTGTGCCTACTTACTTAATTTGTTTATGAGCCTATAGGCAAATATTTGTTTATTTTCAGAAATAACGACTGTTTTAGATACAGAAATTTGCAAATTGTTAAAATAAATTATATAATAGTTCATGTATTTCCTAATTATTTTATATTAATCTTCATTTTTCTTTTATTGCAGGTAAGTTGAAATGATCAACGAAACTTTTCCTGAGTTTAACAGTAAGTTTCCTCGACTTAAAATACTGCAAGTGTCCAAGTTTTATCTGGTCTTATTTTCGTGTGATTATTAAAGCACCTAATGGTGTTTTAAGTCTGGTTGGTGTTACTAAAATATAATATAACAGCAAGAAGGTCGTGAAGACGCTCCTATTAGGAATTTAATTTGCTGTTCTTTCCATTGACAACGGTTTGAAAAGCATTATGCCCATCCTTATAGCTAAGCAGAAAATGTTACAAGGTGTTTGACGTGTCCCAAACAACTATAATCCTTTTCTGTCGTTCAGCGAATGACAGCAGTGGAAAAGAGAAACGTAGCCACATTGTCTCACTTCCCTTCAACTAATACTTCAACTGCGTTAATAATTATACGTTACAATACCTTATTAATTTGGATGGCACAAGATCTTCAAGGTCAAATAGGCTCCCATTTGTAAATGGGCAATAGTAACTTTCTATTCTGTCACTTGTTTTACTCCTTATCAACAATAAGGTCCTTACAATATGTCATGGTTAAATGAACTCTTGTGGTACTTGTTGATTCCTCGTTTCCTTCGTGAGAAACTGTTTTTCAATCATAGTTGGAGTACAAATAACTTGATACAACAGAGAGTCAATAAACGACATATTTTAAAAACAATGAATATTTTAATTATATTTTAAAATATGACTGGTTAACGTTACTCATACACGAAACAAAGCATTATGCACGGATCCTAACACAATGGCACAATGTTGTGACGTGCTTTTTACTTTTATTTTTAAATTTATAAATATATTAAAGAATTTAGGAAATATATTTAAATGGGTGGGTACCAATAAATTTTAACTTTGACATTTAAAAGTTTTATTACTATCAGAAGTAAAAGATTCAACAAATTACAATATTTATAAATTGATTAATTTTTATGAAATTTATTTGCCCAGCTGAACACCAACTAAAGAAATAACATAGCAAGAGACTTTAGTAAATTTAATCTACTTTACTCAGGGCTGCATGACGTGTATATACGTATAGCAGAGCAAGAGATGGTTGCCTTTTGTTTCTTACTTTGCAATAATCCTCCCCTAATTTCCTGGTTGACCTGCAATCCTGGATTCAACGCAAAGGCAGCTTCCGGGAGGTATGGGAACTCATTCCCGAGATATGTTTCCTGGTTTTCAGTTTTGTTTCCTTGTGACACTTGAGGCAGGTAGCCTGTCCTGTCCGACTCCTTGAAGCCATCCAGTCCGACTTTCCGTTTCTTCGCTCCTCCCTGACCTCTCACGTCCAACTCTATTTTCCGAATCCCCCTTTCGATGTCCTCTTCACCTCGTACTCGCATCTAAAACCTAATTGGTCTCCCAATGGGGTTGGCGTCCCTACCCTTCCTCTCAAAAAAATTCCAAATTTGGTAGGGGCCACCCCTATCGATCTTTTGGGTCAATCGCCTTGCTGACATTGGCTGACGTGGTTTTTTCGTTGAGTCACAAAAATACTAGCACACAAAGGACTGAGACTACTCAGGCGCCTGTCAGACTTCAAGTTTATGACTGTGTTTGTTTGCCGAGTTTAGTCCGGAAGGGTGCCTTGCGATCTGTTCTCTATAGAAACTTTGTACAGAATGATTAGTATTGTAAATTAATTTAGATAAATAAGTAAAATATACGACGAAAATATATACGCGTCACCGTGTCAAAATGTATTTGTCTAATATTGTTAAGATAGGACACGAGTCAACTTTCTTTGGCACGTTACTACTAATTGTTCCAATATCCATTTATTTAATTCATTCAGTAACTTCTCATGTCTTATCATACCCGCTGTTCTTGATAAAGATTTTGTTACTCCGTAACAAAAAATATTGGACTAATTTTGTGTTCTCGCTTTTCATTGGTGGTTCGGAAATTACGAAAGTCTCATTGTTGTTTACAGCTGCAGAGAAAACCGTTTAGCAATGTTCCTGTAATTCCAAACTTCTTGCCCAACCAATAAAAATCTGATTTTGGAACGCTCTAGTATCGAGATGGCAGTTTTGAATTGCTAAAAACTTTTCCGCGGCAATGTATGGCAAAGAAAATTTATTTTAACTAAATCCACGTGTCAAACGAGAATCGAATTTTGATTAAATCGTTACTGATCCCGCAATGAATAAAACGTTAAGTTTTTAATAAGTTATTTAATGAAGCTATGTTTTGTGAATTATTTACTGATCAAAGTATGACAGGAATTGAATTTAAAATTGAAATTTACTTAAAATATTTACAAGACAAGATTGGTATTTCATTCACAGGGTTTTATATTCAGTGTAGCAGAGAATTTCGTATAAATGGGAACACGTACACTGGACGTTCTTGAATCTCGTTCCTAGAAGTCTGGCTAGTTGCTGCGTACATGGGTTTACGTTGGCGTCGTGATTTATTCTGGTTTGAGGCGTCGATATCAGCGTTTGCAGACTCAGCTGGATCTCTCAGGAAACTTCCGACACCCAAACTAAACTGTCTCTTTTCATCCTTCTTCTGCGAACTTTATTTTCAAAAATAAACTGTTCACTTTCTCTTTCCGCTTCAAGTTCAGGTTAAAGACTGTTTCCGTTTCAAATTCTAATCTGAGCCTAACTCAGAGGTCCCGCCTCTTTGAAATGATTTTGTTTGTCATCACAAATTATATTAATTCTAAACAAAATTTGATACCTGGGAGGAGTTTCCACATTTATGACAGTTTTTCTTCAAATTTTCATACCATGCCACCAACATTTGCGACGGGTAATTTCTCTGTGATATTGTAAATTACACGTACTCATTCCAAAGACGTAACATGCGAGAGACAGGTCTTATCCTAATTACGTCGTTTCCTTTGTCTCCTCAATTTTACTTCATAAATAAATAATTTTTTCATACATACAACTAATCCTTTGAAAAATTACGTGACTTACAATTAATTAACTATCATTTAACAGTCTGTATTATAATTTTTTAAAACTATTTTTAATTAATAATCAACAACGTTTCCGGTACATATTGGTCCTATCACCACGTCGGCTATGAATACTTTGTATGTTTCTACCGTAGGAAAGAAAAGAGAGAATATTATCTGGATGAGAGTAAAACTGTGTGTGGAAAAGTGGTTGATTATTGAATTACAATGGGCTATTAAAATGATCTCTAAAAGTATCTTAATATGTAAAAATATAATATTGTTGTATTAATTCCTAAGACTGGTCTGGTGCAATCCTTGCGCAAGCCTTTTCACTTCCTTATAACTACTACATCACACATCCTCCCTAATCTACTTATCGTACTGCAACATTTGCCTCCCTCTTCTGTTACTACCCACGCATGCTAATTTTACAAGACCCACTTGTCTTAAAACGTGGCCTTTCAATCTATCCCTTTTCTATGTCAATGTCCTCCACTATTCTTTTCCTTTCTGCAACTCCTACCATCCACGTTTTGCACCCATATAACGCTACACTCCATACGAACATTTCTAGCAATGATTTCCTAATATTCACACTTTTATTACCCAAAATGAAAATTCTTCTTTTTTTGCGAAAGCCTTCCTTGCCTAAGCTACTATACCCAGTTATTACGCTGCCCAAGTAACAGAATTCCTTAACTTCCTTCAAAATATCCCTTCCCCATCTAACACCCTTTGTGATTCCGCTGTTTCCAATACTATACTCCATTACCTTGGTTTTCTCTCTATTAACCCTCATATTGAACTCTTTCTGCACGATCACGTTAATGCCATTTATCATTTTCCAAGTCTTCTTCTGACTTCCCTAATACTACAATATCATCGGCAAACCGTAGGGATTTCATTTATTCTCCATGCAGTAAGATTCCTTTCCCATAATTCCGTAGATACTTCTCAGTTCTGAGATATTTATTATATAATTTATATTGATGCGATTAGTGTTCCGAGACGAAATAAAGCTTCAGTATCACAAAATTAATAATTACAATTTGTTGCGAATAAGATTAGGTTGTTCCAGAGATTATAAATGGAAACGGTAGAAAACGCTGAAAAATAGTAATCCTTTCATGGTAAATGATCGTTTGTCATAACGCTCGATTGGCTGTAACTATGTCTTTTCTTTTCGATTTATTAAGCCGGTGCAATTTCCCAGGATATAGCGTGTCTTCCTTTCTGACCTATTTGCTTGTCCTCAGTTTCAACCTATCTATTTCAAAGTTGAGATTATTCGTTGAAGCCTTTCTTCAATGGGGCAGTGAATTAACTGACATATTTTACATTAATGCTAAATAATATTTCAGCTGTTTTAATGGTCCATTGGATGTCTTATCATGTGACACAGGAAACTATTTCGGCATTAAAGTAATTTTGGATGGATTAATAACGCTTGCCCCGGTTGCTTCCGGACCAAGCCCTAGAAAGGAAAAGAGTTAGACTTTGCACGGGAAAGACGAGTGGATAAAGCACCCAAATGTGGTTTTATAATGGAAATTAATAGTTAATCTACAGACCAGGAATTTTCTTTCCGTGTATACATTGAATTTATACTGTTTTATCATCACCACACAAATGACTTTTAAAAATCACAAGTCGTTTGAAATCTCCTCCAGAGTTTCCCGTCTTGAAGTTTTTCAATTGCGAATGAGGAACGTGTGATTATATCATCTGAGGACCGAAGAGAGCAGCGGCAGTTCTGTCAGAAGCACGAAGGTTTCTGTGTTCTATCGATTCAACGTGCGCCTCTTGTAACCCACGAATTCTTCGGGTCCTCGTCCGATAAAAACAGGAGGAACACATACTTCAGCAATACCGAGACGAAATTTATACAAGTTACCTATAAGAAATACCGGATAAAACCGTTATTACCGATAGTTGTTAATTATTTCGTATTAGATAGAAGGTAAAACAATTTTTTCAGTTTAGTTATTCTTAGAAGTGAGTACTGTGACGTGTTATTTTTCGGGGAAAAATGATAATTGTTGTCGTTGCGGGAACTTCGGTCGATTTTTCTTCCCGGAATACATTTTGTACGTCCAGGTTTAATCCAAGTTGATACATTTCCTTCTGGTTTTTTATTAGGAAATGTTGTAACTGAAATTCGTAGATCAACGGATTCGTTTTCCTACAAGTTGAACATACAACGTAGCGAAGAACTTCCTGTTTAGTATTTTGTTTATAGTGTCAGTGATTACATACGAATCGTGAACAATGTATATATTTTTCGCCTATTCTCATTTTCGGTGTTTTCGATTAAAAGTGTGTTGACTATTGTTAAGAATTAATCTCGCAAACAGACTCAGGCTGCAACTGTCTCTTTATATCTCTCTCTATCCTCATAAAGAGTTGTAAATCTCTGTTAATGAGTGGAGCGTATTATTCACTGAAAGAGTTCGTAGATAGAAAGGACTGAAACAGTTTGCTGGTGTCCTATCGAATTCTCCTATTATTTTACAACTATACTCTACTAGAATGTAACTGCCGACTTATTTTATTTTTCATGTTCGACGGGAAATTACGCACGATTCTCTGCTGCCTCCTCCGTCGACTGAATTATTAATTGTAAAATTTTGTATATTTCTTGTAATATTATATTTGACGTATCCTATTTCCTCAACCGACGACTAATGGATTGAATAATAAATCTAAATATTACTGATTCACACACGCATGCATTTATATATATAAGTCGAAAATTTACATTGAAAAACTTTCAATGAGTCTTTTAAAAAATTTAGCCACGTCCAAATAGACATTTAATGGAAGTATGTTGCCGGTTGTACTCGGTGAACACATGAGCATGAACGTCTGGAACTCCGAAGTTCAAAAAATATGCTCTGAGTAAGCCAGCACAGTCTGGAATCGCATACTTTTCCGTGAAGAAATTTAGAAATTTTTGCTTTCATATTATAAGAAGGTATAACAATAAAAGCAACTAAACAATGTACCACATTTATGTATTTAAAAAAATTAAAAATTGTAATGTTTCTAATTTTGTATTTTATAGATGATTATGACAATTGCCGAAAGCTCCTAATAAAATTTGGAAATCAAAATTGAAATAGATTTTATTACGTGACTGATAGAAACAAGTGACAAATTATCATCATTATTAAATTAACTATCAGTCTTTAAACAAATAATTTGTAAAAAAATTCCTTGAAGATATCACCTTTTTTGGTCCGAATAACAAACTGATAATAAATAATGTATTTTTTTAGAAAAGAGACATGACGCGAGTGATCGTTGTTCTTCGTAACTAAGCACTTGCTTTCAGATCAAAATAGGTCAATGCTGCTCTCAACAACATTCTGTTCGCCGTTATTCACTTTATTAGACGTTAATCATGGCTCCGGAACGATACGCTAGTACCAAAGGAATCCAGATAATTCAATATTGAAATTAACCTGATTTAAAATTAACAAAGATACATTAAAACAGTATACGTTAGAATAACATACAGGATATTAGGTACGTTACAGCTTTTCATCTACAATTTTGGACTTCTTCACGTAAACGATTAACATTCAAATTTCTTCTGGTATTAACTACAGACAATTTTTTAACAAAAAATTGAAATAAAATAAGAAAGGCAAATCTGCAGTCCTCCAATTATTTTGTTTCAAGCAAAGTGCTCGCATCAAACATTACCATTATTACAGAAGTTCTCGGCTGTTTATAGCCAAATTCATCTATAAAAAATAACCATTTACAAGAGTCGAAAGCTTCTGTATTAATGGTAATAAATGATTTGGGCATCTTGTTTGAAATAAATTTATTTAGAGACTAAATATATGGCTTACTTATTTTCAGTTCAAATTAGAAATTTAAATTAACTATTTCGTTGAAAAAAATCATTCTTCCATTTTGAAATAATTTGTGTTGTTGTGGTAATCAGTCCTAAGACTGATCTGATGCAACCCTCCATTTCTTCATAGCTACCACATCCCACATCGTCCCTAACTGTTTAGTGCATTGCATCCTTGGCATCTCTTCTGTTCTTACCCCACGAACTTCCCTCTAATGCTGATTTTACAAGGCCCTCATGTCCAAAAACGTGTCCTATTAATCTATCCCTTATCTTGGTCAAAGTCCTCCACACATTTTTATTTCCCCTTATTATGCTTAGATTATTATTTAATTAAATTATAAAACAATAAAAACGTACACTTCTGATTAGATCCAAATACATATATTTTAACTAAAAAAATTTGGTCATAAACTGACGAATTTAATAATGTAGAGCAACGTTTATATAGAATCAGTTAAGCTTAAAAATGTGAATTTGTGGAAATTGAAATAAATAATCATGTCATACTGTCATTGGATGTAGTTCAGGACTCAAATTTTTCATTTTTGAACTCCTGATTTTTTTACCTAAATTATCTAATTTATTTTGCATCCGTTCAAAAATTGTATGTTTGTATTTTTTGATATATGTCTAACCAGAGGAATAAAAACTGAATAATTAATATTTTAACAAAATGATTATTTATTAGTATTTCTAATTTGTTTTTTAACACCTGAAGAAATTTGGTTGCAGTATTTTGGTAGAACTAAATGAAAATTGAAACTTCCTTTTTGAATTTTACAACTTCTACAGTATTTAATTACATTTAACCCGACACTAATGGTTGCTTAATATATAATACTTTTAACTGTTTTCGGAGGTTAGAAAGTGGTTTTATACTTGCATATAAAATATTATTTTAAACTACTACTGATATAACATTTTTATAGTTTGTAGTTTGTATATTCGTCCTGCTTTCCGATGACATGACACGGAATACCCTGCCGGGTTTTGAAAATTGGTCCTCGTTTTTCCCCATAACTCAAGATTGACTTTATTATAAAAACAATGATTATAATTTCTGTAAAATAAAAAAATTATACTCCTTTTCCCATTGAACTATATATACTTTAGACGACAATCTTTCTAATGATATTTATGTAGCTTATGGACTTCTTAGTTCAAAAAAGCTGAATGCTTTAGTATATAATTCAGAAATAACTATAAAAACAAAATCTCAGCAAGTGCTCGAGCGGTTCACGTTACATTAAGACTGAACGTAATTTTCCGGCTGATTGAGGGGGCCAGAAATTTCTTTCAGAGCAGTAGTCTTGATTGATAGCAACACACAGCTCGCCTCGGCCCCATTGATCGCAGACCCGAGGCATTTCCAAACCAAATGAAGGTATTGTAAGCCACTGCCGCATGCAAAAGAAAACGTCTACAGTCTCTCAGTCTTGGCACCTGTGCACTCTGCATTAGTGCGGTCTTCTCCATACGATTAAGATACAACACTAACATTGACTCAGAACTTTTTTTTAAATCTTAACTCTTTTAGCTAGTTGATTTTTTTTATTCTAATACGTGACACGACGGAAATCCAAATACTCTGAGTCCATAAAAAATGGTCAGTTACAAAAGTTAAAAGTATCAATTTAAGCGTTGTAGAGTTGCATGATAACAATTAAACAGTTTTAGATAATCAATTGCGCGCGTGGCAAAAGCATCCAAAATTGTAGATGAAAAGCTGTAACGTACTAATATCCTTAGTGTTATTCCGACGTATACTGTTTTAATGTATCTTTGTTAATTTTAAATCAGGTTAATTTCAATATTGAATTATCTGCATACCTTTGGTACTAGCGTATCGTTCCGGAGCCATGATTAACGTCTAATAAAGTGAATAACGGCGAACAGAATGTTGTTGAGAGCAGCATTGACCTATTTTGATCTGAAAGCAAGTGTTCACTTACAAAGAACAACAATCAATCGCGTCATGCTCTGTTTTTTTAAAAAAATAATTATTTATTATCAGTTAATGAATTTGTTATTCGGAACAAAAAATATGATAGTAAATTTATTTCAAATCGCATAAGGGTGTACTGTAAATCAAAAAATGGTACTTTAAGTTTTAAGGAACAATACCAATAAAATTATAGTTCATTTTTCTGTTTTACCACTCTTTCTGCTCTATTGAATAATTCATGTGGCAAAAGCATCGCTCTTGTCATTTATCGCACTGTAAACGAGACAACGTCGCTAGGTGAGGCCTAAATTCAAGGCGTCGAACCATTAATATCGTTTTCCCAAATTACTCTGTTCGGCCACTGCCTTGAGACACGGAATTGAAACGGCTATAGCATCCATTACTCAGGACTTGTTAACCGAAGTGTGAGAAGAATTGGATTTTAAATTGAATATTGGTGCACATTTTGAACGATTGTAAAAAAGAAAACTAGGTTAGTTTACCTTGAATTTTATTTCTGATTTGTTATAAGTTATCTAAATTAAAAGGTTATAATATACAATTAAATCTCGGACTAGCTTTTATGGATACCAAATTTCCATTAAATATAAGAGGGAACACTAAACACCGTAACATCAAACTTTTAATCTATAATACGCTTGTAAAATGAGAACTAAATTTTATTCTCGGAAGAACTTAAGACATAATTTGTCAAAACATTGGTAATCTGTTAATAAATGAAATATAGTGGCGGCTGGTCATTTAGATCTCATGTGCTACAGCAGTTTCATAAGTTTACCAAGTTTACTATATTTGTGTTTTAACTGTATGAATTTCTGCCTCAATTTTGAAAACTTTAAACAGCCCACCTAGCGGTACACTCGTTTCTACTAAAGCAGCAAACTGGCCATGTTTGGGCTCCTCAACCACAGTAGAACAAGTTTTTGTCTAGAACGAGAGATGCACAGTATCCCGTTCCTCCCCACCGCACAACCCGTAAAGCTCAACAAAACTCCATCCTCTCGGTGCTATGGATGATGCAGCACGTGGGAACCAAGCCGTTCCGTTCTATGACACACAGAGGCGAGACTCGTCGGGTTACCTTTTTAACGAATTTATAAAAATATTGCTGTGTGAGGACTTTAAGTTTTCTTAATGAAACCAAATATTATTTGGCCGCCTCTGATATCTAGTGGCTAGCGTCACAGCCTCGCATCACGGAGGTCCCCGGTTCGATTCCTGGCAAAGGCCTGGGTGTTTGTGTTGTCATGTTCCCTAACTTAGAAAATCAGTTAGTCTTTACATAGTCGTAAATGACCTTTGATGTTGGTGCGACTGTAAACCTAGAATTAAAAAACACTTATTTAAAATAAAGATGACCATGAAACTTTTAAGGTTAGACAGAAGTAATATAATGATACAATATAGTTTGTTAGTAGCCTATGAGAAAATGCTTACTGTTCATGCGTTTATATATTATCAGAATTTTTCTATTTAGATTCTTATTTTTTACTTAGATATTCTGTAATTCAGATATTTCTTAAAATGTAGAAATTGCCAGTTTTCAGATATTACCAGTTTAATACACATGGAACTAAATAAATTTTTACCCCTCTCAAAATTGCAGCTCTCCTTTAATAAAGATTAATCGATGAGTGTCGTGGAGTGGGGCAAATGAATGTGCTCCACCCTAACATAGTTGCCGTAATGACCGAAAAAGGCGAATCCCCTTCCACAAAAAAGGGAAGAAAAACAAGTCATTAGAATCATAGATGAAAGAAAACCGAGACCGAGATTGCGAGTCAAGATTCATATGAATTTCTGCAAATTTCCTTGGAAATCCCAGACGTAATAACGCACGTCCATTCCTCCCCTCGTTTCATTGTAATAGTTTCAACTATTCACTTCAGTTACATGTGGGTCGAAGGACCCGCAAGTGTGGTAATTTTTCATGCGACGAAGGAATTATTCCAGCATGTGGATTAGGACCACTGCCGAGCATGCACTTCTCAGCGCCCCATTCTAAAGACATTAAATCTTAACCGAAAACTCTCTTGCGACGATGTCTAAATTTATCACTGACGATGTGTGTCGATAATTGATAATTGTAAGCTATAAAACAACTTGCTCAGATCGGAATGTATAGTGTGAGTTGTAACCAGTTACATGATTAAACTGGTGTCTATTAATAGACTCTTAATATAAAAGTGAGTGTGCGTTTCTCTTTGGAGACAAGTTTATTATCTTTGGGGAGTCCGTAAAATAAAAAAAGTTCTCGAGAATATATTCGTTTTTAATAAGTATGATACAGCAACGTAAACTTCTGTTCTTAATGAAGTGAATTGAATAATAGAAAGGAATAAGCTGTTGATGATGTCCATTTATGACGACACGTTGATTCCTGCTCAAAGATTTGTATTTTCACGAAGCTTCCCGTTCTGTAATATAGTAAATTCCGGTGACGTTAGCTCTTTTAAGCGAATCGCCGGGTACGTTCCTTAAACTATAGCCCGAGGGCCCTAGTAAACTCTAGGCTACCTTGCCTTACTTACACACCACCCCCCTTTTCAATTCCCTTCCTATGCTATCAAAAAGGAGTTGCCTGTATCAGAACCAACCTCATGTAGTCTGTTACCCAACAAAAAATCTATTCCACTTAAATATGTAACATTTTCAAATGCATTTGAATATCTGAGCAATATAAAATAATTCAGTATGTTTGCTGTGTAATTTTTTTAATTTTGCCGAGGTGCCTTCCTCTCATGTTGGAGATGTATTTAGTGGGGTCGCAGACCTTGGGTAACACCGGGTATTATCCCGAGGTCCTAGTCAATTCTTGAGTGCATTGCTTTCTGAATGCCCCCTACGCTATTAAAGGAGAGTTGCCAGATTCAGAATCACCCTCATGTAGCCTGAACCAAAAAACTTAGTCTACCCTGGATACAGTGCCTATGGGAGCCTTCTCTCGCAGGTATTTCTCCCCAGATTGATCGCGGGGCTTACCTTTGGAATTTCCTCATTTTTTCATGTTTTTTTTTCAAGGTTTTCACATGACGAGGCTCAATCTATTTTGCGAGGTGTATGTACTGGGGTCGTAGACCTTGGGTATACGGTAAGCGTTGTCCCCTGTTCCCATTTGGTCAGTCGGCCAACTGCCTCACAAAACTGGTGGAGACAGGAAGAAGGGAATGCTGCGACCACACAGCAAATTGCATCCCGTCATTCGGAAGGGCGAGAGAACAGTACCCAATGGTCCGACCTACATTACGAAGATATTATTGAGTTTTTTCCTGCATCTCTCTTAGGTGGGATATCGGGTAAGATCCTTAAACTATAGCCCGGTGGCCCTAGTCAACCCGCTGATGAAATTAGCTGGAGTAGGAAAATAACAATAGGGAAGAGAGTGACAGCAAGGTGGAGTTCTGGTAAGTCCGTCAGGGCTGACTTCCTTCGTCCGGGTTTTCCTCTTTCCTTAACCCCCTTGGTCCATGGCCAAGGTAATTCATTTAAGACTCCTGCAGGCTGAGACGACCTTGAGCAGTATGAGAGGTGAATGTACGGGGGTCAAAGACCTTCGGCATACTGTAAGAGGTATTCACTGATCCGATTGGACCCGTCGGGAAACTGTCCCTCAATACTAATCAAGACACAGAGGCGGGTTTGTGGCGTTCCCACAACAATCCAGTCTCCCGTCATCAGAAGGGCGCAGGAGTAGTGCCCACTAGCCCGACCTACCTGATGCAGGTTTTCTAGGGTTTTTCCTACATCACCTTTAGGTGAAACGCCGGGTAGGATCCTTACACTATAGCCTGGAGGCCCTAGTCAACCCTTGCCTACCTTGCTCTACCTTCCACACCCCCCCTTTTCTATTCCCTTTCTATGCTATTAAAGGGGATTTACCTGTTTCAGGATCACCCTTGTGTAGCCTATTACCTAAAAGAAATGTTTTAACTTAAATCGGAGAAAATTTTGATGGCCTGTTACAGTAGTAAATTAATTCTCATTGCGTTCGTATTTTATACTCACAGAAAATTAAAGAATAAGGAAATAGTTTAGTATCAGAATAATGAACATTCGTGGTTTTTATATTTTGAGAGATTTTTATGGATTATTTAGTTTCTGTTATTAATTTCTCGTAATAGCAAACAATAACTTTACATTGTTTATAATCGTAAAATGTAACGTCCAAAATTTTCGGGAACGTTTCACTTAGTGCTGCGATGGACATTAGAGAGAGACTGATGTCGGAAAAGTATGTTTTCTAGGAGGTGTTTGTTGGTTTCATGACTTTATGTTGGCATAGTTGGGATGCGTTTCAAAAACAGCCTGATTATCAATTTATTCCATCTTTATAAAAATAGTCTCATAGACGCACTCAAATGGTTGTCAAAAATGGCTGACATTTTGGTGAGAACCATTCCAAAGATGCTCAAACACATTCCGTAGCCCTTTTGGCGAGTGCTGTAATCTCCATGTTGAGGTAGGGAACATTTCAGACCATCCTAGAATCTTAGAACTGCCCCAAAGTTTATTGGGCCCGAACATCAAAACCTCTTTATTTGTTCATGATCTTAATGTATTTCTTTTCAAATCTCTTAGGGGGTATTGATGCCCTTACTAAAAGCATCTCTGTCAGAATACGTGACTACTGTTCTGCCAACTCACTATGTTTAAACACTAACAAAATCCAGAATTTGTAATTGAGCTTTGCTGAGAAAGTGATCGTTTAGGATCAATTTATTTTTTATAATTTGGCCTGTTACAAACAAATGGGTACAAAATAAATATAGGACTTCTTTTATATGATGAGTCGACTAAAATAATGTCTCATCCCAAATGACCTGAGAGCTGTGTACTTTACTCAAGTGCTCAGCCACGGATCCTAGGGAACAACCTTATGGGGGCAGCAGAGAGACAATTGACACTACAAAAGAACTCTATCAGATTAATCAGTGGGCTCCCCTTCTCAGAATCTGCAAGGAATATTTCATTAGCCTCGGCATTATAACTGTCCGTGCTTTGTTTGTATTTCAATGCTTTGTTCATATATATAAAAAATGGTAACTCTATGGGCGTGTAGGCTACAGCCATGTTCACAACACTAGACTTAGAAACTACCTACACTTATTTATATGTAACTATACCATCATACAAAAACTTTCTACTATTCCTCATTAAAATTTATAACCCCCTGCTACCAGATAAGAAAGAATTCCCTTATTCATCTATTTATGGAGGTGTATACACTGGTGTCGTAGACCTTTGACATACTGTAGGAGTTGCCCTCTGATCTCATTGGATCAGTCAGTCAACTGCCTCTTAATATAAATTTGTATATAATATATATATATATATATAATAGATTATTTTTTTGCTATTTTAGGCTCATTTGATTCTGTTATAATACTGGTGACGTACTTATATTAACTATGTAAATATTTACATTTTCTTCTGTAAGTTATAAACTGACATTTGTAATGTATTTGATGTTCTCATCTATACCTCAAAGATTATTATTATTTTACAAATCATCATTTGTATATTTGGACACAATTCTTAAGTCCATCGGGGATTTTCATTAATAGATAAAAGACAAAGAAAGAAGCATTTAAAAGCTGAACACTTATGTGTATGTATTATAATTTATTTTATTGAAATTTTAAAACTTGTTTGTATATATATATATATATATATATTTAAAGAATCGCCGTAATTACCAAACGACTGCACTTAATTGGATAAATTGTTTTTTTTTGTGTTCGTTATTGTTAGGACAAGCTTTGTATATAAATGGAACTTTTTAAAAAAATCTTAAGGAAAAGTTTTAAAATCTCATAATATGAAAAAATTCTACGGGAAGTCTGCCTTACATCCGCGCGTTTGAGTCTCAAAAGTGAATGCGGGTTGCCTATAATCTTGATATGTTATGCTCCGAAACGGCTCTAAGGATTTCAATTAAAATTTCATGAATTGAAACAGGAATTTTAACTTAATGTTTCCTGTATGTTTCATTTCGATATCTTGCAGAGTTCAGAAGATATTAATGTAAATATTTATAAATCCATTGAATTACCGTGCGAAAGGCGGCGTAAAAATCAACTGCGAGTTAAAAATCCTATTAGCCGTTCCTATACCATTCATACTGTCTTATTATACGCGTAATTTTGGTACAATGAGAGGGGGGAAGGCGAGCAATATTACTCCATGATACCAACTGCAACTTATAAGGTTTGCCGTGAAGCGATCATAAGCTGTCTTTCCATTCTTTGTCAACCACTGGACTGGACGGACGTGTTCCTACAGAATTGATAGATTGACATTCATTCATATTCAATTACCGTTTCTTTTGCAACAGCAAAACTTAGTGTGTTTAGAGGTTTATCGTCATGTTATTTATTGTTAGTGAGAAGAAAATGCCACCAGTGAGGCGTCAAAATTTTGGTCGGCTTACGTGTAACGCAAGTCGAGTTCATAGCCTTCGAGACAATGTGACTGAAGAAGAGCGTAGGCAGCGTTTGGAAGCCAGCAGAAAGGGAATTTCTCAAGCAAGATCTACCACGGTTCCGGAAGAACCCATACCGTCGGGTTCAGGCGAGATGAGTCAAAACAGACGGTCAAACGTAACAATTGTCTATGAACGTTTGGCGTATTACTTCCGAACGACTTCCCTCGGGGAGCGGGTGGAAATGAGTCATCTAAAAATAACAAGGAAATTATAAACTTTGGGGTTGCAAAGAATTGAATAATGTACCGGGATATTATAAATAAACACCCGAGCCACACTGGGTCGCCAGCTAGTCGATTATAAAAGTAAATTGTTACCGTTCAATGTATGCTAATTGTGACGTTAGATGAGCATACTTTGGTATTCCTTAAAGATAATTTTGTTGCCAACCAACGTTGCCTCTGTGACAACAATTAAACTGTCATTACAGCATAAACGTGTAGTGCTTCTACAAGTGGTCACTCGTCGAAGTGTTGCCAATCAAGGCGAAAGTGCACATCAGGACATCAAAGTACACCCCGGGGTTTACCTCTACTTCAAGATCTAAGCTCGTAGATAATCCCTCTGCATTGCTATTATGTGGCTTAACATTGTTTGCAGTAATTTAACGCATTATCATTGCTATCCGGAAAGTCTTCATTACTACCTTAATGTGGAAAGCCAACTTTAATGACAAACTTAGACTAATTTTTTCAATAAATATATTAAGTTATTTGTCAGTTACTGTTTATTAATGATAAAATTATTATATAATATAGTGTGGTTACTATATAACATGTAAAATAACTTAGAATCAAGATTAATAACGTTCCCATAATTCAAAATAATTGTACCAATTATGTATTTATTCATAACCTATTTTCGTAAACAAAGGTCTTGTATTTAAATTCTGATAACTCATTTTTTTCCCAGTACTTTCTACTACTCTCCAGAAAGTTATATTAGTTTCCTTGTGCTACACGAGAAATAGCTGATCTCATAGTCGTAGATGATCTAGTATAATGTGCTTTTATTTTTATTCCTGCCCTTCATCTCATGATCTTACTTCTGCTACTGTATTACACAATATTTTGAGGATGGAACGAGAACAAGGAGATATTATATATATTCCTACACGCCTCATCAACTCTTTATTGTATCACGCTTAATATTAGTAATTCAACATGTTTCTGTCATTATGATTCTAAAATGTTTCTACACATACCCACAAAATATATATTTTAATTTCAAATTTTTTGTCGAAGAATCTATAATTTCAATTTTGGTATCCTATTTGTGTTTCATGAATAACAAGGCGAGTTAGAAATAAATTATTCATAGCTCTTTTGTCTCGGCGAACATAACTATTTAATCGCATGACGCCTTTGTCCGCTGTAAATGATTTACTCCAACTTGTCAAGGAAAATTATTAAAACAAAGCTTGTGACACACTGGACAACATATGTCGGGAGCAACATTTCTTGTCCATTAACGGTACACATTATTTAAAACCCATCTCTACTATTTTTTAATTTTCCAGCAATTTCTCAGAAAATTCAAAGCATGTGCTACAAAATGTTTCATATATAGAGGTTTTCAATAAGGGCGAGTTGGCGTTGAAATGGAATAAATCAAGCTGTGTGGGAGGTATTAACTAAATCTTTTTTATTTGAAAGGGGATGCATGGGTCTTTCGAATAAAAAAAAAGATATTTGTTAATACCTCACACACAGCTTGTTTTTTACGATTTCAACATCGACTCGCCCTAATTGAGAAAACCCTATAGTTATCCGTGATTCATCAGTTCCAATTGTTCGGAAAGTTCTCGATCTGACACCGAGATGGTTTTAAAAAAGGATCCGTTCTGGCGTTTAGCGAATGAGGCTAGAGTAAAAGACACAGGTTGCCACATGGTCTCAATTCTCTCTCAACACACACTCACATTAGATTCGTGTGCAATTATATGATACAATCCCGCAATACTTAAAGTAATATTTAACAAATGTCTTTGCGCTGGAATTTTTCCCGATGCGTTGAAAATAGCCAAAGTAATTCCCCTGTTTAAGAAAGGATCGCCATCTGATATATCTAATTACAGGCCCATTTCTCTCCTACCTATTTTTTCTAAAATATTTGAAAAAATAATTCATATTAGATTACTTCATTTCCTGAATAAATATAAGATTTTATCAACAGCGCAGCATGGCTTCCTTGAAGGAAAGTCCACAGATAGCGCAATGTACGACTTCATTCAAAATATCCAGAATTCATTGGATGAATGACTGAAGGTAGCTGGCATTTTTGCTGACCTCTCTAAGGCTTTCGACACCGTAGATCACCAAATATTAATAAAAAATATGGTATATTATGGAATTCGGGGAAATACGTCACTTTTACTAAGATCGTACCTTACAAACCACAAACAACAAGTAGTAATTGAAACCAAAGACGGCCAACTTCACTTATCCGATTGGGAATTTATTACATGTGGAATTCCTCAAGGATCAATTCTTGGGCCTTTACTTTTTATTCTGTACATAAACGATCTTCCAGGATACGTAAATCGTCTAAAATCTGTTCTCTACGCGGATGACACAAATATAGTTATTACAGATACAAACTTCGATAATCTGATTAAGAAAGTAGACAACGCTCTGAATGGTCTAAATATTTGGTTTAACGTGAATAAATTATCCCTCAACCTAGATAAGACTAAGTTAGTTCAGTTTAGTGCTGATGCTAGTAATAGACCCGTAGACAACTTCTCAGCTAATGCACCTTTCCTCGGCCTTCGGATTGACGATAAATTAAAGTGTAATGACCATATATATCTGCATGCCGGAAAACTAAGTTCAGCTTGTTATTCTCTGAGAACACTAATGCAACACGTTGACAAAAAGTACGTCAAAATAGTTTACTTCGCGTATTTTCATTCAATTATGAGCTATGGCTTCTCTAATTTGGGAAACTGCTCCAGGAGTAATGAAATATTTAAGTTGCAAAAGCGTGCAATTAGAATACTTTCTAGCACAAATTCTAGATCGAGTTGCAAACCTTTCTTCAAAAGTTTGCAAATACTTAATTTACCAAGCGTATATATTTATGAAATATTAAAGTTTGTAAAGCGGAACACTAATTTGTTTCAAACAAATGGCGAGTTTCATGAATACGCGACCAGAAATCGTTCAGCTCTAAGGTCGGACAAGCATCACCTTGCTCTACACCGGAAAACTATTCACAATACCGGGATAATTTTATACAACAGCCTTCCGCCAGAGGTTAAAAATAGTACCTACAAAAGCTTTGTGAAGCAGAGTAAAACTATTCTTTTAAATAGCGCGTTTTACTCGGTACAGGATTTTCTTAATCGTCCTTCTAGTAATTAAAATCAAGGTTCCTGCAAAAAGTGTTGAATGAGCTGCCTTGTAAAATAGCACATCACATATCTTTAAAATTTCTATTCAGTTTTTTCTGCTCTTTTGTTTGTTTCATGTATACCCCGGAGCTACTACGGAAGGACAGTTTCCCGGGCGCAGAGCTCCAAGTAGTTAAAACTCCATTGCGTGTTTCTCTGTGTGTGCTTGTTTGTGTTTCCCAGTGTGTGTGTGACATCGTGTGTCCGTGTTGTGTTTATATTGACTTTTGTCTATATAGATTTTCTTTTATTAATTTATTTTAAGATTATTTGTCTTTAATTATGTACCTTATTTTGTTAATTTTTAATTTATCACGTATCCTATTTCCTCAATCGAGGACTAATGGAAACAACATTAAATCTAAATAATTTGCTTGCACGGCACGAGGAATAGCTCGGAGGTCAAATCGGCTCCCACTTGTAAAGGGCTATAGTTGCATCATAGTCTGACACTTGTTACACGCCTTATCGACAATAAGGAACTTACTATGCGTCATGATTAAATGACCTTCGTCGTAAGAAAACTGTTTTTTCATTCATAGATGGAGTACAAATACCCTGATACAACAGAACGTCCTTAAACGACATATTTTAAAAGTTAATAACATGCTCAAAGCTGATACAACTTATAAATCTATTACTGTTGACCCACTTAAAAACCTCTTTGATGATTACAAAGAAGTGTTAAAAAGATGGAAAAAAATACATCGATGAGTTTGATTTTAACAGTTCGTTTGTAACTTCGGGTAATTTAGCCAGAGCGTATGCCTTTCCAATGATCCATAAATTAGATAATCCTTATAGAATTACTGTTTCATCTAAATGGCAGTCCTCTAGATAATTTTTCGAAATTTTTAAAAGAATATTTTATCTTTTGGATTAAATGAAACCAATTTCACTGAAAGAAGTAGCTATGAATTCATGCTATCACTGGTTGTAACTTCATTACTTACCAATATACCTAATGATCTTGTTATTAACAATATTAAATCACGTTTGGAAAAAAATCAAATTTCCATTAAAATTCCTTGCGACTAAATGATAATTGCCATTAACACGATATTATATCAATTTTTTCAGGTTACCAACAAATTAAAGGTTGTCCAAGGTGATCTCCTTTATCTCCTATCTTTCCAGATTTTGTCATGAGGGATTTTGAAACTTATTGTTTAAATAAGTTAACAACTCAAACTATCAGATATCATAGATACGTTGACGAAATTTTCTGTATTTTACATAAGAATTAATTTAGTAACATAACAAAAAGTTTCAATAGTTACCATAAAAAATTACAGTTTACTTATGAATTAGAAAATAATAGTAGAATTAGCTTTTTGGATGTTTTAATAACTAATAATCAGGGGACTTGTGAAACTAATTGGTTTCGGAAAGAAACCTATTCGGGCCGTGTTTTACATTTTCCATCTAGCCATCCAATACAACAAAAAAGAGCTACGATTTTTAATCTTATTGATAAAGTCTTGATACTGTCAAATCAGACATACGATATGGAGAGTGTAAAAATTGTGAAAATATTTTAATTAATAATTCCTATCCATAAAATTTTATTTATAAGTATATAAAAAAACAATTAGTTACTACAATTATAATTCAAAATTGATGAATAACAATAATGTAATAAACAAGCAAACCTAAGGAGTGACAGTTTTATGGAAAAATTAAAAATGTTATTAACAAGTCTTAATTTTATGGTCATTTTAAAAATTAAAAACCAACTCAAATTTGTAAAGAGAGAAAATTAAAATTAAAAAAGAAATGTTTCACAATGCTATTTACAAAATTAATTGTGGTCAAATTCATTGTGGAAAATGCTATATAGGGCAAATAAAACGAACTCTAGGAACCATATAAGAAGAGCTTAAAACCAATTTTAAAACCGCAAACCATAATGTTGTGACTACACAAATTGGAGGAATCCTATGAATTGGATTGGGATAATGTTCTATTTTTAATTTTTAAGAAAATTTATTTAAGAAAAACATTTCTTAAATGTCACTTATTAAAACAACCATGAGAAGCATAAATTCTCATAACGATACCTTAAAATTTAATAATTTTTATAGTCCATTGTTTATTCATGTGAATAGTTTTTAATATTTGTTAAATTTATTGTTTACTTAATAGGTTACTACAGAAAACAATTCTAGTATATTTTCTAAATTTAAAAAACGTTTTGTGTAAACAAATTTTTTGTATAAAAACCTGTTAGTGTTTTGTATTATTATATTTTGTTAAGTGTGTTATATACGAATATTGAGAGAATCCGTTTGCCTGGTTACTTAGCGTAGCCCAAGGCCATAGGGACGGTGTTGTAAATTCACAAAACAACAAGTCAAGCCCCTAAGAACGAAACGGTCCATCATTCAGTCTTGTGTCAGCTGTAGCTAAATAGTGCCTCGGGCCTCCCTTTATATAAAAAATTGTTGTTTTATAATATTTTATAATATGTTAAATTTTAAGAATTGATTCGATGTAACAATAACCTGGTAAGTTGTTAGTTTAGTCAATTTCCATCTATCTTTTGGCTATGTTTAAATTCAACAGTAACTGCATGTAAATATTTTTTCCTCAGATTGTGAAAACTTGAAAAGGGTGGAATATACACCGAAACGTCGTTTAATTAAACATAAAAACTGCCTGAAAAAACTGGTCGTAAAATTATTTCATTTAAATATTTTAATATTGGACGTTAATTGGTTTAATATTTTTAAAATAATTAATATATTTTAATTAAATTTTTAAAATGTTGCTGGTTACCGTTTTTCATATACCCTTACTTCAATTGCGTGTGACAACATAGCAAGATGATACAAGGAAGAGCTTAAAGGTAAATTCGGCTCCCATTTGAAAAGCATTATTGCTGTGATAAGTATAATTGAATATACTCCCGTTCCAGAAACATAAAATAGTTCCGGGGCATGCATTGGCTGCATTAAGATATAAGAGAAAAAACAATATGTAAAATATTAGAATTTACAAGTAATTTTAATTCAGCGATTATGAAACGTCTTAAAATGACCCTTCTAAAAACGCTCACGCTGTGTCTGCGGGGAGCAGAGTGAGTGACACTCGCAAAATATGGCGTGTATCACGCAAACGTCCTTCTGGATACGAGTCATCAGATTTTTATCTCCTCCTTCGGTGGAACACATTGTTTACGTAGGTTAAATAAGGTACCGAAGTAATAACGTTTGAGTCGGCGCTTAAAACGCCTTTAATAACTCCGAAAATTCATAAAGTTAAACGATTTTAATAGTATTCATTCAATACAAACTCTAGATTCTCATATGTATCTCATTTTCAGAAACATAAATTAGTCCTATTTATAAAAGGAAACTCGAAAACTATTCCCAGGGAAGGAAAATGTCCTCGATCAAGGAAGCTTTTCTGTCATTTCCGACAATGTTGTCTCGTATGCGGTCTAAATTATCAATTTCCCGAAAATACGGAAACCGGTAACAAGCGTATTGGAAATTTGATTTACTCACTGAAATGGAATATTGGCTTTCCATGTTGTAAAGGAACAATTCTAGCACACTGAAAGGTTCAAAATGCATACATGTCTGATTTTTCATTCCTAGTATCCTTTCCTCCGTCAGCTGTATTAACATGTTAAACCAACACGATGCGTCCCGTTCCAAAGGCCTGAAACAAGAACATGGTGGACCAGATTTTTGCATGTAATCTGACATAGCAGATAATCTAATAAATTGCACTTAATTCTCTTGCCGTTAAGTGCCGTAGTTCGATGGAAACTGATGCCTTCAAAGCATAAATTAAATGCAGCTAATAATCGTGGTACTTCACTTAACCCGGCCGTTTCACGGACAGTGAAGTCTCTTTGATGCTCAAAAATGGTCACACCCGCGGATTAATGAAACGTTCTCGGAAAGTCTTTGAAAATAACCGGCACAGGAGATTGAGTACTTCCTGGCATTGGCTTAGAGGACCATATTCAAAATTTTATTTCTGTAAAAATTTAACTTGATTTGTAGGTCATTCTCGGCTTTCAACCCTGGCCCTAGTTTGTTTCGATCTCAACTGTTTTTTTGCCAAACTTCAGTATCGTCGTCAGATAACTGTGGTTTTGAAGAATATGTGGCCCGAGTTGAAACCCATTTACTTTATATTCTAAAGATTTACTGGGAAACCTTAGATAATATCTCACTTAGTACTCCCCCATTTTAAGCATCAGAAACTGTGAAAAATATGCTGCAGGTTCGTGAATCAAATGACTTTAAACCCAATTTGTGTTAAAAGCAGACATGAACAGTTCAATCTATAGTCGTACTGACTCCTAATCGGATATCAGGTCTATTATTACCTGTCCAGACTGCCAGATGGTCTCTGGTTCGATTACCGTCGTTTCAGGGAGCGATATATAGTTTGGGGCAATGGACCAGTTAACGTTCCACAGCTGACCATAAACACACGGACTAGATTATATACGGCCATTAAACACAGCCATGACTTTTATGCCACAATAATTAATTGTCTTTAACTCTGTTCAGGAACTAATGATATTTTCTGCTGCTTAACGAAGTAAAATAATCTGCTGGCAGTAAAATTAATTTGTAAACTCTAAATGGATCATTTGAAGTTAACGTACAAACGCTTTTTCTCAACTTTATAAATTTTTATATTTCTACTTTACTTAACACTACTCCCTTAAATTATTTTATGCACAAAATAGTCAGGTAGGAATACAGTATATTTTTTGTGAGTGATAACTTAAGATTAGAGAACAATTTAGTATCCTAGTGAACATAATTTCAAGTAATAGTGAACGGGCGAGTCGTAGAGTAGTCAAATGTCATTACGAGCATTATAGTTAACTTGGAAATCATATTTAAAAATAATGATCTTAAATTAATTTTTGGTAATTTTCTGAGCAACTCTGAAAATTCAGTGTGGGCGGATAGAGATTTTGCAACACTTCATATGGACAAAACTTTCTAAGCGAAATTTTTAGAAAAGGACGTACCATACCTGAATCATGTATTTCAAGCTGTATCACTTGAAACCAGCTATTAAAAATTATTTTACCTTAAATTTTAAGAATGTTGACAACTAAAAAATCGCAAAGGAAACACATTTGAATTAAATTAGACTATTTTGTTATTAGAGCAATTTGTATTGAAAATGGAGTGACTTTCGTTGCATTGAAGCACGCCATGCCATTAGGTGCGATTTGTGTTGATTACATGAGTCGGCTCAGATGTGATTAGTGGAACCCTCTTGCGACTCACGTGTTTGTCTTGTCAACATTCTGGTTCTGCCACGTTTACACGACAATTTGCTCTCTTGATTGCTGACGCGTGCCGATCTGCCATCATATATCTCATTTACAGCATTCTTTGTTCGTACGTGAGTCACAAGTGAACCGTGAACCCCGCTGCTCTTTTGTCGAGTCCACGACATTGTGAATAAATTTTTCTTCATGGTATCGTCTCGGTAATTTCAAAATTCTGATCCACATATACTGAGTAGAATTTAAACACTGCAAACAAAATGTGAGAAATTACGTAAAATGCATAATTCTCTCAATGTTTGCTCTCCGAAGCTCTCATAATCTGAAATGATAAATTTATTTGATTTTCTTCCTTAAAAATGAGCCTTTATGCAAATATTAATGGCCAAATATTACTTAATAAAATTAATAGCCGTTATTTATAACTTTTTGACGTACTGATTCTGAATCATTTATTTTACCAATCTTCATTCTGCTATCTTAATATTTAGTTCATTTATAGGCACGTCATTCGACGGAGTAGTAATTATGAAACCCATCATAATTATGGCTGTTAGTAAGCACGTCCATAAAAGTTGGCGTAAACACCAAGTGGTACCAAAATATGTTCTTGAAATAGTAGCGTGACCTGCTGGAGGTTGTTGAACCCGTTAACTGATTCGGTGTGTGGGAACGGGACACTTATTGTTTAACAATTTTTGTAAAATTTTCTAAAATGAAACATCGCTTCATATAGGTATAAAACATTAGTTTGTTCTATTATTTACCTAATCTAATATCAATATAACTTAAAATAACTAATTTATATTTTTGGTGAATTTTCGAATAGAAACTTACAAACGATATTTTGTAATTGCAATTTGTTCAATAAAATTAAATGTAAATTATAAAAAATCTTAACACATTTTGTGTTTTCTTTCTTATATTTATTTGGAAATGGGATTTTCCAACCCCCTGCGGTGTAGTAGCTAGCCTCTAGTTGCTGCCTCACAACCCAGAGGTCCCGGGTTCGAATCCTGGCATGAGCGTGGATGTTTATGTAGTCATGGTCGCGAAAACCGGGATTAAGACTGTTGGAGGATCGATACGCTGACCACGTGTCACTCCAAATTCGGAATGTGTCATGCAAGATGACAGTCCGCAGTTGACTCGATAGGCCCAGGCCCTCAATAGGCTGTAGAGCCATGAAGGAAGGGGATTTTATTGCAACTGATAAGCTGAGGCTAGGAACATTTGTAAGGAAAATTCTTCGGAAAATATATGGACCTGTACAAATAGAGATCTGGAGACCAAGATATATTCACGAGCTGTATCAATTGTGTAGATCGCCAGATATTATATAAGTAATAAAGCATTCTAGGTTGAGATGTCTGGGCCATGTTAAGAGAATGAAGGAGAATGAGGTACCAAAAAGAATCCTGGAGTACAAAGTAGATGGGAAAAGAAGAATGGGACGCCCAAGACTTCGTTGGATGGACTGTGTCATGATCATCACCAGAGCTGGTGGACTAAAGAAAATAACTGAGACCAGTCTAGGAAAATTCTGAAGTAATCCGAGGCCCATTCTGGGCTGTAGAGCTTCTTATGATAATTTAATTGCAACTGCACTGTCTTTGCTAAAATTTTTACCCGATCGTTTTCATTCTTTATCTATTCTTTTCGGGCACAGCATCCTGTACCTCATTATTTTAAGGCGAGTCTGTCAGTTTTTCCTTTTCTTTTTGAGGAACACTTTACATTTTGCCTTATACAGTAGTATCCCATTTGCGTCCCACACGCAAGTTTTAGTTCAAAGTTTTTCACCGAGCCTTAATACAAGCAGATTTAAATCTTATACGTAACTTACACACTGCTAAAAACATATCCTTTACAAATATATATCATTAAAAGTTAAATTCGAGTAGTTTTGTAACTTACCTTTTGTTGAAATGCTGCAAAAATTATAAATTCACTGATGTAAGTCGCCAAAACAAGAGTTCATTCACAAGGTGCAGTCGGAACACGGTCACGTGGGCTGCCAGGGTTTCTTCCTTGACCAGTGGCCATGATCCACCCCTATTTACTAAACTTCAGCATTATCCAGACAAAATAAATAGGGTATCCGTTCCACCCCCGGTTCCCATAAATATTTTCCAGATTTTAAAATTTGAAGTATTTAGTTGTACAACCACTCGTTTAGACGAAAATAGAGGTCCAAGTATATAAAAAAAGTTATCGTTGGCTGCACTCAGTGACAGTTTGTTAAAGAGATTATGAGTGACAATCACGAGACTGCTAGATGGGGGAACCGAGAGATCTGGGTAGGTTGAGTTGAAGCTCCTAAAAGTCAGGATCTACGTAAAAGATTTATTTACGTCGCCGAAGGAATTAGACTTTCACTGCATATTGGGATTCGGACAGTGTAGCCATTAGGAATTATGCCGGAATCCAGAGAGAAAAGTACAATAAGGGTTTGCAGAATCGTAATGCACTTAGTAAAAGCCATAGATCGAGGTGTAATAAGCTTGACGCTAGGTCTTCAAGGCTTAAGTTGTGAAAATAAGGAGTAGCAGATTAATAAGTGCACTTGTGAAGAAAGTACTTATTTGTATTTTAAAGCTGAACAACGATACTGAAGTAAATGAATAGAAAAATTGTTAATTTTAAATTATCTAACAAATTATTGCGTTTTTAATAGATATGTTTTTATTTCTATATCAAAACAATTCCTTATTGCGTCCAGTGCACTATTATAAATAATACATATTACTGATAATTACTATTTAAATATCAAGGGGGTTCTCAGGGTTAATTACTGGGGTAACAATGTGGTAGCAGAGATTTTAATTTCTTTCATGACGAACCTGTTCCATCTTCTAGGCGATTCCGGAACTTTCACGTAGTAGAAATATTCCTCCTTCGCTCTCAGGCTTCCTTCATCGGGTTGTCAATTTGCCCTCGGTCGACGGAAAAAGCTCTGGACCTGTACTGCGATTGAAGAAAACCGGTTTTCCTCCTTTTCATTGTTTATATCTTAATCGATAATGTTGCTAATATGGTAGACTTCTGATGAACTTGTACTTTCTTTGCTAAATTCTGAAAGTTACTTTCCTTCTTCTTTCATAATATGACTGCTCCTGTTTTCAGCTACCAAGCTAGACTGACTATTTAATTGTTTATTTCTTCCTCTGTCGTACTACCTCTGCTTCCTGTTCCCTTCAACTTCCGAGCAACACTGCTCGCCTCTCTGCTTCCTCGTCCTTTCAACGTCCGATCCACTCTGACCATTTTTCTTCTCATCTCTCAGCTAAACTTTTCTTTTCCCCATCTCCAAGGGAAAACGATACCCCACGTGGCGCGTCTCCACCAATCCTTTTTTCACCTTTGTCCTAGTGCGGGAATTTTGCGCTGACGAAGGGAAAGATGTCGTCGTGAAATTTTACAGGGTGAACGATCTTGCTGCAGTTAGACACGATTCCTGTGCGACATCTTAGCCCCTAGGATTCCCGCCTCTTGTCTGCCTGTCTCTGAATATGATTACTGAATTTTGATCGTTGAAAAACAAAAAATGTGAATTACTACTGCGCTACATTGGAAACTGTGCAAAATATAGTTAACAGTCCTACAAATTCGTAACAGATGTAATTATAGGATGGGTATAATTTTATGTTTAAAATATTTTCGTTTTATAAAACAATGACTGCACTGTTAGTAATGAGGAAATGTAAATATTGTAAATCTGTAACCTTTAAGAAAGCAGTCCGAGAAACTTATTCGGATCTCATGTGCTGCAATACAGGTTGACAACTATATTTCTCCTTTTTTTCTGTTTCACAAACAATTGGTAAAAGTTTATTCAATATTTTATTAGTTGTCAACTTTCATCAGAAATGGAATAACCGTAGTTTGATGATTTGTCTCTTTAACATCGATAACTCTGGAAGACTGATTCCGACAAAATACAATCCAGATCACCGAACGTGGCTTATACAGGAATCTATTATGGTTTCATGGTTTCACCGGGATATTCGTGTTTTGTACGGAAGTCTGCAGAGGTTCGCTGAATAAAGGTAAAGTGAAGCAGGTCTGTGTCTGCAGTCGAGGCTTCCAGACGAAGCGCTGAAGCGGCGAGATGGAAGATATTATACTTAAATGAAACAGCACGTCGACAAATTCGCTCTTACTTGCAGCGCGAATATTGCCCAGTAAAGCAGCGAGTAACACGCTTATGGGCGATGATTGCTACCGACAGTATAGCGGTGGCTAGACTGGATATAAAGAGTTTGACATTTTCCCGAAAGTTCCCTCAGCACGTCAGTAGTTATTTTGTAAAACTACAGTTGGAAACAGCAACGCAAGGAAGCAATTTATTTATAACAAAAATTGTATAACATGCCTGTGTTAAAAGTTATTTATAATTAATATTTAACGTAATATAATAATTAATAACTTACGTCGTATATAAATACTTTATTTGAAACTTGACAACATACAAAGCTTCTCAATATGTTTGGTATACTGAGTAATTTGTTAACAAAGGGAATAATATTATTATTCCTGAATTTATCAAATATTGTTCCCGTCTCTTCAAAAGAAGCGAATTAATTGTCTAAGATTATTTTTTCATATCTTCCCTGTATTACGACCGTTGGGACGTGTCTTAATAAACTTTATAATTACGTATCTTGGCTTTAGAAACGTTTTATGTATTCTAAATCACAAGAAAAGTCACTCGTAACAGTCTGAATGGTGTAGTAAGTGAAACTGTCATATGACGATGGTATAATAAATACGGATTCAGTATAAACTGTTTAATTTTGCAATCCTGCGTGCAATGTAGAAACTCATTTCAGTATACATTACGACATACAATGCAACAGGAAATACGGTCGATAAAGTTTCAGAGCTTGAAAATGATGACGTTTTCCAACTGGAATTTTTTAAATGTATTGTATGCATTACACAAGATAAACTCTCTTATTTCGCAATTTCACAGCAGGTTTCCACGACTGATGTTGCGAATTAAAGAAAGAATTCCAAATCAAATCGTAGGGTGCGGCAACGTAATTATTGGTGACCACTTTCATCAGCATTCCAATTCTCAACCTATTTAAGCGCTCCACCAAACCTGTTGTAGGTAAATATTCCGGGGGAGTTTTCAAGCGAACTGCAATGTTGCCAACTGGTGATAAAATAAAATTATAGCTCACTATGACTACAGTCAGATTATGATAATAATGATTACGAAAGATTTTGTGTAGAGATAGACTAGGACTGGAGAAAATATCGTACGACTTTATCAAAGTCCAGCCCTTAAATTCACCAGCGGTAATTTATGGTAAGGAGCGCGATAGGCCACCGCAATACCTTGTTTTTTTAGTGCATACACTTCTGTGAAATATTCGTAGATAATACGAAGTATATTAAATAATTACAGACAACAAACTAGTGTAGAAAAAAAGTTTAGTAGTAATGTTTTCTACTGTCATGACTTTTCGTTTGGCATCACTGGGATGAGCTGAGAACACGTGACGGATAAAAATGTTTTTTATAACCTCTAAATTGTCTTTAACGATGGCGTGTATACTTTTTGTTTGCACATTAGTTGAACACCGCTCAGTGATACGTGTTTTCGCTCTCTGAAGATGAAAAAATTGCTCAAACATTTTCTCAAAAGATTTTACAGTATGTTACAAGTTATATGAACCTTTGAAATTTTTACAAGTGGGTAGAACAGTTCAAAAACGGTCGAACCTCTGTCTCTGATGCGCAACGTCTTGGCCGGTCAGTTCAAGGGTTAACTCCTTCGCTTGAAACCCGCATTGACGATATTATTCGTGGAAGACCGACGAATTACTGTTGAATATATAGAAAGAAAAAGTTGCACGAAGTGTTGGCACAGTTCATAACGTTATCAGTAACAAGCTCAAGTACGGCAAAACAAGGAACCAAGACTCCAGGTGTCTGTTGACTTGAAACAACATTAAAGGGAAGGTGAACCTTTCTTAAATAAGATGTTGACGTGTGATGAAATTTGGGTTCACTATTTTAAACCAGATTAATTTCAGCAACAACGGGGAGATCAAATAATTTGTGGTAAGGTTTAAATTTAGCGTGTTATTTATAATTAAACAAATTAATGACCTTGTACAGACTTTATTATATAAATTTACTCGTAACAACTTTTCGTCACGTTTTTTTGTCTTCTTCAGGTTTTTCCCTCCCTGTAGAGGAAAAATGAAAAAAAATTAACCGTAGGGAGGTGAAATTAAGACAGATTTTTTCAGAAAAAATATATGGAAACAAAATAGAATTTACCACAACAGTGAAAAAACATAAGAAAAATACAGCAGAAGTTCAACAAGTAGTTATTGCCAAACTGAATGTTGGCCAGGAATGTGCGAATTTCCAACCACCGAACCAGTGGCTTTGGAGTAAAAAAGTGTAACGGGAAGCGTCGTATCTCAAAAATTTAAGTAACAAGAGGGAAAAACGAATTATACGTAACATTAGTGGAAATGAACCCGGTTAAACTAAAACAATAAAATTAAATTTATATATACATAATTAATAAAATAACGTGGTATAAGTATAACTTAAATTACTCGTGTCATTTTGTGAATTGAGATTGTTTTTAATTGGTTCTAATGCGTATCATTTCAGTTAAGTTCCTTTCGTATAAATTTTGCTCAAAATCAAGAATTTCAACCTTGTCCCAATTAAATTCGTGTTTCTCCTAAAGCCTATGAGTGGATTGTCGTTTTATAATTTTTCTTATGTTCATTAAATCGAGTTCGCAATGTAAGCTTCGTTTGACCTATATAACATTTTTGGTAGTTGGGCGCAACGTAATTCATTTTTTTAAATCACGTTATGTAGCGAATAATATTCCAAATCGTCTTTGCCCTTTTTTTATGTATTTATTCAGTTTATTAGTAGTAGTAAAAGTAACCGAGCGGACAAAACTAATGAATATATTTTTTTAATTTCTCTCTGACATTTCCATCATAAGGTAGCATGAAGAAGGCATAAAAACTTGCCGAAACGTTGCTACGAGTAAATTTATATAATAAAGTCTTTACAAGGTCATTAATTTGTTTAATTAGTGGTAAATTGACTGAAATGAGACAAAGACGTATTTGAATCCGGTATAATAAGCTAGTTTATCATTGGAGCAAGTATATTAATATTGATGTGGATTAAGGTGAGAATGAGTTAAGTTTTCATTTTTCAAAATACACAGTTCTTTTTCCTAGATCACTTTTTCTAACTAATAAATGCCCTCGAAATTTCAATAAATTTAAAACATTTTAATTATAAATACTAAGACTACATTCAAAATAGCCATTCGAAGTTTCTATGAATTTGTCAAGGACATAATAGTGACAGATGGAAACAATTTTTTGAACTACATTTAAATTTGACGTCGTAACAATTCGCGAGGTACGGAATTCCGAATCACTTTCCGGTCTTCTGTAAAACGCTAGCACGAGTCTCTGAAACCAAATGAGAAAACCGACGAAAACTATTGTGAAATGTCAGCACACTGAGAGCTTTCTGTAAATTGGCATTCCTGCAATAGTCTTCTTCACTAATTGTCCGGCGAGGAATCTTTTAGAAAAGTCATGAAAAAGTAAGCTATAGGAAACTTTATAGTGATGCTTGTCTGCAAGTACAGTACAATTTAGAAAATTAATGCAGTAATTACTAGCTAAAGTACCCGGCGTTGCTCGGGTTCACGTAAATATTAAAGCAGGAAATTTTTTTTTATCATAATGGGCCTATGGGAAGGAATGTAATTAGAGATGTTTATTACAGTACTTGAGGGTATACTATAATCGATTTCTGTTGTCAAATCCAACCTATTTTTGATCCTAGGTTGTGTAAATGGCGAAAAATCGTCGAAATGATACGGTTTTTTTACAGAGAGGTGTCGTTTAGACTTAGTTTCGGTGATATGAGAAGAAACGGTCACATGACCAGAATTGTAGTGAATTGAATTTCTAATCGACAGTGAGTCCTCTGAATTTTCAAGAATACTCAGTTTGCAAACTATAGCGACCTAAAGTTGGAGGTGTTCCAAAATTGAGGTTTTTTTTATTGTGTTGTAGCTCAGCCCTTTGGAAATAAATAAATCTACTGATAGGTCTCGGCGATACAAAGAGAAAAAGTTCTTTCTCGTTTCTTCGAGTTGAGTACGGACCGAAAAAACAACTTTCAAAAATTTGAAAATGCTGAGCTTGCTGACATCTTTACTGTTCTCACATATAAACCGTATTGTTGTTATCAAAGTTGATATAATTTAATGACAAATGCCAATAACAAATTGCATAATATTTTATTTGTTTTTATACATGAGCAATTACTAAATATTAAAATTTACTGCTTTGAATCCAAAGTTTATTATATTTCAGGGAATTCGCTGTCTGTCAACGATAGGTTAGTTATGACGCAAAATGTTTATAATTTAAAAAAAGTATATGGTATGATATATCAAGAAAATAGGCAACCTGCATACACTTTAAGAGATCTCGATTCGCAAGTGGCACACGAAATCTTTTATGTAAAATGTTTTTCACTTTTTTCACATATATGACTTGAGTATATTTATCATGGGCAGCTTCAGACCCTGCGGAACGCGTGTGCAAAATTTGGTCAAATTCGTACCAGTAGTTTGGACGCCTATAGCTCGGACATGTATACGGGTGTACTGATAAAGGTTTCATATATATATAGATTACCATTTCCCGAGACGCATTCTGAGAGAGATTATATCGTTAAGTTTGTCGTGAAACAAGAGTATTCGATTAGGAGGATGTACTGCAACCGTCGACGGTAACAGCTGTATTTCTTTAATTGTTAAGCTGTCATGATAAAATGTGATTTAGAATTATAAATCATGTTTCAAAAGCTACAGTTTTCTTTTCCTTCTGAGTTTTATTTCTTTCTCATTGCGAATGTTTAGTGGGTGACGGAATGAGACGCCCCAGATTCTAATGGACCACGCCCACGCAGCGCTCCACCCTTTCCGCAAAACATCATTACCACGATTTGGACACGACACATGTCACGCTTATCAACAATTGAGTTGCAAGTGGCCTCCATATTTTTTACACGGAATAGTACTTCATTCTAAATAATTACTCAGATTATTAAAGGATTTTCTTTTCTCTCTGTCGAATCTTAGCTATGCTATTTCTTACCAATTTCATACATTCAGTGAAAACCTTTTTGTTAGTAATTGAGCCTTCATTGATGATATGAAGAAAGTATTATATGTAAACACATCGAAAATCTGACTTGCATTGACGTGAGAGTCCTTTGAGCGTTTATATTCTACTAACATTACACTTTATTAAAAATTCATATGGCGTTTTCTAGGTTTATTTTGTCAAGCGCAGCATTTTACTTTCTTTTTCACTTAACGAATATCACACATGTTCGTGATATTATTTACGTATGGAAAGTCTACACAGTTCAATTTCTAAAGAAATGCTCCTACTGGTTAGTGTTAATCACAAGAATATTTTCGTCTCTTGTGTTCAATTATTTTTATTTCTTTCTTTCTCCATGGCTCTACAGCCCATTGAGGGCCTGGGCCTACCGAGTCGACTGCGGACTGTCATCTTGCATGATACATTCAGAGTTTGGAGTGACACGTCTTAATAGCGGTCTTCCCGACACAAACATCCGAGCCCATGGCAGGATTCGAGCCCGGGACCTCTTGGTTGTGAGGCAGCAACTAGAGGCTAGCCACTACACCACAGGAGGTCGGCTGTGTTGAATTATACTGACTTGAAATTTACCGACATTAGAATTATTTAATCATCTTAAAATAATTTTTTTTCCATCTTAACTTGAAACTGCTTTTCACGTTTTCAAATTGAATTTTATCATTAATCCAGTCTTTAAAATGTTTCGGCTGTATTAATAAATAACAATAATTATTTTCTTTCATAATTACAGGAGCTATCGGCCAAAATTGTTTTATAGTCATGTATATAAAGAAATAATATTAATAAAAATTTTATGAATAATAATAAAAAATCCATAGTTTTGCGTTCAACATTACATATATATACTTAGAATCAATATTTTTATAATTTGCTACATTCATCACAGTTTAAAGATGTATGTTGCAAATTACAAAACTAATTATATTAAATGTTTAAAAAACGAATATGCGATTTTGTTTTTAAAGCATTTAATATATTCTTTCAAAACTTTTATTATGGTAGAATTTGGCAGAAAACTCCTGTAATTATTAACGAAGTTAATAAATATTATTTATTTATAAAGTCAAAAATTTTTAAGACTGAAATAAGACCTATGGAGATCTAATTACACAATTATCAAAATTCAGAATCCTAGAAAAATTATTTTCCTTTCAGAAGAATGATTTCATTTCAGGATATTAAAACTTTATTAAAATGAAAAGTCAAAATTTTCCAGTTATGAACAAAAAAGTATTTTATGATACTTGCAAAATATTAAAGAGAGAAATACTAGGAAAACAGATCAGCCCGATTACCTTCACACCTCAGCATTCCAAGAAAACATCAAGTAAATTCCATGTAACTGTCACTATTGAACTGTCCATTAATGCTTCATAAAATGAATAATAATAAAAAATATATATTCTCGAAAATAAAAAATATATTTAGTTCAATTACTGTTTGTGTAAAAGTTAAGTACAAAAAAATATGTTTTAATTGATTTGGTATTATGAACCTGGCCAAATTTCCATAAATATAATTAAGGTGCAAGTCTTCAAAAATGATACACAAGTTTAAAAAATTAATTAATCATTACTTACAATTTACTTCTTGAAATATCATTACACAAAATTTTGTGGAGAAAATTGGGTAAACTCATGGAAGAGCTTCAATGTCAATTTTACTCCCATTTGGAAAGAGCTTCTGATTCATTGACATTAATTATGAGGTTTACAAAATAGAATGCATTGATTGCACCTCTATATACATGGGCCAAACAAAGCGTGCTCATAAGTCTGATCATAAAATATTCGGTTTTAACAAAACAGTCATATAATCACAATTTTGACTCAACTGATGTCGGAATGCTTGTCAGTAGTTTTACTCTAAATGTATAGAGCGATACAAATGCATGAAGTAGAATCTGTAACCACCTCCTATAAATGGCATCTTATTTTTCGTCTGCAATAGTTTATAATTTAAGTTGTACTTGAGAAGGTCCAACTAATTACTAGAGGAAACTTCATGCTGCTATACTCACAATTTATTGCTTGTAATTGTCCACTTATACAATCTACCATCCAAATTTCATATTCGCCAATAAATTACGATTTTTGCCTCGGCAATAAAATGATTATTTTAACAGAATAAGAATATTTATTCTTTAAAAGCGTCCCATGAAGGAATCTAATAATAACAATTATCTATGAGAGGCAGTTTTCCCCGAAAATACAGAAATTCATAAGAATAAAATACTTTATAAATGGAAATACGAGGTTTCGCAGCGACACACTCAATCTCCTGCAAGGGAAAGAGTTCCTGGACGAGTGATGTTATAACGCGTCGTAGTAAATGATTATTCAGAATCTAAATTCATATTTGATGCAACCTGAATGGTAATGTTTAGGGCCACACAAGGTGGCGAGGCATCGGTTCGTGTGACAGGTATTCGCGGATCTGAGCTTAATTGGCTTCCGATCGATCACCAAGGCTTCATCTCGGAAATCTCCTTTGCGCCTTAACGTCATAAAACAGGGCACACAGCGTAAAGTGACCCACGAACCAAATTCGTATGCACAAATTAACGCCTCTGAAGACAGAGAATTCTATTAAAACATCGAAGTACGTCATTAGCGCGCAGCTCTTGGCCTTCTATTTATGAGTTTAGGGTCCGGCTTTACTTATGCCATTACTACAGTTCTGTATGATACTTAAAAAAACGCCTCTTCGTAAGTTTATATAGAATAAAGGTTATTCAAAATTTTGCCATACGAATTCTCGCCTGGTTGAATATTTACTCGTTAACAATAGTTTAAAGCCATGACAGTTATCAGTTTATCACTAACTTAAATATTCACAGCTACAATATTTCAATCAATGAAGTTGAAATGTATTAAAGATTGGATAACCAATTTACAATCTTCATTTATTGGCATAATTTGATACAATCAAATGTCAGTCATATATTTTCAGGATCTTTCGGCAAAATAAACCATATTCATCTTAGGGTTTTCATTACATTATTATATATAAAACAATTATCTGTACTATTTTTAGGTCAATGAATATTGGTACAGATAATTGTTTTATGTGTAATAACGTAGGATAAAACACTCAGATGAATATGGCTTATTGAGCCGAAAACTACTGAAAAAATAAGAACTAGCTTTATAAATAATTCCTATATTAAACCACTGGTGTAAATATGAGTATGTATAATATGTAGATTTCCGTAACATGGAAGGAATATCCTGAACTATAACACCAGAATCATCTCTGAAATGAGTATTAGTTCCCGTTAGTCTACAGTAGATTTTAATTAAAGTTGCAATCGGGATGGTCTGCCAATTGTCCTACTGGCATTCTTATACATTTTTGTCTATATTTGGGAAACTATACATTCTTATATATCGACTACCAGTGATTCCGGGAAAATATTCTCACAACCCTGTTGTTCAGAACGGAGTAAATCTGACTTACCGTCGAGGCTATACAATTGTAAAAATTAGATTAGATTTATTTGTTCAATAAGGAACCTGTTGAGGAAATAGGACAAGCCAAATTTAAATTAATTACAAAAATTAATAGAATGACATACATAAGTATAATAGATTAAGATTGGATACCCAGTTAGGGTGAAGTACTCGCTATAATTTTTCCCCACAATATTTTGTGTAATAGTAATATAACGAATGGCAATTTGTAAGTACATGAAATAGGACACTAATTTAAATAATAATATGTACGTAAGAAACAACTTATATCTTAGGTCGACTCCACATTTCACAGATGGAACACCACAGAAGCCTGAAAGTTTAAATTTAAAGAAAGCATGAAAATCATTATTCGCGATATAAATATCACAAGTAGCGTACAATTTAAAATATAACACTGCACTTCACAAAATAACACTTGACAAAGAGTGACAAAGAAGAATTACAAACATTTCTCCATTATACAATACGAGAACAGTCGGAAACTATCATTGAATCAGAAGTACCCAATTTATTTGACATTGTAAATGTAGCTCTATATTGCTTTTCAAATGAGAGCTAATTTTCCTTGTGTCATCCAATCAAATCCATGAGTTTACCCAGCTAGGGTAAAGTACACGCTATATATTTTGTGTGATGATGTTTCAAAAAGGAATGTTTTAACTTTATCAAATTATGTCAATAAACGAAGACTGAAAATTGGGTATAATCTTTAATATCCACTTATAAAAATAAAAAATCGTTTATAACATCATTAGTCAGTAGAAAATTATTTTAATTCTTGAGATATATGAAATTGTGATTCAACCCTCGCACAAAAATTACTAATCTGTTGTCGTGCATTAGACAACGTAGAATAATTCCAAACAACGTCATCCTAACCTTTTTTTTATTTACCTTTGCGAATTTCGGAAAGTCTACAATATGATGTATCCTTATAAATGAATATTTACTGTCTTCACACTCATGAAAACATTATTGGGAAAATAGAACCGTTTTTCTGTATCTTAATGCGTTTGGTGAAACGTCACGAAAATATTTTTCTTACTTTTTTTATTTTACCCAGTCAGAATAGAATCAAGTTCACAACATTTTAAGGGTTGAGAAGAAATTCTAATAACTTCAGAGATTAAAGCTGTTTACATTACTGATGTTTGGAGATGAAAGACTATCAATTTATTCCTGTAAAGCTGACATTCCTCCATGGTCGCATTCCTTCAATGTAAATAATTTAATTTATTTCGAGAAAAGCGCTGGGATGTTGAATGTAATAACTGAAATTTACCATTAAAACGAGTATGATTATAAAAACGCTATATCAAATAGATTTTTATTTCCTTTCAATCATCTTGAAAAACAGCATTTTTGTCTAATTATTTCTTGACTCATCTAATAAGCAAGTCTATTCTACACTTTCATTCTAAAGCGAAACATTACGCCAGTTTCATACTAATAGTTTGAGTACTAAGGAACAGCAATTTAGTTATTAAATTCCAATGTTATTGATAATGTTGTAGATTTTTCATAAATAATGTATGGTGTTGACATAATAAACTTTCTGTAATGTAGAAATACATTTCCTTAAATAAGTTTAATAAATTTTGAAAACTAATACATAAGGTTGTTGTTGGAAGTTAGAATGTGACGAGACTATCTGTTGTAAAAACGAGTTTCTTCTTATTCTTTTCACGCTCCGAACGTCGAAGTACGCCCATACTAAATAGGAACGCGTTGCATCCAATTTACTTCCGAAAACTTTCTAATTTGAATCTCCCTTCCGACAGCTATCGCAAATCGAACGGGTAAATACGGTGTTACCTTTTTAGATTGCCATTTCACGTTAAGTGCAGAATGTGACCTACACGAATGTCATCAGCATATATGGTGTACATGTTACTTACTCTCTGTTCATTTCCCTAAAAAGACTTCATTTCTCATAATGTATGTCACCCGTAGCTAAAATTTAATGTCGCTGATACGTAGCGAACTCGTTTTATCTTTTACCACTCAACAAGAAGTATTAAATATATCGTAACATCTGCTGATTACTTAACACACAATCTGTTATGATTAAACTGCCTCTATCTGGATCCTAGTAGCCCCTTGAAATAGTAGAGCTAAACACTGAATAAACCATTCATTATAAATAGGACCTCCTTCTTGTTTAGCTTCTCGACAATACTTAGTGACTATTGCAGAAATCCTCTTTTTCCCCCGTTTTTAGAAATAAATTATTACACGAAAAAAAATTGAATGTGTGTAGATTATTCACCTGTGTTAATTGCGGCACTAAAGTAATGGATGTCTTATAAGATAAAAAAATATTATACTGTAATGAGACCTCACTTCTATATGACCTATTTTGTTTCAGTAAGCATATATAATTTTATTTCGATTAATAACAGTTTACTGTAAAATATATAACTATCAACTAGAATGTAGTGAATCAAGTAACATTTTATCTAAGCTAATGCTTCACGTCACGAAAGTGTCTGTAAGTCAGCGTGGACAAACGTACAGATAATTTTAGTAAATAATTGCAGTTGCTAAAAGGTGGTGTTATGCATAGATTTTGTGGCATTTAGCGTCTAAAACCTATATAATATTGCAAGAACATATTTCATATAGTATAGTTTTCGTCTGGAGTTCGCTGAACTCTGAAGATGTCGTGACTGTAGCGCGTTCCAAATTTCGAAGGCGCAATGAATCCCCGAATGACAATTTATAACATGCCAAAGAAACCAACTTTATATACAAAATATTTCACAAGAGAATTAGAGGACACGGCGGCTAAGGCTGATTTTAAAGGTGAAGTTGCGGAATTCAAAGTTTTGCGGCTCTTATATAGGCGTACAATTTCTATATGTTTCGCCCAGCATCTGCCCAGGACCTGCGCTCCACATCTCCAGCCTTTACCACTATAAAAATAGTACCTACAAAAGCTTCGTGAAGCAGAGTAAAACTATTCTTTTAAATGGCGCGTTTTACTCGGTACAGGATTTTCTTAATCGTCCTTCTAGTATTTAAATCAAGGTTCCTGCAAAAAGTGTTGAATGAGCTGCCTTATAAAATAGCACATCACATATCTTAAAATTTCTATTCAGTTTTTTCTGCTCTTTTGTTTGTTTCATGTATTTCATGTATTGCCTGGAGCTACGAAGGACAGTTTCCTGGTCGCAGAGCTCCAAGTAGTTAAAACTCCATTGCGTGTTCCTCAGTGTGTGCTTGTTCGTGTTTCCCAGTGTGTGTCCGTGTTGTGTTTATATTGACTTTTGTCTATATACACTTTCTTTTACTAATTTATTTTAAGTTTATTTGTCTTTAATTATGTACTTTATTTTGTTCATTTTTAATGTATGACGTATCCTATTTCCTCAATCGAGGATTAATGGAAACAACAATAAATCTAAATCTCTATATACCATCTATAAACTAGATTGGATCATTGTCGATGGTTTTATCCATGGATACTGTAAGAATTGGAAAACTCTAAACTTCTTGCGCCGGGTTTCATAGTAAAGCTCCAGATGGATATATTATATATTCTAGATTAGGGGCAGCATGTTTTCGATTCTTATAGAAATCATCATTCAGGCAATGGCCAATATTAATGAAAGAGCATTGAAATTATCTAGTAGACTTGGGTAAAATGAATTAGAGTCGAGGAGAAGGAAACTGTTAAAAAATTTGTGCGTTATTCAAAATAACGAATCGGCCTGTAGAATTATGGGACTTTTTCTTTTTCCTCCCACTTACATACCTAAAAGGGATTGTTCTTGCAAGACTAGGCAAAGGAAAAAGCGATTAATGTAGGAATTTTTTCATGTCTAAATAGAACAATACGGGATACGAATAGTTTGCCCGAAATCGTTCTAACGACCTGCCAACAGAGTATAAAATAATTCATTGCAGTGAAGAGTGAACTGCAAGCCAAAGAGATGAATTCTAGAGAACGATAGCACATCATTAAAAGTTAATATTTATTAGTATTAATATATATTTTTATAGAGGTAATGGAGCAGTTTGTATTTTATCCCTTCATTTATATATTTTTCTCTTGTTGTATGTAATTTGTGTACATTCATTTAATATATATTATGCATTGCCACCGGGTTTTACCCAATGCAATGTAATGAATGTATCTAACCACACCATACCTGTTGCTCCTAGAAACCTTAAATACCATGAGCTGGTGAATAATTAATTAATAAATAGTAAAACAGCCCGTGTCAGAACAAATTTAATATAATCTTTACTATCATTAGTTAGTATACGACGTTTATATCCTAAATTTGGAATTCATGTGGAGAGTTTGAAGGAATGAGTAAATTTGTAAGATAAAATTTTTTACGTGCATGTCGTACAAGCTACGCTTCTGTGACATGCACATTAACATGTTCATCTTCCTAAATTTCTTCGTTCCTTAAAATTCACCATATGAGGTTCCAAACTCAGAACCGACACGTCGTGTACGACGATATTAAATTTGTTCTGATTCATAGGCTGATTTACTATTTTTTAATTCCAAACAGTCAGAAAATAAAACTAATAACTAGTGTTTTAATGAGACAAAATTTGATAAAATAAAACCAACAATAATTTAATACAACTACAAATTTCGGTCCTGAAGAGGGTCACGATCAAAACCGAAACATGTAATTCTATTAAATTGTAGGGTTTAATTTATTAATTTTTTCTTTTTTTGGCCTCATTAAAACATTAATCTTACACACGTTAATAACTATTACCTCATACCAAACTAATAATTAAGTTAATGTTTAAAAATGTATGGTTCCTCATTTATGAAAATTGACTTTTCCAATATTCCGAACTGTGATATTGAAATATTAGAGTTACGAATTTTAAAATGTGTGAAGATAATTGTTTAAATAAAATTATTCCAAATAATGTTTGTCAAATTCCAAAATTAAAAATAAAATAGACCCCGGCCCTTACAGTAAGTGGATGAGTCATTAAAGTTTCCAGAATAAAGTACATTCGGATAAAAACATTATTTATTGCTATTAATGTTATTATTGCTGTCAATAACAATAATAATAATAACAACAGTTATTGAGTGTGTGTGAGCTTCGTTGGAGTCTGATTTGTAGGTAACTGTGCCAATGTTTCCAATTAAAGGGGCGTTAAAATATATTCTATCACCATTCAATCTAAAGGCGGTATATTATTGTAGAGAACCCGATCTTAATTTGTAAACAATGTATGTAATTATCTTACAACGTATAAACGTAAACAGGAGAGAAAAGCAATGACCTAAAGCCACAGTTAAATACAGAAAATAACCAAAGAACTTAAAATGAGAAATCATATACTTCGTTACAATTTTCAGTATGAAGTTTAGTATTGACAGTATTTGGTTTATTTTTAATGTACAACATTTCAGAAATCTTCTTCTAGAATAGTAAGGTTCCCTATATAGTATAGAGATATTATAAATTTGTCATTTAAAAGGCCTCTTCTTACTGGCAGAAAGTTTAAAATCAGATTTAAGCTATATAATCCTTGAATTCAATATCCTTCTGGTTTGGCCGATGTGCCAAATCGACAATTGGAACAATTAAAAAACTGTCAATGTGGACATTAAATTTATTTCCAATGATGCATGTTTTTGTTATTCATAAATAGAATATTCTTCAGGTTTCATTAAAGGACACAAAGATTCTACCAACATTTTTCTTCTATAAAGTTGTTTAGAAAATTATTTTGTTGTAATTGTGGCTGTAGTTATATCGGCCCAAACAAACGAAAATTTAATGTAACAGTTAGTCTAATTTTTCCGACCTCCAGTGGTGTAGTGGCTAGCCTCTAGTTGCTGCCTCACAAGCCAGAGGTTGTTCGAATCCTGGCGTGGGCTTGGATGTTTGTGTCGTCATGGTCACGAAGACCGGGATTAAGACTGTTGGAGGATCGATACGCTGACCACGTGTCACTCCAAACTCGGAATGTGTCATCAAGATGACAGTCCGCAGTCGACTCGGTAGGCCCAGGCCCTCTATGGGCTGCAGAACCATGGAGAAAAAGTTTAAACTTTCAGACAGTAAACATAACCCTTCTTCTAAGCGTTTTTTAAAATTTAATCACAAATTTGGTTTTCATAATGGTACAATATTACACAGGAAAAATTATTGTAGAAGAATAATTTCTAAATATTGTATTTTAAAAATAATTTAAATACTGTTACTTGATTAGGAGAAAACATTACAAACTATATTGTCTTTTTATAAGTTTTTGTATTTGTCTGTTGTTTTATGTATTTGATTTACTCCCCAGTCTAAGTTAATACGCTTGTAAGTTAAAGCTGAGTCAAAGAATTTAGCTTTTTAAAAATCTCTTTGATTGTTTTTCATCCTTAAATTGGCTGCAAAATAAGATCTGGTTTATCAGACGGTTATTTATATTATTGAGGTAAATCATAGATGTTTTGTTACGGTGGCATTCGTTTGAGGGCACATCGTTTCATAGACGAGCTGTGTGATTGTGATGAAACATAGCTTTGAATCACGTAGGCTCCTGCTGTGAGCTGAACGTATTTAATATTGACTCAGGTGTCTGCCGTTCAGGTCTGCGGTGGCTTTCCGTCGAGGACGAAGCCTTACAATTATCAAATAGCAGAGACCAACGCGCCAAACGCAAAATCCTGTAAAACATTGATTAATCTTCGTAGACCAGGCAGGAACACAAAGGCCCATTCCTATAATGAAAAGATAACATTGACTTTATGAATAAGGCGCCACGGTGAATTTCCTTTTCACTCGGTTTCGGCGACCTACGCTTATATTAGCAGATAACATCAGTGCGTAAATTTTGTTGCCATTTAGGGCACTCAAAAACACGCCGTACGTTGTATTGTCAAAGGCACGTTACACACGATTCATTAATAGCTTACTTGTAACAACTTGTGAGTGGACAGAACATTTACCTGTGACGTTCATTTATTGAAATACGCGATGTTGAGAAAGTCTCAAATTTAATTTCGGTACTTTCGTTTCTTCCCACATAGTTTGAAATATTTTAGATATGAGAGATATCCGTGCGTGAGTTTGTTTTACACTGAGCCATGGAGCAGGCGTTTCTTGTTCGGCTGTCTGCAGTGACGTCAGAGTGCAATTGCAGAGATCGTACAAAGAGAAACAGCTTCCGGTTCCTGTTGCTCGCGCGCCTTTTGTCTTCGCCTCAAGTCGGCAGGATGATGCGTTCCATCGCTCCTTTCGCTATTAGACCTTCAAAATTATTGCGAACAAAGGCTAGTCTCTGGCGATCACGAGCTGCGTTCCTCGTCTACTTAGTTATTCATGTGCAATCTCCCACAGACCGAAGCTCTGAAACACATCTGCTACATGTAGATGTAACTCGTGTAATGGATTCCGCGGCTAATTAAAGTCAAATATAAGACAAGAGGGGTATAATGAACATAAATTATTTTTCAGTCCTTAATAGCGTTTAAATTTCATTTTGCATTATTAAACTCTTCAAATTTTCAGTTTTGTAAATATCTTTGAAAGCGCCAAAAGTAAAATTGAAGCTTAGCCAGGCATAACTAAATAAAACAGCATTTTTTAATATTGAAACCGACATACTTCCAAGAATAAAATTATAGCTTTATAAAATTGAAAATTTACCCAGTCAATTTACAACATGTGATACGTTAGAAACGTTCAACGAAAATATTTAGTTTACATGACCTTATTTAACTTGTTTGTCCTTATTTGAGTTCTGTTATTAATTTACTTGCTCTTATCCGTTTAATTCATTAATTACAATGGGAAATACGGTCTTCTGTGACTTTGTTTTAACTAACTTTTGTCGTATGAATCCAATCACGTCAACTTGTAATGTGCTTCTGTGTAATTTCACTCCCTTATATTTTTTTAATATTCCTACTTTTATATATATACTTTTTTGTGGGAGGTTAACAGGCTACATGAGGGTGATTCTGCAACAGGCAACTGCCGTTTAATAGCATAGGAAGGGAATTGAAAAGGGGGGATGCGGAAGGTAGAGCAAGGTAGCCAAGCGTTAACTACGGCCCCCGGGCTATGGTTTAAGGATCCTACCAGGTGTTTCACCTAAAGAGATGATGGGAAAACCCTAGAAAACCTGCATCAGGTAGGTCGGGCATTGGGTAATATTTTCACGCCCTTCTGAATAACGGGAGAGGAGTTTGCTTTGGGGTCGCAGCATTCCCTTCTCCATATCTCCACAAGTTTCAGGAGGCAGTTGGCCAACTGATCCAATGGGATCAGCAGACAACTCTTCCCTTATGTCCAAGGTCTTCGACCCCTGTACATATACCTCCTAAAGTAGGTGATGGTGTTTCGGCATGTGAGAGCTTTGAAAAAACCAGAGAGAGTACGAGGCATTCCCGACATAATCAGGTGAGCCCCGCAGTCACTCTGGGGTGAAGCGCCTGCGACAAACTAAAATTGAGAATATTCCGATTTTAATAAATGTTAGGCCAAATGATTTTAATTCAAGCCAGGCGAGAAATCGTAAGTGGATATACTGTCCCCAAAGTGGAAGACTCGAACCTGTCAAGCACGGGCAATAAATTCTGGAAAATCCGCTAAGTTGACGGACAGACACGTGTAGAGGAGACAATTTTCTTTAGATGAGCATATTCTGCCGACCGTAATCCAAACAACCAGTAACGGTCGATATATTTATGACTCAACGATAGTGGAAATGAAAAGGATATCGCGGCAAAAATATCACACAGCCTAGTCCTATGCTGGGGCCTGCTATTGAGCAGTTTCCCCATTACATGCGTCATGTTATGTCACTAAGAACATTATCATAACTAAATTGTACACTGTACTGATAAAGTTTGCTTTTAATAAAAAAAGTCTAGTCCTGGAACCGCGGACGATGAGTATAATCTCCGCAGTAGAAAAGTTAATCATCTTGGAACCACGAAACGGAGAGGACAAGTCAATCTTCTCTGCGACGCAAAACTCAAAACGACCAAAAAAGACCAAAAATGTGGTCTCATGAAGAAACCACTAAGAAATAATTTTGCATAAAAACCATTATTTCTTAGTGGTTTCTCCACGAGACCACATTTTTGGTCATTTTTCATTTAGGTTATAAGTAAAATCGCATGTATATATTTCATTCATAAAAAATACGTAGATTTTTTATTTTCGATGAGAGCTACCAAACTGGAAATATTATTATTAATAGAAGATAAATCATGGGCCACTTCAGAAGTGAACAAGCAGTGTGTGGTGAGTTAAGGAATGTGGACGAAGAGAACGTGTGATGAATTTTCATTTGTTATATAAATTTGTTTATGTCAATATATATATATATATATATATTGCCATAAACAAATTAATATAACAAAATAGCTGGTCGAATTGTACAGAATTATTTTCTCCGCGTCTTTTGTTTGTTTCTTCTGCTCGACGACCCAATTTAGAAACAGTTTTTCTCTTTTATCTTTCAGAATTTATAAACTCCATGTTTCTTCCAAATAATTATTGCATTAAATACTCTTCACAGAAGTGTAATAATTGGCCAGTGACCTAATCCGAAATTGGAAACTAGGACCCGAACATAGCTGATACATCAGCGAAAAGAAAGGAATTTCCGTCTCTAAGAACACAGGCTGTTGATTTCCCAGCAGATCTACAAGCGTTGCAATGTCGTTTGAAGCTTTTGTTGGGGAAAATAGAGGACTTAGATGGAGACAGCTTATTACTTCAGATGGTAAAGACTGTCGTAAGGTTCCTTACGTTTCAACAGCTACGTTTTGAAAACAGCATTTAGGAAAAATGACGCAGTCCTTAAGCGTTTGTCAAACTGGTTTAATCAAAAATAATAATTAGATTCGTCAGAAAATAATTAACAATTTATTGCTTATCTGATGTATTCAAAGTAATTATACACAGATAATTACCATGTTCGAATCGGCTCAATGCAAATTAATTATTAATTACGTAAACCCTCAGCTATAGTTTAGTTAAGCAACATTAGCGCAGAAATATAGGAAGCAAATATAAACAAATATTTAGCATGTTTATAACTCATCAAATAAATTTCACATTGACAGATATTGATTAATTACGTAAACTCTCAGCTATAATTTTATATATCAATGTATACTCTTACGGTTTAGTGTATGGCATAACATGAATAGAGATAATAAGGATTAGTAGCGGATAACAGCGACGGTTGAGTGAGGTAAATTAAAAGGACTCGCGCATGACTGCTAACATATAATTATACTTTCCCTTGATCCAGTTGTCAGGGTCGAATCAGGTCTTTCCCCAAATTTTGAGTAGCTTGCTCTAGGAGGGATTTAAGGCTGGTTCTGTTCGTCAGTTACGGTTGCTTACAAATCAACGAAATTAAGGTGAATTTAATTGTATCATATATACAGTAGAAGGACAGTCTGAGGTTCCGACCTCATTATGAAGATGGTGTAACATGAACGACCTCGGCAGACAACTCGCGAGAAACTTTTGCATACCTATATCCTCATTAAATATATGATAAACACATTCTCTGGACAAATTCACAGCTTATTCTGTGTCTCTCACTTTAATTCCACGGTTGTCTAGCACCATTTAATGAACATGAGCGATGTTATCATCAGTGGTTGCAGTTTTGGACGTTCCGAACGTTCATCGTCACCCAAGCTGGTACGCCACGTTTAAAGTCAGGTTTCCAAAATTTCACATTAGTAAATAATATTTGAGAGTCCACGTGGACAACATCCAACTAGATTAGGCGCGATACCCAGTTTTTTCATGCTCACATAAACTCTCGCATAGAATCACTTAAATTCTTAATGGTTTGAATGGTGGTGAATAGCTTTTCTAAGATGCGTAAACACATTCCTTAACTCTTTTTGACGAGTGTGACCATCTTCAGGTTGAGGTCGTAACTTCTCAGACCACTCTTTCCAGCTTCTGTTCCACTTGAGAAGGGTACCCGATTGGATAACAAAGGTGCTCCAAATGAACCTAAATCGCATGTTTGTAGCTTAGTGTTTGCTTTCAAACAATTTTCTTCTTAATATTTTCTAATGTAATTAATTTATAAAAGCTTTACTAAAGACTATTTCCACGAAACTGTTAAAATAATGGGTGTTAAACCCAGTGACCTTGAATACACGTTGAATGGACAAACTGCGCAGCTTTTTGTGTCATTGCAGTGTAATAAATTCAAAATATCTTCGACAGAGTAGGCTTCAATACATACAAATTGAAAAGTATTCTGGAATGGAAGGCTGAGTAAACGGACTATGTTATGCAAATAATTACAATTTTCTCTTACCAAAGTTTGCTCTAGGCATTATAATGGGATAATAATGCTGCTGAATAGTTTTTAATTAGTTCGCCCGGCCATAATTAAACGAAAGACGAGCTGAAAGCAATTTTTCAATGTACCTCAGTAGCATTCTTTGTGCTAACAAGGTTGAAATCTTACAAAGTAATCGGTTACACAAAACGGAAAATTAAAAAAAAATGTGGATAGCTCATAAACTGAAAATTAACCAAATAATTTCTAATAGTCTACTATGACCATAGAGAATATGTCACTGTGTAAGAATTACTTTTTCCATTAAAACACAAAAATAGTAAAGCTCTTGATAAGACTGTGAATTAAACAATTTAAATAAAAATCAACCTTTATTAAACAGCCCGCGATTTTTTATTTGCAAAACGTAGCAAACAGTCAAATATTAAAACAACAGAAGGTTAAGCCATTTACTGGCATAATCATCTGTAAAAAACAAAGACAAGAAACCAAGTCAACATATGAACACTACAATATATATATATAAATAATCATTAATATATACATATATATATCATTAATATATACATTTTAGAGGTTTATAAAGGAATGTACCTGCTCAACATAAAACACGTACTTCGTTACGACTAGTAGAAATATATACAACCGTAGTATTTATCCCTTTAGCCTAGCCATCTGGTTTACATTACCAGAACTATTTACACTTTAAATTACCAATTTATTTAAACAAAAATTAATAAAGACAAACATTTATTTAGCAAATTAATACAATAATTATATTACAACTATTTTATTAAGTTTGCGTATACAATTCCTATGTTTCCATCCTCACACTTATTGTTCATAACAATATCAATTTTTTTCTGTATTTATAAACTTTCCAACACCCTTCTTTTTTCCAAGTTCCTCTCTCTAGCACCACACTTTCTAAACATTTTAGTGAATTTCAACATGAAGTTGTTTGGGACCAATGTATAGTAATAGTAAAGCGAATCGTGTACCATCATTTACAGAACAGGTTCCCCTAAGAAGATAAAATGCCGCCAAATTCTTTAGATTTCATATAATAAAATAATACTACCCTGGAAATAATTTTAATCTAAAATAATGTGGTATCTAATCCCAATTTATACTATATCTGTTACAGAAAACAATAAAAATAATAATTATTATTATTATTCCACCATACATTAAAATAAATCCTTTCTATAAAAAAAGTCACACAAATAATTAACTATGTAAGCGACGTATAACTGCGGTAGCTTGCACGACATTGACCCTTACTTCAAAGATTACTGAATCTAAAATTACTTAATTTTCAAACCTAACTACTACATTCTGATATCTAATTAATAAAATTGAATATGAAGCATCTTAATAAATTAAAATAAAGCAAGAATAAAACTTTTTTTAATAACATTAAACCGTGGTCAGCGTATCGAATCTCCCAGTCTCCGTGACAATGGCGACACAAACATACAAGCCCGTGCCAGGATTCGAACTCCCTGTGTTATGAGGCAGCGACGCTATCCACTACACCACAGGAAATCGAAATTGGTCCCTTATTCAACTATAAATACTTAACTCGTAGAAACCGCTTATCATGATGGTGGTCGTGTGGATTTGTATAGTTAATTATGTAGATACTTGTACTTTATTTTGCAGTAATAATCAATTAATGGCTGTCCACTAAGAGAGTTGGTACTGAAATAAAACAACGCCGTTTACTAAGAAACGGGCAAGAAGGGAATGATTGAACTTGGGGTTCCCTTTTTTCTGTCCGAGGTCATATGTCAGATTGACAGACAATTTCCTGTGACTCGTTGTGCTATGGAACAAAAACCCCAACCTTCCACAACTGAACGCCAACAGACTTGTAAATTTGTCGATAAACAGTCCCTCGCCCTATTCTTCTAAACAGGATGGAATTTAAACGCGTGCGATGATTCTCGGTGGAGCAGGTGCAACAATGTGTTCATCCATGGAAGAGAGTAATGCTTATCCTCTATCTTTAGCCAAGGACTGTTGCGTCACAGGACGAACGCGTTGCCTCATTAAAACTCTCGTCCTAGTGGCCCTGCAGTAGTACTTCACGAGGACCTATTCTGGAAGCTTCCTAACGTGCACCATCATTCTTACAGCTGAAGCGGAGGCGTCAAACTTCACTTCTCATTCGATTTAACTCGTATTCATTTCTGGACTAAAATCATAAACAGACACAAAAAAAAATGAAAAGTTTTCAACGTACGCACCACCATGGTGTTTAATTCGCTGAAGATAAATTTGATGACTATGAGACATTTATAATTTTCTACTGCCATTTAGTCCAGAAAATTAATTAATTACACAATAATCTCTTGGTAAACGCGTGATTTAATTGGCATAAATACTTGATTGACACACACCGACCCGTACCGTTTGAAAGCTAGCTTCCAATTAATCAGGACGAAAAACCAGAACAGTCTCATTAATCAAGGTGATGTCTGACGATACAGTAACGAAGTCAAAATTTCTTCCAGTACATTAAATAAGCATTAAATAGAATTTAAAATTTCCGATGCTGTAAGAGAGTGAAAAATATTCCCGGTACTTTAATGGAGTTTTTAAATTCCCGATTCCCTAGAAGGTGCCCAAAATAGACGCGGTACATTAGAGATGTAAAATATATTTTCCTTCCCTTACAGGAGTTAATAATAATCACGGTCGCTTAAGGGGAGGGAAAATATTCTTGATAAGCTGCGTTAAATTTTGGTTATAAATTATACCTTTACTATATGACATTAATATTTGAAATTTTTATGGCTTATACATTAGAATCTTCTACCTAATTTAATACAGGAGATGTTGAATTATTGTATTTTCTGAGACATACAAAAATATTTTCTCTATAGCAACATTTCTCCTGATTATTTAAAGAAATTTTGAGTATATTTAAAAAATATATATAACAAACTCAAACAACTTTGTGAAATACAGTAAATAAATAATGGTGAAATTTCATATATATATGATATGTACATATATATATATATATATATAATCATATCATTTGTCGTTTGGGTGGTATAAATGATTCGACTACGAAAGTATGCTTTGTGACGACTATTATAAATTAACGTGAAAAAAAATGAATAAGATGAGTGATATCTATTATCTATTTTAATTTCACGTTCGTACTAATAAAATGAAACAATAATAAATACTCTCTGTCACTGTCCATTTAGAGGAATTTAATAGTACTTACTGGAAAACTTCATGCGAATCGTGTGAAATCTTTTGGTAATTTTTCCAAACTGTCTTGAATGGGGGGGGACTTATTTTTGACCTGGAATGGATGGGGAAGGAACATAAATCATCCCACGATCGACAGAAACCTTCTCTAGGGTGAGCACTACAACTCACCAAAAATTCATTTCAATCGGATGAAGGGTATGGGAACACATACGGGACAAACAAAAAAAGTTTATTTTATCTCTCTTTGCTTGTCCTGTATGTGTTCCCATACCCTTCATCCGATTGAAATGAAGTTTTGGTGAGTTGTAGTGCTCACCCTAGAGAAGGTTTCTGTCGATCGTGGGACGATTTATGTTCCTTCCTTCCCCCATTTCAGGCCAAAAGAAGTCTCCCCCTCAAGACAGTTTGGAAAAATTCTCATTTCACGTGATTCGCACCACGTTATCCAATAAGTATAATTTATATACATGATAAACCAATGAAACTGCTAGTTAATCGTTGATGGTTCATTACCAATCATTATATAAATCTGTATCGAATATTTGACTCGGGAACTTTTCCTTCACGAGACAGAGATTTTTTATATATAATTGTTCGTTCAGTAAGTAATGTTACAGATCACATCATTTATTGGATCCAAATGCACAACGTCAGTATAAAAGGATCAAATTACAAAGAACGTATGCAGAAAGTATTCCATCATAAATGCTGCTTAGACCCTGGGGTCAATTTGTACATTAATTGTACGGTTAATTGAATAATTTAATAAATCCAAATGGTTTTATAATTACGTTTATTGCCAGCAGCTATTGTATTTTAAAAGTATAAGGAATGGTTACTATATATACAATGTCCAGTTATCACTGTTCTCAGTTCGCAGTTTATAATTTGACCTGTGTTCCTTAATTCTTGTTTCAAGGGATTTGTTTAGTCTGTTCTATATAAACGGCCTGACAAACATTATTATAAATTGTGTACACAAGGAATGCTAGTCATGTGGATTAACAGTGTATTTACTATGCATGATAAGAACATACAGTAAATATGTTTATAGATTATACCAACGTTATAAGACTTAAATCTACATCTTACACAATTGTGGAAGGACAATAAAGAACTTAAAGTTATTATTTAATTTAGAATTTGGAAGAAAACGTGAGTTACAGTAGTCTTTATTTGATATTATGTTTAATGGAACCATTCGGGTAACAGTTGGTGGTAGATAAGCAGAAAGAAGGTTTCGACATTATTGTTTTTATATAATTTCAGAATTACTTGCTTACAAACCATATTTCGGGGAGCATCTGTTGCACATCACGTATCCAGTTTACCGTTTCGGTCACTATTTGTTTATTAGTCAGTGTCTATTTCTGATTTTACAGTTTCCCCACGCGGTTCTGCCTCAGGATATAAAATGCTCGTCAAGAACAGCAGAATTAATGACTTACTGAGATTTGTATTTTGGATCATTTAAAGTTTCAGATAGTTAAACTTAATTGAATCACTCTCATGCCAGGAGTCGTACAGGATAATGTGACACAACCGGTTAAAATAAATAAAATTAAGATGTGAAATCACCTAAAATTTACTTCTAAATTTTCTTACCACGATTATATTAAATTTTATATTCTGGTTCAAATCATGTAACTTTCGAGGTTCACTTCAAAAGTAATGAACATAATGTTTATTTAAATTTATTTTTCATATTACTTCTCTGCAATTTACGGAGTTCATAGATACAACCTTCCCGCTTATGTTCAAATTTATGTCAACCCGTTCCCGTTAATGGCGGTGTCATAACATGTTTTCGTGGTGGTTGTTGCACTTGACATTTGTCAAAAGCAACACTCTGTTATAAAATTCTTGTTTTGTGAGAACGAGATATTGGGAATCATCCACAATATGTTTAAAAGGAGTTACTACTGTCGATAATAGTTCAGTTAGTCGGTGGGTGAAAGGAGGCATGTTGTGTGTATAAGTTGGAAATTTTTAGGCATATCTAAGCATCAAGCGGTATAAAATGTCCCTGTGTATCCATTACATTTTTAAAGCATGAAACCTTAGGGAGCTTTCTATCACAGGTATTTCTCCCCAGAGTGATTTTTGGGTTTACCTTCGGGGAAGCCTCGGTTTCTCTCCAGTTTTTAAGGTTCTCACATTCCGAGGCACCTTGATCGCTTTTAGGACGTGTATGTACTGAGGTCGCAGACCTTGGGCGTACGGTAAGAGCTGTCCGCTAATCCTATTGTATCGTCGGCAAGCTGCCTTATAAAAATGTTTGAGACATGGAGAAGGGAATACTGCGACCTCACATCGAACTCCTCTCCCGTCATTCGGAAGGGTGTGATAATCGTACCCAATAGCTCGATTTATCTTATTCACATTTCTACTGTTTTCCCTGCATCTCTTTCAGGTGTATCAGCGAGTAGTATACTTAAACTATAGCCCGGGGGCCTTTTTAAACCCTGAGAGGCGATTAGGGGATAATAAGAAGTTCTGGGAAGTCCGTCAGGGCTGACTTCCTCCCCCACCCCCCTGGCCACAGGCAAAGGTTTTAAATTAAATCTCCCACCAGCTGAGACGGTCTTGAGCGGTTTGAGGGGTGCATGTTCGGGATTACAGACCTTACCTACGGTACGTGTTGTTCGCTGATCCCATTGGACGAGTCGGCCAACTGTCCTTCAATATTTATCGAGGCATGGAGGTAGGTTTGCTCCGCTCCCACAACAATCCAGTCTCCCGTCATCAGAAGGGCATGGGAGGAGTGCCAGAAGCCCGACCTACCTGATGCAGGTTTTGTAGGGCTTTCCCTGCATCATCTTTAGGTGAAATACCGGTAAGGATCCTTACACTTAAGCCCAGGGGCCCAAGTCAACTTTTGGCTACTTTGTTCTAACTTTCAATTCCCTTCCTATGCTATTAAAGTGGAGTTGCCAGTTTCAGGTCCACCCTCATGTATCCTGTAACAACCCCTCCAACCCCACTCTCACACCCAAAAAAAGAACAATTGCATTTGTACTTGTATTACTGATAAATGGAGGTTAAACTTTTTAAATTTAAATTTTTAGTCGAAACTCCAGATTATGAAATATTACTTGTTACTATGTTTCAATTTTCTATATTCTACCTAAAAAAATTCTTTATTAACTTTCATACGTCTGAACCTTTTTCTATATTTCCGTATCGATTTGAAACGTTATTACTCGTGATATAATTACGTTTCTATACAATTTCATATTTCTGGAAACTTTAAAAACTCATTATATCCGATGTTAAAATCCATTCAGCGTAAAATTGGTAATATGTTACTTATACTTCAATGATTCTTAACTCTATTCTGTCCATTCCAAATTAGTTTTATTTATAATTTTTAATTATTTCGAATTATAAACACATACGTCAGGTTCCTGTAAATTTGTTATGGATTGTAAAAACGCTACGTAATTGTATTTACCTGTTTCATTCATGATTGCAGATAGATTATAACGTTGATCTGAAACAAAAGAGCGATTAAAACTTGGAAAATTCTATCACAATACATCTAAACGAGTTTATCTTTTATTTGGAAATAATTCGATATTGTCTGTGCACTGATGCTGATGTGGTCCAGTTTCGTTTTACATTTGTTTCCGAGGCGTGAATCAACCAGAGGCAGTGTGTTAATGAGCGCGTTAATAACCGTAACAGCAATCAAATGTTGATTTTCAGGGCTTTTGTCACGATTCAAATGTGATCTAGAGGCCCATGTCAGAGAAAGGAACGGGGCTAGCTATCTGGAAATGCTCACCATAGCGAGCTTGGTGGCTAATGAGCGCTATTCAGACACGGTCTATGCCAAAAGTGCACTCATTGACTTTGCCCAATCCTATCTTGCCTCCATTGTGCTGCGACACGTCTTCAAGCACTGATCCTGTCAGACTGCACGTCCATTTTTATTCAAAGTCATGCGGCTAACAAAAAACCATTTGCGTTAAACGCTTGCGTCAATGCACGACACGACTTATCGAACGTTATGTACGTTGTCGTGGGCGTATAAATGAAATAATGAAAGTATTTAAATGATATCCGTCTCGATATACTGTTTCATGAATAGAAAAATAACAAAGTATTCACTGGTCGCTTCACTGACTCTTGACTACCCGAGATCTTAACGAATCGGTCAGATTACAACCAGTATGACCTGTTTCACATTAACCCGGTTTGCAGCTTGAGCAGCATTCTAGCCGACCCGACAGCAAGTCGGCTACTTTCACATATATAAAATATATAAATGATATTTATCTTACATTTCTTTATTGTACTACATCATGTTAGAGAAAATTTGCTTTTGAAAAAATTGAATACACTCAACGTTTCATCCCTTCTTGTAACTTCTTCAGATTAGTTCAAAAACTCTAAGAAAAGTAATTAACATTAGAAAAAATTAAAGTAATTAAAAAAGTACAATACAATATAGAAACTTATAACAACGTTAGTAATTCATTATATTTGAATTTCTATTCTTATCGTCGTTTCGTATTTCACATATGAGGAATACGAAAATTTAATTACAATAAATTACATAATAACCACAGTTTGATTAAAAAAGACTTTATTTAATTACAGATAAATTTTAGAAAGAAAAAAAATTAAAAAATATATACATAGTTGAATAAATTTCATAAATAAAACTGATTTGATGTCGTACTTACAATTATAATAATACAAAATTTTCTTGTTGCTCCGGCCATGTCGGGAGTCTAAATGAACGAAATTCTCCACATGAAATCGAATCTTAAACTATTTAAATGTGGAAAAACGCAATATTTAAATTCATTGCATGATTCTGTATTATTATGAGTTACTTGTGTATTCTGGAATCTTTGAAATACATATTTTGTAGTATCGAACAAAGGCTTTCCCGGTGTATGTGATTAACAAAACATTCTCAGGATCCTAACCGGCTGAAAACATTGTAGAAAAACGACGTTTCGAAGGCGTTCACTGCCATTATCTTCAAGTGAAAAATATTGTGACTTCGTTGTGTGTTTTGCGATCTGTTTTCTTGTCATTGTTTTTACTCATTTGGGCTCTGAACGTTGCAGGAGCAATAAGAAAATTTTTAATTATTTTAATTGTAAGTACGACATCATACCAATTTTCTTTATTAATTTCTATTCAACTATGTATATTTAATTGTATAATTTTTTGTAGAAAGAACTGAGGACTTCCGTAAAGTTGGGAGACGAAACGTTTCCTAATTAAATTTTTCCGTTTCTGACTTTTGACAATATAAATATTGTTTTCTTGTAATCACCAGAATTAAAAAAAATTAAAATTTCATTATGACTTAAAAAATCAATATTTTGTACTGCACTTAGGATATTCCATTCTTTCGTTTCATTCATTTATTGATAACCATTTTAATTATTTGCAAACTTCTATCCAGGCATTTCTAAAATGTATTCAATCTTTATATATGTCTATAGTTTTGTCCCACTTAACATGATGAACATGAATTAAATTTATCAATAGCTCTATATTCTACATGTTAATAAATGAAAAAAAAATTAGTTGAGGAACACAGTCGATAATATGACTAAGAACTAGGCAAATTGTAGACTGGACGAATATTGCATTTATCACAATGGCTCGTGGCTAGCAAACTTGGCCGACAAACCGGGTACTAGCTGAGGGAGTCGGGTTCCCTACATGGCTTTCTGGCAACCGGGAAACCACCGTGCAGTTATATTCTGAAAGCTCTCATTAGGTTGTAACCCTTCTGCAGTTGACCCTGCTGTCGGTGTCGGATAATCGGGTTAGTGTGAAACGGGCCTATGACAAGCTGAGCTTAGCCCGATTCCTTCCCCGAACTACCTGCGGGGACGTAATGGTCGCCAAATTCCTTACCGGTCGTTCTGTGTTAAACAACTGAAAACGACCCGTGGAATAAACCGAAGGGAAATATATTTTCAACGTGAACAGAACAAATTTTAAACTTAATTCCTTGTATGCGATGATGTGAGGTTTCACATAATCAGGTATGTCAAGTGAGGAAAAGTACTCCAAATTTCGGCAAAAAAAAATTTCAAATTAACCTTGAACAAATCACGCTAACAAAAATATTAAAATGATGTTGAAAGCCAATAAAAGTCACGCTATTTTGTCTTAAGTCTCCAAGCTTTCGAATTTATTTCTCGTTTTGATCTGAATTGAAGGTAAATAATGTAAGCGAAAAATTACAGCCAAAATTGGTCATAATTGAACATTATTTATTAATTAATTTATGTCACGACAGTTAATGAGAGATTAAGGAACCACTTGCATTTAGGAATTAAATTTCCTAATTTTGTCCTGCCATAGATATGTAGATGATATATTTTACATCCTTCCCAAAGAAAACATTCAACAGTTAGTTAATCAGTTTAACAACTACCATAAAAATCTCCAGTTTACCTAAGAAATGGAAACAAATAAATTCTTAAATTTCTTAGAAGTCATAGTTATAATAAATAAAAAGACTGCCAAAAAGTCAGCATTAAATATACCACTATTTATTCACAAAACCGACGTTTCATCTCCAAGTTGAGACTTCTTCAGGATTAAAATTTAGCAATAAATCATATTTACTTCTTGACTCCGTCGCTGGAGATGGTCCATATACGACACCAAATTTCTCCTACCACCTACCAATTCCCAGAAGTTTTAAGCTGTACTAAGAGCGAAACGTGGTGCAACATTGCATTGGTCATAAAAATTTGTCCTCTAAGGCATATTAGTCTTCGTCCTTTCTGTTTAATATAACAGGTATCGTCGTTTTTGGAATAATATGAGTACGTTTAAGATTATCTACTATTAATTAAAGAGCAATTACCTTCACACGGCTTCGACGTGAAGCTTCTCCTTCTTACCCCGTATCTACATTAGCATATATTCACTTTGCAACAATTTTTATTCTTTCGTAGTGTTTTCCCGTATTCCACTGTTTGATAATCCATCCGAACAAGAGATTTTTGAGGGTTCTATTTTGTCTTCTTCGCTGTTTTCTTTATTATTCTATGGATCAATCAACACTTTCTCCCTATATTTGTTCACCATCAATGATTCTTCACTATTGCCACAGTGTAGTGTGTTGCAGAAAGCGTAACTAAAAAAAAATTCTAGTTTACTACTTGAAGTTTACTTGAAATATATCTCCCGGCCAGAGACGCACAGAACTCCTTTCAATATTCGTGGTAAAGGACCTTATTTGAATATCGGCCAATACGTTCCGTTCATGGGGAAAATGTCATGAAATGCTGTGACAGTTGCATACACGTGACGGAACACGTTAAGTTTGTATGCAAATTGATTTCCAAATTATCATACACGTTTTCTGTTTGTTTAGTAATTCAATACGGCGTCTGTGGAGCATGTACATAACACGTTATTCAGATACCATGCGAAATGTTATGCATAAATGTGTTACGCGCATTAGTTTAATGAAACGAGCAACTGTTGCAGTTAATATAGACTCCATGTCAAAAATTCGATAGCATTCAGTCCCTCTATATTTGAAATCTTAATGCTATACGAACTGTTTACATACTCTGCTGAACAAACAGTGCCACAGGAATCATTATAGAAATTAAACTTTTAGTGTAAATTAATTATTTCAATTATTACAAAACCTTTGAACCACACAGACATTATTTAAAAGTTGAGACGACTTTAGATCGTCAATTCGGGACAATGTTTTTAGTTGGGAATAATATTTTTAAATGGTTTTGTATATTAAATATTTCCTAATCCGCTATAGTTTAAATATTAATTGGTAACACTGAAATTAATATTTAATATCACATTCCTTTTCTATTACATAAACACAAATTAAACGCCCATTATAACAGAAATTTAAAGATATATTTTAACCATTCCTTGTTTTTTGTGTTGTTCCCAAGATTTTTTAGCAGTAGCAATTAAATAATTGAAAATTTCTTCATAATTTTTTTAATAAATTTTATAATTTTGGAAAACAGGAGCTTTCGACCAAATATTTCCAAAATCGCCTACAAAAAACCCAATATTATTTCCTATGAAATAATATTTACCAAAATTAAAACTTATATTCAACCTGAGCCTCTTATTTAATTTTATAAATTTTTAGTAGTTCTGCACACGTAAATCATCAACTTTCGCAGTGTATCCGTTTCCATTGGAATGTATCCATCTTACGGAAAATCCTGTTAGATAAATTGACTACGCGTCTCTGGTCCAGATACATATCAATCCTTTCACAGAAGTACACCATCAAACTTATAAAAACAATCCAAAATGTTAATGTTTAAGTAACTCCATTTTCCGAAGCAATTACAAGTCTAATTAACTTATCTATATAAACGTAAGGAGCCCGCGCCTGAGTTTATATACCTGACCTGTTGCTGTTGATCACCCAAAAGAAAGCTTCTGTCGATATTTTGAAGATTTTTTTCCCTTTCTTAACCCCTTTCGTATCCTAAAGACATATAGAATTTATAACAGGATACACTATTCCCTGACGTAGCCGTCAAGCGAAATGCTGATCCGCTGCGTGCGTCCGTGCATGCGGCGACGACGGCGGCGAAGACGACGTTCGCAAAAAAAGAACAAAAAAGTATCACAACTTAAATAAAATGCTGTTTTTATTTAAGAACTAACTCCAAACCCGGCGCTGCCCGGGTATTTATTTATATTATCCCGGTACATTATTTAATTCTTGGTCAACACATGACTGAACCGGTAACGCAAATGTCGCAATATGGACCTCAAATATACTTCCAGTATCTCGACAGTCAGAAATACTCCCGGTACAATAACAGGACTAAAAATATTTTCTGACAGAATAAAATTTCTTCCCCACTTAAAGAATGAATATTTTACTTAAATCGTATATTAAATGTTATAATGTAATACAGTGACCCCTTTACACCTGTTTCGACCCCAAAGTTGATCATTTTCTTGTTATTTTAATATGACTCATTTCAACCATCACAAGCTGTAAGGAGTTGAAATTATACACAAATATTGTCGGGGAAAACACTATATAAGTAATTGACCTCAATTATTTTTCGACTCAAATATGAGCCTTTATTAGATATAAAAATTCTACCAATACCGACCCCTAGGGGAATGGTTCGGAAGATATACACCAAAGTTCATAGATAATTGTTAGGTTTGACCGTTTGTTTTGTCGCCTCTCACCTGAACCGGACGCTGTGGCTTCTTCCGGAGCCGTCGTAGTTCTCGCTTGAGAAATTCCCATTCTGTTTGCTTCCAAACGCTGCCTACGCTCTCCTTCTGTCTCATTGTCTCGAAGATTATGAACTCGACTTGCGTTACACTTACGCCAACCGTATTTTGACGCCTCACTGGTGGAACTTTTTATCACTAACAATAAATAACATGACGAAAAACACATCAAAACACACGAAACAAACTAAGTTTTGCTGTTTCGAAAGAAACAGTAATTGATTACGAATAAATGTCAATTTATCAATACTGTATGAACACGTCCGTCCAGTCCAGTGGTTGAGCTTATGGTCTCTTCATGGTGAATCTTATGTCACAATTGGTTTTCAATAGGTATAAAACCAGGGCCGCGCATACCCAATTTTAATTTTTGTATATAAAAGATGTATTTACACACATTATTTCACGATAATCGGACCGAAGAGATGTTTCATGTATCTTCTCAAAAAATATGTAATAGAGTATTCCTGTGTGTTTTTATTGTGTGTGTGCTTATTTAAGGTAACAGTAGATCTCTTGACTCGATTAAGGTACTAAGTCATCGCGGTGGTCATGTCGTCATAATGTAGGAGGCGTGAAGAGGTAAATTTTGAAAAATTTGACACCCTCGCTGATGGTTTAATCACGTGTTGAAAATGAGATTACTGTTGAATTAAATACTGTAAGAGCTATTATAAATGTACTCACAGGCCTTGCTGGGCACGCAGCCAGTCTAAATAAATAAAACTGAACGTTTGTTTCTGTCTTTTTGTCCCGAAAGCGTCCCTATACAATTCATCCGTTTGCAATGAAAGTTTGGTGAGTTATAGTGCTCACCCTACTGAAGGTTTTTGTCGATTTTTCTATAATTTAGGTTCGTTCCCTTCCCTCTTAAATGCACAAAGGCATCCCTCGACTTAGTTGCCAAAGATCATCAAGAACTTAACTGAATCCAATAAAGTTCGTTTGCTCCGTTGATGGTGGCATACCAATATATAATAAATAGCGCACGGATATTCTTCGTTCTTTCCCAGTTAATTTGTAAATGTCGTCATAAAGCATTAATCTCTCTGTAAAATCATTTTTTCCACCCAAACAACGAGCTATATGATTAATACATATCTCTGTGAATTTTTCTCTTTCTTGACTATATTTTAAGTAGGCATTTCAATTTATTATGTCTTTTGAAATTTAAAAATTGCGAAATTTTATGATCTACCTTAGAAAATGTAAAAAGTACGCATTTAGCATAATTTTCCATACCATACCATAATGTACCCAGATTATTTTTCTCCTTTAATGTAAAGGGACTATTTTTACTTCTTTAATGTACCCGGAGAATTTTAACTGAATTAAAGTAAAAGGTATATTTTTCGTTGTGTTAAAGCACTGTGATGTTTTAAAGACTCTTAAAGGTGCCGTGCGTATTTAATGTAGCAGGAGAATTATTGTCTCTGTTAAGGTATAGTCAGTCATCATCCTGGTCAATTTGAAGCTAACTCCTAAAGGTGTGTTTTCATCAGGGATTTATGACTATTAAACCACGTGTTGATCAAGAGATTAATTTCTAATTCATTCATTTTCATGAACAACGCCGGGCACCAAACTAATATCGATATAATTTTAATAGACGTGTGTGTCTATCGACTTTAAACCTCTATTTATAATTCTTGCAGAAAAATATTTTAATGAATTTATTTACCTTTTGTAATTTTTACGCCACTTTTGGTTACTTAATTTATCATTTATGAATCTATGTTATGTATAGCAAGTAAATTATATACCTGAAAGAACTCTTGTGAGTTTAATGAAGAGGAAATTTTTAATGGGCTATATTCTGTTACCGTAGAAACATAACATAAGCAAACAAAGATTGTACAAAAATGTACAGAAACGTCGTTGATTAATATATTTTTTTAATATCTGTTATACTGCTCGTTTAATTTATCTTTATTAAATAAAAATTATATGCACTCACTGAAATAAAAATGAAACTACAAATAATGAGGTGTCATTATACAACGGACGGTTTGAATTTATGAAGTTCAGAAGTAATTTTCCGAGAAAGTTCGGAGGGTAAACGACCAACGAAGCCATGACCTGGAATTGATGATGTTACAGAAAATTCGAGTCAGCTCTTGGGATCGTACGTCTTGCCCAGACATTATTCACTCCAATGTACAAGACATGTTTATTGAAATCATTTTATTGAAATAAAAGTAATTTTTTCGATATTTTTTATCAATAGTGTGATGGAATTATAGTACTGCAGATATGGATCTTAAATGGTTTTATTAATATTGCATACTGTGACCAATATTTACCGTTTCGTAACTTTATGTATCCAGACTTCTGTAAATTTCCATTAGACAGATAGCACGATGTGGCTGTATGTAAATAACGGCTTAATAAACAAATAAGGCGTATTGTTTCAGGATGGCATTTGCAGAATTGAGGTCGCGTTAATTTACAAAGATGCACGTGCATAAAATCGGATTTAACTAGTAAAGTAGGGGCCCCTCAGGTCTACACGTGACTAAATTTTAGATCGTGATTAGTTATTCTCCCACTTTATTACATTGATATAATGGAGGGGGAAGCCACCGAAGCTTCTCAAAGCTCTAAAGATGCCAGTCTATGTTCGGACTCCCTTCTGGAAACATGGCTAGGCTCCTGGGCGTTCTTCGGCTTAGTCCTCTCTAATTTATTTAACAATCTTCAAAACCATTCTAGCGTCTTTGATTCTGTTCATGTTTGGACGGCTTCGTAAAAGAACCAATGACGTTATTCCATGTTTCAATAAACAATTCCAGTATTCCGTGTGGACTGGAGGAAAACTATAGTTGTCCCAATTCATAAAGGGGGTAGTAAAAGTGACGTGAATAATTATAGACCGATAAGTCTCACGTCGGTGGTTTGTAAGCTGATGGAGCACCTTATCGTAGAGTACATTCGTAAGGAGTTTGAAAATAACGGCTGGTTTTTCAAGGGACATCATGGATTCCGAGAAGGTTACTCATGTGAGAGCCAAGTCGTTTCCTTGTACCAGGACATTGTCGATGAAGAGGAAGAGTGGATGCGGTCATCATAGATTTTGAAAAGGCTTTCGATCTTGTACCTCATGACATATTGTTACAAAAAATGTCCAAAATTGGGATTGATAGTCGAGTGGTTTTATGGATTAGAGACTTTTTACGAGACCGACATCAAATAGTTAAAGTAGGGCTCGAATTATCCTCAGTTGCGAAAGTTAAATCGGGAGTGCCTCAGGGTTCCGTTATTGGTACCTTTTTATTTCTTGTCTACGTAAATGACTTAGTTTCAGGCATTCATTCCCAGGTGCGTCTTTTTACTGACTACTGCGTAATATATCGGAAAATAAAATCTGTGATCGATGAAGAATTTCTACAAAAAGATTTAGATACAATAAGAGATTGGGCACTTTTAACAAAATGAAAATAAATTGTAACTAGAGAAAGGCAATAAGCTTTTGTAGGCGTCACGTTGAAATAGTAGTTAATTATAAGCTTAGTGGTACTGAATCTCTCATATTATGTATCCTGAATTCTCCTTACTTCAATAGCTGAAGAAGAGAATACAACGGATACATTCCTAAGTCTAACTCCCTTTCAGTCTGATCAGTTCCTGTCCTTGGCTTTAAAATTAAAATTTTAACATCCATCTTATTTTGTTTTCTCAAGGAACAACATTTCAATATACCCTTAACATAATCCAGACTAACTGTTTTAAACCAATCAGAAGTGACCAACACTGCAGCACAAGTGTTTAAAACCAACAAATATCTGTTAATTTACGCATAAACACATCAATTATCCCATATAAGTGATGTCTGCACAAACGTCACCATTTTCACTTATTCGTCATATTTATACAATGTAAGAATTTCACTTTTTATCCAGAACAATTGGTGAACATATTGTACGCTGATATCAACACCTGTGCAGAAACATAATTGACTGTAAAAGGAAATACGTTTTCGTTTAATAATACAAGACAGATTATAAATGAATGGACTACAGCCATGGCCATTACTTCAATACTACCGTTGAACTGTTATCTCAATGCAGGCAGCGAGATTCGGATAAAAATTCGGACAGTATGCAAACACAGATAAGTGGAAAACATGTAAGCAGACATTCATTCTCATCTTGATAAATTGGGAGATAGATCATTTATCGTATAGATCAGGTAGGGGAGACGATTTGATTGTTAAAATAAAATAAAATACACGCGGGTGCATACAAATATAGGCAGGAACACTGTAAACACTAATAGTGCTAAGTCGGTAAAGAGATGAAAACGTATACGTGAGTATAGGAACGTACATCTCTTGAAAGAATAATAATAAGCTTACTAGAGGAAAAAAAGAAAATACTGAATTCTTTAAAAATTCCCTGTTGAGAACAACACATGAGGCAACAATATTTTCAAATTCAGCCGAGTGGAATTTTCTCGGGAACCATTGAAATAGCGCGTTGAAGCAACCAGATGCTGAATGCAGCTCGGATCTCCCTTAAATTGAGATTCCACGACCTGTCCAATGGCTCATTTATGCTTTTTGCAAAACAGCACTCGACGAATGGCAGACAAATTTGAATTTAATTCACGTCCTAGATTCGCGGGCAACAAGGGCAATTTAATTAACATTGAAACAAGGTTTCTAATTTGCTTTGCCCGCTGCCTCGACAAAAGAGATAAGTTTCCGTCGCAGTCATCACACAGAACTAAAGTATTCAAGGATCAAATAATTTCTTTTTAATCAACTGCAAATTAAGTGTTAAAACAGGATAAGTTATTCTTCTCGTTTAATAACTGTGTATATATTCAATAGTACTGGAAATACGTTATATCACTCAGTTTCTCGTAATGTAAGTAACGGAATTCGCTCCATGGCTGATTTACGTTATATTTTCATGTGCATTAATTTATTGTTAAAAGCAACGCGCAACCCTTGCGGATATGGATTTTAAATGGATTTATTAATGTGCTCTAAACACAATCGAGACTAAGTATTGTAAACCAAAATGCAGCACAAGTTAATAAAACCAAAAGATATTATAGCCCGACCTACCTGATGCAGGTTGGCAAGGGTTTTGCCTGCACCTGTTTTAGGTGAATCACCGGGTAGGATCCTTAAACTATAGCCAGGGGACCTTAGTCAACCCTTGGCTACATTTCTGCACCTTGCTCTACCTTACGCATTCCCCTTTTCAATTCCCTTCTTATACTATTAAAGGAGAGTTGCCTGTTTCAGGATATCCTTCATGTAACCTGTAACCCAAAAAAGATACAATTTGTTTAAAAATTTCTTAATATACAGTGTTTTGTTAAAATGAACAGATTTTAATTGAATTATTCTTACACTGCGTCCAGCGAAGGCAACGGCCGCAATTGTAGGCCGTTAAAATTCAACAATAATAAATAAAATAAATAATGAAATCATACAAAAAATTAAATGGAAGTATCAAGAGAAATATCATAACTTTTGTTAAAACTATCCGTATCATTAAACAGAAAGAAAAACATTTGAAGTTGTCAATTCTGTATTTTTAATGTCATGAGCTTTCGGCGATGGCCGAATTCAGTTTGAATTGGACACTGATGATATATAGACGTGAATTGCTCTGGTAAAATCTACTCGTGAGATAATTGAAATATGCTGTTGAAAATGAAAGTACAGAATTGACAACTTAAAGTGGTTTCCTTTTTATTTAATTATCATTTGTTGAAGTTGTTTGGATTAAATTTACTATTCGTAATATTTTTTTACATTCAGTGCGTTAGAATTACACAGGTTATGGAGAATTTCGGTCATCAACCTCGATTTCTTCATCTAAGACTAACAGTTTTTCAATATAAATTGTGTGTTTTTAGATGAATGTGCTTGGACTCTACTGTACACTTTCGGGCATCACATATATTGTTATAGTTGATTTCGTGCCCCTTTATCCTCGTTTTTAGGACTCAATTTATTATATATTCGTGAATTTAAATATATTGTAAATTAGCCTTACAAGCTAATTAAACTAACAGTAGCAATCTATTATAAAGAGTATGTCGGTACCGTCCAATTTTTCTGGTAATAACCAAGTATCGTACGGTATTATTTTTATTTTCAGACATTCCAATAAAATACACTTTATAATAATAATAAGAAGAAGAAACTTTTGTAATGTATTACTAAGATAAAATAGAATAAATAGACAAAATTTTCCTGAAAACTACGTTGAACTTAATCCACTCAATCCTCTAAGTTGATAAATTGACAACTGCTAATTTTCTTTTATCATTAAGCTGTTTTTGAAGGAATAAATATAGACCTTATTCCTTAGTAACGTTGTGGCTTTTGCGTTTGATCACCCATTTTCTGCATACGTCAACATTTTTATCGCCAGATTAGATTACTCCTAGGATTTAAACTTTTCTTCTGATCTAAAGGCCCTCACGTTTTACTCCATATGCAAATGTAATATTAACTGAATTTTTTTGCGCCTTCAGTCTTCTAAAGGGCAAGACGACATGACACACTTTATAATTCGCCACATTTTACCTCAAAAGGTACTGTCTGGAATGTTCCGCAATAAATGAGTCACTAAACACTGGCAGTGACAAGGCTGATGTACACCATTCGTCAGAAAATTTCGAGACTAGATTAATAAAAGCTTATAAGATCCTAAGATAATGCTTTTGAAAGTTCAGGTGTTGTAGACAGACTCCACCCAAGTGAGAACAATGCACAAAACGTTCCTACGCTCACACGAAACCTTCAAAAGACTATTTCTTTGTGATATTCTTCAACTCGCGTGTCACAGTCGGGATGGTATCATTCGACGCGGCCGATTGGGCGCAACCGGTTCGGCGCGAGCCAGTTCGATGCGAAACTGGCATAACATTACTAGACGTAAAGCGGCCGTTTCGGCGCGAAATTCACTCAACATTACTAAACATATAACTTAATATTTATTTAAATTATTAAATGTATTCCTTAATACTTTTCAAGTAATAAAATAAAACAGACTAAGAAAAATTGATTATTTATAGTGTAAACTAGACATAAAGCAGCCAAATATCGTTTACGTCCTCAAAGCGAATACCGTTCATGTGGGTAATAAAATAAGTCACTCGGTGCCAAATCGGGTGAATACGGAGAATGGTTGAGAACTGGCACTTGTTTTTTTCCAGGAACTGTTCTTCAACCTAATCCGTGTGAGCGGGCGCATTGTCGTGCAGCAAAAAGAAATCGCTCTTCTCTCACTCTTGCGAGAGAACTCTCTGAATCCTCTTTTACAGCCGATCCGTGAAACCCAGATAATACTGGGAATAATGTTAACACCAGTTGGAACAAATTCCCCTGCTCTAACGTCAAAATGAGCACCGTCTTCACTTTGGATTTTGTCATTGGCACCACCGACCATGTTTTAGACATAGTCGTTTGATGGTCGGTTCGTACTCAAAGCACCAAGTCTCGTCATCCATCTTAATTTTTTTTTCAGAGGAGAAATGTCTGCTGTTTTTCATTGCAGTCAAGTTGTGGCTAGCGTCCATGCGTTGATGCTTCTTCTTTTTTAAGTCAAAGAGTGAGGACAAACTTTTCACAAATTTCTCTTCATCAAAACATTCCATAGAGTCTTTTGGAGACTTGTTTTATATACGTTCAGCTCTTCGTCGATAGTTCTGCATGGGACATGACTGTCTGCAAAAAAATCACTAATTTTCTCAATGTTTCCGTCGGATGAACTTGAGGTGGGACGTCCTAGAGGGAACCATGTCCTCCTTTAAAACGATTAAACAGCTCAAACATTCATGCATGACTTAATCAATTAACGCCATAATCCATTTTCATGGTCTCTAATGTTCCCGTATCCGTCTTACTGAGTAGAACGGGAATTGGATCACTGCTCGTTGCTCCATTACGATTTCGTGAAACAACCGTCGCCCATCCACTATTTAGCGCTGCCTACTCAAAACTGCCAGCCACTTGCACATCTCTCGTATAAAGTTGTTGGTTTACGCTGTCACGACAGCGCTACGCTGACGTCCGTCAGGAAAAAAAATTTCGGACCCCCGGTGTATTGTTCATAGTTCTGTCTGGTCTCAGCCCTCCCAAGGAAGGTACCGAAGATCCAGAGATTTTCCCGTTATCACCAAATACTGGCAAGTCGTATTAAAATAAAGAGAATATATTTTTTAAATTCGGGAAACATCGAAGATTTCTGCAATGTTTTAAAAGTACAAGCCTTGTGTGACTTCTGCGAAATCCTGATAAGTATTTAAATTCTATTATTTCACGAATTTCCACAATATAAAAGCATTTCACAACCCACGCTCCCTCCCCATTCATATTGGGTGACTGATGCGTTAAGGAGAGAAACGTGAATCTTGCAAACGTTAGAGGATAATATAATGCCCTGGCTTGCCGGAATGCTTAACAGTGAAAGATTTACGAGCACTACCTGTCTAGAAAGGAATTTACTTCTGCACGTCCGCGTTTTGGAGACCAGTCCTTTGTGGCTAAATATATTAAAAGACTGCGGGTGTCAAATAATGGCTTATATAAAGGATTTAAAAGAGAGGACTATTAAATATACCAACTAAACCCAGTTTAATTATGAGTCTCGAAGACCGTTTTCATCCTATATGGCCTGTAATTTCGTATTGACACACTCTCGTACGAACAAATCTACAGTTGGTTAACAATAAAAGTCTTTGACGAGGAGGACCACGAATTCAATATGTCTTTGCAAAAGGTAAGCTTCCAGAAAATTTTACAGGGATTCATAAGGAAAATTTATAGAGTAATAGAATATGCTGGAGAAAATCCTCATAAAAAAAACTCAGATCTTAGAAACGGAAGAAGAATTCAGCAGATTATAATTGAACAGGTACGACTTACATCTGACTTAACCGGATTCTAGCCATCGTAAACCGTATACCGGAACTGTTTCGAACACAATAATAAATATAGAAAATGGTTTTGAACATGGAACAAATTAGGATTAATATAAATAGAAACGACAAAATAATTTAATAGATAAACGTGATAGTGCACTTAGATAAAATCAATGGTACCTCAAATTGGACTACAAAATCAGAATATTGCACACAGTCTACATTTAACGGTTTATTATTCGTATACAAATCCTTAACAATATTCTATAAAATTCATTCCACAATTTAACATATTTATTACTCTTTCTTGTCTATTAATCCGTTTAAATGTGATCATCTTACAAATTATTTTTTGTTAAGAGTAAAAATAATTTTCAGAGAAATTTTATAGGACACACTGGTACCAATATAAGTAATTAAATATATATAAATAAAAATAATGCTAAAATCAATACTGAAATCAATACCACCTAGTCATGAGTAAACATTAAAACTGAAAAAAAAGTATTTTCAAAAACAAACACGGTATGAATCCCAGGAAAGTAAACAATGAAATTTCACCACACTATGCTAATATGGTATAGTAAAAAGACTTCAAGATAACAACGTCACTTAAATCTCGACATGTATCGAGATCTGAGAAGCAACATTGCCATACTCGTCGAATTTAACTTGGTGATATAAGTTTTCTTTTGAGAAATAATTCTCAAAGTGTAACCTGGACCGTAGTCGTATAAACTTATGAAAATTTCCATGAGTTTTTGACCCATTACTTCTGTAAACCAGTTTCACTTCATGACTCAACGTAAAGAAAAATTCGCAAAACGAATTTTTTTGCAACTGCACAGTTTTTGCTAACATTTTTCCCTTTTCTCCGCTCTTTTTTTCTTAATCTATTCTTTTTGGGTACAGCATCCTGTAACTCATTATTATAAGCTAAGTCTGCCAGCTTTCCTTTTTATCTTGAGGACAACATAACATTTTTGCCTTAGATACTAGTATTCCGTTCCACCCCTCACACTAGTCTCAGTTTAAGTTTTTCACCGAGCCTTAAGACAAGCAGATTTAAACCTTATACGTAACTTATATGCCGCTAAACACACCTAGTTTATGAATATATACCATTAAAGAGTTAAAAGAGAGGTGTTTTGTGAATTACCTTTTGTCAAATGCTGCAAAAATTATAAAGTACAGATGTAAGACGCCAAACCGAGAGTTCATTCACAAGGTACAGTCAAATCGGCTGCCAGGACTTCTTCTTTCACTAGTTACAATTTTCCACCTCTATTTACTAGCCTCCAGCACTATCCAGTAAGAAAAGTAGGGTATTCCGTTCAACCCCGCTATCCCATTCCGCCTCGGCTTCCCCTGTGTCTTTTTTGTAGATAAATATGGCTTATTACCAAAATCTCGTTTGAACAGAAAATGTAATTGCTCGGGAAAAAAATTGTTTAAAACTAAAAGCGAGAATTATAAATAAAGTAATTGAATTAATATGACTTATTTTCATAAATAAAACAAATAATAGCGAAAAGTAAGAAATGAAATTAATTACAAAATGAGCTAAATCAGCCACTTTGTCAGTTTTTTTATATTTAAATATGGAATCATGGAGCGAGGTTCCATGTAGAGCTAACTTTTAACCTCAATAAGTCTCAAATGAGAGACGAAACGTTGGAATGTTTAAATTGAATATTTAAATTTAAAAAAGTGACAAAGAGGCTGGTTTAGCTCATTTATTGTATACTAAATTGTCACATAAACTATTTAAAAGAATTTTATTTTTCAAGACCATCTTAATTTACTTCAGGAATAGACAGATAAATGGAAAGTCAAAATTAACGAGACAAAATTCTTACAGGTTACGTTCACTTTACTAAAACATCAATGCCAATTAGTAATTATAAACAACAAACATCTCCCGGCATCAACGCATGCAAAATATCTCGTAATCCATCTAGACTCAAAATTAACCTCGAAAGTTCATGTACTAAAGAAAATAAAATAAATGGACTTGCATCTCGCTACTCGGTAGGAGATCAAAACTCTCGTTCGAGAACAAATTAACTGTACACAAAGCCATATGGACATTCGGAATCGAGCTGTGGGAATGTGCTAGCAAGTCCAACACTGCCATCATATAGAGGGCACAATCAAAAATCCTCAGAGCCATGGTTGATGCTCCATGGTATGTGAGCAATCAAACTCAACACCAGACCTAGGCATGCCTTTCATCCAGGGTGTTATACAGGAGACTGCCAATAAACACCACAAGAAACTAGAAAGCCTAACCAACCCTCTTATACAGCTATATATATATATATACGTGCAGACGGACATTCCGTAAATTGTTCATAGGTGCATTGAATTCTAATTTAAGTTAGTGGGAATGCTCAATGGAAGCCCAGTAAAGCATATATAGTTAATTATAGAAGAAAGACAAGAATGGAAAAATGTTAACCGGAATATATCGCGAGGTCCTGGGTTCGATTCCCTGGTCTGTTTCTGTTAATAAATGTAATTTATTTTATCTTATCAAAAATTTCATTATAATATTTTACCTATAACGGCGCTGCAGGTAACTTATTCCAATCTTCTATGGTTCTATTTAAAAACGAATATTTAGCTACGTCTGTTTTCTGCGGCTTGTTCTAATTTTAAATTGGTGATCCCCCCTACCTATATATGTTTGCTTCTTTAATTTCCCGCGTGTTTCTTCTCACGCTTTACCATCAACGTAATCTTTGAAAAGTCCGTCATTTTCCTTACTTCTCCCCAACGATTCCCAACCCAACGCATTCACTTTTTCGCGCCCTCGGCCTGTACCCCATACTACAAAATTTTCTGGTTTTCTCTGGACTTTCTCCAACGCATCCAAGTTGGTTTTCCTATATGGATCCCAGCAGCATGGGCCATACTCCATAGTGGAACGCAGTAGCATTTGGTACACCAGTACCTTTGATTTTCCGCTCCTTTTCTTTAATATTCTGTTAACAAAGTGAAGAGATCTCCATGCTTTTCGTGTTGTGTAATTTACATGTGCATCCCACCCCCATATTTTAACTCAGATAAATTCCTAAATACTTGCATTTCCCTGCGGTACCTCTTCCCTACCTGCATTGTAATTTACTCTGGTTTCACATCGCGATCTAGAAAATGATATTGATATACTTTTATTTCTATTTATTTTCATTTTGTTCCTTTTTGAACATTATGTAGTGTATTCAAATCGTTTTGCCAATCTGCTTCGTCCTCTATTCTACTTATTCTCCTGTAAACAATACAATCGTCAGAAAAAAGTCTTCAGTTATATGGTCAAGTCATTAATAAATATTATAAACAGTATATAATTCTAAAGAAATGTCTATTTTCAGTTATTGTAATTGAAGAAAATTGGTCAATTGAAACAGCGAAACATAATAAGCCTAAAACAGTTCTTAACAAAACGTTTCTACCACCATCGAGATTTTCAGAGGTTTTATTTGAATTAGTAAACAACGACTTGGAAGGTTCTCGTAGGTATATTTCTTGCTTTCAATAAAAATTAACGCGTGCGAATTATAAATAGATTACTTCTTTCCCTTACCCCCATTGTAAAACGTAAACGTGATGCATGGAAAATTCATGAAACATCAACACTACGATACTATTCCCGGAATATTTCGGAAACGGATGGCACGTGCTTCCATTGTCGTTAACTGGTTTCCACGGCCTAAGCACAGTCTCCTTATTCAGCGTACCTCAATCCAGCAGCAGACGTGGAAATTGCTGTAACACAGGCTTTGTAGTACGTGACCAATGAAGAGTCCCAGGGATTCTACAACTATTAATACAAAGAAATAAAAATAGCGCGCACAAGCAACGGAAAACTAACGTTATCACAAAAAGAAGCACATCCTATCCATGAAAAATTTAATATTTAACTAATTACGAATAAACGAAGAGCTATTAATCATGGTTTAACATGAATTCGCATATATAAAATCATTCAGTCTCCGATTCGTTCAGCATTCTTGAAGTTGGTGTAGACTTACGGATCTATGAAATGTGAATTAATACTAATACTGGAAGGAGTGAGCGTGGGCAGAAGAAACTTATTATGAACGTGGAAGGATAATAATTTTCAGTTAAGCCTTTCTTAAGCTGTCGCATTACTTTTTATTGCCTGGCTTCGTTTGTGAGAGATTATGTTTATCTACAAGAAGGCTCTGTTAAAAAATAACAAATTGAGCCAAATTTCTAAGCCACGAGAAGAATACTCCGCAAGAGCATTTCAACATTATTCTGACAGTTGTTCGAATCCAACGATTACAGACTTGTGGACTGTCTTAGACTTGCAGAGCATATCCGTGGAGAGACCTGAATCCCCATTTCCTGGGCGTAATTATGGCGGCGAAGCTGCGGCTGCCTGCTAATTGTGTAATCTTTCCGCTAGGCGGTTGTCGGTAATAATTATTTCCAACAGCTCTCCTCGGAAACCTGGAAGAACTCTTCTATATCGCTCTATACCGCTGCTCTTGAAAGCTTTTCTTGTTTACCCTCTTCGCACAAAACTCTTCTTTTAAAACAGGAAGCCGCAAAGAGAATGCCATTATTAAAACATAATGCAAGTTTTCATTATTTATCAAATGCAAATCACTCCAGAAAATTATCATTCAGAATTGTAAACAATCCTTGTATTACAATTTCCTCCTTATTCAAAGGCATGAAATCGCAGAATACAAGAATGTTTTTATCGCCACAATTAAATGATGAATCACAACTAAAACGTACAATACATTATTAGAAAAGTAATTATATATACGAAGCTCTACAGACTGGTAAACTTACTATCATCAATTACCCCAATAACACTTTTTCATAGTATCCGTTCAATGAGGACAATCAATACAATTTCTCTTGAAAATGATTAAACTGATGACTGATCATTACAATGATTGATATAATTATTGTGGTGTTTTCGATTATAAACCGTGGTAGGTTAAAAATGATATGATAAAATTGTCTTTTTCTTGACTTATAATTGGTATTGGTTGGGCTCCACCTGAAAAATACGTCTCATGCATTAAAAAAAATAACGCAAGACTATATTATAAAAATTAAAATGAACATAAATAAGCCTTTATAAATTTCTCTCTGGTTTCCATCCGGGTTGAAGTGATAATCAGTGATTCTTCGGCTGTATTTTTATGTCATTAACAGTATCCTCCTGTTAACATGTAAAGTTGTATTTTCACATTTTGTGGTCCGGTCGTCGAGTTTGTTTCAGACTATCATTATTCCAGTGTAATTTAAGGTCACTTCAAGGTTTCATTACATTTATATTCATTTGCACCGATTAAATTTTCATTATCAAATTCCGATTCGACCATATGGAAAAATTATTTCAGATGTAAATTAATTTCACTGAATACTAAACCAGTAATATCAGATATTTTAGTTGTACTCCATCGCGTCTTCTGTGGACATTGGTCGAAACGTGAGAAACACTGGGTGTGTGGGAAGAAACATCTCGTCGTTTGATTTCACTGCCCGCTTTTTCCTTGGCTCTGTAGCCTATTCAAAGGCCTTGGCCTACCGGGCCGACTGCGGACTGGCAACTTGCATGACACATTCCGAGTATGGAGTCATGCGTGGTCAGCGTATCGATTCTCCATCAGCCTTAATCCGAATCTCTGTGACCATGACGGCACAAACATCCAAGCCCATGCCAGGATTCGAACCCGGGACGCTAGCCACTAGATCACAGGAGGTCGGCTCTCATTACCCTAGTACTTCCAATAATTGGAAGCTACTCGGGGCTAAAATGATCCTTCCCTCTCCCTGGATAACAACCCAGCACTTACAAGGTGACTAGAACGATAGCAGCAACACTTTACGTGACCTCATCTACGACTCGAAACAAGATCCAACTTCTCTCGGACTTTTAGGCACCTGATAAGGTATATTTCATTCCTTCCTTTCATCTTGTTTGACCACCATTCCAAGGGAAGCATGACGGAATCCTAGCAGCCAATCATATCACCTTAGCGTGACTTCCTACACAGTAACCGTAACTTTGACCACTTGTATTGCCATATGGGCACCACGTGGTAGTTCTACCACGAATTAAAATGAACAAATTCAATCAAAATTAAAATTTATCAATTCTAAATTTATTCAAAAAATCAAAAGAACATATATACAAAGAAAATGAGCTAAGTTAAAAAAAATATTGCAGACTGCTCCAACATGAGATTCTACCTCCAGGTTACCGTGTTTCGGTAGGGAAACTCGAAAGGAATTTTTAGTAAAAATTCATAAAATTAGCGTCGCAAAAAGTCCAGGAAATAAACTTCTGATGGCTTACCGGAACAGGATTTCTGCTCCACTGCTGGAAGCAAAGTCCGATTCATTCGGCCATGTTTTCACCCATCTGATTCCCTCGCCTTCTCTCGCGAGCCTTGCTCCGTCAATTCTAACCAAAAAGTACTTATCGGTCTTTCCCTCACTTTTTCGTGCAGTTCACCTAATTGGTGGAATTTGGTTTTAGTACCACCATCTACATTTGTTAAGTTTATGACCTGAGCCAAAACTAAAAAGTCACGTAGCTTAGGGTCTCCCCAACCACCTTTACCACACGGGATCTGTCTGCCAGTCTCCAGCCACATGGCACGCTCATGGCTTTATTCCTTTATCTAAACCAATAAAATTAATAAATAAATTCCATTCCAATATTTTCCTTTTTAAGGGCAGAAAATGTTTTTTTAAGAAATATTCTGATTTATGAACAATATTAATACGGCTACACACAAAGTTTTTAGTCCACATCTGGCTTCCAAAAAATAAAATCACGAAGTCTCTTGCCGACCAGAAAATTTATATCTACGCCTTTATACATCGATTTTGGTCTGTGCATGGCTTACAATCGAGGAATTTGAGTCTATCTTTAATCTTGGAGTAATGCGGGACGCGAAAATGATGTCCTCTAAATTCCTGCACCGGTCAATCTGATTTTCCTCTCATTCCACTAAACGGTAAAACCGATATCGATGACACTTTTTTCGTTGGCGTATACGGTCGTCAGAAGTATTTGAGAAATATCACACTGTCATCCACCACATTGAGACAAAATGGTGGAGCTTCCAAAATCATGTAACTTCTTCGAATATTTCACGACTTACATGAAAATAGTGTAAATGAGGTTTTCCTCTGAGGACTTTGATGTTCATCCACCATTTTAAAATTTTTACAAATTAAAATTATTTATTACGGAAACCATTGTTATCAACATCAGACGAGAATTTGTGATCGGTTCTGCAAATCTTGGCATTGTTCATTATTCACATAAATGACAACTGGGATGACCCTCCAAACCAGCCTATTGTTCAGGCAACAATGCCTTATTTGTTGTTAATATTGCATTGATATACTTCCCCCTTTTTTATAACATTCGCAAAATTCAGTAAAATAAAAGCCCTTTTTATAACTTCCAACATTACTATTTTAAATTGCTGAAAGCTACTCTCAACAAATTTTAATATTGCTGACCTGTGGTATGGTGGTTAGCGTTGCTGCATCGCGTCACAGAGGTCCCGGGCTCGAATCCTGGCATGAGCATGGATGTTGTGCGTTTTTTTCTCTCTGTATCTACAGATCACGAGTTCCAAAAATATTTAAAAGGAATCTTATATTGTGGAGCAATGACTTATAAGTTACTCATTTATTAACTATGATAGACAAAAGTCATATCCTATCAACAGTACTCGTCGTAGAAAAATATTCGTTTAAGCAAACTACCGTAGACTTACATACTTCATTCACCAACTGGAATTTATAAAAATCCACTACTTGAACACGTTAAAATTCAGTTCGTCAGACGTTGTAAGAGTTAAGTTAGTGCGAACTTTGTAATGGCAATATACTCTGTGAGATTTCAGTAAAGGCAACGCCAAAATAAAGTATCTGCTACCACAATTAGTTAATTAATGAAAACGCACTTGATATTCAGCGAATCTTTTACAAATTCGTAGTTTGCCCTGATATTTGTGATTTATTGCATAGCCTATTTATACGCTATATTGCAGACAGAGACCTCGTAAGGCTTCACTCAATTATTGTGCAGATAAGAGCGGACAGAACTCTTTCCACTTTGTGGTGTTTTAAAGCTTCACTTTATTACGTTTGTTGGGCTCCAGTTTCGAGATCGATTTAGTTCGCACAGCATGTGTTCCTGCGTCTATACTTTTTCCGTGGAAGCGAGAACTGCTCAATTCCATTAGCGGGAATGTACCCCAAAATTGTTACCTCATCAAGCTCGACGTCTATTTCTAAGACGGTAGCACGACACGACGAAACATCTTTAAACAGTCATATTATAATTTGATATTCCCCCTAATTTTTTTGCACCAAGAACCTAATGTTTCAAAATAATTTCTTTTTAAACTTGTGAAAATTATATAATATTGATTTTTTTAAATTTAAGTCGCATTAACTACTGTGGTTATTTGCGACTACAGAGTGAAAAAACGCACAACATCCATGCTCATGCCATTAAAATTTGTTAAGAGTAGCTTTCAGCAATTTAAAATAGTAATGTTGAAAGTTATAAAAAGGGCTTTTATTTTACTGAATTTTGTGAATGTTATAAAAAAGGGGAAGTATATCAATGCAATATTAACAACAAATCAGGCATTGTTGCCTGAACGATAGGCTGGTTTTGAGGGTCATCCCAGTTGCCATTTATGTGAATAATGAACAATTCCAAGATTTGCAGAACCGATCACACTTGAATCCTTAAGTTAACAACTTCTTGTTACAGCCCACTATATTGCCCCAAAACCACCATAGTAACATCTAAGATGTTGTAGCGCAGTAGAACCCGCGTCCAAATTTTTATTATAATTTACGGAAACTTAAATACCAAATATTCCGGCATGAGCAAGTTGTTTGCCAGGAAGAAGGGGTTTTTCCGCCCGCCGTCTCGCCTTTCGGAATAAACAACAAAGGGACTGCGACTGACATCTGGACCATAAAGCTCGGACACAACGTCGCCGTTTCGGAATGTCTTAATCTGCCTGGGAATTTGGTGACCGGGTGGCATGTGTTCCCCAAATGAAACAAGGGATATGATTTGGAGGATATCCATCTGCCAACTTTATTGACTTAGGTGTCGGGTAAGTTTGGGGACAAGGTTTTTACAAGAGGATGGGGAGACAATTTTGAGGAGATTGGAGGATTTTGCAGTGGTGGAAAGAGAGGAGAGTGGGAAGAAACAGAATTTGACAGATTGGGAGGAAAGAGATTGCTTGTGATAAATGGTGGATGGTGAGAGGATGATTGCAGCAGAGTGTGGAGAGAGGAGTATGGTGAGATGAGGTAGCAAGGTAGACAATGCTTTAGATCTGTCAAGGAAGCAGGAAGGAAAGGTATAGCAACAAGGGAAGGAAGACTTCGTGTTATTGTCGACCGGCCGCTTCAAGTTCCACAACACGGAAATTACAGCGAGACGCCTATGAAGACAACTCAGGTTCGTCAACGAAATGATACCCTGAGATTATAATTAATAAATATATATTTAAACTCAATTATTAAATTCATTAAATAATATCCCCCCTCATTTACAATGTAGATGTTTGATTTTCAGAATCTTCTCAGGGTTTCAGTCTTGTGGTTTTATTCCAGACTCTGGTTTGTTTACCCTGACAACGTTGGACTCGCCGAAGATAAAACATCGCCCCGTAGATACAAACAAATTTGATTCCTGTTATAACAAACAACTATATTTACCTTCAGACACAAGCAGTACCAACGTGTCTAGAGAAAGTGTCCAATCAGAGCACTGTTCAGCTCAAAGTACAACGTTCAACCAAGCCGATGCAACCAAGGCAAGACCAGAGACAACAACTTCTACTGCACCGTGCAAATAACGGAATTGAACACAACTGAGCTTTATACAGCCGATTTATAGCAAACTACGAGCTGCCGGAAGATCCCTGTCTACCACTAGAGTCAATTCTCAAGTTTGTCTCGATGCCAAACGGTCATTAATTTCAAATAGTTGAATAAAACCGTAATATTGAGGATGCATATTTTCTTGCGTCCAAGAATTATATGCAATCATATTTCAGATATGGGGGGAACCTAAATTAACATGCTCCAGTTTGAGCATTATAGAGCACTTCCCGTTTTTGTATTACTTCAAAATTCCATTTAACGTAAATTACCGCGTTAAATATGCGTCAGTTAAGTGTCACAAGGCACAGGTAAGTAATTCCGGAATAAGCTTCCAACAATGAATAGTCCACAATTTCCCGGAAGCAGCCAGAGGGGGAACATTTCACCAAAAACCAATCAGAAATTGTAATAAATGTAGATGGTGGTACTAAAACCAAATTCCACCAATTAGGTGAACTGCACGAAAAAGTGAGGGAAAGACCGATAAGTACTTTTTGGTTAGAATTGACGGAGCAAGGATCGCGAGAGAAGGCGAGGGAATCAGATGGGTGAAAACATGGCCGAATGAATCGGACTTTGCTTCCAGCGGTGTAGCAGAAATCCTGTTCTGGTAAGCCATCGGAAGTTTATTTCCTGGACTTTTTGCGACGCTAATTTTATGAATTTTTACTCAAAATTCCTTTCGAGTTTCCCTACCGAAACACGGTAACCTGGAGGTAGAATTTCATGTTGGAGCAGTCTGCAATATTTTTTTTAACTTAGCTCATTTTCTTTGTATATATGTTCTTTTGATTTTTTGAATAAATTTAGAATTGATAAATTTTAATTTTGATTGAATTTGTTCCTTTTAATTCGTGGTAGAACTACCACGTGGTGCCCATATGGCAATACAAGTAAATAGTTTCCCATTTATTTTTAGATTTGTTCCCCTTATATTGTAGGTGTGCTACAACATGTTGTCACTCTTTAAACTTGAAGTAAAGAAAGAAATTGTATTGCGCCTAATTAATTGTCAAAATGAAACAGTAATCGAGCATTCTGACGTAAAACTGAAAGTTCTTTTAGTTCTAAAGTCTGAATATCATCATTTCATTTACTATTATTATGTTTCTTTCGCAGAATAGAGGTTTCTATCTTTTGATAATTCTAAAACTATTAGTAAGGGTGAAGGTAGACAGCTCTACTGAATTGTTAGTATTATTAATCAGGCAATTCTTCTCGTACGGAAATAAAAAATACGTCACAAACTAAAATGAATTCTAATTTGCTACAATTGTTGTACAGAAATTATAAGGCTTCAATTATTATTAATGAAATGCAGTTGAACGCTCTTCTACGTCATGTGAGAAGAATTAACGTACCACATATCTCAGAATTTGAGGTTGGATCGTCAATGGGCAATTCACTCATTTTACTTGTAAAGGTCGCATCCATAGTAAAATGGAATTTGCATTATAACAGAGAAGTGAGTGAGCAAGCATGTAAGTGACACGCGATTGTTAATTAAAGCCGAAATCATGGAGGCGAATGTTGCAACACAGTTCATTGGTGCATACCTAATAAGCTCAGTAGTTCTACAGGCCGACATTTCACGCCAATAGCCTTTCTCGTTTGTCGAATAACGGCAAAAGATTGGTCCCACTTAAAAGTGTAGTCTAACCAAGCTAAATTGATTGTTGTATAACGTATAATATAAATTTTACACAGTAACAGAGTTCAACGTTCTGAGATGTTGTTAGGGAAATTAAAAACGAAAAACTTTACGAATTTCAAACTGCATGAAATCTCAAATGAATTAAGTATCATCACAAATAAATTGAAGTTACAGAAAATTCACCATTCGACATTGCCCCGATATTTATTTATCTTAGCCCGTGAAGTAATTAATTCGACACTAATATCTTAGTCAAAAGTGCTTTAACCGGTATCGAGAGAGTCCCATTTTTTAAAATTCACCTTTTCTCGACCCGTACCCATGCTAAGCCATCACAAATACTGATATATTGACCCACAGTACTTTAATCGAGTCAATAAATCTACTAATAACATAAGTAGAGTAAATAAAAAATCTAAAATCCGCTACATTTTAAAACGCCGGTACAAAAATACTAATAATACTCAAAGGGAACGGTAAGTAACCCCTGGCCTGCGGGCCACATCCGGCCCTCGTACGTGATTTGTCCCGCCCTTTCACCAATTAATACAGCCTGTCGTGTCGCGCCCACGACATATTTCCGAAGATAAATATGCAAGTCTAATTAATTTTATATGTAAAATTATGTCCCTCTTGGGCAGTACTCATTGTTAATTATCAATTCTCATTGGGAAGCTCTTGACGCGTAGCAACATCACTTTCATCAAATATTAAACTTCTTACAAAAGAAAGGCAATTCCAAGTTTCTCATTAGTTAGAGTTGTAACACAATTATTTTATTATATGTACTACCAACGTTATGTATACTTTAATTATTCTTTTTTAATAAATACTACTATTACCCAGCAAAATAAGTTATTACCACTGCTCTAAGATATTCACAAACAGGCCTAGTACCTTGAGAGAAAAAAATATTACACTGCCCCAAGGGAATCAAATATACTCTATGAACCTTAAGAGAGACTAAAACACACTCCGTAATCACATAGTCAAAAATACTTCTAGATCCTTCATCCCTGTAACTCATTTCTCCCCTACCACTTAATCTACGGCCTGAACGTTAACTTGACCCGGGATGAGTGTGTATCAGAATTAAACTCAGTGACTTCCATAACCCCGGAGTAGACACCATTCTCGGTCGCTTTTCCCCTCACCCGTACACTTGCTCCCGTCATTGTCGTTAAGGATTAAAAGTAGGCATTGACAGCTTCAAAAATGACACTGTAAAACTGATACACCACGAAAACTTTTCATCCGACGTTAACAATGTCCACTTTAGAATTGCTAGGGGTGTTGAACCCAGACATTGCTTGTTCTTAGATCGTGAGCAATAAGAGTTCGATTTTTAGTAGAAATTACTGTAACGCTTTTAAGATTGTGCGCGGAAATTTGTTTTACCTGCTTTCACTACCACTCCTGGGGGATGATCTACAACTTTACCGGCATATGGAATGTCAACTAAGCTCTACAACTTCCATTAGTCCGGATTCTCGGTCACTTTTGCAATATTTTTAATGTAACGCCCGTCCACCGCCACCTCTAAGGGTGCTCCCATCCAATGAAATTATAGACAAACATCATCGGGAGACATGCTATCAATCTCATTGAACCCGAAGAATATTAATTTGACGCAAATATCGGACATTCTTGCACTTCTGTTAACCCATGTCTCCAGAGACACGTCCCGTATTATATAAATAGTTCAATTCTATATTCTATGATATAATAACACAGTTTTGCTTAAGGTTTCCACAGTGGTTTCTGATTTAAAATTTGTCTTTCCATCATGACGATGTGCATATAACGTTTTGCTGGGGCTCCGTAAGGTAAATACAGATTATGTGGGAAATGCCGTCGGTACATGACAAACTAAAACAACTAAATTAAAAGGGAACTTAAAGATGACTATGGCCAAAGTGATGAAAGTGTCGACAGTAAAATTGGAATTTCATAACATAATTTATAAATTGTTTATAACTGAGACTTGGGATTTAAATATAAATATTTTGCAATGAAATATCAGTTTCAATAAATTACGTATATGAAAGAAAAATTAAAAAATATTTTCATGACTTACATAATCATGGAAAAGAATTCAATTAAAGTTTGGACGGAGTACCAAAATTTTAAATAACGTATGTTTCATGCAGTAATTTTTTTAATTTAATGGTAACTTCCGTGACAGGTTTAATACGTTTGAAAGTAGTAAAATGCTAGGGGAGTCGCGGACGCGATGTGAATTCCATGAATCTAGTGTTGCTATGGTAACTAATAGAGGTGCAGATAATGAGCGTGATAGCTTTCGTGGATATTTTTCCGCGAGATGAAGTCCGTAATGCAGGAGACCGCGTAATATCTGGATTTCCCCGCCATATATTAAAATTTATATAATCGTAGAGTCATAATTTTGTACCAAGGAAATAAAATTGTTTGAAAGACGACAATTAAATAGATTTGGCGATCATTTTCATCTGAATCCCCATTAAACAACGAGTGTTACATACAGTCCTGACTGTCAATCCTGCCAACTTTACAACCGTTTATTATGGTAGCATAAATGGTGAAAGCAATCGGAACTATGACAGACTCAATTGATCAGCAATACTTACTTTCACACGCGAGTGCACTCGATTGATGAATAAAATTTTACTGTGGTAACCGTAATTTCCAACTTCCTTCCTCTCTGATAGCTATAGATCAAAATTACTCTTAACAGAAAAAGTGTTAAAAAATTGGTCTTGTTTTTTCTTTTACTTGATGTCCCAATTAATATTTTATTGAAAGCTGATTGAACACTCCGCACAAGAACAAAAATATTAAGAAACTTATTTTATTCTTTGTTCAGTTGTGTGATGAGGCAAAAAACAGACGGATTCATAATGTAGAGAAGTCTGCGGAGCCATGATCTGCAAAAAATATATACTTGGAGACAGATGTGTAAGAGATTCCGACGGAAGTTGTCGCTGCGAATTGTTCGTGGAGAACTGACGAAATTTCAGTCGTATAATTTGGGAAGTCTGAGGAGCTCCATGGAGAGCAAAATGAAAACAGTAGCTGGGGGGTGTCTGTAGAAAACGGGCGAAATTTAAGTTTCATATATTAATAAATTAACAAGTTCCTTGGAAAGCTTAAAAAGACTATATTAGAAGAAAGTGCAGTGTTAATTATTTATAAATGCAGAATAACGTGATTTGGAATTATTGAAATTTTTTTGAAAGGACGAAGCTTGCGGAAGAAGCGAACAAATGAATTTTTGCGGCCATATTCTGGACAATAAAAAAATCGTACTGTTAAGCCATAAAATTTGTATTTGCCATTATTTTAAAATTTTAAAAGTAAATTTGTATATTGTAATTACTTGTTCAATTTTAAATTAATTATTAGAAATATTATACGATACGGTGTACAATTATTGAAATTATCACCCTCCTCCTCCCCTTAGAAATAACTTTTTTTATACATTGGCGCTGAATATGTTGACTAAAATAATTGAAAATAATTATAAATAATAAAAATTCAAATCATTAAAAAAAGACACTTTACAGTAGTTTTTAAGTTCAATCATTTTAAAGTATCCTTCGATATATTTATTCAAAAAAATTTCCATTGTCACCATTTGTTTAAATTGTTAGTCTGTATTTTCTATATAAGTATATAAACACACAGAAAAAAAGTTAAATAGTTGTTTTTCGATCAAAAACTTCGTGTCTAAAGCTTAAAAAATAATATTTTTTGGTAATTTGATCAATTATAACTAGTTTACTATAAAAATGTCTAAATAACGTAATAAAAAGTTTTATCATAGTGAAATTGATGAAATTTAAATTATTTAATGAGATAGTGCTTCATTTTTATGTTTCATTTGGTCCAAGGACATAGAAAATATCTTATTTTCAGAATTTATATCCAACGAAAAACAATGTATATTCTCCAATATTTGCGGAAAAAAAATTAATTTTCAACTTTTCTTTGAGATTTTCGTTGACATAAAATTCGAATCTAACTGGCAATATTCATTTTAAAACGTACACCTTTCGTATAAATATATTTTTCGTTGCATACTTGCAATTAATTAGTTCTGTAAATAAATAATCCACCTTAATTTCTCTTCTGCTGCTTTAAGATAGATTTTACGGGACTCAAGTAGCGCCTATTTACATTGCCGCTAATGGAGCTATGAGCGTGTTGGTCAGAGAGGAGTGGGAGGTAACAATCACGCTCCGAACCCTGATATTGCCACTTTACCTATATTATGTTGCTCTTTTGGTCCCCACAATGCCCAACCTCCTAACAAAGACTTCTCCAACGATACCATAATCATCCCTTATTATTCTTATATACTAATTTACACAATTTCACAATTTAAATATGACCACCGTAACATAATATCACAGTCAAGTTTAATAAAAAACGCGATGGCTTTAATTCAGACACACCCAGGTGATGAACTGAAAAGCAAACTGTAAAGAAAATAACTAAGTTAACCGAATAATAAGAGATAGTATTAATCGTTGAGCTTCACACCATCAAATTATGCGTTAATTACAGAGTTGTTGGATTTAATATTAAGCATTTCGTATATATTTCGGGAACAGTACCTACCGTTACACCTAGAATCATAGATTGATATTGGAGATATGTTCTTTGATACAGGTATTAAGGGACGTTTTGTTTTCCCAGTATAGAAAGAGCTACAATCGGAACGAAAGATTTTGTAAACTAAATTGTGCTTTTTGCCGATAAGAAAAGCATATTTGAAGATCTGAAAACGGTGATATTTAGTATTCATTAAGATTTGGACAAACTGCAGTTGTAGAAGTTTGTAATAAGGGAGAAGAAGAAGACGAATATAGGATTGGCGTGATTTCCCTGTTATGCTTTACTTGTCTTATAGGATTGTATAAAACTGAACACCCGAAAGAATACTTTCATTTTAGCCTCACTGTGACTAAATTCTTGTGTGTTTCCATGAGGTAATAATAATTCCATTTAGTGACTCTGTTCCGGTTTCCACAGTATGTAAATATAACTTCTATGTCTTTTTTCAGGACGAATCCTATTTTTTCAATTAGACGCTAAACGTACAGTAAATAAATCTCAAAAAGAGAAAAGAAAATTCGGTTTTAATTTCTCGAACTACTTGAATTTTAATGCGAAAGTTTCATAACTTTTCACGAATTAATCACGTTGCCTTCTGACGAGACTGACGGGGAAGTAACTTTTATTGTGTACGGATCCTCTTTAATGGTTGAATCAGATGAGGTTATATCGGTACTGCATGGAGAGGATCCGTTGAAAAGACATCACAAATTCCTGAACATGACATGTGAGGCCTTTGACGTCTGAGAAGACTACACATTATCTTGCCTGCTGTTTTCTAATTAATTCCCTTGTGTCGTTGCATGATGTAATCTGCATTGCTGTATTCAGTAAACATCACAGTTATGTTATAATAAAAGTAACTGTGGCACATCCATGTGTAACCCGGAAAGATGCTTATAAATGAGATATTAGAATTATTTTATTTTAAATAATAAAAGTCTGGTGATATTTTTTAATAAGTAGTTCTTAGGTTTCTAACCGTGTCAATGAAACTGAAACCACGATGGGTCGAAGACGGACTCTGCCGTTCTATGAAGTGAAGTGCGATCTTGATTGGATCTGTGCTAAAGGTGGTTTAGCCCCACGCTCTCTACAGTCTCAGCAGAGCTAAATGTGGCCTAGAATCGTTCTGCCACATCGCCTGGTGATATTTAAGCTTTTGTCTGTGATTCCTCAACACAGGTTCCCAAGCTTTACTGAGTTGAAATCCCATAAGGCTTCAATTTCTGGTTTTACATTGTTTCAATAAGTGTGTCATCAGTTCGTAGCTTGTGTTCCGTGTAAGGGAATGCTCCACGATCGCAGATTTTGATGGTTGATTGATGTAATCATTCCTTTTTTGATCTTGTCTCTTATCTGGCTGGTCAATTTAGTTAGAATTCGGTAGACCCCGGGTATCCTAAAGCCTAGGTTATCCTTCCCAGGATATAGTAGATCTCGAATTTTTCATTGAGGATAAAAGAATTTCCTGTAGTTATGTTTTTGTAGCAATCTACTGATCTCAGATATTCACTTGAGAAAGATGGCAGTTCGCCGTCGAACTTCCTTTGGCCGGTGTGGAAACCCAAGAACTACTTATCCAGCGTATACCCCGTGTAATCCTTCGATATTCGTTTATTTAATTTTTCTTCTAGTAATATGAATGACCGACAGAACCTACAATAAATATATTAAATGCTTCTTCTAATTGACGTAGTACGATGGATCCTTGACAGTCAAATTTTCATTCAACTTATTTTCGTACAAAATTATTATATCAATTTCATTGATATTCCATTTCAATTTTTTAGGATTATTCTTTATCATCTGCGTCCACGGGTGTTGTAAAATGCAGTAAAATCTAAATACGATTTCAATTTATATTTGTGGTTTGTGCTTCGAGTGCTTTTATACGTTTCCATGGAATTGATTTTGTTCGGCGTAGAGATGTGCATCAATAAATTTGTATAATTAGTGGATAATAACATTTTTATGTTTCTAACCTGATAAAATATCTCCTTTTTACACATTTACTTCATTGAACAATCGATAATTCCTTTTAATATTTAAATTATTTAATTTCACGTACTGTACTAATATTCTATGCCTTAGTCTTGTGTATTACTTTAATTATAAGATATATGTTAATTATAAAAATCTTTGTGCATATAAAGAGGAGTATATTTAAAACAGTTTTGATCTTGTAACGCACCACGTGGTACTAAAAATTAAATCAAAATTAAAATTCAATAATTCTACATTTATTCAAAGAAAAATAATAATAAAAGATGTACTATGTTAAAAAACATATTGCCGACTGCTCCAACGCGAAATTCAACCCCCAGGTTACCGTGGTACGGTATGGAAACTCGAAAGGAAAATTTAATGAACACAAATTAATAAACTTGGCGTCGTAAAAACTCTAGAAAAGAAACTTCTTACGGCTTACCAGAACAAGATTTCTGCCAGAGGGCTGGAAGCAAAGTCCGGTTCTCCCAGTCTTCCGCGAATCTTGCTCCGACTATTCTAAACCAAAAGTCTTTCTTCTTGCTCTGCCAATTATGTCCTCGTTGTTCTCCACTCTGCCGTTTTCTTACAGTTCCCCTAATTGTTGGAAAACTGACCTTAGCATTCAAATCTCTTACCAATTTCCATTTTGACCCTTCCGGGAAATAGTGGAGTTTTCTTGGCTGGAAGCAAATTCCGGGAATTACTTTCCTGTGCCTTGCAATACTTTTAAAGCAGTAATTTACGTTAAATGTAATTTAAAGTAAGAAAAATAATTAATAAATAAACAGATGTGCGATGTAATCCTTCTCTAATACAAGTTAATATAACGTTTTAGTTTAGTAACGTCAGTCACACAAATGTGAGCCAATAAATGTGATTAATTTTGAATATTATAAACATTTGCGATGCCATTTTGTTTCATATGTTGCATTTAGTAACAACGATTCCTTGCGGATACATTACAGAATTTTGTTCCATTTGTAGTCATCCAAACATTTTATTCAGATTAAGAGCTCAAATATAACGCACTTCCGTTCCTGAAGCACGAGTCCTAATGCAAGATTATTTTCTACGTCTTTGGACATGTACGTCTTTACCTGTGAGCATAGTTTTGTTGAAATTATTTCATTATTCTACGCGATTCAATACTTTATATATAATTGATATTTATGATAATTTATGTAATTTTTAGTATTGTCTTTTAATTTGCTAGTCTGTGTTTATTGACGTAAGTCCAGGTAATTATGGCTGCTTGTTATAATAACACGAGTTACATTTACAGCTCAGCGTAACAGGATCATCAACTAAACATGCTTTAGACTAAAGTAAGTCTGATTCCCATAGACGAGCTACTAATTGTGTATCTTCTCTTGCAGCTCATCCACAAACGACTTAATCTCAAGACGAGGAGTATTCAGCCGCCGACATTACGGATCAGTTGAGCTGGTGAGTTACACTTGCACTAAATATAATCCAGTTAAATTCTAACTGTGTTAATTAACTTTTCTTTGATCACAGTAATTACTACAGTTTCGAATCTAATTATTAATAACTATAGGTCGTAGATTATGGATTTTATAGAATTAAAAATATTTAACAAAAAGGATTACTTGTCAATAATAATTGCATCTCGCACAAATGACAGATTCTTCCAAGGCTTTCAACTTTTCACGAGTATCAAATAGTACTTGTTTCATAAATTACACAAAGAAAGTAACACTCACGATCTATTTGTCCAGACTTTGAGTAGAAAGGGTCAACCAATAATCAAAAGTGTAAAACATGCCACAATGAAAACGTCACGTAGGTGCTAACATTTCTTTATTACATACTAGCTGGGTGCCCGGCGATGCCCGGGAATTCAAACTATTTATTTTGACAGTAATCTCTTTGTCTACACGTGATTAAACCATCAGCAAGAGCCTCTAGTTTTTTAGAATTGACCTTTTCAAGCCCCCTAATTTATAACGTAATAACCAACGTGATGACTCGGTACCTCATTCAAGTCAAGAAGTCTACTGATACCTTAAATAAGCACACACAAACAAAATCACACACAGAAACATTCAATTATATTTATAAGCAGAAGATACTTGATACATCTCTTCGATCTGATTAGCGTGAAATAATGTTTGTATTTACGTATATACATCTTCAGAAAATAAAATTGGTTTTGCTGGCCTTTATACATCGTACCTCATTCTTTTGTCCTGTGGCTTATTAAACATTTTGAATTTTTATTAACTAATTAAAAGTATCAGAACTTAAATAAAATGTTACTTAAATTTAAGCATTATATCTCGCTTACGTCTGTGTTTATCCAGACGTAGCCTGTCAAACGTGAAATATCTATTAAATATAATTGACACTTAATTTAAGTTACGATACTTTATCATTGTTTTTAGCGGACGCCGTCGTCGTCGCCGCCCCCGCACGCACGCAGGTGATAAACATCTCGTTTGGCAGGCTTCACATAGCGCATAAGTTGTCTATGTCTTTGAGCCGAATGCACGGAAGAAAGATCTCAATACATATATATTGCTATATACATCTACGAAAGATAAATTTGAGTGTGTATGGCCAATCTTGAGCACCCAAGTTAAACATTTTACATTATTATTACCTAACTAAATCAAATGTTAGTTAAACTTTAGCATTATTTCACGTTAAACAACAGTTTAATTAACTCGTTTGGCAGGCTACGGCCGACATTATATATTCATTTGCAAGTTCTATATGTCTTTAGGGTAGGAAGTTTTTGGTTTCGAATGGGGAAGGAGCCTATTTTTTAAAAAGTTCAACTGATACCTTCTCTGAGCAGAGAGCTACAATACACCAAAATTTCATGGCAATAGGATGAATGGTTTAGGAAATAAAGGGCAAAATGTCTTAGAGCTGATGATTGACGTGGAACTTTTTCTGGCCTATAAGGGGGGAAGGAACTAATAGAAATCGTCACAAGTTCGACAGAAACCTACTTTGCGCCGATTAGCTCTGAACAGAAAAAACTTCACGACAATCAAATGAACTGTAAAGGAATGCCTAAGGGGAAATGTTATAACACCTTATAACTCGCTGTTTGTGCATTTTCGGTATATAAACTCATAGGCTAGCCGTTAACTTTACCTTTTATTTAATAACTACCCGGGGACCCGGTACATTATTTAATTCTTGGTCAACACATAACTAAATCGAAAACGAAAACGTCACAATATGAACCTCAAATATCTAGTATCTCGAGAAAGTCCCAAATATCCCCATTACAATAGCAGGAATAAATATATTTTCAGTATTCTAACAATAAAAATGTTCTCCCAATTAATGGTTAATTGGTTCAACGAGAGCTTTATCATTTAACCCAGCTCTGTGGGCTTATGAAGCTTCCAGAACCATTAGTGTAATTATTAACTGCTGGTGTTGTCGTGGGATGAAAGATATAGGAACGCATAATAGGACTTTTAACTTGCAGTTGGTTTACACGACAGCTTTCGCGAGGCAATTCCGAGAAATCTGCCCGTAGAATTAATATTTTTATTTATATTTGTATTATATTAATATCATCTGCAATATATCGAAATTAAATATGCACGAATATTTAAATTAATTTTTTTAAAAAATCACATATTTTCATTGAAATCCGTTGAGCCGTTTCGAAGCCTATTCGAGACAAACATATGGACAGTCTGATAGACAGACACACACTTCAATTTTAATTATTTGTATAGATAAACTTAGACGTTTGTGTATAGAGAATCACATAATTCTAATACCAGCCTCTGAACATATATTTTGGTCCCAATTATCGAGTTACTCTTTCACACGTACGTGGTTTATTTTTAATTGTGAGTGGTATTGATGTTCTTTTAAAGATCGCGGATCGTTCGTGGGATTTTCTCATAACCCAACAAGTTCACATAACCCTTTAATAGTAGGTAGAATCGGGTTGCGTGGTACGACCCCGAATGGCCAGTTCAAATCACCATTCTGTGTAATAACCCTTCCAGGAAATTCTTCGTACAACAATGAGATAACATCTCGCGCTTTGAGATATGACTGATGATGACTTCATTGTTATACAAGGTCCTTAGTCCTTTGTCGCAATAGGGTCAAAGGCTCTCTCCTACACGAGATTTCGGATGGAGGTTCTGTTGTTATTATCTTGATAGGGATGTGAATATTGCAGTTATTCTAATTATGGCTGAACATTGTTTGGCCCTGACTTTTTATTGGAGCAGAGGAATGTAATCCAAACGTAGGTTTTCAGCCTAAGCTTCGAGATTCAACAGATCTGGGATGTAACTCTTATAATGTGTTGTGTTGTGGTATTCAGTCGTAAGACTGGTCTGATGCAACCCTCCATGCTAACCCATCTTGCGCAAGCCTTTTCATTAACTCGTAACTGTCAAAAGCTACTAATCTGCTTAGCGTATTTCATCCTTTCCTCCCTCTTCTGTTATTACCCCATACACGTCCGTCTAATGCTTATTTTACAAGACCCTCATGTCTTAAAACGTGGCCTATTAATTTATCCCTTCTCTTGGTCAACGTCCTCCATATTGTTCGCTCTTCCCTTATTCCGCTTTGAACTTTCTCGTTAGTGATTCTATCCACCCATCTCATTCTCCTATAGCACATTTCAAAGGCTTCTATTCTTTTCCTTTCTGCAACTCATGCCGTTTCGCACCCATATAACACCACACTCCATACGAACATATTTAGCAATGATTTCCTAATATTCACGCTTATATTATCCTAAGTAAATTTCTCGTTTTTTGCGAAAGCCTTCCTTGCCTGTGCTATCCTACTCTTTATGTCTGCTTTACTTCTACCATCCCTAGTTATTCTGCTGCCCAAGTAACAGAATTCCTTAACGTCCTTCAAAATATCCCTTCCCAATCTAAAACCCTTTGTGATTCCACCGTTTCCCACACTACACTCCATCACATTGGTTTTCCCTCATGTTGTACTCTTCCTCCAGGACAACGTTCATGCCATTTATTACGGTTTCCAAGTCTTCTGACTCCCCTAATACTACAATATCATCGCAACCAGCAGTGTTTTTATTCTTCTCCTTGCAATATGATTCCTTTTCCATATTCCGTTTTAACTTTATTTATCGCCTATTCTATATATAAGTTAAAGAGCATGGGCGACAGACTTCATTCTTGATTAACTCCTTTCTTAATTTCTGCTTTCTTTCCTCGCCCTTCAATTCTACTGACTGCCTTCTGTAGAGCTTATAGATGAGCCTTCTTTCTCGATATTTTATTCCTGTCCTCTTTGAAATCCTTAATAGTGTGCTGCAGTTCGCATTATCAACGACTTTTTCTAAATATACAAATGCCATGAACGTAGGCTTCTTTTTTCTTATCCTGTCTTCTATATTAGACGCAAAGTCAATATTGCTTCTCTTTTCCCTACATCTTCCTAAAACCAAACTGAACGTCTCCTAACTCGCATTCTATTTGTCGCTCCATCCTCCTATATAGTATTTTCGTTGCATGAGATACCAAACTAATTGTCCTGTGCTGTTCGCATCTATCAGCTCCAGTCTTCTTACAGTATGGTGGGAAATTGGGAAGTATGTTGTGGTATTTTTATTATTGACGATGTTATCATGGGAAAAGGTATTTTTGAATTAAGGTTTCCGTCCAAAGCTTATAGGGTGGTGAAAAATGGATTCGACATTTTGGATATTGTTTCTATGGATCGGTGGCCGTAGTACAGAATCGGATGGGAAGAAGTTGGAAAGTGTGGAAATTTATAGGGCGATAATAAGCAAATGGCTTGATTGATTGGTATACGATGTAAAATAAGACACAGAGTGAAGGATTATTCTTCTTAGGGTGTTTACACATCGGCGGAGACGTGGCGGGGATTACGAGCGACTATCAATAATTAAAGAGACAAATTGAGACTTTTACTACTTCTCATCACAATAACCAATTTTCCCAAAGATAAACTAGTCTTTTTACACTTGATGCAAGTAAGTATTTGTCTTGTTTTTTTAGCTAGTTTTCCACAATTTTTTGACTCCCCCCCCCCCTCGTTGTTGCTGAGCTTTTGTCCACCCTTGAGTGAACTAAACAAATGAAAATCTGAGGGTTGATATGGTAGTATCTCCAAACCCAATTTTTCAATGGTTTTTTGGGTCGGCTTCCCTTCTATGGAAATCTCTCAAGTCTGCACACACTTGTCTTTTCTTTTATCCTTGTGCTTTTGCGTTAACTCTTTCAGGACCCAACATGCTCTTGCTTTTCTGGACTTGACCTTATTACTGATAATACTATGAACTCTGCCAACACCTAGTGCAACTTTCTTGCTATGCTCCTTCAATAAATAGTAATACGTCGGTTTTCACGAATAATGTCGCCAAGTGGGCTTCAAGGAAATGGTGTGACGTTGTGCATCAGTGACCGAACTTCTACCGTTATTGAACTGTTCTACCCAGTTATAAACTTTTTCGTGTTTCATACAACTTCCAATATACTGTAAAATCGTTCAAGAAATGATTTTAGCTGATTTTCATCTTCAGAAAGTGAAAGCCGGATCTTTGAGCGCTGTTCAAGTAATGTTCAAACAACAAGCCGACACGTCATCGTTTAAAGGCAATTTCGAGGTTATAAACAAAATTTTTATCCATCACGTGTTTTCAGCTTATGCCAGTGATGCCAACCTAACGTCTTGGAAGTACCAAACACCTTCTACAAAACGTTTTTCCTGCATTAATTTGTTTATTTAATTATTGAAAATTTTTATTCCTTAGCGGAAGAAGGTTTCATACGTTTGGAGGAGGGTAACGCTTTGAGACGTGTGGCACCGTCCTGTTGCAAGAAAAACCGTTTTCCGTTCAACATTAGCCAGTTGTGAGCGCAATTCACAAAACGCCTGTCGCACCAAGCAGGCGTTTGGGTATTTTTTTCCACGTGTTGTTCAATTGTGTATTTCCGTATGATGATTCTCAAAACTAATGCGTAAATCTTTTAAAGCAATGTGCCAACACTTATTGATAAACCCTTTTAGTCTTATGACGCCCTTCAACCACGTATGAATCAGGTAAAAAGTATAACTCAGGAGATTTAGCTTGTCGTGTCGACGCAGTTGTAAACTAAACTCAACGCTTGAGTTCCTTTTCCGATACAACACTAAATCAGAAGGCCTGGCGCAGGTGGGAATTCTGAGAGAAAATTGAAGACGTCACGTCTGAACGCGGAGAATTTTAGTATTTTATAAATTTACGTTGTTTCATCCTCTTCAAAACCGCTTCCCATTTGCTGTCACCGACCGCAAACGTGCAAGGAAAAGCGCAAGCCCTGAGAGAATTCAGTTCACCAGATGCGGTTTTGTTCGTCCTTTCTCAGAAAGAATTCGCGCTTATGTATTATTCAGGCAACTCCTCCACACAGCACAAATGTAGCGCGCAGTGAAACAGCTTCTGCATTTTTTATTAATAGCGATGTGAGTTGGTTTCCCGCGTTCCTTGCGATAGTAAGGTATCCTCCTGGGGCAGTTTAGCCGAGCATTTCACACAGGAAAATTGCAGTGTGTATCATCGGAAGTTTTATATACACACCAATTAACGAGAATTCTTCCAAAGCCTCATACATCCCATCCTATCAGTTTATTTTACTATTTCGTGATTATTTCGGTTCTTCTTTTATTTTAGTTGATACATGAATCAAAATGAGTAATTTAAATGCATTTTAATTCACATTATTAACACCTTGGATGTCAAATACACAATAAAAAAACAATTGGGTCGTTTCGTTTGATACATAGCCATACATAAACTTTTCACCTTACATCCCTGTCGTCTTTCCATGGGGGAAGGGGAGGGGGAATGCCCAATGCACTTGAATTGGAAGAAGGTAAGCCCCGTTATATATAAAAGCTGATACTGCAATTTGCCCTACCACTAGAGGTAATGATAAAAATGGTGTTGATAAACCTGATGTCGAGAAATACTTGCAAGTGAAAGCACCCACAGGATTCCTGCTGATGTCACCAGATCAAGCATGACCAATTTTTTTTTCTTTTGGTTAAAAGGCTACATGAGGGTGATCCTAAAATAGGCAACTCCCCTTTAATACTATAGGAAATATATTGGGAAGGTTGACTGAGGGCCCTGGACTATAATTCAAGGATCCTACCCGGTGTTTCACTTAAGAGATGCAGGGAATACACTATGAAATATTTGCCATGTTAGGTACTATTCTCACGCCCTTCCGAATGACGGGAGATGTGTCTGCTGTGGGGACTCAGTATTCCCATCTCTGTGTCTCCACCAGTTTTAGGAGGCAGTTGGCCGACTAATCCAACTCGATCAGTGGACAAATCTTACCGTATGCCCAAGGCCTTCGATCCCAATGCATACACCTCCTAAAATATATGAAGGTGCCTCGGCATAGAGAACTTTGAGGAAACCAGAGAGAGTACGAGACTTTCCCAACGCAGTCAGGTCAGTTCCGCAATCAATCTGGGAAGAAGGATCTGCGAGAGAAAACTCCCGCAGGCATCTTCACTCAATCAGGGTTGGACGTTAATTCATTTCATTTAATTGTTATAAACGTTTGCTCAATCTGGGTAGGGGTATTGCTAATTAAGTGTCTACGACGACGTAACATTCGTGGTTTTACGGTGTTGGTAGATTAATAAAACAAATAACTAAACAATGTAAAAATTACAATATAAAAATCTGTGTACACAACTTTAATTTTAAGGTACTTTTTATTGTAAATTTTTTATATATCTGTTATATTAGACGTTATCATTGAAAGTGGTGTATGTCCATTTTGTATTAAATTGAGATATTTAAGGGTTTTCATTTTAATGGTTTGAAAAATATTGGTATATGTTAAGACGCTCATTTTATGTTTTTGAAATAGTTAATTGATTTCTGATTATGATTTGATCATTTTTAAAGCATTAGTTAAAAGAAATTTCTTTTAATGACGTCAGATGGCTTTACATTGCTTTCAAAGTCAACAAAACGTGGAAATAGATGAAATATGGGATTTCAATTGAATCAAACTATTTTTTTATTAAATATGCCAAAAATATAATAAAAAGGCTTTATTTCAATATTTCTTCAGGTAATACTGTTTACATTATCTTTATTAATATGTGCCATTTTTAATTTTTATCATTATGAGAAAGTTTCTGAAAGTAGTCTTGATGTATTGGAGGAATATAAAGTAATAGATCCGTTGTATTGTTAAATTTCGGCTGTAATGATGGAATAAATGTGGTAGTATTAAATTTTAAAATTTTCGAGGTCTTCCTCGTCCGAGGGAAAATTTCTAGTGGTTTCTTGGAAACGTAATCGTCTTTTTTGTATGATTGTATAATAAACTGTAAGAATATACAGTAATTTTTTATGGATGAAGTAAACTAATTATGAGGCATAATTTTTTGACTAAATTCCTCCGATAATGGACATACACCACTTTTAAAGTGATTATATTGTTACTAGCTGTGGACCCAGCGTTGCCCGGGTATACGCTATTTAATCGGCAGAAGAATAAAAGTATTTAACTTGAATTCTATCTTTTAGAATTGCGGCCCATATGAAGATGACAAAGACTATAAAAAAGCAAGAAATACGCGATCCAACGCCCGGGTAGAACAGAAACCTACTCTTTTTTTAGTAATTTTAAAAATTGGGCCGAAAGATCCACGAATCAGCCATGAGAAACGAATAAACTGCGTTTTACATTCATTGTTTAACAATTCGTCGTTCTTACAATCAACCCTTAAAAATTATGTACTCCGGTGTTAGATTAGGTTTAAACTATTGCAAGATCAATGACTGTAATCTCTTCGCGACGTCTGTATAGAGGAATGTATTATAGTTCTTTCCAACTTCCTAAACATTATTCATTCCTGAGTCGCTGTAAATATAGGAGTTGTCAAAAACGCGTCTGTCCACTATGAAATAACGGCTCCACCGTAATGTCTGCTGTAATTTTTAGTAAATTAGATAGGGATAGGGACTTGTTGTGACGTCATTTATGGCGTTTCAAATCACGCGAACGAATGCGTTGGAGATAAGTGAGAGTAGAGATAAGGGCATAGTGAATGCTATCTCGTTTCCTTTACAACATCGCCCATGAACACGCATTTCATGTCACCCATAAAAGCGATTTAACCAATAAAACAATTTTTCGGCTTAAATTAAATTATATTTAGTATTTTTACTTTTCTGGGAACAAGTTTCATGGAGGACTTTAAAAATTACTCTTTAAAGTTTGCAATAATTTGTAATTGATAATATGGTGGGATTATTTTAATTAATTTAACAAATTATTTGCGGTTTAAAAATATAATAATTTTATTTATATTTCATAACAATTAATTGTTTATATTTCATAATAATTAATTGTTTATATTTCATAACAATTAATTGTTGTGTCCTGCGCACTACAACAATTATACATATTAAGGTGAATTACTATTTAAATATCAAGGGGTTTTTCAGGGGTAAAAACGTGTAGCAGAGATTTTACGTTCTTTCGTGACGAATCTGTTCCATCTTCTAGGCGATTCCGCGTCGTAGAATTTTCCGCCCTCACTCTCGGTCGACGATAAAGGCTCTGGACCTTGTACTGCCCGACGAGTTATGAAAACCAGTTATCCCCTCCTAACAATTTTTATATCTTTGCCGATAATTCTGATGAACTTTTACTTTCTGCGATAAGTTATGAAAGTGACTTTCCTTCTTCTTTCAGAATATGACTAACTGCTCCTCTTTTCAACTACCAAGATACATTGACTATTTAATATTTCTCTCCTACTTCCTCTGCTTCCTGTTCCCTTCAACTTCCGAGAAACACTGCTCGCCTATCTGCTTCCTCTTCCTTTCAACGTCCGATCCACTCTGCTATTTTTCGTCAGCTTAACTCTTTTTTCCGCTTCTCCAAGGGATCGCATAACCCCGCGTGACGCGTGTTCACCAATCTTTATTCGTCCTCCGTCAAGCGCGGTAAATTTTCCTCTGACGAAGGAGAGGATGTCCTTGGGAAATTTTGCAGGGTGAACGTCCCTGCAGCAAAACAACCCTAATCTCTTGTAACTGCAGGTAGACACGTTTTCCAGGCGACACCCTAGCGCCTCTGATTCCCACCACTTGCCTGCCTCTCTCCGATTTTGAATTTTTGTAAATATATAAATGTGAAATTGCGCTACAAATTAAGTTTAGCTCTGGGGTTTAATTATTTAAATTCAATTCACTCAAGTCATTAACTGAAAAACTTTAATATTTCCTTACAAAATTATAATTATTTTAATGTTAAACGACATTATCATTTGAAGACCCATCACAACTTAATGGTTAATATATAACTTTAAATCTATAATTTTAAAGCTCTGAGCTGAATTACTATAGTAACATCAGTAGAATGACTGTTTTGGGGAAAATGGCGTTTTATTTAAATATATTTCAATTTGAACTTAAATGTAAATTATTTTCCGCGTAAGTAGAACAAGCAATGAAAATTTATAAAATTACTTATAATTACATTAGAACATATCTATTACGGTGTAATATTTGTTGTAAGAGTGCCATTTAATATTTTAAACATTATTTACGCAGTTGGTTTATCTCAGACATTACTCATAACGCGGGTTTGTTTTAAAAAGTCTGAGCAATTTCAATCATTAATTTAAGTTCTTTCAAAATAATAAAGGAAGGGTTGCTCGACTATTAAGAGTCGAGAACAGAAACTAATGATGAGTTAACCTAAAGAATAGACGGCCTGAGTTATTTCGGTAGCAGATTATCCTGAACTGTGTTGTGGTTCCACAGATTTGAATTAACACACAAGTGATCAACACAAAGCGTTTGATCTCTGGAACAATCAAACCAACCCCATAGAAGCAGCATACTGAACTAGGCAATGGTTCACAGATCTCTAAACACTCAGTCAAACGAAGTTCGTTCCAATAATTTCTAGTTCGGGGACTGAGGCTTAAAAAAAACAAGTCATTAGTCGTCTCTATTAGTTTATTTACGACTGTTCGTCGTAAATGAACGGCAATGAACCAAAGGGAATTCTGTCAACACTCGGGGCAATAAACGGTCTGTTGCACGATTTATTTTCCTCTAATATATATGAGGAATTGTTTTCCACTAACACAGGAGTGAATTTTTGTTTTTATTTATAATTACAGAACTGTGATATTATGGTGTTTATATGACGTTTGACAGGTCAACGTTATATTTTAGCCGATCTTACAGAATTATTTTGTGTTGAAAAGTGTTGCCCCTTGTCAAATACAATATGCAGCATAGTAAATTCAAGGTTTGCTCAATTTTAGTCACTACAGACGTCCTTTAATTTAATTTAAAAAATGTTTTAATGTTTCGATACCATAAAGAAATGTCCATTTTCAGGTATATTTATGATATGACGAAATAGAGTAGACAATACCTATGTAAGAAGTTGTTGCATTAAGTCCCCATTCAATTAAAATAAGTTTATTCAAAAACTCCTACATATTCTTTAACACGGTGCAAGTTGGTTTTTTCCAAGAGGAGAGCCTGGAATTTATTTGACAAATTGATTGTTTGTAAAATTAAATTACAAGTGGGTCAAGTTTATAATAAGTATGGGATTAATGTTTGGAAAGTGTTATATGCTTACAACTCTTGTGAAGTTGTAAATTTTTCAAAAATATATCAAATATTTGTTCTCATAGAAAACAAAATGGCGATGTTTGGCCGAAATCTGGTATCTTTAAAATTAAAAAGTTCTCTTGCATTAATTTATTGCGACTGATTGAAAACTTGTGTAGACATTACAATAGCACCCATTCATGCATCTGTCATATTAAATTTATAATTCTTGAAGAGAAATCAAACTTATATCTTTGACTTTTATCTGTGGTCATCATTTTTGCTAACGATATTCGCAACTTAAGCCATCCCATAAAAATTGGCAATGAATGCTCACACTGATGTAATTAATTTGTTAGTGAAATCTTTTGGATAGAAATCAGTTACTGAATTGTCTTCAGTGATTTTATAAAAATAAATTTTTTACCAAAAGATTACTTAAAGACTTAGGTTACACATCCAACACTACTTAAGTTTTTTAAAAAGTCACATCACTTCACGAAGCTTTAAATAGTTTATTAACACAGCTTTTCACAACTTATAATATTCAGCATATCACTAAATCCATCTATAGTTTATCCACCATTATACATCTTGTTAAGAACAGTCTTCATAACGTAGTTTACCATAAAGCAGTGATTGTTCATCTTTATACCTAGGCCAAATCAAAAGAGTCGTCATTAGCAGAGTGAAGGGAACATAGACATAACATAAATCTTCCAAGTCATAAATTATCTGTCATTTACAAATACATTTTAAACGCCGGTCAGACTAGGATACTTTTCAAATTTTAGATAAGGACAGCAATTACAAATACAGATTATATTTATTTTTTATTGATCAGTATTTGTAATACCGATCTCCTGTGGTGTAGTGGCTAGCCTCTAGTTGCTGCCTCACAACCCAGGGGTCCCGGGTTCGAATCCTGGCATGGGCTTGGATATTTGTGTCGTCATGGTCGAGAAGACCGGGATTACAACTGTTGGAGGATCGATACGCTGACCACGTGTCACTCCAAATTCGGAATGTGTCATGCAAGATGACAGTCCGCTGTCGACTCGGTAGGCCCAGGCCCTCAATGGGCTGTAGAGCCATGGATAAAGGAGGAAGGAAGTATTTGTAATTGTTTGATCCATGATATGAAATCTTCCATTATTTATCTATGATATTTCGTCTTTTTTATGTTCTTTGACTATCCTCCATTGTCTTTGTACAGTTACATAAATAAGTTTTACTATATTTATTGTTAACCTGATGAGGATCCAAATCCAGACAGAAACATGTCGTTAAATTAAATTAATCAGTTTTAATATTGAATTGTAGGTTACGGTCTTAGTAACTCAGTTCAAATTATACAAGCTAAAAATCATTCTGTTCTAGTCTTGCACCGATTACAGCCTAATTCCCGAGCAGACCAGGAGCAATGCCCACTTGATCGTTCCCTTGGCTCCTTCGATTATTTGTTATCCTCACAAAGTGGCAGCTGTCGTTCCTGACAACCCCACCCTCCATACTTCAAGCGTCTTTCTGCGAAAGGAGATTCGTGGAACAAATTGTCAGCAATTGAGCACGCCTCCGAAATGTCTCTGCTACATTTTGCATCAGCTCGCTTTAAGGTAGTCAACCGACGATTTGGCCTTTCTGTTTTATACAGAAGCCTATCACATAACCCTATAAGTTGAGCTTAACTATTTTATTACAGTCTATTAATAGAGCTGCAATTAAAACACCATGTATCCGATATAATATATTTAACAAGCTAATTTAATTATTATTATTTGTTTATAGTTACTTCAACCGTAGAGCCATCGGCGACTAACGAAGGTTACATGATTATATACACATACAATTCTTACACTATACTTCTTCCAACAACTGTGTGTTCTTCAGAAATAATATGAGAATTATTATGGCTTCTATTGATCCATAGAATTCTCCTTTGTCGAATGGCTGGATAGTCTCCCTCCTCTCGTTCGCCTGTACTGGAAACTGCAGTATAGTATAGGTTCCATTACATGCCCCACAATTTGGTTGAGGAAATCTACAAAATAAATGTGTCAACTGCGTGTGCAGGGTTCATACCCTTGATTTTAGCGTCTGTTTACTTCTATTCAGCTGTTAGGAGTCAGTTCTTCTGAAGTTTGGCTGCTTACTAGTGAAAACCCTCCTTTCACTGGGTTGGCCTGCCTCCAGTTACATGTTAACTGATGGCTGTTTAGTTCGTGAGATTCTATATGGCCTAAGGAAAGGAGAAGGGTAAGGGGAGTATTGTCGTTTGAGGAGCAACTTCCCGCCTGGCGAAACGCTAGTATCATTGTTAAAAACATACGAACCGGATATGGTGACTGTGACAACTTCTTTTTAACACACCCTATATCCAGTCTGACCATAAATGCTGTTGCTAAATTTTGATTGTCCGAGTAAAAGTGTACCTTTGTGCTGCAATACACGCTGAGTCATTGTGAGTTCAGTAGTGAAAGAATAATCTTTTGTCTTGGAAGTTAAAAATAGAATGGGCGATTATGAAAATCGTGTGTCTGTGATAGCTCTGCATAAAGTTGGTAAATATGTTGCAGAGATTTTCCAAATCCTGAAAAAGCTTAAAATCAACAGAATGATTGTTTATCGTACCATCGAGCGATTTCTTGACACTGGTTCTATCAAAGAAAGGTTACCCACGAAGTGTGAGGACTCCATCAGCTGTCAAAGCTTGAATTCGGCGGAATCCTGTCTGCAAGCAATCAGTGATGGCTCGTGATCTTCAAATTTCAAAAAGATAAATGTCCCGACTATTGAAGGACGACCTTGGTATTGGACCCTACCGTTGGTCTATTGGACATTGTCTGAATGCTCGTCTGAGGAAGCAGAAAGAGCTAAAATGTAAACCCCTTCTCCAGCAGTACGCCAAAAATGGCCACCTGATAAATTCTCTTTACCGACAAGAAAATCTTCAACATCGGAGAGAGTTTCCATCGCCAGAATGACAGGCTGTATGTTTCGTCATCTCATGAATGTCTTGAAAAGGTTCGGCCATCATCCCTCCTCAGTCATTGTTTGGTGGGGGGTGATGGCACCACTACCCTGCATTTCTGTGAAAAGGGTGTCAAAACCCGTGCAAAAGTGTACGAAAGCACTGTGTTGGACCGAATTGTGAAAGGATTCAATAACACCTTGTTTCAAAATAAGCAGTGGAGCTTCCAACAAGATTCTCCTCCAGCCCATAAGGCAAAAACCACTCAGGAGTGGCTGGAGCGCAATGTGCCCGATTTCATCACGACTGCTGATTGGCCTTACAGCAGTCCAGATCTCAATCTCTTGGACTAAAAACTTTGGTCAGTGCTTCAGAACCTCTGGCATGCAATAAACCGTATCCCTCAGTTGACAGTTTAAAACATTCTTTGATGGCAGCAGTGGCGGATTTCCCTTTGGAAAGATCTGTGTTCGTGCCAAAGGCGGTATTTTGAAACATGATCAGTATGAAACTTTAACCATACCTGAGTTTTTCATTATGGAATTTGTAACAGAATGAATGACACGGCTAGGTATAAAACACTCATTAGACCAATAGTAACCTACGTTGCAGAGGCATGGGCCTTAGTAACAATGACGTAGACACACTATATTTGAAATAAAAATTATCAGGAGAATATATGGAGCAGTTAATGAACAATAACGAAGAAGTGAACAATATACTAAGAGGAGAAACTATAGTTAGGTTTGTGTGAAACCGCGTTGGGGACATATACAAAGAATGCAAGAGGAAAGAATGCCCCAAAAGATACTTAAAGGCACAATTTATGGCCTGAAAAGATGCGGTAGACCTCGGAAAATATGGCTTCATGTTGTAGTGAACGACCTGAAGAAGATGAAAATTTTTGGTTGGTGGGAGAAGGCGCAGAGAAGAGATCAATGGAGGCAGACCGCAAAGGTTCCCAAGGCCCACATCATGGTGTAGTGGATTGAAAGAAGAAGAAGAAATTCAGATATTCCCCAACATATGAAAACACTACGAGAATTACTACTCTTACAATTTTGGAAATTGTAACATACTTTATGACAAGACCAGGTACTTATTATCTACTACATTGTACGGATGCGTCTCTTGACGTACAACATATCCTGAACTGACAGCAATATATAGTGCCAACGTTTTCAGAATATCATTTACACTATCATATTGCATTAACAAAATGAGGAGTAAAAGTGAGCTCCTGTCTACCCCCACTACAATATGGGCGTAGTTGTCCGTTGCGCATCGTGTTGACACATGACTAGCTAAATCTCCCGAACGATACCTCGCTCTTAGGTCCATATTCGTATTTGTTGGAACATTACTGGGATTATTGTTCAGACTGAACTCAATCCTTGCTTCCTGGTCCGCCCTGTCATGTCCGTTGATACCCACATGTCCCAGGATTCAGGCAATGGGAATGCTACAGTCTTTATCCTTGCAGTATATCTTACATTATTAGTGATATTTAATCGAGAGTCCTTGTTATTAAGCAAATTAAGCCTCCTTTGAGTCCGTGAAGGTAATTAAATTGTGGTGCTTTCCTGCATAATTTTTGTGGGAAGCTGAAGCGTGAAGAGTTCCGCTATGCGGTTGCTAGTGTCCGGGTCCAAAGTTAGGAAAAATTTATTTATAAAAGATAAATAACTAATTCATTCAAGTATCATGTTGGGAGAATATCACCGACTATAATAATTCAGAATTATAATTAGGTACAACAACTAATAGACATCATAAATTGCAATACCGAAAAGTAAGGCATGAGAAATTAATTCTGAGCTAGAAAATGTCCTGCTTACACGAGAATAATAAAAATAGTTTGCAGACCAATTGCCTTGAAATTCCTGAAATCGATACCTAACCTTTACCAATTTCAGCTTAAATTTTGTAGTGTAGCTAAGTTGGTATGACTGCAGCCCAACAAAAAGAATGCAAACCACATACAACACACGGAAGGATCGCCTCCTACCATATATCATTCCAGAATTCAATAACAAGAGACATTAAAAGGGGGACGGCTTTTGTCCCGGCAAAAACCCTTTATGCCAGTTCCGCTTTACGGCTTTCACGTGTATGCTAGAATCAAGCGTTCGTTCATGTCCTGAGGAATTCCATAGCTTAAAAATTAATCTGAATTTCAATAAAGAGACGGCACGCACATTACTCTTTTTTCTAGTTCACGGGTGGGAAACAATGATGATAAACGTAATCGCAGGATATCCTGAAAAGTCCTCAACATTACTGTATCTCATATGTTCTCTATAGCTGTTTTAAAATCCCGTATTTTACTTTTTCTCTTATCTGTTTCATTTATAATCTTTGTCTATTCTCATATATTTTATGAACTGTTATTAGCACCAATGCACATATTTCTATTGTATGCTAGCTGGAGACCCGGAGTTATCTGGGTATTTATTTGTATTATCCCGGTACATTATTTAATTCGTGGTCAACACATAACTAAACCGGTATCGAAAACGTCACAATATGTACCTCAAATATATTCTAAGTATCTCGACAGTCAAAAATACTCCAGGTACAATATCAGGAATAAAAATATGTTCAGTACGCCTGACAGAATAAAATTCTTCCCCACTGAAAGGATGAATTTTTATTTAAATCGCTTATTAAAGGAAACAAGGGAACGTAAGGTCCCAAAGTTGAAAATTTCCTTGTTATTTTCGTATGACTCATTTCCACCCCACCCCTCAAATGCTGCAAGGGGTTGAAATGATACACAAATATTGTCGGAGAAAACACCCTAAAATAATTGACCTCAAATATAAGCCTTTTTTTACATGCAAAAATTCCAATTCCACCCCTCCCCCTAGGGGAGTCATTCGGAAGCTATACGCCAAACGTTCATAGGTAATTGTTACGTTTGACCGTCTGTTTTGTCTCCTCTCGCCTGAATCCGACGCTATGGCTTTTTCCGGAGCAGTGGTAGATCTCGCTTGAGAAATTCCCAATCTGTTTGCCTCCAAAAGCTGCTTACGCTCTTCTTCAGTCTCATTGTCTCGAAGATTATGAACTCCACTTGCGTTACACTTACGCCAACCGAAATTTTGACTCCTCACTGGTGGCATTTTCTTATCACTAACAATAAATAACACGACGATAAACACATCAAAACAAACGAAGCACACTAAGTTTTGCTGTTGCGAAAGAAACGTTAATTGAATACGATTGACTGTCAATCTATCAATACTGTATGAACACGTCCGTCCAGTCCAGTGGTTGAGATTATGATCGCTTCACGGCAAACCTTACAAGTCACAGTTGGTTTTGAATAGGTCCCGCTTTCTCATATTTACAATAATAGATTGAGTGATATTTCTCGCCCTTCCCCGCTCTCTCTCTCCTGCTGCCAAAATTATGCACATAATAACACAGTAAGTAGGATGAATGGTATAAGAACGACTAATAGGACTTTTAACTGGCTGTTGATTTAACGCCGCCTTTCGTGCGTCAATTCAATGGATTTATAAATATTTACATTAAATCCTATGAACTCTGCAAGATATCGAAATGAAACAAACTCGGAACTTTAAGTTAAAATTCTTGTTTCAATCCTTGAAATTTTCATTGAAATCCGTTGAGCCGTGTTGGAACATAAAGGATCAAGAGTATAAGCAAACGGAGATTCAAACACGTGAATGTAAGGTAGCCTGCCCGTAGAATTTTTTTCATGTTATAAGATTTTAAAACTTTTCCGTGCGATGTTTTTTTAAATTTTCATTTATACAAAACTCGTCCTGACAATAACGAAGACAACAAGAAAGAATTATCAAATTGGGTGCAGTCGTTCGGTAGCTATGCGCGTACATACATTATGGCGATTCATTTATATTATATATATATATATAGATTGCAACTCTCTTCATTCCAATGTTAAAGTCTCCTGTAATTGAACTACCTAAGTTTTTTAGTGATCATAATTTTATTATATTACTACATATGAGATAAATTAAGTACCTCGTATTCCTTTTCCATTATCGGAACGAAAAATATTTAAGTATTTGTTGTACTTCTAAATAGAAACCAATTTGTTAGATATAAATCAAAGTTTAAAAAAATATTAAATAAAAAAAGGTGCAGAATAACACAAATGTGAAGCTATAATCAATGGCTTCACATCGCAATTAATTGAATTCAAACTTCTGTATTACTTTTATTTTTCAATACTTCATATATGTAGATATCACAAACTTTTCAGTTTTAATATTCGTATGTTGCAGCAAGTGATTTACATATTTTTCTGTTGTGCAGTTGCCACAAGTGGAAGCAGATGGACATGAACTGAATGGACGCCGATTCCGAGTTGAGAATGGAGATTCTCTCGGAGAGAAAGAAGAGGTAAATACTAATTTTATTAATAATAATAAGTTGATTTTGATAACCTACCAAGAAACCAGATTTTGAATACCTCTTTGTTTTTCGTAATCAATATTTTTATCAGTATTATTATAATATTCTTTTTATTTAATAAATAGTACAGAAAATGCCTCTTAATTTCTATAGCTCAAAACTAATGTTTTATATGTTAATAACATGAATAAGTAAACACAGATACCAATGTCGACTCAAAATTGTAAAATATTAATATCAAATTAAAGGTATTATACATAAATACTATTAAAATAGAATAGTTGTAATATAATTAAATAAGGAAATCTGCCAATTTAGTCATAATTAAATTTTAATTGATACCCAAATTTATATCTTTTTGTATATGTTGGAACGTCTTCAGGTTCAAGAAAACATCTAATTATATATATTATCTCTGGAATTTAAATAGACAAAAATTTTACGTCTGCACATTAAGTTCAAAGCGTCATATATTTTTATTTCAATAAAAATTTGATTCTAATATAACTGTTATGTAACTTTAATTTATAATTTGTTATGAAAATATGTTTAATGCCGATTTATCACATACATGAATTTACTAATATAACTAAAATAATATCCCCGAAAAACGGATGGACTGAAATGCGAAATGTTTAATTACCAAATTTCGTTTAACCCTGACCCTTCAGACAGAATACTAATAATTGCATAACACTACTCGTTGCAAACCTTTCATAAAAATTGTAGATTCTATGGGGCACAAAACACGGCAATGTGGGTGTGAAACTAGGCAAAGATGCAAATAATATGCAGTTTATCCTTAGGACTAGGGAAGTAAATGAATCAAGTACAATTTTTCATAAATGAGCTCTATTATGCAAAATTAAAATGCCCGAGAAAAATATTATACAGGCATTTCATCAGAAAAAATGGCAAATTATTGTTCAGAAATTATTTATGCCTTCTACTATTAACAATTATTATATTTTATTGATAAAGAATGGTATGCGTTTAAATCCTGTAATAAATTCTTTGAAATAATCACATATCAATTCTCATGTTATTCTGAGTATTAAATGTTTATATTTAGTTAAGTAAGGGCATTTCAGTAATTTTTTCAAGGTCGTGCTTGGATTTACAGATTAATAAAGGACTGGAGATCCAGCCCGCTGTTTGACCTCCACAATTTTTTTATCAACTATAAGATACACTGTTTTTGCTTCATTCATATGCAGACGAACTGTCCAGTTTATTGATTGCTTGTATAAAAGCAAATAATTACTAGTAAGCTGTCCGATGTAGGGACGGAGTAATCTGTAATATTAGTCACAAAGCAAAGCTCTAGGCAGCCTCCGGGGTGTTTCCCTTGTTTCCCTCAGGATAACGTCTCTAAAGAGCGTTCTTCAGACATTTCACAACCTTCCCGGCTAATAACATAGAAAAATTTATATTTCTGCTTGCGACAACACTGGCTTAATATTAGCCTAATTTTCAAGTGTTCACTAAATTTTCATATCCTTTACAAAAGAAATTCATTGATTTAGAAAAACTAATCATACAATTTTTTAGTAACACTGAAAATTCATCATATTTCTTGAAAAACTCTCAGTTTTATTTCTCAAACAGTGACGTCCATTATTGTATTAATTAAATGTTTTCCATTTAATTTTTATCAATTTCCGTGTGAGACAGGTATTCAGTAATACTAGTCAAACGATTCTTTTATGCCGAGGTAAACATAGTAGCTTACAAAAAAAAAGAAATTTAGATGACTTACTTCGCCATCTTGTTTAGATTCGTCGTAGACTCTCTGCTTGAAATCCGACAACGTTTTACGAGCTGCCGCCTGAATAAGGTAATCGCCATGTTATGACCGCGTGCCGTTACACCTGCTCCATCGTAACTCAACAGGTCTTTAATTACTCTCTGAAACCACAGAAAACCGAGAATAGCAATTTCCAGTCGCCATTAATCCTTTATCTTTTCTTATGCCTATAATTTTAATATTTAGGCTCAATTCGAATACATAATGTAACAACCACGCATAGGAGAAAGCCTATTTGTTTATTAATGGATTATTGTCTAATAACTCCGTATTTATGGTATTAATAGTATTTTACTATACGATATTACAGAAAGATTAAAAGACCATTTTAATGACATTTCAAAGCATTTTATTCAACTGAAAGACGTGTCAGTACATTTTCTTACTTTCATCAGGCAACAAAATTTAGTCTCTTCCAAATTTCTCCTTCATAAAACTTTTTGCTACGGATTATTTTACCTGTAATGCAATTCATTTCAAAAAATAAAATATATCTGAATGAACAACAACAACAAAATTATTGTCATAAGTGATTTCAACTACAATGTAATATAATAACCAAATAAAAATGTGTATTAAATTTTCTTTTATTTTTAATTTATCTTATAGGAAAAAATATATTTTTCTCTCTTAAAGGTTGTAAGGGACAATATAATATAGGGTTTTTCAATAAGATCGGGTCGATGTTGATATGGAATAAAACAAACTGTATGTGAGGCATTAACAGAAATTTGTTCACTTGTCTTTCAAATAAAAAAGGAATTTAGTTAATATCTCATACACAGTTTGTTTTATTCCATTTCAACATCGACCCGCCTTTATTGAAAACCCCGATATTTTAAATGAAGTCCCAAATGGTCAACATTCTTCCAATTTGACAATAAATGTTACCAATTATAGAGTAAACGTGAACCTAACTTTTTATATTAAAATTATAAATTCATATATTAAATGTATGTAAATTTAAGTATACCCTTGTTTAAATAAATAATGTTCGTGATAAATTACGTTTGGTTCGAAATCTAAAATTTCAAAAATTCTAATGAATAACAAAAAATCAATGTTGAAATTCTATATTTTGAATTTATTAAAAAAATTTCTTTTGTATATCCTTTAAGTTAAGTTAAAGTGTATACTAAGTAAAAGAACTAATATCAATCAATGAGTTTTATGAAAGCGAAATTTGTAATAGATTGAATTCCGTTACCGTAGAAACAACCTAAACTACCTGATGAAAGTACGAAAATGCACTGAAACGTCGTAAAGGGTCATTTAAGTTATCTTTACAGACTATATTAATTGTTAAATTAACCATAGAATTTCTAACCGGGTTAATTATTTTTTAATGCACAACGTTTCGATTGCATCTCACGATATTGACTAAATTAATAAATATATAACGTGGATGGAAAACTGTCATTGCTTTATTCATACACTCATCTCTTTACTATCCTTGTTCTTGTTGAAGTTGATGTTAAAACTGTAATCAATAGCTGATACTATCAACAGAAACAAAGGGTTCAAGTGCTTTTACTATAATTGGCTGTTCTTAAATGCCAGTTAGTATAATAACTTGAACTATAATCATATTTAACATCGAGGTGAATATATTTGTTTGGTCATTTATATTCATTTAAATCTACCCTGACTTCAGAGCAAACCTTGTGTATTATTGAATGAATTTGAAAATTGAAGTGGAAAAAAAATTCGTCGAAAAGTGCTACCATTTATTTACCTCGTTTGCTACGCAAACGTCTAAAGATCCGACATGAATGCGTTTGTGCACTCCTATGGTAAAACGTGAGTCCTTTATGGCCTGGGGTAATATTTCAACCCACAGTGCGTGAATTATGCGCACGGAGGCAGGTCTACCAACCCGTGGGAACACCAGATGTGCGCGGATATTCTGAAATGTTTAAGTCTTCAACCGAAAATTGTTTTTTTAATGGTTTCCACTTAATTTAAAAGCTACTCTGGAGTTCCTTTGACGCGAAATCATTTTTATTTTATTTTGAATAGCATTCATCACAACATATAATTGAACTTAAATCTTGATCAGAACTCGTGCATTGACTGATTTATTTTTATTACTATTTTGTCTCTAATTATATTAACTTATAAATTCCGCGTACGTTGCAACGTACATATACAGTCATTTGAAATAAAATTTACTTTTCTTGTGAAATTGTACCTTATAGTTACACATTTCCTCTTATTCAACAACATTTATCTAATTGTTATTTAAATGTTTTTAGTTAAACAGTTAGATACCGTTACATAAAATATGCCATGTATCTTATAATTACATACAAATTATAAACTTCAATTCATAGAAACAGTTTTCATCTCATTCGTCTCTATAATCAATAACAAAAACTGAAAAATTGTACAAGTAGAGCAGAAAAACGTTTCAACTTGTAACATATTACGAAACCAGAAAATAAATTATTATTTTATATAATAAATTATCTTCATTAGTGAAGCCTTTAATACTTCTAAACATTTTATAATTACAATTTGTTTGTCTGTGATGCTTAAAATATATTTTTGCTCAGTTAATTAATTTAAATAATTATTTCCAACACAAAATTAAAAATGTTCACACCAGATGCTTGTTAAAATATTTCGCTGAATCAATACGAATCAACAGACGATGAGTTTTATTTGTTTCTGCATAAAATACGTCTATGACTGGGAGCGCTAAATCATATTGCATTTTTACGGGTTCTACATTCGACAAAAAGAGTCTATTGTATTCGTAATTTTTCGCATTTAGAGACTCGCCATCCATTACTTTTTGTTGTATGCGCAAAAGTGTTCCGGTTAATTGCTTTTATTTTACATTAATTTCTGCAACGCTCTAGTTTTTGTTAATTGGCGATGAAAAATTATCCGTTTTTTGACAGCTTATTTAAAGTATTTTTTCATTGGAGGATTCTCAAATAAAACGCAGAAAATGTGTTTATTATTACGTCCAAAATTTATTTCGGTGACACGTCCTAATAAGAAAGAAAATTGCATAACATAAGAAATTACAACTTCAGTTTAATTTTGTAAATATTTGTAATTATTAAAAAAGAAGGTAATTTCTTTAATGCATGAGCTGCAACATTGTCTGTATCGTAATGGAAGTTGCACACGGGCATCAATTTTTTCGCCGAAATAATATTAATGAGTAATAAGACCGTTATATAAATCGCATATTGTGTAAGAAGCTCGTTTAGTAAAGGATTTCTTTGCATTAATTGACAATTATGTTGCACCGCTGATGTTAGTTTCAGATGGTGGAAGGAAATTCTTTAAAAGTTTTTCCAGATAATCGATGTTACATAGTTTCTCACAAACAGTAATTAATCTGACAGTTATAAATGGGCCCGCAGAAACTTGGCTAGGATTTTTCAATTTTGTCATAACTATTCTAAAGTAGCGATAGCAATGCTCTCGTCGTGTGCAGAATAACAAAGGAAACCAAATATGAGTATACTCATATGAGACAACTCATCCACTGACGCCATTGTTCCAAGTCTGAAAGCCGAGAAACTGACGAATGAGAGTTTCGGATTCCGACAGGGCTATCGTTATCTGCTTCGCCACAAATAGTCTGTTTTCTCCATATATTTCATAAGTAGTATTATTACAAAATAATGACAGACGCCGATGTTATTATGGAGACAGTAAAGAAATCGTCAAAGAATTGACGAAGTTACTAATTATTACTTTGTCTCTAATTTCTTGTACCCAGAATAGCCAAGACCATGTTGGATATAAATTTTTCTTACTGTTAAAAAAACTAAATAAAGCAGAATGAGCAGTTTGAAGCTTTAGAAATTTTTTATCTTCAGTACTAGAATTATCATCAATTATCATTCGCCACATAAGTGATCCCCATAATTGAATATTTCTTTGAATACAAACAGTAATTTTGCTAAAAAGTTGGGATACATTCATGTTTATCACACATTTTAAAAAATTATAAATTTAAAATGTAGAAAGAAAGTATCATAGGCCAGATGACCTTGAGTCTCGATTTTTTTATTTAGCCGAGACTCTAGTCTGAAAATCTGGATACAATGAGTGAAATATACATTAATACACTTTGGTTCCTGAAGTGTTCGTAAGTGCATTCAGCCAAAATTGCTGAATTATTCTCCACTTCATAATTATTGTTCTCATCCTTTCTAGCGCCATAACTTCGCAAATAAATCTGGTACTTTATAAAAACCCGACTTCCCGGTGTAGTGCTCTTAAAAAGTGCAAATATTTGTAAAATAAACTCCTGTAGATTTTCATTCATTTATTCATTCATCATTGGCGCTACAACCCTGGTCGAGTCTTGGCCTGCCTGAGAATGTCATGCCATTGGTTCCTATCGTTTTCTTTATTCTTCCAATTCCACATCTCTTTCCACATAATCCAACCATCTGGTCCTTGGTCGTCCCACTTTCCTTCTTCCTACTGGATATTCCGTGAAGATACGTCTTGCTGGGTTATTCAACCTATTTCGAACCAAGTCAATATCTTTGTACAGGTCATAGATCTCAAAATTGAACCTTCTCCACCACACTCCTTTATCATTCATTGATCTAAATATCCTTCTTAAAAGTATCCGCTCAAATGCATTTAATCTACTTTCGTTCTGTTTTGTCAATGTCCCGGATACAATAAATCTGGCATTATTAATGTTTTGTAAATTTGAATTTTTCACTTTAACATTCTAGAGTCAAAAATTCCTTGTATTCCATAATATGCTCTATTCGCTAAAACGAGTCTTCCACTGATTACCTCATCCAATATCTAATTGTTTGTTATCATGGATCTAAAATACACAAATTGGTCGACAATTTCACTTTAAATGTTCCCATTTGGATATTTCTCCCGAATCTTTCTCTTCTGACTTTTGAGTTAGAGACTATCATTAATTTGTTCTTCTTTTGGTTTATTTTTAACCCAAATATAGCTGACCTTTTCTCAAGATTCAAGAATGCGTCCTCCAGTCTTTCATAGGTCCTACTGACTATTCATGAACATTTAATCATTTCAAAAAACCTGTAACACAAAAGCTTAATAATTGGTAATAAATGTTTAGCGGGAAACAAAGTCGTGTGATATTAAACGACTCGAGCCTAGTATTTAAGTTTTCACAGTATAAGTAGCAGGATGACACAGATGGAAGGTTATTGCGAGAAGTGGGCCCAATCAGATGATGCGTGTGAGGTCAACCTCCTTGACACTGGAACTATTCCAAAATATACGCGCCAGTGTGACACCAATGTGATGTTCAACTTAATTCCGAAAGCAGTCGTATCGTAAAAAGGCATTGTTTATCTAAGTGTTATCAAATTATGCTGGAAACATTAGTATTACGTTATATCCGCACAATCAATGTTTCTGGGTTTCTGGAATGAAAACTTTCACTCATACAGTGGTGCAAAAGTAAGTCAAGCATAAATGCTGTGGCAGTAAGATGTTAACATCGTTGCTTTCATACGCTACCGGTTTTGAAAAACGTAACACCCAGTAAGAATGGCCCGAACGAATCCAAACTCAAAGGATACCACCAATAATTGATTAATTATTCAGAGAGATGGCTTCACATAGGTCCCAACCAACAGCGACATCGCTCGTGTCACCACCAAGGTCAATGTTGTGGCTTATTCACTCAGTAAAGATGTTCCACTCAAAGTGGAACCGTGGAAGCTAGTGCAGGTATGCATCATCGACGTTTAAGGGCCTAATATCAACACTTGAATGACTTCAAACATGGGAAGAATGTTTGCTCTGGGAAGGTTTGTCATAGCGTGACATTGCGTCTTGTACAGGGCATTGTATTACAACAGTGATGCGTGTATGAAACCAGAGAAGACAAGAGAAGAGGGTCTTCGCAGTGACGATCGGGTGCTGGACCACGTTATGTGACCACAGCACACGATGGCCGCCATTTTGTCCGCATTGTCATGACGGACCATGCAGCTTCGTCTACAGTGTTGAATCGATATCGGAGTAATGGAACAGATCTCAACTTGTCAGCGTCAGCCCTTCGTCAAATTTTTGTGAGGACTGGATTAGTGGCTCGTATGCTATTGTGTCACCTTCCATTGTCCAGAAACCACCAACTCCTCAGACTTGAACGCGCCGTCCCTGATGTATTGAGTGGAAAAATGTAGAGTTTTTAGACGAGTTCCACTTCAACTTGACCTACAATGATGGCCGGATGTGTTAGACGCTCCCGTGATAAATAAAATCTTCGAGCTTGAATTATTGAGTGACATAGTGGACAAACGCCTGGTGTGAAGGTTTGGGGCGCCATTGTATACAGTGTGCGATCTCGTCTCGTATGTTTTCATGGCTATCATAACAGCAACTACTACATTACAGAGGTTTTAGAGCCGTGGTACTGCCTCTCCTTCAGGCAACTTCACAAACCATATTTCAGTTGGACAATGTCCGGCCGCATGTAGCGAGAATTATACAAGCCTTCTTCGAAGTACGTCGGGAATCACAGCATCGCTAGCCTGCACGTTGACCAGACGAGTCACCCTTCGAACTTGTCTGTGATATTGTTGGTCGGCAAGTTGTTCGTCATGATCCTCCAGCAACAACCCTTGACTCTTGTACAAACTGCGTGGAGGGAAATTCCCCAGGAACTTATTCAGACCCTCTTACATTCCATGCCACGACTCTTGGAGGCTCTGATTCCAGCGGGTAGACACTTCATAGAATACTGAAAACTCAGGGTTACAGATAATCTAAAGCTATGTAATTTTAATCATTTGTGTATTGTTATGTATAATAAATTACAGTTCAGTCACATGTATCCTTCTTGGTGTTGCGTTTTTCAAAAACAGTAGTGTATATATTTAATGCAATCCTGATACAGAACTACCGGTGAAAATAATTGACAATGATATTAATCCCTAAGCCAGCCAGTCAAGGTATCATCCTACCGTTCATTAAGATTGTTGCATTGAACTTCAAAACTATGAGAAAGACGTATTAAAAGGAATGTCTACAGATCCTAACAGTGAAGAATGGTTTCCTTTTCACCAATTTGGCAATATAATCACTCTAGGATACAAAAGACTCTTAAGGCTTAGCACTTAATTAACGAATCACTTAAAACCAAGAAATTCAATTTTATATAGCTGTTATGTAGTATTATTATTACATACTTACGTGAAGCTTCAATTTATATAAAATATTTCACATAATTTGTCTAAGGTTTATTCATTTCACGTAAGTTATATCACGTCTGTTTGCAGATTTTTGGCTCACCAAGCACTCCAGTTCTTGAGAACCCTGAATATCAGACCCGTTGGTATTTCAAGTACTTCTTGGGAAAACGTGAGTAAAAGTCCTTTCATTACATAAATAATTTTAATCAGTGTGTTTTTAATAAGAAGACCGATGGCGGTCAAGTCGTGTGATAGACGAGACCTTGAATCAACGAATATCAACGCTTAAAATAATGAGCGGAAGAAGCAGCGTTGTAGGAAATGAGTGTATTTGGGAGCAGCATAACATTGCTTTGCTGTGTGATAACGAAGCCTCCGTCTACCAGGACACGCAGAGGACTTCTAATTTAAAACAGGCTCTTTCCATCCGGGCCGATATGAAGAAGAAATACTCTTAAAAAATTGAACGTTATTATGGTTGTCAAACTAATATTCTTAAATAATAATTATTTGGCGTAGACTGTTTCATAAATTTATTTCAAGCTTATTTTGCAGTTTTATAAATATTTCATGCACATAAGTTAGAATTACATTTGGCAGTCAATTAAAATGATTATAATATTAATTAATATGCAGACTATTTAGTTATAATGAAACATAACTAGCTGGAATATCTGGCTTATTGATGTAGTGTTATAATTTTCGCATATTATTATAATTTACTGAGTTTAATAATAATTACAATTTTAAAACATAATTTAGTTCATCTGTAAAAGGTTAAAACTTAACTGATTTTGTTATATAAAAATATTTCAAATTTTAAAAAATTTAAATTATTTCACAGTTCTTGGTTGATATTCCAGATACAGATTCTATATCAAACAAATTAATTATTGGCATAGACCATTCACTGATTCATGAGAATACATGAATACACACGTATAAGGGATTTTATTATCTTTGTGTATATTAAGTCTAATTTTTTTAGTAGATATATCCAATTTTGGAACTAATAATGATTAAATGGAAATTAAATGTAAAAAATTCATCTCATTTACAAATTATATTTTGATAAGCGTAGTACAGTTTAGTTGGTGAAGTACTTCCAAATGCGTTCTGGTAAAAGGGAGCTTTGGATAAAATTTAAAGACTTTGTAACTAAAATTTCATAACAAATTCAGTACTTAACGTTAAAGAATATAGTTAACAATTCAAGTGTTATGCGGATTGCATCGTGTAAAGAGCGCTCACCTTTTGTGACGAGGAAAGTACTAACACCAACGATTTTAGATGATATTCAAACCATTTACGGTTTCATTTGGTTTTCAGTTCACCAAAATTATGTCGGAGCTGATGCTGAAAAAGTACCATTTTTCTTGTCAGTGGTACTCACAGATGCCAACAACCAGTGTGTTCCTCAATACAGGGCAATACTTTGGCGCAAGACGGTAAGTACATTAACAGTTCTCAATTTAATAGGCCAGAAAGTATTTGCAGAAACCATTTCAATAATAAATTTAATATTCGGTGGACGTCACAGAATATGTACTTTAATTCCTAAATGAAAGTAAGCAATTTAGAATTTTCATAAATTATGACAAACAAAAAATTCTTTACGTAAAATTAAAGGTATTGATTATACTCTAGCAATATAATTACCCAAATATGTTCAATTATCATGCAAGTACAATGTAATACGATCTGTAAAGTAAATGTGATGTTTACGAAATCAAACAGCGATTATTTCAAGTGGTAACTTTTTTTATCAAATATTAAAATTCTACTATAGGTTGTAATATATTTTTATTTAATTTAATTTTATGTAGCATTAACGGCTAGATTATTAGCGACAGTTACATGGAATGTCTTTACATATTATTGGTACAATAGTTAAGTGCTGGTAGAGGTAGTAGTAGTAGATTCATAGGGACTAATACTTCGGTGTAGTAGTTTATTTGATTCATGAGCACGATTATTCTGTCTTGGAATACTGATGAGTGCTGATGAGTTAACGTTATGTTTTCCCATTATTTGTTCTGCCTCTTTTACAGTTGGAAAAGAAATCAGAGTGGTATTCTTTAATGGGATTGGGGTGTAACACCATCGCAGACAAGCGTGAGTGGGGGAGTGTAATTATTTGTAATTAAATGGAGATGCGTTACTTTAGTGTTCGGTTCTGATTCTGGTTAGAACAACTTCGTCGTTTTTTTGTTTCCGGGTTGAATTAGATGGCATGGAAACTATTGAGTGACTTCCAGTATACCCAGGGGCTTTTCCTTCCACATCCCCCTTTTCAATCTCCATCCTATGCTATTAAAGGGGAGTTGCCTGTCTCAGGATCACCAGGGAAGTAAGGGGGGGTTAGGCAGTTTAATCCTGGAGTTAGGCAGACAGTTAACCTTCCTCGTCAGCCATTGTTTCCTTGCATGCACTGATAGGCGGGAATCTATGAGAATCTGGTTTTAATGAGTTCTGGAGGATTTCTTCAATTCCCATGGTTAATGCGTTTGTCGTGATTTTTTGGAAATGGGTTTGATTTTGATTTGATTGGTCCTGTACTGAGGAAATGGAACAAGTCAAAAAAATTATGCTAAACATCACATGAAAATGAAACAAAACAACAAAAATACATATCATAACACAACAATAATACATTAATACAGAAGAATCCAAAATAAATTATAAAAGAAAATAAGAACATACAATGTAGGATGGCACTCCCATTGTCGTCCTCTGACGCATTGCCATCCCAACAAAACCAAATAATTCTAAGGAACATAATTTATCTACAACAAGGACGAACTTGTTTATAGATCCGTACGTATTTAGGCGACAGCAGATCTCGTCAGTAGATGTGCAACAATACCATGAAACAAAAAGAAAACAAAGACAAGTAAAACGATAACGTATAGTATACACACAACAGTATGCACATAAAATTGATTCAACACTTTTTATCATGAAAATAGATTTAAGTCATTCACCGATTGATAAATTCAGGAATAGAGTAATAAGTTCCTTGTAGCAGAAGACAAGCTTTCGTGTACTGATTATAATTGTTCAATTTTTGGATACTGTTCTCATAAAGGTGAAGACTATGTTTATCGGTTCTAAGGGCTAATGGGTTTCTTGTTCCTTATTCATGATAATCTCCGTTAGATTGGAATAAGATAAAATTGGGTTTTATACATTTTAAAATTACTAATATGTAGGCCCAGGGGAAAGTTAGGATTCCTAAGCTTTTAAATAGAAGTTTGCAGAGTTCCCTGCAGTTTTTTCTGATGACCCTTTTTGTGGTTTGAAAACATTTGTGCTTCGAGCGGCTTCCCCCCAACTCGTTGTTCAGTAGCATATATTTGAGTGATAATAAGCATAAACTACCATTACCGCGGTTTTAAGTTCGACTTTCTCTATTAATAATTTTATAGAGTAATGTGTGGAAGTTTTCCTGTAAGAAGTTCGATGTGGCGTTTCCACCGTAGATTATCGTCAACTTAGAGGCAAAGAAAAGACGCTTGATTTACCGAATCCGTCGTCTTCAACAGAAGGAATTGCATGAAAATTTGACTGGTTTAGTCTTTTCAATATTAAGTTTTAACTTATTTGCATTGAACCATCGCTCCAACTTTAACTAAGGCGTTTTCTACTTTCACACTGAGAACGATTAGTTCAGTATTAGAAACGACTACGCAGGTGTCATCCACATTTAACATATTTTTAAGGGATGAATATTTCCAGGAAGGCCATTATTTTACAAAATAAATAAAAGAGGTCCTAGAATTGATTCCCGTTGTACTCCACAAGTTAATACCTGTCAGTCTGAAAAGATGGAGATGAAACAATCGATGAAGCGAATGATGATGATAGAGGATAATTGCCATGAGCGTGTTTTTAAGTAGTTAAAAACTAACGCAGGAGTAATAGTTGCAAAAGATTAATTTCAATAGAAAATGAATAAATTCTATATTTCTGAATATTCTAAAACCACGCAGAAATACGCAGTCTAAATTTAGACCTGTTTCAATGTCACACTGAATGAATTAACATAACGATATTTATGAAATAATATAATTTAAATTTTCACCTTATGTAAAAATTATATGTTCTATTCATATGCCCTAATGTAATTTCTGTGCTAATGACATTTATGTTGGTCGCTAATGACTTTATTTTTGACGCGACCTAAAATAAATTAAATAAATAAAAAATAACAAATGGCGTACTTAACACGATAAAAGAAATACTAAACCCACCTTTTATAGAAATGATAATGTACCTGTCACCAGCTTGATGAACAATCATTTAAGTTCCGTTTCCGTTCGCCTTTTTTCTTTTTGTATGTAATCATTAATTTTTCTTTTCGATAATTTTAATTTCATTCTAATTCCAAATAACTTGTGATGACATTCCATCTAAGATAGAAAATAATTATGCTGCAAACTAGTTTTTACCTCTTAAGCTACACAGTTGTAAACGAAGAAATTTAATATAAGAATTAAATGCAGTCCTTACTTCTCTTAAGACGTGATGAGCTCTAAAGGGATTTTATGCGTCCTTAGGATTCAAAGACGGAGAAGATTAAATTCTACAGGTCAAATACTACATCAATTTAAAGTTATGAAATGAGCGAGAATCCTGTATTTATAACAAAATAATTTTACTTTTTATGCAGTAAATATTCTGAGAGTACAGTGGAAAATAGTGCTAATCTTCTTGAAAGCCTTAAATCTGTTCGCTAATCCAAAACGGTTTCGTAAATATAAGAAAGGATGGGGCAGGGGTCCCATTTTAGAATTGAAGAAACAACTCTTACGTACAAGGCTAAATCACGTAATCTGCAAGTGGCAGTAACGACAATTTAAAAGCAGTTATTAAGAAACACAATAAATTCAAGTGATCTAATGTTACGTTTACACCTTCCCCCAGTGAAAAGGTTAAGATTCAATCTTGACCGATAAATGGAATGATTGGGATCTATCCTTGTTCACTGGTACTAGAAGCAAGTACCTAAATCCGTGAATTACTATTTATCACTATGGGTTATTTGCCATGTTCTTAAAAATTTATTTTCTTTGTACAATCTAAATTATACTTATAAAAATTATTTTCGTGCATACGCAGAAAAAAAAATCTTAACTACTATCTATTTCATAAGTTATTTACAAAGATAGTGCGGTTCAAATCCAAGTGTTTTAAAAGTAAAAGAACTCTTGTCAATGAGTTTTGTGACGGAGAAATACGTTATAGACCAAATTCTGTTACCATAGAAACAGCATATGGACAAAAATGTTCTAAATCGTCGTTGAGTTGAATAAAATATTTAAAATGTCTTTAAAATGGTAATTTAACTTATCTATACATAATATAATAAACAGAGAAAGCATGCTTTGTTATAATTTTTTTAATTACGCCTGCTAATTACAAATCCAGAAATAAATCACTCTAATATTTGATCACGTAACTATACCCTTCCAGGAGAAATCAAAGCAAAGCTGTTTTTTCTTTGTGAATGGCTACGGTCAATACTTAATCGTCATATTTATTTTTTATCTTTCTTGAGTAGTGTTTAATTTTGGTTCATATTTAATTAAGAAATCTAAGATATCTTCTGATTCACAAGAATTTAATTTAATTTTAATAAATTCACATTTTACATTATAGAGAAAAAATCAGCTATTTATAGGCACCTAAACACCAGTTACAAGGAAATTAACAGTCATGAATGTCATTGTATATTGTGTCGTAAATTTAGTTCAGACCTCTCGGGTTGTCACGTGGCAGGCAGATACAAGCGAATACCAAAACCACAATATAAATATTAACAAAAGTTTACTAACGTAAATAAAAGAAAGAAAAAATCTTTAAAAAATTCATAGAAACTATTAAAACGCTGTTTCACCATTTCTAGGCTCCCGCCGCTGTTCCTTTGACGTCTGTTCCAGGCCGACGTTCAAATCCAGAAGGCTGGTCCTCGTGGTAGTCTCTCGCCACACGCTCGCGCCCCTCCACCTTTCCTTCTACGTCAGGGGGATCTCGGTTTCCGGCCGCCAGAGCGCTATTCTACATGTAATATCGCGGTGACGGAATAGTTGATTTGAGATTCATAGGAAACGAATAAAACGGCAGACAAATGAAGGCTAAGTGGCGTGTGACGCGAGTGTAACGTCACACACACACACATATATACATATATATTAACTTTCTCGTCGATTCAGAAACGAACCTGTGGCATGGTAACATATTCCAACATTGTTTTCATAAATTTAGGGAGCATTGACAAATTCTCCCTTTATTTTCACTGCAGAAATGTTTATATAAATTTACCTGAAATCAGTATTTTTCATTGTGAATATAGGGCCTAAAGACTCCCACTAAATGAAATACATACTCTTGGCATTTCATTTCATTGAATTGATTTAAGTTTGGTACTCTTATTGTTCTTAATGTAGTCGATCTAAGATTATGGCCATTAGAAATGTCTGTTATTGCTTCAAGAAATTTGTTTCTAATATGCTCACCTGACTCCGTCCGGAATGCCTCATACTCTCTCTGGTTTTTTCAAAGTTCTCACCTGCCGAGGCATCTTCATCTACTTTTGGAGGTGTATGTACTGGGGACGAAGACCTTGGGCATACGGTAAGAGTTGTCCACTGATCCCATTGGATCAAACGGCCAAGTGCCTCCTAAAACTGGTGGACACACGGAGAAGGGAATGCTGTGACCCCACAGCAAACTCGTCTCTCGTCATTCGGACGGGCGTGAGTACCTAATGTTCGACCTACCTGATACAGGTTTTCTACGGTTTTTCCCTCCATCTCTTTAGGTGAAATACCTGGTAGGATCCTTAAACTATAGCCCGGGGGCCCTAGTGTACCCTTGGCTACCTAGCTCTACCTTCCGCATCCCCTTTTTTCATTTCCCTTCCTATGCTATTAAAGTGGAGTTACCTGTTTCAGGATCACCCTCAAGTAGCCTGTTAACAAAAAATGGTGGACAATTATTTTAAACTGCCTAAGGGTTCAATGATAATTTTAAAAAATCCGTCCTAATCGTGACTTAGTCTTAAGACAATTTGTAAGGTATAGACATGATAATCATTATGTGCTCATATTTATACTGTATATTACCCCGAGGAAAAACAACAAGTTTCATCGGAATGTAAAACTGAATGTAATAGTATGCAAGAAGCTAATAGTTTCTCGGCAGAATTTAATTTAAATCTGGTATTGGCAGAACCTATATTTATATGTGCGTTGTTTACAGTATACGCGAAATCATATGAAACAACTGTGCAATGTTAATCCAGAGATAATTAAAATTTTAATCAAACTGACATTTAAACTGAAATGCAAACAATATAATTACCATTTCCATTTCAATAACGTCGTATTTCCATTTAAATCAGTGGAAGCTGTATTACTATTTGGACACAGCTAATTTTTTCACTTACGATTTCACTGGAAATGATGACAATGGATTATATATATTGTCATTTTGGGAATACTTCTTTTGTAAGGTTGCAGATTTCCTAGTAGTTTATAAGTGGCGACTACTTGGCATCTCTTGAATTAGATTTTATGCGTTTACCTGGTACCTGCAGGGTTTATGAACTTTGTCGAAACACGAACTAGGTACAGAAAGCCGCGCTCTCGAAATTCGTAGTTACGCATGCAAGGAGCAGCGTCTCGGAAGGGCGGACCTCTGTGTTATTCATGGTCAATTCCTCAAGTGTAGGTTGGCATGTACTCCCACAGAAACTCCCTTTCATACAACTTATAGCGTATCTTTACTTATAACTTGTCCTTTCTAAGTGCTTGTTCGAAATAACCCTAAGTTCATTAAATGAAGACACATGATTTTTAACGTTAATGACCGAGGCAGAGACGTATCTTAATACTCATATATAGAATCGAATATATAGACATGGGAATGTTATGAATGAATAATTATTTGCGTCACTTGATCATTCTAAGAAAGCAGCCGACATCCGACAATGAAAATATTGTGATAAAAAGATATCGCCTACATGTAATTAATTTAAGTAGTGCATTTTTCATCGATTCGTTATAAGTTGTAGTTGGCATCAGTTTAAACAATTTTGTATAATTCTGCTGTAATATTTTATTCCTTTCATATTTTACACTGGGAATTATTGAATTTCAGTAATTTTTTTCAAAATTATATTCGTTTTGTAATCAGTAGTTAGACAGTATTATTGGTGTGTCCCGAAATTTATTATCTGATTGACGGCTGTTCAATTATCAATCTAATAGTCCCTCTTCACTATAGGACATTAGCTGGGCCCATTCATGTTGGTGAGTTGGTTTTTACCCACACATTGGTCCAATGCATGGGCCAACAAGAACATTCTTCTATTATTATTTTTTATAACTAAAAACTAGATATAAGATTAGAGGGGTATAGGGTGAAGGGGAGTTGCCTGTTTCCGATAGCCTGTTAACCAAAAATAGATTTGCAAACTTTAAGCTATCCGCAAAATGTATTTTGTAAACTCAGTTCACCGAAAGAAAGTTTTGGACATTTCCACATACGCTGTGAATTATTGCACCAAGCCAGAATTTTCTGAACTGGCCGCGGATCATCACGACACCCGTATATGAGGCAGACCGGCGGGTCTCATCCCAAGTCATCAAGACTCCGTACCTGGAGCCCAGGGGCCACAGGCTCAGCAGAATTCACATCCCAACTAGAACAAGCCTTCAGAGGAAACTTGAGCTAAATCAGGAACACTATCATTCTGTGTAAAGTATCATCCAATTTCGCACAGCATAACGCGGGTATCTACGCTTATCCCAAGTCAACTGAAAAGCTACATATAACCTAGTGAATATATAGGGTGTCCCGTCTGGAACAGTGCGGCCAAATATCTCTGAAAGGGGAAAGGGGGACAGGTAACAAAAAAGAGTTCAAGACAAAAGTTGTAGGGATTCGAGGGGGATATTCGATCCGTGCATTATTTTGAGCTTTTAAGCTCATGCTTGCGAGCTGCAAAAACAAAGCTCTTTTTTTAAATGGCAACCTCATTTTTCACGCCCATGATGATGAAGTAATTTCAGATAGCCCATCATTCATGTCATTACCACTAATTATACTGGGAAAAATCCACAAAAACGAAGGATGACTTAGGTGATTAGGGTACCGCTCTCGATATGTCCGAGCAGCGGCTTGATACACCCTTCTACACTCTCGTAAAACGAATAGGCTCGAAAAATGCCACAAAACCGAGTTCTGTGGTCACATTGAAGATTCATACTTTTTTAACATGACCCAGGATGCGTGGAGGTAAAGTCTGCTTCACATCCCTTGCGCTTAGAAAAGAAAAAAAAGCGAAAACGCGTGGAAGTTGACCAGCGTTTTACCCAAAAAGGGCATGTTCAATGTCGATTTGCAGGCAGTACTCTGTTCAGATATCCTTGTGGCGCCTTGCTGTTGATAACTGTTCCATAGACTTGTTTACCAACCGGAATAATATTATTACATATATATATATAACTATTACCATACAGATTATCAGGCCAATATCGATACAGTATATATAATATTTAAAAAATCATGAAAATAAGATATGGTATATAATTAACATGGTTGGGTGAGGGTAGGTTAATCCGTTTGATTAACCTACTTTAGCCGAACGGGTTAGGTTTAATTGTGAGTATCTGTGGGGCATACGACGTGGGTGTGTGAGGATTGACAAGCAGTGAACTGATTTTTGGAGGATTAATGAGGATGTGGTCTGCGGGCATGATGGTAAAGAGGGTTAGGGTGTGCCTGAATTATCAGGAGGAAGGATGAGGTCAATTGGGAGTTTTCTTTTGAGTCGACGGGAGCGTGGAGGTGGATTGTTATGAAATTGCTGGGTCGTGGGGTTTGGGTGGTTGAGTGCGCTTTTAGGTTTGTTATGGATTTGGAGATTACTGAGTTTACATTTGAAATTTTGATGTTATGGTGGATGACGGAATTTCTTAGGTACCAGGGAGCGTTTGTAATGGTGCGTGGTATTATGTTTTGTTTGGTTTGAATTTTGGCTGAATGGATTTTGGCTGTTGTTGCCCATATGGAGGGCCAGGTGGGTTGTATTATGGAGAGGTATATGAGGCGTTTTTTGCTGGTGATGACATGGGATTTTCTGTTTAGGAGGGGATATAGAGAACCGGAATTATCAATTGTAAATAAATGTAAATCAAATGTAAATAAACATAAAATTTTCTGACTACTTCGAGGATTCGTTTATTCTAATTACTGCCAATTCAATTATAATTGAGTTAGTATTACGACACGATGTATTTAACAACTGAAATTGTTGATATTTTACTCGTTCCAGCCTACATCATCCTTAGTTTTTGTGGCATTTTTCGTGTAAAATTAGTGGTAATGACATGAATGATAGAGTATCTGAAATTTACTCATTTAGACGAAAAAGTTTTATGGGGTGAAAAATGAGGTTGTCACTTAAAAAAAGGACTTTCCGCTAGCAGCTTGGAGCATGTATGCGTGAGCTTCAAAAACTCAAAAAATGTACACATCGAAAGTCCCCCTCGAAACCCTTCTACTTATTCACTGACCTTTTTATAGTTACCTGCCCCGCTGCAGAGATATTTGGTCGTACTATTTTCAATCTCTTCATTAATCGCGCGAAAAGTCTGATCATAACATGGCAAATTCAGATGCCGCCCAACATTACTGTAACCAACAAATTCCCAGTCGTTTGCATTTACCTTAATTTTATATTTTGCCAAATAATTATGTTTATTTATCTAAACCCATGTGTTAAAACACTGAATTTATCCTAAATCCTTTTTACTTTTACAAAGCCCATCTTCGCAGCAAGTGGCCGGAAGATATCGATACACATCAAGTCAACAATCAGTAGAACATTGCGAAAGTCGGTACTTGTTATAATTTACTAATATTTAAACATATATTTAAATAACTCTAAATAATCAAAATTGATTTAAACCTTAAACCTCAAACTTAAAATTATTCTTATTATTACAGTATAGATTAATACTGCTTGTTGAAAGTTGCTCGTGGGAACGTTTCAGTGGAAGTATTAATTTACATTTTCTTCAGACTCATTATTATTGCAAATATTACCCTTGAAACGTATCAAACATCTTCCAATCTGATAGTTGCCGGTGTATCGACCTGTGGTCCTTCTAAGCATATATTTTCTGAACTGCTCAACATTCAAACACCCGCATACACTAGAAGGCGTGGTCAGACCCAATATTCCAATTTAATTATTATTTCCGTCTCCATAAATACGAATATCGTGGCAAAGGAGCGTATCACGAATATAATCTTCAAAATGATTGTGTATTCAGCCCACCATCTCATCTATCGGTGATATTCAATAAGACTGTGTAGAAATCACAATACTCCATACAAAGTATATTTCTTAATATATCCAATAACTCAAAAATGAATGTTCCAAATACGTAATAGGGGGACACTCCAGTGAATAAACATATTGCATGCAGGTCTTTACAGAATTATTTTCTTCAAAACCACTTTCGTTGCTAATGAGTTGTATATCGCCAGGTGTTTTCTTAGACAGTAAAAATAAATTTATAAATAAATAAATAATTTAAATACAAAATTGTAGCGCAGAAGAACCCTCCACAATGTAATTCGTATTTTAAACGAATTAAATTCAGAAACGTGAATGAGAATATTCGAATATAATCAGAGAAGATCCGTGCCTGCTAGCTAGGTGCGGGAGATTAAAATTGTCTACAATATGACGATAACCCATTAATGGTTCCCAAAACTTAACCCTTCCTCCGTAAGCGCGGATCCCGCGGTCGGTGAAAATTAATGATGATTGGTGAAAACACGTCACGTGAGGTGGATTTTTTCGTAGAGAAGGGAAAGGAGAAATTGACTGAGGGTGACAAGAAGGTGAAAAAGATCATTGTGGTTTGTAAATTGGAAGGAACTGGAGGTCACGAGAGCAGACGAGGAGGAGGTGTCCGTTTGCAGTGGGAGAAGAAGGAGAAAGAGGAGAGAAGTACAAATCTTGATCGAAGTTGTAAGGAAAACTATTTAAAAAGAGAAAAGACGCTTTCAATAATTTGTCAAAGGAAACACAAATCTTTACATCAAAATTATGATGTCCCAGCCAAAACTCTCTGCTGAGATATACACGACTTCGCCGAAACCGAAGACTAGTTTTACTCGTCGTTCGACGGTGAAAAAATCTCCTGTTTTTTGCATGCTGAAATCACGCCCTGTGTAAGGAAGGGGTCGCCAAAACATGCTGCCTACCTACATCCACGAGAAAATCCCGGAAGTATCACTGATACCTGGACGAGAAGGATCCGAAACGAGCGAAAAACTAAAACAGGTTCGTCTTAATGAGCCAGATGTTACCCGTTGTTGCCAGAGAATGACCAAACCCTTGTGAATGAACGGAGAATATATGTGTCTGTAATATATAAATAAAAACCAGAGGAGGTCCTAAAGGAAAACGATGCGTTATAATTTTTTGTGTAATAAATGGTATACATTTCTGACTCAAGGCCATTTATTGGTTTCTAGGAAATTAATTTTATTTACATGCATATAGTTCAATTTGTTTGGAAATATGCACCTGGAGATTACACTTACAGACTTAAAGCTGCCTTAAATCACAGACTGGATTATTTTTATTTTATTTTTACACATCGACATTAAAGTTCTGAGCAACAGTAAACATCTAACACAGATTGAAATGTTTTCTTGTAATTATATTTAAAACAATTAAGTCTAAACCTAAATAATGAGAACAATATTATTAAAAGAGAGCGTGGGCTTTCCCGGTGTATATTATTCATGAACAATTCTCGGGTTTTCAACCGGGTAAGTATAAAGTGGTTACGCAGCCACGCTGACAGCCAATCAGCGCCCTCCGCAGCCGCAACCCTGACAGCGCTATAAAAACCCCTGCTAGTGACTCGGCACCGTCAGTTCACCTGAAGAAGATGGCAGAGCAAGCCATGGAAACGTCGTGTTCAAACTTTATACTTACCCGGTTGAAAACCCGAGAATTGTTCATGAATAATATTATTAAATTACGTGATAATCAACAAAAGAACAAATTCTCAGTAAATTAATATCAACTTAGTTTAGTTTATTAGATTAGTTTCACTGTAAAATTATATATATATATATAATAACAGTGTGAAAATTATAAATTTTATATACGAAATACATAATATGAGCCGTAAGTATAATGATGTGTGCATTTTTAAAAGAATAGAAATATACATCAATTCTCCTCAAGTTCTTTTCTTATAACGTGAAATATGAATGAATGAAGACTCATTAACTGGATTGAAGTGAATCACATTTGTAGTTACACGTTTGGGCAAGAAAGGTTTGAAAAATACCATATTTATAAAAACGGATTCAACGTACATTATATGCAATATAATCTAAGTCAGACAACACAAATTAAATTCATAGAGTGATTATACAGATAGTAAATTCCCCCTCTCCCAATCATCTCAGTGAATGAACATTTCTCAAATAAACTGGAATATTATTAAGAAGAGCTAAAATCGTTCCATTTGACCCATTGTGTTTTATTCCAGTTTTGAGGAAGCCATTGTCAAGACAATAGTTGGTTGTCAGCCTTTGCCACAGTCTAGTCTAAACATTAGTGCAATTTCATTGAGACTATATTCGTAGTTTTATAGAACCATATTTAATTTATTGTAGTTTCTATGTTTTGTACCGTGGCTTCTAAATTCTGCTAACATTTTGAGCGTAAGAAAATACCTGGCAATACAAAAGTCATTGCCAGTAAAAGTGGAATTGGGGTCGAAGAAAATTGTGAGAACCTGAAAGCAGTGTTCATTCAATGGAGTGTTCATCCCACTTCACCTCTACTTTAATATACGCCAATATTCGTATAATGAAAAATGGATTCCTTTTTTGAAATTAAATAATTTTAATGTGACAAAATTCATGACATTTACGATTATTTTACGAAGAGTCATTAAGTAACAATGTATTAGGACATTATTTGTTCCGTATGGTGAAATAATTTTCTGGTCATTAAGCTGACAGAGGTCGAAATTTCTTCGTTTGTTTCTAAAAAACTGATTCAATGGTTTGTCATTTCTTGTTATTAAAGGAACTAGAAAGGATTTAGTCGATTCTAATATGTGTCTCTCTCTGAGAAAATCTTCTCCCTGAAGAACCTTTTCGCAAAGTGCTGAGTCTCCATCGGGAAATAAACTCTTCTTTTCTTTAATGCATACATTATAATGCATTAATAATCAAAGATTTTGAAATAAGGTACACTTTATTCAAGCTGTGGGAAATAGAAAAATCGCGTACGTTTTTACATGAATTATTTCACGTGAAAAGAAATGGTTATAAAATCTGAGAAGTTTACTAGAAATGTTGAATCTGCATTATAATGATTCTTTATGGTTGAAGGAGATAAAGTTCGTAATATCCCTTAACTTTTTAACAAATTGTTGCTTAGTTAAATACTAGCAAATCAATGTTTTCTTATAGACAACAATATTTTTATACATAAATATATCATTTGCCGGGTATATCTAGCATATTGAAATGGATAGGAGGGGGTTTGCTAGTTTAAAATAAATAATTATGTAAAAATGAAAAATTCCATTTACTTAACATTCATTAATTTACATTACAATAATAATTGAATCCATTTTAATTTCAAAAGTCGGCCTTTTTTACTGACACTAAATGCTTTATACGATTATTTACAATAATTAAATATCTTACAAACTAGAGACATGACATTTATTTTAGAGGTCGTCTTAGCGGGTGTTCTCATAGAAGCATAAATACATACACAAGCCCTACGCGGAATTGGCAGTACAAGGAAATTGGCAAAAGCTTAAAAACAGAGTAATTACCGGTTCTCAGCTTAGCTTGGAAATAGCTTCTGTAATCACTGCTCGGTCATAGATTTTATGTCTATCACAGCCATATCCGTTAACTTCCTTGTTGAACATTAATCGCCTTGCTCATTTAGCTTTCTTCTTTGCCGCCATGGACAATTACAAGCATTTCGCCCATTTTCCAGATGTTCACATCCAATTACAAACTCCAATCTCTTAATTTCCAACTAATTATTCTTTAATATTCACTGCTTTACACACAGTGCTGACTGTCCACCCCTTTTAAAGCGTTCACTTTCAATGTCCACTCTTAATGTTCACTGCTTAGCTTTAGTGTTCACTCCTTCATCCTTAATCATTAATGTTCGAAAATCAAGTTTTCCTCCATTTCTAACACCTTTTCCCCACTCCATTATTTCAATTCCTTCGGTGCCTGGGATCTTCTCGAATCAAAAGTATGTCTTCCATTTTTTTCGGAAGTTCCATACACCCCACACCACCCATGTTTTGGGGGAAACACCATGTTTTCCAGATTCCAGGTTTTCCTGAATCTCAATAAGTTCAGAAAAACCAGACCAGGGCCAACTTGTCTAGGTTTCATTACCCTGTCTGTAACCTTCAACTTCTCTCACGCCGCCTGCCTTAGACTTTGTACCGCAAAGTTGCGTATGGCGTAGGAAGTGTTTCTAGTTGGTATTCAGAAACGATCGCTTGAAATCATCCAGGTATTTGAACATATATCATAATATCTGCATTCAATCTTGAGCATCATATCTTTTGCCTCTCCAAAATTTCATCGAAGCTAACCTTTATTAAAATTTGATTTTAGAGTAACAGTCAAAAATTCACCACGGTTAGCTTCTGCATATTTTTAAAACAAATATTTCATGAATTACAGACTCTTTCCTTGAATAAGGACACAGAGTTAGATAAATTTAATACCAACAGCTGTGCTCTTCTCTTCAATGAGACGGTAACAGAATATAAATGGATTTTGATTTGTCTTCCTTAAGCTTTGCACATTTAAAACTGATTAAATAATCGTCGTGTCCCGAGAGCACGTTCTGTGGATATGATTCGAGCAGATCCGTTATGGGACTCGTGGTCGCAGGGTGAAAAACGGAGATTTGCAACGGTTAATATTTTCTCTGTTGTTCAAATAAAAGGGATATTCAAAGATTTCGAAACCTTGTGCGGTAGACATGTTTCGGAAGGCGATGCGTATCAATTCAAATAATTATTTCTTATTGTTCTAAAAAGTTAAAATAATATTCTTAACGTCGCAAAGGATGGATTACTCGAAACTCTCGTAAAGTTACTAAACTCGTAGTTTTCATAAACGTCTTTTCGAGCCCGCAACATTTTTAACACACAGTTAATTTATAGAAATCACGATATGCGTAATAGAAATAATGAATGAACAATTTGCAATTCAGGTTCTCACATGTTTACAGAATTATTGTACCGCTAGGTATATTCTTAGGCAAAAATGTTTTGCATCATTTGGAAGATTCAGTACAGATAAATATATTAAAAAGGCATTTATTCACAAAAAACAGTGAATGAACAACAGACTTCAAATACAAAAAACTTCTTTACTAACAAAAACTATATAAAAACAGTACAATAAATTTGATAAAAGTTCTTTAAAATTAAATGCAATGAAAAAAGCATTATCTTTGGACTAGGCAGTGTCTAACAACCAACTACTAACTTGACAATGGCTTCATCGTGGAAAATACACAACGATTGGACGTCATCTGTAGGGGTCCAAATGAACTATATTAGTTGCTCCACTGCTCTTAATATTCCAGTTAATGTGAGCAATTTTCACTCACAACACATTCTAATTTTCCATTGTGGACCAGATTCGGTGGATTTATATTAATATCCACAAGTACGATGGTGATTAACAAAAGGTATTGTGAAAGTAGAACCGATATTATATATGAGATTTTTTAAAGTAATCTTACACATCATGGAAGCCCAGCTTAAAGAAGTGTAAACAATATTTCCCCAGAGTTATTTTTATCGATTCAGTAGGTCCGTATAGCTTGTGTGGAAAGTCATCATGCGCACGTGATAGGAAGAATCCTTCCCTTAGGGGCGTTGCGTGCTTTGAACACGTCTAGCTTGAATTAATCACGCACTTTCATGAATTGCGGCCAATCGATAGCACCGCGGCTGAAATCTCTGCTGTACGACTGCGATGTTTGTGCCTCATTACCACACGCAAAATCCGACAGCCACCGGTGAAATGCACAGAAAGGAATTCGCCGGAGTCCTTTATTAATTTTCAGCTTCTTGATGTTAAGCAACGGGGTCGCGCGTTCTTTTGCGGAAAGCACTGGAAATATGTAGCAGCGATTCTCCTGCCATAGATTCCATGGAGCATTAATGAAACATAGTATTAGAGACATTTTAAGTTCAATTTATTACCTAATTATTCTGCCCCGTGTCTTAATAGACTCATCTATCTAATGACGGGTTTGAAACTACTCTGCAATACGGACAGAGCAATAGTCAAAAAGTTACAGAAATATTTGACAACATGTCATCCAATATTTTGGACAGCATATATGCACGACCCTTTTTTGGAGGGGGGAGTAACCGACTACATGAGGATTATCCTGAACATAGGAAGGGAATTGAAAAGAGGGGTGTGGAAGGCTCCCCGGGCTATAGTTTAAAAATCCTACCCGGTGATTCACCTATAAGAGATGCAAGAAAAACCCTAGAAAACCTGCATTTGGTGACTCGGGCTTTTGGGTCCCATTCTCACGCCGTTCCGAATGACGGGAGATGAGTTTGCTGTAGGGTAACAGCATTCCTTTCTCCGTGTCTCCGCCAGTTTTAGGAGGCAGCTTCCTGAATGATCCAATGGGATCAGGGGACAACTCTTACCGTTTGCCCAAGGTCTTCGACCCCAGTACATACACCTAAAATAAATTAAGGTGCCTCGGCATGTGAGAACCTTGAACCCCCCAGAGGCATTCCAAAAGGTGAATCCCGTAATCAATATGTGGAAAAATAACTGCGAGAGGAAGCTCCCAGTCATGTTATATGAGCAGCAAGACCGATTCTATTTAGTAACAGGCTACTTGAGGGTGATCCTGAAACAGGCAACTCCCCTTTAATAGCATTGGAAGGTAATTGAAAAGGGGGGATGTGGAATGTATAGCAAGATAGCCAAGGATTGACTGGAGCCCCCGGACGATAGTTTAAGGATCCTGCCCGGTGTTCCAGCAAAAAGAGATGCAGGGAAACCCTAGAAAACCTGCAGTATAAAAGGTAAAATTACAAAGAACTTAGGTGAAAGTATCGCCATATATATTCTGCTTTTATATGACGTAGTACATTAATAGAATGGTTACAAAATTCAATTTAAATAATTTCAGAAATCAGTCTGACCTAATTACATTCATTATCAACAATTTTGGTAGTTAAAAAATCGAAGTCAAGGTTGTTGAATTTAGAATGTAGAATTATCACTTTACTGATCCCCATTTGGCAATTTCTAACTAGTCCTGTGTTCTTTAATCCTGGTCTTATGAGATCCTTTAGTCTGTCCTATATAAACGGCTTCCCAATCATTACAGGAAATTGTCATATGGATTGACAGTGCCTTAGAAAGAAAGAGTGAATTCGTGGATTTGTATATAATGAAATTTTTTGTGATATCAAATTATTTTTTCCTCTTATATTGATTTCTTGATTAAGGAGTTTGTCATTTGTAAGATTGTTAATATATTTAAAATATGTTGCAGGAAAATTAATCTATTACTTTAATTTTTTGATTATTATTCTTTCTATTTGTTGTTGTGGTATTCAGTCCTAAGACTTGTCTGATGCGCAAGCTTTTTCCTTTGCGCATAACTACCACATCCCACATCCTCCCTAATCTACTTAACGTATTCCATCTTCTGTTCCTCCCTCTTCTGTTCTTACCCCACACACTTCCCTGCAATGCTAATTTTATAAGACCCTCATGTCCTCTTTTTCGCAAAAGCGTTCCTTGCCTGTGCTATACAACTCTTTATGTCTACTGTTCTTCTACCATCCAAAATTATTATGCTTCCCAAGTTGCAGAATTCCTTAACTTCCTTAAATATATCCCTTACCAATCTAATATCCTTTGTTATTCCACTGTTCCCATACTACACTCCATTACCTTGGTTTTCCCTCTATTAATCCTCATATTGTACTCTTTCTCCAGGACCACGTTCATGCCGTTATTATGGTTTCCAAGTCTTCTTCTGACTCCCCTAATACTACAGTGTCATCGGCAAATAGTAGGGTTTTTATTTCTTCTCCTTGCAGTATGATTCCTTTTTCCATATTCTATTTTAACTTTCTTCATGGCCTGTTCTATATATAAGTTATTCAGCATGGACGACAGACTGCATCCTTGTCTTACTCCTTTCTTGATTTCTGCTTTCTATTCTTGGTCTTCAATTCTAATTACTGCTGACTGCCTTCTGTATAAGTTATGTATAAACCTTCTTTCGCGATATTTTATTCCTTTTCTGTGTGTATTGTGCATTAATTGAAGTAAGATTTCAGTTTTGTGAACCACGGTTTGCGATTTTGGGTTTTCGGGTTGGGGGATGTAAATATTTATTTATTTGCTACTAAACATACTAATCAACTTACTTTTATCTTTTAATTTATTGCTCGTGTTGGTTTTAAATTGCTTAGTATAATGCACACCCACGTAAGGCTTCAAAGATGACAAAGAAAGATTTTTCTGATAGCTGAAAATATGACTAGTGCCTGTTTTAAGACAGAGGTTGAAAGAAACATTCCCGTATTTTATTTTTCCAAGAAAAAACTACACAGTAAAGGCCGTGAATGGAATAGTAAAAAAAATTAACCAAACGTCTTCTAGGAATGGGAACAAAAGACGCACGCAAAGCCACTATTTTTGGCCTGTGTGCGCGGGTGTTGGTCTGAGAATAAGTGAGTGTGATATATTTCAGGTCGATAGCGCTCAAAAGTTACCTGGCTGAGTTGTAAATGCGACCCGAAATAGAAATTTGCTGTTGATTGGCACCGGGCTTTATGTTCCTACAGTAAAAATTACAAGAGCGTAATGCAGTTACCGATACGATTTCTTTACCAGTTGGCCATTACATGAATTGAGGGTAAAAACAGAAGAATTCATCATGTTAATAAGTTGCTCATGTTGTGTGACTTTAAATGTTTCATTCAAGAATTATCAACGGTTTTAACATACGGACGATTTAATTGAGGTAACAAAATTGTAAAATACCATCCATTGTGTATTAATTTATTTGTGTAATAAATGCGATGGTAAGATCTTTTCAGTCAAAATTATCGAATGGACGTGATACATTACAAGACATTACATCAATGACTAACAGAAGATAAGATTTTTTAAATCATTGTTTACAAGTCGCATCTATTGTTCTAGTCATTAGCGACAGACAGATTTTGTTATATTTACAAACAACATAAATTAATTATTTGCTTATATTTATATATTACTTTTTTTAAGTTCTGTTCTGATTGTGATTTCTATCAGGTCTCTGCAACTTGACTGGTGCAGCTGAAATCCTTAACCTTCTGTCCACTTCTCTCTGGTCGCTTTAAGGTTAGGACATTCAAAAATTAGATGTGGGATTGATAACCGTATGTTACAACGATGAGATCTTGAAGGGTGATCCCTGGTAAATAAGAACGAGTTAGTTAAGTTAGAATGCATTGTCCTCAATCTTGATAGCACCACCTGATGTCTATTTGGAAAGTCCTTAGCGTGAATTATTTTTTTAGAATCACAGTCCTTGAGTAAAATCCCCAAGTTTTCGTTTGATTTTCTTTTCTTCAAATTATTTTCCATGTATTTAATTGTTTCTTCTTTTAACTTTTTTAGATCTTCATTCCTTTTTGAAATAGGATTATTTGAGTTTTTAATTTCGAGCAGTGTTGTATCTGCTGACGGGGGAGAGATTCTCCAAGCCGGAAACTATAGAAAAGGTACTACGTTATATTTGTTGGTATAATCAGCTTTTCCGATCTTAAAATTTTTCAAGATTGAAATATATAGGGGACAGACTTCTGTAGGGTCTGGAGAGGCATGGTGAGGGATAAATATCTTGTCTCTTTTGATTTAATAATATAGGAAATTGAGGTTATTCCAAAACATATGTGGAACAACTTAAAAAAAAGATCGAAGGTTTTCCCGGTGTATATTCTGAATAAACAATTCTTGGGTTTCCACTCGGGTTAAATGGAGTTTAAGCCACGACGTTTCGATGGCGTAATCTGCCATCGTTCTCAAGTGAAAGTGCCGTCCTGTGGTTTGTGCGTCGACTTTATAGTGTGTCCTTTTTTGATTGGTTCTCGGCCTGGGATCCGGTACTGAGGAAATTTGGACGAGAGGACAAACAAAGTCCAAGTACCATAATTACGCCTTCAACAAGTGATTGCTGAGCCAGCAGAGAAGGCAGGGCGTTACTTACTGAGGCCGAGAACCAATAAAGAAAGGACACGCGCCATGCCACCTAAGCATGGACTATAAATTCGACGCACAAACCACAGGACGGCACTTTCACTTGAAAACGATGGCAGAGTGCGCCAACGAAACGTCGTGGCTTAAACTCCATTTAACCCGGGTGGAAACCCAAGAATTGTTTATTCAACTTAAAAAAACCAAATGAATGTGCTCAGATAAATTTTGGATGAAAAAATCATTCAATTAATAAACGTTAGAACAGACGACATCAATTAATGATGGTCTTTCAGTCTGTAGAGATGATGAAATAAATACCCCGAAAAAGTTATTTTAATATACTTCATCTTGAGGACCAGAGACGTATCTCGTCATGCGGCAGAAAACTTATTTTGCAGGCCTGAGCAACTATGGCCTATTCCAAGCAGGTCAATAAAACAAGAAGCAAATGTCAGATCATTCAAAATTATTTCGTAGCACCCGCAAATGTTAATACATCATGTACTAACTCTTCGTGCACACATTGTGGCAGTTTGTCAGACACTACTTCCAGTATTTTTGGACGTGTTCGAAAATCAACCCGAAGAAGAGCAACTGTCTGTATTCAGTCAAAACGAGATGTAAAGAGAGCGTTCCAAACTAATCAGTTGAACTTCATATAAACCTATCAAATACGATTAAGTAAAGGGTTAACCTTATCCAGTTTTCTTCACTTGATAAGGTCCACCAATTGGTCATGAGTATTGCCTGTTTCTTTGGGCACATAATTATTGCATTATTAAAAATTATCAACAGACAAGCTAATTTATTGACGTGACAGGTAATCACTAGCGGGTGCTAAGAAGTATTCAGGTCAAAATCAATTTAATAAGCAAAATGTTTCATCATGTAACAATTCTGTCATTTTATCTCCGACAAAAAGCCATGTCGCCGGGCATTAACATTTGGTAAAAAATCGCACCACTCTGTAATTATGCATTTACGGTCTTATGTTGTAAAACAATTATTCTCTACTATATATGTGATTAATCCATTCTAAAAATTTTACCGTCGAGTTTTGTTCCACTCTGTATAAGATCTGGCATGGGCAGTGACAAAAAAAGATGGTCATCAAGGATCTAAATGAGAAAGTTGGATGATATTGGCGGTCGAAAGTTGAAGGAGCAACCGACAAATCTGGAATCAGTTAAGTTGGAGATTTCAAGAATACAGAAGCTGGATTAAAACTGTATTTGCGCCAACAGAACGAAAGGGCTTTTTCCTGATTCTGTTATTATAATCGCACCAACATCTAGGCTCATTAGCGACTTCCTAATTTCCTTCTTTTTTTGTAAAGTTTTGCTCAGTCAGGGAACAGACACCCAGGCCCTTGCGAGGAATCGAACCCAGGACCTCTGTAGTGTGAGGCTGTGACGCTAGACACAAGGGCCAAAAGGGCTTTTGTATTAGCCTAGAAGACAATATGGCAGAAACTAACTGAAACTAGACCCTCGATCAGTCAGACCTGCACGACCAGTCTCGACCCTCAACGCCGAGATCCAGTTCTATTGTAATAACTAACAACAAATTATGTGCTTGTATTTTAAAATTGAAGTTCACACTAAATTAATGAACGTAGACTTTCCCGGTGAATAATTCTGATGAAATCTTCACGGTTAACCAACCGGGTCAGGTTTTCAAAGGAACACCACGTTTCTGCGGCCGTTTTCTGCCACCGTCTTCAGCCTGAAGAATCGCGTGAATAAAATTTAAAAAGTGACTATTCATTAAAAAAGCTACATTTCAGTTGTTTCTGAATTAATTGTAAGCGCATATGCTGCTGTCCGTCCTCTATCATTTCGAAATACATGCGAAGTAAAATTCAGTTATGAACAATGTAATGTTTGATCAGTGGTGATGAATCTCCTAAATATTTATGACGGCAGGGTTGCAACTTTCGGGAATTTTGTCGATTCGTGGGTTAAGCCGATAAAGTGTAACGTCGTTTCGATATCCTATCCGAAAAAACGAAGTGCTCACATTTTCCCCGACCATAAAGTTTAACGAGCAGGGTTCGAACCCTTGCATTGTAAAGCCGACGCGCTAGCATCTATACCACCATGACAACATTTTGTGAATAATCTAGTTGGTAATGTTTTGTACCTACAGTCAGGAAACCATGTGCAGATTTATAGCATGATTTTCTCTTAGTATGAATCATTTGTTACAATTTTAATGTTAAATAAATGTTATACTGAAAGGACGCTGGATAGTTTTCTTTTTCTGAATTCATCTTCTTCGTCTTTACGTCACATCAGTGCTGTAGTTCTTCAGATACTAATCGTCACACTTACAGGACGTATAAAAATGCCAGTATTGTGTACTGATCTTCGCTGCACAAATTCTTTCTAAAAAATCTAAATTTTAGCAGGCTTTATTGTTACCTGGTAATTTTGGCTGTTCCACTGATATTGCCACCTCTCAAGACCTGCAGTGATAGCAGAACGGTAACGAGCCGGACTGCAGACACGTAGACTCGGGTTCGAGTCCCAGCCGACACAACTATTTTTATTTGTTTAATTTATTTACATTGTTTGCCTTTAGTTTCTAGTATTTTCTGTTTCTAGAATGTTCTGCTTCTAGAATATTCCATGTATGTATAAATAGGACTGGATTCCAAATCGGAGTCAATCTTAAGCAGTACGAGCTTTGTACAGCACTTCGCCGTTGATTAAACGCCTATAACCTCTACGTGTGTGTGTTATTGAACCTCACGATCCCTAAGAAACGTGACAATATTAACATTAAATGGCGCGTTTTAATCGAAATGATATTTCGTTAATTGCCAAAGGTTTACAGATTTTATGACAAGAAACGTTTTCTGTCTAAATAGTGAGTGAAAAACAGAAAATATCTGAGCTCTCAAAACAATTATATGTAGATAATTTTTGAATAAATATTGAATCTTTTGTTGATGTTTTTTGACAAAAATTTATTTCCAAAAAGGTTGTCCAAAATTCAACTTTGAAAAAATAAGGATAATTATTTTCTTTTTTTAACTTCACTAAATAAACGGATGTATCCTTTCAGTCCAAATAGCTCAAACATGTGAATATTATTGCAGGATTAGTTCTCGGGTTTCCACTAGGGTACAGGTGCGATTAAAACGCTACGTTTTATGTTAATATTATTGTTCAGCGTGCATCTTTTGTTCACTTAAAACCCGTGGGAGCTTTCTCTCGCAGGTATTTTTCCAACAGACCCACGGTTACCTTGCTCTACCTTCCGCATCCCCCCTTTTCAATTCCCTTCCTATGCTATTAAAGGGGAGTTTCCTGTCTTCATTTATTTTAGGAGGTGTATGTACTAGAGTCGAAGAGTTGTCCGATGATCCCATTGTATCAGGCGGCCAGCTGGCTCTTTAAAACTGATGGAGACAATGAGAAGGGAATGCTGCAAACCCACAGCAAACTCATCTCCCGTCATTGGGAAAGACGTTGCAATAGTACCTAATAGCCCGACCTACCTGATGCAGGTTGTCTAGGATTTTTTCCTGCATCTCTTTTAGGTGAATCACCGGGTGGAATCTTTAAACTATAGCCCATGGGCTACCTTGCTGAACCTTCCACACTTCCCTCTTCAAGTCACTTCCTATGCTGTTAAATGGAAGATGCCTGTTTCAGCATCCCCCCTTATGTAACCAGTTACCAAAAAAATCTTTCGTTCATCATTGTGAGGTATATGGCGTGCTAAATATCTGGGATATTTTCTATTTAGTAACACGAAACAACTGCTCATAATTGTTATGTTGGAACCTGCTGAAGTTAAATTTTGTCACTCATGGACATGGATTTTTTACTATAGGATAATGGTTTTCTGATATTTTCAAAAGAAATTTTTGTGAAATGCGTTCATTTCGCTCTAATTTCGCTGAAATCTTTGTGGAATAGTAACGCATTTCAAAAGCAGACGACGGAGTGCTAATTAAGAGACAGTGCTTATTTACAGGATTGGCTGGTATTAACTCCAACAACCCGCTGGACATCCGTAATTGTAGCATCCTCGAGAAGGATAAAAAATTTGTCTTTTACTGTCTCAACATTATTAAATCTCAATGTGTTGCGTTAAAAAAGAAATACTAGTCTAAACACAAATTTTTGTGATATACTAACGTGGTGTAGTAGTTGAAAGGGTCAGAAATGAAATTATAAATCGTATACTATTAAAATATCAACCAAAGGGGGTTTGGGAAATCATTGGTTTCAAATCAATAATGGCGTGGAACCATTCGCTTCAAAACGTATTCACCTTCACTGAAAATATAAAAATATTTATGAGGAATCTCATAAATAGCATTTTACTTATAAAAATGCCACTCAACGGTCAAAGCGGGAGATCGTACATATTTAATATGAGCTTATGAGTAATTTTTTAAACCTTAGGTGGGCGTTCTTGAGGCAGTTAGCCGCAAGATTTAGTTTTCTGTTAGTATCACAGATAGCGTTATAGTTGGATTCACGTCTAAACATGTATTTGTTGTTCATAACTGATGACACCAATTACTACAGTTTCGCAATTCAAGCTTACAAAAGTTTGGTCAAATCAATAACCTCCCTAATTAAAAGTGGTCTCGTCCACCCGAACCCCACGATCCAACAACTCCATGATAATCCTCACCCATCTCTACGCTTCCGTCTGCTCAAAAACAACTCCCGATCGGCCTCATCCTCCCCCTCAATGAACATTCAGTCATCAACATCAACGAGCGTTACTTCAAAAACTTACCAACCTATTTGACTAATATGTATAAGCATGAAGAAGATCAGACCAAGGAACTAGAAAAACCTGGAATATGTTATATATGTGGCCGTCATAAAATTAATAAAACAAAAACAGTATGTGGGAAATGCACCAAAACCGTATACATAAAACATAGTATCCAAGACACAAAATGTGTGAAAGTGAGCTGCAGATGGAAGTTGACTAATTTAATCACAATCATAAACAGAATTGGAGTTTATAAGTGCTCCATTTAATAATGTGTTCTCTAGTTACTTTCTTTTCACGTGAATCAGTGCTATTAAGTACCTTGGGGTACAATGGAACACTATATAATCCTAAAAATAACTAAGAAATACATGTCAATGCATAAAAATATTAATAAAAAGTGAAAAACTAATATTCAATTCAAGATAAGCTCCAAACTTTTGGGCGTTTCGTTGTTTACGTTTTGCTGAAAAAGTTGGCTGTTATAACATCATGAGAAAATAACCTTCAGTTACAGCCTCATGAGGATATACAAAATTAATTTTACTTTTTTCCATCTTCAGAGAAAGTTACCTTCATAGTCCCCATCGGCGTCTTTATAATTTTTCTATTTTACCTACCTAATAAATTGTATGTTTTTCACTTTTTTGAACCAAAAAAATACCCCTCAGTTGGAGTATTGTTATTGATCTTCAAACTTTGGCATTATATCTTCATCTTCATTAGAGAGCGAATGCCACTACTCCATCTTTATTCTCAGTTTTTTTTTAATTTTTTGGCTTTTCTTTACCCCTCTGTAGATATTATTCTCGAATATTTGCGTGTATATCGTCCGGTACAAATATAGTTCCTTTCTCTCTTCCTCCTTTCGTTTCTTTTATTTTTTGTGTGTTCGTAAGGATTTTGTAAAAATGAATTCAATAGTAATCTTCTATTAGCGAGAAATCATTGTTATGATAACGAATATTGGGGCGCAGTGTAACACAGCTGCTACACAGTTCCCCGTAGCACCGTGTTGTCGTTATACGTGACGTATGTAACTTATACGTAGTTTGAAATAGATCCAAAGAAAATTTAAATGCTTTGTTACAGCAGTTGTAAAATTCAGGACGTTAAAGTAGTGTCTAATACTTTATTTTTAAATTAAAAACAGACTTCTAAAACGATCATATTCTATTATAACAATAAGAAAGTTTCGGAATTCGGTTTACTTTTCTGTCGCAATTATAATTCGTAATATGGCGTAAAATTTTGTTCATGTTTGCAAATCCACTATCCAATTTTTCTCTTTATTCGTAATACTTTTGCGCATTTGTAAGCGAAAATAAGCTTTTCTTCCCAGGTCAAATTCATTTTCTCGGTTATGTATAATCACAATGAATTCAGCCGTAAAGTTGTAACTGGTACTCCATCTTTAACGTCGGTACAAATATTCACATACAGCTTGTACGTATTGTTGTTTCCATTTCTGCGATGCATATTTTGCTGACGCATATTCGTGAGCACAACGCTGCTGCTGCTGGTAACTTTTTATCTCCTGATCACTGCTCAACCGAGGGGCTAATTGCGTGCAACAGAAACAATTGTTGGAGCTACTTGACTCGCAAATAAGCGGAGCTGCTCAATGTTTAATTATGTCGTAACCGTAACAGTTTTATGACGTATAAATTTTGTTGCATGTCTGCTGATGTATACTATCGTATTGTAAGTACTTAATAGTTTAAATGGACAGCTGTCCGAAGTCAATTACGATAATAGAGAATGTGAATAATAAAGAAACACCAAACAAAATCTACGGTTGTCGGACACATTGTTGATTACTAATAAATGAGTAACATTATTTTTCACAATTTGTATGCTTTTCAAATATAATTTCCCAAGACGACATGCTCTCAACTTTATAGAACATGAAACTTTTCGTATTGCGTATAAAAGTCCAGTTTTTAAATATTCTGTATTAAAGGGACCTGCTACGGGTCAAATTAACTTCGCTATTAACTTCGTCCTTGCAACCAATAATATGTCATCCGGAAATTATTCAAAAAGGCGAACGAAAATGTGAAAATCAGAAACCATGGAACACAAACAATGGAAGAACATTCTTTTGTTCACAGATTCCATTATGAGAACCTTTACAAAGAATTACGTCGATTTTTTTCAATGATAAAATCTTAAAGATTAACGTCAAAAGTGTATTAGGAATGAAGAAGAACCTTTTACTCAATTTCAAATATTGGTATAGTCTTTAAATAAACTTGAAAATTCTATGTGGAATGAAGGAAAATATTTTATTAACTTTCGAAAAAATTCGTGATAATGTCTTTAAATTGACTTTAAAGCTGTATGGAATGAAGAAAGTCTTTTACCGAATGATAAATACTTAAATGATAAAATCTTAAAACTTTCAAATATTTTATGAAGCGTTACGATAAAATATTCGCGGCAAATGACGCTATTAATATTTTCGACGTTACCGTTAGTAATGGGCGCGGCTTGTTCGGGGCGGGTAGGGGCCAGATCATGACGTATACGTTTATGGATTAGTATTTCCCTTTAGTCCAAATTAAAAAATATATATAAAATGGTTAAAAAAAATACAAAATATGTTTGTCTAACGTGGCGGGAAAATCTATATTATGTTTCAAATCATAAATTTGTGTAAAAAGTTTCCTTCTAAAAATTGATCTAAAATAAATCAAACCAGCATTTTTCTTCTCTAAGTGTTGTAAGGATCAAATAATGAATTATCATAATACAATATTCAAAATGAAATCATAAATGAATAATTTCTTATAAATCTAAAAATTCAAGATTTTATAAATATTATATTTATAAACGTTAATTTCATGAAATATGAAAGAGAATACGATGGAACCGAAATGACTGTATTGTTGATAGTTAAAATGTAATTTGTTTTCACATTAAATGATAAAAATAATTTGCAATTACAGGGAATCATAAATTCTATTTAAATGATTAGTATCATTCTTCATGTTAATAGCCTGTAATGTGTGAATTCTCTCTCGTCAGTCTCAAATAATATTTACGGTTTTCATATAATATATTTATATTCTGCCAATCTAAATTATGGTTATTTAAATAAACATTGTTTTTCACGACTGAATAACTTTGACGAGGAATTTCAATTTTAAAACATATTAATGATTCCTTGTTATTGTAAATTATTTTAATTATTTCATGTAAAAAATCTATTGTTAATCTTAAATATCAGCAATATGCTCAAACGTTTTGCGTATATAAGTCATTTCAGCTTCAGTGTGTGGCCCTTGAGCACATTTCCTCTCTCCGTTTTCAAGAAATAAATTGTTATCTTCCATAAATTTCGTTTTGTACATACTATTTTAATAAAATCTTTTTTTAAAAAGTTGTTTTACTTATAGTCGCACCAACTTCTTCGGTCATTAAGTGAATTAACCTTACTTTTCGGTTACTAATTACGGGCAACCAGTACCAGTATGGAAACATACTTAACATTCATGAATAAAGCACCATATGAGGTGAGCTGTAAAATCTTATTTTCTTATCACTTTTAGAATTATAATAATTTGTACCCGAAGAAAAACGATTGTTAAAATTTATTTATGACTAATTTGGTTGATGTATTCAATTTTATTTATATTACGGGAAACGATACCGCTGTTTATTCAACGTATAACTCACGTACTTTATGTTTAAAAACTTGATGCTCAATTCTGAAGATGAACGTAATGGTTGCTATACGCGAATGAGACCAGGACGGGCATTAACAAATCACTTAATGCGATGGTGGTTGGTATCTGTGGCCGAGTGTTAAAGCCTCTGGTCCGCCTAATGCTATTGTCCTTTCGGCGTTTGCTGACGCATAACCATGGTGTTTATAAATGTATGACTCTTCGGACCGTGGCGAAACGTGCTTTGATGGTACATGTACTATTGATGAGTAGCTCTTGAATGCAAATGCTGAAAACGCATAATGCGGTAATTATCGAACATGAAGACAGTGTACCACGTGCAGAAGAAATAATGTGGCCTAAATTGCATTGAAAAAATATGTTATAGTAATTTTTCCACGTACCTGCATAGATTTAAATGCTTTTACTCAAAGGTACTAACCAAAGTACCCATTTGAAGGAACTAACTTTCATTTAATTCGTATCCAAATACTTATTTCTAATGACTTTTTATTTTTTATAAGGATACCACATTTTCTTTCCACCTCAAGTAGTCGTGGAAAGGATTCCAACTTGATAATGTTCTATAAGATCAGTTAATAGATAATACACCGATCCCATCCTTTTTTCTACATCGACCCCATTGACAACGTTTTTCCAATAGACTCCGTGATTTTTTCATATCTACGGTATTTATATAAACAAAAATTAATGTAACTCTGTTTGTCCCGTATGCGATCCTATAGCCTTCATCCAATTGCGATGAAATATTTGTTTTTTATAGTTCTCATTCCACAGTAAGTAAATATAGGTGCTTCCCCCTTTAGGCCAGAAAATGTCACCACTCGACATAGTTTCCAATTATGCTCAACATATGTCGCGCGATCCGCACGAACTTTTCGAATAAGTTTCATCATCTTGAGTCAGCGGGCAGCAAGTAGATTCAACGAGTGTATGTATTTCATAATTTTTTCGATGTATGGTGACGTACGCTTGAAAGAATTGAATTAAATAAAATACAATGTAAAACTAGATATAAGGTTATCCTAATTATAATGTAATAAATTCATGTAAAAGTATTTGACTCGTTCCACATCCTCGAAGCATCGCTTCACCGGAGAATTCACGGAATATGATTATTGTTAAGTTATACAACCTGTGACATTTCAGTTCGTGAACGCTGTGATTGTGTAATTGCAATAGATAACAGTTATAGCACGCGTCTTCTTTTCTCTCTTCTAAAAGTCGTCATGAAGGACTACTTTCTCTTATATATATATAAAATTTTGAAATTTTCACTATTTATTTACTGTATTTTATAGGGTGGGGATTGAGTTTATTACAAATCTTAAAATGTTATAGCATAAAATGAACTAAAAAATAAAGATAAATTAAACTATAAAGAAACTATTGTCATATTTCTAAGAGAATGCAAGTATTCAAATCTCCTTTGTAAAAGTAAATACAAGATTTTCATGACGTATACTTCATTGAAAGGTACCCTTTATATCCCAAATTTAAAAGGCAAGCTGGATTATTTTTCACTACATTCAGGTGCACGACTATTTTTACGTTCTTTAAATGAAAGGGGCTATTTTAAACATGTACCGTGTGTATTATGGACTCCCTGTATGGTACCGGGAGAATTTTTAACTCTATTAAAGTGCCGGGAATGTTTTTCACTCTTTCAATTGACTGGTATTTTTAGACTTTCTTAACGTGCCGAGCTTATTTATACCTTCCGTTTCAAAGGTAAGTGCTAAAGCTGTCACCTCAAATTAAGACAAAATGCAAGGTTTTATATAAAACACTTAGGGTCTGTGTTTGAAAGAAAAGAAGAGGCACGAAACTTGCATTTAGGATAAAATATGTCAGTCAAAAGTATACACACACTATCTATCGGATATAATATGAACTGGATGAAAGACTCTGGTTTCCATATCGAGAGGCCTTCATCCGTTCTCCACACAGGGAAATCCTTCGCTCTAATAATACCAGAACCGTCTTCACAACATCGGATCTGATCGGATAGTGGTATTTTATGCATAGACAGACAATTGGATAACAACGATTCTTGGTAGTAGAGGAGTTAATGTTCCAGAAGAATTTTTGACTCTTTCAAGGTACCGTCAGTCATCATCCTGATTAATTTGCAGCTACCCAATTGGAATAGGTTGATGCGTGCCCATCAACTCAAGCCAACGACCAACTGCATGATGGAAGAAACCCTGACAAGGTCCTCAAATTAGACAATATGAATAAAACACTATTGTCAGTCAATAATTTTATTTTGTGACACTTGAGGTTCCCTGCACACTGTTTGTTTGACCGTTGTGTATGACGGATCTCAGTTGAGTGAAATCATTTGGATAATAGATATAAAATATTAGCTATCTTGAAAAATTCAACTAAGTTTGATTGATGTCGAAAGTTACTGATAATAAAGGAACGTAAGCCAATTAACTCACGCGTTTACCAAGAGTCGAAATTTTTCATTTTCAGGGAAAATGTAAATAATTCCCCGGGAAACGCCGAGTACCCAGATAGTAATTCATAAATAACTCCACGCGTAATGTTGCAGATTTAATGACTTTCCAGTAACTGAATTATCATAAATGTATATAATTTAACAAATTTTAAATTTTAGTGACGTCATTATTATACAATTTTTTAAAAGTTTAATGTTCTCGTTGTTGTTGACGCTTTTCCATTAAACTTTTCATATTAGGTGAAAAAATAGTTAATAATAATCCTAAATCACCCTTTTCTATATGATTTGACATTTTCTATTTTTTATCAATAAATTATTATCGTAACTAAATCCTGCCTCAAACAAGTAAGAACGAAGGAAAGCTAAATAAATCCGGTAATTTGACTTAAATTGAAGTAATTTTTTTGAACATATTTACAAATCTAAATATTGGCATATTCACTTCTTTGAACATTTATTTTCTTTGAAAGTCTCCCTACAACAGCATATACAAAAGTAACATGATATTGGCGTTTAGTTTCGTGATCACACCGCACTATACAAATCTATATTATATTTGTACGCCTTAAAACAGAACAGAAATTTATCGTAGAACACTGGTAAAAATGTAGTCCGTTTCTAAACCCTCCAGGGATGCACGTGGACCCCGTTAGGAACCCTTGTGGTAATAATTAAATTAAAAATAATTCAACCGTGATATCATATTCAGATGATAAAATAATGAAGCGCTTAAAATTATTAAAAATATACTTTTCGAAACGTATAGGTAGAACATGAAACTGATACCCGACCTCTAATGCATGGAAACAGTAACGTTGATAGAATACTAATTGCCAAGAGGTCGTAGTATCTGGTTGAGAAGAGTTCCGTGTGTTTGGAGTAATGCACATTAATTATTATGTAATATTGATAAATTAATTAGAACTAAGTAACCAAAATTTTATAGGATAGAAGCAAACGATTTAGTATATACAGTTTATTACAAAAACTCGTCTAAATGAACACGTGACACAGAGAATCTTGTATAAAAATATATTACTAGATAATACAACGAACTGATAAAATGCTTCAAATAAAAATTTATACATAACAAATTTTATTTTTAAAAATGTTATTTTATGGGATAAACAACAAAATTCGTCTATCTTAAATGTGATAAAGGACAATAATAGGCTGTAATGATAAAACACAACGAAATACGGAATTTGGCAGTACAGACTCAAAGTCAGGTGGCTTGAGAGAACTTGAATAAGGTTAAAGAAAGGGTAATAAAACTTAGACAATTTGGCGCTGGTCTGGGTTTTCTAAACTCATTGAGATCCCCGGAAACCTGACTGTAACGAGACATGGTGTTTTCCCCAAAACGTCGGTAAACTGAAGTTAATGGCTCCTCCCAAAAGATGGGGGTAAATTCTGTTGACTGGAAACGACTTCGTCCTTGCCACTAAAGGAAATTAAATAATGTAGCGGGAAAAATTTGTTAAAAACCGAGAGTCAAACTGACTTTTTGGGCATTAAGCAGTGGGCATCAAGCATGAAGAAGTCGGAAATTAAGAGGTTGGAGAAATCAATTTGCTATTAGCATTTGGATAATGGTGATTGATAGAGAGAACGAGATGTAACCAATTTCAGGACAGAAAGGCTGTTTCGAACTGCGAATTGGTCTTGAATTGGTTGCTTCAGGGCGGAATGCTTGCTCTTGTGCATATAAGGCTAAATGAGCAAAGTGTTCATTGTCCAACAAGGAAGTATTCAGTTGGGGCACGACATCAATGCTCGTGCGGTGAGTTCTAGCAGCAAGGTCCAGGCAAAGCTGATAACTAGAATTACTATGTCTGTAACCTTTCTGCCGATTCCCTCGTACTGCCAATTCCGAGTAGGGGTTGTGTCTTTAACTCTGTTTCTATGAGAACGCCCGTAAAGACGTCCCCCGAATACATCTCGTTTATTTAAACGTTAATTGGTAAGAAATTTAATTTTTGTAAATAGTGTATAAATACTGACTTCGTTAATTAAAATTGATTAAATTATGGTATACTGTAAATTAATAAATGTAAATTTAATGGATTCCCATATTCATATAATAAGCCTTTATGTTGAACGGTAAAACCCCTCATATCCATTTCAATCTAAACTAATATAATATAAAATAATAATATTCAGTTTAATAATAAATGTTACCAACTATAAATTTATAATGAATCCAAATTTGTTTCAAATTAAAATTACAAATTGTACCAATTTTTAAAAAAAATTATATCTAGCAATATTAAATAATCGATTATAAATATTATTTAATTTTAATTGATCATTTTGTGAATTTAGTATGTTTACAGTTGTTTTATCATGTAGCATTGCTGATAAATAGTTTTAATGCACTTTGATTGTCACAGTTATTCAGATACAATTTGCGTATAGTGACATCATTATGATTTCAAATTTTGTGATTGCTTTTACGTTCTCTTAAAGTAGTTTCAAGAGCTTTGCTCTATATAAATTTGTCCACAATTAAAATCAATAAAAATTACAGCCAATTCGTTAAGAAAAATTTAATTAATAATTAGGTAAAATCATTACGACGTTTCGTCCATATTTGTGGATTTCATCAGGTAAATGTTTAAAGTGGTCATTTAATTTATCTTTGTATAATAAAAAACAGACGTAAAGTAACATTAATTACAGATTGAATTAATCAATCATGCTTTCCATTCTGTAATCGGAAACCTTTTCAATTCAGTGTATTCCAGCGAAGTTTATGTCGGAAGTTATGTGCACGTGTGACTTGAACCGAAATCATTGCGAGTGGAATTGGACCGTCATGAAGACTTCCTACCTCTGGCGCTCATCCAAATTGGCTGTTGTGGATACAAAATGGGAGAAAGTGTTCATCTCCTAGGGGAAATCTATCTCCCCTTGTGTGTCTTTCCTGTTACTCTATTGTATCCCATCACTTTTCCCTTCCTTTCTTCCACGGCTTAATAACTTCCGTCCGCTTCTACAAGATTAAACACCTCACTCACCTACGATACTCAGTCCATACCCTCAGGAGCGCTTAAAACCTAACAAAACGATTATTATAATTGTCCCTATAATATCAGGAACATTGCGGTGAAGAATATAAATTATAATTGCGAAATTATTAAGTGTATGGACAAAAACGGATTTAAGAAATATTCCTGCGTGGGAATTTGGATTGGAAATAAAATTATACATTTTAAAATAGAAAGGGGTCTACTTATCACATTGAAATTATTCTGTTTTTTTTTAAGTATTCCTAACTGTATTCATTCTTTTAAACAATTATATCATCCATCCATTAGAAAGTAAGATCTCTACCAATGATGACTAATAATGAATCATTAATCTTCAACAAAGTTATTTTTATGACAATTGTTTCATGTTAATAACTACTTTGTTACTTTTGTTTTCTACAGGGAGCCCAGAAGATATCTTTGAGCTACACACCAAACAAACCAATGACAGTCAAGCAGATTTTGAGGTACGTCAAACCTATATTAATACGCTACTATTAAGATTAAATCTGTACATACATATGTATGTCTCTTTAGACCAGTATTTTGTATATTTTTCCATAAGGGTATTAATGGGTTCCAATCACATTATGTCTAAAGAAACATTTCATCCTCGAAATAATCTGTGTAAAAGTGCTAACTGTTTTGCACACACAAAGATTACGCTTTTTATTATTGCATAACTCGGTTTATAATTTGAGAATTATGCTAATTCAGAGGTTGTGGAGTTTATTTTACAATGACAACATAAATTTCTGACTTTAAAAATTACATTAAATAAAAAGACGTCCAAAAAGTCAGCATATAAATTTATCACTATTTATTCAAATGCAACGTTTCGTCTCCATTTTGATACTTTCTCAGACGTACTACAAACATAATATTACAATAAATTAAATATGGGTTCCATGCAACAATTTTTTCATTTATATATAAAAAACGTGGTTCAAAACTTACAAATTTATCAATTCATCATATTTACTCCTTGACTCCCTCAGCCGAAAAGATTATTCAATATACATGTGAAGAATTTAGTGTCGCGCATGGACCATCTTCAGCGACGGATACGACCGAAATGATGTAGCAACAATGAGTGCTTTCGGCAGATAAATTTTAACAATGGAGAAGAATATTAAAACGTTTAACTACTATAACAAAAAAGTATCGTAAATTTTGTTCAAATTATTCGTGTCATTTTTAACATTGATTGCATCAGGGTTACACCTGTTGTTAACATTTCATCATAATTTTCTTCGTCTAAAATATTCACATTTTGCCAATCGAAATTGTGATTATTTTTTGGACACAACTGTGTACTTTTGAATGTCTGATTTGGTGTTGTTTTTATGTTTTTTTAATACGAGTTTTTAAAGCTCTTTTAGTTTGTCCAATAAACGATGCGTTACAATCGTAAGGGGCTTGTGTTGTTCCAAAATTGTATGACTGTAAATAGCCATAATGAGTTATTCAACTAAGTTGTTAATTCCAAATCTAATTACTGTAATTATTAGAATGCATTATTGATAGTATCAATGAATGAATATGTAAAAAATATAGCACTTAAGTGAAAATAAAATACAACCTGACACATTCAACATACTCAAAGCTTCGTTCCTATACAGCATGAATATATACGTTGTCAATACGTGATTAAACCATCATATAGATCGTTACATTTCCATTTCCACCCCCCCACCCACCCTCCTTTTCCTATCACCGCAAAAATTAACGCTGAAAATATATTTTTTTCATTAAGTAATGCCATCGAATGAACATGTGTATAAATTGTTATTCAAACGACGGACTTTTCACATTTGCACAAAATATTATTTCAAATATACTTCATTTTTTCAATGTGGAATTAATCGACAAATAATATACTCACTATGCACGCATTTACAATACACGGAATATATCAGAAGTCGGCAATTCGAAATCGAAATGTCAAAACAATGCCAAGCTACGACGCAATGAACAAGTATTGACGCGTAAGTCAAATGCCACAGATAATTCAAACGATCAAACTTAAAATTTGGGATTATAAGTTTTTTTTGAGTAATCAAAACCAAAGATTAAAAAAAATTCTGAAAATGACAAAAAATGATGGATTTCAACAACAGGGTGACCTACCGGGTCCAGCTACAGCTTATAATCATCCAGGTTAATCCATGAAAAAAGATTAGTCGAAATCGGTTTCCGAAAGGTTTAAAGAATCTATAATAAAATGTTTAAATAACGTATTTTTACCATGAATTAAAAATTATGTCATTTAAATAATTTAATAAGGTAGTGGTTCATTTTTATATTTCATTCGGTCCAAGGATATAGGAAATATCTTATTTTCAGAATTTAGATGCAAGGAAATTCAATGTATTGTCTCCTCCAATATTTGCGAACAAGAAAAAAAATTTGAATCTTCTTTGTTAAATTTGTTGATTTAAACGTCGTATCCAACAACAGGAAGTATTGATTTTAAAACATAGCCACTTTTGTCAATCTTCCCATAAATTTTTATTTGTACATTACATATTCAAAAGTACTTGGTTATTTTGTACATAAATAATTCACTTTAATTTCCCTTTTTTTACTGTACGATAGATTTTACGGGATTCATATAGCGCTGATTTTACATTGCCGCTTATGGAGCACCGAGTGCGGAAACAGTCATGCCCCAAGCCTTACTATCAATATGACGATGCTCTTTGGCTATTATTTCTCTATATGTAGTATAATGATCTTTGCAACTAACTGACAACAAAAACAAAGCAACCACGCGTCGCTCTTCCAAAGAACTTGTTTCCTTGCGTTTTTATCGTCTTTATTTATTGTTAATTTAAAATATTCGATATTAAACTTTTAGTATTTAACATAAAATTTCCTCAAATAAATCTGAAAGTCTTAATTTTTCACAATATAATTTTTGAAATGGAATACTAAAATCACTCTGTGCAGTGTGTTTATTCTAAAATATAATAGGTTTCACCCACTTTCTCGGCTCAAATAATCTCCCTCATACAGTTTTTTAGAGTTGTGCACAATAAAAACCTTGGATATTCTAAAATTAACTTCTAAAATAACTCAGTCTATTTGAGTGTCTCTAAATAAAATAGCTGCATGTTTTTATGCAGCTCAGGGACGGCAACGTAGGTTCAAGTCTGGCTACATTTTTGTGAAGAGGAGTTGACTATATTGCGAAAATCCTTTTTGAGTGCCTTACACTTTGCTGGCGCTTTTCCACTGGACGGATTAACTCATCACTTAAAATACGACGCTTGGAGAAAAAAATAATGTAAAAAATTAACGTCTATATACTACTCTTGATATATACTATGAAACTCTCATCACTTCTGTTGTTTCATTTTTTATAATTCCCATCGCTTTGTTTTAATTCCCCTCTTAAGTTTCTTCATTTTCAGCCTGCATTTCATAATCAGCAGTTTATGGTTGGAATTTATATCTGCTCCTGGGTACGTTTTGCAGTCCAGCAACTGATCTCTACAACTCTGTCTCACCATTATATAGTCTAATTGGAACCTGCCCGTGTCCCCCGCCTTCTTCCATGTTTAGATTCTTCTTTCATGATTCCTAAACCAGATATTCATCACTACTAATTTGTGCTCAATGCAAAATTCTACTAGCCTATCTCCCCTTTCATTCCTTTCACAAAGTCCATAGTCCCCAACTACATAACTATCTCTTCCGTTTTCTATTACTGCGTTGCAATCATCCATTATTATAAAATTCTCGTATCCCTTGACATACTTCTTTATTTCTTCAATTTCTTAGTAGATTTTCTCAATTTTCACAATAGCTATTACAATAGACACGACGTTAATTTAACAAATACTGTCAGTTTACTTAAAGAGCCATTTGAGTAAAAAGCTAGCATGGAAACGCGGGCATATCTAAATTTGTTAAAATGTTCACTCAATTTCCTAAGGTTTGTCTGTTGAATTAAGGTTATATCTATTGTTATTAAAATGTCCATGACCCGATTTCCTGTTTAACTTACCAGGAACTCCACAGTTGCCTCAGGCAAAATACGGGAATTTTTTTCGATAGTTCGAAAAAAATTAAGCAGTTGCTTCAGCGTCATTGTTTAACTATTCAATAAGTGTAGTCGTTTACTTTCGCAAAAAAATATAGGAAATTAGCATTGCAGGAGAATGAAACGTCTATACTACGATTCGCTACAACAATGCATAAATTATACTCAAAGTTTGTAGCTAAATTATTTATGAACTCGCAAACAGTTTCTTGTAAATCATTCCTACATTGATTTTTCTTCCTTTTTCCTTTCCTAATATTACCCACGTCATTTTGGATAGTGTTATGTACACGTTCTTTTATTAATACTCAATGTTAATAGATTGGTTCAGTGAGAGGTGCATTACTAAGAATCAAGCTCAGTGGTATCAAATTAAATTATTTATTTTCAAAGTGATTTATTGCCTATTGACATCAAAATTTCATTCGCAAATTCAGAAAGCAACTCTTTCCTTTCTTGCACCAGTGTTATCCTTCAACGCGCTGCTTACGGTTTATTGACCCTTCCCCTTCCCCAATCACAAATGAAAGACGAAATCGGTAAATTCTGGCCCGGAATACATGTAAAAAGCCTAATTTCCTGTAATACAACCGTTCCGAAGCCGGATTCCGGACTTCTGTGTAATTGAGGGAAGAATAAATGGAGTTTGTTGAGGCCTATAACCGTTCTGAGATTCCCGAACTCTATGTCTAAATGCCCTGGACGATGCGCAGAGAGAGTTTTATTTTATCCTTCACAAAATTTCGTCTCCTCTCTTTTCGTTGCTGTTTTAATCAGAGCACATCGTTTGCTCGAATTCGAATAAATCACTGTCAAAAAAACAGCGAAACCATGCATGAATTGGTACCTAAAGAAGCAAAATTATGTTGAAGACACTCTAATGATCTGATGCTTATAAATTATCGATATTTAAAAACGATAATACTTTTCGGAATAATATTAAATTATTTTGTTAACGTGGAATATTCCTCTGTACTAAGAACTCTTAATTTCCTGTTATATTTCTATGTTTACAAAAATAATTTACTGGTAAAAAACAACTTTAAGGAATACTGATTCCGACTCTCCAGATTTTTGAGTGAGTCTTAATACAAAAATAAATTTAAATATTAAGACAATCCAATAGAGACCAATTTATAAAAATGGAATTATACATTTAATTAAAGAATGTAATGACGAATTGAATTCATTTATGCTAGAGATTTCGGTTCATGTATTCGAAACACCTTCAGAGGTTTCAAAAATTTTTCAGACTATTAGTTTTTCAAATACGAATTAAGTAAATAAGGAAATTAATAAAATTACACTTCTTTCAAAATATAATTAACTTAACAATTTCTGACAGATCAGAAAACTCTTTTTTTATAATAAATTGAGTGTTATACTTAAAAAATGTGCATTTCTGATATTAACTTCGATTCTTATTTCATACAAATAATTTACATAATTGGAACAATCCAAAGAATTTTTTGTTTAGTTTATTGCATTTTTTCAATTCATATTTTTACAATTAATATGGGATCTCAATGTTTTATGTATAGAGTTAAAGAATTTATTTATTTTTACATCATGCTCCTCGACAATAGCAAATATATATTCAGGCAGTATTAAAATGACTTTTATTTTTTAGCAACTTCCCAAACATGGAGAAACTGGAGAAAGGACCTAAGGAAATATTTTCACCTGATATTCAGAAGGTAATTATTTATTCTTTTGTAATCTCAAATTATTCATAGAATTAATTTATTAATATAATACAAGGGTAAAATAGACGTAAAAGTGGTCCGAGTTGAAAGGATTCGAAGATCCCCGATAGTAAACCGAGGAATAGGCATAGTCATAGTCATCTACAATAACATCACACAATACTTCCTAAGGATTAAGGGGGGGAATGTTTCCCTCTAAAGAGATCAATGTGATCTTTAAAAAATTAATGCATATTGGAAAAATTGTATTATTAAAAAAACTAACAACTTTCGTGATTTCTGGATGATTTTTTTTTAATTTTAGTCATATCTGAAAATTTACGTATTAAGGTAAGGATTTCAATCAATTAATATATAGAGTTTCGTTTCTACTTTGAAGATAAGAAATTGTTAAAATGTAATGAACAATACCATAAGATGTCGGTCGTGTTTCATTGGTATAATCCATATATCATAGCTACAAGGACAAGCTTTTGGTATTAATCCATTAAATTTATAAATCATATAGATAGTAAATATCTCACGGAACCAAAATAATTGCCCTTTACTGAACAATAGAAATTAGTATTTTCGGATATTGTTTGAAGTTGCGTATGTGATGTTCATTCTAAATTTGTAATACTAATTATTGTTAAATAAATCTTTATTTAGAAACCGTTACTATCTATTAAATATGTAATACAAAGTAACAGATATAAAATAATAAATATGATCGATTGGTTGAAATGGTATCAACAATAGACTTAACTTTCTTGGCTTCTCCCTATCGGTCGTCAACTCCAAATTATTGACCAATTGGTAAAGAAATTAACTTACACTGGCCGTGTCCTTCACTATTTTTATAACCACCCCACCAGACACAAAGGGGTTATGATTTTTAACCTCGTTGACATCTTATCATAAATTCCATTCCGAAAATTTATCCATCGTCAACAAATATTCTACTTATTCTGTATCCTTTTTCGTTTATTCATAACAACATCCTCGATGAACTCAAGAAAATTGTCACAATCTTCTATCCAGTCCCAACATCAAGATTTTTTTTCCTTTTTACAATGGGTTACATAATGATACGACCAATTTACTCCGCCATCATTAACGAATGCACTATCATGTCATGTCAAGAATGACAAAGACCCTTTCTGCCATGAGGATACACATTTTTCAGTTTACAGAATTGAATTCAATAATAACCGAACTAAAATTGGCAAAGCTCCCGGTCCCGGTCAAAACGAGATGCTGATGGCACTTTCTGACAAACTGGCCCCCTTCCTATGCGGATTGGTGAATATATGTCTAGGTACAGGGAAGGTTCCCGAAACGCTGGAAGGTGTCCCGATTAGTAATTCTACTAAAAGATAAAGATAAGGATATTACAGACCCCAAATCTTACAGACCAATATGTTTAATCAACACGATCGGGAAAATAGTGGAAAAACTCATGTGTAAGAGACTTGAAGACTGCTGGATCCTGAGAGGGATTAATGACTGCCAATACGGCTTCCGCAAGAGAAGATCAACTGAAGACGCAATAAACAGAGTTCTACAGTACACAAAAAATTCGACCAAAAAATATATAATAGGAATTGTAGTCGATATAAGAGGTGCCTTCGACAACCTGTGGTGGCCTTCTCTGATGCAAAGATTACGAGACAGACTGTCCGACGACACTATACGGCATGATTAAAGACTACTGTAAAGACAGAGAGGTAACGTTACAATGTCCACACGACCTGATCAAGAAGACGACCACAAAGGGATGTCCACAAGGTTCAGTTTGCGGTCCAGTTTTCTGGAATTTATGTATGGAACCCCTTCTGGACCACATGACTCAGTCAACTTCTGTTGGGGATATTGTAGCATATGCCGATGACATTATGATAGCAGTAGAAGGAACCTCCAGGTCAGAACTCGAGGCCAACGCGAAAACAGCTCTACAAGTAGTACATAAATGGTGCAACAAAAATAAAATGAGCATAGCTTATAATAAAACTAGTTACCTATTGATGAAAGGAAATTTATCCCGCAACCCAGTGGTCAAAATATGTGACAACACTATAAAAAGACAAAAAAGCTTAAGGTATCTTGAAATTTGGCTGGACGACAAAAATACATTTTCGGAGCATATAGATACAATAAAAACCAAAAGCATAAAAGTAATGAATCAAATTACAAGAGTGGCAACAATTAATTTCCAAATACCTTTAAATATTTTCAAGTTATACCACAACTCAATATTGGCAGCAATCACAGGTTACGCAGCGAGCACATGCATGGGGCGCATAGATTGAGACTAGTTAAACCAATGCTAAAAATCCAACAAATTCAGCGGAAAACTTTGTTAAGAATATCAGGTGCCTTCAGTACAACCCCTTCAGAAGCACTAACAGTTCTCCTAGCTGTTGTCCCGTTGGATCTAGAAATCAGGAAAAGGCAGCAGTACTGGCTCAAAAAAGAGAACCAGTGCAAAGTCGTAGAAATTTTAGGCAAGGAAGCAAACACCAAAATAGAAATTAAAGAAGAAATATTAAACATTTGGCAAGAAAGATGGAATTCATCGAATAAAGGGAGAAGGGTGTACGAAATTCTACCTAACATAAGAGAAAGATTACAGCTTAAACACCTCAACCCAACCAAGGGTCTTATACATTTTCTTACTGGTCATGGTCCATACGGACAATATCTGGGAAGAATAAATAGCAGACCAGACAATCTATGTGCCTGTGGAGAGATAGGAACACCGGAACACGCCATACTGGAATGCCCCAATTATGAGGTAGACAAGACAATAAGAGAAACCTTAAGAAAAGAAAGACTATGGGAAATAATAAGAAACCCACCACTCACCGCGGCTCTAGAAAATTTGACAAACCTGATATCCGCTTTAGAACTGACAAAATACAGGACTAAAAATATAGAATCTTAAATATTACATCATAAGACTTAATATACTCATCATCGGACCGGACTTTCAAATCCAGGAACCGGATGAGTATAAAGACCAAAATATGGACATCATAACATAAAATAGAATATAAATTATAGTAATAGTAAGATTATTCAAGTAATTATCTTAAACAAATTACATAACTCTGCTAATACAAATACAGTCATAAATAATTAGAGTATAAAATTAGTTTAAAAGTTTGAACCTACAACTACTCGACCAACGCGTCATGGAGATCCGGAAACGTGGGTCGTAACCGGAAAACTGGAGTTGTTTCACAAACAAAATGTATAAAGGTGGAAAGGATGAGGAGACAAAGAAATTAAGAATTCTCTCCTTCAGTCTCTCCACGAAAATAATATAATAATAAAACTAGTGTAACAGATGATGATCTTACATGCTAAAACAAATTTAAATATACGCATATACTTTATTATTGTATTCATACATATTTATATCTATGTAAAAAAAATGTACCAACAAAAGAAAAATATTGTTAAACAGACCTGTTATTGAATCTAGAAAACAGGTCAAGTAAATTATTATCAATAAAAAAATTGAATTCAGTGCGGTTTACATAGGTCAAACCAAACGGGCATTAAAAACCAGAGACAAGGAACATAGGATGATTTATAAGCTACACGTGGACAAGAATTCCGTCATCACTAAATATATGGTGCTTAACAATCACAACGTTAAATGGACTAAGGTCCTTGATGTTGAAACTAATTATATTTCTAGACTTGCTTCTGAAATTATCAACATAGGAATAAATCAATGCTGAAAGTGATTGCGATTCTGTACGTAAAACGTATGATCTTTTAGTGGTTTATAAATACGCGGGCTTCGGGTTAACCTTATCCAGTTTTGTTCACTTGATAAGGTTGACCAATTGGTTGGAGGAAACGTTGTGAGTTAATAATTTTTTTTCTGTTTCTTTGCCCATATAACTATTGTTTTATAATCATTATATACAAACACACTAATTTATTTACGAAACTGCCCCCCCCTCTCCCAGATACTTCTCTGGATCAGTTACTGACCATATAAAAACCCTGCTACTCCATCATTATTTTAATTAATTCGGTAAACACTGTCACCTTACTCTTTATATAGCTCTATTCTATATACGGAAGGTAAATAGAATGTATTACAATGTTAAAGTATTTAAGGAATCGAAAGATAAATTTATTATTTTAGATTTCACATTTAAATTTAATATCTCCGTGTTCATATTAGTTTCACGTTTGCGTACCGAAACTTAGAATTGTCCCAGAAGTGCCTTGTGCATTTCTCTTCATTACAGTGGGTTCAGAACGGGACTTAGATGTTGCTTGTGGCGCAATAACATTGATCCCGGGAACGGGTGGTTTTCCAGAGAGGCCAATATCCCTAGTTCCCGCCCAAAACAACAGCATTTTCTGGCCACGAGCCAGGATTCATCTCTAACCCCCACATAATCACTACTGGACGTTGCGGACACTATTAAATTTCATTCCGATTTATTCCATCTTTGATAAATTTGATTGCGTTTAGTTCTGATCTCTCGACAGTAATGATTTGGAGTTTCTATTAACCGATCAGTTTTAAATGAATTTGATTCATTCTGAAAAACATTTTACCTCGTTCCTCTTATGGAAACCAAGAGTCTCAATATTACGAGTTGAAATCATCAATAATACGTAAATTAAATTCATGGACTTAGCAAAGGAACTTTCCACATTCAGTATGTTCATCTCTTCAAGATATACTTGATATTTATTTAAACATATACTAAGTTTTTTCCTTTTAAAATCTTAATGATACTAATGTGTAATGATTGTTGAACTTTCTATAAAAATCCTAATAATACTATATGTTGTACGCTGCCATGTAGCACAAGTGATTTTCGATGTACTAGAATAACATGTCGCTGTGTCTTCTCAACAGGATTTGCTGCTTCTAGAGGAGCAAGAAGGCTCCGTCAATTTCAAATTTGGAGTACTTTACACGAGACCCGGACAAACTAGCGACGATGAAATGTTCAGCAATGGTAAGTTGGTCTTACATTTCCCTATCCTTTAGCCATACAGTTCTGTAGCTTAGTTAATGCAGCAGTTTTTCATTACTGATTATACGAGAAATATCAAATTAGAAGAAATGCTAATCTCTATTACTGTATGATATTTTTGATAGCAGTGATAACTTTTCAATTCACTGCATAGAGCAAAATGTCCTGAGCGAATAGGGGGATATTATTTATTTTAGTGCAATATTAATATATTAAGAATGAGCTTTTTTGATAAAATAGAAAACAATTTACTTTATCCTAAACAAATTTACATCAATATTATAATTTTCTCATTTTTAAACTTTAAACCGGCAATTCTTTCTACATATATATTTCATAAAAATGATACAAATTAATTTTTTAAAACTAACAATTCTTGATCTCTAAACTCAAGGTCGTATAATATGTGCCTTCTCATACAGCAAAATATTACGTACAAAATCTACTCGGACTTGGCAGTATAGGAAATCAGCAAAACGTTACTGGGGCAATTATCGTGTCATCATAATGGACCTTCTAGCGTCTTCTTCGTTGCAATTTCCTCCTATTTTTGGTCGTGCTCGATCCAAATCAGAGCCGCCGCTTCTATTCTTCCTGGTTCAGGACACTTTCCAGTTTATCCTCGTCTCCTCGGATTACCTGTCCGATAATGTCGATCATCTGCTCGTCTCCACAATCTGCCTCTAATCTCATCTGATCCACCGCTCTCGTCTCCACAATCTCCCTTGCCTAAACTCCAGTCATTCGTCCCGAAAGCCTTTTTAATACCTCTTCCCCACTTCTTCAGGTCATATCCCGAAGGTGGCAGAGATGGATATTAACCAATCACATTTAAGGTTACTCTTATTTGGGAATCACAGTTTGTCCCTCTCCCCCACGGTTTTTGGAGAAATCCACGCTCCCTACCCAGCCTCCGTCCATCACATTCTAGAGTCTGTGGGACTAATTCCGCTTTAGTCTTAATGTCTGGGTTTTATTACCCATGGATCAAATACTGTTTTCTTTCTTTTGACTCCGCACCGCCGAGATCCGAGCAGATGTGTTTGATCGTTACATGTTGAAGAAACTGTATTAATTTTAATAATAAAAATGGTTCCGTAAAAATATAATTGAACGTTCTATTTTATTTTATTCAAATATTTATGCATGAAGATAAAGCACACGAAAGGTTTTGATCCAATTAAAACAAATATACAGGAAGTTATATGTAGTCGCTAATGACCTAGCTGTCGAAGCGACTTTTAACTTATATATAGGGTGTAACTGATGTAAGTGCAACATCTTAAAGGGGAATGAATGGAGACATGCAAACATTTCTCCCTCTTAGCATTTTTGTCCGAGAAGCTTCTTTACTGCGCAATTTAGGAAAAAAAGAGTGGAGTGACTGACAATAATGCCATATGTGTATTGACCCCTTTTAAATTTGTATATGTAAACTTAACTCTATTTCTGTCGTGGTTATAAGCGGGTAAATTGACTGACTTGAAACAAAACTAAATCGTTAAAATTGTATATAAATATATTAAGATGCAACAAATATTACACCGATAAAGTGATAAATCTTCAAACTTAGTCATACGACGGCATTAAACTTTTATTTTCCCTACTCAACTTATCTCTATTGTAAAGCCTGTAATTTTAACGAATAAATTATTCTAATCAAAGTGTAATTTATGTTTATTAATATAAAGGAGGGGAGGCAGACAAAAATAATAAATCAGTCTCCAGCCTGTCGCGTCATTTGGAAATATTGCATGCCATTTGCCATAGCGCAGAGGATTAGGGCGTAGCAGATGTCGCTGTCCTGAGAATGTTCGAATCGTGTTAAAATTTGATGGGAAAAGTTCATCGACCCTAAGAGAAACTTTCAGAATCGTCGAAACTACTACACGCAGACGCCAAATTTTGTCACCAGTCGAGCTCGGAGAAGAGGAGAGTTCAGCAAGGACACCCTTAACTTCTAAGTTGCAGAGGAAATGAGAAGTTTGTTTTTTAAATAAAATATTTAAACAGAAGAATCAAAGAAGATACTGTAAGTTTCCTAAGAGATCAAGCTGAACCTGCGAATTCAAATTTCGACACCACGACACCAACGTAACCCATTAACAGCAACTAACCTGACATCACGACATTGTTTACCTTTATCGACCTATAAACGAGATTCAAGAACATCTATTGTATGTATTCCCAAGTATACAAAATTCTCTGCTAGACGCCCCGCAGTTTCAAACCCTGATAATCATTTATTAATATGGTATAGTCTCATGCTAATTTTATAAATATTTAAACTGAATTTCAATTTTAAAATTAATTACCGTCATATTTTAATCATTCAGCTACCCACAAAAATAACTTCATTACACTATAACTGAGATATATATTTCTCTTATACAGCCAAGGTAGCCGCTGAGTTATCAGATTATCTTTTTATTAAATCACCGTCTGCCTTTTTAAAATCCTTTTGTTGTATGTCGCACATAGTCAACCTAATGTTCCAATTACGCGACTCCACGGTTACAGCCCATAACTCCACGAGTCTTTGCTACCGATTTCCTGTGTCATCTAATTCCTATGTTCAACGAGAAGATTTTGTTCTAACGGGGTATTTTTGTGCACTCAACTATCAACAAATTAATAACTTACACTCACATTTGCCTGAAATTAAATTACAAATATTAATTTAATAACAGAAGAAGTAATTTCAATTGAAGCACTACATGAACGCCATGAAACTGAATTTGAAAATTAAGGATAGAAAAATTGGAGGAAGCTCGCACCGGGCTGGGGGTCAACTCGGTGCCCGCCTGGAAAACCGTCTTCCATTCGCTGTCTGAAACAGATTTTTACACCCTGATCTTGTAAATTACAAATACATAAATTATTATAAAGTTCCAGTATGAGAAAAAATACGCTAAATCACTAAAATTTCTACACTCATCCCAAACTCAACCTACCTGATATTTGTATGTCAGTGTTACGTTTGGAAAATAATCAACACTCAGGGTCTTTCTGTGCCGGCTGGTTCATATGGGTTCATGAGTGACAGTACATTAATTAATTTAAGAATAATTACTTGTTTCGTAGTTTTAAGAACCTTTATAATAACAGTATTTTAAGAGTAGGAATTTCTTCTTTGATTCCGAAGACTTTAAACTGCTCGCTTCCAAGCGACATCTGTGCTATCGTGATTCTAGCTCAACATCCTGTCTGGAACGACATGCGCAGTAAACCGCTTCAGCTTCACCTGTTGCGCTCACAAATTGATTCAGCCTTGAGCTACAATGTAGACATTATCAAGTGCATGATACGAAAGAAATTGATGTCACTACATAAGGCCTACCATTTGGTAGAGGAAACGTTGTGTGTTTCGGATAAGTATTATAAGTTGTCTGCTTAGATACAGGCCATTTTATATCATACTTTAAAAAATCTTATTTTAAAATAGTTTATATTTCAAAACAGTAGTATTCCAACATTTTGCTAGTATTTTAAAAAATCACAATCTAAGATTATTTTATGTATGGAGAACATTTGGAAGACTTTCATCAAACTTCGAGAATTATGGCAGGATCCGTCATAAAATACTGTCATCAGGTGTAGCTTCCAAAATTAAAATTGTTTAAAATATGTATTTTATATATGTTATAAATGTGAGTCAACTTGGGCTTAAAGTTATTGCTTTTAAAAAGTTGTCATTATTACATGTTATGTAGACAGAATTGGAAATGTAGCATGTAAGGAACATCAGAGTATTGGTAACACTATCGCCATTGTATTATTATTGTTAATGTCGAACGTAATTATCCTTGTAAAAATTATTTCGAGGGGCAATATAGCTCGTAACTTAAAGAAAACTCACTAGCCGCCATTGGGATCTTCAATTTCACCACCTCTAAAGGATAATCGCATAACACTATGATTACTACGAATTTTCTCCTTATTATACCTTCCCTATGAAGTTGCGTAAAATTTGAAAGGAAACATTCGCTTAATAATGGTTAAAATTGTCTTTCAAGGGCTGGACTAAACCAAGTAGTCTTAACCTATACGGGCTCTGAATTCTGATTTTCCGTTTTTCTTTATAAAGGTTTTCTATTCCTTATATAAGATGCCGATGAATTATTTTTCGAAGGATAATTGTCGGTAAAAATGAATTTCCTTCCTAGGGATGCCTGTGGGAGTTTTCCCTCGCAGGTATTTTTCCCCAGATTGACTGCGTTGGGAATGCCTCGTACTCTCTCTGGTTTCTTCACGGTTCTCACATTCTAACGAACCTTCATCTATTTTAGGAGGTGTATGTACTGGGGTGGAAGACCTTGGGTATTCTGTGAAAGTTGTTCGCTAATACATTAGATCAGTCGGCAAACTGCCTCTTAAAACTGGTTTTCATTCGGAAGGGCGGGAGAATAGTACCCAATAGCCCGACCTACCCGATGCAGGTTTCCTAGGGTTTTCCCTGCTTCTCTTTAGGTGAAAAACCGGGTAGGATCCTTATACTATAACCTGGGGACCCTAATCATCCCTTGCTCTACCTTCCACATCTCCCTTTTTAATTCCCTTCCTATGCTATTAAAGTGGAGTTGCCTATTTCACGATCACCTGTATACCCTGTTACCCAAAAAATTATTGATAATATGAGAAAGGCTTTAAATTAATTATATTTTAAATTTTATTCAACATATTATGTTTCATGAACCAATGTGAGCTTTTCGCTTCATATTACACTATATTGAGTTGTTTAGAAAGTATTTTAATTAATATCCGTCGATTTTTCAAATGCAATCTTGCCTTTACATCGCAGTTTAAATTATGAGGTAGCCTGGAAGTTCTCCAAACTTTTTTGTTTTTAATGGCTATGTACGGATTCATTTAATCCTGTTCGTGAAAGTTCATTGGAATTTTATGTTGCACTGGGAGCAAACAGGACCATAAATGAAATTAATTCCTTTCTTTCTTTTGGCTGAGGGTGGATCGTCAAGGACTCTTAAAAAGCGCTCTACTTATAAGTTACAGGGATAAGAGCTATTATGATTCGATGAGCTCCAATATAGATCGCACGTTTCTCAGCCAAACAGGTTCTGCAGAATACCCGTCTTACTTAAGCAACATAATTACGTACGTCACGAAACAAATCTTACTAGTCCTGAAGCTACAAAAATCCTAATTCTTGAACTTCAGAAAAGCTATATAAACAAACAAATGTTTCTATATTATAAAAAATTAAACATATAACAATCACCATAATTTAAATTAAATAAAAATGAAATTTTTTTCATAATTTTCTTCACAGTTTATTTGCGGTCAGGACATCTTTGTCTCTCTGTTCCAGCAAAGAGAATATCTCACTTTCGGGAAGCGTGAGAAATCGGCCATGCCGCTGTTTTGACAAGCTCATAGACTCCAAAGAGAACAGATTTTCTCCGCATCACTGAACTTGTGTCCCAAGAGAAATTCTCAGAAGGGAGTGTGCATAAACAGAGATGAAATATTGAAACTCCAATAATTATGATTAATAACCAAAGAGGTCCGCCAGTGAGGACTCAATTCTCTTACAAAGTAATCGTCAAAGAAAAAAAGAAAAATTGGCGATTAACTCATTTATTTTAAGTATATCACATTACTTCAAAACAATTCAACCATACAAGAATATCCAAAAGTGAGAAATGGAATAATTTATTTGAACTGAAAACGTTTCGACCCCCAACAGGACCACCCCAGTTCTTTCTACAAAAGAAATATATATTTAATTAAATATCATAGTTGAATATTTTTAAACATGGTACGTTGTAGGTACTTACAATTAAAATAAAACAAAAATTTTGTGTCCGGGGTACTATATTTTACAGCGCAACAACGTATTTATTGTTCCAAGTTAATATTTTAAAACTTCAGTATTATGAAATTACATAGTCTAAGTAAGCTAATTTTTAAAGTAACGAATGTTTACACTTGTTATTAATATCGCGATATTTTGGCTGCAATCAAAACAAAATAAAGTCTAATAAATCCAAATTATTTACACAATAATTCAAATATAATAAAAATAATTAATGCTATATACAGAAAAACACTGGAGAATAGGGGGGAAGAAACCCTTAACGCTAGCGTGGATGGAATTATAGTTTTTAAAAAATGTCGAAGTCCGTAACGTCACGGTGTATTCACACGGGCGTTAAACTGTGAAATCGGCCATATTTAATTTACAGTGTCCTAATCTTACGTTCCAACAATTATATAATGAAATATGAACACGAGGAGAAATTTAAGGATGCATTATGTTTTTTAAATAAGTAAGTTTGTATGTAAATAATGATTCAGTACAATTCAATGGCATTCAGTAATCAATCGTTCGAAAGTATGTTACAATTTTTAAAAATGTGTTAATCAAACTAATTCAGAAGTGTTTGGAGTTTATTTAATAAAAATAATTAGTATAAAACAAATGTTAATCAACCAAATTTGGTAAAAAATAATTTAATAATGCACGTGTCATCCCGTTATAACCAAATTTTGACGTTAGGTTAATTCGGATACTTTTTAATGAAGTTTTTGTGATTTGGGTTCTTTTAGGGTACCGCAGACGTTTTAAATCCATTAAGGCCCTTGGAATATATTTTCACTCGGCTTGTGCACTCAACATTTTTTAGGAGAATTCTTGACTTAGTTAAGTTACTTGGTAATTTGAAGCTAAGCCCCCCCCCCCCCCCCAATCGGAATAGGTCTGAGTGTTAATAGTAAAATAAGTTTCTACGAAAAAGCGCATATCTCGACCAGAAATTCAAATTTTGTAGATGTACATCTAAAGTTTCATAGCAGAAACTGTTGAAATTGCATCAAAATACCACGGGAATCGTTCCTCAAATTAATCCACTTGGCCTGAAAATTACCGTTGTGTTCCATTTAAAACACCGGATTTTATTTTATTTAAGTCTGAGTTAGGCCAAATATCAAAATATGCACCTCTTTGGTGGTATTTTACCGATTTATTGGTTTACTGCGTGCGCCTGTGTGAACATAATCTTAAATTTCCAGTTTTTAGACGTGCGGTCTGGGAAATGAAAGGGAAATTATTTACAGGTATTCTATTAAGATGTTGAAAAACAATTTACAAGTTTGCGAATAAAAAAGGGGCATTATGTAAAATATTTGGAAATGATGAAAAGACGTAATTGCGACTTAAATTTGGAAACGTATGTCGAACACTTAGGAATAAAACAGCAAAGTTTTTATTTTTAAATACTCGACATGAAACTACATAAAATGTCGTTTCATAGATTTATTAAAAAAATCAATTTTCTCCGTTAAGAAATCCGAGATCCATAGGACAATAAAAATAATTCTTTGGAAATGTAAATAAAACAGTAAAATAATTGTATGAATCCAACCAAATGCGCTTTTCTCCGTAAGGGATGTATTTTGTTGAAAAGTGTTTCCAAATCAATAGAAAAGCCTTCGACGAGACCTCCGAAACGATTCGCGACTATATTCTCATACCCTCATGGGCCCTATATCATCTCCAAACTTCGTAGAATGTTTGTCTGTTCTCATTTAGGGTGAGAGGAAACAAAAGTGCCAAGGAAAGAGATTCCCCTTCCACAGAAGAAGATTGAGGCACCTATTCGGCGTTTTTATAAATGCCATCAGTTGATAAACTTCTGGTCCGTTTCTTCCATCAGATTGAGCTGCAGAATTTTCTTCAAATATATCTATATGTTGTACAAAAATATTTTAAAATATAGTATAATGATTTATTGACATTACTTCAAAATTAAAATTGAATTTGTTTTTTTTCGGTAACAAGCTTCGTGTTTTTAAAATAGTTATTAAATCTGAAGAAACTGTTTGAATTACATCAATAAAAAGACAACCAATAAATCACAAATTAATTTTATTACTTTTTAATTAATTTCGTCTCCGTTTTGAGACTATTTACTAATTTGTTAAAGAAATATAACCAAGATTTGAATGATAGTTTGTGCATTACAACCATATTTATATTGAACCTGATTTAGGAATGACATACTTTAATCCAAAATACAATAAGCTTACATTTAACTATTCAAAATTACTAAATGTTAACAGATTTAGATTCAAATTCTGAGGCCAATCATCATAAATTCAAACAGTTTAAATTGCTTTTTATTGATTTAAACTTAAAGTCAGATAATTCTGTTGGAATTACATTGAGAAAATGTTATTACTAAATATTTTTTTAATCCGTGTCAATTGTCAAGAAAATATCTTTAGTTATGCTTAGATTAGTTGTTTTTTCGTAATTACATTGCCTGCATGTGTGTATATGTCTGAATGTATTTCCGCATACAAATCAAAACGAGTGGACCAATTTCGACCAAATGTCGTGAACGTGTTCTTTGCGACCCGGAAATCACCACTGTCGGCGTAAGATCCTGATACAACCCCTAGGAGCGGGGGAGGAAAATTTTAATTAGCAATAAAGGCCAACATTTTTATCGTATAAATACATTCTTGGATCAATTAATTTGATAGTGTGTCCTCCGATATTGCTAGCGTAAGCAGAAAACAATCAATATTAGGCTCTATGAGCCGCTGAGTTTCATTCTGACATAAAAATGAAATATAAGTTACAGTTCATCCCCTAAGAGGAGGGTAAAACAGTTATCCGCATACTTTAACGGATGGAACAATATTGACCAAATTTTTAACAGGTGTTCTTGTTGAACCGAATTCAACACAATTAGGGTAATACAAGGTTACCACCACTTCCGGCGAGGGGAGGGGTGGAGGGGCGGTAATTTTAAAAAATCCATATATTTTTTGGAGCTATTAATTTGATAACGTTTCACTGAACTTGTTTACGTATAATTTCAACTCCATTCATCGTCTAAGGGGAGTATTCGTAGGGGTATAGGAGCGTCATGTGAAAATAAAAGTCAAATTTGGTATCGAAATCGGTGCTCTGTAAGTCTTTGAATTTGATTCTGACGGTTAGAATGTAAATTAAATTGCAGTTAATTCCCTAACAGAGGCATGGGGCGGCGTAAAACACACTTATGCGTCATAAATTTAAAGGCTAGAACAATTTTGATAAATATGTTTCCACGGCCACAATCCCTAGGGGGAGGGGGTGTAATTAGCGGAATTTTTAGATGTAATAAACGCTCATATTTGAGTCGAAAACACTGTTGAGGTTAATTATTTTCATAGAGTTTCCCCGACAATATTTGTGTATAATTTCGAATTTGAGTGGTGGGTGTGGAAATGAGTCATTAAAATAAAATAACAAGGGAACTACGGAGTTTGATGTCAAAACTGGTGTAATGCGAGTCTCCGTGTTACATTATGACCTTTAATAAGCGATTTAAGTAAAAAAATTCATCCCTAAGTTTTCATTTTATTAGAGTAGTGAAAACATTTTTAGCCCTATTATTGTTCTGGAAGCATGTTTGACTCTCGAGATACTGCGTGTATATTTGAGATTCATTTGGTGACATTTTCGATGCCGGTTTCATCATATGTTGACTTAGAATTAAATAATGTACCGGGATAAAAAAAAACACTCGTGCAACGCCGCCCCCAGCTAGTATAAAATAAATTGTTGAAACTACTTATACTCAATAACAGTACATTTTTGTTCTTTTTCGCTGTATAATGCATTTCAATACAACTTTCCTTAATATTCATGGTGAACTATTCTCCACTTTCCGTTGACACTTTTATGACTACAGTTTTATTCTGTGACTATGTTAATAAGCTTTTCTCCACCTGGTGCTGATTTTTAGGGCATTAACGAAAGTAACACAAAAACAGAGATAGTCACATTACAATTAAACGGTGACGAGATTGCGTGACGAGTGCGTTACGGTAGAAGAACTGAATGAACAATGAATACATATGTTTATTGTAAATACATATAAACAGACTTATACACTAAACTTTGAAAAAATGGTACTTCGGACCACAATGGATTGTAGAAACGTCTTTTTTTATGTTAAAAAAATTAAAAAACTTATTGTTTAAGTCTGTTATTCAGATTCGTAAATCTGCATCTGACGTTAATTTGTTCATATGAACAATGAATAATTCGAGATGCCCTTTTCATTGTTAAAGGGTGAGAAGTTTCTTGCAATCCGTAACAAATGAAGAATGTCAATAATAAATAATAATACATGTCCAACTGTACTATGTAAGAGGTCTTATGCTTACCTCGTGAGCCTTTATGGAAGATAAACTGTAAAACGAACTTTACAGGATGTCATTATTTGTAATGTCATTATCTTCAAAAGTCTTTCTTCATTACTTTTCTATCTCACACGCTTATTTACCTTTTCATTTACCTCGACTCTGAGAATCAGAACTAGTTTTTGTGTTTTCAAACACGTTTTCAATGGATAAACGCACGAACGCGAGTATTGCAATAATTTTTCCATTGAGCACAAAGCGAAATGTTAAACGTTGACTTTGGATGAAGCCCTGGCTACAAAAACAAGAAAAGTATTCTCACGTAACCCCGCTCAAAGAGATTATTATTGTGACGGAAGCAGAGGGTTACAAAAAATTATTTACGAATGAATGAAGGAACTTTCGATAAACTGCTGGGAATGGTGAGACCATTTTTGACGTGACATAACACTTATATGAAGGAAAGCTTACCAGTGACTATAACTGATGGTAACCTTGGTAACGCGGGACACCATTGACCAGGGGTAGTCCATGATTAAAAATTTGGTCCATGTGGAGCAACAAAAATTTTCATAGAACACAAAAATAGTATTGTGTATATATTTTTAAAATTTCATCACAAGTAAAATTTAAAAATATAATAATTAAATAGTCGGTATTATTTTATTTTATTGTTTGGCATATTTCTCATTTCAGTTGATGTCGTTTTTTAAAAGGTCATGAAATTTTTCAGAAGAATTTGTTAACTATATACCACACATAAATGGCTTTCAAAGTCTCAACACTTGTGATTTTTCCTGATGTCCACTTTCTTTACCAAAAAAAACGCGTTCAGTCGCAGCATTAGTTCCTAGTAAGAACACCGCGTATTTTGCATTTTTCTATAGAACAGAGTTTGTTTCAAAATGATGAAATGTTTGTATCTATATATTCTCTATTGTGATTCTTGCTGTTGCCTAATATTTAACCTTTTTCCGTATCAAGATATTTTCTAAATAATGATACCTCATTAAAAATATCATTTTCAGAAATTTTACTGTATGGTTAATTTTGATTAATATGATCGAATGATTTTCGCACATCATTCCAACTAAGTTATCGTTACAATGTAACCAAAGAAAATGTTCAATATCAGTGTAATGCACCGTCCCACTCTTCTAAATAATCTATGCAGTTAATCTAGAACTTTTTGACGTGATTCATGATATCTATACACTTTATTGGATTTTGTTCTTCTAGCTGGGTTATACTATAACCTATAGTTAACGGATGAAAATTATTTTCTAACCGCTCTTGACACTGAAATTTTAAATTATTAACTGCACTTGCCACTTCGATTACCCAAATTTTGTCACCTTCAACAAGTTGATGTGTACAAACTCTAGCCAATTTTTTTGAAGATTCTTTCTCAAAAAACTATTATATAATTCTAGGACATTTATCCTGTGATAGAAAATAGGATTTTAAAGGATCGTATATTTTCAAATTCTTTCGAAGGCTGGAAAAAGAGCTAACCAACACGTTTTAAAGTATCCAAGTATTTTCTGATATGAGACTTCTGCAGAGAAATATAAATACATTTTAATAACAATACTTTCCACATTTACGAGCAACGAGTCAGCAGCTGTTTGAATGGCATTATGTATTATGTGCGCTGTACAACCAACACCGATAATGTTTTTAATAATGTTTTTTCGAATTTATAAAAAATATTATATGTAATTCTTCTCGCTTTTCCTCCAAAATTTTCGTTCGTGTTGTCCATTTTATGTTTCAAATTTTTTTTCAAAATATTAAAAATGGAAATGAAAATTATTTCAGAAATATTGCCGGGCAAAGAAAAGAAATCTAAAAATCCAATTTTTATTACAGTTCCCGGATCAAAAAATCTAATAATGGTACGCAATAACTTTATATCCTTATGATTAGATGCATTAGAACACATGGATATAAAATTAATTTTCCTAGACTTTTGTTTAATATCACATTACACACAATTCCCTCGGATTTTGTTCCGGCACAGACAAGTTTTTACTTGAATAACTTTTTGACAACTTGTGATGTACAGTCCATAGATCTGAAGGAATGATTGTGATTAATAGCATGAAAAGCCCTCTGCTAAAACTAATTAATTTATGTCGTCTACATGAGTTATTTTCCGAAAATATTAGCATTAGAAGGAAGTGTCTGGGGTAAGAACAGAAGAGGGAGGCGAATGATGGAAATCGCTAAGCAGATTAGGGAGGATGTTGTAGTGATGCGAAAATTAAAATGTTTGCGCAGGATAGGTTAGCAATGAGGGTTGCACCAGACCAGTCTCAATACAAGAACAACAACAACTTTAAGTCCAAACAATGGTAGTCGAATTCTAACAACTGATCAACAATGCGAACTTCGATAAGCAGTTCTCAACATTTATTTGTTATTATGAAAGTTTAACATTATAAAATTAAAAAATAATAATATAAAACTTTATCATGTAGTGAAGTGGCCGCCGAAACCATTACATTTCCTTCCCGTTTTCCCGCCGTTCCCTAACGTATCGTGTGTTCTTTCCTAAAAATCGGGACTTTTTAAAAGCGCGGGACAAATTGTTAATAATCCCGCCAAAAGCGGGACGTCTGGTCACCTTACTTTAAGATGTTGATTCACTTTGAAGATCTCAAGTTATCAGCTATAACGTAACCTGCTTCAATAAGCATTGTTATCGTTGAAAATGTAGAGCGTGAAATTCTCACGCGGTCGGCCGTTAAACTTCGTCGGCGCTTCTCCCTGATTTTTAAAAAGTTTTACCTCCTTCCTATAATTACACCGAAGTGTATTGATTTTTCTTTTCACATCGGCACGAGTAGCCACTGGTCTTAGCTGCTTATATGTTAATAAAATTTTATCGTAGCTAACATTTTTGCGGTTTTTATTTTTGTAGTTTACATTTGTGGAATTCCACTGTTCCGAGAACGTTTCACAAGTAACAAAAAAGTTAAGCATAATTTCAACGGCGGTAGTATTTGAAGTGCCACGTGGCTGTCTATTGGGGAGATGTTCCCCGTCACTCATTTTGGTAATTTCACTAGACACTGTTGACTCGACCGGGTTTGACAATGAACCGAGTAATGATGGCGCACGATCTTCACTAATGTCATTCATATAATCACTAATCGTGTAAGGTCCGCTTAGGAAAAAACTCCAAGTTGTAAGACTGAATATGTTATTCATCGGTATCCCATACTCGAAAACCACGATATAAAATATAAGAGGTTTTAAGAGTTTTCGAGTGTCGATGTGGAGATTGGTTGGTTACCAAAGATGGGTTGATGCTGAATGAGATAGAACGGAAGCTACAAACCTCCTCTTGTGGTGTATCTAGACAAGTCTGTTAACTAAATGTTAAAAACCTTTGCACATCAATTCCCAAAACATTACGATTAAAATAACAATGCAACTAAACTACACACAACACGATGACTGATTATTTTTATTTTCAACGCATTCGATACACATCGTCTAATAAATTAACATGTTGATTGTAAATTAAAAAGTGCGGGACAATAGACACTACCTTCACATGCTTCTTTACGAGATGCTAAGCTTGGATAGAAACGTCGGTATATTCTAAATCTGTTAATAAGAGCAATATGTTTCGTAAGGTTTGTCTGTTAATTTCGTATCTATTGTTAATTAGTTCATTAGTGAATCTTCACACAACGCGTTTTCTCGGTGAAAGAATGAGTACTATACATGTCTGCAACCGACGCATATGAACTCTTATCCACATCTTTGTTTGATTGAGATTATACGGCGATTCCAGGGAACACCTGGTTCGCCTCCAAAAATTTAACTTCCTTGAGAAGCGTAGGATTACATGAGCTGTAAATCGATTTGGCTTCCCTTACATATATAGCCAGTCCGTGTCGTTTTCAGGTTGAGTTTTAAGGGGATATTTTTAAATTGTTGACTTCTTATTACATAAAACAACAAAAGTCAAACGTTGGTAAAACAAGAAAAATACATCGCGGCAAATGAACACAATGAATATTTCAACTATTTACGTAGAAATTATTTGGAAGAGTTTTTCTTACGAAATAAAATACTCGTACTCTTGATTGCCCCAGTCTGTTTAAGGTAAAGAAACCCCTAGCCCTCTATCGGAACTCCAGGGAACCACGAGCTCACTAGCATTCTCTGAAGCGCACCAATTTTCTAAGTCAAAATGTCGCACACACTTTCGGTAATTGTATTTCGAAAGAATTAAAGAATTCCTGAATATATGTATCATCCTTGTTTTTAAATTAAATATCGTAGTGATAAAACTTTTATTTTCGATATGTATGAAGATCTCATTTCTTAAACTTTCACATATGCCTACTGATATTTTAAGAACAAATTTACAGGATCTGAATGACTGATTTCTAAGACACATTCTTTTACATAGAATAATTATGCGTGCGGAATTCATAGTTGTAATACTCTTTTCCATGAAATCATTTTGTGTATATATAATAATCTTGGAATATTTTTGCAAGTGAATATTTTTATACTCAATCTGTCCTTCTCTGCTAAATATTTTGTTCACACATTCCCTGAGTCTCTTTATGTATCTATGTATTGTTTAATATGAACTTTCTTCCACATCAGCCTGGTTACAATTTCCTATTTCACAATGTGGCACACAATTTCAATTGTATTTCGAAGGAGTTTACAAATCCTTGAACATTACTGCGCATCCTATTTCTGCACGTCTACCTATTTCTCTCAGCTATACATGTATATGTATACTAAAATACAATTTCTTATGAACTAAACTGCATGATGTGTACATAAAATACGAATTCGCCTTTTTACGGTACTCTCAACAGATTTAAACCTATTTTACGCAATAATTATTTATTAGTAGAATGTACATGATAATTTTGTAACAAAAATTCTTCAAAATAATCGTATCAATTGCATTTTTTATTGTTTCTGGAGGGCTTCACTTCACTTTTATTATAAACATAAAATTAGACTTTCTACAAGAAGGGAATAGCAATTTATTTGTCCTCTTGGAAGCTTATTTAATACGTTCGTAAAAGGTAAAGAGTAAAGTAAATTATAAAATTTAGATTATATTTCTATACGTTCCGAGAGTACTATCAAATGAAATACGACAGAGATCTTATGGAAATAAATACTTTAAACGTATTAAAGGCACGTTTGGTAAATAACCCCAAAATAAGGAGACAAATAAGGATGTTTTATTGTATATAAATAGACACTTTCAAATTCTGCTGAACAAATGCTAAGCGATTCGCACGAAATTCTTGAATAACACTTCCCGTATTCCGTCATGTCTCTCGAGAGTATTTTCAACGAAAAAAAGTAAAAAGTTATTTTTTAAGCTTTTGGTTTTTGGTTAAAAAAACAAAATGTTTTATTTTGTGTGTTTTGAGAATATTGAAGTTTTATTTACTATTTTAAGAAAGTTCAAACGGAATATGGGAAAGTAATTATATTGCAAGGAGAAGAAATAAAATCCCTGCAATTTTCCAATGATATTGCAGTATTAGGAGAGTCAGAATAAGTGGCATGAACATGGTCCTGGAGGAAGAGTACAACATGAGGATTAATCGAAGGAAAACCAAGGTGATGGAGTGTACTATGCGAAATAGTGGAATAACAGAGGGTGTTAGATTGGGAAGGGATGTTTTGAAGGAGGTTAAGGAATTCTGCTACTTTAGTAGCATAATAACTAGGGATGGTAGACGTATAGTAGACATAATGAGTAGGATAGCACAGGTAAGGAAGGCTTTCGCAAAAAAGAGGAATTTACTTACGGGTAATGTAAGTGTGAATATTAGGAAATCGTTATTAAAAATGTTCGTGTGAAGTGTGGCATTATATGGGTGCGAAACGAGGATGGCAGGAGTTGCAGAAAGGAAAAGAATAGAAAAGTTGTGCTATAGGAGATTGCTGAAAGTCAGATGGGGGGGATAGAATCACTAACGAGGAAACTCTAAACAGAATAGGGGAAGAGTATGGAGGACGTTGATCAAAGTCTTAGGACTGAATACCACAACACACATTTACTGTTGTATAAAATCCTGACTACCTATTTAAACAAATTTTGAGAATGGTAGAAAGCTTTTAAAAAATTATATTTTGAGTAATTTATGCAGTTATAATTGATTTGTACCAAAATGTTTAATAACGTATGAAATGTTTTATCGTGGATTGAAATTGATGACATTTAAATAATTTAATGAGATGATGGTTCAGTTTTAATATTCATTTGCTGCAAGACTATAGAAAACATTTTATTTTCTGAATTTAGATCCAAGGAAAACAATGTAAATTATCCTCCGATATTTTCGCATAAAAATATATTTTTTTAACTTCTCTTTGAGAAATTTGTTGACATAAATTTCATAACTGACTGGCAATATTTATTTTAAAGTATAGCCACTTTTATTACACTTCCGTATAAATTACATATTCTACATTACATATTTGAAAATAGTTATTGTGTAAATAAATAATCCACTTAAATTTCTCGTATTTTGCTTTAAGATAGTTTTTACGGGATTCAAATAGCGATGATTTTACATTTCTGCTTTTGGAGTGTCGAGTCATTTGGTCCGAGAGGAGAGGGAGAATGTCTGTCTGCAGCCCTTAAGCAAACCATGGCATTGTCACTCTATGTTTATTATTATGCTCTTTGGTAACAGCAGCTAAGCTTTTCGAAAATTGCTGTCGACAATGCATTTCTTTACTGTGTTTCTTTACTTTGCTCAGCAGTGACTCGTGAGTTCAGCGATTTCTATTATCAGTAATGACATGCAAAAAATCCTTCTTTAACATGGAAAGTTGTATTCTTCCTGATTTATCAATTCGTTTTCTTAATTTCAGAGACTGGAAGCTCCCAATTTGATCGTTTCGTCCACCTGCTTGGAGACAAAGTGCGACTCAGAGGATGGGACAAATACAGAGGTGGACTGGACGTCAAAGGTAGGAACAAAAGTTTTATACTATTAAATTTTAGCGTTATAATTATATCCTTGTGACATTAGACAGCTTAATTGCGGTATGGAATTGTAAATGAGACGTTAATTTCAACTTCAGTGACTACAATTCTGGAAACTAATGCAAACACTTCATCGTGGTATCGTGCACTGATCTGCTTGTTTTTGTTCCATATTCAACTGATGTGGAGGAACCAATTCGGCGAAAATTTTTCGGTATGTCAGTACTTTGTTAAATCCGGTGTACAAATTCGTAACTTTTATTTTACAGTTACCAGAATAATGAAAGCCAGACATTGTTTTGAACAAACGATAATTTTATTATTTTTTAAAAAAAATAATACAGTTGGTGTCATAATTAAAAATATCTTTTGCGGAATTGAATTGCGGCCCTAAAGAGAGAACAATGGAGAACTCGAGAATATCGGTACTGTTGCTAACAAAAGTTTACGTGGACTGCAGGTTTATAAATTTTATTTGATGATGGTGTTGTATTCGCAGGGGAAGATACATTTTGTACTAGTCATTTACACCCTTTATTAAATATAAAATCTTTTTTTTTACGGCGAAGATGCTTTTCGGTTAAAGAGAACCCGTTTCAGATGTGAAAAAAAAGGGAGTAACATGGTGACAAATCTGGTCTGTATGGTGGATGTTATAGATGATCCCAGTGAATTTTCTCCTATTTGATCTCAGTTACAGTTACGAACGCCATGTGAGGCCTTGCATTGTCGTGAAGGAGGATTACACTTCTGATTGGGAATCGCCGTCTTTTGCTTGGATATGCAGCTTTTGTTTTGTCGAGTAGTTCACTGTTCGGCGATCGTGGAGGTACTCAACCAAAAGAATGCCTTTGAAATCCCAAAACAGACAATCGCGTTTTTGGCTTTCTTCTTCTTTTTTTCTTCTTCTTCCAATGGCTCAACAGCCCTCTTGAGGGCCTAGGTCTACCGGATTGTCATCTAGCGTGACACATTCCGAATTTTGGGGTGATACGTGGTCAGTGTATCAATTCCCCATCAGCCTTAATCCCGGTCCTCGCGACCATGACGACACAAACATCCAAGCCCACGCCAGGATTCGAACCTGGGACCCCTGAGTTGTGAGGCAGCAACTAGAGGCTAGCCACTACACAACAGGAGGTGCAACCTCATGTCTTAGTCGCCACTCTTTGCTCGCCAGTTTCGATTAAGACGTATAGTGATGAACCCAAGTCTGAGGAAGCCTTCACCAAAAGCCGTGACAAATCTCGAAACGGGCGTTTTTCTGATCAGGAGAAAGAAGCCGAGTATCCCACCTCGCCGAGATCTTTATGAAGCCAAGTTCCTTTCTGATGATGGAATGTGCGCAGCCGTGACAGACCAGCTGAAGAAGCAATTTCGTCAACGTTGAGGCGCGGTCTTCCTCCAAAAGCTCCCTTACTGCACGGATGTTGTTCATCTGTGATGGAAGTTCGAGGATGCCGATCGTGACTCTGATTTTCCACCATTTCCCGGCCTTCAAAAGAACTGTTGTGCCACCCGTACACGCGGGTTTTGGAGAGAGTGTCATCCCCGTAATCGAGTTAAAATTTCTAAGGTCTCACTCCTTCTCTCGTCAAAACTTTATAATAATCCGTTGCGCAACGGAAGCAGGTACCTCTTGCTCACTCATTGTTCTAATTTCGAATGAATGAGAGTACAATTGGCAGTGGTTGCTGTACTGGAATGGAGAGACCCACACGGAATTCATGATAAAGCGGCCGGGCCCTCCGACTCTCCCGTTTATATTTGACTGACCCGCGTCGCGCCATGTTTCCAAAGATGAATATCCAAGTCTAATTAATTTCCTATGTAAAATGATGTCCCTCTTGGGCAGCACTCATTGTTAATTATCAATACTAATTGGGAAGCTCGTTACGAGTAGTAGCAACAACACTTTCACCAAGTAGGCAAGGTTATCATTACTTAAAGTTGTAACACTAATATTTTATTATATGTAATACCAATATTTCATACATCTGTACCTTCTCTTTTTTTAAATAAATACTACAACTTGTTTTGGCCCCTACAAAGAAGGTGGCCCATCCCTCATCAAGGTACCTGTTTAGCCTCCGCCTTTTTGGTGGTTTTATGCTTTTATCACCTTCGCAAGGATCACGAGGCGTAGACAGGCATTTGGCCGCCAGTGGCTCTTTGGATTAAATATTAAAAATAAATTTCTTATTAATTTCTCATTTCTTTGCGTCTTTCTATCATTGAAATCGGTTCTCTCCAGTATATCAATAATTTTACTGCCGAGTACTGTAAATCAGACTGTCTCCACAGCAATTCCAGAATTTCCCTTGTTTGTAAAGAACCAACTGCGTCACTGCCCACAATTTGTAACTAGCCTATCCTCAGCAGCAGTCTAGTTATCTTCTCGGCTTGAAAGCTCTGTATAGGCAGTCCTAACCAGATTAACTTAGAGCCATTTGATGAATGAATATAAAATTCACTTGAATGTTCAATCAAGGCTAATGATGTTTGCTTGTATTTCAGGCGACATGACTGGACGTTATTCGGTTTATACAATCTACGAAGGACATGAAATTATGTTCCACGTATCTACTCTGCTGCCATATTCAAAAGACAACAGACAACAGGTTTGCTAAATTCCGTAAAATATATTTGTTCTGTTACAGCCTTGTTCGTCCTAACTGCGTAACCATTCTGGTTAGCTATTCACCACCACCTTAAGTGTAAATGATTAAATTTCATTAATTATACAAGTTTTCTGCCGACATCTACAATCCGCATAAGTCTTTTACTGGGTGTACTTCTATAAGGACAGAATAATAAAGATGCTATTCTACAATTAATGATTTTTCATATATGATATTTATAATATTCTATTATTTTATCAAATAGAAACAAATGTCGAATTAAGCTATTTATGCTTCTTTAAACATATAAATTTCATTCTAACGGTTTCAGTAATTTTATAATATTAATAATATCAACTCATTTTGTAAAATAATGCATTTTTTTTGTTTAGGTTGAAAGAAAACGACACATTGGAAACGACATAGTCAATATAGTATTCCTCGATGGAGGTTTCTCTCAGATGCCGCACTTCAGCCCTTCATTTATTAAATCACAATTTACTCGTATCCTTTTCGTTAATGAGTGTTTATCACACTGAACATAAAGAAAACCTTGCGCCACAATTTGTATAATAAGAATATTACTGTGTCACCAGAGGACTGTAGAATTTTGCATATAAAATTGTAACCATTTTCACAATCGTCAACAATTATTAACTCTTATTACATTGTTAAATGTCCACTATATGCACAGGCTTTTAGTTCTTTAACAACAGTCATATGTAAGAACGATACATAAAATTAAAAAGAATCTTATATTATTCCTTCCGTCAATGTGTGAATTGAAGAATTTGACGGATAAATAATGTAAGGGAAAGTGATATGGATCTGCTTTTGGAAGTCTTTATTTGGTGGATGAAATTAAAGAGATAAGAATCCAAAATGTATAAAATTGTTGATGACTGTGAACATTACTTTAATGTATAAAATTAAAAGGTATTGTAAGCAACCCACGTCTAAGTCGAGAAACCGAATCTGTTCAAATTCACTTCCCTTAGGCGTTCTTATACCATTCATCTCATTGCTGTGATTTCTTTTTCTGTTTATCGCTGATTCCCTAGAAGGTTTCTGCTGACTTTGTGAAGATTTAGGTTGCTTTCTTCTCCGCTGTTCTAAGACTTTGTTTGTCCCTTATGATTTCCTATACGATTCATTCTATTCCCATGTAATGTTGGTGTATTGTAGTGCTTTGCCCAGAGAAGGTTTGTCTATCTTTAGAAGATTTAGGTTTCTTCCTCCTCCTCCCCCTCCCTCGCCTTTCAGGTCAAAAAAAGGTCCTGCCCTAAAGACGTAAAGAACTTGCAAATCGATAGATTGTGCCCTTGTGTAGCCTGTCAAACGAGATAATAAAATTGTTGTTTAGTGTGAAATAATGCTAAAGTTAAACTAACATTTTATTTAAGCAATGATACTTTTTAATAATAATACAAAAGGTTTTATGAGTCGCAGTGCAATTGATTGAGATATCCGACTCTGGCGCCCCAGACGGATTTTCGAGTCGCTTCTCCGAAGCCACATTCATGAAAAACTATTAAATAAAATGTTATTTTACGCTTTATAATCATAAGTCATAAAAATATATTATTCTAGTTAATTATATAATGATAAGACCCGCACGCACACAATTTTATTTTTCCTGGATATGTATATGTTTCTACACACATCATTTCACGGTAATCAAACCGAAGTGACGGTTCTTCTTATTAATATAATTGACCGTTTATGTATATTTTTCTCTCTGTATGTGCCGCATACACAAACCTGAACGCGTGGAGCAATTTCGACCAAAATTTGTATGCGTTTCTTGCGATGCGGAAGCAAGCCAGAACTGTAAGGGTAAAACACTACTACCACCCCTGGGGGCGGAGGTGGAGGGTACGGAAATTTAAAGCACACATAAACGGCAGTTGTTTGCATGTATAAATAAATATTTTTCGCGATTAGTGAAATGGATAGATTCTATCTCGGTATTGTACATTATTTTTAAGATACTGAGTCATCGAGGTGCTTATGATAAAATTAATCTATTTTAAAGTAGGGGGCGTGAAAAGGTAAATTTTCAAAAATGTGACGGTCTCGCTCATGGATTAATCACGTGCTAACAAAAGGATTACTGTATTATTAAGTACTGTAGAGGGCTAATATAACGAATTCCTGGACTTCGCCGAGCACCCATATAGCCTATATAAATAATTAAAAATAAATGTAAGTTTTATGTTTGTTTGTCCCATATGCGTCACTATATCATTCATCCGATTGCAATGAACGTTTGGTAAATTGTAGTACTCACCTCAGAGAAGGTTTCTGTTGGTATTTCGAATATGTAGATCACTTTCACCATCACATCCCCCCTTTTTTGGGGGGGTTAACAGGCTACATGAGAGTGATCCTGAAACAGACAACTCCCCTTTAATAGCATAGGAAGGGAATTGAAAATGGGGGGATGTGGAAGGTACAGCAGGGTAGCCAAGAGTTGACTAGGGCCCCCGGGCTATAGTTTAAGGATTCTACCCGGTGTTTCACCTAACGAGGTGCAGGGAAAACCCTAGACCCTTTTTGATTCAGGCTAAAAAGGGCCCACAATCGAAACTACTGCGAAAATTCCTCAACAGATGTCGGGATAGTCGCACGAAGTTTTCGAGAATTCTTTCTTCTTCCACTATTTAGCCGCGTGTAGGTTCAAACCTTGCTCTACCTTCCGCATCTCCCTTTGTCAATTCCCTTCCTATGCTATTAAAGGGGAGTTGCCTGTTTCAGGATCACCCTCATGTAGCCTGTTACCCAAAAAAAAAAGTACGAGTCCGCACCCTTGATAATTGTATTAAATAAAATACAAACAGCAGCATTTCAGTTGGTGTGCGAACTGATGATAATAAATAACACAATCGTCTTTGTAGCTTTTCCCAAGTTAATTTGTAAAAGTCGTGAAAAATCATTATTTCGCTTTCTAGTCATTTATGTCACACAAACGACAAGCGATATGATTTATATATATATATATATAATGTGTGTGCACATACTAAATAACTGTAAAATTTCTTTACTGCACTATACACAGCGATTAGATTTTATTATAACTCTTTAAAACTTTATACTAAAATGTTTCCAAAAATCAATGGAAATACAACTATAGCAAAAGTTTTTCCATCTTTCTAAGAAAATGCATATATTCGAAAACTCCTGTGTTTAAAGGAGGTACAAGATTCTAATGTACAAACCCCAAAAATTTCTGTCATGTACTTAAGGAAAAGGTACACTTTATATCGCAAATATAGCATAGTCAAGCGGAAACACTTCTGCCCTCTTAAAGTACCGGGATTACGTTTAACTCTTGTAAGGTAAAGGGATTATGTTTTACTTATTTAGTGTACCGTGTGTATTTTGGACTCCCTTTAGAGTACCGTGAAAGTTTAAACTTAATTAAAGTACTGGAAATATTTTTCACTCTCTTAGAAGACGGCTTTTTTAGACGTTTAATGTAGTTAGTCAGTATCCTGGTTAATTTTAAGCTAATCCCCAATCAGGTCGGTCTGTCCCCATAAGGATTTATGCCAATTAAATCACAAGTTGACCAAGAGATTAATGTCGAATTAATTGATTTTCAGGGCGAATATAATGAACACCCGGACAACACCGGGCATCCAGCTCGTTTTATATAAAAAAATATTGTTTGAAAAGTACACACTTGGGTTCATAAATTTATATTTTGAGTTAATAGTAAATATTCTCTCAAACTAATCAGTAAACTTTTCCTATTTCGTGCATTGTTATAAAAATAAGTTGGGGATTATCTATTAGGCTTATATGAGAAAAAGACATATGTTGCATACTAATAAATAGATTTCAGGATACCCGAGACAAACAGTATTACTCTGAATTTAGTTTGAGTTTAATATCAACCCCTATCTGCACGGTGAAAGATGATTAGGTAAATATAAAGCGAAATAACGCAGATTGAGGTCGAATCTGTCCTTGGTTTGAGATCTGATATTCACAATGTGGCCTAACTTCCGAGTTCAGCTCTTTAAAAAAAAGGAGTGTGGTGACATGTTGTTAATTATGAAATGCCAAAATGGACTGTGACTGATGTCGAATTCGGTATTTTGGGGTTTCGCTGGGTTGGTTTGTGACATTCAATGTTACGGTTAACATTAATTTTATATCCCCTCGACCTTGGGGATGGGGTTGAGGATTGTAAAAATTGTTCAGAACAGCCTTTTTAGTGCCGAATCCATCCTTTTCGAGGAACATGTAACGAACCGAGACACTCCCGATGTTTGTTAATTCAAAATACCCGGGCAACTCCGGGTAATCATCTAGTGAGACTAATTAAATTTAGGTGATAAACAATACTGAATTGTTTTCTTGTTTTTAGTAGAGTTCCTTAACTGTGGCAGATGTTTTTGCGCTTGTAACTCATTCACCGGAAGAAAGCAGCTATCGACTGGCCATATTTTCCGAAGAGTCAGTCCCTCTCTTCGGACCTTCACTACCGTGTCCTCCCATATTTTACAACTACCAGGAATTCAGGGAGTTCCTACTAGTAAAACGTAAGTAAGAGCTGGTATATAAACTGTTTGTTCTTTTGATTGTCGCAAATGAGTAGCAATCAACACGAGATTTAAGAATTAATTGTTGCAGTCTCTATTTTTTCCTAAATACCAATTTAGGTAATTTATAGCTGATAATTATTAGCTCTGTCCTGAATGCTGAAGCTTCGTTTTTGGTACCCTGCAGATGACTAAAACGGTAGAAATCAGTATGAAGACACATTGAAACTGATTACGACTTAATAGTATATAACAAAGCCACATTTTAGGCAAACTAATGTAATAATTTAATATAAATTCTGGGGGAATATTTTTATTTTCAGTTACTTTCGCTATCGTAGCATCATCTGTCGAAAAGAAGGGGGAGGGCGGGAGGAATACCCACACATGTCTTGCGTGGGTAACGGTAAGGTGGACCATGACAAAGGGGTGAGTAGGAAAATTCAGAGGTCAGTCGGGAAGGACACGGAGAAGTATAAGCACTCAAACACAATCATAGACGAGTTTAGAGGAGTAGCTGTTTCGACGCCCGCAAACCAGAAGTCTGCAGGGTTCCAGGGTGGAAGAAACCGACGGATAATTGCCGCCTACCAGACAGCGGAGATGTTAACAGGACGGAGGGAATTATATATCAAATATAACCTGGATCATGTGCCACAAGCCCGTCACAAAAAGCAAAACCCCCACGCGTACCCTGATTTATAGAGTACTCGTATGTTTTATTTTGTTTAAAATAAATCTTAAATAATCTCCGACGGATTTTTACAGACAGCTTTCATTTTTTATTTAAACGACGTTTCGGCGCATATTCGCACCTCCTTCAGGTTTATAATCTGTGAAATACATATTTCAATATGAAAATACTTATGTATAGCACATATATATAAAGGAATAAACTAACAACTCACCAAATTATTGTTAAAATCCAACTATTAAAAACTATAAAAATTGTTGTAATCGTCAATTTCTTTCTACCAAAGTGAGGTCCGAGACAGCACTAAGAACTTATCTAGTCAACAGTTTGCACAAGACTAAATAATGGCCCATCTGGTATTTAGGGGTTTGACCTGTCGTATTGTAAATTTAACAACCGATCCCCGTAGCCTTGGGCTAGCGGCGGCTACTCTCACTATTGTCAATATCAACTTTGCAAAATTTAAAGTAAGAACATAGGTAGGTTTTTATCCTTTAAGAATAATAAAGTCAGGATTATATTCTAATAATGTTTTTTACAAATTATATAAAAATATTTATACGTAAATTGTAACACATATTAACAACTGTTAAAAATTTCTAAACTGTGGACTATACACTTCAAATTGAAATATGTATTGAAGAAAGTGCGAATATGCGCCGAAACGTCGTTTAAATAAAAAATAAAAACTGTCTGTAAAAATCGGTCGGAAATTATTTAATTTGTGATTTTAATAGCAGACGTTAATGGATTTAATAAAATAAATCTTTTATTTATTGAAAATTCAATTAATTTAAAACTCCCATAAGAAAAACGAAATAGACTAATAAACTGTTTAAGATCAATGATAATATTAAAAAGGCAATTACACTAAGTTAAAAGCGGTGATTTTAAATAATAGAAAATTTTTATAAAACACTTAACAAGACATCATTATTTAATTCATAAAATACAAAAAATAATCAGTTTCCTGACATTAAATAAAACAAAATTTTGGAATTTGGTATGATTGTTGGGTTGCGATGAGTACTCGATGAGTACAAAATCGTTGTGGAAACTGTATTATAATGATGTATCAAGTTTAAAAGGTTCAGTTACAGATGAGGATGAAAGTCGAAAGCTACTGCAGCTAAATGTATTGATGGACTTATTGGCTTACCAGAACATAGTCCTTGAATATCTAATTTAGTTAAAGTTACCAACTTTTTCATGTCAATATTAGACAGTTCTGTCTTATTTTAACACTGGTACCACTCCAGCTTATGCACGTCAATATTTCTTTTTTCAAATCCAGAATTTTCTTCACTCCTTTATGTTAAAGACTCTGTATCTGAGAATGATGAAAATTGGACTTATACCATTATGCATATATTATCGTATGTGCTGATAAAATACTTTTAATATCATCTAACATGCACTAATAAATATTTTTATTGGTCATACAGTGATTAATGGAGAGAAGGCAGCTTTCAACACCCCAATCTTTTCTCAAAAGCGAGAACGCACATTGGATATGCTTATAAAGGACCTTTTTGCGGAACATATGAGTGACAGCAGAGGAGTAAGTAAAAATTTAATTACAATAAATATTATGCGTTGAAATTGTAATAAAATAAATCAACGATTAAGGAGGGGTCATCTATATAAATAAAAAAGAGAGTATATGTGCCGCGTATGCGTTCATGTACCATTAATCCGATTTTGGTGAATTGTAGTGCTCGCCCCAGAGAAGGTTTCTGTCGGTCTTTCAAAACTTTAGGTTCGTTCCTTGCTACCGCTAATTGGCCAAGAAAGGTCCCCCATGAAGACAGTTTTAAAAACTGATCAACGCGAATCATACGATGTTTTCGAATAAAGTTTCTCGTTTTCCGACAGGAGTCTCGCGAATTGATCTAACGAGATAAGGTATATAGAACTTGAAACACTATATGATTATACATCTGTTAAGCGTGAAAAAATATTTAAAGAGTTAAACATTTATTTAAGTCATGAACTTTTAATTAGTTAATCCATATGAAAAAAAGGTTTTAAAGTGGCAGTGCAGATGATTGAGGCTCATCATGTATAGAAGTTCAAATGTCACACACACTATATTATATTTTTCACTTATATTATTTTACGCTAATTGGACCGAAGAAATGGTTCAACTATCTTCTGCTTATAAATATAATTCACTGTTTGTGTCTATTATTGTTTACGTATCTGCCGCATTCAAATTCGACCAAATTTTGTACACGTGTTCCCTGCGTCCCGGAAACAAGCACCGCGAGAGTAAGACCCGACTATCACCCCTGGTGCCTTGGATGTATGGGATGGAAATTTAAAACACGCGTGAACGGCGAAATTTTCAGTCAATAAATATTTTTCTGGGAGAACGAAATTGATGTTGTTTCTCCCGATGTTTCATGTATATAATTTGAACCCCATTCACCACGGGAGTGGAGCTTCCATAGGAGTGGAGTTGGAGGGGCGTGTCGAATCCGAGATTATGGAAGTCGCTAAGTACAGTTCTTTCATCCAGCACACAACATCTGTAGTAGTTCAGCCCCATGGTGGGGTTGGAGCAGGATGAGGTCAGCGTCTGTTGTTTAAAAAGAATGCGGAAACAACCGGGTTTGTATTGAGTATTCTTGACTCTATTCGTGTACCAGGAACATTTTTGACTTTCGTAAGGTACCGGTAGTATTATTCATTCCCTCAAGGCACCGGGAGTATATTTGACTCTCAGCGTGTCGGAAATATTTTTGGCATATATTAAGGTACCGAAGTTTTAATAGTACACTTTCATACTTTTTTTAAGTTTCTGTGTTTATTTAAGGTACTCGAGATACTGTGAGCCATCACGCTGGTTATAATGAAATTAACATTCCATCAGCTCTCGTAGGGCGTGAATAGATAAATTTTCAAAAATGTGACGCTTTCGCTGATGGTGCAGTGTTGAAAAAGAGTAATCTATCGAACTAAATACTGTAGCGGGCTAATATAAATGATTTCCCGGGTAACGCCGGGTACAAAGCTAGTTACATAATAAACAATTTCGAAAACTAATAAAGTTTTTTTTATATCAGCTGATTATTTAAATGGTTGAGTAAAATGATTAAGGAATGAAATCTTAAATTGGGAAAAGTAATTGATATGAATGGGTTTCAAAGGCTTTATGCAAACGGTGGGAAGAGAAGCCTGGATGTTCACACAGGAAGGCTGAATAATCTCTCGACTACCGTTCTTTTGTGTCAATGGACCGAATTCCGTCAGACCCAGCGAACGATAATTCTCTAGCGATTGTTTGCACACAATGGTCTAGTTTGAGAAGTATTATCCCAGCAGTGCAAGTAGGGGTGTCATATGACGATGTTGCCTCCAGAACATGCTGAACCGACGAGCATTCAGCGACGTCCTTCCGGACCCGCCGCGAGGCTCCCGTCGCAAGGAAGAAGCGAGGCAGGTGGAGTTCGTGCGCGCGGGTCAGGCCCTCAAGCTGGACACCATCGTCCGTGGAGACGCACCTACAAGCCTCGCCACCACGGGTCTCTTCAAGCGCGCCCCCTGGGAACCCGCATGCTTCTACCCCGACTTCTCCCACGAAGTCGTCTGCGGAGACTCCTGGGGCGACATGCGCCTCTTCATCGGCACCGAGTCTGGTGTCTACCTCGTCGACGGTAAATGCCACACCTACGCTACTCTGTCGTAGAAATACACTTATATTTGTTCTGAAATTTTTCTGTTTCTCTTTCAGCTGACACTCTGTCGCATAGATTGGTTTTCGATAAATCCTTGCCGGTGAAACAGCTCAGTGTAGTAGAAGCTCACGGAATACTTCTCCTTAGAGCCGACAAGGGTTCGTATTTCTGTAATTTATATATTTTAACACAGTTTATGGAATCTTTAACATTTCTTGGGGAATATTATATATCAGGAAGATATATGTTATTTTCGATTTTTTTAGGCCGTGACAGTAAAATACACGTTTTCCGACTTTCCGACTTCGACGGTGAGTTTAATGCAGATACACCAGCCAGAGGACGACAAGATGTGAAGGAGCACCGGTTGGAACGAACTCGAGGTTGTCACTTATATGGAATTAGCAGACCTGGAGGATCTCACCTGCGAATGGTACGGGTATCTTCGCCATTAATGCCGTCCTTCACCACTGGAGATAACAAAAAAAAATAGCTTTAGCCCAGTGTTTATTTTTATACTGTTTATTCAACCTCATCTAAAACACATACTTTCTTACTGTCAGAGATATCAGCCAGTTTTTCCATAAATTCTTACTAAATTCAATTTGTTGTAAGTGTTAACCAGGAATTCCACTCACTGTCTGAGCGTGAACAACACAGAAGCAAAATAAAGATGTACATTAGAAAACCATCAAGAAAGACTACTGGAAAGAGCAGAGTGAATTTCTACAATAGAGACTATAGCAAGAGGTATAAATCAAAATCGGTTTGAACAAATGGGAAGTGATCGACAGATAGGAGAACACTAAGCATAAAAGGGAGTAGAAAATACTCCATTTGGAACAGCAGCTATATTTGCATACACAGCTGGTATATGAGAGTCTGAATTGCCATTCACTTACAAAATGACTAACTCATTTTCCACCTACTACTTCCACACTGATTAAACTGACACAATCAGAGGAATTGTATCAAATACATTTTCTGATAATAACAGATGACATGTAGAGTTCATTTTTATGTTAATATTAATTATATTTTGTAACTTCAATACAGTAATATTTTAAGTTCATTAAGTTGAACTTAAATAACAATAGAAAATATAATGAAAATAGTTCGCAGTTTATTTTTGATAACTTTTTGTAGCATTGGGAAGTTATTCACCACTGCTAATTATTTAATGTATGAAAACTACAATGAGAAGATCTGGGAAAAAATTGAGAACAATTTACAGCAAATATGTAAACAAGTTTCTGTGAGGTAATACAGTGTAAAGAGTCATTTAGTCAATCATTTTTTCTTGTGAACTAGCCAGAGCTACCTTGTAGCCTAAATAAGAAACAACTGCTACTTAATTCTCTTTCCATGAATTGCTAAAGAGAAACAATATCTCTATACCACTAAATAATTGACAATATTATTGTTTTCAATAAAAAATTGGTACTATTATTTGTTCATATTTAATTAATCATGTTTACAATGCCATAAAAATTAAAACTGAAAGTAAATAAGTAAGTCAATGTGGTAAAAATATTTTCAATAATCTAAATGAATTGCATCCACAGAAGCCTGAGAGGCCATTAGACTCTTTAAATCCATTTAATTTATGTTATCATATACATGAAGTGTGTATGCTGATAATTTATTGTTCAGACACTGCTGTAAATATGAAGATGAAGTCTGACTGCATGTCTCAAACTTCTGATTTACAGAAAATATGTAAACAAGTTTCTATAAGCAAATGCAGAGTAGGCATTACAATATTCCTCAAATACAACTAATAATATGTAACTATTCAAATTAAAACAACTCATGTGACAATTTAAATGTACATATCTTGTGAATCTCTTCAAGTAATGGGCATTTTATGGTACTATTTCTCATCACAAGTTTCAACTTTACCTCCTAGACTCATTTTTTTTATTTTCTGTATTTTAATAAATGTCATTTGTGGTTCTTGGTGTATTTAGCCAATTATGGCACTAAACATTAGATTTTAAAACTATGTGTGTCTATATAAAATGGAAGGATACATTTGTATGTAGTCTTATTTAAAAGTGTTTCTGACTTATCATAGTGGATCAATGTTGTAGAAGAAAATTTTACACAGCAAAACTAGTTTCAGTGATACAATAATATCGAATATATTTAGAAACTCGCATTATATTTTCAAACAGTTTATTTATTATATTATTTAATAAAGCCATATTTGTTAAAGGTTGTGGCTTCAGGACGAAAACTTTTGGTGATGCAATGGAGACATTCTGCAGCTTGGACAGCTTGGTGTCCAGCAAGTGACACTGATACAGTGGATGGATTTCAGTACATTCGAGTATGTAGTCCAACATTATAAATTACATCCAAATAAAGAGTCATCTAATGTCCAATTCAACTAATAATAAATTTTGAAATAATTCCTTAAATTAGACAAGAAAATTGGATGCAAATTTTTGTCATTAAGTTGAACCAAATAAATTATTTGCTCTTAAAATTATTATTTTAACAATTATACTACTGGCCACTTATATTTTTAAAGGGTATTCATGTATTGAATAACTATTATAGTCTATTCCTTAAGTAAAGAAAATATGAAATAACTAATTTATATTTGATATTATAAAAATGCAGTCTTTTTAGAGAATATGTATATCTGGTATATGTTCATAGCTGTAGTCTATTTACTAGAATAAACAGCTTTGGGAGTGCTCAGAAACCCACAGGGAAACCAAACAAAATAGTAGTTTTTCACATAAAAATAAATATTGCAGTCATGAAATAATATAGTTTATTATCCAAAATAACCACAATTATTCCTTATTCTTCTTCAATGTTTTGCAGTTGACATAAAAAACAGAGATATCTTTTAGAAATAAAGCTTTAATCCTAATCCTAGCCTTGCTTTTGTACATAATCAATACCTTCTAACCTCAAAACACATATGAGTTTTCTTTGTTTTAAAATGATTCACACATTTTTTTCCTTTCTTGTAAATTGTATTATTTCCAGGCATTTTAGTATTTTGCATCAAACTTTTCATATATTTTTTATTCTAGGAAATTCAAGTATCTGAACAACCTACACTAATCACATTAATAGATGCAAGCCCTGGAGGCAATGGTGATAGTCACATATGTGTTGGCTATCGCCACCAATTTGACCTTGTCAATGAACACACTGGAGAAGTTGCTCATCTCCATGCTATAGATGGATCAAGAATACACCTTGTAGCAGCCATTGATCTGTATGAAGATGAAGAGCCCGAACTACTACTATGCTATAATCGTAAGGAAACTACACTAATTCAAAACAACATACAGTTACTTAAAATTGATATGATATAATTTATAATAGCTAAACTTGAGTCATTTATATGTGTATAAAGTTCAGTACTTTATTCTATTGTTAATTTATAATTTGAACAATTTTCGGCTAATTGATTCCAAGCCAGTATCAAAAACATTTAATAAAAAAAATACAATACCTGCATTCTATTTGTTTCCTGAGAAAAGAAATTTAACAGTGATTTGACTAATATATTGCTCAAAATTTTCAGATACATGTCATTTCCAGAAACTTTCTCTTGAGCAAGCAACCAATGATTTTGACTTTCACTGGAATTCGGTACCTACAGCTATTGGTAAGTAACTTCTACATGTTTAGTCTCTCGTACAAGTTAATGATTTTAAGATCATTCATTTAATGCTTAATATTTTATAAAAACCATATGTTAAATGTAATTTATACTTGTGGCTAAGAATTCAAAAGCTAATACCATTTTAATAGGTGTTAACCAAACCTGTCATCAATAAAATACATTTGACAAACTAGTAATGTCCAAACACTAAGTGATTCTGTTTATATAGATAGAAACTGAGATAAAATGTGTGCAGTTGCCACTCATCTGAAAATCTACAAAACAATGTGACAATCACCTCTTTCCTTAATGAGACTGTAAAACTTATAATAGAAGATAATGGCCTTCAGTTTGATTTTAGTTTGTAGATATTGCACAAACTTAATTGTGATTTGATAATACTGACTATAATATATATTTTAATTATTTTGTCAGACTTTCTTGATGTTGATTTTTCATTTTATTATAAGCAATTAATTTATATTGAATTAGAATTGTATATATTACTAACACATTCTAAATTACAGTAGAACCCCTATTATCTGAGCCCAAAATTAATGGAGAATCCATGTTTGTGAAGGTAAACCTGCAAATACTATGATCTACAGGTAAAATTGAACTATTACAAAATGTAAAAGATTTTTATATTGGTGATTTCAATTAATATTATAGTGGTTGCGTATTTGGAATATGTGAACTGGCACAATATATATATTTTTTAAAATTGTATGTTCTAATGATACAATCAGTGAATACAGAATATTTTCTATAAATAATCACAATCGGACTGTAAACAATGTGATAGAGATGTCTGAACAAGTAATTATTAGTAGTACTCCTAATAGTATTTTAATTGATAAATAAGAATGCAGATTAAGGCAACCACACTATTGTGTGGAAGTGGTTGAGGAATTACAGGAGATTAAAGCATTAAATGAAAATCAACAGTAATGGATTCAGTAAAAGTAAGTTTACGAGTGTAAATATACTAATTTTTATTGGTTGATTTAGTGTTGTATATTCTAATAATTCTTCATTGAAAGCTAGCATAATTCTTAGTTTACTCAAGAATATTTTGCACAGTTTCAGTTATACTACCATAGATTAGACCAACTACATATTAATAGATGCTTACAAGAAATGCAGAAAGTTACATCTGGCAAAACCTCATTACATGAAACTTCGATTTATACTATTCATATTTTCATTGTTGAGAGCACCATCTCAGATAATTAGGGTTCTACTGGTTTTTAATAGATATGGCACAAAATTAATTTAATCTTAATGTTAAAATTATGAGCTTGGAATCAATGAGTAAATATTTATATCATTCTGGCACACTTGTATATTACACATATTTTTTCAAGTATGTTAAAATGCAAGAAATCAAAAATATATTTAGACCATTTGCATTGACCAATTTAAATAATCTTTACAAGAATATGATTTTCTTCATCATGAAATCAGAATACAACTCAAAACTGAAGATCATTACCAGCTTTGAAGCTTTAAAATGGTGAAACAATAATATTGTGCTTCCACTGGACTGTTTTCAATACTAAATACATAAAAGATATTTTATATTTTCATGTCAATGGGACTGATTGAAACTTGATCATCAAGAGTTTTTATACCCTCAGTACTTGTGTGTGAAGTGATCACAGTGTTAAGTGCACAAATTGATGAATACCAACTTTATAAATTTATCGTCTCATTATATGCAGAATTTTTATATACAAATATGTTTTCTAAAATTCAAAATGTTTAAAACATTTTTATTAAAAGTCTGGAACGTAATAGACAGTACCAAACATTGCAAATAAACAAAAGCTGTAATTGAAAAAATATTCAGATTCCCATTCATATCTAGTACTGTGTTACGGATCCATATGAAATTAATGTGAATGAAAAATGGCAACTGCAACATTTGAAAGTGAATTTTATTTATATCTTATGGACAGTGAATTGATAGTAACCAATCTCTGGGATGATTTCTTCTTTAAGAACAACAATATATGAATTGTCAAATTCTTAAATATATGCTTTCTGGGATATCCATTAACTCCAAATGTATTTTTATAAGGGATTGCTTATATTCATTTGAATGTGAAGAATGCAAGTATGAAATAGTGGAATACATCATACACTAATCATCAAAATTAAAGTTAGTGTGCATAGAAAAAGAATGATTCCTACATACTATGTCAATTGTTAAATTTCTGTTTATTTCTAATAAACATACAAATTTAGAAATCCCCTTTCTCAGTTACATAATATTTCTATTTTTAGTGTGTGCCTTCCCATACATCTTTGCTTTCACAACTGATTCTATGGAAATAAGACTCATAATAAATGGAAATCTGGTTCAAACTATGGTGATGCCTAAACTTACACTCATCTGCTCAAAGGTAAGTTTATGAAATGTTTTATGTTAATTTTGAAACTATTCATCTTTGACAACACTAAATATTGAGTGCTCAACGAATTATGAAATTTTTATATGAACTCTAGACAGTCGTAGTAAAGTTTATGTTACTAATCAGGAATCTGCATATTTCCATATTTCATGGCAGTAAAATTGGAAATTTTGAAAGTGAGAAATCTCTTCAACAATTACATTACATTGGATCCAAACACAGCTCAAGACATGAAACCCTTAAGAAAAAGTGAAATAAGGAAAATTTTTATGCATTGACCAAATGTGTAATCAATGGCACAATGGGAAAGGAAATGAAACATTTACTTCAAGGAGCCTAATAGTATTTATTTAAGCTGGTTTGACAATGGAGATTAAAGATAACATAATTTACAGGGCTTATTCAATAGAATCTAACATGAAATTACCTTATTTAAAAATATTTTGTATGTTGTTGTTTTTCATACCATTCAAACTACTTGTGCAAATTCAAAGAAGAACAAGTGTTTAAATTAAAATATTTTGTGAAAAAGAAATGACTGTGATCTATCAGGAAACATATTTAAAAAATATTATTTCTATACCTCAGATGTACCAATCCAATATGTTATGATCTAATGAGCGTGTGAATTATATTAGTGCAAATTTGAAACTTATTGAAGTTATTTATTCACAAGGAGAATTCTGTAACCGTTTTGAAATGGTATCACAAATATTACTTACATTAAAATGTTATTTTCTTAAGAAGTTCCATTGAGTTTCACTAGAATATACTTGGCATATTTAAAATATGCTTTATCCATGAATTACGCCGTACTGAAGTTCACTTCCCACATTGGGTTGGTTTCTCAAACCCTTAGGGAAATTTCTGATAATGAATAGTTTATTATTGAGACAGACAAAAATAGTATTATTATTTAACCTCAGAGAAAGATAGTGAATGAGAAACATATTCCGATGAGCAATATGCACATACACAACAGAATGTTTCAAGAATAAGTCTAAAGATGAAAAGAGTGGAGATCAACAATAGCCTGCCATTTCCATTTCCTGCTATAAAATGTAGAATGTCAATGAGTGAGTGGGAAATGAAGACAATTTTTAAGAAGTAATGAATAGCTCTATAAACCCTATCCAGAGAGAAATGTGTGAAAAGACTGTTTGTATACATATGTTACAACAAACAATGGAAACACTTATTATTACTAAGTGAACTTCATATCAAGTGAAAATGATAAAATGAAATCTTTTATCGATAAATTTAGAAGAAAGACAAAAATGGAGAAATGACAACCGGACCCAAGACTCAAACCCAGGATCTTGTGCTTTCTGGGCAGGTACTTCACGACTGAGCTAGTCCAAGTCAACATCCCAAAGACTGATTCAATATCCCTCCACTCCTGTAAAACTAAGCTAGGTTCACCTGCAATTTACTAATCATATTCTTCACAACCTAATTTCTAGGAATTCAGTGAAGAATGGACATTCAGTTGAAGTATTCCTTCTCCCTTTGAAGCTTTTATAATGAAATTGTGCAGATTGTCTGTCTTTGAAATTAGTTTGAATACAAAGTTGTATTCTATGCAAGTCACTCAAAATGATGAATAATTATTTACGGAGCTAGAAAAATACAAATGTTCAATACGCAAAAGTCGTGTACCGATTTCCTATTTGTCCTATTATAGTAATTTAAATGTAATACATATTTCATCATTGAATTTTGGTTACAATTTGAACCTGACTTTGAAATGAATGTAGAAAGGATTTTACAGAATAACAACAGCGACACACATGCCAAATGAGTCTACCAATTTCTGAGGAAGATGGAAAATATGAAAGCCAAGTGGGGAACAATTGGAATGTATATTGAAAATATGAAGATAAATCTATGTCCAAAAAGCACAAAAACATGTTTAATTAACCAATAAAGTGTAGCACTATTATTTCATACTGCATTTCAGGATAGTTAACTGAAACTTGTGAACTTTCAATTGTTAAGTGAGACAAGATACCTCACTCATCTCCAAACATCAGTGTCTAATATTTGGATGAAAATGATCAGAATAGTTAACCTGATCATGAAGAATATTTACTTGAAATACTATTTTCATTACATTATTGTATCTTTTGAAACTATCAAGTTTCCAATTAAAACTACAAAAAATAGAGCTTACAGGAATTAGTTTCATGAAAAATGTGAGCGAAAACTGATTTCAGAAATAATGAATATAATGTTCACGTCATTTTTAGGCAATTAATTAGAAGAGCCCAATGTTATTTGTTTCAATTTAAATATGAACCGAATGAATTTATTAAATAAAGAACTATGTTGAATATATACAATTCAGACATGTAATGTAATTCTGCATAGTTGTGCTACTATTAAAGAAGAGAAAAGTTACTTAAAAACATATTTAATTTTATTAATGATCATCAACCTAAGTAATTGCTTAAATCAGCAAAACAGTGCACTGTACATACTTATAAAAAAAGTGAAATGAAGTAGATCAAATAATTTTAATATTTTGCAGAATAAATTTTGTTAAAATGTTAAAGCCAACAAATATGGAAGACTATGATTATATTTTTAAAAAATTGCATTGAATTTATAAGTTCAAGTTGGTGGTCATCAAATCATCTTCTAAGTATATTTATTTTCATGAATACTACTACAATCAAGTTCATTGCATTAAAAAATGTAGTAGAATGTTAAAAATATATAAGATTTTATACTTTTCTCAGCAATCTTGATGAAATCATACGTTTTGTAGTGCAGATAGTTGTTCATAACCTATTAGTTCATGCTGCGGGTGTAATATCAATATTTAACTAAAACTGATTGAGCATTTATATTTTGTGAGCATCAAATGTATACAGGAAATACAATAGAAATAAATCAATGAATTAAAATAAAAGTGTGACAGCAGGAAGTTTTAATTAATGTGATGCTTTAGGAGCTTCAGTGATGATCATTTGTTATAGAAATAGAAGAGTCGTTCATCATGTTTAAAAAATCAAATGAGATTTTACTTCTATGAGAGAAGTTCTTGAACTATGCAACTAAAAGAATATATGTTATGTAATAGTGATTTAAAATCTAACTTCGTCAGATTACTTTACAGTGTACAGTGTAAAAATTGTTGCAAATATTAAAAACATCACAAAATGTCCATGGTAGAGATGATTTTGACACTAAGTAACTCAGTTCAAATTAAAATATGATTATATATTGTTTGGTATTGTACTATAATCCCATACCTATTCTTACTTTTACATTATGGTAATCACAACAACAAAAAAGGATTTGTCAATCATTTAATGAAGGTTACTCAAGTTTATTATTTATCAATGTGAATGAGTATAAAAACAGGATGCTTACAAGTTGATGGCAAATCATAGGAGATACAATAAATTATGTGCCCAATGGGTTGGGTGTCAGAAAGATTGTTAAATAAAATATTAGCTACAAAAGCAGAAATCCCATTTTCAATTATGCAGTGATCATTAATCACATTTCAGATTTTAAATACTAGAGATATATCAAATGTTTCAAGTTATTAGATTCAGTTTTGGTGACTGTACACACAAAAATTACAGGAAGAGTGCTAAAACAGTAAACATTATTAAAATATTTTGATGGTGAAACAAATTTTACTGAGGATTCTATGATCAGAATACAGTTGAAATGCCAAATGTCCTTATTCAAGATTTCCATAAATATTGTTTTTGAAAAATTACAAATATTGTACTTGTTTATTAATAATGTATCAAGCTTTCTTTTTAAAGACCAAGTTGCACATCTCTATTTGAAAGTGTTTAAATTGAGTAATATGAAATAGTGTACTTTTGAGCTATTTTGTGATTCTGAGAAAAAGTATTTCAGTTTTGGGATTATTATATGTTCACACAATGTCACGTGTTGATGTAATTAATTAACAAACAATGCTATGAAGTAAGTTATTATTATTAGTTCTAGTAATAGCATGTAATATAAAATAACAATAGTTGTAGTTACATTACAATTGTGAAAACCCTCTGAAAACCTATCTCTGCCACTGTATCTAGGTAAATGTTTGAATTCGAGCTTTATTGAACTATTGATATGGCTTTTTTATTATATATCTTAGAAATATATGAGAAACATTTTCAAAGTAAATCCTTTAAAGCCTTTCAAAGTACAAGTTTAGTCACTTTGAGAGGAATATCTCATATGTGGAGTACATTTTTAACCAAATAGAAATGACTATAGAATTTCTTTCATGTATATTGTTGTCAAATTCTACAAGTTTGCAAAATTTTTAAGGTTGTTTTATCCTTAGCCAAATAAGCTTTGCAATGAGTTTTCTACTTTTCAGGAAAAGGTTCTATATCCTACTGTCTTATCGTCTCATCTTTTTCATTACAAATTTGCCAGTTATGATAACTTAAACTTTTTGTTAAATCTCTCATAGCAGAATGGTAATCAATTTATTAATGCAAATGTTGACGAGCCTATTGTCTGGGCAATATAAAGATACACTAATTTACATGAAACAGTGATCTACGGAAAAAGAAGAATAATATTGACAAACATATTTAATATATACTTTTAGATTTATTATTAATTTATTACATTTTACAGAATGACATATTCTTTGCTACAACTGCACCAGAATTCTTTCACAACAGAAATGATAGAGTCCAAGTTGATAAACCTGAAAGAGACCCAAGTATTTCACCACCATCATCACCACACTGTAAGCAAATTTAATACAAAATATTTTCTTCATTTATAAAAATTTAATGTTGAAATACATGATATTAATTAACGGAGAAAAATATAGTGGCTTATTGAACATTGTAATTTTGAAATGTCATTCCTGCAGATTTTATACATAGTCATATTTTCAATATACTTTATAAGACCATGTTGAGATATTGAAATAAAAAATACTAAGTCAAGAATTACATGGATTTAAATATTTTCTCATTATTCAATATGACTTTCTTCATTTAATAAATCCTTATCATCTGCCAAACATACAATTTAAAAAGTGAATTTCCTACCTTTTCCCCAAAGATTTCTATCTTTCTAACTATCCAATCATCCAAATTTTTGAAAACCTGAGGCATCTTCTTCAACAGTATAGAGTAGCTTAACAGCATGGCGGCCAGACACTCAATGATATATATGTGTACATTATGGCCGTCACTTGGAATGTTTTCGTAATCTTCTGATGCCTCTGAAATTTCAAGAATTCAAAATCCTACATGGTGCCTGCCATCTGTACACTTCAGGTTGGCCACCAGTTTAATCTCTTTCTTTCCCATTCCTTATTAATTACTTTTCTGTCTTTCTTTCCTGTCATTATTATATATATATTTCACTTACCACTTTTATTCACAAACATAAGCAAACTGAAACAACCAACGTCTATAATTGATGTTATAATTTTGTCATGAATGGATGCTTATAAACTGAAAGGAGGGCTGAATATATGATTAAATGTCCTTTAAAAATTTGTTGATGAAGCAAGGTTGTCATATTCACTGAGTGGCTAAATTATTATGACCACCCCCTCAATACAATGTTGGGCCAACTTTGCTCTTAATACTGCTTGAATTCTTCTGGGCATGGATTCTATGAGTTATTGGTAGGTGGTGGGAGGAATTTGAGACCATATCTAAAGCTGCACTCTCCAATTCCTTAAGATTTGACGGTACTGGATTCAGCTGCCTGATGGCATATTCTATCTCATCCCATAAATTCTCCATTGGATTGAGATATGATGATTGTGTATGCCAACAAAGCAAAGTAAAGTCTCCATCATGCTCTTCAAACCCATATGAGATAGTGCCATCTTCATGACAAGGAGCATTGTCCTATTGGAAGTATGCATCTGTGACAGAGTACACCGATAACATAACTTGATCTGCGCTAAAACTTGGGCAGTCAGATGTTGTTTCACAGCAATCAAATGGTCCATACTATGCCAAGAAATATCCCCCAAACCATAATATTGTCACCACCAGCTTGAAGTGTTGTGGCAATGCAGTTGGGTCCATGCTTCTATGTTGTTTTCTCCACATTCAAACCATTCCATCTTATTTTAAAATCACAATTCATCAGACCACATGACTCTTTTCCAGTCATCTATTGTCCAATTCTTGTGCTCCTTGTGACCTAGTTTTTTGCTTGGTAATCCAATCTCTGTGACCATTAATAACTGCTGCTCTCAAACACTACATACTGATACTGGTTCTGATGCTTTGAGCGCCTACAATCATCCCATGTTCAAACTCTGTTAAATCATGTCATTAGCCCACATAACACAACACAGTACTACTGATGATTTACTTCTCCTGAATTCGCATATATAACTACTTCGTCCTGTAGTAACAACACCGTGATGCTATGAGGTGGTCATAATAATTTAGCCATTCATTGTTTATGTAGTATGGTAGTTTATTATGGAACTGTGTGTTCATTATAGTTTATAAATTGCATATTTATGGATTATTTATGCTCTAATAATAAATCTTTCAGCGTCATCACCAGAAGCACGACCATTCCGCCTATATCGGATTCCATTGCAATCATTGAGTGGAGTTGTTGCTCCTTGTGGGCGTAGATGTCCTACTCCTTCCGAAGCAGCATCAACATCTAGGGGGGCTTGTGGTGGTGAGGAAGCATCAAGTTCTCGCACTCTTACAGTCCCAGGAACTGAAGGAGGTTCATTGCAGAAACATGGGCTTTTAGCTGAGCCGACCAGAGGTCTAAGCCGCAGCTGCTCATCTTCACCTACCCCACATCAACCTCCATTTTTGGTACCACCTAAGTGATAGTATACTTGAACACAATCTTCAAAAGGCAAGATTCTTCAATGATGACAACTGCATGTACACCATTTATGAGATGTTTGTGTATTAATTTTTGAATTCAAATAATGGACTACATTTCTAAATTTGCATAATTTTTATATATTGATTTAATGATCTAAACTAACTGGATCAAATATAGTATACAAGCATCTCTGTTATGATAAACGTTTCTCAGTACTTGCTCTAAAAGTATGTCAATAACTGGATGTTGAATTATATATCTACCATACTATGAAGAATTGGTAATTGCAGATCTTTTATAATGTGAAAAGTCCATAATAATCAACTGGCAAACTACAAAAAGAAATGTTTTCTGAAATATTATTTCCATAACATCCTGTTATTTACTGTTTACAATAAGATGTATGTGAGAAATAAAACTTATTACATACAATGTAAATAGAATAAACCTATTTTTTACCAGGAATATATTTCTGAAAAGTTTGATTAAAATTTTAGATATACATTCTCACACTACTAGAAAAATAAAATTCAAACTGAACCAAGACTTTAATTTTTATCTTAATACTAATTTATAATTATTTCCCATAATTTGATTTAACACATTAAGTATAGGAAAAATGAAATTTGACTTTTAAATTAATCTGTATTGTGACCTGTAACAAAAAATGTAGCAACAAATTTTACTTTTATTTCAAATAATTTTTTTAAAAAAGCATTATATTTTACTTGGTTCATTTCATAGACTATCCTGAATATGAATTAAAAATTGATATCCTTTGTCTGCTTTGGAATTACAAGAAAAATGATAATACAATAATGTATATCATACATTTATTTTTTATCATTCAAGGTTTCTAAATTTTCAAAAATGTCTAAGTAATTGAGCATTAATTGGACCTCTGTGTTAAATCAAACATTATGACAACTTGTTAATGATGTTTTCTGTCTGTTTAATTATCATATATAATTGACTGTCAGAAACAATTATTATATTTCACTACATGTGGACCATATAGCATACAATCTCTGTTCTTGAACTAACTGTATAGATGAATTTTGTTATTATTCAACAGATCTGAATATACTTGTCAACTGAAGGGTGCAAAGTTAGACGAAAAGAGGCTTGTGTGGATGGTAATTGATTGTTCTGGTGCCATAGAGAATAATTCAGGAAGTGCAGGGGTCATACATGTGTATAATTTGTCAGAAAAAAATCCTAGTATTTTTAAATATATTAAAAATCCCACTAGAACACACAACTAATAACAATTAGTTCTGTAGAACTTTTTTCACAGTTCTGCAGCTAATTAATGATTTTGATCATGAATTTTATGGAATAATCTTATTAATTACCATTAATATTCTAAATGTAAATAAAACTGTTTCTTCCACACAGATAGACTGAAAAATAAGTAAAGAATTCATAGTCTACTGCAGAAACAAACTATTTTTTATTTTGTATAGAAAGGACTTAAATTACTATCACAAAACTGACCTTCCTATACTGCACATATTATAATATAAAAACATATTTTATAGTTATAAAACAGCTTTTTAAGTAAGAAAGAAAATTAACCCATAAAATACACATCAAAATTTACTAGTACATAGTGTAGTTATAAAAAAAATAGCTGACTCTACCTTTTGATATGCAAGTGTGTAACAGTAGTTAATGTCATATTCTTTATCAATAGTATAATTTGATAACAACCAGTACAATTTTATACTATACTTATTATGAATATTTGTTCATTTATAATTTTCTATATATCTTTTTGACATTTGTTACACACTACAGAGTATATAGTAAGAATTTACAAAATTCATAACCAAACATAATTTGGCTTTATAATTATATTTGGAAGAATAATAAATTATTGAATCTGTAATAAAAATGATAATTTCTTATAGCTACTTTTACCATTAAGTTAATGAGTTATAATTCAAGGTCTTGAACTAGTTTGTGTTATTTTTATTAAATGTGTGTAAACTTCACATAGATCCTAACCATTTGTTTTTCTATTTTTAGAAAAACCATCAGTTGATTAACAAATAATTCCCAAAAAATTCTTAATGATATTAGAATGTATGAATTAGCTTACAAATTATTTAGTTATTATAATTTAATGGAATAAATATTCTGGCATTCCATGTTATTTTGAATTGTATGGTGATTAATTAATTTTACTAAAGGTATGATTGTTACTCCATTTAGCTGTTGGCTGTGGCTAAACTAATTGTGCATTCTGAAATTACCCCTTTGAATTTATATAATAAAGGCATACAAATGGTTGTGACAGCTTTCTAACAGATTTTACTTGTCTGATAACCTTATCTGAATGAACATATCTCAGGAACAATATCTGTATTTGACACAAAACAACAAAAATTATGTTGCTTCAATGGTTTATAAGAATAAAACCTATAAAGATCTAGTGGAAGAGACAGAAATTATTTTTAATACACTGTATTTCAGAAAGACTTTGAGTCATTCATCTATTCATTTATATTTCATACATAAATTGTCTTTTGCATAATTGTGAATATTCTTTTATACAAAACTTCCTATATTATTGGCAAAAAGTAAAAATAATTATCATCTTTTTATGTTTTGTTGGTTGTGAAAGCTAAAGCACATTTAGTTCAAAGTTTAATATTATATTTTTATATGAATTATATTTGTATGTATTTTGAACTGCTAACATTTCAAATGTATTTCAATTTTATATGAGAGACCACAATGAAGTAATTGAAAGTAATTTTTATGAATGAATATTGTTCTCTATAGCAAGTTTAGTAATGATATAAAGTTTTGATATGTTTAAAGTATGCTGGTCGTAAGGTGAGTTTACTTTCTCTACAACCAAATAATTTAGAAATAGAATTCAATTGTAAAACAATTATGTGCTGTCTCTTGGCTTTGTAGTTCAATGGTTTTTGTACATGTGGCATATTTTCCTCCTATTTCTATATGTCTAGTCAATAAATGATTATGTATTATCATGTCTGGAAGTAGTACAATTCTGGCCAATATAATGTTATTTAACTGTTTTATGTGTGATTGTGGGCAAATATATTTATGTGTTCATTCTAATATATGTTTTGTATTGTAGCTATATACAGGACTGCAAGAGTTAGTTACCAATTCTTGCAATTATACAGCCTACAATGAAGATACCATTTTAATAATATATATAAATCCATCAGAGCAACACAATATGGCTGTAGAGTAAGAAAGATAAATAAATTAGTAATGCATTACTTAATGAAATAATTGAATCCAAAATATTCAGCAAATTATGCAATGAACATTCAATTTCCTGTATGGGACAAATGCATTATTATTTATTTCTCCTAAATAGGTGTACATTTTGTATATTTTTTCAAAGATACAGAAAGTGTATCAGATAATCAGACTGACTGACCCAGTAATTACATAGTTTTGCATATCATTTTGAATTTGAAACGTAATGTTATAATAGGAATTGTTCAGTTATTCCACTGTTGGTTATTAATTGGCTGGAGAAAAGAAGAATATATGAGTAAAAGGATATGTGGATACGATAAAAGTATTACATGACATTATAATAGCATTTCCTCCAAGAAAATTCAATCAATTACACCAAAAGCTCTTATACGAATAGACACAGTTTTTTCTGTAATGCTGAAATAGGAATTCAATTTTTTGTTTCCTGTTTATTATTCACTTCTATTAATAACACATTATTCCTTCTTTTCTTTACAATTTGTAACAACAATTGGAATACCCGAACAATACAATTTTGATATGAATACAAAAAGCATTTCTCAGTTTTTCATTATACTTTCTTGGTTATAAAAAGATTATGTAATCATTCCAAATTAGATAGAACATTAACTAAATGCTGTAAAACATTTCTTTTGCTGTTATACAAGTTAGTATAAAAAGCTAAAATAATTATTGAGAATTATTCATCATAATTTTCAATGAAGTATTTGCCTCACTACAATCAATTGAAGCTCTTACTATATAATTTATTTCATAAAATATTTATTCCTTTAGGAGCCATTTATAAATACATAGTGCACTCCATCCATTGATCATTGAATGATTGACAAAATTGAAAATTTGAAGAAAAAACTTCTTTCTATTATATGGTAGAATTGTGTTGATTCTGAAAAATAATCATGTTATCAAATATACATTTACAAGGAAAATTTTTTAATATGTTTTAAGGCCTGTTATGTAATTTATATATGTTTGTGTTATTGTCTAATATGAAATTTAATTGAACTCTCCCTATAAACTAGGAAATAAATGTTTAATATTTATTTTCTGTAACAAATGTCAAACAAAATGTATTGTCACTTTAGACATATTTCTGTGATAATGTAACACCCACTATCTCTGCACAGTGTGTTTTATTGTAATCCTGTGGTGGATAAAATGTAAAACTGTGGAAGAATTATGTGTTAAAATAACAAGTATTTATGTTACTTAGGTATTAAAGTGTTTGTGTTGCTTGAATAATTACATGTCTATGGCACCTATGGACATTTCTGTTAGATAAAAAGTGTAAATGTTTCATTACATTAATGTTCTCCCTAAACCATTATATATAGTCATCAATATTCCTAAACTTAATATATGTCTAATAATTTTACTTCATCAGTGTGTTTCTCTTTTTTGCTTTAAATATTTAGCTAAACAATTTTATGATTTTTTTTTGCACACAAATTTTGGTTCCAATACTTTTCCAATAATATTATGCTATATTAACCATTCCATAATAACTATGAATAAGATTTGAATTTATATTTAATATCAATTAAATTTAATGTTGAAACATTCATATTTCTGTAAATATAATATGATTACACATAAGATAACTGCACAAAATAGTTGCTATTATATTCTATAAATAAAAATAACCAAAATGATTAATACTTGAATATCATTTTAAGTATTTCTTTCATACAATCACATGTATGGCACATGCCACTTCAATCTTAATTGCATGTATTAAATGAGTAATGTCAATCAAAATAGATCATAGTTAATTTTGTTTATGAATTGAATAAGAATGTGAATTTTGGAATAGTGTAGACTGTGGGTACAATATTTATTTGTTTTGAGACTAATAAACAAAAATAATAATTATTTTTCAATACAGCACACACATTCAGACTACAATAATATTGAATTCCACCAATATAACATAATATAGGATCATTTTAAATATTTTATGTTCAAAAAACATAGTTTAATTAGGGACAATAAATTAAAACATATGGAAATATTAAACAAAATTCTATAAAATTTTAAAGTTTGTCATTTTGTTTATAGTATTTTTTATTTGAAGAAATACTAAATGTTGACTTAAATAAAATATTAGATGATCAACTTGTGTTCATGTGCATGTGATGATTATTCATAAAAACTTTTATAATGTAAAAATATATTTAAATTAAACATATTTAGAACAATTTAATGACTTCAGGATTATATTCAAAATGAAATGTGTCATAAACTTAAAATGAAATGAAAGGATAAATAAATATATTTATGGGCAAACAATATATTTTTATATGTTTTAAATATTTGTTTAATTAAAATGTACATTTTGTCTACCTCATTTGCATTTTGCTTCATTTAGTCTAAACAAATATGTTTTTAAATTCTATTAAAATATGTATACTTATTATTACATTGATGTACTTATATAGGACTAAAGTATTTATAATTATTAACTTCATGTTTGTGATAATTAATAGTGTACACAATATGTGAAATAGTATCATGGTATATGTTGCTTCAGAAATAATTCCTCTTCTCTTTCATTGAGATTGTTGAAAATAATAATGGTCTGTCTCACTGATTGGATAAAGCATCTAACGAAAAGAATATTAAACTATCTATCTTTCTGTGATTGTGCGCCTTTCTGTGACATGTGAACGTTTCTGAATGTTCTTATTCCCTGATATTGTGATAAATATTAAATTTGATGGGAATACTATGATAATGTGAAATATAAATTTATTTTATAATGTCAAAAAAGTTTTAAACAGGATATTTATTCAATATGTGTTAAAATTAAAATGATTGCTTAAACTATTTAGTGTCATTATTCATTTCTGTCTGTATATATTATACAAAGCAATTGGAATATATTGTATTAATGTTAACTAAACTGAAAATATTTTTGACTGTGGTCCCAATAGTCAAAGATTATGTGTGAAATGGCAATATATCATCATTAAATTGGACTGTGTCTTACCTTATGATATGTAGGAATTTATGGACCATGATTATGAATATGTATTCCTTTCAATGATTCATTACAATCTGTGGTAATGAAAAATTACTGTTTATTCATGTGTATAATGTATTTTCTGCTATCAAGGCCTTCATAATAATAAAGTGTTTAAAACTGGATTTGGTTGATTCATTTAATAGTAGTAAATTATTGTGTTGGTTTTTTTCGGCAACCACTAGAGAATCTGGGACTTCCAATCACTAAAATCACAGCTTATTCACATTGAAACTTCTTTACATTACTTATAAATAATAAATACCTTTTTTTAATAAAAAAAATAAAGATCAAATAATTTATTACTGAAAATCAGACAAAGAAATGACAGGTTTATTTGATGAATTCATAAATATAATGCAATTCTAATTGTGCCCTGCATTTTAATAGGAAACTTTTATGACGATTTCAGATTTGGGATGTATTTTGTTATTTTCTTAGTCCTCCACTGAAGAGATATTGGCTAATATTAAGTTTCTCTAATTTAAAATACCAATATAAATTAACTTTAAGCCAGACAAATAAGGAAAAAATATATAAAATATGAAATGAATATTTTTTTAACTGAACCAAACTTCTTAAACAGCACTACACTTTTAAAGTGAATCTGGATACATTTGGATGTCTGCAGATCTTTTCAAATGGACGCTCAACAATGTAATAAAACATGTATTCCATATAATAGAGTGTTATTCTTGAACAATGTATACTCATAAATATACACATGATATTTCATCTGATCCAAGCACCAGTTTCTTGTTCCGGGGTCCAGTGGCGGCTGGTACATATGCGTCCATCTGCTACAGCACATAAATTAAATAAGGGGGAATTATTTGTTTCGCAATCTTAAGAACATATAAAATAATAGTATTTTAAGAGCATGAATTTCTGCTTAGATTTCGACGCCTTTAAAATGCCCGTGTTCCAGCATGCATATGGGCTATATTATTTATACCCCAAGAATCCTGTCTGTAATCAACCCCGTACTTGTCCCACGTCTAACAATTATATGAGCTACAAAAACCACAGCGCCGGGTAGAGCGTGCGTGCTAACACAAGAGGCGGCCATCAAACAGCAGTTTTAAATGTTTTTGACGAATTAATAAAAAGATTACTTGTATTTTATTTGAATTAATCAATGGTTGTTTAAAAGAGAAAACATTATAAGGGTGGTATTTCGAAACCTCATAACTCTGAGAAAATAGCTGCACGATCCTGGATACAATATTACCATAATATGAGGCTTCTTCCTAAAATTAACTTTCTGTGTTAAAATATGTAAAAAAAAAATATTTTAGTGTTAGGAATTTGTGCCACTTTGATTTTATATTTTTGCAATTTTAAAAACTCGTTCCCATTTAAGTTATGTAGATAAAATTAGAAATGTAGCATATTACGGGTGATGGAGTATTAACAACACCGATGATGTAGTATTATTAATCCTCGTAAAAATTGTTCCTTGGAGTGATGTAGCACACAACTTTAAATGCTCACGAGCCGCCAATGCCGGGGTTATATTCTTCTCCTTTTGTTAGGAATGTGCTAATGCAACGTCTGACAAATGTTTAAAATTTCTAAGGCAGGCAGAGGGAAACGTTGGGTTCCTTGACGTATAAAGGCAGGTTTACAATGATTCCTACAGTCTTTGACGCATAATTATCTAATATTCTCCTCCCCTCTGGCAAATTTATTTTTATAGCGTGATTATAATAAGATGGAGTTTATCTTCATAGAGAGATGGTACAAACACGCGGTCGGAAATAGACTTCTTATACAGCTCACAAAGAACAATAGAATAAAATAGGATTGTTGGGATCTTTTGTTTTCAAGCACCCCATTGATAGATTCAAGGTCACGCTTTGCGCGGGAAACAACAGACGGAGCTGCATCCATCATGTGTACAATTACCATAATTATTTTTTTTCAAAACGGGACAGATTTGTGAATTTGTTCAAAACTCATAACACGGGCGTCCGTACAATTTTTTCTGGGAAGGAGGCGTTAAAAATAACGAGAGTTAGGGAGGAGGATGTTTTTGCACCAAAATATACTTAAACTTAAACATCAGGAAATTATAAACCATATTTCGATATAATAGCAAATATGAAAAAAAAGATAATATACTAATATAAGTATTAATATATAATAGTGTGTTTAACAAACATAATCCAAATCATAATTACGCTTTTCCGTAATATTATGCAGAGAAAGAATACATTAAAAAAACTCAATACTTTTTTGATCATATTTATCACTATGTTAACATGTTTAAATAGTCATTATTTTTAAACGAGTCGAAAAATTCACTACAATTTAGTACATTAAATAAGCTGTTATTGGCCTTGCAGTGTAATAGTGCTTTTACTTTCGATTCGGCCATTTTGCCCCTTTCTTCAGGCTATTAATTATATTCCCTATTGAAAATCGTCTTTCAGCGGTGCACAAATGTTTTCTTTAAAATGACTAAATAGTATATCCCATTTTTCTTCACAACTTGAAATTTTCCAAATGGCATAGTTTGCCAACCAAAAAGACTACAGTTCATGTAAGTTAATTGGGCTATTTCCACGAATTTCATTAATTTTCAAGCTTCAATTTCAGGCTAAGTTGATTGATTGTTGTAAATCCAAGCCAAAAAATCTGCTCCACCAAAACTGTTTTCCCATAACATATTTTGACCACTAAAGCTTCTTTTTCAATGGATAAAACATCGCTTGAAGACAGTTGTGTACGATGTGAGCACCACAGCTCAATATTTTTTCCTAGTTTCTTCTTCAATAGCCTGTGCATAATTTTACCCCTTTGCGTTTGATACCTCCGAAAATAGTATTACAGTTATCTCCACAAAATCCAACAATTTTGTCATTTAAATTATTTGTTGCCGTAACTGTTTATGTTATAGCTGCAGTTTCACCGGGTATTGATTGAAACTCTAAAAGTTTAACTTTTACTCCACAATCAGGTATAAAATGCCTGTTGGAACAATCAGTCGATATTGTCACAAAATTTACATTGATTATATTTTCACAAAGTTGCTGAAATAGCACAGGTTTACAACGACTGCTTCACATTTCGGTCGGGCCAACTCCTCCCTGTGGGACGACCCTGAGCACGCTAGTGCTGAGAGGAACTATGCGCGTGGCCGACCAATGTTGTCCTTCGTGTTGCATGGGGCCTCCGGTCTATCCTCCGGAGGCCACGAAAGCCCACCTGGAGGTGGCATCTCCACGTCCCAATTCAACGCACACTGGAGTTGGACTCGGGGTGGCATGGTTTCGTGGGCACCATTTTTCTTCCTGTCCTCCCAAGGGTGCAGGACCCTTATCGCAGGTTTTTTTTGTATTTTGAGGTGTTTCGAGTAAAAATGCCTCTGGGAAACCAATGAAACGAGTCATTCAAACAGCAGTGTGCAGTACTAGCTCCTTACTCTGGGAACATTGCTTCACGATCTGATTCGCGAGTGATTGAAACAGCAGGGAGCACTGTTAGGCAAGGTTTACACGGGCAGTGATGTCAGTGGCGTGTCAACATACGTCAGTGCTGCACTGACAACTGCCAATCTATCGATGACACGAGAGCACTGCCTCACTTTTCTTGGAGCGTGTATGACTGACGTTCCCCCTCGACCGACCTTGATGCTGCCCTCATAGGAGGCCAGTTATTGGCAGTTACGGTTGTCAATTATCGATTGTGAACGGAGAGGCAGGGCTGACTATCGATTGTAAACAGTTTGTATTTTGCATTTTCAATACGCAGTTTGGTATAGTGTGCGATTGGAGTAAGTAAATCTTTGTTGTGAACAGCGGCTAGAATTTTGGTTCAGAAAGCATTTAGGATAGAGTTCGTTTGTTGCACCTAGGTTAACTTTCCAAAAATAATTATTGTCCACCCTCCAACGGCACAAACTTTAACTAGAAAAAAACGCAAAATAATGATGTATAACTATAAACATTCTACTATCACACGTAATGAAAAATAATTCATTTCGTTTTGTTCAGTAATTGACACCTTTAAGGTAATAAAACAAGTAATAGAAGCCGAGCCAATTAAAAACTGAAAACCAGCTTCAAAGTACATGTGCTGTTTTTATTATTGCTTGATTTCTGTAGTAATAATATAAAACAATATTACTAAACAACTGTTTTCATTTTTATGTATCTATAGCACAGTAGCTTAATACTGAATTAGGCTTTGTCGTGAGAATTTCACGAGCCCTTCCTCGTTACGTCTATTCTATCACAAATACAAAGTGATTAGTTCCTGTTTATGGACATTATGCGTGCGCGAAAACACAAAGGGGAAAAATATTCAACTTGATATAAACAATATATCGACTCTATGCAGCATCAACAATCCAACCGGTCGTAGTTGCCAAAAAATAGCAGAGAAGTATAAGCATGCTTCAGAGTTCTCTACCCATTCTGTAGTGAGGGCAGCACTTGCACAGAAATGTCAGTGAGGAAGTGGGCAGTTATCTGCCCAAGATGTAAACGGTAGGCAGTGCACAGCCAACCCAACTTCGACGAACATCACTGCCCGTGTAAACCTAGCTTTAGTCCCTTGCTCTAGGACCTTTCCCGCGCGATCTGATTCATGAGTGAATGATTCAAACAGCAGGTAGCTTTCGGATCACAGGAGCGGGGTGAATCTAAAGAGCTACCGCTATTTTCTTCCGAATCAATGATCAGTCACTTCGCTGAGGGAGCTAGTTGAATCAACTCTACTCCTCACACGATGCTGAACTGTTTGCGCGCCTTTCCTAGCTACTGACGTCAGACTCTGCGGCACGCCTCAAATTATGCGGCCCTAAATCATTTTATTGTTTAAGAACCATGTCTACTCAATATCTTAATTGGCCAGTCATGTTGGCCATTTAACATGAAATGCGTAATAAATTAGATATGAAAAGAGTTATTCGCGATTTTGCAGGAAATGAGCTTCGAAATATATATTTTAATTTGGGTATAGACTTTGCATACTATTTATACTATTAAATTAACTCTGAAAAATAGTTCATTCTAGTTGTAATTTGTACGTTTATTATTGTTGACTCATCAGAATATAAATTTTTGATTTGGAATAAAAATAATATCTGATATCCTTAATTTAATCATGTTTTTTATTAACATGGTTCTTTTATAACTATTTTTTTAATAAATTTAAATATTTCTTTTTAGCTAGGGAACTGTATTTTCGGATTTGCTTATGGTAGCAAAAAAGCTGGACCAGGTTTTTTGTCCGTGTGGTTTGAGAGATTTTTGCATTAATATCCTACATATTCATTCCATGTGTAGTGATTATCAATATGAAGATCAAGAAATATATGAGAATTTTCGTGTTCTGTTATTTTACCACTGATTTGTATTTTTCTAACTTCATTACAGCTGTTTTTTACATTTATTTTAAGGTTGCAAACGTTATAATAAAAATAAATAATGGGCCTACTGATTTATGTAGAAGTAGTTGTTCCTCATTTTTTCCCAGAAAACAGAAGCTGTAGCATGAGAGAAATTTATAATTTACCGTTTTGTACAGTTATCAGATACTTTAGGTATATTATGAACAGTAGTGTTCCGACGATCAAGCGTTATTTTATTCTTTCCTTGTATGACCTTGTTTTATGAATGCAATCTGTATAATTATAAATAATTTCTGTGTATTTTAGATACGAAATTAACTTAAATTTTACTACTTAATTTGCTATTAATATCTGTTTTATGACTTCGTAAAGAAATCCATTGGTGAAGCTGTCTGAAAGCCATGTTGGTTAGGATTAAATACATTGTTAGAGGTGAAAATTTGGGATATTGTTAGTATAGCATTATCTTCTCTACAATAGAAGTTAATATTGTCTGTATATTTTGCATGGATGAACTACTAGAATTAATACAATACTTTTAAGTTCCTTGAATAATATTGCTATGGTCCCATCGCACCTACTAGAAGTTTTATTTTGTATTGTGTATTTGTGCTCAGTAACTATTTTATAGTTGAAAAGTAAAGAGTTTACAGGGAAACTATGCTACACCTAATGAGATAGTTATTTAATGTGTTCATAAATTCTATAGTCCCTTCTAACTATTCATGCTTTTAGATTCTCTGAATTTATTGATTAATTTCATACTTTATTTAAATGTTTCTGACATTTATATCCGATGTTGCTTTTGAAATATTTTGAGAGCATACAACTTGATTAGTTTTGGGCTAATAATTTTTTCTTTTAAATGTAATAATTAATCGTCAAATTGATAGATGTCTGCAATTTAAATTCATAAAATTAATTATTGGCGCGCTTTGCTGAGGTCGTAAGTTACCAACACTAAAAAATTGAGTTTTTTGCAACGGAGAAATCAGTATTGTTCAACACTTTGCATATTACTATTAGTATAATGATAAAGAAAGATCTCTTCATGAATCTGTCCCTATAATTAACAAAGATCACAACTGTTGATCGAGAAGTCTGCTCATTTCAAACTTTATGTATTTATCAATCTTTTTAGAACGATCTTTTATAGATGTCGTTAATTACTTACGTTATTTATGTATTTAAGTATAGTATTATATCCCAATAGTCATTTGCGAAAATAGCATTAAGTTAATGTTGGCAACAGTGATTGAGTTCGACTATTTCATATCTGAAAGTAAACATAAATAAGCTGACTTGCAATGAATAATTTGTTCTTGAGCATACGTCAAAAACACTTAGCTGTAAAGAACGGAATTGTAAACTATCGATAAATTCTGTTATATGTGAGGTACATTTCTAGTTCCAGTTGTTGTAACTTTGTTAAATGTAATTAACACACTCAAGTTTTGTTAAATTACTTTCCGCAAAATATTACGATTTATAAGTCGCTCGTAAAAACTTCACAAATGCAGGCATTAGAATTAATACTTTTATTGTTGGCATATTATTAGCCACAAAATGACTTCATTGTGAATCGCTTTCAATTAACCCTTACTTTGCTAAATCTGTATTCAAAGTTCATTAATAATAAAGAAAACAAAATTTATTCATCAACTCGAGAAATTTAATATAATTTACCAGGAGGCAAAATGATAGGAATGAGAGTATGTGCATATTTAATGTTCATAAAATTGCTGTGGTTTGTAAATACAGATTACCAATATAAATGGTAAATGAAGTTAAAGTAGATGGTCAGTTTCAAGTAAAAATTCCATGAAGATGCAGGGCTTTCAGCCGAAGGAACCAGAATTTATGACTAATCAGCTTATTCATATGCAAATATGCTAGATTGTGAATTTTTATGAGTGAAATCAACTTCTAACAGATTTTGCCCACATTAATAGCAGTACTATTTCATGATTGAAACATTTGTTGCTCTGTTGAATTTAGACCTTGAACCTATCCACAGTCTATATTCTGACTACAATAATGGTAGCCAACAGGGGCCCTCACCTAATGGGGAATTATAAAAATAGCTCATCCACAATTAAATAATTACTATAAATTATATACAAAAGTTTTAATATAAATTAATTTGTACTTGGACTTAAGTTATTATGTTTAAAATATTTTCTTACTGATTTTCGTAATTATCTCCTAATGGCTGTTTTCTAAAACCAAACTTTTTGTCCTGAACTATTTTATAATTAGGTTTCCTGTAGGGAATTATTCAGTTTTTGAGTATAAAACATCTGTTTATAATTTTTTATAGTCAATTTCACTGGTGAGGATTTGATCTAACACTATTCAGAATATTTCTTCAAAGAAATGTGTACATTATGGACACAAAATGTTCATCTACTTTCCCCCCCAATTTAGAACATTTTATGTTTTTAATAGTTAATTTCAACAGTTACAAATTGAAGATTTTACCCAGTGAATAGCATTAACAAGAACTTCTGGGGTTCCACTCAGGTAATATCAGAAAATAATGATGTTTCGAAGGCTAGTGATGTGTCCAAATCAATTTCACTATTTACTGATATTACCTGGGTGGAATCCCAAGATGCTTTTCTTAATTATTTTAACAGTTGTTAAAAAGTTAAATTTATTTTACTTCTCTCCAATTCCTACCAACATTTTTGTTTCCTGATTTAATTTCCAATTTTTTATCTGTTGCATTATTTTAACCAAAATTTATTAGTCTACTTTCTGACATTCTCAGTTTCTTCAATTTTTGACTACAATGCTGTTCAACGCTGCAGGACAAGCGGAAATTCTAAGGGCTTCACAGAAAGATGAAGTGATGTGCAAAGAAATTAAAGATTTGGTTATAAAGGCTTTGCAAAATGTTTTGAGTAAGTTTGTCTGATTTTATTTACTCTTTTATAATTACTTCAAATGACAAAAGTATTGTTAAACTATGTATTGAAGTTTTTATTTCAATTTAATTCCTTTGTATTGCAGGTAACAGTCAGTTTCATACATACAGGGAATTTATACCTGTCATTTCTTCTGTATTATATTACTCATTTACTACATTAAGTAATTATCAGACTATTGGTGAAGAATATACAGGCTTATTGATGGTTGATAGGTCAAAAATGAAAATTCCTAGCATGTTGGTGAGTTACAAGTAAATTTTACTAAATTTATATTTCATTATTTAGTGTGGTTTTATTTTCATCTAAACTTTTTGACAATTCATATAAGAAAACAATAATAATCATCATCATGAGTAAGAAATACCTGCCGAAAACTGTTCACAATATGAAATCTATATAACTACCATTCATTATTTGACATTATAATGCAGGTCTCATTATTTCTTTCTTCATATTTATCTTTATTTTTGGTCCAAGTGCCAGTTTTTTTAACTTTTTTGGTGTGATCCACAAAAGCCTCCCTTTCCTCCCTATTTTAGGTCTTTTGTGTACAGTCCTTGATTTCAGTGATCATCAAGCACTTCAGTACCTCATCCTTCTGTGTTATAAGTTTCCTTACATTTGTTTATATTGTCTATAACATTTTCCTTAGCCTTGCACCTTGAAATTTTTAATTATATTTTTCATTACGATTTGCTTGTATGAAATATATTACTATAGGAAATGTACAAACATTTCAAGAAATATATTTAATTAACTAGCAGTTTGTTTTTTAATTGTAACATAGGAATGATTATTTCAATTTCTTTCAGGTTAGATTAATTTTGGTGGGAATGGAAACTGGTGCTTTTTATTTAATTTTGAAACGTTTGAGAATGAAATCTTTTATACAAGAGTTATATATTGATGCCAATCAGAAAGCTAGATTTCATGCTACCATGGACACTATAGAATACATTTTCCCAATTTTAAAGAGATTTCACATGGTTCTGTTCTATAAGAATGGGATTTTCCTTGATTTTGCTAAGAGAATTACTGGAATTCACTATGTAAGTACACAATTTCTACGTATTTTAAAATTCACAATTTTAACATAAGTATTCAATTTAGGAGATTCATTAAAATTTTTATTAGTAGGAAAACATTAAATATATTTTCAGATGTTTCAAAATTTCATCCCAGCCATTAAATAATATACAGTTTATGGTCTTATTAATTAAGATACATGTCGATTTATTTTTTAATGAGGGAAGCAGAATAAAATTTAAAAGAATATATAGTTATATAACAAATTAATTTAAAAAAATACATACCTTCTGAGGGTGGAAGTTTGATTGAAGCTGAATGCATACTAATAACGCATAATGTATACTAATAACATGGTAATAGATTTTATGAAAATGGGGACTAAGATTTGAAGTGTATTTCTGTATATTGAGGTTCTATCTTGAAGACCAATTTTCAGGGAAACAACTATATTATAGCACAGCATACATGTGCATATTATGAAAGTATTTATATATCACATGCATGTTCACACACACATATAAATATATATTAGCAGAATGGCTTATCCTGCTGGAGTGCAAATTCAGCAGTTTGTGGTCAGCCAGCACAGTCTACAATTGTTTTTGGAAGGCAGAGGCTGGCATTTACAAATAAAAGTTGTATATCTGACATGTTGATACTGTCATTCAGTCTCGTTTTTTTTCTCTCTCTCTTTCATGTCGATTTGTAATAAAACCTTGCTTCATGAAGTAAATAGTAATATAATTTGAGAATATATTAATGACACAAGTTGAAACTTTTTGTCATTAATTTTTTTCTTTTTTGAATACATTTTATTGAATTATGTTCATTATATTTCCTTTATATCATATTCATATTACTTTGTTTACATGAGATTTATACATTACAAACATAAATGAGTGTATTAAAATTGTTCATGTGACTAACTATACCTACTACTTTAGTCATTAATAAAATTGTACATAATAAATTAAACATTGGCACACAAGTTTGTTTGTTGGTGTTCCATTATTGATATAAAAATATTTTTGTTTTAGGTCATTCATTACTATTGGCTCAAAGACTCAAGCACAACTGACTTTTTTAAAACACTGTATATAACTTCAGCTATATACTTATTATTGTTGAGTATAAGGGTTTTCAAAAAGGTAAAACATAGATGGAATGAATTAAAAAGTATAGACAACACCGCTAAATATGATGTCTCAGTTGAAAGTACAAATACTATGTGTTATACTTCAAATTGTGTGCTTTGCATGGAAAATTTTAAAAATCTTTCTGTTATTCCATGTGGACACATATTTTGTTGGAATTGCATTCTGAAATGGACACAGTCTGTGAAAAGGTGCCCAATCTGTAAAGAAAATACAAAACCATCACAAGTTATACTTTTGCAGAATTTTTGAATTCTAACAGTTGTGTATTCATTTTTATATTATGATGGGAATGTGGGATATTGAAACAAAGTCTATTGACTTGGGGATGTGGTAGGACCAATGAAGAGAATTGTATGTTTGAGGACACTTTTTTTACATCTCATTTTGATGTTGGCTGAGGACTGTGCTGTAGTACTGGTGAAGATGTGAGTAGAACTAATTATTTACTGTACTACACGTAAGAGTAAGAATGCCAAAGTTTTTTGAAAGCCCATGCATGATGTTCTTTGAGAAGCTTGAACGTAGAATAATATCACCACTAAATTTTGACAGTGGACCTACTTCTCCTTCTAACTTATTCCTTTTGCAAGCTTTTCATTTACTTAGTTGCTTTATAGTTTCTTTATCGTACATTAGTCTTCTGTTGTATTTTAGTCATTCTTCAGAACAGAGAACATTTTATTATAATTTACTATGTTGAAGTATTTTTGCAATGCAATGTGATTGTAAATATTTATTTTGTTTTAATAATTTTCAATAATTCTTTTTATTTCACATTTTCTAACTGAAGGAAATTAGTAATGTGTGAAGAATGCATGACTATAACAGTTCACACAGATGTGAAAGCCTATGGATTAGCTTGAATTATTTCTGTAGGAGCTTGTGTACCTAGTTATGATTACTAACGTTTCCTCTGTAAAGTTTAAAAATGACTTCTTACTGTTAATGAAGAGTTTATGTTTGTTTTATATTACCCTTTCACAGTTTTCTCTATCACAAGCTATGGAATGCGTTGTAATATCAATTTAATTTATTTCAAATGCCTTCTTCTGTAATGTTTTGTTATGAACTATTTAACTGTAATTTTCTTATGCACCATTAAACCTGAGAACAGTGAGTTATGTTTTATTTTATTCACTTTCCTCCTTCTGGTATTAACTTGCAAACTTGTGTGGTTGATTGCTGAGGACATCAACTGTTTTTGTAACCTTTATTCAAAACAGAAATTTGGAAAAATAATTGGTAGCTCTGCTACTGAAATGGTATGTTTTAAAGAGTGCTTTTCATTAATTTGAGCATTCAAAAGGTTAAAAATGTTTATCAGATTGAAAAAACAGTAATTTGATTTCTTATTGGCAGGGAACAGTGCAACAGATTTTACATAATTTCAACATCAGAAATTTACTAGAAAACTGTGGCAACCATGCACTTTAACATTTGTGCTGACTTTGTTTTAAACGCTGTGCACAAGTGGAATTAATTAAAGAATGTTAAAAGAAAGATGCATCATATGATATTCAAAATAATAAATGTAATTGCCAATTTTATTGTTCTTCTGTTGATTTTGTCTCTGTAATCAAATGCGCTGTTTTAAATACAATTCAAAAGGCTGGCAAATAAATTTTCAGCAGAATAAGAAACATTTGTTCACTTTATTTACTTAAACCATGCAAATGAGAGAACTGTGAATTACAGGAGATTAGCCTTCAAGATTTGTGACTATCACCATGGCCTAAAGTATTAAATATTCTGTCACAAAGGGGTCTGAAAAGTTGGGTCCCTATTGTAATACACTGAGAATTACATCCATCAATAATGTAGTCCTTGAAAAACTAGTCTTAGAATGTCTTTAGTGTGCTGCTGTTTCTTATTTTTATTAATCCCTGCATTATTTCTAACCAGTTGTTCAATCTAAGCTCTATGGATTATTTACTTATACTTGATTGTCAGATAATTGATTTAATGTATAAACCTTCTGTATAAGATATTGAACTGTTCGTATACCAATGAAAAATAATAGGATTTAGTAATACTAAAATATTAATTGTATATGATAGTAAAATGGGGTGGGCAGGAAATACACCACAAAAGTTTTCTGAATAAGAAGCCAATTTGCCTTCAATGAAAAACATATGAGAGGTCAGGTTTCAAATTACTATTTTTTACTAAAGCAGTTGCTAATATATTCAAAACAGCCATGTAAAGGAAAATTTTGGTTCCAAAACCTTTGGTAACAAAATTATTTTTGAAGTCAATTTTCCAGGCCACTGAATATATTTCTAAGAGGTACAAAGCAACCAATAGTGGTCAACACACAAATTTTGTGTGGATTGCAACCAAGCCAGTTCCTTGTTCAGAATTGAACTTATTTTAATAATATTCATACTTAAACTATAAATTGGTGTAATTACAAATTTGACACTTTGTCTCCTCCCTTCTTTTTACAAAAGTTCAGACACACCAAAAGAAACTACATAAGTATTAATTTGTAGGACAAATTCTACTGTTTTGGCAATGTAAATTATTTGGTAAGACTGTTTAGTTCCATAACTGTGGGAATAGAGAGGAACTGCAAGGAAGTGGTACCTATTAGGTACACCCCCTCAGATTTAAATAAAGGATGATTTATTAAAAGATTAAGCAACCACCATAATAATAATCTGTATTGCAGAAAGTAATTGAGAACATCAAATGCATGTGATTGAAAGATTGTCACATTGTTTTATAAATAACATTAAAAATTTGAGTCAAGAGTTCAACAGAGAAAGAATGTTGTATGTGTAAGTGTAGAGACTAGTGAATTTTGGAAATTGAGTTCAGTAATGAAACCTCACCCTCGATAACAAATCAGCATGCTTACTAACTCGGTGAAATAGATTTAATTTGAGTAGATTTTCATTTTTAAATCTTTTGTTCGTGCACTTTTGGCTGTAAATATATCTGGCATATAACATTACAAATCACTTACGTTTTTATAAAAGATTATTCAATACTTTCAAGGTTATGGACGAATGGATTTTTGGCAAGAAAAGTGTTGAACGTGTATTACAACACCTTATTTTATTACTAAGTTTATTGAGTTTTATTGTTTCAAAAACATTATGTTTTGTTTGGAATAGTATTGTGCATAGTGTTGTAATAACTTTCCAATGTTGCAATTATCGAAAATCCTTCAGCTACTACATCAAAACGTCATCGTTCATCCCAGCCAGGGATGCCGAAAAGAGGGCTGTTAATGAATTCTGAAAATGTTAAGATAGTTATGGGCTCATTATAGTGTTATATTCTTGCTGGAAGTGTTGGCCCTGGCCGGTACGAAACCGGATGTCCTGAAAAGGGAACTACGCCAAGACACCGTCTGCTACAGTGTCTAGGACAATGCCATTTCTCCTTGACGTCTACTCAAGTCAAAAACCTCCCCACGAATTTACGTTTTGAGACGTTGCACAGACTGTACAACAACTTCGGCTATAATTTTTATAAATGACTGTTCAGCGTTTCAGACTAAGTCCCTCCATCAATAAACGTTGTTCAACGACGCGAAATATGCAATCAATAGGACGAACTGAAAGCAGTCTGTATAGGCATACAGTTTAGGGACTGTGAATTCATCAGTGGAACTTATTGTACTTGACTTCTGCTAAATAGCGCACCTTCTGGTTAAGTTTCTTAAATAATTGTGCCGAAAAAATTGGTTGTCTAATCTTGAGGAATAGGTTAAGTTAATACATGAAAGTATGATTGTTGGACCTACAGTTAGCAAGTTTAAAGTAAGATACAGTGTGTGTATTTGTACAAACAGAGGAGAGTGGAGTGGCATGTGAGAAATGTTTTAGTGGAGAGGTATGAACGTCAAAGAAGTCACAAATTATCCTGTAAAATGTAGATTACAAAACACTCGCTGAACAATACAACAAGTAATAAAACGTAATATAACACATTAGGAAAATATTAATAAACTCTTGTTCCTAGTCAACTTTTATTTGAATAGCATGGTTTTATTGCATTTAAGGCCGGAAATGAACAAGCTTTTCAGCGGATGGATCTGTATGGTGAGTCCACGATTAGAATACCCAGAAAAGATGAATCCGCTAAAAACATTTGCCACATCAATCCGTCTAACATCGACTTAGAACTGAGAATTTAAATCTTTTCTTCGTTAAGTGATTATTTACTGACACTAAGGCCCTGTGCACTCTGGAGAAACTTGTTTCATGAAACGATTTGGGCAAAGACTTAAATGTCGTCGATTCTGCGTCAGTGGCTCCAAAGGTTCCTGAGCGCCGGTGGTAAAGTACCAACTTAATGTACGTCGATCAATGCCGTCAGTTATAATGCCACAGTGGTCTTCGCCAACAATGCATAGCCTATTTATAAACATTTTGGCCGAAGTATTTGAGCCCACCATTTCGCTTAGAAAAGAGTTAAATTGCTTCTCCATATCCAAACTTGTAAATTCAATGCATATTCTTTTCACAGAGCAGGAAGTTAAGACTTTTCTTTTGTTATTGTTAATTAAATTATAAAATTTTAATAGGCTTATTATTTAATTTACCCTGCTCTACCTTATTAAAGTAAATTCAAATATTATAATTGTATGTAAGAAGAAAAACTTCGGGAAGAGTAAACTAAGAGAGATTGAACAACTTAACAATGTTAATGAAAACAAAGTTCTATCATGTGGAGATGAAGATGACTTGGAAACCTGGAGAAGAAAATAACCGGAGACTTAATAAATGATGTAGGAGAAGAGCTGATGAAAGTATTACATAAAATGATATGCAAGATCTGGGATAAACATGAAATTCCAAGAGAATGTAAAAATTTTAAAGATAGAGGATAAACTAGACTATTTATGGAGGTATTACCCTTCTAGACAGCTTACAAGGTCTTTACTAGTTTGATCCAGGGACGATTAAGTTACTACTTGATGAATATCAATGTGGATTTAGGAGTGGCTGAGGAACCACAGTTAATATATTTACAATTCGACTTACATGTACTCTTTGTTGATTACAAACAACCTTTGATAGTATTAATTGGAACCAGTTGTTCCGAACTCTAAGGGAAGAAGGAATGGCAGACAAATTGATAAAACTTATACAGGTGTCTATGATAGAATCACAATGTGGGAGAGGTATGCAAGGCATTCAAGATAGCATCGGGTGTGAAGCAAGGTGACTCACTCTCTGTTACATTATTTAACATCGCTTTACATATTGCCGTTAAAGAACTGGACACCCGTCTGGCATAAGCAGACGACATAGCCTTAATAGCAAGAAATAAATAGACACTGGGAGATATATTTTTAAGACTCTAAACTTATAGTAAAATCATAGGTCTCAAAATATTAATGAAAAGACAAAATACACGAGAATGTCGATATCAGAAACCAAAAGAAGGCTGCAAAATATGGAAGTAAATAGAAGGAGTCAGCGACTTCACATATCTTGGCGTGAATCTTAATAACACAAATAATATGACAGATGAAATCAACAAAAGAGTGATACGAGGTAAATGAGCATATTTTGCCAACATTATACTCTTAAAATCCACCTTAACAACCATAGAAAAGAAAATCCGGTTATACACAGTGTAGATATAAATATTGTTACTAACTTTCGGTGCATACAATACTTCATTTTGTCAAGGTAAAAAAGTACTCTTGTGGTGGAATGCACTGATTCATTGTAAGTTCAGTAGTGATAGGAGAAGCTCGTATCTTGGACGTTAAAAATGGAATGAGGAGATTATGAAAATCGTGTAGCTGTGATAGCTCTGCATATGGTTGAAGAATCTGCTGCAGAGATTTTCCAAATACTGCAAAAGCTTAAAATCTGCCGAATGTTTGTTTATCGTACCATCTAGCTATTTGTTGACACTGGTTCCATCAAGGATCGCCCGCGGGAAGGTCGCCTGTAAAGTGTGAGGACTCCACCAGCGGAATCCTGTCCGAAAGCAATCAGTGATGGCTCGTGATCTTCAAATTTCCCGACTGTTGAGGGGCCTCCTTGGTGTTGGAGCCTACCGTCTGTCTACTCGACATTTTCTGAATGCTCGTCTGAGGAAGCAGAGAGAGCTGAAATGTAAACTCCTTCTCCAGCAGTACGCCAAAAACGGCCACAGATCAATTCTCTTTCCCGACGAGAAAATCTTCAACGTCGAAGAGAGTTTTAACCGAGGTGTATGCTTCGTCACCAAGTGAAGCTTGTGAAAAGGCTCCTAAAATTTAGAGACGCCATCATCACTTCTCAGTCATGGTTTGGTGGGGGGTGAGTTCTGTTGGCACCACTACCCTGCATTTCTTTGAAAAGGGTTTCAAAACCAGAGCAAAAGCGTACAAAGATACGGTGTTGGACCCAATGATTAAATAATACTTTGTTTCAGAGTAAGCAGTGGAGCTTCCATGAAGTTTCTGCTCCAGCCCATAAGGCAAAAACCACTCAGGAGCGTAATTTCATCCCTACAGCAGCCCAGATCACAATACCTTGGACTACAAACTTTGGACAGTGCTTGAGAACCTCGTCTGCAATAAAACCCATCCCTCAGTTGACAGTTTAAAACGTTCTTTGATGGCAGCAGTGGCGGATTTCCCTATGGAGGCAGTGCGTGGCTACAGTAGATGAGAGCCCAGAAAGACTTGGGGCCTGTGTACGTGCATGTTTTGAAACATGATTGGTATGAAATGTCAATGTATGTAAGGATAACATATTGAAAGTACATTAAATTATCTTTAATCATACCTGAGTTTTTCATTTTGGAATTTGTAACAGAATTTATCACAATACTAGGCATAAAACTCTCATTAGACCAATAGTAACCTACGGTGCAGAGACATGGACCATTAATAACATTGACGCAGACACACTATATTTGAAACAGCTAAAGAAGGTGAAATATGATACATAATAAGGAAGAAGTGAACAAGAGGAGAAAATGTAGTTAGGTTTGTGAAATAGCGTTGGGACATGTACAAAGAATGGGAAAGGAAAAAATGCCCCAAAAGATACTTAAAGGCAAAATTCATTGCGTGAAAGATGCGGTAGACCTCGGAAAATATGGCATCAAGATGTAGTGAACGACCTGAAGAAAATGAAGATTTTCGGTTGGTGGGAGAAGGCTCAGGGAAGAGATGAATGGAGGCAGATTGCAAAGGCTCCCAAGGCCCACATCGGGCAGTAGTGCTTTGAAAGAAGAAGAAGAACTTCAAATATTCCCCAACATATAAAAACATTACGAGAATTACAATTCTAAGGCATACGCCACCCAACTGTGGGTACATTCTAGTTCGCATTCAGTAGGTAAATTTTAAATAATTGATTTTTGACCGATTAAAACTATCCTTATTACTGTTTATTTGTTCATTACATGTTGCCTCGAAAATTACACTTTGTCAAGACAATATCCGTTGGCTTCAAGTGTTCTCAGAGTGGACGAGTCTATTCGTCAATCTTACGAAGACCGACCGACGAGGCGGCAGCCTCGAAAGAGAACGAAATCGGCGGAAAACAGTAGCACAGATGTTTACTAGGTGTAACTCCGTGGGAGAGAATAAGGACAACGAAGGCTTTCATAACCTATTGTGTTTGTTCGTGTTCGTTGAAGCGCTGAGAAGTGGCCGATTGGCTTTGCGATGAAGGGCCGCGCTGTGCTGTTGGTGGGGGAAGGCGCTTCCACTACAAAATAAATAGACCTCAGCTCACAGCGCTCGCTCAGTAATGCTTCTGACGTGACGTGGCTAATAAATGATATAAATACACGTAAGTAAGTGGGTCCTTTACTTCATGTATGTGGAACTGGTCCGTATATATTCAATCGTGTGCATTTCTTCACCGCGATGGTACAGCAGGGTCAGTAAATGAGCTACTGAAGTCACGTTTCCATTATTTACTTTAACATCTTCAATGGATTTGACTCAGCTTTCTAGAAGATTTAATTTACAGATTTCATCAATTAATTGAACACTGGAAATGGGAAACGCTGAAAGTTCCAAAATGTCAAAAGTAAGAAAACAAGAAAAAATCATGACAAATTCACCTTACAAATCATTTAATGGATGAAATGAAAATTATGAGAGGTTCACATAGTTTCTTATGTCTGACATAAAAAAGTGTTGCAAAGAAGTAATATTTTTGAATTTAAAGAAATATAAAAATAACAATTTGGGTAAAGATGTGCCATGCTTCACTTCTAAGTAATCGCTGAATATCCACACATCTACAGTAACAAAGAATACAATATTGGCATCACTGATACAACAAGATATAAAATTCCCTGTATATGTCTTCAAGAAAATCGACCATGGCTAAGAGGTCCTTCTTTTTCTCAGCACTTAATTTATTGCTCAACGGAAAGCGAGGAATATTTCCTAGGTTGGGAAGATCATGCACTTTGAGCCCTTTCTTCAACACAACAAACTCAGTCCAACTTCATCATCAAAGGAAGTTTTAATCAAGCTTTTGTTGTCTGTGTTTGCTGGTATTTAAAAATCTGTTAGCCAAGGAAGCCAAATTTAAGAAATTTTCACTAGTTTGAAAGGGTTTTTAACCCTAGCAGTGGCAACCATAGTTTGTAGTTCTTCTGGTATAATGCATTTAACATTATTAAGCAACAGATGTCCCTTTGGTTGTTACATACGGCTTTCCTTGAATTCTTAGCGCTCTATTCTTCTTTATGTTTTTAATCTTGACTTTACATTCCATCATAAAGATGCTACACTCGCTCGACTCATTCAGCGTTTCTCATATTATGACCAAAAGTACTTGCACACTGTTACATCTAGTGGAGGTATTTTGAAGTACAAAAAGGCTTCTCTGGAACTTCCAACCTTTCCCAAGTTATTGGTCACGGCACATTGAGCCGCTTTTAGGAAAAATATGAAAATATCCAATTTTGGCACTTTCACCGTTTCCGATTTCCAGTCTTCAGTTAAAATATTAAAAGTGAATTCCCCCACTATTCAAAGTTGTACTATCCTTGCCAAATTTTCCTGTTTTACTCATGAAATAGAGCAAGAGCCTTCTAGTGACAAGTGCATAAATTACAGTCTGTCAAGCCAATAATCGTTGGCTCCAAGTGCTCTCAGACGTTGGGCCACAGAGTGGACGAGTCTGTTCGTCAATATTACGTTACCATGCGTTATTTATCTATGATGACAGTCTATAATAATATAATTCAATTAATATATCATTAAAACTTCTATATTTATTTCGGTTAATTTAAAGTAACTACATTGAAACGTACTCCACATATATTAACTGCGACTGATTTAAGGCAAACGAAGCAGGTTCAGTGAATATTGCACATTGACACGAACCTTACTTCGTTTATATTGAAAGCTTAATTTTAACAGCTTTTGTTAAATTCTGAGGATATTTCTGCACTGCATTGCAATAACACTCGCGGCTTCCAACTGTTTTCCTCTAAATATTTTTGGGATTATATTAGACAAACTACAAACTTCACACAGATGAACCATAATATTCATTTACAGCTCTAAATTGTATTATTCGAGGATCTTTGACTTGAGTTTCTCTCTGCTCTATTTTCGAACGAAACCCTACCGCCTGAGCAATAACATCATCACCGTTTTTTGAAACATAATATAAATTTATAAATATTATATAAATTACACTGGCGTGAAATGTGATATAAAAAAAGCCTCAACATTTTAGTTTTAAATAAAAAATCTTGAAAACTGATCTTCAGTATTAATAATTTCATTTCATCATAATAGTGTTGTCTGAAGACACACGATACGGTTTGGAACAAGAATAAAGTTGAGGAATATAATTTAAAACTTGAATGGGTTGAAGATACGGGAATTAATTTTAAACACAGATGCTCCGGTTAACATTTGACAGCCATAAAAGAGAAAATTATGACAGAAGTCATATAGCCTAGAAGAACGAGTATTTCTCTAATGGTTCTAATTTTAAAGAGAAAAAAATATTTACATACAAATAGTTATTATGGAATAAATTACATAAAACATTTGATTCTAATGTATAATCATTTTATATTCTTTTTAGGAGCGTTTACATGTCATTTTAGTGTTGCAATAAATAGTGTAATCTAATCTTACGGTTTAAGATGCATAAAATTATTTCATTCACTAGATAATTGTGATGATTGCCCTTGTTATACTTTGGAATTCAGTTCACTCTTTTGCGACCATACAGAAATTCATTGCAAGAAAACCGACAGTGAAAATGCAATTGAAACAAACTGAGATGGATTTCTAACAGTTGCAAATTGTATATTCGTAATTTTCTTTATCGGAGAAACAGCGATAATTGATTATCATAGTGAGAGAGTAACGTTGTATCTATATTAAATGTCTTCCAAAACCGAAATTGGAAGTACGAAAATAGAACACCCTAAGATATGACCCTAAACCCAGGAGGTCTTTTCAATTTGGAACGTCGGAATTCGCAACTGTAAAACAGCTGCCATTTCACGGACCAAAGCGTGTTAAATGGTCTCACGGATGATTTATTTTGCAAGGATTCACTTTCACATAAGTTCTGTCAATTTACTAGCAAGAACTAGTACATTCTGTGAATCATAAGGCAGTTTGTAAATCATCTGTTGTCGACACAAAACATTGCTAATTGGCATATTTGCTTTTACTACCATCCGTGTATGAATATTTCTATAAAAGGACCATCAGTTTGGTGATAGATGCATAAGCTTATTGATTACATCTAAATGCACTTTTACTCGTATAATGGCACTATAATTGTAATTTGGATATTAGAAGTTGTAAAGAATGGAGGATGAATAGAATTAAAAGTAAAGGCTGTAGAATTAGCCCCTGAGGAATTCCGCATGTAACATAAACCCAAGGTTTGATCGACTTCAGTGACTATATTATTCACAAAATATATTGAATTTCAGATATGCCATCGTCTTGTGATCGTGACTATAAGACTTGAAGTCTGAAAGAGAATGTGCCATTATATTTGAAAAAAAAAACCAACATATTGGGGTAGTCGGAGCAGAACGGGATACCCTTTTTTTCTGAATAGTGCTGGAGGTTAGTAAAGAGGTTTGGCGCCTTACATCTGTGACTTTTTAATTTTTGCAGGTAATCTGAAAAACTCCTCGCTTTTAGCTCTTTAATAGTATATTTGTAAACTAGGTGTCTTTAGCGGCATATAAGTTACATATAATGTTTAAATCGACTTGTATTAAGGCTAAATGATTTAACCTTAAACGGAGACTAGCGTGCGGGGCGGAACGGGATACTACTGTTGTGTATTGCTCAAGAAAAAAAGGAAAAACTGGCAGACTCAACTTATGAACTTTTGAGTTACAGGTTGCTGTACCCAAAACGAATGGATTAAGAAAGAAAAGGAACGGGAAAAGGGGGGAAATGTTAGCAAAGACTGTGGTTGCAAAAAAAAGTATCTTTACGAAAGGAAAAATTGATAAAGCGATCAACCGTATGCTAAATAAGTATAAGAAAGGAAACAAAAAATGTGTTAAGATCTATCTTAAAATAAATTTAGCTTTATTTCACTAATTGTATATACAAAACACCCAAGGGGGTGGGCAGAACGGGAAATAGTAAGTTTCTTTTTAAATATTCATAAAAAATCAAAATATTAGATTAAGTAAGTAATAGAATAAACTAATGTTTTATACTTTTATGAAGGCATTTTTCTTTTTCTATAATTTTACACGAATTGTTAAACAATAAACGTCCCTTATGCTAATTGGAAGAGTAACACGTCACATAACTTAATCCTGATTAACTTAATTTATTTTAGGCTAATAATAATTGAAGTTCACAAATCATAAATTGCAAACGTTTTAAGAATCGAGACTATATTTTCTGTCAGACACATATGCATTTGAATGGTTTTAATCACTTATTGTCTACGGAAGAGTACTTGCCAATGTCAGTTTTTTACTGACTTATCATAATTTTCAAAATATGAACCGTTCTCCCTTAATGAATTGTGTCTTGCATACTAGATGGGATCCTCTGCCGATGCTTAGTCACATATAATCTTTAAAAAGTAGACAATACCCCCTTCCCCAGCTGCCTTACTTTTCATACGTCCCATCTGTATAAATTTTGCGGTTCTCTTCTGCAGTCTCTTTTTAAGGAATCGGATCCCCTCTTTCCCTTCTTTACTGCTCCACAGTGGCGGCTCGTGAGCATTTAAAGTTATGTGCTATATCACTCCAAGGAACAATTTTTACGGGTATAATTCCCCTTACATAAGATATTAATAATACTACTACAACATCTACAGTGCTGTACTCGTAATATGCTACATTTATAATTTCATCTACATAACATGAAGTGGAAACGAATTTTTAAAATTGAAAAAATATAAATTCAAAGTGGCACACGTTCCTAACTCGAAAATATTTTTACTTCTTACATATTTTACACAGAAAGTTAGTTTTAAGAAGAAGCCATACATTATGGTAATATTGTATGCAGGATCGTGCGGCAATTCTCTCGGAGTTATAAAAGTTAACTGTACGAAGCGTTGTAGCAGTCGTAGTGAACTTTATTAAATACTGTAAAAAAGCTGACAAATTGGCTGTTTTATATGTTTTATTGGACGACACAAGAAAGATTTTCAAGGTCAAATCGGCTCCCATTTGAAAAGATCTAAAGTTCAAAGGTTGGTCGCTCCATTGTGTTCGTAACGATTAGAGCTATTTCAGTTCTTGTAGAAATAATCTTGATCATGTCGGGTTTCCAATCGGGTTAAATATTTATTAATACACAGCGTTTTGATTGTGTGCACTGCCATCGAAGTCAGGCGGGTTGCGGTTACTTCTATTGCAATCATTTGCGGTTACAGAATGTAATTAATATTTAACCGGGATGAATTCTTTATTCGTAGTTTACAACGGGAAAGTCCTCACTCTCTTATAATCATGAGCATCTTCCATAAACATTTTCATAGTGACCGGTTCTTTCATGCAGCTATTTCAGTTTAGGAAAACTATTGCATTTCGTTTTAAGAATGAAGTATACTTGTCTATGACAACCTTTTTAAGAAGATAGAAAGCAGCTCTAATGTCTGTAAAAAACGGAATTCTTTCCCTGTATCTGAAATGAAATTTAAACTAAAATTGGGCCTTTGTCTATAGATGTTAAGGAAACTTCATTTAAATTAAATTAGAGAAGAAAGAAAAGTATGAATAGAAGAGAATGTAAGGCGATGAAATATCCCAACTCAATTAACTACTGACGAGAGATGCAGAATATTATTCATAGAAATATTTTATTTTATCACAAAGCTTTGAGTTAGTTTTGCTAACGAGATGATTTCGTTCTGTCGTCTGTGATGAACGTTATCAGTCTGAAATCACTCTTATTTATTTCTTATCTTTGAAACAACACGACGAACTGAACCTACTTCATTGATAAAAGCGGTACTTTCATTTTCTGCACAACTTACAATTTTAACTGTTAGAAATGTTCTTCAGCTTGTGCTTCCAACTGAAAGCTTCTGCATTTATTTTAATCAGGTTACAATCTCGCAGAAAATGAAATGGATGCAACAGCACTTTTATATAGGTATTCAATTCAGAGTGTAAATATAATATAATTGGATATTTCTGTGTATGTGTTTCACATACAAATTTAAACGAATGGGTTTATTTAATCCAAACGTTTCGTAACGATCCAGAAACAAATACTGTGGGGGTAAAACGCGGAGATAGACGGGAGTAATTTTTTTAAAGCGAGGCAGACGGGCGGTGTTAGAATCGAGTAAATATTTGTCGGGGTCGACGAGATTGATATGCTATAATTTCAACCCGTTTAGGCAAGGGAGGGGAGTTTTAGGAAATAAAATGATGACTAGTTCAATTAGGGCGCGGAAGGAAAGACTGCATTGAAGGATTCTACTCGTCATTCGCCTAAACGTAGTGCGGGGAAAACTTTAGAGAAATCTGCATCAGGTAGGTCGAGCTCTCGGGACTGCTCACGTGCTGTTGACTGAAGAGGGGTTTGCCGTGGAAACGCAATATTCCTGACTTCATTCCTTGAACAGATTTGGAGACATCTGGACGATTTTTCCTACGGGAAGGGTTAATTATTCTTCCCCTATTCCCGACCTCAGTAACCCCGGATTATACACCTCTCAAAACTAAACTTAGGATTCGGTTGATGGAAACGATAATAGAAACACACACACTATGGATACAGAGAAATAGAGAAAGAGAGAAATAGAGACATAAAATAGAAAGAGAGAGAAATGGGTAAAAATAGAGAGAGAGAAATAGAGAGAAATATATAAAAAGAGATAGAGAGAAAAAGAGACAGAAAATAGAAACAGAGAGAGAAATAGGTAAAAATAGAGAGATAGAGAAATAGAGAGAAATATGTAAAAATAGAGAGAAATATATAAAAAGAGATAGAGAGATCAATAGAGACAGAAAAATAGAGAGAAAGAGAGAGAGAAATAGAGAGAAATATATATTGAGAGAGAGAGAGAAATAGAGAGAGAAATAAGAGAGAGAATTAGAGAGAAATGGAGAGTGAGAAATAGAGAGAGAAATAGGCAGAGAAATATATATATTGATTACTCTTGCCCTATTCCTGACTTCTTTAACCCCGGATTATACACCTCTCAAAACTGAATTGAACGTAGTTCATTGATAAAAGCGGTACAACTTACACTGTACAACTTACAATTTTAACTGTTATAAATGTTCAACTTGTGCTCCCAGCTGAAAGCATCTGCACTAATTTTAATCAGAGAGAGAGGGGGAAGTCATTGCTTCCTTGATGGGAATATATTTCTTAATTGGTCAAATATCCGTTTTATAATCATTTTGTTACTCACTTCGACTTTTTTATGCAAAGACTCACTATTCAATTCTTTGAACAAATTAGATGCATTCTTGCTAAAAATTTAAATTTACTTTGTTAATCGTAATAAATAGAAAGAAAAGTATAATTTAAGTATGTAATGAAAAGAAAACAAGATTTTGGTATTACATTTCTCTTAAAATCCTAGAATATTTGAATGGAGCATATTTGTATGAGAAAACGAAATTAATCATGTTTTTAAGTTTTTACTTGAATTGTAGGAAGGGAAGACTTTTTTTTATCACTTCAGCTTTCGCTGAAGACGGACGGATCTCTCTCCCGGAGCACACGAGACTTTCCCTTTTTACACCAGGCAATTTCACGGTAGTTGCGATCACAAAGAACATAAAATTTCCTCGAGTAACACAGTTGTTAATTTTGTTAATACGAGCGCAAAGTTCGCACTGAACGACGTAGGAACCGCTATAGTAAAAATTGCCGTGCCAAATAATATGTCGATGATGGAAGAATTGCAAAGGGGGTCCTTCTGTTATTGTCAGAATTAATTGCGCTCATTAGTGATTGATTTACACTTTGATTTAGTTCGTGGAATGGGAACGGGTTACGGTTAAATGAGATCCACGGCAGGAATATAAATTTAATAAATATTTTGCCTATTGTTAATTGGTTAAATTTCCGTTTTATAATCAATTTTGTTAGCAACTTCGACTTTTTAATGCAACTTGTGCAACATTTTTTCGAAAGGTCAGAATAATTATTGTTTCTACGCCGGTGGAAAGCGGCTACGATTGCAGAAACGAAATGAGGGGTTTATATTCTTACATCTAATCCTGGCCTGTTGTAGATCATTTTATTATTTGACTAGAGTAGTACCCGCCGTTGTCCGGGTAATTATTTACATTAGCCAGGATGAGTCATTAATATAAAGTATAGATTCATCTCCAATCATCCTTGATTTTATGTTCTTTATTTACCAAAAAGCACAAGTCATCTCTACAATAAAATTGCCTGTAAGTGTCTGTAAGTGCCTGTGTGTCTGTCAGTATGTTTGTATGTACCGCAAAAAAATCTAAACGTGTGGACCAAATGTGGTACACGTTTTCTTAGCGATTCGTTTATGTTTATGTTTGTCCATTATGATTTCCTAAGCCATTCCTCTGATTGCCATAAAAGTTTGGTATATTGTAGTACTCTTCTTACAGAATGTTTCTATCGATCCAAAAAAGACTTACAACAGGATACATTATGCCCGATGCGTATGTGCGTTCGGCGACGACAACGTTCGCCAAAAAATAAAAAAAGAGTCATATCTTCCCTATTTTCAGACCAAACATTTCCTACCCTAAAGACATATAGAACTTGTAAATAGATACATTATCCTTTCAAGTAGGCTGTCAAACGAGAGAATTAAGTTGCTGTTTAGCGGGAAATAATGCTTAAGTTTAACTAACATTTGATGTAAGCAATGATACATTTTAATTTGTTTATAATAATGCAAAATGTTTTGTAAGTCGCAATGGAAATGATTCTGAATTACGGTTATGGCGCCCGAAACGGAATTTTCTGTAAATAAGTCACCTTTCTGATATGACACTCGCTAAAAGGAAATTAAAAAGTATCATTTTTTTCTTTCTTTCTTTCTCCGTGGTTCTACAGCCCATTGAAGGCCTGGGCCTACCGAGTCGACTGCGGACTGTCATCTTGCATGACACATTCCGAATTTGGATTGACACGTGGTCAGCGTATCGATCCTCCAACAGTCTTAATCCCGGTCTTCTCGACCATGACGACACAAACATTCAAGCCCATGCCAGGATTAGAACCCGGGACCTCTGGGTTGTGAGGCAGCAACTAGAGGCTAGCCACTACAGCACAGGTGGTCGGCAAAAAGTGTCATTACTTGAATAAAATGTTATTTTACCCTTAATAACTAAATAATCATAAGTAATGATACTTTTTGATCAGTTTGTAAATATGCATAAGATTTTATAAGTCGCAGTGCAGAATGATTGTATAAAGACACGGGGCCACACAAACTCAATTTTATTTTTCGTAGGTATGTATATGTATCTATACATAAGTTTTGAGTTCCGTCCTTCCCTCCTTCAAGGCCAAAAAAGGTCCTACCCTAGAGACATATAGACCTTACAACACGATACATTATGCCCGATGCGCATGTGCGTGCGGAGGCGACGACAACGTTCGCGAAAAACAAAAAAAGTGTCATAACTTCATTAAAATATTAGTTATAATTATGTATCATTTTCCCGGCATCGTCGGGCGCCCAGCTAGTAATTCATTAATTAATATGAATCACGATATCAGACTCGGGATCGCTGCTCTGCACGCAGGTTCGCCACCCTCGCGACTCAAGATCCGTGTGAGTTCCTTCTATATTTTATGTCGACTCCAGCTGAGCTGAAGCATTTATATACATATAAACGGTTTACAATAACTTAATATTTCAACCCGAAACATCCGTCAGTGGTACCGTCCTCTACACCGGCGGTGGGAAGGAAAAATTTTTATGCAACGCGAAACATAATTAATATTATTACATTTTTGCAAGGTAACGAAAAATATAATTAAAATTTAAATAATTGATTTAAGTTGACTTTTCAAAAGTAATAATGTTGAAGAAAGTAAACTTTATATGGTCACAAAAATATCTACATTAATTTAGGTATTTCGGAAGCTTTCAAAGTATTACCATAAGCATCCATTTAAAAAAAAAGTCTTCTTATATAAGGTATTAAATGAATGTGATTTTAGGGACATATTTAATTATGTCTCGTGTGTTTGTGCTCTCTAGGGTAATTTTATTATACAGATTTAAGTTATTTTTTTTGGGTACTGCCTATGCAAAATTTTATGCGAATAATTTGTATAACTTTTATTTTCTGCCAACTTTTTTGTGATGCTCTACACATAGAATAAATGTATTTAGTATCCCGTAGGATACATTTCTTTTCTTTCAAAATATAAACCAAGAATTGTTACTAGTGGTCCGCGCTAGAAAATGAGGTATTTTCTTGGTACGCGGCGGGATATCGGTCGAGGAAAACTGTTCTACACCACAGCAATCGGGACAGGCCTCGCAATTTTTTATCTGGTGGTTAATAATTTCTATTATAATATCCATGGAATGAGAACGGGTTAAACTGTTTCTGTTTCGGCTCAGTTAGCTTCTCAGCTGGAATATAAGGGTAATAATTGTCAAACGTATCGGGGAAGTGTCTCTTTGGCATGTAGCGTGCGGGAACAAAGTAAGGAACTAATTTGTGTGTGCAAAATAAAAGGGAAAGCGATGGAATTACAGCGCTGCCCTGCGTGTGACAGCTATCTTCGGCAAATACGGCAAGGGTCGGAGGACGAGTTAAGGTCCACAAAGGCGGAGCTCTCGAGACGGAAATCGATGCGGGCCTCTTCACCAAACTCACTGCTTTCTTCCAAATTCAAAATCAAATATTCTATGCTATATGAAGATGTGTATTTTTAATTAAAATAGTATGACTAATCCATAATAAATTATGTTTAAGCAATAATATATTTTTATTGGGCGTTAAAATGAAATATTTCAGTGATATCCGATAGAGAAAAAAGAAAGATATGAACAACTTTTCGAATTGGACTATCTAGATTACTAAAATAAATTATACCATTCATTTTTAAATTATTTATTTTACTCAGCGACGTTTCTCTACATTAACTTAACAGTTTAAAGTACCATATTAATTATTTTTCAATGAATGTTTATTTGATAATAATGTAATTAGATTCCCCTGACTTTGAAGCTATTCTAAAGAAAATTAAAAAACTGTACATAAAGAATTTGCTAAATAAATTATGGTATTTTAATATAAATGAAATACATAAGAACAGAAACTTAAACAATAAAAATGAAAAGGATGGCCAAAGATCTTAACAGAACATAATGACAAAAATAAAGTAATTAAATTTATGTTATGTGACGATTCGTATTCAAATTAAATTACTCCATTTTTGACTTTTGGCATTCTTTGTATTTTATTTAAAATCTATCTGGGGACCCAGCGTTGCTCGGGTATTTATATATATTATCCCGGTTCATTATTTAATTCTTGGTAAACACATGATTAAACCCCGTAAAGCCTCACGGCATACACGGGGTCAGGTGCTGGTCCCGTCCAGTATTTCCTGTAATTTAAAATGACTATAATAATGGTCGTTTCATTTACCTATTAATAAAAAGCAAACTTATAGTAAAACATTATTTCTTTATTATGTTGAAGATTAGCGATAAAGAAAAAAACCATGTTTCAATTTCAATAGGCTAGGTTAAATTATAATTAATATCAATTTTATATGTACAAAAAGTAATTTTTAAAAGAAGTTATGATACTTTTATAAATATAAAACGTTAAATGTGAAATAACACTTAATAACAGATTATTTGTAAGACAATGTAAAACAATACAATGGACTCTTATCTCAGAGATAATTCGTAGACTGAGATTTGGACCAGCAAACGTTCAATAACTTCAGGATTAATTAAATGAAAATGCCATATAAATGACCTTTGCTATGCGAGGTTATGTATTTAACAACATATGGACACGTTTTTAGAAATTGGTTGTCTAGAAACAGTTGCCGTGGAATGTGTGGATCTATTTTTCCAAATACGGACATGATGTCGGGTTCCTGATAGATGTTGGACTCATCTGCTTCGTCATCACTTTCTCTTTATCACCAACAAATAGTCCTAAACCATGACGGCTCTGCTACACCACATGAATTAATTTATGAAGGGCTACTTTTCTTAAATTACAGTAATTGTTTTTTAGTGGGGTGAATTTCTATTTCAAGTACTTTAAACTTCCCGCTTAGTGGCGGAATAACTCCCACTGAATCAGCCATTTCTGAGCTACCCGTGATTGTAACACAAGATTTCTGTCTGGAATGAAAAATACGCATGCACAGAAATCCAATTCAGCACCGCTGCACCCCCCATAAAGCTTAACAAACTGCCTCTTTTCGGTTCTACGGATCATTCAGCACGTAATGCTGACCACATCATGTGGAACTTTAGGGCGACGGTATATGCAGCGAAATCAAAATAAATATATTATTTTAATATAGTTTATTATTTATAAACTAAAATAATATTAATACATTTTTGTAGTATTGAAGAAATGAAACGAAAGGTTATTTTAAGGGTAGTTTGAAAGCCGTGTCTCGCCAATGTTTCAACATTGATTTTAGGTACCTTTTTCTCGAATATTTTCACCTTATGGTATATGTGTGGAAACAGAATGAATGATTTGTTAGTTTTAGAGTTTAAATTATTAGTTTATTTATAAAGATCTGTTTTATGGTAAATTTTAGAATCTATTACAAATTATTTAGTTTAATTACAATAAATAATCTATTCTGCTTATATTGTGAAAAATTCATTAACGGTTTCTGAGGAAAAGATGCTTATTTTAACCTTTTTAGGGCCTATCGACACCCCTTAAAGTAAACCATTTAAGGCGTGGTATTTAGAAGATTTTCATTGTACCGACAAAATATATATTCTGTATAAAATACTGCAATTATACGTGGTTTGTTCCTAAAATTAACTATATTTAAAATATATACGAAGTAAAATACCTTCGTGGTATAAATTTGTGTCAACTTTGTTTCTAAATTTTCCGCTATCTATAAATTAAACATTATTGTAAACTATGTAACATATTACGTGTCGTTTGCCGAAGAATATTGGTAACACTGCCACTGGTATAGTATTATTATCCTGTCATGCAGAAAAAAACTTTTTTTTAAAAAAAAACTCACTAGCCACCACGTATGTTCCAAATTTGAATGGAACACTGATCACATTTTGATTTATTCTAGCATTTCCTACTAATAATTTAGATGAATTGTGTTTACTACTACACTACATTACGACGACTGATCCTTATTCATCTCTTCTCGTATTTATTAATTCAGAGGGTATTTGAAACTGAACCCTCGTTCCTCAGCCAAAGGACCTCACTATTTTTATCTCTACGAAAATCCAACGGTATTAAGTCGCTAGCGTTCTCAACTACGTACATTAATCTTGCTGCCAACCAGCCTTCATTGCTTAGTTCCCTGGCGGTACATTTGTTGCTAACAACTACTGCCTTTTATTCATATTGGCGACTTTCTACAGTTGCCAGTTCTTTACGGTCATTGTCCTCCCGTTCAGTCACCGTTGGTTGAACAATACAGGTCCTTCATGCTTTCTAGGATAATTACAGTAATCAAGACGGTAATAAATACTGGACGTGATTATCCCTCAAATTATTCGCAGAGCATCAGCCAGATAAAATGTTGTTTCTGGATAAACTTTGAGAAAATCAAATTAAGGAGAATGTTCAAATTTAAAGTTTTAGCTTAGGCCTGCGTCACACTTGTGCGGGACATATAATATCTGGATGCTTCACAAAATTAAAAGAATTAGATCATTTTTTTGTATTATAACGTAATCAGAAACTGTGTTAAAATGTCCGAATACATCATCGTCAGCAGAAAGTGAATTTCATCAAGTTGCAGTTGTTGTATCATTGGCACTTCAAAATAAAGACTCAGTTACATGCATTTATGAAGGCCAGTAATGAACAACGTATATGATCAAAACAAAAAAGGACATATTATATTTTTACAATCCCCCAGAATCAAGGAATGCAAAGTTTTTAGGAGCTAATAAATAACATTGAAGAAACATACTCGCTTGGAATTCACCACGATGACCAGACGCACTTTTAATAACGAAATTAAATATCATGACTGTTAAACCAACATTAAAAATAATTATTGATCAAAACACATTTCACAGTTTTGTATTAATTTATTGTTAATGTTGTGTTAATTTAGTTCAGGGAAATAATGCCATTTTCTATTATTGTTATTTAAATTTATTTTTATTTTTTCTGCATTTCATTACGCTTTTAGAAGTAAACATTACATAATAATGCAATAATATTTATCACAAATAGTTATATAATATATTGTTGCCATCAAAATAGTTTTCTTAGTTTAGCGTGTATTAGTATTATTATACCAAAATTTCATACCAAATTTGAGTTAAATCACAAAGTCGAAATTTATACTGTCGTTTGATACTATAAAACCTATTAAATGTAGAACTTCAGATTTTTATCTGCATGCCATACCGAGATATTGTACTCAAACTTTGAAAAAATAGAAAAATACCATTTTAAAAGGCTGTAATTTGTAAATGGTACGTCACTCACCACAGATAATATATAAAAAAGTAACTACACCATTAAGTCTAAAAGCACTAAAAATATTGAGATTCGCAAACTGTTTCTTCTTTAAGAAATAAGCCTACTAAAATAGAATTTTTTTCATTGGAATGGACAACTTCGTGTTCACAGAGCTTATTAGGCACGTAAATAGAGGTTTACTTTGTAAGCCGGATTGTATTGAACACGATACAGTTGATTTGAAAAAAAAATACTACACAGTTCTGAATAATTTAGAAAATCGTAGATTCCTGCAAACGCGATAGACGGCGAGCGCCCTACTACAAAAGCGTCGGTCGTTTTTGAACCAGATACAATATAAATGAAACAAAATTAGTTTTGAACTGCAAAAATACGAGGGAATGCACCAACAAAATATTAATTTTTTCTGAAAATATGAGCAATCAATTTCATTTTTTCTGGACCACTTGTCATGGATTGACAGAGACTCGAATGCGACTTAAAACTTTTTTTTCTATTTTTTTTTAAATGAGACGTTTTGGTATTCTTTTCTGCCTTAATCAGGTCGTAAGTCTTGAAAGAATTTACATATTATTTATTAAATACTACAAAATTTTGTAATAACCCACACTGAAATTAATAAACTAGCATTATCAAATTATAATTTAAAATCAACATGTTTAGTTTACCAAGTTTATTACTTGATTAAGATTATAAAATTGATAATGTTTCAACAGTAAGCCCTACACACATCCAATTATCGCCGGACGTGTTGCGTTTCCCCGCAGCTTGGTGCGGATACTGCGGGACGGGAAAACGCACCCACCCCGCAACCGTCCAAGTGTGACATGTCGCATTTAAATACGTGTGTTGTCTGACCCGCACCAGCAACCCGCTCAAGTGTGACACTAGCCTTAGTGATCTGTTTTGGAGTTGGACTCAGGAAATATCCGTTGTCTCTTCTTCAGCGACCCAAGTAAGGAGAATTCAGGATAGAGCACCGTTCGAACTTGAATGGAACCTCGAATAGTTTTGAAGATTTAGTTTAATATCTGAGCCTATACTTCTTGAAACTGGAACAAAGACTGACTTCTTTAGCGTTGTTCAAGATTTCGCCTGCTTCTCCCCTCTCCGCTCTGCCACTGTGTTAAAGTGGGAAGAAAACTAATCAAAATCCTAACTTAGATCACGTGATGTTCTTAGGGACCCTTGATTTACTACGTATTTCTGGAATTATGCAAAATTTTCTTTGTAACCGAAAGCGACTTTAATACTGTTATAGTCATCTCTAAATGTGACGACCTTGTAGCTTATTCCCAGACATAAATTTAGAGCAACGGCTGTTTTTAAGTAAGTATCAATATAATGTTTTAACATTACGGAACACCATATTTCAGTCATTTTATCATCAGTCATTATTTTACACCACACACTACTTCTCGACAAAGCCATCGTCGTTATCCCGGCACTTGTCGTAATAGGAAACCAGTTTTGCTGTTCATTCGTCTGTGATTACAAACGGCCGGACGCTGAGCAGCTCATCGTCCACATTTTCACAACCTTTTTTACACTGTCTAATCCACTTCCTCAGTATTACATTACTCATTATTGCTTTCGAGTGGAATCGTAATGAATTTTGAACACGGAATGATAAAAAAAGTTAAAATACTGATCACTATACGACACAGTACTTCTTTGAGCGTTTTGCCATTAATATTTTAAGAAAAATTAAAAATATACTGGAGGCATTAGAATAATGCTTTATATATAAGAGTAATACGGGTCTACGTGATAGTAGGCAGGAATACTTATTTACAAATAACTGCAAGAGACTTTTCATAACAACCATCACTTGAGTGACAATTTTATTCCTATGGCGTGCTAAGGAAATGCAGAAAACTATAAAATAGAGAGAGAGAACAGTAAAGTGATCAAATAAATTAACTTTCCTGTGTCAGAGTGGCTCCGGAATCAAGGACGCTGGCATGTCTTCAAACATTTCACGTCTCCGATACGATATGATTAATGTGTGCATAGGCGAATGAGTGTTAGTGGACATTCTCCGTTTATAGAAAAATAAAAATACTTAAACAGCGAAATTATGTTGCCATAAGGGCCCTTAAGGTTATTATAAGATGTAAGAGATAACGATATTATATTATATTTAAAAATCATTGTTCCAGATATTTTATTATTAATAGTTTCCTTATTCTTCACCTCTCCACATAGTCACCTTCCTCATTCAGGCACTTGTAATCGGAAAGTAGTAATTGTGTGTCTTCATTAGAGAAAGTTTCCGCTTGTGATGAAAGCCAAGTCTGTACTTCGTCCGTCACACAGTCGTCGTTGATATGTTTTGAACCAAGGAATATCTATAGATTAGGAAACAGATGGTGCAACATCCGTACTGTAGGGAGAGTGGTCGAATTATTCCTAACAAAATAATGCAATCAGATATTGGGTTTGTCTGACAGTGTGTGGCCGGGCGTTATCACGAATCAAAATAATTTCACACTTAAGTGTTCTACGTGTTTTGTTCTATATTGCAAAACGGAGCATTTATAGTGTCTCACAATAAACTACTTTCTTGACATTCGCATCGCTGGGCAAGGATGTGTTCTCCCACAGCTTGCAGTAAATAATTCATGATCACAGACACCGTGCCCACTTTCACGACCTTCGTAAAACTGTTTAATCCACTTCCTCACTAATACACCCCTCATTATTACTTCCCCATACACCTCACACAATTGTCGATAAAATTTTACTGATGTGACATTACTTGCTTTCAAGGAACGAATCACTGATCTGATATCACAGTTTTGAACTTTTAGAAATCTCAAACGAAAGGAAAACACAACTGCGTTTGGCGAATATTATAGCACATGCTCAAAATCGCAATTGTAGGGGCAAAATATTAAAATGAATTTACTTTAAAAACAACCCTAGTATGTGGAGGTTTTCGAAATTCACCAAAAAATGAATCAACTGCAAAATGTAAGCAGTACCTCACGTGAAGTTCTAATTACTTGTAAAATTGACTACAATTAGCTTTGGAAACTGAAGACAAGTGAGAAGTTTAATTCAGATGTAGTATCTGTCTGGAATTCCAGTTTTTTGAGGAGAAGAAGTAATAATCGCTGAAGAAGGCCGAAAGCCGGGGGATTTCGAATGTACGATAGAGCGAAGATTTGAACGGTACTATTCTGTTCGCCTTCAGGATGAGGATGCATCATTTCACTTCATAAACGTGAGAGACTGAAACGACTGAGGAGGTGAGACCAGTGAAATGTCTATCTCGGATAGTCGTTAAACACCATTTTTTTTGCTATCTTAATTACATCAACAGTAATTTAATGTAAATATTAAAACTTATTAATGAAATTAAAAAATTCTTAAAATATTTTCAAGATAATTACACTTTGTTTATAGAAGTTATTTATCTAATTAAAAAGTTTTAAATCTTCGAGATTTTTATGATACGAGACGCTTGGGAATTTATAACAAAAGGTAAAGATCAGTCAATTTTAAAGTAAAACTAATGGGGAAAAGCTTGTTGTAAGACGGTGTCCTGGAACATCCATATCTGAATAATAAGATTTCACAGATAATGAGCTTATATTAATAAGCAAAATAATTTTGAAACAGATTCATGATCTACTCCGAATAAGGATGCCTCATTGAAACATGAAAGCATTTTGTATATTACATGAGTTAACAATAGAATTCAATGGCAAATTCTCTTTCAATGCAACGTGAAAGTATCCCATTGTCCCGTATTTATATAGAATTCAATTTTATTACATAAAAGAAACATGTTCCATGCATATTATACTATTACATTTTATTTTCAGTATCCAAAGCGTCATTATTTAGCGTGTAAATAAAGTAATGTCATTCTTTTTTAATAATAGTTTAATTTAGACCATTCACAACAAATCATACGAGTATATCAAATTGAAGGTTAACTGTTTTAAATGCAGCTTTAGATATACGGAACATAAACAATGTAAAATACACTCTGAATAACAAGTCCAGAGTATAGTTTCTTCAATTCTTTCAATTCTGTGTCTCAACATTGGGAAATTATTTGGTAGTGGCGGAACGAAGAGAATCTTTTATAGAGCCACAAAAAAAATGGCAGCGAACAGATCAAGTTTTAGAAACTAATCTTGTTACTTTGACGCCTAGAATGTAGGCCTCACCGGGCGACAATGCCTCGTTCTCCCCAAAAGTTCACGGTTCGATAAATAACAAAAGAGATGCTTTTGTCACTCGCACATGTGCTTATTTATGCCTTAAATTCTGATCTTGAATAAACTCTACAGCGCTTACAGTGAAACTTGACCCCTGCGGTCGCGTTGTCTCCCCAGGAGAAGGGTGCCAAGCCGAGATCGTTTTTTGCGTTTCCTACAGCTTGGTAGGGAGGTTGTATTTATTAGCGTGGTTTTAAACAATTTATTATAACACCAAAATTTAAATGTGGTCTTGAAAACACACAACATATAATGCACTCAAGACACTAATTAATATTAGTTCGCCGGGTCTTGTTTCAGCCTCAACGGCTCCCCTAAGTGTATCGTCCACGCCGCTTGACCGTAGGGAAGTTCTACGGGCTGTGAAACAAACAATCAAAATCTCCCCTTTTTCTCCTCTTCTTCGTTTTGCTCGTCTTTCGTATAAATATATGAACATTGTGTATTATGTTAAAAAAATCGATATAATAACGAAAAATTCGTTGAGACGTACGTTACACGTACAAAAATCATTTTTAAACTTGTTAAAATAGATTAAACTTAATATTTATTTTGAAATTTAATGAGTGTGCTCTGAAAGCTATTTACTTTGCCGTTAAGACTTTGTATTTAATTCCGTCAGAGAAATTACGTTAATTTTTTTGTACACATAGTGAGCGAAATTTTAGTGAGAATCGCAACGGTAGACTAATCGTTTTGATTCGGTCACGGTTTCTATGAAATTAAGGGAATCAGAAAAATGACATGCCACAGAATATTCCTGGTACGAAACAATGAAATGTAAATTCATGTAATTGAAACTTATCGGACGCGGAAGACAAAATTAAATGAATGTCACCGGTTATTGCTTTTAATACAGGCAAACTGGGTAATAACAACAACTCGGTTATAATGAAATTTCACCCCTAGCCATCTTATGGGTCAAACACCTTGCTGACCTTGGCTGTCTTGGGTTTTTCGCCGAGCCGCAAAAAATACTGGCAGACGAAGGACGGAGATTCCTCAGGCGCCTGTCAGGCTTTAAGTTTGTGAATCTGTGTTTGTTTGCTGGGTTTAACCTGGATGGGTGCCTTGCGAATATCTCAAAATCTGTTCTCTACGGAAACTTCGTACAGAATGCTTAATATTGTTAATGAATGTATATAAATAAAATATACGAAGAAAATTTATACGCGTCACTGTACAAATAATATTTTTAACTTGAAATATTAACTTCTCCACGGACACTCTACGGCTTAAAGTTCCTAGATTTTAACCTTAATTGAGATTATAATTTTGATATTGTTAACTGCTGCTAATCGATGAAGGCAGTTCATTCTTCGTCTTTGAAGCGCAGCGATTCTTCGCGCGATAAGGTTGATTGATGTATTCACTGATTGGTCTAAAAAGATTTGATATAAACTCAAGATTACTTTAATCATAAATGATCTGTCAATGGTAGTTATGATTAATGGATGAATACCTCATACATCAATATAAAATATAAATTTTATAAAAAACTTATAAAATCAGTTATTTTTCACATAATATTAATTTTATAACTTTTCAGGAAATGGGACTCGAAGAATATTTTATGCTATTGAGCTTCATGATTTGGATTCAGCGAGGATCTCTCGGAGATGAACCTCGAAGCGATTCAAAAAGAAGAGACAGCGAAAATTATTCCTACAGATCAATGCGTGACACAAATGGGGCGGCTCTGGAGCTGTCGCTGTTCCATTCGGAGAAGCAAAGTGAGTTCATATTTTAAGCATATTAAATTTTTTCCCAATTGAAATTAAGGTAAAGTGATTATTTTTTAATGTAACCTATTCAAGTCAATGGTTTTATTATGGGAAATAAACCACAGCCCGTCTCAGTGTAATAATTTTAATAAGAAGGTAAAAGTTGTTAATTTAGAGACTAGAAAATAGTCATTTAATTAACGAGGCGAAGTTGAAATTTGAGAATGAAGGGAAAGTTATCAGGCGATGTACAACCTTCAAGGTTAGATTCATGCACTCTGGTGAGAAGCAATGTAATACTGAAGCAGCAGCAGTATAACTGCGGGTTAGATGTTTCATTATGCACCGTTTCACAGATTGTAATTTTAATCTGAAAACTTAATATGTTATTTTTTATTTTTTAAATGAACTTATAGTCGCGTCAATAATGGACGTTCTTGGCGACTATAAAAATTTTTATAAAAAGAAAATAAATTACATAGAAATTGCTAATATTACAATACAAGGAGTGAGAAAAAACAGAAACTTTTAGAACAGAGAAAAAACTATCACAACGGCACATATAAACTGTTAAGATTTCTTCCGAAACTCCAATTTATACAATAAAATTACGAGGACTGTGAACAGCCACTGGAGAGGTACATAGTTCCCGCCTGGAATAGTTACCAATCGTGGACCTTCTGCTGGTGTCATAGCGGGAGCAGTCAAAAAGGATGTGGTGTTACAATCTGTGCATAAAGGCAGAGACCTAGAAAAGAGACAACAACGACCTGCTGTCTTCTCGAGATATCAAGTGGATCGGTTATTTCCATGAAGGACTCCATTTCAATATAGAGAATTCCTACGTTTCTTCCTTTTTTATAATTAATCGAATTTTCTCTCAGGCGGTTGATGCACCCGACCATTAAGTCTTTCCTTGAACAAGTAGGAAAGTCCAAGCGGTTTATTTACAAGAAGGCCTCCTGCTTAGCGGCTTTATCAGCAAGCTCGTTTCCCAAGATGCCCGCACGAGCCGGGATCCAACAGATGGTTATTTTTTTATCTCCCAAAGAAGGTTCCTGATTTCATTGACGCAAACAGTGAGTTGATCGCCATGAGAGAGTCGGTCAAAATCAACGTGAAATCGGATGGGTCGTCTTTGCAATATTGTCAAGCCATCAGTATCGCATATGTTTCAGCCATTGTGGCTCGTTAATTGTCATTGAATCATTGAATTCATCAGAGATAACCGAGAATCCCACCCCATCATTATACTTTGACCCATCTGTGATTATATTTCTCAAAAAGATACTCAATCTTAACATTCAAGAAGCAGTCACCATTGCCCTTAAAACCAGGATTGGTTAGGGATGTATCAATGGAAAGAAATGGTAACTTCCAGGGAAGAACGTGGGAGGACGTAAAGGGACAATGATTGCTTACCTTTAAATTGTTTTCTTTTCAGCTAATTAGTAATATTAAACTCGATTTTTTTCAAGAGAGAATAATTGTGAACTATATGGGTATAATTAATAATAATATTTAAAACACAGTACTTAGTATTTATTATAGTAAGCTCACGAAATTTTGTCGTCGTTTTACAGATCCAGCAACCAAGTCTCTCAAAATTCCGAACGATTTACCGGACGATTTACCCAAGTGGATTACAGCAAACAGCAAATTCGTGGAAACGACGCCACCTGTCTGTGCGTCTGGTAAACCGTATTGTTTGTACGATAAAGATTACCCAGAGTAAGAAACAGTTCGACTTGTCTGTTTACAAATGTATAATATCAATAATTCTAATTGAATATGTTTACGTTAATAAAGGGACAAAGTTCACGAAATTATCAACAACTACCACGAAGATGTGCACAATATGTATCTAGGGCTCAATAAATATTCCATGAAGGATTATTTAGTTCATGATAACTTCACAAACGATTACAGGTAAGTCATTGCTCTACTGTTGGACATTTCTATACTACTTTACTCTCACTATGAGAATTCGGTAGGTTTGAATATTTACGACTGTGAAATTTATAAGTTTCAATTCATGCATTGCTTCAATATATCAAATAGAGTAAAGAAAAATAAACAAAAAAGAATCGACTTTGAGAAGGCATATAACGTACCAATATGCAACTTATCCTATAGATACTATGGTTAAAATAAATCAATAATCTGACAATTAAGAATGAATAAAAGAAAATAATAAATTTGTCAGTAAAAAATCACGATTAAAATTTCTTTCATATATTTGTGTGCTTCATCAGGTAAGTAGTCAATAATTTTAAATAACGATCAATTTATTTTCAACATTAGACCGTGATAAAATAAGAAACAAATCATTGTTTAATAATATTGTTCACCCATTAATGTACACTTTTTTGCGGCCTACCGATGGGTGGCTATCGCTACACATGTATCAAGTTTCTTTTTATTTTATTTTCTTTATTTTTTATTACTGTATATCTCATATTATTCGCACAACTGTAATGTACCAATATATGTACAATAAAGTTACCAATATATTAATTAAAAAATAAAAAATAGCTATCACAAATTTTTCATTGTATTACGTTTAATACAGCTTTACACAATAAAGTTATATCAACCAGTTATTCAATAATATTCGGCTCTCAAAAAAAATAATCGGGAGATAATTTTCACGGAAGCAGTGAAATGAATATAAGGGTTTTATTAGTAATATTTATAAATAAAGAATTGTAAATGTAAAGTTGAAAAATCTATTTACAATACATTCATTTATTTACAATACCATAATAATCGAATCTATTTTAATTTCCAAAGCCGGCCTTTATTTTTGTTCAACAATAAATACTTAATACAATTATTTACAATCATGAATATCTTACAAACTAGAGACATGAGATCTTTTCTAGTGGTAATCTTAGCGGGCCTTCTCATAGAAAAAAAATGCGGAATTTGCAATACGAGGAAATTGGCAAAAAGTTACATACAGAGTAATTACCGTTTTTCAGCTTAGCCTGAAAAAGAAAGGTTCGGCCATATATGTTGTGCCCGTCCCAACCAAATTATTTAACTTTATTGTTGAAAAATAAGCACCTTGCTCGTTTAATATTTTCTTTGCAGACACGGACAAGAGAAAGCATTCCGCCCATTATCCAAATGTTCATAGCTAATTGTAAACGCCAATCTCTTATTTTACGACTTATTATACTTTCATGTCCACTGTTTACTGTCCACCCATAATGTCCACTCTTAATCATTAGTGTATGTTCACTCTTGCATCCTTAATCTTTAATGTTCACTCTTAATGCTCACCGCTTAATCCTGAATGTCCTAAATCCTTAGTGCCCGAAAATCAATTTTTCTTCGGTTTTCAACACTTTGTCCACACTCCATTATTTCATTTCCTCCGGTGCGGGGACCCGATATTCTCCAATCAAAAGTATCTCTTTCGTCTTTGGGAGTTGCTATTCATCTCACTCCACCGATGTTTCGCGGAAAACACAATGTCTTGCCAGATTATAGTCTTCTCGGAATCCAGACCGGCGCCGAACTGTCTAAGTTTTATTTCCCTGTCTGTAATCCTCTTCGAATTCTCTCAAGCCACCTGCCTGTGATTTTGTACCGCGAAATTCCGTATGTATTTGTGTTTTACCATTACAGCAGATTAAGGTGAAATGACTGTAGCTATGTACAGAATTGTGTACTTGCTAATTGCTAATACAGTGTCTTCGGATAAATTAAATAATAATAATAAAAAATGTTATTAATTTATTCATAGATAAATTAACAATCATCCTTAGAAGGTTGAAACAAAATAATCATATTGATAGTAAAAAACCTTATTATTATTTTCTCCCTCTTATATATCCTATCTATATTATACATTCTGTTCTTTATACCTCCTGTACGACCTATATATATATTTATTCACAATCCGTGCACCCAAAGTTATATATCACGTAGTTCTCCTGAATAATTTAAATTTTATCTTTCATGTCTTTTTTATATAACCGTCTACGTTATTAAAATGACTGTATTATAGTGAACGGAGACTTTCCTGGTCTAGTTGCTGCAAGAAATAGTTCTCGGATTTCCACTAGGGTACAGCTACGACCACGTGCTCTGTCGTCATCTTGATAGTCGTTGAAACGTCGCGTCTTAATCGCAGCTGTACCCGAGAACTATTTCTGCAGACTATATTCTAATTCAATCTCTACAATCCCATGTCTCTATATTGATTAACCTATCTCTTCCGTTAGACCTTTCATATGGGCGTACATCTGCATTTTTATTTATTCTAGATATTTGTCTTTCCACTCCTTCACGATTTCTTGTCTCGTCCATTTTTTCTTCTTCCTGACACCATTCCTCATTTATAGTACTTCTCTTCGAAATTCTCATTTTTATCGTTGTTTTATGTGTTATATGTATCCTCTAAATTATTACCCTCCATTATTCCATCGCTCAGATCTTATTTTCCATTTTTTCCTTAATAATGTAAATAAACTTATTTTTAGCTGTTTTGAAAACATGATATAGCCCTAATTAGCATGTCATATGATACATTAAAAATCTAAATGAACGGATCCTTCTACCTTTTTTCATTAGTCACTAGTATTTCAATTTTGATGCAGGGTATAATAAAATGCCCACGTTTTACTGACAATAGGACGTCCGAAATTATAATAATTAGTGTTGATTTATGTTGTGATTTTTTTAATGTGATACATTGGTGTATTTATATGTAGTTTGTGAATGAATTTATTGTTTTATAATGTGCTGTTATAACAATAAAAATAGGATAAGGATTTTGGTAATTTTTTAATAATACAATTCACGTCCTTTTAGCAAAGATGGAATATTTAATGGTAAATTGACAACACCAATGAAATGTGAAACTTGTCTGCCTTGGTTCTGGACCCGTACATGCTAGAGCCTTCAAATATGGTGAATTAAACGTGCGTCGTTGGCTTCCCGTGTTGCTGCAGTGTCCGGCAAATTCAATTTTCTCCCATTTCGCGACTGAATCTTGAATCTGGCGTTTTTGATGCCTGGGTTTTATTTCTCCCTGACTTTCTACACTCAATGACGAAATGATCTGAATACTTGCATCTGTACGTTAACTGTACCTCTGCTTGTTCTTAGCGTCTCCCGTTACGGAATTGCGTTCAAGGCTTCTTATTGCGTATCGAGGCCTGGTGGCCCAATCATGGTTACTGCCCATAACTCCAGACATGGGCTTAATCCGATTCCCTGTGTCACAAATTTTCTGAACTCAATCACGTTTCCAGTAACGATCATGTACAAAATACTGGTACTTTATATATTTTTTGGAGTCCTACTGAAAAATTTATCTTCTTTCTTTTTTATTTGTTTTATAATTCAACATGATCTAAAACATCCTGCGACACAGATAATCTAATTATGGAGATGTGGTATTCTTGTTGTTTTTCATGTATGTATGTATTTGATCATTTACAATTGGGCTTAAGCTCGGTAACAGGTAAAATATAAATTTTCTTATACACATAATACTTGCTATTGTGGTGGTATTCAGTCCTAAGACTGGCCTGATGCAATCCTCGAAGCTAACCTATCCTTTCTTGCCTGTGCTATCCTACTCGTTTTGTCTACTAAACTTCTAACATCCCTAGTTAAATTCTTTCAAAATATTCCTTCCCAATCTAACACCCTTTGTTATTCCACATTTCACATACTACACTCCATTACATTGGCTTTCCTTCTATTAATCCTCATATTGAACTCTTTCTCCATGATCACGTTCATGCCATTTATTTTGGTTTCCAACTCTTCTTCTGACTCCCCTAATACTACAATATCATCGGCAAAGCGTAGGGTTTTTATTTCTTCTCCTTGCAGTGTGCTTTCTTTTCCATATTCCATTCTAACTTTCTTCATCACCTGTTCTATATATAAGTTAAACAGCATGGCCGACAGACTTGTCTTACTCCTTTCTTGTTTTCTGATTTATTTTCTTGATCTTCAATTCTAATTACTGCTGACTGCCTTCTGTAGAGGTTATGGATAAAATTTCTTTCTCGATATTTTATTCCTGTGCTCTTCAAAATACTTAATAGTGTATTGCAGTTCACATTATGAAAGGCATTTTCTAAATCTACAAATGCCATGAACGTTGGTCTGTTTTTTCTTGTCGTGTCGTCTAAAATTAGACGCAAATTCAATGCTCTTTCTCTTGTTCCAACATTCTTTCTAAACCCAAACTGATCTTTCCCTAACTCACATTCTATTTGTCGTTCCATCCTATTATATACTATTTTAGTTGATATTTTGCATACATGAGTTACTAACTAAACTGTGCTGTTCGCATCTATCAGCCCAAGTCTTATTCGGTATAGGGATAATTATGTTGTTCCTAAAATCTTCTGGTATTGCGCCTGTTTCGTAGATTACATATTACTTATAGTCTTAATAAAGTATTGTTCTTTGAAAACGTTATATCCCCGAAAAAACACCTCAAAAACATATAAAGATAATACTTACCATTACTTTGGATTCAAAATTAGAATTAAATTATTAATATTAATTTACATTGTTGAGGAAAGACACTTCTCGCGTTTTCTTGGATTTGACCTAAATTTGTGATTTGATAGTCTTATATAGGGATAAAGATGTGTCAACAAATGCTTTTTGTTTTCTACATTTTACGTTCATCTTTGATAATTGTAAAGACTGCGGCGCTCCTGGTGGAGACTGGGGAACTATTTACTTACTTCAGTTATTGTTGTTAAGGAGTCGCACGCAGTTGCCTCCTACATATGTTAAGTGTAAAAGTAATTAAATATAAAGATATAAAGTACGTGTCACTTTCTTCTTTCCACTCTACAGTTCACTTTATCATTCCTGAACACCCATCTGCCAAGATAACTGGGGTTTTGCATTTTGGAGCAAATCCCAATCTATGTCCTATATGAGCTTCGAATAGCAAATGCATCTTTACGTTTTCCCTCCCATCCTAATTGTTCTACCTCTTCGTTCCTATGACCTGGCCCGACTCGCACAAAATGAGCAGCCCTTTTCGGAACCTTTTCCAATAATTCTATTTGATTCTTTCTAAAGTGATTCCAAAAAGTCTCCCAGTATTCCAAAATTGGTCTAAATAAAGTTAAATTTCCACCTCTCTAATTTTGAACTTTCGTTTTTAAAAGTCCCTCATTATGAATTGTAAGGAATCCCAAGCTTTTCGGGTCGTGAAACTTACCTGTTCCTACGACCTAAGCCTATTGTTGAAATAATTCATAGATATTTGCAACTCGTTGCCCTTGGAATTGGTTCCATGCCTGATCTATATTCCATCTCATTTATAAACGTATGTTTTGTAAACGAGATTGAGCTGTTTTCTTTCCATTAATTTTCCTGAGCCCAACTATAGATCTTCTTGTAATACTAAAATGTCTTACTCGTTCATCTGTAGATAATGCAGTCGTCCGCGAAAAATCTGACCCCAGATTTTAAATTGTTTGATAAGTCTTGATTAACATTAAAAACAGTAATAGCCTGATTACAAAGCCTTTACATATTTTTTGACAGTTTGGACGCTGCTAAAAGGAGGCTTTACAGTCTGTTATTTGTTAATCCCCAGTTATATATTTTTATTTTCGTAAGGTATACATCTGTAGCTGTGCCACACATGTTTTCGTGTTAGAAGAAATTTCATTCTATGTTTCAGGAAAAAAGGCAATTTTGTTTGTGAGTCTGAAGTGGCGTACATTCGACCTGGATGGACACGCAATTGGAAACGTGAGTGGGTGGCGGTAATTAATACAGTCAAATATCCCCAGGCCATTCGAGTAGAAACATGCAAGTAAGTGTACTTTCATTAGCAGAAAAACCGTCTACTATTTCACTACAGTTTTCTCATCAATGCTGATATTTGGATTCATTGAAACGGACACTAGATGAATATGTTCCTTTTGTGTTAGTACTCAATTCTTCGCAGACCATTCTGTTTTATTTGCCCTAAAATTTGTTTGTATGTCTGCTTGATTCGTATCAGAATTTTGTTTTCAATATATTTTATGCAATCTAAAATAATATATTTAAATTACAAACAGCATGAAGAATAAATATTTCTGTAAATCAGCCTGTCGCTCAAGTTTCAGCAAAAACGACCAATGAATTGTATTCAATTGATTTAATGGAAGGTATAAATATGTAGCACGTTGGTACCTTGTGGCGTTCGTCTGAAATTTTATGTTGACACAGGAGTATCTAATGTAACGGAACTTTGAGCTTGCATAGCCACGGTATGTGAAGTACTTTTCAAAAACGTGAGGTATGCTTATTGTATGGTAGAGAAAGCGGCATTCCAGCGTTGCAGAGGTTCGCCTCTGAATTGCAAAGGGACCACATGAGAGTTCTGCCAAAGGCACGTAGTCCATGTGGTCCACGTGACTGCCCCCTCATCGCATTTGCCTATCGTCGCGAGCCCAAACGTCACAAATAATCGACCACCCAGCTCCTATAGCTGCCTAAATGTAGAATGTAATTTATCAGAAAAAAATCTGTTTCTATTGCTGAACAGTTCATTAGAGTAATGTTTACGATTACTTATCTAAAGTGCAGTTTTTAAAATATTAAAACTCGTTTAAAAAATTTGGAAAAAATGGTAAAAATCCATAATTTAATGACCATGCGGCGAAAAATACTATATTTTTTCTAAATGAAGAAAAGATAAATGAATGGTATTAATATCGAGAAAAACGGTTACAGGGCGAAAAACTGCAACCCCTTCAACAGATCCGTTTTTAATTGTTTTAACTGAAATTTGATTTTACTTATTTTTTATTTATGTGAGTCAAATATACCCATGTACATGTTCCAAACTTTAAATCACCAGAATTTTTTATGCACTGTAACAATGTAGGTATTTATTACCTTCCCAATTTTTTTGTAGAATTACTTATTCCTTTAAACTTTTGGAAACAGTAACATTAATGTATACATTTACTGTACGAAATAGCCCACCATCTTCTCTTAGAATATCGTGAAATATACAAAAAAACTGATTAATTGCTTCCTTGATAACATTAAAAACATTATAAATTATTAAACTGGAATTAATTAAACAATTAATTGATGCATTGTCTCTTCCAATTGATTAACTGCCTATTTAAAATTTATTTTTATAGTAATCTTTTTGTTCCGTCCCAATATAAATTATATATTCGCCAAATTCAGAAATTCTGGTATAGGGGAAGAGCGAGTTACAAATTGTGTTAGCATTAGCTTTAAATATGAGTAGAAATTAAGTACACTTTGCTGTTTCACTTAAAATTTTTTGCATTAACAGCAGTAATATTAAATGGGGGAGAAAGTAGAAAATTCCCAGTTCTTTTATTAGATAATAAACTTAACTGGAAAGAACATATTAAAATATTAGTAAAAAAGTTCAGGTCAGCTACATTTGGAATCATGCCAGGGGTAAAATACAGCAAACTAATATATGGTGTATTAATGTTATATGGAATTATATTTAGGAGTAACTCCAAAAATGTCTTTCTAGCCTAGTAATTAGGATAATGTGTCAGGTAAAATCCAGGACTACATTCAGAGAGCTATTCAGGAAGTTAGATATACTTACTCTCTTTGGCCAATTCATTTACTCATTGATGATATTTGTGATCGATAATTATCGTAAATTTAGTACCAACTCGGATAGGAATATAATTAATGCTAGGAATAAAAAATATTACGTAAGAGTTGTAAGTCTCTGGGGGTTGCATAAAAGAGGTTGGAATATTCCGCAATTTCAATTCGATAAAATAAAAAATTGGTCACACTCAAAAATTGTTCTACTCTGTAAGGAGATTTTCTAAAATATTTGTATTCGAGGAGAGAATAGTTTCTTCAATTGAAGCTCAAATAAAGGTCATGATAGTTAATTTAGGAGGCAAGAATGGAAAAAATGTTGAGCGAACCGGGGAATCGAACCTGTGACCTCTTACTTTCCGTGCCGTTGTTCCTACCAACTGAACTACTCCAAATCCGATGCCAAATATCACCACGTTTGTGGACTTCCAGTCAGCTCGCTTACAATTTATTAATCATATTAATTCACAACCTTTCTAGGAAATCACATTAGAAAGGACTTTGTGTAAATTGATCAAAGGCGCGTGGATATGAATTTTAAGAGGGAATAATTGCCTCAATTGAAGCATTTTTGTATTCTAAATTTACTTTCATGGCCTCTGATTGACCTTCAATTGACGCGACTATTCTCTCTTTGAATTGATATCCGTGCACCTCTGATCAATTTACATAGTCCATTCTTCACTGATTTCCTAGCTGTAGTTAAGAAGCATGTGATTAGTAAATTGTAATTGAGCCGAGATTAGGTTTACTAGAGTGGAGAAATGTAGTACCGGATCTAGCAGTCAACCTGGACTAGCTCAGATGGTTAGAGCAACCGCACGGTAAGCGGGAGGTCCCGGTTCTGGTGCACATTTCTCGAGTCTTATCTTCTAAGTAATTGCTGTTATTAACTAAACTACAATTTTGTGGAAATAGCATTACTGCAAAATTTTTAGAGTTAATTAAATTTATTTAATTGGAGAGTAGGAATGTTTTACAATTAAAATCCCAATTTAATTTCACTCATTTTACAACTGTGAAAACAAGTGGAAAGAATTACTCAAAACCTGAAACTATTTACTATACAAGTAAAGTGAATATAAATTATAAAATTAGGTGTTAATAAGAAATAAGTTTCAAAAATCTTGTTTTGTTAGTGATACTTTTAGAAAGATTTATCCTTTATTTCATGTGCTATAGACTAAATTAAGTTTATTTCCACACAGGTTTCTTGGAAAGAAGTGTGAGTATCTTCCACCGTGTTACAAATCTTTCTGCGTGCAAAGGTACTCCAACGTGAAACTGCTGTGCGTGGATCCAAACAATCCTCACCAGAGGCCTTACGTCGACGTATTTGAAGTTCCCAGCGCTTGCGCCTGCTTCGTGGAACACTTCGTATACTTCTGAGATATTTTGTCCTATAACAAATTATGTAAATAACAGATAAATTGTAACTATAATGTTGTACCTGTTGAAATATTTTTTTTTCATTTTCTACTGAATTTTTTTTACTGTAACATACGAGTAAAGACAAATAAAAATCCGTTAATTTAATTCGTCAAATATTCACCGGAATCGTGTATGAAAAATCCATTTACAAACGTTATGTTAAAAATAAGAACGTCTGCAAAAACAATTATTCATAATACTCAGACAATTGAGTGTGGATTGAAAACCAAGGTTGCTTGAAATAGTCAATCACTCCATTTTTTTACTTTATGTAATTGTCACATTATTTACATAAGTATTTCGTTTTTATAATATTTTATATGAAGTAACTCTCAACGTCGTTCCTTTGTAGTCGGGTCATTTATTGTATTACACAGAAAGTATATTAGTAATTTTATATTAATTACAGTGCAATTTTAATTTATTTACTTTAATACTCTACTTGCTGCTCGAATTTCAATGCTAGTAATTCATTGCTTATTTTGAATAAAGAAATTAAAAAATAGGGCAGGTTAAAATTAAATAATACACGAGTTAAATTTTTATATTTTATTAAAAACATAAAAATTTTATCTTCCTGCTCTGATAGAAAATATAATGAATATACAGGCGATACATCACCACGGAACTGATATAGTTTTAATCCCCACGGAGTTATAATTATGACGTTATTTGTGCACAACTAGTGACGTCATAGTCACACGTACCGAAAAACAAAGTAAAACGATGAGATATACTTTTAATTCTCTGAGACATTGTGCAGGTGCACTTGTCTTAGAACACGGCACCAGAAATCGTCTCTCAAAAAAATAGACATGTCATATCACAATTGGAAGCCTTTTTATAATAGCCCGACGGCAACAGAAAAGAAAGAAATCTGTCATTAGTATTTAAATATGACATTAGTCTCCTATTAACTTCTCCCTTGCATCATGGTGTTCCGAATATTCCTCAAAAAGGCAAAATAAATTGTGAAACCCAAAAATTACGTAACACAAATATAAAAAATCTAATACAATTCATTTGTTCTCAGACTACTTTACAAGATACTTTTTCAAAGAATTAAACCATTTTTTTCTGTAAATATAAAGGTCAGTGTCAAAACTTTGTTTGAAATTTGAAACATTGGAATGTTAAAGTCTTTAAATTAACTGAAAACTGTATGTGAAATTCGAATATTTGAATGATAAAGTTTTTAAATTGATTTTAAAGCTGTATGGAATGAAAAAATCTTTTAATTAATTACAAATATTTTAGAGACAAAGTTTTTAATTTGATTTAAAAGCAGTATACAATGATTGAAAATGTTTGAATATTTGATTGATAAAATCTTTAAATTAATAATATTTTAATAATGAAATATTTTGATAAAATATTCGTGGAAATTGAGGCTACTAATATTTGCAACGTTACCTTTAGTAATGGGCGTGGCTTGTACGAGACGGGGAGGGGCCAGGTCGTGACGTATACGTTTGGGGATTAGTATTCCTCTTTAGCCAGCAAAGAAAAGCAACTTACGTCGTTTCATTAGGGAATAATGGACTCAAAACACCTTGGTCATAATATTTTGTTTTCACTTTATCGCCGGAGCTGCGGGAACTTATGGAGTGATTGTGGCAGATCAGGTAGCCTGCTGGTTGACGCTGCATCGGCGGCGTTGCCACTGATGGGCGGATGTCGGTCTCCTTTGAAGTTAATGTCGTGCGGAGCTCTCGACTCCTTCTGAATTGCCTCTTAATATCACTTTTTCTACTCCACCACCGAGAAAGTGCTGTCATCGTGCCCTCCCATACATCACTACTGTATAACGTTCCCTGTATCACTACTTGGGCAAGGAGTCTCTGCCCTTGCTTCATAATTAACTTTTCTCAGCTTTTTCTACATAACTCGTCACCTCGCTGAGAATAGTTGTCCTCTCTAATTATAGAATTACAGATTATCCTGTTATTAGAAAAGAGACTACACACTGTGACGAGTCAAGAAGTCTAGATAGACTTATTGTCGAGTCCCCAAATTAGTAGAACATTCATACAGGAAAAATATAAGCTGATGCCAAACCTTAGGTTTTCGAATTATATGCATTTCTAACTGTCCCTAATTTTTTGTTTTGATGTATAAATGGAAATCATAATAATGTAACTGAAAATTAATTACGTAAAGGTAAGGCGCAATTCTGTTTTAGAGAATATTATCAGTGTGAATGAAACAATTGCAATATAGCGCCTGTAATTTAAGTATATAAACGAGACTCCTTGGCTTTCTAAACCGCAATTCGACAAGGGCCCTTGACACGAGTTTTTAAAAGAGACCATTAAAGCCACTGAAGTATTTACATTTTTTTTTGTCTAGGCAATCAGCTGCAAGGATTTGCAAGCCGGCTGAGAATGCAGCCAAGTTAATTCAGGATTTCCACTTCACACTTATCGATCCGAGAGGACCCAATCTCACCCAGTTTTGCAGTCAGCTGCGCTTGTTTTTGCTTCTCTGGCACTTTAGCGCTCCGGGAAAATGAATCGCTCAACGCGTTCAAGTAATTAGCAAAATTTCAAGTGCGGAAATATTTAAGTTTTATAAAAGAATTATATTAAATTGTCTCCTTGATTAAAAATCATACATAAAATTCTATTGGTTTCTTTAATGAGTTTTATATTAAAATAAGTTTAATTTCGTTGGTGGTAAAAGGAAATTAAATTGGTAATTAATAAACTGACGTACAGTCTAATAAATTGAAAATTTATAAATTAAATAAGATGCACAATTATGACCATGAAAGCCAGCTACAAAAGTAAACCAAAGCTCTGAATTTTTCTTACCCAATATTCTGCCACAGTTTTCTTTACAGTAAATCACCAAGTCTAATTTGTCTCCTTCTGAATACAGGTGTTCCACTGGTGTTTGCTCTTCCGTGCGCGAGAGAAGTGAAGTCACTATTGGAACAGAAAATAAGCCTTTAAATATTCACTTATACGACAAATTGAGCTAATATATATTTATTTTCTTTGTCCTTTTAAAATTGTATCCTTTTTTATCCATTAAATAATGAAGTATTATTTCAATAAATATAAAGACGGCCAATATGTCAACATATAATTTTATTACTATTTAATAAATATAAATACTACGTTTTGTCTTCCTTTTGAGACTTCATCAGGAATACTACAAGCATAATATTGCAATAGATTAAATATGGGTTCTGTGTTACAATTTTAATATATAAAAACATGGCTCAAAAATTGTAACATAGAAACCATATTTAATGTATTGTAATGCCAGGGCCAAGTAGATTTTGTGTGAAATATTTCCGCTCTATAAGAAGGCCATTATCATACGACCCTGAGTGTAGAGATCTAGAATTTTAATTGTAAGAAAATTAATTATTTGTATAATTTTTTGTTAATATTTAGTTTACTATAAAGAAAGGCCGGCTATGCAAATTAAAACTATAATCAATATTGTACATTATTAATAAATAAATGTTAAAATTAAATATAATTTACATTTCTAACGATTTTTCATTATTATAAAATAAATAATATACCCCTCTATTTATTTCAATGTCAGCATATAATTTTATTACTATTTAATCAATATAAATACGACGTTTCGTCTCCCTTTTGAGACTTCATCGCGCGTACTACAAACATAACATTGCAATAGATTAAAGATGGGTTCTATTGTACAGTTTATATATATATATATATATATATATATATAACAACATGGTTATTAATGTACATGGATTGATTATAGTTTTAATTTGCATAGCCGGCCTTTCTTTATAATAAACAAAATATTTACAAAAAATGATAAAAATAATTAATTCTAGATCTCTACACTCAGGGTCGTATGATATGGACCATCTAATAGAGCGGAAATATTTCACACAAAATCTACTCGGACCTGGAAGTATAGGAAATCAGCAAAAATGTTACAGAGGTAATTTACCAAGTCAGCTTAATTTGGATCTAGCGGCGCCTTCTCTCGTTTGTAATTTCTAGTATGACTTCAGCCTGGTCTCGATCACGCCTCATCTGCCGCTACTATTGTCCCTTGTCCAGGATAATTTCCAGTCTTCGCCTTGTCTCCTCAGACTATCTATTCGATAATGTGATAATCTGCGCTGAAATCTCATAATCTGCCACTAATACCATCTGATCAACAGCTTTCGTCCCCTCATATGTGTTTTAAGTCTGTAAGGGTTTTTAATAATTCTTCTCCACACCTTTAATTCATATCCCGAAGGTGGCTGGGGTGGATATTAACCCATCAGATTTATTGTTACTTTTCTCTGGGAAGAATAGTTTTCCCCCCAAGGTTCTTGGGTAATCCGCGCTTCTTCCCCACATTCCAGAGGCCGTGGGCCTAATCGCACTGGCACCCAAATGTCTGAATTTTATTACCCCTGTTTGTCAAACAATGTCCCTTTTCTTTTGACTCCGAGACCGCCGAAGTCCGAGTAGATGTGTTTGATCGTTACAACTTATTGGCCGTCCTTTTATTTATTGTAATCTTGAAGTCAGAAAGCTATGTTTGAAAGTATTACTACGTTTAAAACCAGCAGGGAAACGCGAATTTAATGGAAAATTCTTTATATATTTAACCTCTTCTTTTTCGCCGGTGAATAAATTTAATTGTTGTTTCGTATGGGCAATTTATTGACGTCGATATCCGCCCCAGTGATTTAGCAAGGCTAGCAGGAAGGAGCGGCTCCTTAACCAAGCGTAATAATTGAACAGGATTTCTAGTCTCCAGCAAATTGGGACAGTCGTGACTTGCAGAAGCTTCCTCACTAGACCACTAGCATAATTACGTAAATAAGGGATTGTGTTTATATTTCAAGGTCAGATAAAAATAATATTCATTTGAAATTTTTTGCTTATACCAAATTAAAGCTATTGGAATTGATACATTCCGCTACTAATATAATTAAATTGTAACTAGCGACGTTCTCCACTAGTGGGGATTGTGACGAAAATATACCCAGGAATTAGCTTGTATTGACTAATAATAAATGACTGTAAAATATATCGATTTATATAATAGCAGAAAGTCTTTCATAACATCTTAAAGTGAAGATGATGACAGTGACCGCCTTGAAACGTAGTGTTTCTACAATATTTTAACCCGGTTAGAATCCTGAGAATTCTTTGTTAATCACCTACCCCAGGAAAGCCTTCGCTTGATAATAACGCTTTCATAATTTTGCACTCTAAATATACTAAATAATTTGGAAAACCGAGAGTAACGTTCTTTTTCGATCAGAGAATATAATGTAATCTATGTATGAAAAGCCTTAGATTGGTGCTGTAATGCAACATTTAAAGTAGACTTTTCAACGGGAAGCGTTTGAAACAAGAAGACAACCCTCACTGGACATGTAATCGGAACTACATAAAATGTATTTCTTTTGTATCATAGCGGTAACAAATCCAAATAAGCTAATGTTAAACCCAGGGTCCGGTTAAGAAAACGTATCAAATTTTAGTTATGAATATAATTTGTACGGCTTAAAAGTAAAATATAATTTCACAACAAATAATGGCCCCAAAAGACGGTAATGAATAATTTAATTAAATAATTAGTTTTTAATAAAATAATTTAATTACTAAAGAAAATCTTTATCAGAAACAACGTTTCTTCCCCAATCCGAGTACTTCATGGAGAGTATATTAAAATAAATTTGAAAACAACAATATAAAGAAAGATGTACGTAAATAAAGGTATACATAAAACAAATATTTAAATTTATTTAAGAATAGTCATAAATGTTGCAGAGATTAGTTGTATCAGTTTTAACATTGAGTTATGGATAATTTATTGTTTCTGCCTCACAACCCAGGGATCCCGGGTTCGAATCCTAGCATTGGTTTGGATGTTTGTGCTGTCATAGTCGGGAAGACCGGGATTAAGACTGCTGGAGTATCGATAAAACAGGTTCGTAAAGTGAACGAAATCTCTGCTTCACGTGGTTACCCCAATAAGTAATTAATCCCTATTAAGTGACTGTAATTTTATAAATACAATTATTATATTATATCCTAAAGCGCAAGTAATTTCATTAAATAATTTTAAAAAAACCTGTATCATTTACACATATTTACTGTGAATAATAAGATTATGCCTTGAAATAATGATGAAGTAAACTTAATACCTTTCACTGAAAGTAAATTTGCTTTCAGTTTCACCATGTATAACATTAAGTGTTGCTCTTTAAAGATTAAGCAGACACGAAGGGAAGATTATGAATATTGCTACAGACATATGGCTGGTGTGTAGAATGCTTAATTAACATTTGATATATATCTGAAACACCTCATTCTGTAGTTTCAATAATTTAAAATGGAGAAAAAAATCCTGTTAATATTTCCTGTATGTACAACATTTATTTGGAAATGAATGCGCATACGATTATTAAGGTCAGTCGCTTAACTGCTACGTCTATTTAAGTAAAAACAGATATGATGACTGTTTGTGTCACGTTGGCTGTTTTCTTGGAGGGGTTTTAAGATTAGACTCACGTCTAGCCTGGAGATATTTGATGCGTAAAAGATGCACCCCATGTGGAACACGTAGGAATTGATGCGGCAGGAATGGCTGCGTGAGACGAAACGGAATTTACTACCGGGTGAAGTATACGGAAGAGCTTAGCTCTTAAAGTCTGATACTAAATTAAACCTCTCTTTCTTCCGTTTTACCAATTAAATTTAATTAAAATGCCAGTAACGTGAGAAGTAATAATATTGTAATGCACATGAACTAGCTGAGTGCTCGCCGTAGCTCGGGATCGAAAAATAATTGATTAAACACAAATTTCCATGTAATTTAAGAATTGGTTTTTTATTCTTATATTAAAGTAACAATACAATCTAATCGTGCTAGAACATTAACTAATTAGTAAGACATTGTTTGGACATGTAAATTTGCCAGCTCACCATAAGATATTATTTAGAATCATTTGAAGTATGCGTTCTCTGTGTCACGTAGCATTAGCTTGATTTGTTTGGCGAACCTGTATGGTTTATTCTTAGCGACATATTATTGCTGTTGTCCAGTATGACGATAGCTAGAGGATGATTCTCAAGTTTCTTGAGGTATTAAGCGCTGGACTACTTCTTTGACCAAGCCAATGATTAAGTACCCTCAGATGACGGATTTACGGACGTACCATGGAGCTTTGGTGATCATTGGTTGCAACCTTTCCAGCATTTCCCCAAAGTTGGATACCATAAGCCTAAATAGGTTTTGTAGCTCCTTTATACACTTGCTGTTCGTTTTGAATTTCTCCCTATAAGCCAATAGTATTTAATTAATTAATAATTTAGTTGTTTCATCGTATTCTATATATGAGTTCTTCAAATAAAGTTCCTGTCCAACTGCATTTCAAGGTATTTTATTGTATCTGCTTGTTATTCATTATAACTGTGTGACGTTTTTATTTTTATATATATTACGTCTCGAATAACGACCTCGGCATAATGGTTAAATAACTTCTGATATTTAATCATTAACTCAAGAAATCTTTAAGGAAGGGAACACACAAAATAGGTTTTCGTAAACAAGAAATAAATTTATTAAACAAACAACATTAAGTTTTAATGTTCACTATTTGCTCACTTCCGGCTAGCTGAATATTCACAAATTTACGAAAACATGAGCTTCGTTCACAGGAATGTGGGGCATTATTTTCAAAGCAATCTTTGCCAAAGACGCTTGTTAAATGGAGAAAATATAACATACAATATTGCTTGATGGCTGAATTTATCGGGATGGCAAAACTATTTCTCAGCGCAGCCGCGAAGAATCCGTTCAAATTGAACTCTTGTTCAGCTTACGTCTGATACCATTACTCGAACATGTCCTTTCTTAATTGAATACTTGTTACAATTGATTACTCTCCAAATTCTGAATACAATTGTAATAATTTATAATGGATTACTGCCGCTGCGAACGGTTATTTAAACAAAAGTTTCAATGCACAACTGCAACGATGGACAGCGAGTTTTCTCTCTATCTTCCAAAGATACACTACTCAGCAAACCAAAGAGCCAAACCCAAGGAATTTCACTAATTTATATATATATATATATATATATATATATATATATATATATATATACATTCTAGTTGAATTGCAAATGTGTATTAACTTGGATGGAGGTGCCTGTGGGAGTTTTTTCTCGCAGGCATTTCCCCCAGAGTGACTTCGGGGTTCACCTGACTATGTCGGGAATGCCTTGTACTCTTTTTTATTTTTTTTTCAAAGTTCTAACATGCCGAGACATCTTCACCTACAAACAATTATTAATTAGGTACATTATTAAAATTAAATTTCTCCTTTGTTTAACGTCCTATGGCCAGTTTTATGTAAATTATTTGTATCTTGTTTATTTTCTGTGACTTTCTACAAATGCAATAATTTAGCAGAACTTTTGTTTATTTTTGTTATTATTTTTCAGTGGTATTTCATTATTTATATGTTATGTTTTTATTGCGTATTATTGTGTTATACAATTTTTTTGTATATAATTTATATTTTCTTTTCACTCCTTGTGATGTTATATAAATAAAAATAATATTTAGCAACAATTGCTACCAGTATCTTAAGGGAGTGAAAATACTGTCACGTATAGTGGATATGAGACTAGGAATATTATAGCAATAATTTCCTGCGTAGAAATCCCCGATTATCGAGGTATTATCTCATTCCTCATAAAAGAATTAGGTTTCTTTAATCGGATTTATGACCAAACGAAATTCACCACAATGTTTTTGGATCTAAAATCAAAATTTGCCACCGTAAGTCTTTTGGTAGGTGTTTGTTAATAATAGTCGATTGCGATAAGTTTTGGAATAGATTCCCTAGTCCCCTGGGACTGCGAGGAGCAGGTGTGCTGTTAGCAACAACCTCATCCCTTCCAAACGAAGCGACGTCTACGGAACCCGCAATGCTCAACCTCAGTTAAAATATACGCCTGTTCCGAGCCTTACTCCCACAAGACTGCGTCGCTTAATAGAAACTTATAATATCTTTATTGACACAGCACGTAAGAAACTGCTTCTTAAATGTCGGAATATTCGAACTACCCCGTGGTTCGACCGTATTATGAATATTACCTCAATGACGTATAGAATTTTTACCTAAGTTGCATAGCATGAACTTATTTTTGTTTTACACTTGCCCGACGTTTCACGCGAATTCATTTATATTAGCCGGCTACGGTACTTAATTTCACAAACGTGATTAAACCATCAGAGAAAATTTCACCATTTTGCAAATTCACAGTTTTACGCCCCCTACCCTATGAGAGCTGAAGGAAAGGTAATTTCATCATAGCCAGCGCGATGTCTCAGTATCTTTATCGAGTCAAGAAATATAATGGTAACTTAGATTTAGATTTATTGTTGTTTCCATTAATCCTCGATTGAGGAAATAGGATACGTCATACATTAAAAATTAAAAATGAACAAAATAAAGTACATAATTAAAGACAAATAAACTTAAAATAAATTAATAAAAGAAAATGTATATAGACAAAAGTCAATATAAACACAACACGGACACACACTGGGAAACACAAACAAGCACGCACTGAGGAAGACGGAATGGAGTTTTAACTACTTGGAGCTCTGCGACCAGGAAACTGTCCTTCCGTCGTAGCTCCAGGCAATACATGAAACAAACAAATAATTTTAAGATATGTGATGTGCTATTTTATAAGGCAGCTCATTCAACACTTGCAGCAGGAACCTTGATTTAAATACTAGAAGGACGATTAAGAAAATCCTGTACCGAGTAAAACGCGCCATTTAAAAGAATAAGCTCGGTAACATAAAAAAAACCTGAAAATATGTACAGTAAATTCTCCTGTACGCTGACAAGCGAAAGTATTCACAGGTGTCTCGGATTATGGGAGACTTACTTTACAATCCTTGGCCTGGGACGTGCAGCCCTGGTCCTTTCTTTATATAATGAACTTCAATATTCTGCATGGCGGCTTATAATTTTTTTGCGTATTTATCAACTAATTATAAAAAATTATTACAAAATAAAAGTTTGTTAAATTTAAACACGTTTAACAGATATATAATCGTATCGCTGAACAGGCTACATGGGTGATTAGGTTATCTACTAGTAGATAAAGCAAATCTACCCTTATCCTATGACCCACGTCTATTTTCGCATAATACAAACACTGTATTGCAGCGGCTACCGATAGCTACTCTTCGGATCTTATTTAAAGACCTTCTCATAGAAGCCGATTTAAAAACAAAAACCCTAATCATTCTGATTACTAGGAAATGGGAAGAAAGGTTACAAACAGAGTAATTACCGTCTTCTGCTTTGTTTGGAACTCGCAGCTGATCCTCAGATCTCGTGCCGGTCCCTAATAGACACAACTTGCTCATTTAGTCTTCTCATCCCTTTGCCACCATCAAGAAGATTCCACCCTGGATCATCCAATTCACGACTACTCATCAGATTGAAATAGTTTCTCAATGCTGCTTTTAGTTACCACACATACACTCTATCAATCATACTGTCAGTGTCTCTCCATTTATCATCATAGTAATATCTACAATCTGCAATTGCCCAAAAATTCATAAAAAATAAATACCATTAGAATTTGGGAGGAGACATTCACCCCACTTACCACCATTGTTTGGGGGAAAATACCAGGCCTCGTCACAACCAGGTGTCACGAATTCTCAATATTTCTAGAATAGTTCTAGTAGAGCTGTATATGTATTATTATCCTGTTCGTAGCCTTCTTCAACTTCTCTGAAGCCAACTACCTTTGATATTGTACCACCGTAATCTTCGAAAAACAGATTCTATATTGCAACACAAATCAGCTTCATTGGACTTGAGAAAATTTTTCGAGAAGGGAAAACAATCATTGATATCATATTCGTTAATTTTTTGTTTCCGAAGTGGTAATTTCAGACCTGATGAAGTTCAAAACGTAGTAATTGATTACAGCTTCTATTTTGCCTGTGATTTATCTCTTTATACTTTTCTTTCAAAAGGATATATATATATTCACAACGGACTGTGAATATAGGTCAAGGGATTTTCAATTATCCTGTGAAACCTTTTACTAGTCTGAATGTGTCTAATGTGTTTCGTGGCGCCTCTGTAACAGAGTAACGACGCCCCGGGGTGCAGCGTCGCATAGTTTGGGAATCACCGGTCTAAAACATAACAGAAATAATAGTCGTATTTAAATCACTATGAATCATTTTTGTAAACAAGAAATCTTATACTACGTGCGCGTAACAAAAACTGGCGTAAATAATATCTTTAATTCTCATTTTGAAGTACCAGTTGTTAAAACAACTTTTTGCAATTTTAATGAGCGTGATGTAGTGGTCAAGGTTGGCGACAGACACATATAGCAATGCATTATATTGCATGACGTATCCTATGTCCTCAACTAATGGAAATAACAATAAATCTACATTCTAATATAATACACAAATTAGTATTAAGTGTTTTTCGCATACTAATAGCGGTGACGATGTGGAATTACTGTGTAATATTTGGAGTCCTATAATTTTTTCCCGTTATTTTGCGTATTGGTTTTAGAAATGTACAATACGATACGAGGCGAGTACGAATCGAGATTGTAAGGCATTATAGATTGTAAAAACTGGTATCACCAACCAAACGTCAATTTTATAATTATATTTAATATGTATTAACTATAGGTTACTCAAAAACTAGATATATCACAAGATATTATTATTTATTTATTTTGAATATTGAATAAACGTTACTGATTTTCCTTTATTTGTAATTTAAAATCATTCATGTCAAATAAATAAAAATTAATTTGCTTTCGGTTTAGTTATGTAACGTGCTTTTTGGATGTCGGATCTTGCGCAAGCGTTGTTGTTGTAGTATTCAGCATTATAGTGGTCTGATGTAACTCTCCAAGCCAACCTATTCTGTGCAAGCCTTTTCATTTAGATGTCATTTAATTTCTGACTTCTTGTGCATGGTGGTGACTTAGCGTCGTATGTTTGGGGAAGTAATATGGGTTAACAATTCAATAACAATAGTGGCATAACGTTGTTGATTTATATTATATTTATTCTTTAGTGACTGTGAACCATCTCAATCGACAGTCTAGAATAAATAATACACTCAACACCTAAAATTTGAATTTCCAATAATTTTTAAGGTTGCTTAAATATATATACTTCGGCAAGACTAAATAGTTTTTACATTAAATTTTAAATTATTATTATTACTACGAGTTTTTTATGAGTGTTTGGTTTGACCAACGGAACACGAATTGCAATCTAAAGAGTGTAATCTGTAAATCTTGTAATAATTGAAATATATTGAAGATAATATTAATAATTTCGATAAACATAATGTTATATAGAAATTTATTTTGTGATTAACATCCCGTTTTGTGTTACACTATCTGAATGCCTGTCGTTACGCGGGAATCCATTTATATGAACCTGCTATAATATTTAATTCGACTGTAATCTCTTTGTCAACATGACATTAGAGCATCAGCGCAAGCGTCACATTTTTGAAATTTTACCTTTTTACGCCAAATAGCTGAATTTCATCATAATCACCGCGATGACTCAGTATCTTAAACGAATACACTTCATTTGGTCAATGTAGAGTTAATCGATAAATAATTCACTCAGCATGCGCGCAATTACAATACACGGAATATATTGAAGCCCAGCAGGCAGAAATCGAAAAATCAAAACAATGTCAAGTTACGACGCAATGAAGTTGCGCATGTACTACTCAAACGGACAGGCCGAAAATTTGGGATTATATGTTTTCTTATGTGAGAAATAAAAAAAATTGATCAGAAATTTAAAAGAGAAAAATCTGGATCTCGATAACAGCACCACATACGGAGTCCAACTATAGGTAAAAACCAACCAAGTGACCCCATAAACACAACAATTTGACCAAAGTTGGTCTTGCAGTTTAGGAAGAGAAGAATAACGAACATACGAACACCGGAATTATATATATAAAGATTACTTACTTCAAGATTACAAGTAAAACAACTGAATATTTTAATTTTAAGCTGTCAACCGGTCAATGCTACTCTATCACTAACCATTATATTAAATTTAGAGGGTAATCCTCATTATTGTAAAAGATTAATTTCTGAAATGTTGTATATTAAAAATCAACCTATTGCAGTTAATTTTAAGTATGGCTCAGGTACAGGTCTTGTATTAAAAATTTTGGCCTTTTTCTGTATTTATATTTTGTTTTAGATCTTGGATTTAAGTTCCTGTCCTTATGTTTTGGCAGTTAGTTAAAGACGCTTAGTTGCTTCGTAACATAGGGCACTTCTAAATTTTCTTTGTAATTTTTTCTCAGTCTAACGTTTGTCTGCATTATAGTAATATTTCTTGTTATTAATTTTAACAGAAGTTAATTTTTGCTATACAATTTTTCTATAATAAGTATTTTATTTTTATTACCAGGCAGTACGATTATTTAGGGCACATAACATAAATGCGCCACCCTGAGTTTCGTTCCGGGCTACATCTAAATGATTTAGCTACATATTTTAAGTCGGCTGATCTGTTCGGGAAACGGTAACATCTGTAGAGCTTTCTTCGGACACGTGGACACGTTCTGTGGAAGCCTTGGAGGAGTTGTAATCTTGGAAGTGTGTGCACGACTTCTTGTGTTCCAGCCGTGTCTAATCACGAGGGTTTCGCTGAATGTTGTGCAGCTTGATGAGGCCTTACAAAGGGAAGTGTGTGCGCATAAGAGAGAGGGGGCGGCTTGCCTGATTGGATGCTGACATTCTCATGACAAATCATTCACTGTGTGTGAAAAGCCAGACAATGGGCGCAATGCGGCAAAGCTTTGTTCTAGCGACAAACGGACCACCAGCAGCCTGCGCTCTTTTGTTATCTTGTGCAATTGAAACACGTAACTCCCTAAGGTGCGAGGGAAGCAATTCTTAAGAAAGGCTTTAGCTGCCATATTCTGTACCTGCATTACACAAATTAGAAAATGTACGACCGTAATTCTTTGCGTACAAATGCCATTAATTCCGAAGGTAGACTTTGCCCTTCAAATATTGGCTTCTTCACCCCGTTATCGTATGGACGTTCCAAAACGATTCCTAAATTTTGAAGTTCTAAAGTCCATGAAACGTATAATGAACACATTTCGATTGCGAATAGACAACGCGTGTAATCGCGCTGACAGAAATCTATCCGCTCTCTATTTTCGGGAGAAGTATCCGAACTTTGAAAGAAGTCATTCATTGATCATCTTATTGAAATTAAATATTTTAGAAGTATTACAATTGAAATTAAAGAAATAATGTTAAATATATTTATTTATTAAATGTATAATAAAGCGACCAAATAGGACCATTTGTATCATCCTTTCACGTGTAAATAATAAAAGAACCTACAAATCGTACAAAATAGTGAAATGTGTACAATGCGTATTTTTTATTATTTCAATTTGTGACACGAAATGCTATGTTATAAAGAGAAACGTTGTTCTTGGCTAAAACGTGAGAAAAACCAAAATAAGATGAATGTTGAAATATGAGTTATTAGAACAGGAATTCATCACTGTAAGGGAGGTGGACAAACATTGTCTCTTCTTCAGCGATCGAAATAAGGAGAACTCAATAGATAATAGGAAAGATTAGGTACGTGAGGTTCCTTTGCTAAACACACACACACATTTTATATATATAAATGAATCACTATTTCCCTTGGTCATGCCATAACTTGAAAACGACTTTACCGATTTTATTCATATTTTTTTATAAGTTTTATAATACTTTGTACAGGGTTTTTACGGAAAGAAAAATTAAGAAAATTGCGCAGAAAATTGGAAATTAACAGAAAACATAACTACGAGAAGGCTACTTTCTTACCGCGCGTTTGAACTTCCAAAATGCATGTGGGTTGTCTATCTCCCCCGTCTGGACGACCTTCCATTTCCCCCTCCATAATGCCCCCGCCGTATCGATTTTTGGTAAGTTTTCATAGAATAACACGTGGTATACATCGGTCGAGGCAAGACTCGGCGGGGATGGAGGGGGCGGAAATTTTTAAATAAGCAAAAACGGACAATATTTTTATCATATAATACATTCTTAGATCAATAGCAGTATAATTTCAATCCCATGCATAATCAAAGGGGAGTTTTCTTAGGGGTGGAAGTGGAGGGGCATCACATAAAAATAACCAGAAAACACTCGAGAGTGGGCTATAATGCTATATAATATAATGCTATAATGTGAGCCACTGAGTTTAATTCTAACATTAAAAAAATGCAAGTTACAGATCATCTCCTAAGAGGGATTGGAAGGGGGTAAAACCGACTTCCGCAAACTATCTTTAACTGATGGAACAATTCTGACCAAATTTTGAACAGGTGTTATTGACGAACGAACTCAACACAATTAAGGTAATACACAGCTACAACCACTTGGGGCGGTAATTTTTAAAAATCCATAAGCTGCCGTTATTTCCTTAATTAATTGGATAGTGTTTTCGGTTAATTTTTTTGCTTATAATTTCAACCCTATTCATCGTGGGGGTGTAAGGAGCGTCATATGAAAATAAAAAAGTAAAGTTTGGTATCGAAGTAGGTTCTATCGGAGTCTTCATTCTGATATTTTGAATGCGAATTAAATTGCAGTTAATTCCCTAACAGGGGGATTGGACGGGGTGAAACACACTTCTGCTTAATACATTTAAAGGATAGAACAATTTTTATTACATTTTGTTTCCATACTCCTCGCGACACAAAACCAAATACTTTGGAGACGGAAGGGATGGAAATTTTATATGTAATGAAGGCTCATATGTGAACCGAAAAAATGCGTGAGGTCAATAAAATTTATAGTGTTTCTTAGACAATATTTGTTTATAATTTCAACCCCTTGCAGCATGTGAGGGGTGAGGGTGGAAATGAGTCATATGAAATTAACAAGGAAATTATCAAGTTTGGTGTTGAAACCGGTGTAATGCGAATCGCTGTGTTACGTTATGACTGTTAATATGCGATTTAAGTAAACGTTCATCCCTTAAATGGGGGAGCATTTATATTCTGTTAGAGTACTGTAAATATTTTTAGCCCTGTTACTATCCCGGGAGTATTTTAGAATCGCTCGTGATAATGGGAGTATATTTGAGGCTCATATTGTGACGTTTTCGATGCCGGTTGAATCATGTGTTGAACAAGAATTAAATCATGTACGGGGATAATATAAAGAAATACCCGTGCAACGCCGGGTCCCCCAGCTAGTCACAATATAAAATTTAGTCACGTGTGATTTTATGCAAGTGATCTTTGTAACTGAACGCGACCTTAATTCTGAAAATGCCATCATGAAGCACGACGCCTTTGTTGTTTACTATGACGTTATTTCAGACATTTTTCAAAATTAACAAAAGTTTGAATACGTAAAGCTAAGAAAGCGGAAAATATTGGTGACAATATGACGGAACATAAAAGTTATGTCGAAAAAATATTTATTAATAGATCGGGTATATTAAGGCGGGAACGCTATTAAATGAATTATAGACGAATAATTCAAATTTAGGACCCGACGAGACGACCGCCGTAACAAGTTGCAAAGCTTCATAACTTTGTTCAATTTTTTTTCCAGTTCTCATGGTTTCCCGAAATAATTTCTGCCCCTTCCTTGCGCTAAGTCCCATATGCGATTCGATAACAGGTAGTAGATGGACATAATTCCTACCCAAACTGTTTTACATATCGGAATTCTGTCCATCATGCTTTTATTTGTTGCATTTCTCAACTTATTTGAAAATATTTAATTTTTATTGATTTTACATTTCAAGAAAACTGATACCTATACTTGTCATACCTCGGATTTCGTCGATAATCCGTCAGAACGCTATCGGCGAAAACCGAAACCGATATAAACCCAGGCAAATATTTTCATACGATTGGATGTAAATGGTATGAGTTCGTTCTTGATACTCAAAAATACATGAAAAACCACAATGTACAGATAATATACATAGTTTAAAAACAAGAACAAACAGAAATTATTATAAAGTTAATAAAATAACACTCTATGAGTTTCTAAATGGTACACCAGTAAGGGCATCATTTTAAAATCACCGCCAGAATTACAAAAAAAATGATAAGCCTATCTTTAGTAGGCTTATGTCATGGAAGTGTATTTTCCTCCGTTTGTAATTTATGACATTTTTGGAATTTTCTTCCAAAAATGGCCAGTCTCGTCACAGTTGAATATTTGTTTGGGGCATGAATCCTTCAGTCTCTACGTATATTTAAAATAATGGAGCCAAATATTTCGGCCCAGACTTGTCTGAACTACACCAGTGCGCCTGTTAAACTTTTCGGACGAGACATACACATCGGCTTTCGTCTCACGCAACGTTTTTTTTTCTCATATGATGGCGTCAGAAATAGAATCTACCTCTGTTTTTGATTGGCCTAAATTAATAACAATTGTTTAACTTCTTCAATTGTTTGAGGTCTTTGTTTCGATAGCACATTCACGCCTCATGCTACATTAGTCTCCTTGATTACTTCCTTCTTCGCTGCAATTGAGCTTATCGTTGTTGGCCCCTTTCAGCAATCTTGTTTCCACTCTCATACCTTTGAATAATGCCTTTCTTCTATTCGATTGTTTTTCTGGTCTTCATCGGGAGGTTTCTGGCTTTAGAAATTTTCTTTGGTCTCAACATGAAGCTAATTATTATTGCGCTAACTTATTGTTTATAAATTACGTGCAACACGTATATTTATTAACTGAAAATCGCAAAATAAACTCAGTTTACTGAACACTGAATAAGCAGTACATAATAAGTAAGGGACCTCAAAAATACACTGAAAAACAGAGTGGTTAATTAAACGCAAGGGGTGATGCACACAAAATAAGACTGTATAATTAAACTAAAATTGTACAGGTCGTTAATGACTATATTGTTGATGCGAATAAAGTTAAATTTTCAAATAAAACATTATATAAATATTATGTATAAAAACTAAGAGTAATAAGAGTAACACGTGGAAAGAATACAAAAGAAGAAGAGCAATGGATGGGAATCTGAGAAAACTTTTTTCCAAAAAAATCGACGAAAACAGAAACCGACAATAAGCGAAGTCAACGAAAACCGAGGTTTGACCGTACAGCATATTAATTCTACAGACCAATATAAAAATGATGATAAACAATTTAATAATTAATGGAGTGTCTATTGTTGGAGTAAAAGCTAATCGAAAGACATACTGTATTCGAAGTAATTTATTTAAACATTAAATCTGTAATTTACGTGAGTAATATAAAAACAATAAAAGTTTGGTATAATATAGAATATATTCATTTAGGATACTGAATACATTACCAAAAATTATTTAACAAAGAAAATATTTTGCTGTGTAAATTTTGGATAACGATATGGCAGCAGATAGACTAAGAAGAGTGTTACTTGCATAGAATTACTTATAAATAACTGACAGCCATAATGAATAGTAAAGTTGTTTCACCTTCTTCTTCTTCTTTCTATGGCATTCTAGCCCGCATTCGGGCCTTTGTCTACCAGGACGACTGCGGACTGTCATGCATGACACATTCCGAATATGGAGTGATACGTGGTCAGCGTATCGACTCTCCATCAATCTTAACCCCAGTCTCCGTGACCATGACAACACAAACATCCAAGCCCATGCCAGGATTCGAACCTGGGACCTATGGGTTGTGAGGCAGCAACGCTAGCCACTATAAACCACAGGATGTCGGCAGTTGTTTCACCTAAAAAAGAATTTTACATAGATTTCGATAATTCTGCCATAAAATTGAACATAACAGTAGCAGAAACACGAAGACTGAAAATAACACTTCAAGAGTGAGTTAACAAGCTTTAATGATAAGTAAAATACAAAGGACGGCCAAAAGACAGAAATAGGAAGGGAATTAAAAAGGGATGTGGAAGATTGAGCAAGGCAGATAAGGGTTCACTAGGGCCTCCCGACCTACAGTGTAAGGATAAGCAGGGATAACCCAAGAAAATCTGCATCGGGTAGATCGAGAATTTGGTACTACTTCCACGACCTTCTGATGACGGGAGACTTGATTGTTGTGTGAATGCAACAAACTTGAATCCATGCCATTGATCAAATTTGAGGCACAGTTGACCGACTAGTCCAATTGGATCAACGAACAACTCTTACCGTATGACGACGGTGTTTGATCCCATGAATGCACCCCTCAAACTGCTCAAGGCCGTCTCAGCTTGTGGGATACTTAATTAAATAACCTTGCATTGGACCAAGGGTGGACGGAAATGGGAAACCCGGGAAGGAGGAAGTTAGCCCTGACGGACTTTCCAGAACTCCTCCCGGTTTCTCGTACCCATTTTATCAACCATACGTATGGGGATTTTTTAAGTAACATGCTACGTGAGTGTGACACTGAAATAGGCAACTCCCCTTTAGTACCATGGAAACGTAATTGAAAAGAGGGATGCAGAAGGTAAAGTAAAGTAGCCAAGGGTTTACTAGTTTTTTTTGGGGGGAGGGGGTTACAGGCTACATCAGGATGATCCTGAAAGAGGCAACTGTCCTTTAATAGCATAGGAAGGTAATTTAAAAGGGGGGATGTGGAAGGAAGAGCAAGGTAGCCAAGGGTTGACTAGCCCCCCCCGGGATATAGTTTAAGGATTCTACCCGGAGTTTCACCTACAAGAGATGCAGGGAAAACCCTAGAAAATCTGCATCAGGTAGGTCGGGCTTTTTTGGGTTAACAGGCTACATGAGGGTGATCTTGAAACAGGCAATTCCTCTTTAATAGCATAGGAAGGGAATTGAATCTCTACATGATGAGAAAATAAATGAGAATTGTGTATCTACAAGTAATTGACAATGTCTATGACATATAACTGGATTCAATGTTGATTAAGTCTTTTGCGGTGACTCGAGAAGTGTTGGAGTTATAGTGGGAAACGAGAATAGATTAGGGAAAATTGTTACTGGGTCAATAGATCAATTTTTAATAATTGCATCTAAAATTGATTTTTGTGAGTTTCACCAGCCCCAGTTTTATTTATAGTCACATCAACTACAAATGTCATTAGCGAATTGCTTCTGACTATTCGAGGAACTCGTTTTCTTTCCTAAATCTAAGGACTTTTCGGTACGGAAACTAACACACAACATTCATGGCCTTGCTAGGATTCGAACCTGGGACCTGTGTGATGCGAGGCAGCGACATTAACCACCGAAAGGCATCTTTGAGTTTCATTTACGTATTTATATACTTATGTAGCTCCAATATTTCCTTGCATATATAACCACCAACAGCTTTTTATGTACTATAATAATGGAGGTAGTTTTGTTTCGTCGAAACCCTGAATAGTTTACACTTTTGAAATACTGGAATATTTTTTAAAATGCATTCAATTTCAGGTGTAGGAACTCATAATGTCCTTATGTTTTTAATAACCAAGTTTTTGTGTAGCCATTTTAAAAATGTATTATATTTTAATACAAAAAACTGTATAGAAGGAAACCTGTCTGTATATGTAGCTATATACCTTAATTCTATTTGTCTTTCATTAAAATGGGTATAACGTTTACGGCGCCGACCTCCTGTGGTGTAGTGGCTAGCCTCTAGTTGCTGCCTCACAACCCAGAGGTCCCGGGTTCGAATCCATGCATGGGCTTGGATGTTTGTGTTGTCATGGTTGAGAAGACCGGGATTAAGACTGTTGGAGGGTCGATACACTGACCACGTGTCACTCCAAAGTCGTGCAAGATTACAGTCCGCAGTCGACTCGGCAGGCCCAGGCCCTCAATGGGCTGTAGAGGGATGGAGAAAAAAAATAACGTTTACTGCAGGGCACTTGCTTCTGACGTCGCTTGATTTCGCGTAATGGAAATCTTTGTGCGGAATTATCTATCCGTACAACTTACAGGTAAACAAAGTATTATTAACTGTTCAACTAGGCTGCTGGTGCAACAAGTACTCAGTCCCAGCCTGGCCGAGTTAATAAAAAGCTGTCGTAAAACCCGAAATTTACGACTGCATTGCGTAGCGCACCTGAAAGTGGTCCACCGCAGTAAATTAACGAATGGCTCTGATATTTCCGTATTATAAATTTTTAATGCTCACTTTCAATAATTTTCGTTGGAACGACCTAATGCCACAGAAGCATGCAAATCAACTTAACAAGATAGTAAGATAGTTACACTAAAAGCCTCTTAAATTTCAGAACTACGTAAACTTGCGTAGTTCCTTTAACGGCGTTTTCTATTAGCTGCGACCTAAATTGACTTCGATTTCTTTGCTTGTGAGGCAAATGGCTCGTATATAAACGAGCATGACGCATAGTAATCTAGTAAAATTAGGTACATATTTCTTGTAATTCGATTGGGCATTTGTCAAAGGAAAATGGCATAATCACGTTAAAACATCAAAAAAGAACAAACTTATACGCTTTGAGACAAACAGAAATATCATTGTAAATAGGACGGGATGTAAGTAATGTAAAAACTCCATTTCACAGAATGTTTCTGATCTTGATAATTAGTTTGATTATTTTCTGCGTGAAATCAAGCATTTTGAAGAAATTTCTAAAGCAGGTAGTTACAATTTTTTCTCCGTTGTTTACTCCATACGCCTAATTATGAAGGAACTTCATCTTCACTGTAAGCAGCTTATTGTTACTTGACAGAGCTGGCGTTTTTGATAAGATCAAATGAGAAAGCTTCGTAGCACGATAACTCCTAGCTGTACAAGAAAATAAAAAGCAGGCGTTGTCAACATAATACAGTCCTGTTCTGAAGAATTAGATTTGTGTTTACTTTTTCGCGCAACGGTAATATATTGGTTTGAGATGTTGAATATATCCGCTCTAAAATAATGAATAATCCAGCACACTGTTGAAATTATTTTTCTAAAATTCACTGATTTTTGATGATCCGGAGCAGTGTGTTTATGAGACGTAAATAAACTTTGAAATGAATAGGGGGATATAAATTATTTTAAGTGGAATATTTATCTATTAATAACAAACTCTTTATAATAAAAAATGGAAAACAATTTACTTGATCCAAAACAAATTTACATCCATAATAAAATTTTGATATTTTCAAGTTTGAAGCCGGTAATTATTTATTAATTAACATTACATATATTTACAAAAAAATTCCTTAAAACGAACATTTTTCTAACTATAAACTCGGGGTCCTATATTATTACCTTCTCATAGATCAGAATATTACCATAAAATTTCTACTCGGACCTGGTAGTATAGGAAATCAGCAAAGAGCCACAGGGGTAATTACTGTGTCCAGCGTCTTCCTCCTATTTGGGTCGTACTCGGTCCAAATCACGGCCGCCACCGCTTCCTGGTGCAGGAAGAATTTCCGTTTGATCTTCTCTCCTTGGACTACTTGTCCGATAATGCCGACCATCAGCTCCAAATCTCCCTCGCCAAAATTACAATCATCTGTCCAGCAATCTCTCTCGAAATCTCTAATCAAATCAACCGCTCTCCAAAATCTGTCACCAAATCTCTCCCGTCTCGTCGGTCTCGAAAAATCTGTCAATCATCCCCAAAATCTGTCTGCACGCCTTTTAGAATCTACTCCTCACTTCTTTGGTGCATATCACCCAGGTGCCAGGGATGACCAATAACATTTATGGTTACACTTGGGGAAAAACACCACCCAATGGCGCCAAATCTCACCAAAATTGGGAAACACCCCAGGCGCGATGTGAAGTCTGGGTTTTATTGACCCTGACTCAAAAGCTGTCTCCTTTCTATTGACACCACACCGCCAAAAGTCCGAGTAGATGTGCTAGACCGTTACCACTTGCTTATTTGTGCTATTTTATTGAAACACTAGCTGGAGAAAGGCGTTGCCCGGGTATTGATTTATATTATACTGGTACATTATTTAACTCCTGGTAAACACATGACTGAACCGGCATCGAAAACGTCACAATATGAACCTCAAATATACTCCAGGTATCTCAACAGTCAAAAATAGTCCCGGTACAATAACAGGACTAAAAATATTTTTAGTCCTCTGACAGAATAAAATTTCTTCCCCACTTAAAATCATATTTAAGGTCATAATGTAACATAGCGACTCATTTACACCCCCACCACTCACATGCTGCAAGGGGTTGAAATTATACACAAATATTGTCGGGGAAAGCACGATGAAAGTAATTGACCTAAAAATTCTTTTTCGACTCAAATATGAACCTTTATTACATATAAAAATTCCACAAAATCCACCCCTCCACATAGGAGTAGTTAAGAAGCTATACGCCAAACGTTCATATGCAATTGTTACGTTTGACCGTCTGTTTTGTCAGTACTGTATGAACATGTCCGTCCAGTCCAATGGTTGACAAATGAGAGAGAAAAGGAGAGCTTATGATCGTTTCACGGAAAACCTTATGAGTCGCAGTTGGTTTTGAACAGGTCCTGTTTCACATGTTTACAACAATAGATGGAGCGATATTGCTCGCTCTCCATTTCTCTCTGATGCCGCCAAAATTACGCATATAATTTCAGAGTAAGCGGGATGAATGGCATAGGAACGCATAATAGGACTTTCAACTCGCAGTTGATTTTTACACCGCCTTTTGCGCGGCAACTCAATGGTTTTATAAATATTTACATTAATATCTTCTGAAATATGCAAGATTTCGAAATGAAGCATACAGGAAACTTTCAGTTAAAATTTCTCTTTCAATCTCTGAAATTTTCATTGAAATCCGTTTAACCGTTCCGGATCATAACAGTTCAAGAGTATAGGCAACCCGCATTGACTTTCGAGATTCAAACGCGCGGATATAAAGGGGCTGTCTCGTAGTTACGTTTTCTGAAATTTTCCAATTTTCTTAATTTTTTTCCGTAAGATCCTTGTACATAGTATTAGAAAGCTTATAAAAAAGATTAGTAAATCGGTAAAGTCGTTCTCAAGTTATGGCGTGACCAAGGGAAATAGGGATTTATATATATAATTTACTATTTGTAATGGTAATAATTTCCATAGTCGTCCTGTCTCTAAATTCGTCAATTTGCAGACGTTGGTGTTATGAAATAAATAATAAAGTGTTATTTAGCGAAAAATGAATCGTTTTAAAATTGTTATTCTCGATTGTTTTTATTAGTTTGACAATGTTCTACCGTGAGGTCAGATAGGATCGATGTGTATCTGGGCCGCAGGTGCGTAGCCAATTTATCTTACAGGATTTTCCGTAAAATGGACAACGATACACTGAGAAGACTACCGATTTCTACGTGGAGAACTATTAAAATTTTTCAAATTAGACGTTCTATCTTTTTTTGCGCTGTTTATAGTTAGACGAGCACCACAAACAGTAAAAAATATTTTTATACAATGTGTATATATATTAAATAATACAATGACTAATGTATAACGTGTAAAAAAGTATTGTCTAGATGGAGATGAATATGGACCAACAGGTCGAAAGCTCCTGTGACGATCAATGAAGAAATGGAGTAAAATAAATATTTTATCCAAGAGAACTGTATTGGTAAATCAATAAAAATATTGAAGGTGTTTAAAATTAAAAAATAAGTAGGTCATTTTGATAAAAATATTAATGTAGAATGATATTATATAATTATTGTGTAATTACAATACTGCTTTCTTAAAAATTACAACATTTTTACATATGAATATTGAATTCTTAACCGAATGCGCTGGATTTAAAAATTGAAAATATTTTATAAAATTTTGTGAGCAGTTTTCATTTATTTTACTGTGACAGATAAGATACATTTGGGGATAAAATACAAGTAAACCAAAATCTTACTTCGGTCATATTAAATTCACGTTTTTTACTGAATGTTGGTGAAATTTATATGAACCACGGAATTTTTTATATCTGGGTATAACAGTTCTAAAACAGTCGAACCTTGGCAACGTAGTAGGGACGTACATTTTAGATAACTGAAGTGAAACGATGAATGGAAGGAATGAGGTAGGAACGATAAGAAATTTGAATGAAAGAGTTAGGAGAGGATATATGATGAAATTGTAATTGTATACTATAAATACGAAAATTTAAAATGACTGCAAATAATATAAGACGTATATTATAAAATTTTAATTGTTAATTATAAATAGGAAAATGTAAAATGAAGGAAATAAATATAAGACGTATATAAGAAATTAGAACATAATAAACTGAAAATGCAAATCATATTTAGAATACTTACATAATAGGATAAAAATAAGGATAATATTGTAAATGTTAATTATTATTAAAATAAAAGAATATAATATATGATATAAAATCCTAGAAAAATATTGTGACTTAAAGTGGAATATTTTTCAAAGAAATTAGCGGAGACATCCTATTCAGTTTGTGTGTGCTGTTAATTGAGAAATTCCAATAGATAATATATATCAAACGCATCTTATTTGGTTTTTACGCGTTAATTTTTCATAGTCGTCTCAAAGTTTCGCTGTCAAATCATTTATGCCACCCAAACGATAAAGGATATAATAATATATGTGCTTATAAATGTAAATTTTTCATTATTTATTTTGTTTATAACATTTCTTTTTAATTTTAGCCTGAAATTGTTTCAAAAATAAAGAGAAATGTAGCTAAAAACAAAGTGTTTTCATATAGGAAAGAAAAAGCATAATTTAAGAAACTTCTGTTTTAAAGTAGGTAAAAGTTTATAATGTACAAGTCCTAATATTTTAAAATATTTCTGTCATATATTTAAGAACATAGCCGAGCATGAATATTTTTTACCCCTTAAGGTACCAGAATTATTTTCAACTCCTTTAATGACTATGTTTTACTTATTTAATGTCTCTTTTTGACTTCCATAACATATTAAGAGAATTTAATCTCAATTAAAGTACATGGAATATTTTTCACTCTCTTACTGCTTCGGTGTTCTTACACACTCTGGGAGAAAACTTTCTCGGTTAATGTATCATCAGTCGCCATTCTAGTTTATTTGAAGGTAGCCTCAATCTGTTTATGTCGGTGTGTGCCCATCAATGATTGGTGCCAATTAAAACACGCGTTAACCAAGAGATTATTGTCGAACCTATCCGTTTTAAGGGCTAATATGAACAAATACCCGGGCATAGCCGGGAACCCACTTGTTATATAAATGTTTAGGTCCGTATGTAAGTGATGTTTCAGTAAATATGATGAATATGTCAGAAGCCGTTTAAAGCTCCTGGATGTAATACCACGTGTAAGAAGAATTTATACGGAGACTGTATTGGTTGTTACTAAATCAGGTAACACTGCAGTTCAACAACACGTCTAAATTAATTGCTATTATTAATTTAGTATTATTAGTTATACAGCTACCTTCTAAATTATGATGTAACATTTAACTTGAGCACCATTAAATTCATTTCTTAAACTTGTAACAAAAATTGCTATTTCAATATTTTACCTAATTCTAGATGAAAATATTTGTTTTTCGATCACCTTTTAGGGATTTAAAATTCACACTATAACTCATTATACTCAACTGTACATTCACGCTTAACTTCATTTGACAATTAATAAGAATGGTTATTCTTCCTCGATTGTAAATGTATCATCCGTCCTTTCACAGTATCAATATTTTATTGATTTTTCCTAAAATTAGCCGATGACAGACGCAGCTTTCCACCAGAAGGCTCGCCATTGTCCTCCATTTAAACAAAGGGACTACAGATATCTTCTCGTTCGGACAAAGCAGTGACTAGCGAATAAAACAGTTGTGACTGATTTATGAAGCAACGATTTCTGCCCTCTAGCGAGATCGGACTGAATGTGGTAGCCTCTTTACTGGTAGAAATATTGCGCCAGATCGTATCCATTAAATTTAATAGCGAAACAACATGATGATTAGATAATTAAAAATTTTAAAGTTTGATGAGAGTTTTGTCTCTTATCGTATATCAATAACATGTCCCGTCAATATTGGGAGACGGAAATTAATTTTTCGTTGCTTGTATTTCATGGTAATACGTGGCCATGCGCCGTTTAAACATTTACACTATTACAAGTACAATTGAAAAACAAAAAAAATTCAACAAGTTCACCTGGAATTCTTGGTACCTGTTTGACCCTCGCTATGGGATCGTTCATTACGTTTGATTTATTTTTCACCAAGTCTAATGGGTTATTTTTTCGGAAACTGAAAAACACTTGTACCTTTATCTACATCTGTAGTGGTCAATAATGCATTTCTTAGAAATTATCAATAATTTAACCGTTTTTCAAATTACAATTATTTTTAGTCATTGAACCCTATATATACTTTTATTCATTAATTAGGAAAACATTTTAAACAACTGTACAAGTGTTGCTTACTCTAGTTTTTGACGATGAGAAGATTGACGATGTTACTTCCAGTGACAAACGTTTCGGGACTATCTGAAGTAAGGTCGGAGATAAAGATTTCTGTTCTCACATGGGGGACGAATCATAATGGCGAAGAAGAATCCGCTGTTTTCTGGACTTTCGTGGCCGAAGGCGCATCTAATCCATCACATTTGTCTTGAAGAAGCTGGGAGAACTCCATCTCCTAACATATAATTCCCGGAGCCTCCTTCGGGACTTGACTCATACAGAACCATACCTGAAACCAAATACACGCGGAACGAAACTCAATTCGCTTATCTGTACTCTCTCTACTTATTCAAGTCAGGTCTCTTTATTTAAAATGAATATAACGATCAATATGATATTAGTTATATTGTTTTTCAGTTACGTAAGATTCATAGTAAATATATGAATGATAAAGAATAATAAACTGAAAGGTAATCAATTTCTTTTCAAAATAAAATTTTATTCAACCATATATATTAGAATTTTATATAGTCGACACTTTAAGTCAGCTAATGATTTAAATATTACTTCCATAAGGGAAAGCTTTTATGCTTGAACAGAAACTATTCTTATATAGTGGTTGTAACACTAGAAATTTGTTTAGATTTTTTTTCATTAGTTTTAAAAGTCTCTCATATTTGTTACATTTGGGCTGCTGATTGTGGACATTATTGACTAAATAAATTAAATGTGATACCAGATCAAGGAAGAGTGCGAATAAAATACTTTAAAAATGTGTTTATGATTTTATTGACTAAGTAGCTTGGTGCCCGGAATTGCCCGGTTTTTTATTTATAATAGTCCGGTGAATATCTCTGGAATAACCTTTTCCTACTCCGCCATCCTACTCCTACTTCGAAACTGTGAGACTCAAGCACAAGTTAATCTGCAGTGACTTTCATAATAACGAATAAGACGCCCGTATCGTTTTATTTCGTGTTATTGATTTACACACTCTTCTCCCCACCCATCACAATGGCAAGAATTTGAATACGGAATTGAGTTTACACCCTTCTACACCTATCTTAGGGGCTGAATTACAGGGTAACCGGTCTGTTGAACGTCAGCTTCAAACTCGGCAACTCGAATTAAACTGATTTCGTTACCAAACTCGATACTTTTCTTGTTGTTTTGAAGCGACACCTGTCCACCCCCACCCCTATGAATTTTTCTCACCGATGCTGAAAGAGGCTGAGATTATAGAAAAATAGTGTCGTGGAAAAACAGTGCCAAAGTAATTAACCCAATAAAGGTATTTATTCGGCGAAAATACGGACCGATTTTGCATATTTAAAATTTTCCGTCCCCTCCACTCCCGTCCGTAGGGGTCGTAGCCGTGTCTTATCCTGACAGTGCTGATTTCCAGGATGCAAAGAACACGTGAGCAAAATTTGGTTAAAATTGCTTCACGCGTTTAGATTTGTATGAGGAACAAGCATACACGCATATATGTACGAAATTTCAGATTTTTACACATTAAACAATTAATTTCATTTATAAAAATAAGATAGTTGATCCATCTATTTGGTCTGCTTAGCTCCAAATTACTTGTAAATTTAATGGACGTTTTATATCAGTAAGAATATATTGTAAGCACATAAATAATATAGAAAAATGTTTATGTCTAGAATGCAGCACACGCGCTGCACCATATAAATACAACGCATTGGGCCACTTGTGAATTTTATTGTTTAAGATTATTTAAAAAATAGTTAAAATAGCTGTCGGGCTTCTAACGTAAAGAAACGTTTTGATGACTTTCACTGTTATAATCTTCCGGCAAAGTGACTATCCATTTTTGGGGGGTAACAGACTACAGGACGCTGATCCTGAATCAGGCAACTCCCCTGTAATAGCATAGGAAAGAAATTGATAAGGGAGGGATTTGGAACGTAGAGCAACGTAGGCTATACTTTAAGGATCCTACTCTGTGATTCACCAAAAACAGATGCAGGGAAACCCTAGAAAATCTGCATCAGGTAGGTCGGTCTTTTAGATACCATTCTCATACTCTTCCGAATGACGGGATATGAGTTTGCTGTAAGTTGTAGCATTCCTCTCCGTGTCTGAACCAGTTTTAGGAGGCAGTTGGTTGACTGGCCCAATGGGATCAGCGGAAAACTCTTACCGTTTGCCCAAGGACTTCAACCACAGTACATACACCTCCTAAAATAGATAAACGTGCCTCGGCATGTGAAAATCTTGAAAAAAACCAGAGAGAGTACGAGGCATTCCCAAAGGTGGACACCGCAATCAATCTGCTGATAAATACCAACCCTCTCCATCTCATCATCAGTATCGAGGACTCTAGAATAGCTGATAGTCATTCCCCAGAAGATGATGACAGGATAAGTCATCAAAACGTTGCTCTACGTCAATTCTACTTGGTTATAAGCCCGTTATGCCGAGAAAAGCTGCAATATTTAATGGTTTTTACTAATTGAGTGTTCTACCTCATCTCCATTGGTCCTGCTTTTCACGTGTTTCTTTACAATCTCCCTGTTTTAACAGACATTAAGTACATGTTATGTAATAGCCAAGTTACTGCTGCTTATTATCAAAAATAAATCTTCGATGGATGCTTCCATGTGGAACACCTTAAAGTACACTTTTGAATGCGCTTCTAGATATTTGACTTTATAAGTTATATTGCCCAGGTAATATTTTAGAAGTTAATAGGGACGTTATTTTTTCTTTATACTGCTCCTTGTCAAATTATTCACTTATGTTTATGCATACAGCTGAGAAGTGCTTGATTGATTCGGGGAATTTGCTCAATGGTTCCATTCTTTTCCAGAAATCGAAATTCATGGGGATTCTTCATTTATTGCTCTTATTCTTTTAATGATTATTTTTCCTAAAACTTAAGCAAACGTTCGAAGAAATGTAAGGGCCTGTGTTATGAGTTTTAGTCTATTTTTTATCATAACTATTTTTACATTGGCAAGGAAAATGTTTTAATCGTAATACTGCATTGAAGATGAAATCCAAAATTTTTTATCCTTATTTGGGGGTAATAAGCTGTATTATTTATTTAAATCCTAATTAGTTATTTTTTAATGGGAAAATCTATCTAATGTGAAGAAATCTGGTTATTTATTTATTCTTCTGTATCTGAAAGTTGAACTCGATATGTGTGAAGGACAATTAGTTAGGTTTGTGAATTTAGTACGCATTACAGTTAATGGATCTATATAATATATTTGTGAATGAAATTATTTATTATCATTTCGTTTGTTGAATTTCAGTTTAAATTCAATTTCTTGACTTTTTTTCATTGGATAGAACTGTCTCACAGCTGTGATAAATGGCCGTAAATACGATCCCACTGGAAGTTATTAATATTGATTATCAACTTCATTCATTACTTTGACACTGACAGAAGGGTGAACAGAAGCTAAGAATAATATAACTGACGGTGTCGCATGTATAATTTCACAGGACATGAATACTGCTTTGCTCCAGACGGACACTCTATGTCCGTTATTTTCAGTTAAGAATAACCATGAAGAGTTAGATACACGCCATTTGGTCCAATGGACAGAGCGCTGAAATATAAACAGTTGGCCAAGAACTTCTGGCGGACGGTTAAAGCAAAAAGCAGTCCCTTTGTGTGTTCTGCTCTCGACGCGTCGCCAAAAGTGCTTCAAACAACAATTCACCAACGCCACGCAATTATTTCACTTCAAATTACGCATAAGCGGATGACTGAGTGTCTATTCAATCACCAATACAAACCGGGAACTTCAATAATCAAAAAAATCACATCCTTAACGATATTTTACTGACTCAGTTGTCCAATAAGACGAAAATTTTATTTCTTTTCAGAAATAAAGATAGAGGACGGATGCACATTATTCGAGAACAGTCGGTCAGTCAAACTAAATTTAGCTGTCGCTCCCAGTGAGGTTTTAATTGAAGGGAGAATGTGAACTACGAGTAAAAAAATGGTAAAATATGCGGTGCTCTCCAGTCTTCATATACCATAGGCTCGATTAAGATACTGAATCATCACGCTGGTAAGAGGAAATACAGGTTTCATAAAGTAGGGAGCGTGAAAAAATGAGTTTTCAAAAATGTGACGTTCTCGCTTAGGTTTAATGGCGTGTTGACAAAGGGATTGTACTGTCTAATTAAACTTTGTAGCGGTCTAATATAAACGAAATGGCGGGCAACGCCGGGCACCTATCTAGTTGAAGTATAAAGAAGACGAACAAACATATAAATGTGAATTGTATGAGAGGGAACGCTTAAAAGGAGATATAAATGTTAGGAAAGCACGAGCTATGCCGCCCAAAAACTTCAAAAGCTTATAAATGGTTTTTTAATAAACAGAACCATGTTAACAAAAATAAGAAAGTGGAATTAGGACAACATTACTATTATAAATAAGTTTAGGAAATTTTTTATAACCATTGTTTTAAGTCGCATCTACTTCCGAGGTATCAACTACCCAGTTACATGGAACTTAAGGCTACATTTGTTTATACTTATAAACGCGTACATGATGAACTGGACGTTTAACATAACTGTTCATTGTTTATCAATCGGATTTATGTCTTTACAGAACCGTAGTACGGTTCTTGACACATCAAACGTGGTACTTATACGGAAAACGTGTTTTATTTAAGATCAAAAATTTACGTTTTTAATTTACATTAGTAGTATTAGGGGAGTCAGAAGAAGACTTGGAAAACATAATAAGTGGCATGAACATGGTGCTGGAGGAAGAGTACAACACGAGGATTAATAGAGGGAAAACCAAGGTGATGGAGTGTAGCATGGGAAATAGTGGAATAACAGAGTGTGTTAGATTGGGAAGGGATATTTGGAAGGAAGTTAAGGAATTCTGCAACTTGGGTAGCATAATAACAAGGGATGGTAGAAGTTGAGTAGGACAGCACAGGCAAGGAAGGCTTTCACAAAAAAGAGGAATTTACTTACGGGTAATATAAGTGTGGATATTAGGAAATCATTATTAAAGATGTTCGTATGGTGTGTGGCGTTATATGGGTGCGAAACGTGGACGATAGGAGTTGCAGAAAGGAAACGAATAGAAGCCTTTGAAATGTGGTGCTATAGGAGAATTCTGAAAAATCAGATGGGTGGAAATTATAAGCAGAATAGGGGAAGAGCGAACAATATGAAGGACGTTGACTAAGGGAAGTGATAGATTAATAGGCCACGGTTTGAGACATGAGGGTCTTGTAGATTTAGCATTTGAGGGAAGTATGTGGAGTGAGAACAGAAGAGGGAGGCCAAGGATGGAATTCGCTTAGCAAATTAGGGAGGATGTGGGATGAGGTAGTTATACGGAAATGAAAAGCCTTGCGAAAGATAGGTAAGTATGTAGGGTTGCATCAGACTAGTCTTAGGACTGAATACCACAACAACATATACATTATAGGGACCGCTTCTGTAGTCTAGTAGCTAGCTAGCATCTCAGTCTTGGACTACAGAGGTCCCGGAACTGATTCCGGGCAAGGACATGGCTGTTTGTGTGTGCATTAAAGTTCCCCGACTGAGTATACCAGACAAAAAGAAAATAAGTTACTCCATAAGCAAGTCACTAATGACCTCGACGTTGGTGCGACTGTAAACAGAATAGAAAAAATATATTCATGGTTAAAAAATAGTGTCGAATATTTTGAGAGGTGTTAGTAACAGTCAAAAGAAGAAAAAAGTCCAATAAATATGGGTCCGGAAACGTATAGTTTCTGAGATCTGTACACTTATTAATAGGATACGTTCAACTTGACGTTCATTTATTGGCATTATACGCGAAGCCCCTCAAGAACTGAGGGGAAAACAGGGACACCTGTTTTATAAAAACCCTTGCGGAATGGGTCCTGCTCCATTGAGATAAACTAGAAGAATATTTTTCTCACGAAACAATGCCCCTTCGAGTCCAACTCCAAAGTGCATTGGCTTGGGACGTGGAGATGCCACCACTAGGTGGGCTATTGGGGCATCCGGAGGATAGACCGGAGGTCCCACGATGTACCAATTCCTGAAGAACGGCATTCGTCGGCCGCGCGCATAGCTCCTTTCGTTTCAGGGTTGTCCCGCAGCGAGGAGTTGCAGTTTCCATTAAATGGCCCTTGAAGCTATTCTGTTTATTCCGGGGAACCAGAGTGAGCTTTCAAGCTAGGTCTACATCCTGCTACTAACAGCATGGACATGCTGCCCGATGCTTACGGATAACTAGAAGTGTGAGAGCCAGCACAACCCAGAGACCCCAGACCCAATGCCGGCATCACGCCCGGAACCTTCGTTATTTAACAAGCCTCCACAATTCCGACACCTTATTCACGAATAACTCGATGATGAGGAGGAATCGCCATCTGTTAAGTCATGTTCGAGATTATTAGTGCCCTCAGGCGGTTTTGCGGCTTCTTAATTTTGCAGTCACCATGCCTGCTGCTTAGGGCCGGTTCGGCTAAGCACAACCATGCTGGTGTACATTCCAAATTATTTGGCGGAGTTTCAAGACATAGATACCTTAAAAATTCACCCGATTGACCTACCTTTCATTTCGTATATTGGACATTTCAGGTTCACGTGAAAAATACAGACGTCAATATTTAAAAAAAAATTGTCTGACAATTCCGTGTGGCATATATTTGATTCCTCTCCCCCCCTCCCCACGCGATTCTTCAAAGAGGCTATTAGTAGTTTAGTAACTAAATGCGCTGAATCGCCCTGCGAACAACTGCCCATTGGGCTCAATTCATTTTTATTTTTCACATTGATTTGAGCCGTAGCGGCGGCTGCCGCCGTGAATGCGGAAATATAATCGCCATTCGTGGCGCGACGGGAGCTTTTGAATGGAAAATCTGAAAATGTTGCGGAAACAGTCCCACGTGATTTGTATCTCCCTGGAACATTTCTCTCGGGATTCCTTCGATCCGCTAAGCTATTGCAGGAGTTAAAATCAAACCTCGGTCAGATGGATTGGCCTCTGAAACCGTATCGTAAACTTGGATATCTAAGTCAAAATATATCAACGGTGTCTTGCTGAAGACGTTCCTCCACTGTTTTGTTAAAAGGAAGCATAGCGTCGACACGAATTTGGGTATCAGGTAGGCGCATTCTTTGGTAAAACCAATTTCTACTTCAGAGCAATCGTCTGACGATTTTTGAGAAAGCAGGGAAAAGTAAATATAATACATTGATTCAAACATGAACTATATACCACATACAATATTTTGTAAGCTAAACTTAAGGAATCGGGAATAGATAATCGCGTACTTAGAGTCCGGGTAAATGAAGAACTATCAGATACTATAGAAATTACATCCGGTGTACCGCAGGGAAGTATTATCGGGCCAATAATGTTCTTGGCTTTTGTGAATGACCTGTCGACGGGAAAAGATCATAAAATTAAAGTGTTCGCGGACGACTGCATAATTTACAAAATTATAGAGAATATAAATGATGAAATCTCTCTTCAAGCAGATTTAGATAAGAAATATCAATGGACAGAAATTAAGAAAATGAGAATAAATCCATCTAAGAGTAAAACAATTGTTTTTACTAAAAATAAAATGGTCAGTCCCGGGGAAAATGAAATAGGAAACGAAAAAATTCCGCTTTTTGAAACGTGTAAATATGTAGGTGTAACTTTTAATAATAAATTAAAATGGGGCGAACACGTAAAATTTGTAGTGTTGAAGGTCATTACACTTCATAAATAGGATATTGAAGAACAGGCAAAGGCAGCTGCTTACACTTCTCTAGCTAAACCTATGATAGAATACGGGGCAGCAGTTCAGAAACGGCCTGGGGTTTTGTGTGAGGATGAAACTAAATGGGAACCACTCGGTGACAGGAGCATTCTTCAAAGCTTACACGGACGAACCGGTCTGGTCAAAAATAAGGGAGCGGCTAAGTATACCTAAATTTTTCACTAAAAACGACAAAATTAAGTAAAGGGACCAAAGAACGGATGTGGGCAAATATTCATTTGTAAACAGGGTGATAAGGGGCTGGAATGCATTGCCTGCAAGGCTACTAGAGGCTTTCCCTAAGAATGCAAATGTTTTCAAAAATAAGTTAGAAACTGAAAAGTTATATACTTATTTTGTAAAAAAGGACGTGAAATATTTTAAAACTGTACTTTTAATTTTTTTCCTATATTTATCTTTGTTCTTTTAGTTTATCAACAATTTATCTTTGCACTTTAATTTGATCAACAAACTGCCACCGGGCAAATGCCCACCTGTAGTAATAATAAAGACAGAATGCCAACCAGATAAATAGAGAGAAACTGGAAACATGAAGGGAAGGAAGTCGGTGTTAGGCCATAATCAAAGTGATCAAGACAGCCCTAGAATAAATTCCAGAGAAATATCATAAATTATAAACTCCTCCGAATTAATAATTATACTAAATTTTCTTCAAACTCCAAGAATCGCATTGTATATCTGGATCATTGGACCGAGGAATTTAGAACTATACTCAGTGCCCGGCGTTTTCTGGGTATTTACTTGTGTTAGATCGCCACAACAATACCATATAACGGTACAATAGCATGGCTAAAAATATTTTCGGTACTCTAACAGAATAAAGATTCTCCCCCAGTTAAGGCATGAATTTTTACATAAAACACAAATTAAATGTCATAATGTGGCACAGCGACTCGCATTACATCGGTTTCGACACCAAACTCGATAGTTTCCTTGTTATTTTCATATGACTCACTTAGACCTCTACACCTCATATGGTGGAAGGAGTTGAAATTATGCACACACATTGTCTGGGAAATAATATAAAAGTTATTGACCTCAAAAAAAATTTGCGACTCACATATGAGCCTTTATTACATACAAAAATTCCGATAATTCCACCCCTTCCCACAAGGCATGGTAGATGTGTCTTATCTCCAATTGCTTGGTTTTGGGTCGCGAGGAATATGGAAACAAAACTTTATCAAAATTTTTCTGCCCTTTAAATGCAGAATTGTGGTTTACTCCCTCCCATCCCCCTGTTAGGGGACGAAATGCATTTTAATTCTCGTTATAAATGTCAGAATCAAAATCAAAGACTCACATATTTTTATTTCATATGACGCCCCCTTATACCCCCACCCCTTGAATACTCACCTTAGACGATGAATTGGGTTGAAATTATAGGAAAACAAATTCAGCGAATACGGTATCAAATTAACTGACCCAAAAATATATATTAGAAGGAAATAACGGCAGTTAATGTATTTTCGTAAAATTACCACCAATCCACCCTCACTGCAAGTGGTGGTGGCGGCTCTGTATTACCCTAATTGTGTTGAATTTGGTTCGCCAATAAACTTGTTCAAAATTTTGTCGAAATTGCTCCATCCATTAAAGATGTTTTACCGTCTTCAAACTCCTTTTAAGGGATGTACTATAACTTAGATTTCATTTATTTTTATGTCAGAATTAAACTCAGCGGCTCACGGTTTAGAGCCGAATCTCGATTGTTTTATGGTTATTTTTATGTATCGCCCTTCCACCCCAACCCTAAGAATACTCCCCTTCGATAATGATTGGGTTTGAAATTATACGCTAGCAGTATCGGAACAGACACTATCAAATAAATGGATTCCATATAATGGAATTATTAGCCGTTTTTGCTTATTTAAAATTTTTAACCCCCTCCATCATAACAAATTTGGTCGAAATTGGTCCACTCGTTTATATTTGTATGCGGAACATGCATACAGACAGACACACAGTGATTAGTAATTATATACATTTAAAATAGAGTAGACCTGAAATATTGTTAGTACAGTTTCAATTTAATTTGGTTAGTCTGTGCTGACATCTCGTATAACAGTTCTGATCTCTGCCTACTTGTGTAATAATTAATATACAGCATCAATCTGTAACTTTAATTCCTTTGGAATTTGATTAGTGTATTTGTACCATAGTTCCCTATTTACTCGTCTTTGTATGTATAAACAGGAATAGCGAAAAATGAATGTATTCTAAGTCAATAAATCCACACAACACAGACAAAATAGAAGAATGGAAACATCTCACACTGAACTTTTCTTTGAATAAATGTCGGATTTTTAAATTGCTCCTGGCGGAGTAATAAAAGTTGATCGACACTAATTATAAGTGTACAGCTTTTCTTTCCAATTGGAAAGCTTTTACTTTTCAAACTAAGCAATTGTTTTCTAAGCGCAATATTTGGCCCCATTGCAAAGTGAAGATAAGCTTGGTAATTGCAATGCGGTCTGTAACTTTTAATATTCATATTTTTCGCCTCCCATCTTATTTACGTTACTGCTGGAGGAGATTATACTAAATATAACCAAATATTATGCCTCCGTATTACACTCACAGCAGTCAAACTCTTTATATCAGTTATGTTAATGATACGTATATCATAGAAATACAAAATAACCAACATTATATATTCCAAACATTGTTGGAGGATACGGATTATATTGATTGCTGAAAACTAAAATATTGGCCAATTATTTTGCAACTGAAGTTTTAAGCTGACTGCACACACAATCAATTTGAAATTAAAATGCAACTTCTTACCGCACACGAGTACTACTGAGATTGCATTATGCGGATTAAAATACTTTGTATTTGATATAATAATTCAAAGAAATATATGAATATAATAAAAACTAATTAAATAATTATTGAGTTCGCTGAAAATTTTTAGTAACATAATTTTTTCGCAATCCCTCAGCTTCCATACAAACCGCCAAATTATTCGTCATGGCAATGACTCTTATTTCATCGTCCCCCAAAAGAAAGCACATCATTTTTACCGACTCTCTCACCTTCATAGAATTTATCACTAAACCATGGACTGCCAAGAAAAATACCAGAAACTAAACAAACCAGGATGCTTAAGCTCTGAGTTTAATTCGTAACGTAAGATGTTGAGCTTTCATTCTTTGTTTCTGGTTCAAAGTGGTGAACCCTATTTTAATTAACTCCATTCATATACAATTGTCCGATAGCTGTAGTTAAAGAGGAAGGAATCATAGGATTAATCTGGGACTCCAGGTTATCCTTCAAAGTCCATATAGACTATTCCTTGAATCCAAAATACGTCTACTGATTTTAAAATTATTAGCAGCTAAAATTTGAGGGCCAACTGTAGAATTCTCTCACCTTCAGAGCAACCATCGTGGCAAAAATTGACTAAGGAGACAACATCTACGTTTATGCTCAGAAAAGACAGCTTAAAACTTAATGTAATCCAAAACGAGGCCTTAAGAATCATCATTGGGTACCTTCGATCCACCCAGATTTACAGGCTGAGAATCGAAGGAAATGACTTAGAAGGTAACTCTCTGTCCACTAATATGCAGCTATAGTCAATGTCGCATCCAAGAAAACAGGGAACAAGTGATCACCCCGAACATTTTACCCCTTCGGACCCTTTACCATTCCATTCGCTCCTCAAATCTCTGCTCTTGAAGGAAAGAATTTATCTACAAATCTTTGGCCCAAACACTTCCTCCCACGTTCTTCCCTGGAAGTTATCACTTCTTCCTCAAGGTACATTCCTAACCAATCCTGATTTTAAGAACAAGGGTGATTGCTTCTTGGAGGATAATGTCGCAATGTCGCATCCAAGAAAACAGGGAACAAGTGATCAAATATAAACAACCCAGAGTGTTTTTAAAAGACGGTTCAAAGTCTAATGGTATGGTAGGATGCTCGGTTATCTAGGCTTAATTAAGCAATTTAGTGATTAATGGCAATTAAAAAGAATTCTTCAGCCACAACGGCTGAAAAATATGCGGTATTGATGACTTTGCAAGGGCCACCCATCCAATTTGACTTTGATTTTGACCGACTCTGTCATGGTGGTGAATCAATTACCGATGTAGAAGTGGTTGCGTCAATGAAATCTGGGACCCTCTTTGAAAGATAAAATGAAACAATCAACAAATCACCATCTGTTGAATCCCGGCTCATGTGGGCATCTTGGGAAACGAGCTTGCCGACATAGCTGCTAAGCCGGAGACCTTGTAAATAAACCGCTCGGATCTTCCTACCTGCTCAAGAAAAGACTTAATGATCGGGTGCATCAACCTACTGTATGAAAGTTGGATTAATGTTAGAAGAGGAAAAACGTAGGAATCCTCTATAAAGAAATGGAATTATACAAAGATATAAACTATTCACATGACATCTCGAGAAGACAGCATGTTGTTGTTGCTGGACTCAGATCCTTCCACTCCCGCCTTATAAATTTCATTTTTCTAGGTCACCTCAGCGTTACTGCTCCGATTATAAGATCATCGTTGACTGCCATCAGAAGGTCCACGTTTGTTAACCATTCCAGACATGAACTTTGTTCTTCTCCAATGGTAGCTACTTTCTTCAGAATTTCATTGAAGAAATTGGTGCCCTGGAAGAAATCTAAGAAACTTTAAGTGCTTATGTGATCGTTTAAAGTGTCTGTCTCTTCACACTCCTTTTTCAGTGTCATCCGCACTTTCTTTGTAATTTTTTATTTCCTATAATAAACATTTTTCGTAGTCGCCAAGAACACCTCCTGTTGATGCGACAATAATGTCATTACAAAAATAAAAAATGGTGGACCCAAGTTACGACACATTAAAATTTTGCTTATAAAAGACTACCTTCCCTTTCCTGGAAATCTTTAAAGTCTGAATTAGCTTAATTTGAAAAGTAAAAGTTTTCCAATTGGGAAGAAAAGCTGTACAGTTGTAATTAGTGTCGATGAACCTTTTTACTCTACCAACTTCACCAGGAATAATTACTTACGTTGCACATGTTTTTCTTGTTACTAATAACGTTATGAAGTTTTTCAACACATACTGCAACTATTTTTTATATATACCTTCGACTGTAATACGTTGTGTTATATCAGGTTTCAAGGGAAAGGGTTGGCACTTCGATTGACTAGCCAGGACGTTGCGTTTCAGTCAGTCGTTCATCCGTTTTGGAACTGATCTATCCAGTTATAAAAATTCACGCGGATCATACAACGTTTATCAAACTGTAAGATCATTCTAGCAATGTTTCCAGCCGGGGTTTCACCTTTATAAAGCAATAACCCATTTAATGATAAATTTGTATGTACACATACCTACAATTTTATTTATAAGAAAACACTATAAATTTATAAGTCAATAACTGTCAAAAAATTAGTACAACCATTATGTAATAACAAACTGTTTAATTGTTCAATCGAAGTATTTAGATGGTAGAAGGACAAAAGGAAGAGTCCACAATAAATCAAAGAAAGGGTTTCTCAATGGAAAGGGTGGATAAATGAAGCAGTTGTGATGCAAGACAATTATATGGTACATTGACTCGACGTTCGTAGTCGCATAGAATATTAATATTCAATTTATTATAATCAGCAATCTGGAAACAGTATTTGATGTGACAATAAGAGTTTTTGTACTATAGTTTAAAGTAAATAATAATGTTTTTCTCTCTCATCTTCGTAATTTGTCCTTGAAATGAAATGACAACATTTGTTGCACTAAACGGTTTTCCCACAATAAAGGTAATTTAATCTGTGAAAACAGAAATATTTTCTTTCTAAAATACATAATATTGTAAGAGAAATTTGGTTAATTGATATCTGTTAGCAGCAGAATCATTAACTTTTAAAATAGTTCTACTGATATAATTATCTTCAACTGTGAGAATCTCTTTCTCGTGAGCGAAAAATATTAAAGTAACCTACTCAGGCTTCGCAAACCACAACCGTTCCTGGAGCATAATTAGAAACGAGGGAATCTATTTGCAGTTCAATATGAAGTTTCTAATTATACTTTCTGAGTCGGTATTGAGGTTGAAGAGATTGGAAGTCACGGCCCTGTACTGCCTCTGGAGATAAGCGGAAATAAAAATTCCTTCGTCTTGGGAGTCACAGGTCCCCGGATATTAGTCTATCTGTGGCAACGCAAGCAGAATGGATTCGGTTTCGGAAGAATACCGACGGAATGGTCGAAGGAAATGAATCTTGCTCTCATACCGAAGCGTTAAAAATAGCTTCCATTTCTACAATTATGACCTTCTCTCCGTTTGGTTACGATAAAGGGTGACATTTTATCACCACAACGTTAAGAAACCATTGTCACTATTTTCCGTTATTTAATTAACATTAAATAATACGTTTAATTTGTATTTAAATACTGAAAATTGCACAGTTACTGTCACCAAGTCGGGTCAATCAATTAATTGTTTAACAATTTTTTGAAAATTATGGGAAAATAAAATCACATCATAAATGAATAAAACATTTGCTTATTTAATTATTTACTTAATTAAATGACAATATAAATTAAAACTTCGAATTCTGATTCTTGATGTATTTTTGAAAATTAGCTGTCCCACCCTCAGACCAGAACAGAATAGGATTTTTGTAATTACAGTTAATAAAATAAAATAAAATTGAAGAAACCTTTTGTGATTTATTTTGCGTACGATTGATGACTGTATCAATTCTTCCTATCGCAAAGAGTTTTTCCAACTGCACGCACAGTCTTTGCTAGCTTTTCTCGCCCTCTCTTTTCCATTATTTTTCTTTCTTTATCTTTTTGTTGGTTACGGCATCCTGTAACTCATTCTTATAAGGTAAGTCTGTCAGATTAAGAGTTCTTTTTCTTGGAACACAGTACATTATATACAGAGTATCCCGTTCCTCCACCAGTTTCACTCCGCACACACGTTTTAGGTTAAGTATTTTCACCGAGGTTTAGTAAAACAGATATAAACCTAATACGTAACGCATACGCAGATAAGGTCACATATTTTACCATTAAAAGCGACCAATTTTGCAGCTTACCCTCTGTCGATATTCTGCAAAAATTATAAATTCAGAGATTTAAGACGCCAAAATAAGATTGCATTCTCAAGGCCCAGTCAAAACTTTGTCAAGACTTCTTCCACGACCAGTTACAATATTTATTTATTTGTAGGTACTACACAGACGTTGGTCCAATTACGTAGATACCATGAATGTGTTACAATAGAAGTATTTAGAAGTATGAACATTCGTATACACTAACTACAGTGAACATTGTATTACATTACAATTTTTTCTTAAATTAACGAGGTATTTCAAATTTAGGTTAGTTGAAAATGTAAAAATAAAATTACAAATTTAGTTATAAATATAGAAAAAAATAAATAAAATGTGATTATTGAGAAAAGCTTTTCTGATATGAAAAAAACTTTGTATGTTAATAGAAGAGAATTTTCTACGGTTTTAGAGAAGAAACACTGTGAAAGTTATTATTGTTGATTAGTATAAACTTCACAGATAACACTAAATTTCGCGAGTACACTGCATTGCACAAATAACACTACACTGTGAGTGGTAAAGATGATATTCGAAACCAAAATGTTGTCTCAGGAAGGAATTCCCTGGCAGCTCTTCTCAGCCATGAAATAAACAATTGTGAAGTATCAGTTGGACATATAAACAGAAGAGATATTTAAGTACTATTGGTTGAAAGATTTTATTGGATAATAAGTAATATCTATGGAATTAGAATGAAACAAGTCTGAGGTGGTAATCCATCCCTATTAACCAGACTCCAACAGTATCCAGAAAACAATTAGGGTTACCTGTTCTACATGTACGTACAGAAAACGTTCTTTAACTTTGTCTAATAATGAACACTTTCAGATTATTTTAATAGTAATATAATAATAAGACATTCATGCTTCATAAAACTTTATATCAACGACCATTTTTTTAATCTTTATTTACAAAGTCGCATATACCGAGCTGGTAATTAGTGATAGGCAATATTTGTTGCATTTACAAATAATATAAATTAATTGAAATTTGCTTATATTTACATAATATATTTTTTATGATTGTGAATTCTGTCAGGCTTGGCTGGAGCAGCTGAAAATCTCCTTTGGAGTAACCTTCTATCCACTTATTAAGGTTAGGGAATTCAAAATTCGAAGTGTGATTGATAACCGTATGTTACAATGATGACAGCTTGGAGGGTGATCCATGGAAAATATAAAAATATTAAGCTTGAACGCATTGTTCTCAATCTTGGTAGCACCACCTGATGTCTTCTTAGGCAGAATTATTTTTTTAAGAATCACAGCCTTTGAGGAAAATTCCCAAGTTTTCTCTTGATTTATACTTTCAATGGATTTTGTTTCTTCTTTCAGCTTCTTTAATTCTTCATTCCTTTTTGGAATCTGATTCTTTGAGTTTTTAATTTCGAGCAGCGATGTATCTGCTGACGGGGGAGAGATTCTTCAAGGTGGAAATAAAGGAAAGGTACTATGTTCTATTTTTGGGATAACCCAGCTTTTCCTTTCCTAAAATGTTTTCAAGATTGAAATATATGGAGAGTCTAGAGAAGCACGATGAGAGAAAAACGTCATTTATCTTATGTGACTTAAATATTTTAAAATTTTCTAACATTATTGCGCAGTTATAACTTAATAACTGAGCGTGTTTCCTGAATGTTCTCCTTATGTAACATCAGAGTAAGATGAATGTTTCACAAATTAATGCAAGATCGGCGGGGCAACGAATATTCATGTCTACGAAAATAAATTAATAATGTGTTATTTAAACTAAGGGAACCTAATAAAATGATATCAAATTATTAGAGTGCTTTCTCTCGTAAGAATCTCTGAAGTATTGGAAGCAGTTCCATGGAAAAATATTATAAATAAGTGTGAGGCAGATGGAAATATGTTTAAAAATTTTCTGAGTAAATTGCTTTCAGTAATTGACAATAATGCTTCACAAAAATCAATTCGTAAAACTAAAATCAGCCTGTAAACATGGTTAACGCAAGGAATTAACGTATCAAGGCAAAAATGGTGTCAGTGACATAAACTTTAAAAAGTTGTTGACGTCACAACAGTTTTTAAATTACTTTAATTGAAAATAATTTTTTCCTTATTTTAATCAGTCACATTAATAACCAAAACTATAATTTAATTTTGATTTCAAATTTATTCAGCAGGAGCTTTCGGCATCGCCATAGTCAACTACAAAATTTCAATTCAAATCTTTTTGAAACATTACAAATTTTCTTAAAAAATTGTCACTGATTAAAATAGGGGAAAAAATATTATCATAAAAAGTAAAAATCAGTTTTTTAACAAAATTTTAATAAATTCCTTGAAGAAAATAATTTAATTCTAATAAAATCGTGTACAAAAAAACTTCTTTCGGCAGCGAAAAGTCTGGATAACTCAAAATATATAGAAGAATACAGCAACGAGATTAAAGCCTCCTGTAATTTAGTAAACAAAGTCACAGGAAACAGTAAGAGGTGATATTAACATAGCTATTTTGTGATGAAATTAAATATTTTTATGTTTGAAGGACATCGCGCCTAAATTGTGACGTATACTTGAAATATTATTTGATAGTTCAGAAATTGTATCATGTAAGACTTCGAGAACTAACATTTTATTCAAAAGACTGACATAACGGACGTCATTCAAAAATGTTTAGTAATTTACTTAGGCCTCTTCTTAATAATTAATATAAGTCAACAATACGTTAATGGAAAAATGACAATATTCATAAATATTAAAATGTGAAGTTTAAATAATTGGGGAAATAAATGTACACGATTCCTGTTCAACGTCAGTTCAATTTCCGAATTGCGCTAAGCCTGTGGCTTCAGCAGGGATAAATCTTTAAGCACCTCTTTTCCGCTGAAGAATTCTATACTCAAAATCAATAATAATTAATATTTAAAGAAGGTAGAAAGACTGTTGTTAAATTCTACCGGGGCTGATCAATACTTGAAATTATATCTAATTTTTATTACTAATACTCCTTGCTAATTTAAAATACTGGTATAACAGATAACCGGTGGTTTAGTTTATTCGACGGAGTAACTAATTAAGGTCCAGTATCGATATAATAAATACGTGAGTGGAAACATAAGAAGTTCAGTTTATTTGTTAATATTTTGGTTGCATTGGTTTATTCTAACGTGAAAGGAAACGGTTATTGTTTACATGAAAATGGTAAATTTAACGTAACCTATTATTCAAATACTTAATCTGTACATCTATGTTATACATATGCTCATCAAAGATGTATCACTTAATAATGCCTTGGTGACGAAGCGTGTTCTGAGTTACACTCCCCAAACCACCTTGCAATTCTTCTGAGCCGTAAATCAATAAATGGGCGAGGAACTTCGCCTTTAAGGTACTTGACATTGCCGATAAAATGCCTATGTATGATGAATCCCGTTGGGAATGTGGCAAATATCTTGATAAGTTAGAAACTTAAATCATCCCAGCTCTTTCCTTTACCCTAAAAATTATTTTGATTTTCTTTATAAGGTAACCTCCTACAACCATACAACAATTAGCGATAAAAAGAAGAAATTATTTAGAACTTGCTAATTAAAAGTAATATCTAATTTGCCATGCGAACATGCGAGGAGAAGGGATACTTCGTAGAAAGTCAAAGACATTATTATTCTATTTTGTGACTCCTTCCAGTTTCTTTTCTCAAGTAACCGTTTACTCATACACATATGTGTAAATTCATTAAAAGTCCACTTTTTTCAAAAGAAAAATTGATTTCTTTATCATCCATGTAACTAAAATTTAGAGGAGGTTTCGGCCCACTAGTCCATATTCATCTGTATCACCAAAATCTGGCTTGGTCACGTAATGTTGTTTACATTAAACCTTCATTAACCCCAGTTGTATGACTTACAGATGAATATGGACTACTGGTCCTAAAGTCCCAGTAAATTTTAGTTACACGGTTAACAGGCTCATGAGGGTGATCCTGAAACAGGCTACTCCCCTTTAACAGCATAGGAAGGGAATTGAAAAGGGAAGGGATGTGGAAGGTAGAACAAGGTAACCCCACCCCCCGACTTTTCGGAATTGCCATAGTCAACTACAAAATTTATATTCAAATCTTTTTGAAACATTACAAATTTTCAAAAAAAATTGTATTTAAATTTTGTAGATGACTATGGCAATGCCAAAAGCTCCTCCTGAATAAATTTGAAATAAAAAATTTAAGGATCCTTCCCCGGTGTTTCACCAAAAGAGATGCAGGGAAAACCCTAGAAAACCTGCATCAGGTAGGTCGGGCATTGGGTACTATTCTCACGCCCTTCCGATAGACGGGAGACGAGTTTACTGTGGAGTCGCAGCATTCCCTTCATCGTGTCTCCACCAGTTTTAGGAGGCAGTTGGCAGACTAATTCAATGGGATCAGCCAACAACTCTTACAGAATGACCAAGGTCTTGGACCACAGAACCTGAACCTCTTAAAATAGGTGAAGGTGTCTCGGCATATGACAACTTTGAAGAAACCAGAGAGAGTAGAAGGCATTTCCCGACGGAGTCAGGTGAGCCCCTCAGTTCTTTTTGGGGGGAAGAAATGCCTGCGAGAGAAAAATCCCACAGGCACTGTCCTCCTAGGGTCATCCCAAAAGAAAAGTGGATTTTAAACGTTTTTTGACACACATATGTGTGAGTAAAATCTATTGATTCCTAGTGTGATAAAGTGTATTAAGTTTGAGTAACCCTTAGTTGGACTACATATTGAAATATACGTAAGAGTTATTTAAATTAACGTATTGGCATTAAATCAATTGACACTGTAAAGATACCGATTCACAACGTTCATTAAATTACATCTGAATAGTGTGATGAGGCATTCTGCTGCAAAATATTAGTAACATTCCTTGTCAGATATATAGAGCGTCCGTTATTTGAATGTAACACGTAATACAAGTTTGGTTCCGTGATTTATTCGAATAGGATAGGCTAAAAACGAAAATGGCTGCTATTATTACAAGGGTGTGAAAACACTTTAACGGTCAGATGGCGGGAGCATTAACACAGCAAACGACCATTGCCAATTTAGGATAGACAAAATAAGTTTTAATTCAGTGTTTTTACTATTTGACTACTGCCCGTTACTACCGTTATTAAGTTTTTTAAAAAAGGTGTGTAACATATAGTTTTATACTCAACTAAATTAATGACATAAGAATTTTAATTCATGTAATTACAATACAAGCTGTTTTCATTTGAACCCAACAGAATGAATATGACAAACGTCGAAAGCTGTCAACTGGTTTTAAAAAATAAATTTGTGAGACTGTTTTTAATGGTTGTTTTTTTATTTTTGGATATTATATACAGTCTAATAGCAAGAAATGAATTCTGGTAATCACTTATTTCCTACATTTCAATTCTAACATAAAGGAGTCTTTAAGAAAACAACGATTTGGCAGTCCTTAACTGCAGAATTTAAGAAATACTAAACATTTACTTCTCAATGAACTGACTGATTTGAATCCAAAACGTACAATTTTTTAGAAGAAAGACGAGAATGGAAAAATGTCAACCGGACCACGGACTCGCGATATCCAGCCGCATGCTTTACAAACTGAGCCAATCCGAGTCTTAACACCTCTCCATTCCGTAAACCTAAGCTAGGCTCACCTACCAATTCACTAATCACATTCCTCAGGACCTAATTATAGGAAATACGTGAAGACGGACATTGCGTAAATTGATCATAGGTGCATATAATTCTAATATAAGTTAGTTGGAATGCTCAATTGAAGCCCAGTAATGCATATAGTTAATTTTAGAAGAAAGAGAAGAATGGAAAAATGACAACCGGACCAGGGAATCGAACCCAGGGACTCACGATATTCAACCAATTAGCTAATCCAAGTCGACGTCCAAGGACCGACTTAACACTTCTCCATTCAGTAAACCTAAGCTAGGCTCACCTACCAATTCACTAATCTAAGATTAACTATATACTTTACTGGGCTTCAATTGAGAATTCCCACTAACTTAACATACTTTTTTTTCAGGAAAATAATTCTGTTTCAATATGCTTTATCTGTAAAATAAAATTATATACCCAATAAATCAATAATGTGACAATTGAGTATAAATAAAAGCATACAGCCAATTTATCAGGAGACAAAATTAATATTTTTTTATGTGTAAGACGTTTCGTCTATATTTGTTATGAATGAAGATCGGAAGATTTTTATACCAGTTTTAACCCTGTAACGACGAATTTTAAGTATCTATGACTAACTTAATAACATTAATATTATTACATTCTTTATGTATTAACTTCTCCTGCATCACGGAATTGACTCCAAGTGTACAGATTTTGGACAAAATGATATGACCACCTGCATTTACACAATATTTATTGATTGCAGACCCTCAAAGGATTTTAGACCCAATAGAAGAAGACGTAATCCGATCAGTTAGGGCAATTAATACCATGATATAGCCGCCCAAATCATAACGGAACCTCCCCCGTGCTTGACTGTAGGAAGCAGACAGGCCGGATCGTAGGTTTCTTTTGGTATTCTCCATACATAAACCCAGCCGTTTGAAGGAAAAAATATAAAAGAGGATTCATCGGGCCGAATCACACTCTTCCAGTCGTCCAGTGTCCAGGTTTTATGATCGTGGAACCACTTCTTTCGCAGTTTTGCATTGGCTTCCGTTTTGAAAGGTTTAGGAATTGCAGCCCTTCCATGAATGTCAGCTTTGTGAAGCTTCCGCCTAAATTTTTTTGTCGAACCAGTATTGCTCAAGTGAGTGTTGAGTTCTGCAGTCACTTTTGCCTCGGAAGTTTCATATTGTCTAGTCACAATCCTTTTTATTGTTCTCCGGTTTCTGTCAATTAACTTCGGCTTTCGCCCGCGATTCCTCTTCGCTGATGATTTTTTACCATGTTTTGTGAACGCTGTCATTACTATGGATACTGTTGCTTGTGAAACGTTAAACAGGTGAGCCGTTTTCGTCACAGACGTTCCCGCTAACCGCTCACCAACGATTTGTCCTCTTTCGAAGTCTCACCGATCTCTGGCGTAAACCGTCGCAGAATAAAGCATAAAATATACTGCAAGACAACCTCAAAACGTGGCATATCAACTGGAAACTGCAGCCGCGTCGCAGAGTTTACACGTACACAGTGCTGCCAACCTGCAACAAACCGTACCCTACTGCATGGTGTTCATATTATTTTGTCCAACACCTGTATATTCTATATTCAAAATTATAATTTTTTAAAATATTTGTCTAGTTACCTGATGAAGTAGACAAATATGGACGAAACGTGGTAGATATATTAAATAAATGTTAATTTTGTTTGCTGATTAGTTGGGTGTTATTTTTTATTTATACTAATTGTTTGTTTTAATGGAGCAAGAGAAAATTGCTCATATAAAAAATTGGAAAATTAGTAATCTGCCAATTATAATGGTTAAGGTAATAAATTAATAATAATAAACTAATTATAATATTCATATTGAAATGGACCAGGATAATTCTGTACATAACGTAGAATAGTCATTAAATATAGCACGTGACCATAAAATAATCTTAATTTATAAGAATATTTTGAAAACCAATCATTACCAATGGGGATAATTTTCTTATTTTATATAGAGATATTAATTATAAATCCCGATTAGTTTCAGAAATGTCATATTAAATATTTTATATACGTTGTACAATCACTTATTTTAAAACTATAATATTTACAGTTTTTTAATCTAGTTTTTATAGCCCACCAAATTTAAATTTTTTCAATAGAGTTTTTGTTCTAATGGCTTATATTTTACATTTAATTAGTTTCAATTAATAGATATTAGAATCTATGATTAATTATATTCTTATACCTATTAATTAATAGTTTTGGCTTATAGCCCTGGACGTGAGTCCGAATTATGTATTATTTTTTAAATTAAAGTTTACGTGCATGTTTGCCTATATTTTTGGCTGGCCATTTCTGAAAGTAACTTAATTTTTTAACTGTTTTGTTTCTTTTTGTTACTGTTCCGAGAATTAATGCAATAATCCCACTATAAATATCACGGACTCGTAGTGTGCTTCGAGAATAGGTGCAAGGAAAGCGGGAAAGAGGGAATTACTGCATACCTGCTCAGGAAGGGTCGGGGGCATTAAGTAGTCGCTCATCGCACTATAATACAAATGGCCGCTCATGCCATAGTGTAAAAGCATACATCAATAATTTAAAAAATTAAGTTGCTCAATACTATATCAAGAAGTATGAGGTTTTATAAATGTAAATAGCACTAATTACTAATTTATTGGTGAGCACATCAGGAGCGAAAAGTGTTATATTTTCAAAAAAAGTTATTTAAATATTTACTATTCAGCCTTAAAAAAATCCTTTCGAAAGTGAACGAAGTATTCGGATAATCAAATACCGTATAATTTATGCAATTCACATAATTAGTTTCTTGGACTCGGACTGTGCTTCAAGACTTGGAAGAAAGACGACGGAAAGGGCGAAGGTCCTGGATACCTGGGAGGGGGGACGGGATGTTTGAGGGTCTTTCGGTCGCTCTAAGCACGAGCGCTCTGAGCACGAACCTTTGCTGTTGGAGCCTGGTTTAAATAGTTAGGAAACGGACTAATCGTTAGATTAAGTGATAAATTATTATTACTTCATAAATATTGAAAATTTGCGCCTAGTTTGATATGAGTAGGAAACCTTTGATTCAATGCTTCGATATTTACTAGTCTGCTACAATTTACAAAATTCACTAGCTTAAGTGCTCATTACCGAATACATTGATCACTTGTTAATTAATATAGGTAAATACAGTATATTATATTGTAACTAAACATCTTTCCAAGGCTTGTGTCTAAATAGGCATGTGCGAGTAAACTAGGCTATTCTTCCTTTACTACAGTTTTCTTACGTTCCATATATTGTATCAGTCGTTTCGATACCCATATACATTATTTAATTTTTTTGACATCTTATACGTAAATTTTAGACAATGTATTAGATGTCTGACCGAGCTATTAAGGTAAATATTAATTTTTCTTAAATCGATGAAAAATCATGTCTGGATATTTAGTGTAATAATGTTCGGATTAGTTTTAAAATCTGTTAAAACCCTCGTTATTCGATTATATTTCACTCTCATGAATGGAATTGACTTTCGTCAGAGAGGACACTTTGTTGAACTAGGGACGTCAAACAAACGAACGGCATACGTTCCAACAAATTTAAGTTTCCACTAAGGCAGGGCAGAGCAAATAAAAGCGTGGGCTAAGGTTAGAATCTCCTTTCGCTCCAAATCAATAGTGATGCGTTCTTTAAGAATCACTAAAGCCGCTGTCCGAGGCAAAAGAGACCCACTATTGTTCGTAGGAGAAATTCATTTTATTGCACTTCCCTTCTCAGACAACAATTATACAGTAATGCTTTCAATTTAAACCAGTATCCATTTAAAGCCAACCACAAATAGATTTTTCCCGTTATTTCTGGCAGATTTTATGCATTAATGATAAGCATGAAAACATATAAAACCGCGTGTTTTAATTAGTTGATTTTACAGGAAACGCTCACCACTTAATCATTAAAACATTTCACAAAATATTTCACAGAATGATAAAAATGACAATTAATTAATTAATTAATTTCATCATCATAAAACTTTCGCAATTGACTGAATATAATTATTTTTATTTTTGACTATTTCGGTTTATTGTATAGCGTATTTGAAATAACGACGACAAGACTTACATGTTTCGTGACTAATAACTAAGGCGAGTAGTGTTACAAGTAACTTTTTTTCATAAATATATTTTTTCTAATACCTCCTGTATGTATTGCATAAGCCACCATGCGTACAAAAAATGAACAGAATTTATTTTCCATCATATAATTAATTTAACGGTTCAGCGGAGGAGTAATATTGGCGGAGAAGAATATTCTTCAGAGCTTTATAGCTTTTCTTGCCCTTCTGCATGGCCACTGAAACCAATATAGGAACATTAATCGTCGCTCCGTTTATGAGCCACGTTTTAGGTCAAGGGAAGCCTGCATTAACAAGAGTTTAAACCATAAATCACGTCCAGTTTTAATTTATTTTTCCTGTAACCGAAGTCCGTATCTTAACAGCTTTTTGAAGTTCAACATTAGTGTCGGGCATATCCTGTGAACTATTTACGACTTTTTAATTTCAAGTTACAATCGTTGTTTTAATGACGTCCGAGTTTACACTTCAGGATAAAATTTCCACACGGATCTATTTTATATCCGCTTATGGATAATTTTAGTAAATCGTAGTTCAAATGATTTATCTAATGGATCTGTGCCAAGGTAAATAGTACGTGCCTGTGAAAGCAGCCTGAAGGACAATGATATGACGATCTACATAGTGAGGTTGTTAAAGGGGAGAGTGCCTCAGCTGGAAGAAAAAGTATTTTAATGAAAATGGCGTTTTTAAATTGTATTAAATATGTTTGTATAAGAAGAATTTCGTGTTATAGTTATTCGATAGAAAATAGATGTAACTATTTAGTTACATGGAGTGAAAAAGTTCAATAGTTTAGTGACTGATGTCAAGAAAAAGAAGAAATATTCGCTTTCGCCTTATTGTACATATAAATTTAATGAAATGCTTTAATGCCTCAATTTCCAGCTATGATTTATAATGAAGAACACAAAATCATTACGGAGGTTATTGTTAGTTTTCTTTTATTAATACCAATTCGTACAAAGAATTTATTAATTTTTAAAAACTTATTCTCCCTGGGTATTCGCCGCTAATATATGAGTAAGTGATTCCGATCTTATCACTAAAAGGAACTTACAAACAACGATACTTGAGTATAGTCAATGAATTATCACTGTACTTCGACGAGTTACGCTATGATCTTCTGATTCCAGTAAACAATATCGGATACGGCCTGCTTGGTATCGGAAATGGAAACGTGTTATCTGTTATCGGATGCGGCACATGACATATCGGAAATAAAGTTAAGCATATGGGATATGATTCGGGAAGAGAAATATAAGATACCGGACATGAAATATCGCGTTTGGTGATAGGCAAAAAGGCATGTACGATTTAAAAATGGGAAATAGAATGTGTACGTACTATAAATATGAAAATTGAGTTACATTATACATCAACTGAAATAAATTCTTGTCCTGTCAATAAACGTTAACGTTTAATGTGATTTGATATATATATATATATATATATATATATATATATATATATACGTATATCAATTGGCTATCGATTGGAAAGAAAAGGAAGAATTTAAGGAAAAGGAAGATAGCATAGATTTTTGGGTTCGTGATTGCCTCGACAATCAGATCAGAGACAGGAATTATAAGTAATAACGCAACACTCTGAAGTTAAATTAAGTGTATTATAAGAAAAAGCTTGGAGTAGACCAGGGCCTCCACCCAAGCCGACAATCAAAGTAAGACTGTCCAGATTCTTTAGAACTTTCCAATGAGGGGGTAAATCTTCATCCATAAAACTCACCCAGTTTTGAAGTGGGGATCCAATTAGAATTCACAAATGGCTGCCAAAAGTAGTTTACTTGCTTTCTCACCCCAGGGACAGAATGCAAGTTGAAAATGCAGAGTTTTCGATGAGCTAAGCCAGACATTCGTCGACACACACTGACCGGATGGATAGTATTGCATCCTGTTTGTGTTTAAGCTCCTTCTTGAATAAATACTAATCTAGGTTCCCTCAAAATAATATTACAACATATATAATCCGGGTGGTAGCTATCCAATATCGGGCGATCATGAGCTTTCTTCTCTTATTTCGGTCTCACCTGCACCCCGGCGACATTATATCGGAAATTCGTACGGGATGTACAATAAAGTGCGAAGATTTTAAGGTTGGAAATTGCAGTGAAGAGTGAAAATCGCAGTGCGTACAACTGTTGGAAATAAATTTGTATTTTGAAGGAGGAAATTTTAATTCTTAAAATTCACATGTAGGATAAATATATTATTTTATAACTGGCGAAATTCACAGTTACAACAGATTTGGAAAGCTCCATTTGGTGACTCGTAGTTGCGGTGATGACGTGCCAAGTTGCAGTTTCAAGGGATTAACTTGCCCCTGGGATAATTTCGGTGAGACATTGACCATCGAAACCATGGCGCTATGGAGAGCTAAAACACAGATTTCATGGGAGGGAGAGAAATTTGTCCAGCCGGGAGGTGAACGAGAGATTCTGATTCAGTGGTGGAAGAGAATGTAGAGAGAGTAGATTTGGATAAAGCAGTCGTAGAACATAGTGTTACGATATTAAAACGTAACACGTTATCCAAGCAGGAATCAGAGAAGTTATTGGGAAACTGACAACGAATATAACAGCGATCGCGACCTGCACTAGGTGAACGAACCAGCTTGTGAATATTGTGTGGTCCAGAGGGCCGAGACAGCCAACTTTCGAGAATTCTAGCCGTCTTTTCAGGGAGAAAATGAGTGGTTATATGCCTCGTGAAAACCATCGAGGAACGAAGGTCTCCTGTGGACACTCGCTTTCATCGTATTATGTATGTTTGAACTTAAAGCAAAATTTTACGCGGTACACAGATGAATAGTGAATAAATAAATACTCTTCTACAGAATTGTCAATTAAATTTTCCTCAAAGAACAATACCTAACTTTACTTAATAAGTTTTATGACATCAAAAAACTAGGGGGATTGAGGAATGTTTTCCGTGAACATGATGATTTCAAAAGGCGGTTGTGAATCTACAAGAACAACAGAAAGAAATACTAAACCGAAAGAGAAATATAGAAATAAATTGACAGAGAAATGAAAACACACTTCCTTTTTTAAAAACAAAAATATGGATTTCTCTTAAAGAAGTATCAATTTTTGCTAAATAATATCCTTATGAAATGAATCCAGAGAGAAAGAGGAGGGATATACCGTTTATTTCTTTAATAAAAAGGAGTAGTTTTGTACTTACGTGTTTTGTTCATAATTAAATATTTTACATATTAATTGAAGGTAAAGACTGACTGAGTTAGGATCAGTGGTATTCAGAAAAGTTATCGCTCCCTTTATTCAGAGGTGAGTTTGCTCACTCTTCACTCAGCTCTCGAGCAGATCGCTCATCTCTAGTTGCATTCCCGCGAAAGTTAAAGGTGATCAGGGAAGCATTAGTTATTTTTATGATTACCCATTGAGCCAAAAAATGTCTATATTTACAATTGGAAATTGAAACATTTTCGACAAGATGAAAACGTTTAAGTGTTATTGTTACATTCTAAATGGATACAACATTGTTGAATCTGAATATTTGGCAACAAGGCTTACGTTCTGCTGTTTGTGGTCGCCTGAGCCACATCACACCCACAGAATTATCAGACAATTGATTGCTGTTGGCAACTTCCTCTATGGCTAAAGGGGGGGGGGGAGCGAATAGTTGGATTATATTATTCCTAACAAGTTCATAAATTATTATAAGTTCAACCACCATTTACAAAAGACATTTTAAAATTGTTTTATTGGACGACCGTTTTTTTAGCATTTTCGTATTATCATCAGGTTGCTTATGAATACAGAATTTAGTCTTAAACAAATTTCTCATCCATAAAACTTATTGATATGGGCTCAATTAAAATTTTAGAAAGTATGTAGGCAAAAGAAAACCAGCAATTATTTTGGTCGTAAGTGTTGAAAAGAACAAACTACGTAATGTTTAAAATCGGTTGCCTCTTCTATTGTTTTTATGAATTTATCTATTATAGATCTACCTTAAATGTTGCAAGGAACAATAAAGTGTACATCAATATTCCAGTTTATTTGAAAGTTATTTATAAAGTAAATTAAGAACCGAATTCAATTAAAAATTTACACCAAACTTATAATATTAAAAAAATTATATGGAAAGTTGAGAAATAATTAATTATGAATATTTATTAATTTTAAGGTGTCATTATTTGAATTTAGTCGAATTACAATTGTTTTCTGATAAACTACTTTTCAAGAAATTGTCTTTTTAAAAATCTAATTCATGATGTTTTTCTAATCACTTTATAGCGCTCCCTTTATCTGGTTTCAAGAGCACGGCCAGTTGGACCCATATAACATTTTCCACGATTGGTTGACCACAATTAATTTGATATATAAAATTGTTGTTTTCCTTTCTTAACTTTTTCTTTACCTCTTTTTCTAAATTTGTTATTAATTTAAAAGTGACCCAAAAATTAGAATTTCTTAATAAACTATTAAATTGTTTTACTTATTTTACTATAATACTATATAAATGCATTGGATTGCTTGACCGTTGATCATGAAATAAAAAACCTTTTGACGGTCAACCAGTTTTACTAAGAATTATGAATGCCGAATTTAGTCTTAAACAAATTTCTCGTCCATAAAACTTATTCATATGGGTTCTTTCACTTGTCAGACAATTAAAATTTTAGAAAATGTGTAGGCAAAAGAAAACCAACAATTATTTTTGTCATAAGTTGGGAAAAGAACAAACAATGTAATGTTTAAAATCGTTTGCTTCTTCTATTGTTTTTTATGAATTTATCTATTATGGGTCTACCTTAAATGTTGTAAGGAACAATAAAGTTTACATCAATATTCTAGTTTATTTGAAAGTTATTTGAAAAATGTTGGTAGCTTTCGGCAGTTAAACTGCCATAATTATCCTATTTTATTTAATAATTTGACTTATAAACGAGACAACATAAACCGTATAAAATAATATGATTATTTAAATATATTTTCAGCTTGATAATTTTTATTAGTTCTCTTCTTAAATTTAGTATTATATTCATGGATATTATTTCTTTTTTATATATGTTTATACATAAATTTGAATGGGTAAGAATTATCAATTAAAAATTTTTCAACTGTATTTCTAGTTATATTGTGTACTTGTTATGAAGCAAAATGAATATGATACAATTTCTCTCAAGCATTGGATGATTTGATAAAAATTCAAAATAAACGTCTTGAACACTTTGGTTTTCCGAACCAATATTTTTGAAGGATATTATAGTTATTAATAATTATTAAAATATCTAAGAAAACTATTTCTATTATTACTTTATAATTCATGAGGTTTATTATGATAACTCTTAATAATTTTCATGATGTTATTAATTTTTCAATCGTATTTAAAATACAAAATGTATTATATATATATATATATAATGGTTTACTTTTTAGTTTAATTAAACATTGCGCTTCATGATGTCTCATAAACAAAACAGAAAAAATTAGAAGATAATGGTCATTACACAAGGGATCCTTCTATTGGTAGGCACAAACTCATAAATTTTACAATAACATGAATCAATGTTCATGAAATTTATGACTATTTCTCAATTTGAGTTATAAGAGGATATTTTTAAACTTATGACTACTTACCACATAAAATATCGTAAGCCAAATGTTCGTACAACAAAAGAAATATATTGCGTCAAATCGTCGAGATGAATATTTCAACGTTAAACGCAGAAATGAGATGGAAGAATTTTTTGACGATATAGAATATTCGTGAATTAGAGTGCCCCAGAGAGCTACTCTGTGGCAAAGTAACCCGTACTCTAGCGCCTCAGCGGTACTCCAGGGAACCACGTGCCGATTAGCATTCTGCGTGGCCCACATTTTTCTACTTCTAAATGTCGCACACAATTTCGGTAATTGTTGTATTTCGAAAGAATTAAGGAATTCGTGAATATATTTATCCTTGAATATGTATATTCCTGTATATGAAGTAAATATCGTACAGATAAAGAAAGATTTTATTTTCTCAGTGAATAAAGATCTCATTTCATAAACTTTTACATTTTTTCTTATAGGCCTACTGATATTTTACGAATAAATTTACAAGGTCTGAATGATTGATTTCTAATACTTTTTCTTACATAATGCATATTCATGAAAGAAGTCCAAACCCAAGCCTGAAATCGAACCCGGGATCTCTGTGTTGCGATGCAGCGACGCTAGCCACTAGACCACTGGATGTCGAATGAGCTTTTCAATTATACATATATATATATATATATATGATCGTGGAAATGTTTTTAAAAGTGAATATATTTTGTACCAAGTCTGTCCTCTGACAATCATTTTCTTAATCACACACTCCCGGTATGAGTTATATATACGAATATGTATATTTTAGTCAGCCTATATCTCTGTTGAGTCTCTACGTACTATTCGTGAGATTCTACATGGCATGTTTGAATGCGCAGTAGGGAAATGAGAAGGGGAGTATTGTTGTTTAAGGAGGAACTCCCCTTCAATGGCCTGACCGAACGCTACTATCATTGTTAGAAACATTAATTGCATTCAAACGAACGGGATATGGAGACTGGGACAACGCCTTTTTAACACACCATATACTCAATATCTATTATATTTCACGGATGAGTTTCTTGACATACAACATATCCTGAACTGACTGCAATATATTTCCTAGCGCCAATGTTTTCAGAATTGCATATGCATACTAAAATGACATTCGTTACTATCTGAACTGTATGATGTGTACATAAAATACGAATTCGGGTTTCTCGGTACTCTCAACAGATTTAAACATATTTATTTAAGAAAATATTAATTTATTACATGATAATATTATCAGGAAACAAGTTCTTTAAGATTATCGTATCAATTGTTTTTTAGTTTTCCGGGAGAATTGCTTAATAAATAAATTATTTATTGTTTCTGAAGGACCTTATTTTATTTTATAATAACCAACACTTACTGGAAGAGTTACTGGAAGAAGGCAATAGTAATATGTTTGTCCTGGTAGAAACTTATTTTTCCAGTTTGTTAAAAGTAAAACGAGGGATTTCCTATATAAAATGTATTTTTATAAACGTTCCGAGAGGACTATCAAACGAAATAAGACTGATATCTTATGAAAATAATTATTATAAACGTTTTATAGGCATGTTTGAAAAATAACGCCAAAATAAGAAGACAATCAAGAACGTTATAATATATATATATAAAACCAGTTTCAAAAACTGCTCAACAGATGTTACTGAAAATCTGTTATTGAAAAATATGTTTTGTGCTCCGCCAGGTGTCTGAGCAGTATCTTCAACGAAGAAAAGTAAATAGTAATTTTTTTAAGCTTTCGGCTTTTGATTGAAAAATAACTATTTAATATGTTTTGTTTTTTGTGTTTTTTTGGAAATATTGACGTTTTATTTACTTTTGTAAAAAATCCTGACTAACTGTTTAAAGAACGTTTGAGAATGGCAGAAAGTTCGTGTGGAAAGCTTTAAAAATTATATTTTGGGTAATTTAAGAATTTATAATTCATTTTCTACCAAAATGTTTAAATAACATACTAAATGATTTATCATTAATTGAAATTGATGAAATTTAAATATTTTAATGCGATAGTGTTTAATTTTCACTGTTCATTTTCTGCAAGTATATTGAAAACATCTTAGGTTCAGAATTTATATACAAGGAAAACAATGCATATTATCCTCCAACATTTTGCGTGTGTGACATGAGTCAAGCGATATGATTATTTTTCTGTAAAAATAGGGTGTGCTACTTGCGAATATACACATTATATCCAGCTAATTAGACCAAAGAGAATATGACTGTTAACATTTTATGTAAGTGATGAACCTCTTTAATAATTTACTGAGTAAGTGATACACTTGTTGTACATCGCCGTGCATATGATTGAGACTTACTATATAAAAAGGTTTCACACATATTTGTTAAATATATAATAAACTAAACTAAATTCACTGAGCATAATCGACCAAATTTTGTGCACATGTTTCTTGCTAAATGGAAACGATCACTTTTGGGGCAAGAGACTCCAAGCACGCTTTGAGACAGAGGTGAAGGGATCGGAAATTTGAAACGTGCATAAAAGGCAGTTTTTTTTAATGGGGAATAAATATTTTTTGGGGTTACTGGGACTGATAGTACTTCTACCGATGTTGTTTATGTGAAATTTGAACCCCATTCGCCATAGGGGTGGAGGGGCGTTGTATAAAAACTTCGCGAAAATAATTGAGCGGCGTGTAGAAACTGAGATTTTAATAGTCATTTTTAAATAGGACTGGAACAATGTACCTGCAAGAGTGTTTGGAGAACGTCTTCTAACGGAAAGAAAATTTAGACTTAAATTTAAACTCTGCAGTGAATATAGTTTAATGTAGTGAAGTAATCAGTGAAATAGGAAAACAGTTTCGTTTTTTTGGATATATTTCCAGTGTTTTCTTTCAGACAAAAACAATATTATTAATTTTTGATGCTATATTTCTCCACTCTTGTATACCAAATCGCTGTCATTTGTGTTCAGCTTCAATTGAGGCAATTCTTCTCTCTTCGTACTCCGTACATTGCAAAGATGAAGAAGGAAAAATAAATTTAAATAAAAATTGTGTGCATTACTTTTGGAGTGTCATTCGTACATAAAGAGTTTGTATCTCGCGTCAGTTTGTATATTTCCTTCAGAAGAAGAATTTTCATGATTTACTCCCATAAGTAAAGTGACGTCACAAACCAATGGTTCGGCCTCAGTGTGGTACTCCACGGCTCCCTCATTTTTTCTTTCATTAACTCTTTCTAATAGCGTTGCCTCCTTCATTTCAATACAGAACTATACTTCCTGAATGTCCTCAGTCTGTTTTAACTGAGTAATAACTCCTCACTGACTAAAAATATGTAACTGGAAAGCGTTCCCGGTTCATTTAAAATATAATAACGGGACCGCGGTCAGTGTAACACCTAAATTAATTCAATAAATAAAGTGCTTTCGTTGCTGACGGTGAACGCTATCATCAAAAACATGCACTGCGGCGAAATGAGCATTTCACTAGTGTCGACAGCGAATCGACTGGCGAAAATGAACGCCCCCACATCCTTTGTAACAACCGCAGCTCAGTGCTATTTGAACGCTGACAGGTCGCTACTTCATTACCCCAAACCTGCTAATTCCTGGAACTCTCAACATACCCACGATTTAATCTACGGCCCTTTCACCTGGCCGCTGTGTCCCCATTAATCTCAAACAATGACATGTGGATTGTCAATTTAATGGAAGCCTGCGTCGCGGAAACAGGTTTAGATGACAGCACGGAAAAGCCTCCAAAACTTACGGTTTAAAAATAATTTAGATTGAAAATTTATATTGAGCAACGTCGAAAGACACAGTTCGGCTTAAAATTAGGAAGTGAAAACGGGAATTATGTCTACTAACAAAACTGTAAACACTAATGAACTTTGAATTTATTATTACAAATTTCGTCACGCCTAAGAAGATAATGAAGTTTAAAATTTAAAAACATGAGTACTAGATATGAACTCAATAATGTGCAGGAGTAACAAAGAAAGTATTCTTAAGGAATAAAATTACAATTTACAAATAAATTCTTACAACTTTCTTATTGATGACAACTGAATTTGAAATTAAAAAAATTATAAGATCATTAAAAAATAAACATTCCTCAGGTTATGATGGAATAACAAGTATTGTCTTAAAAAACATAGCTAACACCATCACCCCCATAGTAACTTACCTATGTAATCAGTCATTGTGCAGTGGAATTTTTCCTGATAGGCTAAAATATGCAACAGTTACTCCTATCTTTAAGAAAGGAAGTTTGGAAGACTTTGGCAATTACAGACAAATATCCCTCCTGCCAGTATTCTCTAAAATATTTGAAAAAGTAGTCTATAATAGAGTAGTTGATCACTTAAATAAATATAATCTACTTACCACCTCACAATTTGGCTTCAGGAAAAAATGTTCAACAGACATTGCTATTTTCACTCTCACTCATGAAATTTTGGAACAACTAAACAAAAAAAGATACCCATTAGGAATTTTTTGTGACCTATCCAAAGCTTTTGATTGTGTAGACCATAATATCCTTCTAAACAAAATGAAGTTTTATGGAATAACAGGAATTTCCCATAATTGGCTCTCCTCTTACCTAACAATTAGGAAACAGAGGGTTACATTAAAAGACTCTAACTCTGGACAAATCATTAACTCAGACTGGGGACAAATAAAGACTGGGGTTCCACAGGGTTCCATTCTAGGTCCATTGCTCTTCTTAATATATATAAATGACTTACCTAGATCCATAAATTCTTCTTCTAAAACTATACTTTTTGCTGATGATACTAGTATTTTGGTTTCAGCCAATGGCTTGTCAGTCAATTGTGATAAAACTCACTTCATGCAGTTTCAGACAAAGAATGCCAATTTGAACTCAATAAAAGTAGCAACAAATAATTGTGAAATAACTGAAGTTGAATGTACAAAATTTTTAGGTATATCCAATAAATTAAACTGGAAGGATCATATTAATATTCTCCTACGAAAATTAGGCTCAGCAACCTTTGCTCTTAGAATTATGTCAAGTTGTAGTGATCCTAACATAAGAAAATTAGTTTATTTTGCATATTTCCACTCTATAATGACATATGGTATAATATTCTGGGGCAATGCATCAGGGAAAGATAAAATATTTACACTTCAAAAAAAGGCTGTTAGAATATTATGTCAGGTCTCACCAAAAACATCTTGTAGGGGACTTTTCAAGAAAACTGGAATACTGACACTCACTTCCCAGCATATTCAATCACTCATGTTATTTGTTATTAATAACAGTAACCTCTTCACACTAAACTCAGATATACATGACTTTGATACCAGAAGTAAAAACAATTTACACAAGGAAGGGAAATCTCTAACCATAATACAAAAGGGTGTACATTACAATGCTATTAGCATATTTAATAAACTTCCCACCTCCATTAAACAATTAAAAATAAATCCAAACAAGTTCAAATATGAACTAACTAAGTTCTTACTAAGCCACTCCTTCTACTCTGTTGAAGAATTTATGAAGCTGAATGTATCATAGGGTAGATATTTATAATTATGTAAGGTAAGAACATTATTAGAACACTAATTTTTTAGTATAGGATGTAAAAATATTTATCAATTTTATATATAAGGTACAAATTGTATGTCTTCTGTATAGAATTTAAGAAAATCTTATTATAAGTTAAAAGTAATCAATAGTTACAGTATATTCTAATATTAATAAAGCAACCTATGTAAAATCTCTGACTCGTTCCACATCCTTGAAGCTTGTGCTTCTCTATAGGATTTATGGAATATGATTTTATACTTATACGTAGATGACGACGGACGAAAGAAGTTTAAGGAGTTAATGCAGTAAAGATCAAAGCGATACATGTCACGATTCAGTCTATAATTTTCTACACTCATTATGTACTATACACTCCTTTCAAAGTAATATTTATCACATTACGTTTATCTGACCGTTTGGAAATGAATGTTGGAATAAATTAATCTTATACAATCAAATGTATATAAAATTATTTATTTGGGACCTTTCGACATGATTTGACCAAATACATCCTTTCTCTGTTTATATATAATAAAAATAAATATTGCCACATTTGAGAACCTGCAGTCTTGGCTGAGAGGCATCGAGTCACATTCAACGCAGCCATTTTTATTTTTTTACTTGATTTACTTTGATTACCTTTCATTTCTACTATTTTCTGTTCCGAGATTGTTCTGTTTCTGGAACGTGAATGTATAAATTGTACTAGACCTCGAATAGGAGGCGGTCTTTCTCAGTACGAGCCTTTGTACAGCACATAGTGTTAAATAAACGTCTATAATTTCTAGCAATGTGTGCTATTGTATCTCACGATCCTACAGAAACGTGACAGTATAATCTATAATCAACGTACAAAATAATTTATATTCTTCTTGTTCCTTGGCTCTGCAGCCCATTAATGGCCTCGGCCTACCAGGTCGACTGTTATCTTACACGACACATTCCGAATTTGCAGTGATACGTGTTCAGCGTATCGATTCATCAGCAGTCGTAATTCCAGTCTCCGTGACCATAGAGAATTTACGTACTAGATGTTATTATAATCCTATTTCGACAAATACTATGTTTAACTCTTTCTCAAAACACTCTCCTTTCACGAATATTAATATGGCAAACAAATTAATATCTGAAGCAACTCGACCGTCAGTGTAATAACTGAAACTTCCCCAATAGATATTTTTATTCCAGATAATACAATAAAGACTCTATGGCTAGAAAACCACACTAATATATCAATGAATGAGATAGCGAAATAATAGTTGTGAATAATGATGGCGAAAATACTATAGCTTTTTAAGACATCCGTCCATTTTTTACGTATTATTAACGGTCATGATAATGCACAAAATAATGATAATATAGGGATTACCGAGGTGATACATTTGTGATTCACCCATTTAACACCCGAGCGTTTACATAACTACACATGAATGCAAGCAGAACTACAGCCTATAAGAATGTAATAAACTATATTAAACTCTCCAATAAAAATAAAAGTTGTCAAAGGAAAGAGTTCAGAGTTCAGGTTAGATCGTTCCTGGTGAACAGATGTTTTTTCACGATCACAGACTTTACCGGCAATAATTGGTAAATACTGTCGGTTGATACTTAATGTTATCATGAATTGCTTAGTCTATGATTTCGTTACTCATTGTCTAGTTCTTCTATCTATCATGTACTTTCTAATTTTTACTGTGCTTTTATTGTTATGTTTAATTTTAAAAAATTAATTCTATAGCGCATAAAAATGCAAATGGATCTATAAATACCTTATTTTAATTGGTAGTGTCATATTTTGTGAAATATATTTTAATTTTAATATCATTCAAGGTTCATAATTTTCCTGAGGAAAACAACCGGACTCGGCTGCCTGAGAATTAACTTGGCAGGAACAACAAAAGCGTTGAGTTACCAGATGACGTCCGCAATTTTCCTCAAGTTTCAGCTTTCAGTGATAGGCTGGCATATATTCAGTTTGAACCAGTTTCATAGGAGCCCATTAGAAACCTCGTGACCATTTCTGGGACCTTCGATTGGTTCCCTATCTCGTTTTGGCAACGTGGAATGGAGGGTCAGCCTGAGATCATTCTGATGAATGGTAAATCAGTCTTACTTTGAGCTTCCTTCTGGAGACATGGCTTGGCTTCTGGGCACTTATAGTCCAGTATTCATCTTCTATTTTTATATGGATTTATAAATATTTATATTAATATCTTCAGAACTCTGCAAGATATCGAAATGAAACATACACGAAAATTCATGTTTCAATCAACGAAATTTTCATTGAAATCCGGTAAGCCGTTTCGGAGAATAACAGTTCAAGAGTATAGGCAACTCGCACCGACATTTTTGGAGATTCAAACGCACGGTTGCCAAGAAACCTTATTGAAGAATTAATATTTATATTCTATTAATATCATTATCTAAATGAAATATTCACGAATATTAAAGTTAAATGTCCTGTTTTTCAACCCTCAAATTTTAATTGAAATTCGTTGAGCCGTTTCGTTGCCTATTCGATACAAACATACGGACAGTCAGAGAGAGAGAGAGAGAGAGAGAGAGAGAGAGAGAGAGAGAGAGAGAGAGAGAGAGAGAGACTACAATTTTATTTATTGGTACAGATATGTCAACATTCATTGATTAACAACAGGTTTCCAAATCACGTTCTACTGCCTATATTTTTTATATAGATTAGAATTGTTTTGAGTAATGATATGAAATCGGATAATATAAGGGGAATAAATTAATTAACTTTCAACAGAGAAAATCAGTTTCTTTTTTTCAAAATCATGTTCTTTCTCTTTCCGTCTCCATTTATTAATAATTTATTTGGAATCGCTTGTTGTGAACGTGATTGCTACGTACTTCAGACTGAGAAAAGCATTTAAATACTGTTTTAGGTTTTTAAAAATTGGGCAGTGGGAAATCTTTGCCGAACAGTTACATTAGGCATTATTCGTTATATTTAATGTGAAGAAAACGTTAAGCGATAATCAATAGAGTATTCACAAGAATGGTGGGCCAGATGAAATCGTACGGACAAAGAAGCCCGGGATAAAGGCACGACTTTGAACAGCGAGGTTCGAGGTAATTTCCCGAGCTGTCTGCGGAAATCCGCAGACTTGTGGAGAACGGCCTTCCAAGTACTTCTGACCCACGTATTCAGCCAACTCAATTAACCAGATGTCTTTGTTATCGTCCCGACTTCGCATTTAAATACTCGGGCTACTATTTGTCGGTTTTCGCCGTGAGCGACGGAAGACAGGATCGAATCGGAATGAAAACAGAATACAGAAATAAATAAAAGCTCTTGAGGACAACGGCGCATTGTCGTCGTGAATACATGTCTCTTCGGTTTACAATGCAATAACTTGGCTCCCCATTACATGGCTTCTGCAGTTTAAAAGCCGTCGTGTGTAGCCACGGGCCAGTCGCATTCAAGCTTCAATCACGCGCACAATACACTCCTATAATTGGTAAACCGATAGCAGCGAAAGCACTGGGAATTAATTCAATAGTGACGGAAACCAAACCACAATAATAACGTAACCGCAAAATTCGATTTTTTAAAAAAAATATACAGAAACGCGCGTAATTATATTATCATTAATTGTTGTAGAAGCATTTCGACGCATAATTTTATTAAGGCCTGTGTGGATACAATGGCGTTAGAGAGTCTGCTGTCAACATCACACAGTATTCAAATCCAGAAAAAGACTACAGTTATATAGCTAAGGAAGATATACTATTAGTATTATAGTTGTCATAACATGGCATATTCGAGAAGAGAGGTAAAGGACTTATCACACCGGAAAAAATGCATTTAATTATATATTACTGCCTCATGAGAGATAGTGGAAGGATTCTTAACTCCTGCAGGTATCGGACCTATTTATCTCGAGAGAAACTTATTTAATCGGTCATAAATTGTCCCTCGAATCGCTAATGCTTCCAACTTGGCTACCAAAGGCTATGGCATACGATTTCTGTCCAGTATGAGAAATGCGCACGAGCAGTATTCTGTTCTACTCCCCTGAACCACCCGTAATGATCGTCAAAAGTACTGTTTTTCGGTGCTGCAGTCTCATTGAACACTTAGAAACCGGACCGTGTGCTTCTATGACACAGAGAGTCGGTCACGTCAGGCTGCAGTTTTCAGTGACTCTTATTAATAACATGATTACGGTTTGTGGATTTGTTGCGTTTTATATGAAGAAATAAAAATATATTCTAAAGAAAAACGTTTAAGGGGCGAGATTTTGAATACTTTCATCACACTGAGAGAACTATCTCACTATCCTTTATATTACTGCCACCATGTGTGGCCTGATCCTAAAATTTACTTTCCTTATTACAAATGTATATTATGAAAAAACACTTTCGTCTTAGGAATTTGTGCCATTTCATTTTTTTCCGTTTTTAATAACAATTTCCTATTACATATTATGTTGAGTGAATATCACGTTTCGGGTCAGAGTATTGGTAATAGTATATCCGCAGTATTATCAGATACACGAACCAATTGTTGGGGTGTAGCAGCACATAACTTTAAAAACTCGCGAGCCACTATTTCAGTAAATCATCCATTATTCTCTTCACTCAAAGCTGTCGTACAAAAGTTTCATTCCTTATTCCATTCATTAATTTCTACACCATAGTACATTAGTTTGCATAAATAATTCTCTCATCGGTTTATATAGACCAGGGTTTACCAACTGTTTCTGCAATGGAACCCTTCGCAAAATCAGACATTTTAATGGAACCCTTGACTTTTTTTAAGTTTGGTAACTTCTACTCGTAAAAATTAAAAAACCTATTACTAGTAATTATTTTTAAATATAAAACTACAATATAATATAAAGAAAAAATATTAATAAATAAAGCACTTAATTATTTTGAAGGTTTTGGGTCGTAGAACTGCATATCTTGTTGATATCAGGCAAAATATTTGTGTGTTGAATTCTAATATCTGGCGTGGCGTCGAGTCTGTTTCTGCACTTTGACTTAATTGCAGCAGAATAATAATTCTTGTTCCTTGTAATGATAAGTTAATTCCACTTTGTAAAAATATCTGCCATCTATGCCAGTTTTATCAACCATGAAGGATTTGTTAAAACTTCAACAAACTATTGTCCTGAATTATTTTGTGCCTTCAAGAAGACCAACAACTCGCTTCGAAGTTCAGAAAGTCTTAATAATGCTTTGTGTTCACTAACCATTTAATCACACAAAATTTTATTTTATCTCGATTGAAATGGTTTTGTATTTACATAGTTTATCACTTTCACGGATTCATTCTTAATATTTTTTAAATTTGTGGAATTTTTTTGTTACTAGTGTTTTTTGTAATAATCAATTTCAGATCCTCATTCGTTCGACTTTCTTTGTTTGCTGCATAATTAATGTCTTAAAAACATCGAAATTTAATACCTTAAATAAGTATACATTTTTTAAATGGATCATTATGACAATATGTCGGAAGGTTACGAAATACGTAAGATACTTTTATGCAAAAAAATATTTATTATCTTTCGAGGACCACGAAAATTTTCCTGCGGACCTCCGGTTTAGAACCGCTGCATTAGATGGTGCTGAGAGACTGCAATTATGCTATTGAATTACATTCCCCAAACAAAACTGTATATGATTCATATATACTTATTTAATCGGTCATAAATTGTCCCTCGAATCGCTAATGCTTCCAACTTGGCTACCAAAGGCTATGGCATACGATTTCTGTCCAGTATGAGAAATGCGCACGAGCAGTATTCTGTTCTACTCCCCTGAACCACCCGTAATGATCGTCAAAACTACTGTTTTTCGGTGCTGCAGTCTCATTCAACACTTAGAAACCGGACCGTGTGCTTCTATGACACAGAGAGTCGGTCACAGTATATATTGTTGATCATAACTGCTCATTGTCAAGTTAAATAAAATATTTAAATATCATTTTCTGACTTTAACTTTAAACTAAATAAGTCGGCAGTACAGGATTGTAGTTTATTGAATACGTCCACAATTGTTCATTGTTACCCATGTTTCCAATTGTAGAAACAAGGAATAGGATTTCATTTTTTCGCAACGTTGTTGAAACGGTTCCGAAACAAGCTATTAACAAAGAAATGTGTGAGAAATGATTCCACTTTCTCCTGTTAGATGCAAACGGAGTTGATCAGTTAAACTGATTAATTGGTATTTTAACGGCATATTATAATCATTAGTATAGATAGAACCATTCGAAATTTTTTGCGGAACACCTATCGTCCCCTTTATGTCGTTTTCTCATTAACTATTGCCAAAGAGATTAAAAACTTTAAAAATTAATCAAAGTATCTAAAACTTGGCGAAACCTAAATATTGAAATATACAACAAAAGAAACAGACACGAAATCCTAATTCAAGGATAATAATCAGCAGTAATTGTCTGATATTTCACGGATGTCATATTTGATACGTGTTAGATACGCGACGATCCGCGGAACACAGTTTGGGAAACCGGATATAGAATAATTTATTAATGTCATTATTTATTTGCTCATTTTTGATTATTAATTAAATAATGCGTTCATTGACACTAACTTTGCTCCATTGCTATCATAAATTTTATATTTCACTTCCATTCAACATAGTTTTCATTCTATCCATTGTTTTGCTGACTGATGCAAGACATCGATCATCTATTTTATTACTTAATTGTATAAAATCTTATTTGCTAAGAGATTGTTTTGTAATTGTGACAGTTTCGGTGTAATTTCTAAATTCGTAACATCCTGAACGTTCATATACTTTGCTTTAAGGGATTCTCACGGGTGCTAATTTTTTCCTCACTCATTGATAAAAGATTTAGTGTTGAAATTTACGAGCCCGGTCAGGACTTGACAGCTGAGATAAGGGATTAAAAGTTTCAATGATGAGACTGCAGAGCCCGTGGAAACCGCTTTCACATTATTCTTCCTTAATTTTTACCGCGAATGACTGCACTTATCGTTAATAATGTCGTTCTTTTATATTAAGTTAGTGTTACCATATTTAAAATTTGTTTTTGGAAATAGACGATTCGAAACATATCCCTATAATAGAGTTTTAGCTTAGCTTAAACCTAAAGTACAATAAGTAATTACATACTAGGGTGTTACAAAAATCTAAGCCATAAGCTCTCCTATTTATTTCCCTATAATAGAGTTTTAGTTTGGCTTAAATTAAGGGTACTGCAAAAATCTAAGGTATAAGTTAAATCTCATATTTATTGCCTTATAATAGAGTTTAAGTTTGACTTAAATTTAAAGTACAGTAAATAATTACATGCTAGGGTGTTACAAAAATCTAACCTATAAGCTAAAATCTCCTATTTATTGCCCTATAATAGAGTTCAAGTTTGGCTCAAATTTAAAGTACAGTAAATAATTACATGCTAGGGTGTTACAAAAATCTAACCTATAAGCTAAAATCTCCTATTTATTGCCCTATAATAGAGTTCAAGTTTGGCTCAAATTTAAAGTACTTATTTTAAAAAATCATGGAGGAGTGTTTATGACTTCTTAATTATTAACATTGTACTGTTTCTTGTATATTTCGGATCGAAGGTTTTATTGCACCTATCTACGATATTTGTTGAGAAAAATAGTTTAAAACTTTCAAATGATACACAGTCTTCAGTAAGAAAAAGAAGAATTATTTAATTTTAAAGTGATGTGGCTAATCTTCTATAATACATTGTTCTTACAGTTTGTGGAAATAGGAGGGTCGGTGTACGGAATTCCCCAGATGACAGCAAAGACGCAGAGAACGGCCTAGGATCCTTATCCAATGGTCACGTCCTAAATAGATGGCCACACACACGGTATTTATTCTTAACTGCCCAGGCGCAAACCATCTACCGGGAAGTATTATCTCTACTGTGGTCACAGTCAGACTACCAAGTGTGACTTCTCTCATGGTCACATCGTCCTCAGACATTTTCCCCCTTCTCTATTCATTGGTATGTTATTAACGTCATGTTTAAAACAATTGTTCATAGTTTATCAAATAGATCTAAATCTTTAAAGAGCTATAGTACATATTTTTGCACATCATACCTTCAATGTCTGTTTCTGAGAGACCAATAAAGTAAATTAGGTTAATATACGTGGGACTGATATTTGTGCTTCAACACATTCACATCGGAAAGAGGGAGTGGACTTGAATAAAATGGTTGAGTACGTCTGTAATCAATATAGTGAAAAATCTCCAGGAAAACTGTATTCATTAAATAATTTATGATCATTGAGCGAAGTGATTGACAAGGATTGGAAACGTCTGGTCGTCTGAGGTGGTCCTTGTGGCCTGAAAATTTTACATAACCAACCGTTATCTTTTATCTGTGTAATATGCTCATTTATTTACGTTTCAGAATGACAATACATTATTTTCCTGTGCCATTATAAGTATTAGAGTACATGTTTTACCGGTTGGTTGGTACGACCCCCTCCTTTAATGCAGTACCTTCCCCAAAGAGTATCTTAAATAGATAGAGAGGCAACAGCCGACGGCCGTCCCGACTCCTGTAGGTGTAACTCCCTCGTAGGCCCATAAGGGCCCACGTAGAAACATCCCCCCTTTCAATTACCTTCCTATACTTTTAAAGGGGAGTTGCCTGTTTCAGGATCACCCTCATGTAGCCTGTTAACCCCCCCCCCCCCAAAAAAAAGCGTATTTTGAGTCCGCTAAAATCCTCCTTAAAGCAGCAAAAGACAAATTAAAGTGGATTATTTATTTACACCACATCTTAGTATTCAAATATGTAAGGTACAAATATTAATTCAAATTGGAATATTAGAAAAGTGAGCATGTTTCGAAATCAGTATTGCGAGTTGTACGCGAAGTTTCATCGGCATATTTCTCAAATAAATGTTAAAAATATACAATTTTCTATTCGAAAATGTTGGAGGAGAAAGGAAATTGTTTTTCCTACGATCTTAATTCGGAATTTTTTTTTATAATATATTTGAGATAGGCCGACGTTTCGAAGCGACGCTAGCATCTTTAGCAAGTGGCTCTTTAAGGAAATTTAAAGTTTTACTCTAATTCTTGAGATTCATGTGTTAAATAAAGTCGTATATCTTGTTTTATTAACGCCAGTGTAAAAAGCCAAGTTTGACGTAAGGATAACAATGCGCACGAGTGCGAGCCATATATCTCAGGTGACTTAGGATCGCTCCACCACTAATAGAACGGAAATTGTACAGAATATGATTCTCCTTTTAGTGCACTGTCTGGTTTCCCTAAATCATCGATTATTTCCGAAAATACACCTAAATTCAAACGAGAGACGGGCAAATAACCGTGATGTCACTTTAAAATTAAAATTTTGTTATCCTTACTTTTTCAAATTAATTTTAATTTTCATAGTTAATTATTAGATTAAATCAAAAATACATCAACCGGACTTATTATCTCTATTATTATTATTTAATGTCGCTGAATAAGTCGCGCATGCATAAGTAATTTGAATTTTATAATTAGTTTTCTATCAAAATGTTTAAATAACGTATTGTAATGTTTTATGAATCATTGGAAAATGTGAAATTTCAATGATTTAATGAGATAGTGTTTCATTTTTAAAGTCCAACCGGCCCAAGCATACAGAAAATAACTTCTTATCAGAATTTAGACCTAAGAAAAAACAATTTCCTTTGTCCTCCTACATTTGCGAATAGAAAATTATATATTTGTAACATTTAATTGAGAAATATGCTGATATAACTTCGTGTCCAACTCACAATACTGATTTCGAAACATGCTCACTTTTCTAATATTCCCATTTGAATTGATTCTTTTGTCTTATATATTTGGAAATACTAATATATGGGGTAAATAAATAATCCACTTTAATTTGTCTCTTGCTGCTTTATGAAGGATTTTAGTGGACTCAAAAAGCACTGTTTTTACATGGGCTGTTATGGGCTTAGGAGCGAGTTACACCTACAGGGGAGGGGATGACCGTCACGCTCCCAACGCCTCTATTGCCTGTCTATCTGTTTAAGATACTCTTTGGTATTGCCTCTCTATCTATTTAAGGTACTGTTTGGCCTTCCCTCTGGCGACCAAACTGCTGTATATATTCTCGGAACTAACTTGAGAATGGAGATGTTATTGTTTGTCTTTACATTCGGTAGCTTTGACTTGCTGTCAAGCGGCGTTGCCCGATATGCAACGTGGACGATGCGCTGAGGGGAGTCCGTCCTAAAACGTGTGTTGAGCACTCCAGCTCCAGTGACCTTCAGAGTGATGTCTACATGCGTCCGTTTATGCTTGCAGTGTTGGGTTAAAGCAGAGCTGGCGAACTATTGTTTATTGATTTCTTGAAAACAAATGTGCATTGTGTGTTATGTGTATTCAAGGCCACAATTAGACTTTGTGTTATAATAGATTGTTTAAACCGCATGTACGTTTACCGTGGTTCACGGAGAACCACTGTTAATAGATTCAATTTCTCCTTCAAGAGATAACAAGCGCGAAAACGATCTCGGCGTGGCACCTTCTCCTGCTACTCATCCGAAACGGGCCCAGCACTAAACATCACCTACAACAACGAGGTAGAGGAGACGACGCATCAATGTTCTGTATTAAAAAATAATTTTTAACAATTATATATTAAGAAATTAAAGTAGATTTATTTGAATAGTTATATTATAAAATACACTGTAATCAAGAGTTAAAGATTTTTTAAATTTATGGCGTTTCAGTCTGAGTTCGATTCCAGGCACGTGTTTCGTTTTCAGACTTCATAACTTCCTATATATATATTTTCAATCTTCTAAAATAAATTTGTCAAACTAGATACTGTCGTGCGATTTCATGCTCAACTTGACAGTGTCACATTCTCTGTTAATTTACATAAAGTGCTTTCAGGTATTAACAGCTCCATCTGTCAGCTAAATCAATTTTTTTCTACCAATATGAAGGAAAAAAATAATTTCTTACTAATAAATTATTTGTCTCATTTAACAGTTGTTGCTTGAAAATCGTGATACTGCCAACAATATTTGGCACAGCAGTTAATTTGATCGTAAAATTATTCCAAATTATACCTCTTCACTTCTCAGAATTTAGTTGTTGGCAACTCTACTTGCAAACACTTGCTTTAGTTCAGTTTGAATGGAGCTATTAGAGTGTACTGATATTTTATAATGAACTAATTTGTGAGTGAAACTATTGTTAAAAAGTGCATGATGCTACGATTTACATAGATTGTTGTAAAGCGTGTGATCTGGACTATAAATACTTTACAGTTGATCATTCTTTAAATTTTGTGGGCGTGAAAGTTTCGTTTCCTGCGTGTGAAAGCGACGACTCGTGCAGACATTTCTTCTTAAATTTGCACCTGTCGTCCGCACAATATCTCCGGACGTGTAAGTAAATTTCACAACTAATATTAGTTGCCGTACATTTTTTCGTGTTATTTGTAGCTTCGTTCAGAGTATGACGTTACTGCTAATATTCGCCGTGTAATTTTTCGTGTTATGTGACATTTACTGTTATTTTCTGTGTATTTTGTCGTATAGTTATCAATATGACGTCACGTAATGCACTTTCATGACGCCACAGCTTCACGGTAAAGCGTAGCAGTGACGAAGGGGGGAAATGGGGGCTAGTTCCCTATTCTGGAGTCAAACCAAATTATAAATTTATGTACTGTAATTTAATGTATAAACTCTAATGTACAGTCGCTAATAACCAATTGCTTTTGATGTGACTTTTAATAAACACAATTTAAAGAAATCCATTCCTCGAATACTGATAGTGTAAAGTAGATTTACTTATCAGTTATCCCCAACCAACCGATTCTATTCTTTTAAAAACGACGACATTGCGAGAAACTGTCAAAAATTTTGTGTACCAGACACATAAAATTCAGTTACTTAATGTATTTAACCCCCATCAAAAACAACTGGTTATTAACGACTATACATTAGAGTTTATACATTAAATTACAGTACATAAATTTATAATTTAAAAAAAATTAACTACATCTTTTTGATGTCTCAGGGAGTAGTCCATTTCCTCGAGGCATCAAAATATTTGGTCTGGAATCTGCTGCATTCATTTATGATATGTTTTAAAGGTGGTTATGGTGTTGCATTGGGAACAGTTTGTTCCATTGCGGACACAGGCCAATAAATATTCATCGGAATGTCTGAAGTAGAGTTATCTGTAGATGTAACAGTCTTCTGGATCAACTCCTGCTGTCTGAGCGGACAGCATAACGGATAGTTAGTCCTTTCAGAATTGAAAAATCGGTGAGCCTTACAGAACGCTGTGAAATGGCGGGCGTACCGCAGCAGCTCTGTAGAATAGTCTATTCTACTTCAAAGCCGAATCCGAAAAGCCCAGTTTGCCACAAATCACACAAGGCTGCAATGGCGCCCTGGGTCACAATTAAGCCCTCCTCTTTTCAGTGAAGCAGAGCCAAATGATTCATGGTCACTACTCTGTACAGTTTGCATGGAAAAGCCTGACTAAAGAATTCAGTGGCCTAGTGGCTAGCGTCACAGCGTCGCACCACTGAGGTCCCGGGTTCGGTTCCTGGCAAGGACCTGGGTGTATTCAAGTTCCCTGACTGAGTATACGCGGTTAAGAAAAGCTGATAATGACCTCAATGTTGGTACCTAATATCTGAAATCAAAGAAAGCAACATATGTTTACACCTATTTGAAACCAATTGCTATAATTCTCATTATTTTGGTACATATTCTCTTAAGAAATTTCGCAAGCTATTTTCCGGTCTTATTACACCATACCAAAAATTTCTTGGATATTTAAACACAATGCATTATTCGCAAAGATCTATTTAAACTCTCATTCGCATATCGTATTTCATGTAAATTTAATGGAATTATACATTCCATTAATTGATAAGCCTAAATAAATTTCCTTCCCAACCGCATCGAATGTTTTCTTAGCAAACATTTCACCGTTGCCCTCCAGGCTTTTCATCCCATTTTATTTACATGCATTATTACAACCTGTAACGTTTGCTCAAATAGTTTGCTTAGAACGTCACAATAAATTAATGTTTCAAGACTTATTCAGTCCTCCATGTTGTCTCCCAAAGGAGACGCAAATAGCCAAATAAGTCCAATAATCCATGGACATTAAAACTGTCTATTTTCAATTAAAATAAGTAACAAATCACTCTTTATGGACCCTATAGATAAGACAGGATATCAGGGAGTGGAATTGTAAACAAATAACTCTACATATGCAAATTACAAATCTTTCTCTTTTCAGTAATTACTTTTTCTTCAAGTAATAACAATATAATTTAACTGATTTATAATTTTGGTGTCTATATTATACACCCGGAGATCCTTAATAAACGCCATTAATAATTTACATTCCATTAAAATTTTTTTCCAGGGTTTTCATTTGAAAACTCGTAGTTTACGGCCAAATATTACCATATTCATCTCTACAAAAAAATATAATTTTTAAAATCATTCACACTCTCGAGCCGAGACGCAGAGTCTAGGTTTTATAGTTCAAGTGTCAACCGCTGTCTCCTTTGTTTTGATTCCACCGCCAAGCCTGAGCAGCTGTATGTTCGTTACAGCCAGTTTCTGTGTCATGTTGGATTTGAATGCTACTCGTATTCCAGTTCCGCGAGGAACTGATTCATCTATCACATGATCCTGTTACATCATACACCTTGATCTACCTTTTCTAATGCGAATCTTCCGTTCGCCCTGATCTTAATCTTTTAGGTTGGGCAACTAACTCGCTGTTGTAATTCCACGGCAGTTTCATTGCGAGTTTATTGACGCACCAAACTGGCGCTGCTTTCTTGTGCCCGTGTTGTCTGTATTGTGGTTTCTCAAAACCTGCGCAATTACCGCTGTTGTCTTAATGCCGTGCTAAGGGCTGGACCTACGGCCCAAAAGCTGCAGACAGCAAAGATGACACTATATATTTTACAGTATATTAGTGTAATACTTCTATTTCCGTCCATTATCAAACCAAGTACAACGTATTTTATGTCAACCGCAGTGTGCGTTTGCAGCTACATATACATTTTCCCCATCATAACTGTTCATGGATTTTTTATTTTATTTTATTATTTTTGTACAAATTTAAGAAGCAGGCTAGGATGGAGCTTTATTTGTTAGGAGATTTTAATGGCTTGTAAGCAGGAAAGTGGAAGAGTAATAAGATTTGGGGAAGGGAAACAACATTATAATAGAGAGAGTCTGATAGAAATATGTGAACAGTATGACCTCAAAACATGGAATGGCCTTTTTGAACACACAAGTATACCTGGACCCAACCGACCGGAAACTTCAGTATGTTACTAAAGGTGTTATAGGAAATAGAAGAAACATTATTAAAGTTAAGGATTGTAGGGTATATCGAGGAGCTAAATGTGGATCTAAAGGCAAAAGTAACCTTTCCTATCAGTAAAGTAACATCTTCAAAACAAAGGATCTATAAATAAAAACAAAAAAGAAGAAAAGTGTCGGTTTTACTGCAATACAAACTAAGACTAGATGAAAGATTAAGGCACTTCGAGGAAACTACAGCCGAAAGAATGTACACGGGAAATCGTAAAAGCAATACATGAAACTACATATGAAAGTATGGGAATTGTAGAAAAGAAGATCCTCGAAAACAAAACATGTTGGTGGAATAGCGATATTGAAACGAAAGTTCTGGAAAAGAAGAGAGAATATCAGAAACGGCTAGGAACATACGACCCAGAAGACCGAAAGTATTATGTAAGGATAAGTAGGGAAGTAAGGAAAGACATCATTAAATCAAAAAATGAAACCTGGGAAAATTGTGTGAGCAAATTAACAATTACATGGGCAACACAAAGTCGAGAGAAGCATGGAAAGTATTAAAATAAAACTTCGTGCCAAATGTAAATAATAGGTTAAATCTACAACTTTTACCACTAAATTAATGGAAAGACTATCATGAAAAATTGTTGCAAGAAGATAGAGTGGAATTTAAAGACGAGAATAGGTAGTTAATAATTGAGCATATCACATATACCTGAAGAGTTCAAAAAGTAGTAAGTCATGTAAAAACGGGAAAGCTCCGGGTCCTGGAGCAGTAAGTTCCCTATCCAGCTAATGAAACGTGCACCTGCAAGTTATTTTAAAGTCCTCTGTAAATTATTTGACTTAAGTCGTTTTTAGGCAACAAATACTTGGGCATTACAAAATAGGTATTTTTAGCAACTACCGAGGAATCACTGCCCTAAGCTCTATTGGCCACATTTATGGTAAGATTTTAAAGTATGAATCTGAAGATCAAAGCGGTTTCAGGGCAGGCAGGTCATGTGTCCATAATATCTTCAGTAATAGACAGGTCACGGACAAGAGGTTAACAATCCTTCTCATACACATAGATTTACGGAAAACATATGACAGCGTTCCTCTGTCGAAATTATGGTCGGTGATGGAAAATCAGCAAATAAAAACAACTTATATTAACGCCATAAAACATTTCTATCCAGGATATTTCAATGGGGTCAAAGTTGGAAACATAGGGTCATCAGAATTGAAAGGATTGAGTCAAGGCTGCTGTAAAGCACCTACGCTTTTCAAAATATAATTGAATGATGCACTCAAGAATGGGAGAAAGAAATGTCACCTCTTGGGAATACCCATAAATGTTGATACCCTGAACACTTAGAAGTTTGCTAACGATCAGGTTATATTCGCCGAAGATGAAGATAACGCATACTACATACTAAGAAAATTGAACGAGGAATATGTGAAATGGGGCTTACAAATAAATTTTGATAAAAAATGGAAGACGGAAGTGAAGTAAAGTGCTGCAACACATATAAATACTTAAGGACAAATATTTCTAGTAAAGGAGGAAGAGAGGAGGAAATTTAGCAGGCAATAGCGAAGGGCAGATTTGCAACAAGACAGTTACGGTCAATTATGGTAAATAAAACTATAACAAAAAAGGTGAAAAGGAGAATCTACAAAACGATGGTGCAGAGTATTGCACTGTATGGTTCTAAATTTTGTGAAAAAAACAAAGGAAATTGAAGGAGAGTTAAGAGAGATGGAAAAGATTTCTGGAGCCGCAGCTGTGTTGTGACAAGAACAGAAAGGATAAGAAATTAATACATTCGGGAAGAAATGGGGGTTACATCAGTAAATATCTTAGATAAAATAGAAGGTAGAAGGTTGAATTGGCATGGACATTTGAGACGAATGCCGGAGGAACTGTGGCCATTAAGAATATTCCACTGGCAACCCCCAAAACGAAAGAAAACTGACACGGAATGCAGGCAATGCAGTACAGATGTATGCGAGATGAAGATTGGCAAGATAAAAACAGGTGAAGCTAGGATGCGAGAGACGCCGTATACTCTAGTTCCCACTCGCATTTATTTTTCTTGTTATATTAACTTCACAAAGTAATTTACAGAATTTCTGTTCAGAAATGTTTTTGTTCTTCAATAAATAAATATTCTGACATTATCTTCAATAATAAATAAAAAAATCCAATCAATTTGTCAACTAACAATATTAATTTAAAATTACATAATTCTAGAGTGTATTAGCTAAATTTTTAATGCTGTGCATGTAGATTTACCATTTAAAATTTTCCTAAATAGCACTCTATTATGGACAAACGTTGTAGAGGTCAATTAAATATCAATGTTGGTTTGTGACAACTTGGCTGGCTATTTATTTATACTTGAACATAACATCAGATTATTTATTTATTGAAAAACTACTGTCTTCCGTTTAATTCCAATCAAACCATTTCATTTTTCAAAATAAACATCACCGTTCACTGCACTCACCATTAGTTTTTAAAACAAGAAAAGATTCTACGTGAGACTGAGTAAAATCAACAACACAACAAACGGCGTGGCACCTGGAAGAAAGGGTAATCCAGACAATCCACGCTTGTTGACGCTCACTGGAGAAGTTGCGAAAGTATAGTAAAATTGAGAAATATTAGGTCTTACGCTCTCGTATTTGGAAATGTCTCGACAAGCCTTAGAGAATGTTGACATTCACTAATTACGATGTTTTACAGTAACAGATACATGTCACATGACTTGTTTGTTTAAAGCACCCTTCGATTTCAACCATTCTCCAATTCTATTAATTCATTACTTAATTAAATTTTTAATCACGTCATGGATTCATGAATTTGTTAAATTTGACAGGGATGTTAATCCCAGGGGTATCCTATTACTTGATTATCAAAATCGTAAACAGTCACAGTAAACTTACATTCCTTTAAGAACTATCGTGTACAATTTATACAAGGTTTATTTTGACGCTAATCGAATGATGTCAATCCTTCTATATCACGGGATGAATGCCTAATCTTGTATATATCTTAATAATACGACTAAGCATTGGCATTATCTAGTACCGAAACAGGTAGTGTTTTATCAGGAAAACATATTCTCGCTTCCTTCATCCAATGATGTACAAAGTTTCATCAAAAATTTGGGGACTTCTTCAGAAAATAAGAAACACCAATCTCCTCTGGTGTTAACTACAGACAGTATATTATTACATATAACTGAAAGGTCTGAAATTGTAAAAATATGAACTTTTTAGCGCTAGGATAGTAAATTCAATATTTCAGTTATTCTAACATTCACAAGATTAACAAGCGTTTTACAAATAATGGTGGGAAAGTTGAAGGTAAATTAATGCTTACCTCTCGCTGCCGGGTTTGTTCGCCCAGGGAACAAATACTGTACTCTAAATATTTCTCTTTATACGGCAAATTTTGCCTTAGACCATTGAAACCGACAAAATTTTTGGAACTGAGTCCTTTGCGACTCGGTACATACTAAAACCAAACAAAATTAACAGCTTTTGGAAGTTCATTTACATTTACAGTATGATATCGAGGATTTTGATGAATTGAAGAAGTTTGTATTTGCCTCTTCATTTATCAGTTGTGCATTCCCGGGGTGATTAATATCACCGTTTTGTATCTGGAAACTAGTTGGACAATGTATTTTTCAAAAAGTAAATAAATTCTTGTTATAAATATTTATAACAACTAACAATTTGATTTTTTATTATAAGTCATAACTGAAAATAGGGCTATAATTAAGTATTTCATTCAATTAATATATAGACCGTCGTGTCTTGGTTAAGAAGATACAAAAATTGTTCAAAGGAGTTCTTGTTTTTTAGTATGATCCGTATATTATAGCTACATGGACAATCTTTTATTCTAATGCATTAAATTAACGAATTACTTTTAACTGAACAACAGAATATGAATAACAATTGTTATATTGTTTAGATTTACGTACGAGATGTTCATTAAGTAATACTAATTATTTTTGTATGGCCGCGAATTAAGACTGTTGGAGGATCGATAGGCTGACACCGCGTCACTCCAAATTCAGAATGTGTCATGCAAGATGACAGTCTGCAGTCGACCCGGTAGGCCCATGTCCTCAATGGACTGCAGAGCCAAAGAAAAAGAAGAAGAATTATTTTTGTAAAAACCCCTTACTCAAAATCCGCTATTATCTATTAAATTTGCAAATCGAAGTAATAGATAAAATAAACTAAACTGATTCAGAATTGGATTAATTAATTATTATACACGAAACAGCAATATTCTAACTTTTACGAGTAGACAGTGAACACAATTATTTAATTGCACATAAATTAAGCCGATTTTATCCTTCATATTAATTATTAATTATTTTGAGAAGTGGTAGTGGCCATCAAAATAAAACGATGACCAATAAACATGGGTCCAGAAAAGCAGACTTTCTGAGATCTGTACACTTGTTCATAGTGCCTGAAGACGTTTGATTGGTTGTTAATGGAAATCCCTATGCAATTGCAGAAAGAGGACTTCAACATCATTTCTCCTTCAACGTATGTGCCGGCATTCTTGGTGATAAATTACTAGGGCCATACATTTTACTACAATGATTAAATGGGGGTCGTTACCAAACATTAATGGCAAATCCAACTATACTCTTTTCATTAGTTGAAATATTTAAAGGTAATGAAAATGTAACTTTTTCGAAAGAATAGAATGAAATATTAAACGAAAGAAATTTAATTACAAAAACTGATACTACAACAAATAAAGAAATAAAAGCATTCGACTTGATGCTCTCAAGTTCACAATAACAACACCAAATTTAGATAAGCCTTAACATTACCTGTAAACAAACTGTATAAACACCAACTATTTTTTTATTATTATTTTAAAAACTTTTATCGTACAGATTATCAGTTAGGACGATAACGATACAGTATATACAATATTAAAAAGGTATAATTAACATGATAACGTGAAGATAGGTTAATTCATTTAATTAACCTACTTTAGGAGAATTGGTTGTGTTTATTTATTTTTGCGAGTACCTGAGGGGCATACGACTTAGGTGGGTGAGGATTGACAGGTGAAGAACAGATTTATGGAGGATTAATGAGGATGTGGTCTGCGGACATGATGGTAGAGTGGGTTATGGTGTGCCTGAATGATCAGGGGGAAGGATGAGGTCAATCGGAAGTTTTCTTTTGAGGCGACGGGAGCGTGGAGGTGGAGGAGGATTGTTGTGAAATTGCTGGATCGTGGGGTTTGGGTGGTTGAGTGCGCTTTTGATTAGGTTTGTTATGGATTTGGAGATTACTGAGTTAACATTGGGAATTTTGATGTTATGGTGGATGACGGAATTTCTTAGGTACCAGGGAGAGTTTGTGATGGTGCGTAGTATTGTGTTTTGTTTGGTTTGAATTTTGGTTGAATAGGTTTTGGCTGTTGTTCCCCATATGGAGGAGGCATAGGACCAGGTGAGTTGTATAATAGAGAGGTATATGAGGCGTTTTGAGCTAGTGGAGACAGGGGATTTTCTGTTTAGGAGGGGATATAGAGTTCTGAATTTTTGGTTTATTTTGGAGAGGAGAAAATTAATGTGAGGTTTCCAGGATAGTTTTGAGTCAAACATGATTCCGAGGTAGGTGGTTTCCGTTTTTGTAGGGATTAATGAATTGTTTAGATAGAGTTGAATTTGGGGAGGAGGGTTTTTTGTTAGAGTGAATGGGATGGTTATTGATTTGGTGGGGTTGATACTGATTCGCCATTGTTTGGACCATTGCTCTAGGTTATTGAGCGCTGATTGGAGTGGTTGGAAATCGGAGGTGAGGGAGGAGGTTTCATAGGAGATGGCTATGTCGTCTGCGAAAAAGATTGTGCTAGTGTTAGGATGTTGTGGGATATCATGGGAGAAGATGTTGTATAGGAAGGGGGCAATGACACTTCCTTTGGGGACGCCCGCCGCGATTGGGTGAGGTTGTGAGAGGTGGTTATATATTTTGACAGAGAAGGTTCTGTTTGAAAGGTACTTTTGGAGTATTTTGTAGTGGGTGTCATTAAGAATGTTTTTAATTTTAGATAGTAGGGAAGGATGGTGGATTTTATCAAACGCTTTTTCGATGTCGATAAAGGTGGTGATGAGGGATTTGCGATGTTCAAAGGAGTTGTTAATGAGGTTGGAGAGGCGGTATATTTGATGGGGACAGGAGTGTTTTGGGCGAAAACCGTATTGAGTGTCAGGAATCAGAGAGGATAGTTGATTAATTAGTTGTGGTAGGAGTAGTTTTTCGAACAATTTGGATAATGTGGGAAGAAGACTTATTGGACGATAACTTTCAGGGTGTATTTCTGGTTTGTTTGGTTTCGGTATCATTATTATGGTTGCGTGTTTCCATTTGGTGGGAAAATAGGTGGTTCTGAGGATAGCGTTGAAGATATAGGTAATTAAGATTGTTTTCTTTGGGAGATGTTTTAGGTGGCGGTTTGTGATGAGGTCGTGACCAGGGGAGGCTTTGTTTTTTAGGTTTCTTATTGCGGTTGATATTTGGGGAGGGGTAAAGAGTTTTGGGAGGGGTGATAATTGTACGGGTTGTAGGAGTTTTTCTGCAAACACCAACTATTAAAAAGCATTCCGAAATTATTTCACAATAAATACACCGACTTTAGTTTGAAAAATAATTATATTTTATGTCTAAATCATTTAGAGTTAAACATTTTCCAGATCTCAGTTTAACAAACGTCTACCAATTTCTCCCCCAACACTCTCGCTGTCTTCCAAAGATGATAAATTCTTTCGTCTCCTCATCAGGGATAATACCCGGAATTGCAGAAACACATTGGGAGTTATAATGTTCCCCCTTGGGCGTTCCTAAACCATTCGTCCAATTGCCGTGAAACGTTTTACTCTACGCGCAGTTCATCCCAGAAAAATATTCTGTTCGTCTTTTGACGATTTAGAATCCTTCCTTCCGCCCTCTCTCAATCCAAAAACGTCACGTCAATCACGTTCTTTGCGGCTTCATGTTTGTAGGCTTTGTAAACGAATTGAGTATGATCTCACGGAGTTTGTTAAATGAGATAAGAATTATTTCTCGCTAAATTGCAATCTAATTAAGTTTAACTAACATTTGATTTAAGTAGTGATGCGTTTTAATTAGGTAATAATAAGTCAAAATAAAAAGTTTATCTGATAGTTAAATATACAATAAATGAATTACTCTGTCAGTTTATATTTTAAATTAAATATTAAACTATACTACGTTTCGTCTCTCATTTGAGACGTATTCAGGAATACTAAAAATAAATTTTCAACGGATTACATTGGCTAAATTTTGTAAGTTTAAAACCATGTTTTGTATTTAAAACATTTTTCATAACATATTACCAATGTAATTCATTGCAAATTTCTGTTTAATATACATGAAGTCTCAAATGAGGGACTAATCGTAGTATAGTTAAATATTTAAATTGAAATAAAAAGTAAATTAAAATGTTTTATAGAATTGCGACTCGGGCGCTCGAGACGGATATTTCTGTAACTAAGTCACGAGACCCGGGCCGCACACACTAAATTTAATTTTAGTAGATATGTATATTTATCTACACATAAGCTTCGATTCCTTCCATCACTTCAGGCCAAAGACATAGATAACTCAAATCAGGATAGAGTATTTAGACTACCGAGCAAGACGTTTATCAACTGCGTGCGTGCGGCAGCGATGACGACGACGTTCACAAAAAATAATTGCAAATTATTCATAGCTTAAATATAGCGTTAGTTCATTTTAACAGTTTACGTCAGGATAAACACGTCATTTCAAGCTAAAAATCAGACCGAAGAGAATATATCTGTCAAGCGTGATATAATACTTAAACTAAACTAACATTTTATTCAAGTACTTATAGTTATAATTAGTTAATAATTGTACAAAATGTTTTATAAGTCAGAGAACAGATGATTGAGGTAGGTTATCTAAAGACCAGGGCCAGACACACCCAATTTTATTTCTGTAATATATATATATATATATATATATATATGACAGGAAATGGAGACAGAAAGATGATTGACACACCACATTTTGTAAGAATTGCAGACATTTTGAGTAACCTTAAAATTGATTCGGTTAAAACTGTGATCGCCAAGTATAGTGAGAAATACTTACGTAACCTTGAAAATCATTCTAATGAGTTAATCCAGAATCGATTAGACAATAGTGAGAACTTTCACCGCTCGACTGACCCCATAGATTTCTCTAAATTAAGTAATTATTATCACCAGGAAGAATAAAAAAGTAACTACTATACTGAAAAACCGTTGGGTTCTGTCTCATGTCATTGTATCATATCTAATACTTGCTTATTGATGACGTATTTTGATTGCAAATAGAAAGTAAACAAATAAAATAAAAAGTTGGTGACTTACCGGAAGTTCACAGATGGCAGGCACCATGTAGGGTTTGAGATTCTTGCCAGCTGGTCGTCACTAGGAATGTTATCCCAACCTTCTGATGAAGGGGCCGATGCCTCCGAAAATTCAGGAATCGCAAACCCTACATGGTGTCTGCCATCTGTGAACTTGAGGTGTCACCATCTTTCTCTTTTTCCTATTCTATATATGTATACAGAAAATAAAATTGCATTTGTCTGACGCTGGTCTTTACATAACATAGCCTCTTCGTTGTTTCCTTGTTTAATTTCATTTCTTTAGGGGCCCTTGCACGCCCATTCTGACGGTCAGTATTATTGAGTGTGAATGGTGGAATGAACCCGTGAATCACGGATATATAGATATTATGCAGTCGTAGCGCCAATCCTGGGGATATTTAGCCCCGTCCAATAAAAACGTATACTTTTCGCGAGTTTTAACGATTCTTTCACGCAGAGTCAACGCTTCGCTGTTCTTTTAGTGACAAGTGACATTATAGGCATAATATTTTCATTTTTTCCGATTGTTTCAAATTTTGTCAATTTACTTTATAAGAACCATTTAGAATAAGACGCAAAGTCAACTTCGAAACGTCGGCATATCTAAATTTGTTAATTAGTTCTCTTTATTTGATAAGGTTTGTTTATTAATATAAGGTCGAATCTATTTTTATTGGTTCCAAATGCGTTAATTTTTACATTGTTGCCATTATTATAGCCAAACCGGTTGATCTGTTTTAAATGGACAACTGCTACCGCTGACTTACGTGTAGGAGGGTACTTGCTACCTGATTCACCCCTGGACTTCATTCATCGTTCTGACACACAGTCTTGATTGATACTCACACGTTTCATTTTTAATTGGCAATGATTGTTTTAGACGAGAGTGATTCCTACATCAATAAAGACGGTAACACTGATACTATTTCCCTCCAATATTGTAACGTTGATGAAGGTTACAGATGGATATGTCCTCATATGGATGGATTGTGACGATCAAGAGATTCTAGTGAATAACTGTTGGCAGGCTAATGAAGACTATTTTTTTCCAAACTCAAGTATCAGCCTAATTGAGACATAAAACTGGTACTGCTTTTCTTCGCATCACTTGTACACTTAACACTAGTTGGATGACGTCAATGAAATTTCAGAATCTTTGTGGCCATTGCCAAAGTGAACTTAGAAACAAGATTTCACGCACGGTTTGCCATGTTAGGAGAAAGAGTGGGGGTAGATGGTAGAGCCTGTTCCGGAAACGCTGGGGTGAATAGTCAAGGTCAAGGCCGGGTTGTGCAGGGGTTGGGGCTGAGGATGGGGTTGAGACGAGGAAGTGTCCTGGTCTTCACACCTGCACAACTTGCATTTCGAAATTGAATTTACACATTATGACCTACAATAGATATGGAGATAATATAATTTGCATCCTTCCCAAACAAAACATTCAACAGTTAGTTAATCACTTTAACAACTACCATAAAAATATCCAGTTTACACTTGAAATGGATACAAAGATATCCTTAAATTTCTTAGATGTCACAGTTATAGTCCAAAACCAAGCAATACATACTAATTGGTAAAGAAAAACCACCTATGAGGGGAGGTGCCTGTGAGAGTTTCCCCCCCCCCCCCAGAGTGACAGCGAGGCTCACCTCATTATGTCGGGAATGATCCAACTCTCTCTGGTTTTTTTTTACAAACTTTTCATATGCCAAGACACCGATTTTGGGATTTATATGTACTGGGGTCGAAGACCTGGGGCATAGGGCAAGAGAGTTGCCCGCTGATCCCATTGGATCAGTCTACCAACTGCCTTCTAAGGCTTGTGCAGACATGGAAAATGGAATGCGGTGTTGGTATTCAATGCGAATGGCCTTCCAAAACGAGCAAACACGTCTCGTCATTCGGAGGGGCGTGAGAATAGTACCTATTTCCCAACCTACTAGATGTTGGTTTTCTAGAATTTTCCCTGCATCCCTTTAGGTGAAACACCGGGTAGGAAACTTAAACTATATCCCGGGGGCCCTAGTTAACCCTTGGCTACCTTCCGCATCCACCCTTTTCCATTCCCTTCCTATGCTATTAAAGGGGAGTTGCCTGTTTCAGGATCACCCTCATGCACCCTCTTAATCCCAAAAATAAAAACGTGACAACTTGGCTGGCTATTTATTTATAATTGAAGTTGTATCAGATTATTTATTTATTGAAAAACTACTGTCTTCCATTTAATTCCAATCAAACCATTTCATTTTTCAAAATAAACATCACTGTTCACTGCACTCACCATTAGTTTTTAAAACAAGAAAAGATTCTACGTGAGACTGAGTAAAATCAACAACACAACAAACGGCGTGGCACCTGGAAGAAAGGGTAATCCAGACAATCCACGCTTGTTGACACTCACTGGAGAAGTTGCGAAAGTATAGTAAAATTGAGAAATATTAGGTCTTACGCTGTCATATTTGGAAATGTCTCGACAAGCCTTAGAGAATGTTGACATTCACTAATTACGATGTTTTACAGTAACAGATACATGTCACATGACTTGTTTGTTTAAAGCACCCTTCGATTTCAACCATTCTCCAATTCAATTAATTCATTACTTAATTAAATTTTTAATCACGTCATGGATTCATGAATTTGTTAAATTTGACAGGGATATTAATCCCAGGGGTATCCTATTACTTGATTATCAAAATCGTAAACAGTCACAGTAAACTTACATTCCTTTAAGAACTATCGTGTACAATTTATACAAGGTTTATTTTGACGCTAATCGAATGATGTCAATCCTTCTATATCACGGGATGAATGCCTAATCTTGTATATATCTTAATAATACGACTAAGCATTGGCATTATCTAGTACCGAAACAGGTAGTGTTTTATCAGGAAAACATATTCTCGCTTCCTTCATCCAATGATGTACAAAGTTTCATCAAAAATTTGGGGACTTCTTCAGAAAATAAGAAACACCAATCTCCTCTGGTGTTAACTACAGACAGTATATTATTACATATAACTGAAAGGTCTGAAATTGTAAAAATATGAACTTTTTAGCGCTAGGATAGTAAATTCAATATTTCAGTTATTCTAACATTCACAAGATTAACAAGCGTTTTACAAATAATGGTGGGAAAGTTGAAGGTAAATTAATGCTTACCTCTCGCTGCCGGGTTTGTTCGCCCAGGGAACAAATACTGTACTCTAAATATTTCTCTTTATACGGCAAATTTTGCCTTAGACCATTGAAACCGACAAAATTTTTGGAACTGAGTCCTTTGCGACTCGGTACATACTAAAACCAAACAAAATTAACAGCTTTTGGAAGTTCATTTACATTTACAGTATGATATCGAGGATTTTGATGAATTGAAGAAGTTTGTATTTGCCTCTTCATTTATCAGTTGTGCATTCCCGGGGTGATTAATATCACCGTTTTGTATCTGGAAACTAGTTGGACAATGTATTTTTCAAAAAGTAAATAAATTCTTGTTATAAATATTTATAAAAACTAACAATGTGATTTTTTATTTATGTAGAATCGTTTCTCGGGTTTCCAACCTGGTAGTCTCAGTAACCTGCGACGTTTCGACAGATAGCAACTCCGTCATCTTCCAGACTGAAGTGGTCATGTTCCTTTTTTTTGGGGGGGGGGGTTGGGGTTACGAGCTACAGGAGGGTGATCCTGAAACAGGCAATTCCCCTTTAATAGCATAGGAAGGGAATTGAAAAGGGGGATGCGGAACGTAGAACAAGGTAGCCAAGGGTTAACTAGGGCCCCCGGGCTATGGTTTAAGTATCCTACCCGGTGTTTCACCAAAAGAGATGCAGGGAAAACCCTAGAAAACCTGCATCAGAAAAGATAAGATTTATTGGATCCATTAGTCCTCTATATAAGAAACAAAATATGGATACAACATATGAGTAAAGAAAATTATGTATATAATGATAAATAAAATAAAACAAAGCAGAGCAAACAAAATATCAAGAATATGAGTACAAAACAATAAGAGAGATAGTAAAAGAAACTATGTATACAATGATAGACAAATAAAAGAAAGTATACATAACATATACAAAAGATATAATTTTTAGATAAACAATGTCAATTTCGAACACTATATCGGTATAATAGATCCACGCACTTCACACGCATAAACACTTCACAATACACTACACACGTATGTAGATCCGTGGGAAGTCAGGCTCCAGCATATCTCGTCAATTTAGGTCATGAAACAAAGAAGAAAAGACCGTTAATGAAAGGATAACGTATAATATACACCTGATATTGTTTGCATATGATGAACACTGATTCAGCACTTTTGCAAAAATAGACTTTAACTACTTTCGGACCAATTGATAAATTCAGGAATAGAATAATAAACTCCTTCTAGCAGGAGATTCTTGCACGCTTTAGTGAACTGATTATAACTGTTTAAATTTTTTATGTTGTCCGAAAGGCTGTTGTAGAGTTTTATTCCGGAGCAGTGGATACTAAGGTGAAGGCGATGTTTATCAGCTCTGAGGACTGATCGGTTTCTAGTACCGTGTTGATGATAATGCCCGTTGCTTTGGAATAGGCTGAAATTACGTTTTACAAATTTTAGAATTTCTAGTATGTAGACGCACGGGAATGTTAGGATTCCTAAGCTGTTAAATAGAGGTTTGCAATGTTCCCTACAATCTTTCGCGCATAGTATTCTTATAACTCTTTTTTGTAACTTGAAAACGTCAGAACTTGGAGGGCAATTACCCCAAATCGTTATTCCGTAGCACATATTTGAGTGGAAATAGGCATAATAGACCATAATCGCGGTTTTAGGATCAACTTGCTGCATTAGTAATTTTATTGAGTAGCACGCCGAACTAAGTTTGCCTGTGAGTATTTCGACATGACGATTCCACCGTAGGTTATCGTCAACTTGAAGGCCAAGAAACGACGCGTCATTAGCTAATCTCTTGTCTTCCAAAGAAGAATTAACAGTTGACGAAAACTGCAGTAGTCTTTTCGGTATTAAGAGTTAACTTATTTGCAGTGAACCATTGCTTTAACATTCCTAAAGTGTTTTCAACTTTGACATTGAGAGCGTTTATATCACTATCGGAAACAATTACGTTAGTGTCATCCGCATACAACACTGTTTTTAAAGGATGAATGTTTCAAGGAAGGTCATTAATATACAAAATAAACAAAAGCGGCCCTAGTATTGATCCTTGTGGTACACCACAAGATATTTCCTTCCAGTCTGAAAGAGTAATTTTACCGTTTTGGTTCTGGATAGCCACTACTTGCTTTCTATTAATCAAGTATGAATGGATGAGTGAAAATGCGTTTCCTCTGATACCGTAATATTTTACTTTATTGAGTAATATATTGTGATCTACTAAGTCAAACGCTTTAGATAGATCTGCGAATATACCTGTCAATTTTAATTTTTGATCAATTGAATTCTGGACGTCTTGTACAAATTCGTACATGGCGGTACTAGTGGATTTGCCTTTGAGAAATCCACGTTGAGCCGGGTCTATAATAGAATGTTTTTCCATAAAATTTACTATTTGTGATTGTACAGCTTTTTCTATTATTTTAGAGAAGATGGGGAGTAATGAAATGGGTCTGTAGTTCGATACATCTGAGCGTGACCCTTTCTTATAGATTGGAATAACTTTCGCTAGTTTAAGAGAATCGGGAAATTCTCCCATGGAAAAACATGCATTAATAATTATTTGCATTGGAAAGGCAATTGCCTCGGAGCATTGCTTTATCAATTTGCTGCTGATGCCGTGTATATCAACTGCAGCAGATGATTTCATGTTATTTATGATAGTTTTCAGTTCCTTCAAGGTAACTGGTTCTAGAAAAATAGAATTAGGAGTTTTAGTAGTTACGTTATGTAAGAGGTCGTGGTAATCACAATCTAATAGATTACTGTTATTGAATTGGTTGTGAATATTTACGAAATGTGAATTAAATTTTGAAGCAGCTTCCCTATCGGTAAGAACTTGTCCTTCATGGAAGAGTGAAGTTTGAGGATTATTCTTCTTCAATTTACCGGTAGCATCGTTTATAATTTTCCACGTAGCTTTGATTTTATTATTTGAATTTGTTATTATTTTTGACGTGATGAGTTTTTTTTGCGGCTATGAAAACATTTTTATATATTCTCTTATATTTTGCAAATACTCTAAGAATTGGGGTGATGAGTTCAAATGCTTCATTTTATGGAGATAGCAAAGTTTATCGCGTGATTTGATTATTCCTGTGGTGATCCAAGAAGTACGCTTTTTTTGAATTTGTTTAGTGATTTTTCTTTCTGGAGCAATTTCGTTTGTTATGGAGAGAAATATCTTTAGAAATGCGTGGAACATGCTGTCAGCATTTTTGAAATTATTTATATTTAAAATATTATCCCACGGTAACGCTTGTAATTTTTGGGAGATACACATTACATTTGTTGGACAGAGTTTCCTTGTGTATATTGAGCTTGGTCTCTGCTCAATTTCGCCTACTATTTGTTTGTTGATGTACATTATTTGGCCCCTGTGGTCGCTTAATCCAGTTTCAATTGTATGTAATTCATAAAAATTTTCATGGAAATTACATAAGATGTAGTCTATGCAGGTATTTAGTCGCGTTGGCTCATCGCTCGTAACGGAAAACCCGTAGGAAAGTAGCAATGTTTTCAGGTGGCGTGTTTTCCTTATATCCCGTAAATAGTCAAGATTAAAGTCTCCGGAAATTATTGCGAGCTTATTTTCCTGGTTTACTTTACTTAAGACGCGTTCTAGAATATAGAGATATGTGTCAATTTCACTATCTGGTTGTCTATAAATTGATAAGATTATAATATTTTTCGAGTTATTCTACATTCAAATACCCTGTCTTTACCGAGGGACCTAATGTCGGGTCTATCTTTGCAGAGATCAGCAAGTCTATGATTAACAAAGATGCAGGATCCACCGTTCCTGAGTGTGTTTCTACTAAAGTTAGAGATCCTAATGTACCCATCCAGATCAAAACAATTTGCTTCTAGTTGACTTTGCCAATGTTCCGTTAGTGAAATTATATCTACACCGTTTTTAAGAGCAGAAAGGCACGTTTCCAATTCGAGTCGTTTGTTTCTGAGGCTTTGTATGTTCTGATTTAATAGCGAGAAATGAATATTATTTTTAGTTACATTGGCATATTGTTCAAAGGAGTTAATCAGCGGTAAAGTAAATTTAGTGCAAGAGTGCTGAATAGCTGTAGGGTTAAACACATGAAATATGAGAAGAAATATTTTTTACAAATTGCTTCTTCCCGGAGTGTTTCATATGTAGACCATGACCTGTAAAATTACTGCGTTTTAAGTTATAAAATAAATTAGTCACACTTACGTTTTCAAATCTGTTGAAGTTCTGCTGCTGAAGGCGCCGGTTTTCGCAGCTGGTCCTGTAGTTGGCTACCGGGTCGTCGAATCTCGGCGGCAGCTCACTCACCATCACTTTCTCGTTCTTAAGTTCAGGTTACACTTCGTCGAGTTTGGACCAGTTGACTAGGCATCCAGAGCTACTATCATTTGTCCCACCAACGATAATTACAGCATCAGCGTCCTTCGTTAACCCAGGAGCATCCTTCACTACTTGGCGCAATGGTGCGCCTGGCTTGACGACACCACACACTTCGAAGTCCTGCCCTAGTTCGCTATTCAATAGATCAATACAGCCCCTACCGTGACTGGACATTAGTAGAACAATCTTCTTCTTCTTCTTCATCATCACTTTGTCCCTTCTCCTCGGTGGTAGTGAAACCGCGGCGACATCTTCTTCTTCCTGGACACTTAAAACAGAAAATCTGTTCGAAGTCTCCACCGGCGGTAACTCAGGCATAATGACTGTCGTCTTCTCCTCAGTCACTTCAGTCTGTACGTGAATATTGACTGATTCACGCTTACGTAGGCTTTCGACGAGTTTTTCCAATTCCTCGATTTTCTTTTGAAAAGATTTACACTTTTTAGAGGTACTGCATTTCTAAAAATCTTCGAGTCTTTTTCAAAAGTGTCTGCTTTTTGCCTGTAGTCGACAAACCACACGACTTCAGGCGCTGCTTTAGTTCCTCAACGGAAACAGTACCAGCGGACAAGGGCATCACTAAACTTTCCGGGAGCAGCTTCCTCAAGACGTCCTACCTGCACGGCTACCCACAACAGAATGGGTCGGGCATTGGGTACTATTCTCACGCCCTTCCGAATGACGGGAGACGAGTTTGCTGTGGGGACGCAGCATTCCCTTCTCCGTGTCTCCACCAATTTCAGGAGGCAATTGGCCGACTGATCCAATGGGATCAGCGGACAACTCTTGCCATATGCCCAAGGTCTTTGACCCCAGTACATATACCTCCTAAAATAGGTGAAGGTGTCTCGGCATATGAGAACTTTGATAAAAAAAATACCCAGAGAGAGAGCGAGGCATTCCCGACATGATCAGCTGAAGCGTCTGCGAGAAAACTCCCGCAGCACCTGCCCTCATCAAATGTTTATGTTTGCTTAGACCTGTGATGGTCACGATCGAGTTCCGGGCAGGAGCCCTTGCCTCTGTTTGATTATAAATTTTTTATTTTACTTGCCTACGTGTCTTATTGGGCCCAGGCATGCCCTAAACTTTAATATTACAGTTATCTATGTTAAAGTAATTACCTATCCTAAGTTGCCTATTCTACGCTATATCTACAGGCCCTATCTCTTAATAAACTATTTCTATTTGAAATTAATCTAATGTCATCATAGGGGGACACGTTTGCTTCACGTTTTCATAGAACGTGGCCGCCCTATGCCCTACTAAATTCCTAACTGTTTCTAATCCTAAACTATTATGTACGTCTATTAGCCTAGTAAATCTTGGTGCATCCGTGATTAATCGGATGCACCAATTCTGTATTGCCTGGGCCTTCTTGACATTTGTATCTGCTGCTACACCCCAGACCTCGCAACCGTACATGAGTACAGGACGCACTTGTAAAGCATGAGCTTAGTTTTTAGGCTAAGACCACGGCTTTTAAACATCGGGGACAAGCTTCTTATTGCTGAGTAGCATTTCGCTTTGGTTTCTTTAATGTGCTCCCCAAAGGTCAGTCGCTTGTCCAGTCTTAGTCCTAAGTACTTTACAGACTTAGTCCATTGGACTTTGGTTCCCCCGGCAACAATGTCTACAATGGGGGGTTTTCTAGTTCTAGTGAACATTATGGCCTGGGTCTTTTCCCCACTGATTTTCGTCCTCCAGCGGTTTGCCCAGGTTTGGAAGCTCTGTACGGACCGCTGGAGCTTTTTCGCGACGTAATTTTGATTTTGTCCTGTGGCGAAGTAGCTGCGTCATGCGCGTATAACGCTAGTTCGGTTTCCGGACTCTTTGGAACGTCATTAATATATATGTTAAACAAGGTTGGCCCAAGGCAGCTTCCTTGGGGAACCCCGCTTTGTATTTCCCTAATAGGGCTGGCCTTTCCATCCCAGTAGACATAAGTGTCTTACTCAGATATGAGTGTAACAAATGTGTTAAATAGTCCGGACATCCTAACTGATCTAGCTTGTAGAGCAGTCCATCATGCCATAGCCTATCGAACGCTTGTGTTTGATCTAGGAGTACTGCGCCTGTTATATACGTTTTGTTGGCATATCCTTCGTATGCAAGGTGCTTGATTGACTGTACTGTGACCGTGCCTGAAACCAAACTGTTCCGGGACGAGAACAGAGTTCCTTTCTAAAAAGTCATTGAGGCGCGAGAGTATAACCTTCTCGAATGTTTTCGACAGTGTCGAGAGAAGGGAGATCGGACGATAATTTTGGGGGAAGAGAGGGTTCTTTCCTGGTTTTTTAAATACAATGACTTTTGCCGTTTTCCAGGACGAGGGGAAATGGTGTAGTTTCAGGCAGCTATTGAATAATTTTGTTATATATGTGAGCCCGGATGGAGGGAGGTTCTTTAGGGACTTTGGTGTTATCTTATCATGTCCCGGGGCCTTTTTTGACTTTGCATGTTTGATCTTGCTCGCTACCTCATCTTTAGAGCATAGAGGCGCTTCTATGACGGGGGCTCGTGCCATCATAGATTCTACGTGGTTTTCGACTTCCTCGTAGAATTCATCAAGATCATCATCATCGTCATCGGTAGGGTCTATTGGCTGAAACTGGCGCTCAAGGGTATCCGCCATTGCGTTTGCCTTGTCTTCAGCATCATACACTACTCCGTTAGGACCGTGTATGGGCTGAATTGCGCCTCGTGGGCAGCGGAGTGACTTGCTGAGAGCCCAAATTCCATTTGAATTTGGTTCAGAGTCTATATCTCTGAGGGTGTTATCCCAGCAATTCTCCCTAAAGGTGATTAACCTTTGGCGGATCTCGGCGGACAGCCTATCCGAGGATCGTCTGTCCGCAATATCGCGCCATCTCTGCCATCTCTTCCTATATCGGTTTTTCTCCCTAATAAGGGCTCGAATATCGTCCGGTATTTCGCTATGGTTGCTAGGAATCTTCTCTCTGGTTGTGGCGTGGTCCAGAGAGACGGTAATTGCATCGCTAATGTGTTTGATTCCTAGCTCTATGTCCTCTACAGAATTTAATGGGGGGGCATTGTTCAGCCAATAGTGTACATCTTGTCTGAAACGATTCCAGTCTACAGATGTACGGACTGATGTCCTCGATGGGGCTAGGAAGTTATCATTTACTGATATTGTCGTGAGTACTGGGTTATGATCACTACTCAAATTTGCCAGTACTGTCGTATTTGTGTATACGTTAAGGTTACGCAAGAGCATAATGTCTAGAATGTCAGGCCGGTGCCCTTGCGTAGAGTAGTGGGTTGGGGCGTCGGGGGCGACGATTGTGAAACGAAAGTCCGTTTCAGAGCGAGGTCTAACAAAATTTTTATCTCACAACTTTCGAAAAATTCCCGTGATAAGCATTACACACTGTTGCCATTCAAGCCATGACTTATATTAGCGAATAATTACTTTCTGAAATGAAAAAAAAATTGAGAGACTATCGAGGCTGAACGACGTGTGCTTCAAGTACTACGTGCGAGTCACTGTATCGTCCATATCTGCAAATATGGCCTATTGGTTGCAAAAGAAGCAATGCCAAACGTTTCATTAATAATTTTTCCATAGTAATTATTGTTTGCTACTTTCTGTAGAGTATTTCCATGTTCATTTCTTTATACAGTTGTCGATTCATTCATTTTGTTAATAAAGAGATAATTTGTGTAAATCGCCTATTACTGTTTTCCATTTTCGGGCCCGCGTAACAATTTCAAATCTTTTTGAGCTGCTCCGCTCCGGCATCGGAAGTATTTGCTCCAGCTCCGCTCCATGCTCCGGTTAAAATAATGTTTTTACAGTAATTACGTTAATCATTATTTTTAATTGCTTATAAAAATTTGTTTACTCACATCGAATTTATTTATTCCTAACAGAAAACCTAAATTGCTACAACCAAATAATTAAAAAATACAACATAAATTTAAAATAATTTACAAAATATTAACTAAATAAAATGTTGACAGGAAATCGTTATCACTGGAAACTAACTTTTATAATAAACAAATTTTGAGAAAATTGAAAGAAAAATCCCACGTGGTCCAGCTGCTTGCTTATCTTTATATAAGTTACGGCCAAAGATCGAAGTTGACCAATTTGCGAAGTGTCCGTTCGATTTGCTGATGCAAGGTTGTCCAGCATGCGTCACATGCAATCCATTACCGTAAATGTTAAATACAGCATTATTTGACTCCCGTATAATAAAATATGAATTGTTTATTTTGAAATCAGGTAATAACAGTCAAAAAACGAAAAAAAAGTCCAACAAATATGGATTCTGAAATCTGCGCACCTGTTCATAGGAGAGGTACAACCTGACGTCCATTCATGAAACCTGATACAGAAGATGCATAATACGTATAACGACATAAAATGTTCTCCCAAAGGAGACGCAAATAGCCAAATAAGTCCAATAATCCATGGACATTAAAACTGTCTATTTTCAATTAAAATAAGTAACAAATCATTCTTTATGGACCCTATAGATAAGACAGGATATCAGGGAGTGGAATTGTAAACAAATAACTCTACATATGCAAATTACAAATCTTTCTCTTTTCAGTAATTACTATTTCTTCAAGTAATAACAATATAATTTAACTGATTTATAATTTTGGTGTCTATATTATACACCCGGAGATCCTTAATAAGACGCCATTAATAATTTACATTCCATTACAATTTTTTTCCAGGGTTTTCATTTGAAAACTCGTAGTTTACGGCCAAATATTACCATCTTCATCTCTACAAAAAAATATAATTTTTAAAATCATTCACAATTTCAGAAAGAATTACATTCATAATATTTGATAACATAGTTATTAGAACGAGACCTGAAAAATGATAACATCCAAGTAGAGAACTAAGAAATTGTTTTGACAAATTTAAGGTTGGAATTGTATGGTAAGATGTCAGACCGGTCCCTGGTAGGTACGTTTACTTGGACTAGCTCAGTGGTATTGTACCCGCCCGGTAAGCGGGAGGTCCTGGGTTCGAGTCCGGTCACCATTTTCCCTTTCTGATCTTCTAAATTGTGTATCTCGTTCTTTATTTGCGCTACAATAGTAGTATTTCTTCTTCCTTTTCTCCCCTTGCCTAATGCTGTGAAATTTAAACACATTTCTTCCTTTAACTCAAACAATTTACATCTAACGTTTTCAGTTTGACGCTATTTTGTGGTTTACGTAAATTTTTATCAATGTCCTAATCTAAACTCGAAACGAAAACGATATTAACAAGATTGTGGAAGGAGAAAATGCCCAAGAAAATTTAATGAAGTTCTTAAAAAACTGAATTATACCCTCAATTGGAATCATAATTGTATATTAATATGTATATTTAAATTTTACAACTGAATATACAAATGTTAAGTTAAAATTTTATTTAGATAAATTAAAGTGAAATTGTAAATTTAATATTGTCTAAGTTGGTAGTTACCATTTCGTGATTTTATTTCAATTTATGCGATGATAATCCCGTGTTTGTGGATTGTAAATGTATTTAATATTATATTTGTAGTAATATTTATCTAATATAATTTTTTGTGACTAGATCTTTACAATTTTTAACTAACATCCGTTTCGTCGTTTACTAGAATTTTACCTTTAATTTTTTTATGTTAGACCTGACATCTTGTTGAAGCCCACAAGCTTACAAAAAAATTTGACACCTAGAATTTTTTTTAATGTTAAGGAACAGTATTTAAAATTTTTACGTTATACCTATTCTTCTTTTGTTTGACTAATCAATTAAATGTCATTATTATTAATATACTAAGATACTTTATTATCAATCGGTTTCAATTAGTGAAGTGGCGGCTGGTGCACATGTGCTCACGAGCAACAGCACATTAATTAATTTAGGAAGAATTACTTGTTTCGTAATTTTAAGAACCGTTATAATAATAGTACTTTACGAGTGTGAAATTCCGGTATCATTGCTAAGACTTTAAAGTGCCCGTCTGCCGGTGTGATCCCATCCGCCAAAGCACTTTGTGCTATCTGCATTGTAGCTCAACATTACTGTCTCAAGTGTGAAATGCGCATGCGCAGTAAAATTTTTCTCGGCCCCCGCACGTTCACAAACTAAGTAACACAGCGCAGGGCAAGGCGCGTTGGCAGTGGGTGTCACATCAGACTACTGTTTTGAATGTTTTTGTCGAATTAATAATTTTTTTTGAAGACTTTCATAACGGTGAGAAAATTACCCTACGATCCTGCATACAATACTGCTGTAATAAGTGACTTCTTCCTAAAATTAAGTTTCTTTATTCAAAAGATGTACGAAGACAAAATACTTTCGCGTTAGTAATTTTTTCTAAATTGATTTTATATTTGTACAGTCCCTATTACTCGTTGTGCAGGCTAAATTAGAAATGTTAGACATTACGGGTCTGCATATTATCAACCCTGTAGCTGTTTTAGTATTATTATTATGTTGTGTAATTATCCTCGTAAAACTTGTCCCTTGGAGTGATGTAACACTTTAAAAACTCACGAGCCGCCACTAGTTTTACATATCTCGGATTATTTATTAACAATATAATAATGACGCGTTTTCAACCGTCTACATGGATTTTTTTCTTAAAAATTCAACACTTAAAACTTAAAATTCATAGCATTTGCTCAACGTTTTAATTATTTTTGTAACTCTACAATTAAAAACAATTTCAGGTTTATATGTTTCTAAAACTCATTAAGTGTCAAAGTTCAACTTAATCTGTAATTATGTTCATTTTTTTCTATTATATTTACCTGTTTAATGGCTTCTGTGGACTTATTAAATGCAGCAATAGCATTGTAAATCGAACGCATTATTTCGATGAAACTTAATTTTTGAAGTGAGAAGTTTAAACATGAGTTATAATAAAAATTGTGGTATACAGGCTTGGTCGAATTATTAATAGTAATGAATTTAGTAATAATTGATGTACGTTTAAATAGGCACAAAGAGTGAAAGCCACTGGGAATAAAAGTAATTATGAACACAAAACGATGATTGACAAGTTTTTAAGAAGCAGTGTGTTAAATAGAAATGTAAGTGCGTTTATTAAAAAAAGCAGGTTTTAAATTGTAACACTATTGAAGGAGCTACATGCTATATGGCTTGGAGAATCGTGTACCTTGGATATTTTCTCAAAACTGATGCACCAAATTTATGAAGATAATTTTCAGCAAAATCGATATGCAGAAGGAGGGACCCATTTACATATTGTAGTATTCAGAAGTGGGATTCTTGGCGCGAGTTGAAGTAGGGTCCTACAGATTTTACCGTGAGATCGTAAAACTTTAACGAGCCTGGAAAGCGTTGAGGCGTCTCTATGAATGTTTACTTAAGATTGAGCACGCCATAATGGGAAACCTTCCCCACATCATTAATTCGTACACAGCTTAAGAGCCTCCCAGTTTCGCAGTATATTCCAGTTACACCTTAGACGTATTGACTGGAATCCAATACTCAAATCAATCTTATTCGGTTCATTAAATATTTAACAATTCCTGATCTTCGATCACTTTAAAGTTCGTTTTCATCACCTTTTTGCGTCCACTAATTGTTCCGATTTACAGTCGAACTTTCCGCAACCTTTGAAAATTTATTTTTACTCTTCCATTTGAATGTAATTCGGTTGTTCCATTAATATCATTTATTGATAAGGAAGAAAACCATTAACCAGCCTCAGGACAGTTTTATTTATAGCTTTCAACAATTATCTTTTATTTACTTAATTTTTTGGTTAACAGGCTACATGAGGGTGATCCTGAAAGGGAAGGGAATTGGAAAGGGGGGATGTGGAAGGTAGAGAAAGGTAGTTTAAGGATCCTACCCTGAGTTTCACCTAAATGAGACGCAGTAAATCTGGGGAGAAATACCTGAGAGGAAACTCCCGCAAGCATCCCTTCAAAAATTTATCATTATTAATCTGCATGTTACAATAAAAATTACAAAATACATCTACAAGAGAACTGAAAACTTCTACAATGTTTCAAGCGGGTTTTCTCTGAATAAATATTACATTTTTCCAAAGTTAATATGAAATTAAATAATTTCGTCATAATTCTAGTTTCTAAAACATTAAATTACTGCTTAAAGATAGTTTAAATTTAAAACAAATTCTATACAGATGTTTATATAAATGTAATAGAAGTACTTCACTTAACTCAAAATCAAAACATTCTTCATATTTTCTATAATGGGGAGACCATATTAATAACTTATTAAAATAAAGAAAATATGATTGGACGATTAATATAAAATATATTATCATTAATCATGTTGAGAGTTATAATAGAGAAAAAAATGGAATTTTAATAAATCGTTTAATAACGTTTATTTCCTGTAAAGAGAACGAGTCACGTGAACACACAAAGTACAATTTAAACTCTGTTTTTATTTTTTTACGTAAATGTGAGAGCCCTATTCTTCTGAAACTACTATAAAAATATTATTTTTTCCTTTATTTAGTTTCTCTATAATTTTTTTATTTATCAAGTCTATTATTGTTATTTTATATATTTAGTGCATTGTTATTAGTTAATTTATTAAGTGTATTGCAAGTTTGAGAGGTACATTGAAGAAAATAATTTTTAAAATTTTATTAATACTAGTTTTTGGTTCTACTGTTTTTTATATCAAGCGGAATATCACTCTTATGAGATAATGCATTATTTAGAAATTTTAAGAAATTATATAAATGCGTTATTAGTATTATCAGATATAAATGGGAAGGGATAATCCTGTTTCTGAAATTTAATGGGTCACTTAACCCTTGGAATATTAGAATAATTATTTTGAAATTTCAATAAACCCTACTTCAACTCGCGCCAAGAATCCCACTTCTGAATACTACAATAAAGCTAATTTAATTAGCTTAATTTTATATACTTTCAGTCTTCTTTATTTTAATACCAGGATCATGTTAAATTTTACGGTAACTACTTTTATCTTCTAATATCATATACGTTTTCTTATAGTTTCGTTTATTTATTGTAATTATTTCTTATGTCCTGTTACAGAATTATATCTTTATTAATTTTGACAGAATTAATTTTTTCGATTAAATCCTTTTTTCAAGTTCTCAGATAATGGGTTGTTTAATTTTTATTGTTCTGCGTGTGATTTAAAATGTATTTATTAAAGCAATTTCTGATGGCATTTTTGTGTGTGTGTAGTATTTATTTGAACAATCGTTTGTCCAAATCAGCAATTTCCACTATATTTTTGGAATCGTCTTTAGGGCAATTAATGAAATGAATTTCAACATTTGTCAACTTCTTGACTCGATTTGATTTATATAAATTAGTATACTTTTCTAAGTTATTTTTCTTACGTGTAGACTTATTTAATATTATTATTATTGGTTTGGAGGATGTTGGTTAAGATTATTGTATATTTTTATTATTGATATTTTCGTTATATTTGCCAGTTTATGAATTTATTTTAATTTGTATACTTAATTTCATTTTTATTAAGTTTTTCATTGATAAGTAGCCCAGTTAAGTAGTTCCCAAAGGGATTCCCTTATAAAGAAACCGTATTATATTTATTAGGTCCAATAAGGGAACGTGCATGTTTCAAATATAGGTTGTTTAGTAAATTGTTACATTTAGTGAAAAAAAACACTTTTACTATTGTAATTCAAAAGTTTTGTAAAAATAATTCTGTATTTAATTTTCTAAAAATTACTTTCATAGTATTTGAACGTCCGTGAATAACTAAAACATATGAAGAATTAACGACTCGTATAATAGACATAAACACAAAACCTTGAATTTTTTTAAGAAGTAGACGTTTCGACCATCCATTGTGGTCCTTTTCAATAAACTAAATCAACTAAAGATATAACCCAAAGAGCGTAGCCAAAAGTTAAAATTAGTTGAGTCTATTTAATAAACAATCGTGTAATTTAGGTAGTTGCAAAGTGTCATGTTTTATATTCACAGTAAATATGTTGCTTTTAATATACAACGTTGATAATACTATTGTTTTAGTTAAGGAAGTGTATTTTAAGAAAATATTTATTTTTGAAATGTTGTATATTAAATTTATTGTCAATATAAAACGTGACATTTTGCAACTAAATAAATTAAATGAAGGTTTATTAAATTGTCTTTGTTAATTTTATGTTTTGGCTACGTTATTTGTGTTTATCTCTTTAGCTGATTTAGTTTGACATGGACCACAATGGATGGTCGAAACGTCTACTTAATGTTAAAAAATTTTCAAAATTTTAAATACATGATTCTAGTTTTTGATTGTATTATTTCGCAAAATAATTACTGCAGGTGTGCACATTTTTAAGGTCACTAAGATTTGTTCGTTAAATTAGTAGACTTATTCTATAAAATTCATAAATTAATAATTGAAATAAAATTTTACTTCGTCGGGATGTTGAGAATTTTTTTTTTGGCTTTATAAATCCTCCGTCACGTTTTTATTTCACATGTGTGTGACTAGGTATAATTCGGTTCACTTAGATTAATTCACTCTTATCGATGGAAACGAATGTACCTAGGTATAGTTTTTGTAATAAAGGGAAAGAAATCGCAGGACTTTCCAACTCAGAAATATAATATTTTTTCTCTTTGTTTCACAGTCAATGTTACATAAACTGCATACGGAAACTCATTCAGCATTTCTCGGTTATTGTAATGAATTTTTGGCTGATATTTATTAAATTTTAAAAGAAATATAGTGGCAAATTACCTTGGCGAATACTTCACTCATTTAGTGAGGAAGTGGCACAGAATATAAATTATATAATTGCCAGGAAAAAGTTACGACAGAAAAGCAATGATTAATGTTGAGAAGTTTTATAACATGATGTTCTCCTTCCCTTTAAGAAATCAATAATTATAATTTATACGATTCGCGGACTGTTAGTGTGATTCAAAGCTAGGACCGTGGAAGACTGAAAGGAGAGGTATCCTGTATGCTTGCTTAGGAAGGGCAAGGGTCGGGGGATTAAGTGGTCGCTCATCGTTCGATAATACTTTGGGTGCTCATGCCACGGGGTTTCACTCACACCACATCACCGATTTTCTCATTCGCCACATTTCCTGGCCGCGGCTTTAAGAATCGCATCACTCGAGATGAAGTCTTTAACTTTGGGTAAACTAAATATAAGAAAGTACAATTAAAAATGTTTGAACATAAACCGCTCTTTGGTCTGAAGACTGTTTCATATCATTCGAATTTCATCGTTACAATTCATTGTGTCCTATATTTTCGTTACTCTGTGTTCTATGGATTTACGTTCTGCGTTATCCTTCTATTTTGAGTTATGAATTGGAATACTCGAACAATATCCATACAAATGGAATTCAATATATTTACCTTTATAAGTTTCAGATGATTGTTACTTTTGGTGCATATCTATTCGTAATGCTTCTAGCGTTCGCCTGAATTGGAATTAGCTAACAATTTTTTTGGGTATTTGAAGATATTCAATAACTTTTATAGCAACGATTCCCGACACGGATAAACCATTATACCGTAAGTTTAGCGTTAATCTGCATTTGTAAGAAAGGAGAAATAGAGGAATATAAATTGCCAGAATATTCCCAGCAATACGACTTTGACCGATATTCTTTTCTTTGCTTCTTCCGTACTCGACGAAACTTGTAACAGACTTGGCCAGAGCAAAGAGAAAAGAAAGGGAGGTTTTCTGGCTCAGCTACTTTTCCAATCCGTAGAATTTATGACCATAAAGCGTCGTAGTGGGGCATTTCCCTTAATTACAGAGACCATGAAACGTTTCTTACAGCCTTAAGGATAACGTATTGGAGATTTCCACACTGTGGTCAGGAGGAAGGTTGGTACGCTGTATTGGGGAAGCACCGTTTAATTACCCGTCGTTCCAATCTCAACTCTCCCGATTATTGCTACCTTAGCCGTATTCTTTCCGCTGCTTTCTTACTTACGCAGCTCCTGACGCTGCCTTTTAATCAAGACCAGCGCAAAATTTCGCTCCTACCTCCCTCCTTCCTTTCCCGAACTTTAAACTTCGCCTCATTTTCCATTCAGAAGCCCTCGATCGAAAATAGATTATTTGAAGCAGAAATAATATCTGGAGACTTGAGATCTTTGGAGTAATTTTTCTACGTCTAGAATGTAAAATAAAGAATAACAATAGATCCTGAACCTTATTGAACGTAATATTATGGGTCAACCTATTTCCAGTGAAATAAATTAACAACACCGTCAAATAGTCAGAAATACAATTATATGAAAACAATTTTTAAAATATTTAAATAACACGACGTATCGTTTCTACTTGGGGATCTGTTAAGTTTTATATAAATAATTTATTTTATGATTATTTTCGGTTTTAAACTGTGAACAGTAATCTTGAAAGTTTTTATTATTTTTTAATTTCACGAGATAAATTATTTATATAAATTTTTATATGCGCCTGAAGAGGTTTCTAAGTAAGAAGAAAGAATATGCTGTTTTTAACATTTTCCGCAAATTTTCATTAAAATTTTATTTATGACAGCTATTTTTCAATATGCGGTATTTGTATCTTTAATCAATTTTTATAATCTATACAAAAACACACAATTTTTAGACATTTTTCTTCATGGCCACCGTGATTTTCACCGTTGTACAAGCTTTCAGATACCCCCTGAAACAAAAAGGTTTTTGGTTGCGCAGAAAACCACGTAAGCACCGCATACTTCGGTCCACGTTCTGACGTTTTCAGTCTGATTGGAAGTAATGAATCTGTGTTTCATATTCAGTGATGATTCGTTTCAAATACGTTTCACCTTCGTTAGCATAACACTGGTCAACACTTCGCTGTGGCAAAACATAACGCGGCACTGAATTTCTTTGGTGCGCGGCCATCTTCACGTCACCGCAGCGCAAAGCTGACTAATCTGATAATGATGCAACGCTACAAAGTCGTAGAAGCAGTCTAAAGACAACTATAGCAAAATTGCAGGCACTTAAAGACTTACCGTGTTATTTTATTTTGTTAGAAGTATTCAGGATTCCTTGATTACCATCTTTCAGCAATAGAAAAGAATGAGATATTCTGAGCGAATGGAATTTAGGGTCAAGTCACATTAATAATTATTTAATGGGTAAGCAGTTTTATTTGTACCATTAATCTTCTATTTTTATCCTCCACTGCACCTTCCTCAGCGTTTACTTGAAGGTTTTTCTCCACTAACTTTCATCCCTTCTTTTCAAGATGCTCCAGACCAATTCCGCCACCTATATTATCTACAGTAATCTTATTTTTTATTTTCTCTGTCGCTTAATCTTCAAAGCTTTTCCAAACCACGTTATTAAATCAATATTTTTTGTCTGCAGTTCAAATTGCTTTCGCATTTAATGAATAAATTTTCGTTTCGTGTAAAGCAACTTTGGCTCCAGTGATATAGTCTCATTTCGTTTACTTATACCACTTTTATTTATTTACCCAGTAGAGTGGAGATAAAATTTGCATTTTAAAAATATGTATCCGTAAAATATAAATTGTTTTTGTGATAGACAACTGCTCCATGTCTCTTTTTAACATAAAGAACATACGGACACTTATGTAGCACCATTAAATTAATTTTTATCTTCTACTAGTGTTTTGCCCTGTCACAATTTCGACGTTACTTCGCGTTAAATAACCTATTCAAATCAAGAACATCTCTGTTGAGTCTACAGCCAAATAAACTACAATTGTAGTCCGTAAATTAGCTTCTAAACGGGTCAATACTAGACAGTAGTGACGCAAATGCATTTAATTGCTTTTCCCTTTATGTAAGTATTAAGGATTGTAGACGATTAGATTTTCAACAATATTTTAAATAGGCACAAGACTAACGAACACAGATTTGTGTAAATTATTTTCTCCGCTCCCAATATCATTTTTGTTAATGATTTTTTTATCGCTACGTATTTTATCAGGTACAAAATATTTTCATTTGGAAGATTCGGTAGAAATAATTTATTAAAAATAAGTACTAAATATACAAAATACATAGCGAATGAACAGAAGCCCTTATGTATTAAAAAAATTTAAAAATATAAAAAGCACAATAAATTTAATTAAGGTCATCTAAAATTATGATTATAGATACAATGAAATGGCACTTATCTTTATAATAATCTATGGCTATGGCTATTGACTCGACAGTGACTTCCTCAGGAAAGGAAAAAGCATAATGGCTAGGTGTCATCTGTAGGGGTCAAGTTGAACTATTTTATTTCTCAAGGAACATCACTGATATTAATACTCCAGTTTTTATCTAATGTCTGCATATATTTTTTTCCTATCGAGCATTCATTTTACTCAACCTTGTGTCCAACTACTATTTATTTATAATACTTTACGACTGTTTTTATTAATGAGTTAAATAAAACAGGCAATTTAGTAAGAATATTTTACTCAACGATTTTGTACATTTTTGTTGTCGGGTAGTTTCGGTTGTGTCACAGTATTTAGCCTATTACGAATTTTTCCTTCATACAACTCATTGCTACTATTTTACAATTTAATTGTTATACTTAACACGATTATTGTGCACCAAAAACTGCGTTAAGTAGAACAATAGTTTTTTCTTATTCGATACACTTAAAAAAACGGTAAAAGTGATTTATAAATTTGTGATTTGAAATAAAGGGTGGTCCAAAAGTTGCTAGGCCATTTTAAAATGAAACGTTTTTATTTCTTCTCAATTCACAATTATTCTTTTATAAACAGGAAACACACTTCTTGGAAATAAATTTTATTTTATTTTGAAAATAACATCCTTTAAATAACCACTATATTTCTCCTGACACTGACGCGCTCTTTCTAGGGAATGAACAATCATCTGTCGTAATGTTTCTTGATTTATTTATTCAATTTCTTCACGAATGAACAGTTTTGGGATTGTTGTGCTATACTCTATCTTTTAAATTAATTGTGAAAAGTTATTCGAATTTTAAATGATCTAGTGACTTTTGGGCCACCCTGTTAGTTACTTCGGATATATTTTATTTTTAAACTATCTGGGTGCCCGGTGAGGTGCTACGTATTTTTTATATTAACCTGGTCTCTCCCCAACCCCGAAAGTGGGGTCTTGCGTACAATTTACATTGCATGTTGAATGTCAGAATAGATCTTTGTGACTTCCATAACCCCGATTTTCTCGATTTTTTTTGTTACTAATATATAACGTTCATACCTATGGATACTCCCCTCGTGTTACGAATTCTACACTAAACACACAGGAAGAAAAACGATCAGTCTCATTGACCCCGAAAAATCTTTGAGGCAAATATTGGCCGTTTTTGCATATTTTAAAATATCTTCCCGCTACTCTGTTTCCTGGTTGTAACGAACACGTGCAGAAAATTTGATTGAAATTTATCCACGCGTTTATTTTAATTTTATGCGAACTACATAAGCAATCACACGTAGACAGACACACAAAAATACAAAACAGTCAATTTTATTTGAGAGAAGGAAATACTTGAACCATCTCTTCAATATGTTAGGCGTGAAATAATTTTTAATTTTAACTAGTACATTATTTAGATAATACTGTCAAAGTACTTAATATATTTGCATAAAGTTTCATAAGTCGTCCTGCAGTAGATAAAAAAGCACTAAGGCATGTGACTTAGTAATTTATTGTATATTATTATTATATTATTCACTGTAGAAGACAACATATATTTTTTTAAATTCATAATTCGTATTTTTTAAAGTTAATAATCGTTTACTTTTCTTCTTATTATTATACGTATATTGAGGCAAAGTGCTATTATAAAGGAGAATTTTATATTAGGCAATATTCTGTTATCGTAGATGCATATTATAAACACCGTGATGAAAGCACAAAAATGTAAAGAAAACTCGTACAAAATATATTTTTTAAATGTTTGTTCTATTTATTTATACTCTTTATTATATTTTTCCAATAAGATAAATTTTGCCGTTGTGTAAGTACCGGAAACGCTATAAAGTATTTGATTTGATCCATCCGTAGTTATTTGGAAATAATATTGACAGCAATATTACTAGCAATCGGTGTTTGTTGAATATGAGCTAACAAATCCCTGCTATAATTTTAAGAGTCAATACAGTATAGTTTAAATTCCGGTTTGTTATGTCTGCTTCCTTTGTTGTTTTCAGTACGAAATTACCGTTTCATAGTACCAGAGTTTATTTTACTTCATTTATCACGTTCAATTAAGAAAATTAAATTTCCTGATGTCCGGTTTACCTGTTTTTAGATAATTTAATTCTCCACGTAGAAATAAAGTTAGCCTGTTTTTTATTACTGAACGACGAAATTGAGAACTCGACGTATCAAAATGTATATTGTGCGCATGAATTCTCTCTTCACGACATATAACAGAAATAATAATAAACAAAATAAAATTTTACCAGGTGGGGTCACCTTAATATACTATAAAGACCAAAATATATCAACTATTTATAATAATATAAAGCTAAAATTCAGTCCACAATTCTTTATGAAGTATATACTACCAACATAAAGATATTAAAAAAATAATTGATATAATATTTACTATTTATTTATCCAACGAATAGTTTAAATAGAAAATAGTATTTTTTAAGTCCCATTTAATATTAGAGTCGTTGTAATGTTGCGAATAAAATTCTATGCATTCCCTTCAAAGAACAACGTCTTAAGAATCGAGCGACTTGTTAGTAAAAGAAGAAATAATTAGTTTCGTTTCCGTGAATGATACATTAATATTATTAGATGCAATAAAACGTAAATTGTTACATAAATACATTTTAATTTTACGTTCCATAAACATACAGATAATTGAGTTGCGCGAAATGAATCCCAATTTGCCTCGTTTAAAATTAAACGTGTTCTTGCATAAAATTAAAGCACAAATTGTAACTTTCTGGTCAATTCCTGCCTAAATCGTTTTCAAAGTTAAAACCGCATGAAAAATAACATTCTAGGTTTATGTAATACTTTTACGAGTTATTAATTCTCTATGACTTTACGTTATAACTTAAGCCAACCGTAAAATTATTTCAGCATTCACTCGTGTTTATTATATGATCAATATGGGATTAAATTATAATAATAATTAACTCTTTAATGTAACACAAATATGAGTGAAACGATAGAAGAACTTCTTCTGCTGGGAGGAAGAAAAGTTTGACGTCTGAATATATTGATTTAATATCACGTCTGTTTGCAAACTCATCACGCTGTTTTCACAGATAATCGCTCAGTACATTCCAAGACTTCCTCAAACTTTAAAACCGTTATTAAATTTTGCTACAGAATCCAATGAAATGAAGGGATGTTTGCATAAAGTAGATTTGAATTCTTCCAGTAGGTTGTGGAAGCATACCGTAACGCTTTTACTATTGCGAAACAACGAAAGAATTTTGTGATAACTTCGCAGGTTAACACATTTGGAGGGAGGAAGCGAAAAAAGTATTTCATGATTTGAAAGTGAAGCAAGAAACTCTTATTTGATTTTCGTGCCTCTCATAATTCCACTCTACAGATTTACAGTTTGTATGCTTTAAGCTTTTTACATGAATATTAATTACGGTAAAGATGTTCACTGAATTAATACATTTGATCTTTGTTTATTCATAAATTTTTTCCCACTTTCTGAATGGAGTTACGGTAACCACCTTTACTTTAAAAAATTATCTTTTCAAACAGTTTCTCTGTTTGAGGAATCGCTTGTTTCCCCTTTTCCGATTATAATTTTTTGCAACATAAATTCGCTGTAAATGCAAAATGAAACACTCAAATAAAAATAAGAATACAACGATATTAAAGCTCCTAGGTGAATAATGAATGAAGTAGCAACAGTTTAATTCTGTCAATGGAAATTAGCTACGTTGTCTTTAAAACGCAAGTGTGTGGTAAGAATGAAGGAGAAATAAAACGGAAATATTTTTAACACCATTTGTTAATGCAATAAAATGAGAGATGATAATGGTGAATAACCGTCGGTTTTAATCAGTCACGCCATTTAATGAACAAAAACTATATATACAATTTTGATTTTATATTTTTATTCAATTTTGAACGAGCTTTCGGCATGTCATATTCCTCTACAAATTTAAAAACACAAATAAATTGAAACATTACAAACTTGTATGGATTTTTTTCAATATAAAAACAAAGTTGTTTTAACTAAATTTCAATCTTCAATCTACTGTACATACCCTCAGTTTTCAAATAATTTTGTATATATATATATATATATAATTTTTTCGTGGAAATAAATGATTCCAGCTTAATGTCAAAACACTTAAAAGCTATAAGATTATAAGTTTTTCACCTTAACTAACTTAATTGTAAAACAAAAAATAGCTTATAGATTATGAAATTTTGATTCCTATTGAAATAAATTTAATTTTAAAATCTTTGGTGATACGCTACCAGAACTCACGATCACGGTTTTCGTGTATTATTTCCTCGTAGTACTGTAATGAAGTTAATTTGCACCTGAGAACTGCTTTGGGAACGTAGAAAAATATCTAAAGATATAAATAATGTTAATAATAATAATATCAACACTTATTTATCCTGAGAATTTCTTGTTAATCACATCTAATAATTATTATTTACAATGGGGATCTGCCCTTTAAAACTTTTAATTAACACTTAGATTCGCGGTAAAGACCAACATCTATCCTAAGATGAAACATTAATTTGATTTCACATTACTAATATTTTTTGTTAATTGCAGAAACTGTTTCACATGCGAATATTAAGTAGCTTAAATCGAAGAATTTTGAGTAGTGTTTCAAGCATTGATTAAAATTCTTAAAATATTTCAATTAACCTATAAAAACTAGAAATATTAGTAGAGAACAGTAGAGAGGAGTTAACATGGACCGACTTTTAGTATCAACGGGCTTAAAAGTCTTGATATAGAACAAACCGCATTGAAGGCAAATATCTGATAATTTTTCCTTCCCATTTATGTTGATTGCCCGAAAAAAAAACATGGATTGCCTGTTAAAATATTAAGTACTTTTTTCTGTAGCATGTATGTGATGACATTTATATAACGTTGCACACATCCCCTGATGCAATTTAGTGACGTTTTCACAAACTATTCAAAGAAATAGGTTGTTTGTCGCGAATTTACAAAAATGATTGAGTTATCGCCTGTTTTGTAAAATGTATGTTACAGTACACTCGATAATAAAGGCTTCAATCTGCGCCTCCCTGTAATCCCTCTTGTGTAGTACGAAGGGATGGAGTTAGATTCGCAGCAGTCGATAATCAATCCCCAGGCGGAAGTTCATCAAGTCGCGTTCTGGATAAGGGATAAGGTGCACTTACCAAAATCCTATAGGGCCATCCAAATCACATGGGAAAAAATTAAATTAAATTGATATTATGATTGCTATTTGTTACAACTAATTTCATAATGATTTAATGCTTTATAAATAATAATATTTTATTTGCCCCCAATAAAAGGAACATTGAAGAGGAAAAATAGTTAAATGATTTTGTTTGAAGAATATTGTCTCTCTCATGGGCTACACAATTTTTCAGACCATCACTAACCATTAAGATAAAAATGAAACCCTTTTTGGTTAGAAGATAATCCCTCGCACGGAAAATTCCATGGTTGCATTTCGAGATCAGTTGCATCAAATAGCTGGATAATACTGGAAAATAAATTGCCTTTCCTAGAAATTCCGATCCGTCATGATATAAATGTATAAATAAATAACATGAAAATAATTGTCTTATTAATAAGGTATAACCATTGTAACAGACAATATAAAAGTATTTAATTCAGCGATTTTCAGTATATATATATATATATATATATATATATATATCTTTCTACGGTAACAGAATTCAGCCTATTAAAACTTATTTTACTTACACCTCGTTGTTGTTTCGTGCTGGGATCTTTTTGGATGAGTAGCAGGAGAAGATGCCAACGTTTTTGCGCTTGTTATCTCTTGGAGGAGAGGATCATTTTGTTACCGTGGTTCTCCATGAAAAATAGTAAACGTGCATGATTTTTAAACAATTTCTTACAACACAAAATCTAAACGTCTTCTTGAATACAGATAACACACAATGCACATGTGTCTTTCAAGAAACCAATAAATTTAATTGTTCGCCATCTCTGATTTCACCCAAAACTGGAAGCATAAACGGACTCGTGCAGATACCACTCCGTAGGTGCCTGGAGCTGGAGTCCTTAAAACCGCGCTTTTGGGACGCGATCCCCTCAGCCTACCGTCAAAGTTTCATATAGGTCAACGCCGTTCGACAGCAGGGCAGAGCTACGGCCTGTGAAGGTAAACAATAAATAGCTCCCCATTCTCCAGCTAGTCCTGAGAATATATACAGAAGTTTGGCCGCCAGCGGGCAGGCACTGCATCACTGCATCAAGGGATGGGCGTCGTACCAACCACCCGATACATACTTCATACAAAAAGAAAATAAAACATTATTTTTGGTCGTACAGAACAAACAAAATATTTCAATTAACAATTTTTTATAACTTTATACCAATTGAAAATAATAAAAATGATTTAACAATGGAATAAATGAAACGCTGTACGAAATGAGTATGACTACTTATTGTAAAGTGATGTTACGTAATCACATGATACAACGCCACTTTTAACAATTATAGTATAGGATCTTATTGGAAAGAAGTTAAATAATAAACGGTTAAATGTCCTATAAGTCAGAACTATTAAATTTATAGACATCATTTCATTACACGACGTTTCGTCCCTTATTTTGGGGAAAAAATAAACAGCAGAACGTTTTTAAAAATTCATTCTTTTTAAATTTCTTGTTTCTTTAAAACACCAGATGATGTTCCACGTCTTGTAATGAACTGATGCCAATAAATTTAATCATTCTTCTGACTTATAAGCTTTTTTACCATTTATTATTACGAAAGTCAGATAATATAACTAAAATTATATATTCTATTGCCATAAGATACCCATATAATTAAAATCGTTCTCAGTTTTATCAAATCATAAATAAATAATAATTATTCGTAACTTTTTTTCAGAGGGTCTTTCCACATAACATGCATATTCCCTATTTTTTTTAAAAACAAAACAAAATGTAACGCAACATTTTCAACGTAAGCATTTCACAATAATTTATTAAAACGCCAATTATTCAAGAAAAAATTATCATCTAAGAAATTTGATATCAAAATGACCTCTAAATCTGCTAAACTTTGCCTCTGAAATTTTCCTAATAATTTTTTTTACCTGTAAGTATGATTATCGTAAATTTAACCTATTACTTCACGAAACTTGTCAAACGGAAATCCAGAAAGATATATAACATTCCTATGATCCAGGCTACACTCCAAGAATCCTATCTCACGAACAACAACTTTCTATCAATTTCAACCCCTTCTAGTATGCAAGGGGTGGGGGTGGAAACGAGTCCTATGAAAATAACAAGGAAACTACAGAGTTTTGTGTCGAAACTGGTGTAATTCGAGTCGCTGTATAACATTATGATCATTAATATACGATTTAAGTAAAAATTAATCACTTAAGTGGGGGAGAATATTTATTCTGTTAGATTACTGAAAATATTTTTAACCCTACTATTTTACTGGGAGTATTTTTGATTGTCACGAGATACTGCGAGTATATTTGAGGTTGATATTACGACGTTTTCGATGCGCATTTAATCATGTGTCGACCAATAATTAAATGTACTGTGTAATATAAATAACTACACTGGCAACGCGGGGTCCCTTGTCAGTAGTAAATAAAATGACAGTCCTACATTTTTATTTTGGAATAGCAAAAGGTTATGAAGTTTATAGAACAATAGCTTTCGCCACTTTCTGCAAAATTTTCTCTAATGAATTATATAATAATACAATACAAAATTTACAAATTTCTATAAAGTCATACCATCAATTTTCTGTTAAACACCGCGTCATTTAAATAAACCAGAATTGATATTAAAAGCATTTTATTTATTATTCCTTGCTCATTTAACATTAAAAATAATCAATCGTGTTTACGTAAATATTAATAAATTTAAGAAGACTAAGACTAATAGAAATAAAAATAAATAATTAAAACATTCATGGAAACAACAATATCATTATCTATTATTATGGTAAAGTGGATAAAAGTTAAAAAGTATATTAAGAAAATTTAATTTTAAGGGCGACGGGGACTGAATTTGCAATGCCTGTAAATGAATTGTCACATGTGTATCAATTTACCATTTTTTTTGTAAATTATTTCGTTACTGAAATATTAGATAGTTATTTTCAAAATTTGACAGTTTTGAAAATGTTCCTTGCGTTACGTACTTTTATATTATTTTAGCTTTTTTTACATTATTCTATAGGTCTGACCATTGTTATCAATTGTCAGTATTATGTCTGAAATTAAAACTGTGGGGAGAAAATATATTTTTTCTAATAGCTTCATACAGTTCCTTCAAAATTGGCAAATTACTTGACAAAATTTGAAAACTAATACTTGTATTTGAAGGTATTAGCATTTCGATCATGTACAAAAAACATGATGGCACTATCTTAATATTTGTGACGCATATAAGGTATTTAGTACCAGAAAATCATGAAGCTGAGAAAAACATTTTTCTTTTTTTAGAATAGAAATAATATATTAATTCAGAATCAAAAATATTAACTAAAATTGTCCTGCAGCATATGATACACCTTCCTTTTTAGTTATTTTCTTTTTTCATTATACTGAATTTATAGGCATATTAATATGAAAAAAATTGGAAATTGTATTTTAGATTTTGGCCGAAATTTTAGTCCCCGTGCCCCTTAGCGTCAATTTTGAAATTAATAACATTAGAAAAAGAGGTAAATACAAAATGAAAGAAAACTACATATAAATCTAATAATTGTGGTCAACTAATTGTGGAATATGTTATGGTATTCTTGACACTAATTGATTCCCGGAAACCAATATATTGAGGATGTATTTTAGAATTTTAATCAAATACATCAGGGAAAGGAAGACCGAACACAGCGGAGCGTATTGTTAAATCAACCGTCCAAGTCAGCCGTGGCGGAACACACTAATGACGAGACAGTAATGAATTTAAGAAGACTGAGAAACTGAACCCAATTAACAATTTCTGGCAGAGTCAATATTGCTTCTCTTGTCCCTACATTCGTCCTAAACCAAACTGATCTTCTCATAACTCGCATTCTATTTGACGTTCCATCATCCCATATGCTATTTTCGTTAATATTTTTCACGCATAAGATACTAAACTAATTGTCGTGTAATGTTCGCATCTGTCAGCACCAGTCTTCTATTTGGGATAATTATGTTGTTACTAGATTATTGTTTCGAAAATAAACCTGCTAGGTGCATTTTATCGAAATTACGAGTGAAAATCTGAGATTTCGTCTACAAATATGAAAATACCATGGTCCAGTGAATTTTACTGCAACCTACCCTTCGTTACCCCGAGAGGAATTTATACATACCCTTTGTTAAATTTTGTTAATTTTTCGGTTCAACTTTTCCATTCTTCTTCAGCACTATAGCTACTATCGCAAGGCAGAAAATAGTACAGCGGACTATAAAAATTATACTTTACAATTAGGAACTTAATCGTTTCGTCAAACGAATCACAAACATAATTGAGCTATTTTATTCATTATATATTTAATATACGTATCGAGTAAAATTATTCTCGTTTCTTGATTGTGATTGGGTTGGGAATGAAACGTGACCTAGATGAATGTGATGCTATTGTTTGCGGCGCGCTTTATAGTGCGAGGAAAAACAAACACGTGTTGTGTGGGCTTGAATCCGCAACAAAGCAGCGTATTTCTGTAAGACTGTTTTAATGAGTTTCGGAGAATGTGTTAAGTGACCTTAACATAATATTATTTTACCATACTAGCAAAGCTACCTCGGAATTGATCTTCCCGTCGTTACAATACTATTCATGTAGTTTTCTAGTTTCCGAAATCAGTCCTACTGCGTGTAATTTTATCGATACTTAAATTGGTCTAATATTGACATTGATAACGTCCTTTCATGAACACGATTCTTCATTGTAGCGTATATTAGCAACATGATATATATGATTACCATGTCATAAGTTTTTTTAACTTAATTTCAATCGTTTGATTTTAATAATCACGATGCAAGTCTCGAAAATTATAACGGTAGCCTCAAATATTGATGTAAATAACTAATGGGCAAAACACGTTCCTATTTACTGTATTCAGTTTTTGTCAGCTTTTTAAATTAATGTTCGTAAAGCTGTTGCAGTTCATAATTTGTTTATAAGTAACAGAGGATATCATGATCAGCATTCTGGGAATAACACCAAATTGTACAGCTGTATCCATGAGCAATAAACTGAGAACCGGTAACTACTAACAATATAAACTATTTTTGTCTGAGCCAGTCTATTTAGTACCGAAAAGAGAATTTGTATCTACTGTAATTGTGAATATGTATTAGTTTATTCTTTACATTACCTCTAAATTTGAATGAACGTAACGTATGGAAAATAACTAATCATCTAATATTTATAGTACTATCAACTAGCGATTGTGGCTGGACATTCCGAGTGAAAGGTAGATTGTACCCTACCCACAGGAATACGAAATGCCCTATTCACACCTCATTAGTCACCATATAAACTTCTGTACATCAAACACGGATTTGTATTGGTATCGTTCCGACTCATAGGGATCACGTGTGAATTATTGTTATATGAGCTGAAACTGAATGTGCTACCGTACTGGTAGCGTGTTTTTACGTCCGAGATTGTGAGTCCCAGAGGATGATAATGAACATCTATGCCCTTCAGCTCGTAGTCAATCCCGAAGGAGGAGGATGATGTATGATATCTTACACATTTTTGCCCTTGACGGTGATCGAACATAGAACCTCTGTAATGTGAGGCGGCGAAGCTACACAAAGGCACACTCCAATTTAATTTATTAGTCGTTTTATTTTAAAGAATTTAAAGTGTAGGACTATACAGAGAGGATAATTTTTTGTGGAAGAAAATATTCTCCAAAACACGTCGGTTATGGGCAGGTGAAAGTTTTCGCCCGTAAGGGTCGGAATGTAATACAAAAAAATAATTACAAATAACATTTTATTGAAAAATATATGTTCAGATAACTTCGTGTTGATTAACGTCTCAGCCACAAACATACATGAACAACGAAAAACAATCCTACAATCCTGCATCATATTTCAGTACGCATTGGTTGCGGTGCGTGACAAAATATGATATATATATATATATACTCCATTAGATGAAAGATAACAGTTCTATAATTTTGCGAAACAGTCTCTATTCATCAAGATTAATGAACTGCAATTTTCAATAAATAATTGTCTAAAATTCACTTTAATAATGTAATAAATAATAGAATTTTAACAATTGGAACAAGCATAGCATATCCCAATAGGTGTTATTTTAAAAGTTGTCAGTCACAATAATTTATATCAATTATGATAAGACATATTTTTATAAATATATACGTTAATAGCTGAATCAAGATTTTTATATTACCCGAAATAAGATGCAGATAAATTTAAGATTTCTAAAACCCTCGTAAGAGAGTGAGATTGTAATTTCGCAATACCTGTAAGGCCTTTTTTCAGATTTATCTGAATTAACGCATTTAAAAAATATATTTCGCATTATTTTTAATGTATTTCCATTTTACTATTACATTTACTTAAGTTTCTTTTAAATATTGTTTTACAAATATTTCTCTAATACCAAATAATTGTATAGAATTTTTTGCGTATTTTGAATATTTTGCTTAGCAATTTAATTTCGTACGAACGTACTGTTCCATTCATTTATTTATACAAATCAGAATAAAATATATTCTGTAGAAACAATTACAATCAATGTCATTTAAGGGAGTTGAATATCCCAATTATAATACTAATGGCAGATGAAGCGTATCAAATTGTGCAATTGATTCACTTCAGTTATTCACAAAAGATTTATCACAATTTGTTAAAATGATATCTCACAATTAACTTCTCACATTATACACGTCATTAGTTTGAAACCTATTTAATAAAGCTGTAGTGTCAAGTTCATAAGATAATATTTTTCCACGTAGTGTAATTTTGAGATCAAATATTGCAAAACTGGAATAATTACTCACTTTGCACGCTATCAAGTTAACATTTGGATATTGCTTATTTATATTGTGAAAACTTGATAACTTTATGTTTGTTAGTTTATTTGTAACTATACGATATTCTAAATGGAATAATTTATTTTCGGGATTAGGCGGGTACAATTCTTTTAAAATATCTTACTATAACGATTTTCAGAGTAACATTATGATATTATAACAGGTAAAGCGCGATAAGTAGAGAATCCCTTAGATTTGGGTTTGATAATATTTAGTATATTTTAAAGAATATTACCGAATCCTGTGAATTTGGTGGGTTTCTGGTTGCATCAAGACGTCGGTTTACTAATCTCCGGTAACGGTTGAAAGACACGTATCCCAGATGAAAAATACGGCCATAAACCCAAGGAACTGCTGACCAGGTGGTGTCTGGCAACAAAATGCGATTTTACAACATAAAAAATGATGTACCAAATAAAATTCTCGAGTTTCAACCACGGTCAATTTGCTTCTACGACGTTTCGACAGAAAGCTCCGCCATCGTCGTCAGGTGGTGAACTTTGACATTAGTTGAAACCCGAGAACCGTTTTCGGAACAAATTCACCGGGAAAACCTTCGCTCTCTAAATTTCGTGTAGTACTTTGATTTCAACCCACATAATTAAATATTGGAAAACCACGCGATTCATTGAGCCAACGTTGAATTTAATTATTTAATAAAACTCATTAATAGCCTGTTCCCTATAACTCATATCAGACTCGTCTATTTATCTTCACCTGGGTGTGGGAGACTTCAATCTTGATTTCGCCATCAGTCAGATTATTTAAAAAGAAAACCCATCTAAGAAAAATCACTAATTTGAATTGATAATTTTTTTTTCTGTAGTAAGGAAGGCATTATACAAAAATTAGTGTTTGGATCCGCATAACCCGATTAATTACGGTTGCTGGGTATATTTCAGCAGGCTCAGTGACGCGATATTCTCCCATGGATCAAAGTTTAACTCAATTATGGAGTAAAGGATAGAGTACGCCACAGTGAACTTCGTACCGGGGACCACGTACAAATTAACCTATTTTACTGTAAATATTGTAGTTAAATTATTTACTCTGCAAGTGAGCGCTCTGCGCACTGAACTACAGTGGAAAATAGATTTTATTTTATAAATTAATGAAGGTATAATTGTTTCGTGGTTATAGAGCCAACGGTTTCGTAAATATTGATGCAATTTTCAGAAATGCATTGTAGAGCGATAATTTAATGATTATTCAAGATATTTACGATTACACTTAATTTTATTAGGAACTAAATGACGGACATGGCGTTTCCCGGGAATTTATTTATATTTCTCGGTTACTGTATTTAATTCTCTTTGCCAATACGCGAGATAATTAGCGGCAGGAGCTTCATATTTTGAAAATTTACCTTCTCACGCCTAGCCTATGAGAGCTGATGGAATGTTAATAACATCATAACCAGCGCAATGACAGCATCCTAATCGGGCCAAGAAATCTATTGGTACAGTAAAGAAAAACGTTCGAGAACACTTCCCACAGGCTCCAGAGAGTCAAATTTATTCCCGGTACCTTAAGAAAGTAAAACAATAATCCTGTTATACTGATAGACCCAAGAATACGACACCAATATGTGTACTTGTCTCAATCTTTTTGTGTTACAGCCCTTCACTTCTACCCTCACCCTGCGGCTGAATAACTACAAATGTTTCATGCTGAACTCTGTAACTTACATAAGCCCGGGTTCGACACGATGCTCGATTATTTTCGTAGTATTTTTATGTAACGCCCCTCAACCTGCATCCCTATGAATATTCCCAAAATATGGCATAAAGGGTTCAAAATATATACAAATGTTATATATATATATATATTCGGAAAGTTTTCGAGTTTTTAAAAATTTATTAGTCATAATGCAAATTTGTTCGCGTTCAGCTAGCTTCAACTTGTTTTATCCGATCACCGGACGCCGGTGGTGAGAAACAGGACATAGGAATGCAGCGAGTTTCCTGTGGCTAGGCCACGTCAACGAGAAAAATCAAGGGTTGATTTACTCTGCTAATCTAGCTAGTCTAGTTCGGGCTCCTCAGGCCCCCACGTGACTAAATCTTGTATTGTAACTCGTACATCTCCCACACTTTATTGTAGTGGCAGAACGGAGAAGGGGGGGGGGAGCTTCTTCAGCCTTTCTGAGCTGTCATTGTTCATCTCTCCTACTGATAACTGACTCCTTGACTCCCTAAAACTCAGTCTTTCATTATTCGTATTAAATCTTCCAAATGTATTCTTGCGTCTTTGATTCAGTTCAGGTTTGGACGGCTTGGTAAAAGAACCTTACGTACCAATTCTGTCCTATCATCTATCTTGAATTCTTCTATCTTCGGTCGCTGAAGAAGAGACGACCTCCACCTCCCTTTCAATCTGATGAACTCCTGTTCTTGGCTAGGAACTTAAATTCGAACAACATCCTTAATTTGATTTTCTCGCGTTTTAGCCAGGTCAACGCATTTCACAAATTACATCTAAAAATATTTATTCAACACAAATACCGGCCGTTAATGCACGTTTCAAAAATTCCGTCTACTCCACCCACGTTTTAAGGACGAGCTGGAGGTGGGACGTCCAGACCTTTCATTGTCCTCGAGTGACACTTGTCCTTCTTTAAAACGTTTAAACTACTGAAACACTCGTGCACGACTTAAACAAATATAGTTGTAAGTCATTTTCTTGGACTCTAATGTCTCCGTAGTCGTTTTACCAAGTTGAACGTGAAATGGAATCACTGTTCGTTGTCCCATAGCGATTTCGTGACAGCAACGTTGGCCAGCTACGGTCACACATCCACTACTTACTACTGCCTGCTCACTAATGTTTGGTAAATTCCACATATATTGTTTAAAGTAATTAGTGTAAACTGCTACGGTTCCACTGCGCTGACGTCTGTGATACGTCGGGGAAAAATTCAGTCTCGAAATTTTCGGGCGCAAGGTGTTCATTAACCAACACACAGCCTAGAAAATGAAGAATTAATGAGAAATGAATAATTACGCCACGTATTAAGTCAGGATTTCCCAAACGTTTTGTTCAGTGGAACACTTGGTAAAATCGGACATTCTAACGGAACACTTGGTTTATTGTTTGGATGGATGATTACTAGTCGTAAAAGGTAAAACAAAATTTATTTAGTAATAAATTTTAAATACAGACCTGTAATATATAAATAAATGAAGTATTTAGTGACTTTGATGATTTTGGGTCCTTGAATTACATATCTTATTGATATGAGGCACAATATTTGTAAATTGAATTCTAATATGTTGTGGCGTCGAGCGTATTTCTGCACTTTGACTTAATTGCAGCATAATTAGAAAATCCAGCTTCGCATAAATAGGTTGTAGGAAACGTATAATAGCTTGTTTTGGAATATTGGGGTACTCTTTTGAACGAGCGCACTAATCAAATAAAGAGTGATAACTGTATTTTTCTTTCAGTGATTAAATCAATTAGATTTTCATAGACACTTGCATTTAAACCTACAAGTTTAGCTGTCACAGAAAATGGATATTGAACCCAGGAATCGTCCTTACTAATTTTTGGAAAGTTTTGCAAAACAGTTGGTTTCAAGTTATATAAATGTTCTAATAACATTTTGGAAATTTCTTCATCAACTTTAAAATTTAATTCATTCAAACATTCATGAATGGCAGGAAACCAATTAAGATCGTTAGATTCAACTCATGAAATCAAATATTGTAATATTTTTATCAAAATATCCAATTTTACATCTTGTATTAAAATTTATAATACTTTCTCCTTATAATGATAAGATCATTGTACTTTGTAAAAATATCTGCCATATGCGAGTTTAACCAACTATAAAGGATTTGGTAAAACTTCAACAAAATGTTGTCATGAATGATTTTGTGCCTTCAAGAAGACTCAAGTTCAAAAAGTCACAATAGTGCTTTTTGTCTGGATAGCCATCTCACTTCATTATGTAATAAGTGTTTTGTGTTCACTAGCCTAGTTATCGCACAAAATATTAAATAATTTCCTACGGATGTCCGGTTGACAGCCACTGCACTAGATGATCCTGACAGACTGCAATTATGTGCAGTTGAATTAAATTCGCAAACGATATAAGATTGGCTTATTTTTTGGTCGAAGATGGTCATTGTCAAGTTAAATAAAATATTAACTGTATAATTGTGGGCTTGGCAATCTCTATCTCACTAGTATATGATTCTTGTTGACTGAACATGTCCAAACGTTTTCATTGTAACTCATGTTTCCTATTGTAGCGGGAAACAAGGAATAGGGTTTCTTTGTTTCGCAACGTTGTGATTCGATTTTCTCCCATTCGGTGCAAACGAAATTTTCGTCATAAGAAATGATTAAGTGGTATTATAACATAGTGTAACCATAGTATAGAGAGAATCACTCCAAACTGTTGCGGAACACCTATTTAGGCCACGCGGAACACAGTTTGGGAAGCCGGGATTAAATTATAAGTTCAATGCTTTTCAACAATTGACATTTAAGTCATGTAACCTTGCATTGAATGGGAGTGTAGAACATGACGACTAAAATAATTTTAAACTTTGGGACGCTTCAAGGCTCATTTTCAATATGCATCACAGCGAAATTCCCCTGCACGAGTTAGAGGTAATTGTACAACACCTATCAAATATACCCTTTCAATGATGGAGTTCAAAATTGAAGTCATCGAGGGTCCATTAAAAACTGCAAACAACGCAGTGGCTTATTGATTGGGCTTCACGGGATCTGATTAAGCTATTGTTTGGCGAAGAGCCCCATGTTCACATGAGGGCGGCTGAAGTGGCTGAGTCTGCTCGCCGCGTGACCCTGTTATTCTCTAGTACTGCCCAGTCTCTCAACCCAGGCCACTTTACATATAGTTAACACCTAAACTACTCCCTTATACACCCACACAGCATAATGGAACGGAGACGCAAGGCTCAAGTTGTTTCAACAAAATTGCTTAAGACCTACTGGAGTTTCATAGCTCACTGCCAGATGCAAGGCATTTACAAGGGAACGAACAATCACTCATTTCCCACCAACTGACTCACACGATTAGTAAAGATTTAAATTGGGGTAATCAGGTGAGCGAGGTCCCTGGCAGGTAAAGGGTGGAGGGCGCTGCTGCTGCTTCCCTTTGTAAACAGGGTCTTGAGGAAAAGCACGAGAAAAACCAAGATTTCTGCTTACAAAACGCTGGTCAGGCCAATTTTAGAATATGGGGTAACGTTCTGGGATCCAAATCGAAATTAACATACTCTAGCGTTGGAAAAAATACCAAAACGGGCTGAAAAGATGTTTGGGGGTCAGGTGATTCGTGAAAAATCCTCACGAGAATTTAGAAGGTCTCAGTAATGGAAGGAAATATGCGAGGTTGTGCGCAATATATAAAGCTTATAAGGGTGAACCACAGGGCCTGGAAAGAAATAAGAAAACACCTTGCGGTGCTGAATTATATTTCTAAAAATGATCATACGTTCAAAATTAAAGAAAAAGGGCAACGCACTGATGTAGGAAAATTTTCATTTGTTAATAGATCTATACGCGATTGGAATTCCTTGCCTGCAGAAATACGACTTTTCCGGGTAGCGTAAATCAGTTTAGGAATAGGCTAAGAAACCTTGTGTGAGTAGTTTTTTTTATATAGAATCAGTGAAGTGATTTCTGTGCGACTCCTGACTTTTCTTTTTCAAAAAACCTACACTTCAAAATTGTTCCTTAGGGTGATTTGTATTTTCTTTTTGTAATTGTATTTGTGTTTTCTTTGTATATAGCTGCCACCGGGGAAATTCCCAATAGCAGCTAAGTAATAATAATAATAATTCGATGCGACATAAACAACAGTGTCATTCTCTGTTGAGCTTATGCTTTAGGACCATACTGTGGACATTCACATCAGTAAAACGTACGATCGCCCTCACCCATGTTCACTCTTTTCTGTACCAAGAATAATCGAAATTGGGATGGTCGAGTAACGGAACATGTACATAAAAACCAAGGAGAAATATTTATGAGAATAATATTTCAAGCTGATTTCTTATTGAGCTTCTGTGTGGTCGACCATCACAACGTGTCTTGTGGAAGCGGACATAAACTATGGTTTTCTAAGAAAGTAGTGCCACACTCTAGCTGCCGTATTGAGTAAATGATTATGGGGTTTTTATTTTAATTATTTAATGAAATAACTTTAAGGGTTTGATATAATAATTTCATTTATGTAAGAAAAAAAACAATTTAAAAGGGGTCCTCCGCGCTATTATAAAGTAGGAATGTTGTACCTATGAACTCTATAAATTGTAAATTTAACAATAAATTTAATTATAAATAGTGTGCATTACTTTTAGAGTAGCGCTCATAGATAAAGTCAAAATGTTACTATGCACAACGCACTGTACTTCTGCAATAAGAAATTTTAATTTTTTCAAATACTCCTTCCTCACTTATGAGTGTGAAGTAGGAAAAGCTGATAAGAGAAAAGTTTGTACTTCAACGAGTTTCAAATTTTTTACATTTTAATTCGTGTGGTGACAGGGTGATTATTTAATTATTAAAGATAAATTGGAGTTTTATATATAAAAATTAGCAATTTTATTAAATTAAATTTTAATCATATATACATTATTAAACTTTAGGACCGGCTGCTTACTAAAACTCACCGGAGAGCAAGAGTATAATGGGCATATCTGGGTTTAAACAAAAACTGGGCATCGAAACTTTTAAATTATTCAATCAAGCCAGGGGCGAGAAACACAATCGTGTACATCACCGACTTGTAGATTAGGATCTGGTGATGATACTGCATCTCTTCATCGGTTAGGTTGCCTCCGTGGTTTTCTGCGTCGATTCTCGTCCCATCTGCTATTGAAGCAGGATTTATTTCTCCTGTTGACGTCCACTACTCATAATAATGTTGCTGCGTCCACTACTCCTCAATAACGTGATGTCGTCTCTAGTCCACTCTCTAAAAATCTCCTCCAAACGTAATGTATTCTCTCTAGTCCATTCTCCAATCCGAATCTGTTTTGCATCCTCTTATATAAGTTTCTGCCCCGCCGTTATCTGCCAGGCGGGGTATGTGAAATTTCTCCCAAGGATGGCCTAAGAAGCAGGTCGAGATCTGTCCTTTATAATTCTTGGGATGGCCTGATCTTTATTGTAGCAACCGGATGTTAGTCGCTAACTCAGGCCTTTGTTCAAAGCACTGACCTGCCATAAATGGTACAGATTTTATTCCTCTTTCCTGGCTATCGATATAGTCAATTGGACATTTTTATTTTAAGAAACGCGATTGTTACTTGCCCTTCGTTGGCCTTGCAAACAGCCTAAACCCCTTCATTATAATTATATATATATATATATATATACAAAATTAATAAAAAGGGGAAATTGTTATTTTAATATATAAATATCTGTGGGGTGCAAACGCACACGAGAAACAGAAAAAAACGACTGTCTGGATGTTTCTAGTGTTAAATGGAAACTATTGCTGCAAAATTTTTACGAGAAATTGACAAAAAAAATTGTAATACGAAAAATAATTTTATTTAATTATTAATAATGAAGACCAACATCTGCGGTGTAGTGGCTAGCGTCCCTGCCTCGTACCACAGAGGTCCCGAGTTCGATTCTTGGCAAGGGTGTACGTCTTTGAGTGCTGTTGGTCAATCTCCAGCACACTTGAAACTCAATGGTAAAAACCTCGACACTAGAAGGTATAAGAGGATGGAGAAAGAAAATTAATAATGAATATTATAATACTTAAAAGTAGTAAAGGATAAAAATTGTTTGTGTTGAAAAAAACATGGAGTCGTTTAACCTCTAATAACGTCCGACGTGCCTTAAAGATTCTTTGTTGTGTTGAAAAAAGCCTGGAGACGCTTAACCTCTAATAACGTCCGACGTGGCTTCTAAAGGGTCGTTTAATATGTCAGTCAGATCACGGCCGCTAGGAAGTGTCACGCTTTTCTTAGGAAGCCATGGCTTTAGGACCTTGAACGTCCGGCGTGGCGACGCCAACTCCCAATTAACAGTTAGTCAGCCGTTATATGTCTCTGTTTATTTCCCGTTTTAATTAAGTGCGGTACGGAGGAGCGAGTTTCGATGTTCCTAGAAGCCGGCGTCTTTAACCCATAATATTCTCTATTCGGTTATCAGTCGGGCAGACGAAAAGAAGTCGTTGATGCCAACGCTAAACTAATGGTGTGAAAACATTTGAAATATTGAGAAATACCGTCGATGAGGTGTATACGATCCGTGCAAATATTTTTAGAATGGAACCATGGGACATCAATAAGTTGCACAGTTGTAGACAACCCTGCTGCCTGCCTGCCAGACTTCATCCAGTAAAACTGACGACTGTGTTGCTGTGAGTGGGAGAATCGATCAGAGTAAATTGGTGCTTAACAACCCGTGAACGTTGAAGACTGTATTATCGTATTGGAACTAATCCGAGATTTATTCAGGCGTAACATAAATATCTGCTAGTAAGGAAATAAAACGTCGCTTTTTTCTTTACATAATACTTGAAATAATTACGGGAATTAAAGCTATATATATATGACCTGTGTATTTATTTTTCCAAAGCAACGCTAGCTTTTAAATTTTCAGCACCTTTGTCCTTAACGCCAATTATGTATAAAAAACAGAGACCTCTGTGTAATTTTAACGCAATCAAAAACGTTTGTTATATACACCGCCGTGTACTGTACATAATATTCACACAAACAATTATGTTTAGTTCTATGATGATTATTATTTTTTAATATAGAGTAGCCTGAGGTATAGTGTAACAGAAAAAATATTTATTGGTTTTTAAGCTTCACTTCTAGTCATATTTTCTTTCTTTGTTAGGAATTATGCGTACATTATTGAGAAATATTTATAAACATCCAAGCAGCAAAATATATTTCATCCCAAGTTAATAATTAACAATTAACACAGTGTTGATTGTTACACTGTGCCCCCGGTCCGGGATACAATGTAACAGACCATGGTGTACATTAGTAGTAGTTGTTCAGGAAAATGTTGGAAAGGATCCAGCACGTGAGCCCGTTTGTGCCAACCTGGCTTTACAGGGCGAATGCGCGTGTAAGGCGTACACGATCTAAAGGCGATCCCTCGCCTATTGCTAGTGTCACACTTGAGCGGGTTACGTGTGCGGGTAGCCCGCTTCGGGTGAGACGACGCATGAATTTAATTGCGGCCTGTCACACTTGGGCGGTTGCGGGGCGGGTGCGTTACCTGTCCCGCAGTCCCGCAGTACAGCACAATGCTACGGGGAAAACGCAGCACGTCCGGCGATAATTGGATGGGGAAGGGGTTAATATTGGAACATTATCAATTTTATAATCTTAATCAAGTAATATACCAGCATCATTGATAAACTAAACATGTTTATTTTAAAATTACAATTTGATAATGCTGATTTATTAATTTCAGTATGGATTATTTTCAATTTTTTTAGTATTTATTAAATAATATGTAAATTCTTTCAAGACTTACGACCTGATTAAGGCAGATACCAAAACGTATCATTTAAAAAATAGAAAGCAAAGTTGAAAGTCGCATTCGAGTCTCTGTCAATCAATGCCAAGTGGTCCATAATAAAAGGAAATTGATTGGCCATATTTTCAGAAAAAGTTAATATTTTGTTGGTGCATTCCCTCGTGTTCTTGCAGTTCGAAACTAATTTTGTTTCATTTATATTGTGTCTGGTTCGAAAATGACCAACACTTTTGTTTTAGTGCACTCATCGTTTTTCGCCTTCGTAGGTATCTAAGATTTTCTAAATTATTCAGAACTATGTAGTTGTATTATTTTCAAATTAACTGCGTAGAGTTCAGTACATTTGGACCTGCAAATTACTTCTCTATTTACGTGCCTAATAATATTTTTACACGTACTGTGTAACACGAATTTGCCATTCCAATGAAGAAAGTTCAATTTTCGTAGGCTTTTTCAAGAAGAAACAGTTTGTGAACCTCAATATTTTTCGTGATTTTACACATAATGGTGTAGTTACTTCCTATATGTTATCAGTGGTGTCATACCATCTACAAATTAAATCCTTTTACGCGTAATGAAATACAGAAATAATGACAATAAATTTAAATAACAATCTCACAAAATGACATTATTTCGATGATCTAGTTAATGGATTCAAAACTGTAAAATGTGTTTTAATCAATAATTAGTTTTAATGTTGATTTAAGTCACTATATTTAATTTCGTTATTAAAAGTGCGTCTGGTCACCGTGGTGAATCCAAGCAAGTATGTTTCTTCAATATATTTTTAATTGGCTCCTTAACTTTGCATTCTTTTGTAATGAACTCCTTGTTCCTGGGGGATTGTTAAAATACATGTACTTTTTTGTTTTCATCATCTACGTTGTTCATCTTCAGTGCTTTACTAGAGTTCCCAGCATTGCATTTTCGGCCGCAATGTTTTTGCGTTGAACACATTGTAAATTTGAACACTTTATATTATGGTAATTTTATAATACACCTGGGAAGGGGAAAGAGGTTCCAATGAAACGAGCGCAACATCATGTTGTACTAATTTTTATTTATTAAATTTTATTTTTTACGGACTGCTAACTTTTGTATTTATCTGATTCATTTGTAATAAAGCTATTGAGAATCAATAATGTATATAATAATTGTTAATTGAGACAAATTAGCGGCCTCTCTGTAGAAATTGAAGTCTTCCGTATGTTAGTTAGTTTTATTTTTTCACCAATCAAAGTCAGAAGAACATCGAAAACTTTTTCTACTTATCCCTGAAAAAATTAAAAATTTGTTTTCGTCCACTCGTTATTCACTAAGAAAATAGTTTATATTTATTTTAGTGTTAATTGTATCTACCCAAAAATCTCGAGCAGTTTTGTCTTCTTCTAACAGAAAATAAAAATTAAATAAGAACTGTTGTTTCATCATCATGCTCCATCTTGATAGATGGAATGTGGTTAGTTTTGCTTCAGACAACTTGAGACAGTCCCTCTCAACAAGAAACAAGTAGTCAGACGGCAAATTACCTCGCGACTATTTATTTCAGACAGCATTTGGGTCGTCAGACAATTTACAGAGTCCCCGACAGTTTTGTCGTTTGCAGTGTGTGGCCGGCCTAAAACATCCCGATGCATCGAGAGAGTGAAATATCCTTGGATGGTGCCACAAATACTCCCGGTACCTATATACTTAATTACCTCTATTTTGGCTCGACAAGCACAAATCGTTCATTTAAAATGCGCCTCTCAAGAGCACGAAATTAAGCGTAATGTCTATTAATTTAAAACCCATTGCATACTACGAAGACTTCGCTCTCAGAAGATTTTAAACTTAAAAGTATGAATAATGGTTTAATGGTATAAAACAAATGTATAAAATAACGAAACTCGTAAACTCTTCTTTAGAAAAACTATAACTTATGTGAATGTCTTTAATTGTTGTGAAATTTCGGATCTATTACATTATAATAATTGAATTTCTTTATGTATTTAACGGTTTTTATTAAATATACAAAAATATAAATACATACACAGCCTAATAATCTGAAGCATTCTCACTCTGAAATGATCTATGTCATTATTGACAGAAAATTTATTATATTATTACGATTAAAAACTATTATTTATTGTCTTATCCCCGTTTGTTATTCCCTGAATTCTTATTTTAGGATATAATTGAACAAAAGTAGAGTTTGGAAGCGTAATCAACGGTCACGGTTCCGTGTAATATGTCTGCATAAAAGGTGGCACGAAATATACTAATTAAAGAAAATATTTTGTATTACTTTCCATCATCATTCCGTGTATTCCGGGTGAATATAATTTATCAAATGTGAGAGTAGCACAATGTAAACAAATTGACGCCATATTTCCTGGACTTAAGTATGGCGATTTTCCCTTTCACATACACATGCAGACACATTCACATTTTTTAAACTGTAATCCCTTCCACGTTGTGCTGCGGATTTCTCACCTTCCCCAACTGTTTTTTTTTTGGGGGGGGGGGTTATAAGAGCATGAACAGCAAGTTTTATTGCAATTGCCGTATCAGTTCACAATTATTTTTAAGAACACACAATTAACCAATGAAACGCACATTTTGAGTTTTTATATATTTATATATTTTATGAATGAAATGTTTGGTATGGGCAGTTCCAACTTTTTTTTTGAAAATTATCAATTTGTTTGTTCGCGGTGGAAGAACGCGGTGCTATTGCAGGTTATGATTAAAATCTCTGATGATGGACGTTCGATTCGGATCAGTGGGACTACACGCTCGGTTATTCTTGCTGTCTGGAATGCAATCAGCTCACAGACATCAAAGTAGAGGGCTTTAATGAATGCAGGCAGGCTGGGAGCAGCTCTGTTATTCCCCTTAATTGAATGAAGACAAGGCACCATGGACTTATTTTTGGTGATATTGGGGCACATGCTGTATTAATTCCGGAGGACGACACAGTTGAACGATTATTAAATATTGGAGGTACATTTGAGTAATGCATTGCTTACCTTTCACGTATGTGGGTTACACGCTAATATTCAATATGTAGGCCTACTATTGCCCCTTTAATTGCTTTCCGTTGTATTCGGAATGGGGTTGATTCCAACAAAGTATAATCAGTTAAGCGAGAATTCGTGGTTATGAAAGATCAATTTGATATTTACTCAGATGCAGTTGTCTGAGATAAATAACAATTTCAACTAGGGAAACAGACGTGCTTGATTAATTCAACTATATTCATGAAAATCTACAGTTTTTCAGAATATCGTTCTACTTAATTTTATTGGTACTTTCATATTTCCCCAATACATTATTTCTGCCGAATCAAGCAGTTAAATGACGATTGTGCTACATTTAGTGTTAATATTCTTTTCCGGGTTTCACATAATAAAAGTGGACATTCAAATGCATTTTGTCTTCTCTGGATTCTTTTTTAGTGTAAAATTTCTCATCTTATTTATTTCATTTTCATATGCCTACTTCTCCACTTTTCCTTAAAATTATTTATGTTAAAGGACAAGAACGAAAATATCTCTATCTGGACCTCCCTTTGGTGGAAAGCTTTTTTGATGTCCTTGAATTGAAATCATTTAACATCTGATCAATTTACACGTAACACCCATTATTCTCCGAAGTTTTAAATTATGGCCGTGTAAGAATGTGAATCAGTAAATTATAACTGGACCTATACACTAGATGGAAAAATCTCGTACCTCGTCAGGGAGTCGACTCGGATAGCTCAGTTTGAAAGAGCACCCCGTATTAAAGGAAAGTCCGTGGTACGGTTCCCGATACGTTTGTGATTTTTCTTTCCATATAATTTCTCATGGGTCTGTAAAATACCGATGCAATATTTATTAACATAAATAAAACAACTATTTATAACACTTAATAAGTATTTTATTCAATCAGAAATTCTTAGCGACATAAAACTGCCACATTTGAGGCAAATATTAGGACGTTCCAAAACTTGTATTAAACTGCTTCTCAAAAGCAAAATTGATTAAATAAATGTGGATGAATGTGCACTTTCATTTACTCAAAAGGCTGAAATTTTTAAATTGTCATCCACCATTTAAAAAACTTGGAAAGGAAGTCTCAGCGTTTTGAGGAAACTGTTTTGTTACGTATAAAGAACATGGATCTCAATTTTATATGTAGAGAGTATAGTTGATAAAAATTATTCAATAATAAACATGATTGAGAGCAAATAGAACGTTATCAAGGATAATACTTAATAAGTCATCCATTGATTAAATTGTTCTGCTTTCCCAAATTTCTCAAGATCGATTTTACGAAATTACTTGTCTTAAAAAAGAGAGAATATAAAACTAAAGTAGTGTGCCAAGTCTTTTATATGGCTCAAAAATCGAGATTTGAATACACTTACGTGCAATAATATACACATTTGAATTTTAAAACACAATTTTTTAGATGCGAGCTGGCAGTTGAAATAACGTATTTATATATTTTTTTCAGCGTCAGTTAAATTACTTCCTTGCTATATAACGTCGAGATTAAGTAACAAATAAAGGCTGTAAAAATATTGTCTATATTGATTTATATTAATTACTTCTTGACAACTTGATATGAGCATTATTCATAACTTGTATCTGTTCCTTTTAAATTATTCTGTAATTATATCGTTGCCTGCATGGATTAGGACTACTTTGAAGAGATTAAAAGAGAGCAAGGGGATACGATTTGGCATTAACAAAGTATGCTGTATTTTAGAAGAAAAAATATATTCTAACAAAGCTTAACTCATTTTACTAATTGAACAGCGTTGAAATGTCAGAGACGGAGAACAGCTGTATTGAGCTCATACATCCTTCTCTAAATTACAATAGTAGGTCTTTTTATTTGTAACGTGGGTAATTAAAATAATTTAATACTACAGCAACAGCTATTAAACATTTGTTAAAACCTTCACACTATAATATATTGTAATAAGGGTTAAATTTAAATATTATTAATTTGGGTTATAATATTTTAGAGAAAATAACATAAAATATTAACTATTAATATATTAATAATTATTAGACTAATTAAATTCAATTAAAACAACTTTAACAAATGATAATTAAATAAAAGAAAACCACTTGAAGTTGTCAATTCTGTATTATGGCCATTTTCAACTGTAAGATATAAATATTATACACACACAGTTATTATTCGTAAACGATCAAGAACAACAATACTTATATGCATCTGTCAAACATAAATTTCCTGTATATTTCAATTACCTCACGTACAGATTTTACAGTTCATAGTACCAGAGTGGTACACGTCTACATACAATCACTGTCCAATTCAAACTGGCCACGATTCGTTAACATTGCGTAAAATACAGTTACGGCATAACTTGGAGTCAAATTCAAAACTAAAACCCTATTCGTTAAACCTTATGTTAACATTTTCATGGAAATACTTAAGTCAAATTAGTTCATTACAATAATTTATTTACAATATCCAATAATTAAAACGCATTTTGTTTATAAAATAATATGTAAATTGTGCCACAACTTAAGTTTACATACCACATATAAATAAAAAAATACATCTGTCATTTATTATACATCTTTAATACAGCAAACATTAATAAGTTCAAATAATTTGCATAGTGAATACCAATGTTGCCTATTTAATTCCTTTTATTAATTAAAAGTTGCATATTTTCATATAAATATGTATGTACTCTATTGTAAGTTCCTCTTAAACCCTGAGTTCTTTGAGTTCTCCCTATGCAATATCTGAACTTTATCCCATAGTGCTTTTAAGGTGTTCAGACCAGGCTGTATTAGTTTTAGAGTATATTTTCATATTGGTTTTATGATGATAGCTTCTTTACATTCCAATATAATTTTTAATACAATTTTTAAATATGATTATATATAAAAAATCTCGTCTTCAGTTTTAATTTTATCCTTCATGCTACCTAACAAATTCTGTATATTTATTGACTGGTTTTAATGCCAGTTTTAAGTTTTTGAAGCAGTTATTCGTCAGTAATTAATTAATCTTTCGGATAAACCATTAATAAACGTAACAATGTAAAAATTATATTTTGCATTACTGGTTTTAACAAAGTTATTGTTATGTTCAATTTTATGTTTCATTTAAAATATGTTTATTATTTTCACATTTCTTTAAATTTTTTAATCATACAATCAAACCTTGGTTTTTTCTATATTACAAGTACTGTGTTTAGACAAAATTTATATCATCCACAAAGTCAGTTAAACATACATTTTCATTATCTACATCCCTTATGTTATTTTACAAATAAAATTTATTTGTATATTTAATACATGTATTCCAAAATGTAGTCGAGAGCTGCGTGAAACGGAAGATCCGCATAAAATTCTTATTCGGAGCTACATCGAGGCAATGAAAAAGGAACTGTAAAAATAAAATGAGGTCGTATTACTTAGAAGTGTCGTATTGACATCAGTCATACAGGAAGGGAGAACTATACGAAGATTTGGACATTGGAGTCGAGGGGTTTAAAGTAGGCTACCGCGTTGAGCCGTGGCAGTCCAAGTCTTAATCCCGAAGGCGCGCACTTAGGAAATTCTTGTGGTCCTACGGCGGCGATAGGAATTATCAATACGCTGTTGATCAATACGACCTCGCCCTCTCTGTTCATCCCCATTCTTTAGGCCGCCAATCAGAGGAGCCGAGAGGTGCTCAATAACTTTCAACCCTTCACGCTCTCCCTCGCCACCAGCTCCTGTTTCCCTTTATAGTTCCACACTGCCGAATTACACGTTTCCCCTCTCTCCCAATATACAGAGTCTCCGAGAAAACGTCACAATTTCGGTAAGATGAAAATATCAATTTTCAAAAAAAAAAAAAAATTCTAACAATATCGGACTTTTTAAAAATATAAACAAATATATTTTATTCTACTGATTTAGGAGACATTTACTATTTTATTCCTTTGGATATGGTCTTACGATAAGTATGAATATAATTTTCTGTGAATAAGATGGATCCCGGTAGCAGTAAGAGATGAGATTCATAGAAAAAGTTGTGAAAAAGTAAATAATACAATTTTGAAATAAATGATGTCAAAAAATTTATCCAGACACCTCAATAAAAATAAGACAGAAACAAACGACCCACCTTATTAACGATAACTATTTAGTAAATGATTTAATTGGCCTTTTTGTCAGAATATTTATAATTTAAATATGAAATATTACGACGTTTCGTCTCTTATTTGAGAATATTTCAGGTAAAAATTTAGCTTTACATGGAACTTCACTGCATGATTCCTTCGGCCGAAATTAATATATCATTACGGCCGAAGAAGTCATTGAGTGAGGTTCCATGTACAGCTAAATGACGTCTCAAATGAGACAGTCATATTTCATATATAAATTATAAAAATGAATCAAAGTGGTGCATTAAATAACAAGTTTAAAAAGTAAAAAAAATTACAATTACTTCTGCGGCAATGTTAAATAAGCGTTGACATTCCCATCAAATAAATTCTTGGTTCCTTCAGAAAGTGAAATATAAACTAATAGAGCCTAGAATTGCCACAAAATCACGGTTGTTTTTGCACTCTTTTGTATAACAAACCTTCACCCCTACCCATACCCAGGGGTTGAATTATTACAGACGTTGCATATTGACTGTCGGAATTGATCTCAGCGACTTCCACAACTCTGGATTCGACGAGATCAGCATCGGTATAAACACTATAATTTTCACAAACCTTGAAAACAATTTATTCGTTGCAAATATGTGCCGCTTATGCTCGTTTTAAATTTCCACCACATTTCCTCCCCGGTTAACAAGGAAACCGTGTACAAAATTTGGTCGATATTACTTCACGTCCTTGGAACAAAGGAACTTATATTTCTAAGAAGACGATACTTGAATCATATTTTCCGTCTGATTAACGCGAAATAATATCTTTACATATATATTTCTTATCGTTGATATAAATATATATATTAAAAATAAAATTGATTGTGAGCGACCGTGGTCCTTCTCTTTATGAGCCTCAATGAACAGCACTGCGAATCATAAACATTTTTACATATTTATTAACAAATTAAAAAGTATCGTTACGTAAATAAAACGTGAGATAAATTTAAAGATTATTTCAAGGTATGCAGATATATAGTTCAGGCAAGAAAGGTTTTTCGCAAAAAAGTGGAATTTACTTACGGGTAATATAAGTGTGAATATTAGAAAATAAGGGAAGGGATAGATTAATAAGCTACGTTTTGAGACATAAGGGTCTTGTATAATTACCATTAGAGGGAAGCGTGTGGTGTAAGAAGAGAAGAGGGGCCCAAGGATGGAATACGCTAAGCAGACTAGGGAGGACGTGTGATGTGGTAGTTATGCAGCAATGAAAAGGTATGCGCAAGATATGTTAGCATGGAAGGTTGCATCAGACCAGTCTTAGGACAGAATACCACAACAACAACAAAAACAACAGCATGCAGATATATAATCATATTGCTTGACTGGTTCCGTGAGGATTATACTGTCTGTTGTTGCAAGGGCTATATACGTCGTCTGGTTGAATTTATTGCGAGACAGCTATCGGAAGACAAAAAAAAAGTTATTTGAATACGTCGTGACATCAATAGAGCAGTTTTTGAATCTGTCACTAGGGTGGGAAGATCCCTGACTGAAAGGACTTGATGGAAGGAACCTAAATCTTCGGAGGACTGACAGAAACATTCTCTGGTGTGATAAAAATTTCATCGCTATCTTGAAGAATGTTATAGGAACGCATACGGGTACAAACATATTCTTTTTGCTTATATAAGTTTATAATATAATTAGTTGAGTGCCCGGCTATGACCGGGATATAAATGCTTAAATATAACGAACAATTTACTTATAATATTTTTTTGGTTCTCACGAACGTCGTCGCCGCCGCCGCACACACACACGCAGGCTACGAAAGGGCATAATGTATCCTGTGCTTTATGTCATTAGGGTAGGATGGATACAAATAATGTCGCGGGAAACACCGTGAAAGTAATTGACACTGAAAAGTATTTATTCGACTGAAATATCGGCCAATTTTACATATTTAAAATTTTCCACCCCCTAAACCAGCGTCCCTATGGGTGGTAGCAGTGTCTTACGGCATCAGCCCTGACATTAGAGTCGCAAAGAACATGTGTGCAAAATTTCGTTGAAATTGCTCCACGCGTATAAACATTTACACAAACACGGAATTTGAGTTCTTTGTATACAAAAAACAATGATTTTATATATAAGGATAAGGTAGCGCGAAATAACTTGTAAATGTAATGAATGTTTTATTCGGGTAGCAATATATTTTAAGTACTAAAAAACAATACAAGAATGTTTATCTGTCGAGTACGGCGCACACACTGTGCCATATAAAGGCGACGCGTTGGGCTGCCCACAGTCAATATTATTTTGTTTAAGCTTTATTTTGTAACTTACTAATTCCTATCAATATCTGCATCTGTACTTCCATGAGTAAAGAACAACAATAATGGCGGAACTACACAATTAAATTAGAGAGGAAAAGTTGGCATAGAGTAGTGGGAAGTTTGCTGAAAATCAAATTCTTATTTTGGTATACTTAGTAGAAATAAATATCATTTTCTCTTTAGCTGTTTTTAGATCTAAGAATTATCTATATGTTTAAGAAACCATATTGTAGTTTAATGAATACGTATTCATCATTTTAGTTGTAATAAGTGCCGTGAAAAATAGAAATAGAGACTAGTGAAATCTATACGCCTCTCACTGCACAAATAATAAATATTTCACAAGCAAGAACTAGTAAACGGTGCATGTTTTCATTGGAAATTGGCTGAAACATTTTTTTCCCTGTTCAATAAGGCTATTAGGTGAATATGCTTCAAAGTTATCGTGAGACGAAGCGAGGACTTGGTCCTTTATCTGGTATCCTGTTTTCCACAGGACTCGGTCTGTATCGACTATTACACGGGGCTGTGATTTTGGTCCTCTTTAAACCCTCCCGCATGTTACATAGTGATACGGGAAATAACGGGCTTTCCCTCGGTCCTTTTCTCATTTCAGTGACGTTCAACGAAATAAGAAGTAGAGAAAAGGGGGAACATTCAATGAGCAAAAAATACTAATAATGTTAAATCTGACAAATGTAACATCATTCATGGTGTCAAAAACGACTGTTTTATGCTGTTTTTACATAAGTAATTCTGTCTGGAAGCTTTCAACTATCATTTTATTTATCCCATGTAATCGTCTTCTCTGTAAATAATTAGTTAAGACCTTAGCATTGTTATAAATTATTTTTGTCTACATACAAGTACTTCGTCACATGTTACAATCACTTTACAGTCTGTCCTTCAACGATCCCTTTAGTAGTTCAATGCATATTATCCGTAGCAAGAATTGACATTAGTAATGTCGATTAATTGAATCATTCATTTTATTGGAGCCACATTGAACGCTCACGAACGATAAGCATTCTTCGAAGTGCTAAATTCTGTAAAATCGGTGGCAAACACAGTGGAAATCTCTTTTACCTTTGCCCACATCAAGCGTGCAAAGCATTCCCAGACGTTTGTAAGTGTTTGTCAACCAAATGCGGTTTGAACGTGTGCTGCTCATCGTGCACATTTTCCAACCTTCGCTAAACTGTCTAATCCACTTCCACGCCATTCCATCACTTATTATTGCTTCCCCATAAACCTAACACCATTACCGATGTTGCATTTAAGAAACGATTTGACGGGTCGTTCAATTGTTTTTAACTTTTCGGATCGCCCTAACAAAGGAATACACACAGTGGCGAAGCTTTGATTATGTAGAAAAATAGTGTAAAGTGGTAGTAAAATAGTTGAAAAATAATGTTCTATTGTTTTAATAAATATCAGTACTTGCTTTTAAAAACCAAAGTACATTAATAATTATTAAATAATACATCATTTTCAATTCTGAATCATTCTGCATGGAAAGCTAAATTTGGAATGAGTAGACTATATTTAGTTAAAAATAGGAACATTTTTTTTATCTATGTAAAATAATATATTTCTTATTCTGAATACATTCAGCGAGTTGTGAATCTTTAGTACAATCATTATTTTAGTATTGATATTTCTTGAAGGTTTTTAAATTGAATAATTCTGGCGATAGTACACATTATGACTAAAACAGTTTGCTTCATTAAATAAATTATAATTAAAATATCAGGATGGAAAAATCGTAATTTCACGGCCTTCAAGGCTGAACTTAGGAAAGCACTTCGTCTGTTCTTGAATCAATAATAATTTTACTATTCCGTGCATAATGAATGTAAATTTTTCAAAACATACAGGGATTATTTTCTATGACAATTCGACCCTAAAGGAAGTAGTAACAAATGAAGTCACCATCATAAACTTACTAAAATTAATTTCTGCGATAGGAATTTTCTATGACATAAGTAAAAGCTCTGTTAGATAAATGTTAAGTTTACTTTGTAAAATGTAATTAATTATTTCTTTTGTTTAAACAACTATATAAAAATGTGTATTGTAACGAGATAAAATATAGAAGGCCCAAGATAAATTTTTGAAATTATATTGTGGACAGAGTCGCGTATTTTGCCACGCAGGGGGAAGAGGTTTGACGTAATTTAGGGCTTGGGACTCTTTTGCCGAGAGGGAAGTGAAAACGAACAGCAGCAGAGCGGACACCAAACTAAACAGTATGTTTAAGATTTACAGAGTCGGACGAATTAATATTTTAATATGTAAGAATTGAGTAAAATGTTGAGAAACAATATCTGCGAGATTGGGGCCGAGGAAGGAGAAATTTGTAAGAAAATTTTAAGTTTACTGCGGAGCTGCTTGCGAGCCTTATTTGACGAAAGGAGTACTTATACGTGAAGTGAAATTAAAACCAGAGCTAAGTGTTTTATTGTGTGTAATTGTGAAAGTGATCTGCGGAACGCAAAGGACGGGAAGAAATTATATTCCATTATAGACTACAGATAAGTTAAAATAAATTTTGATTACGGAAATTTGTTCGTATATTTGCCACTCAAACTCTTGCTTATATCTCCCCACGAAATACTACCCTGGGAGAAAGACTCCATCTCATTCAATTGATAAAATAAAAAAAGTTTGTATTAATGTTATCCTGTTAAATAAACTACTAAAAATCGAAAACAAACTAGCCTAGTCATACAAAGAAACCTTCAAATTACAAAAAGGAACATTACAGTATATATATAATTCAAATTTTATAAATGTAAATAGTATAAAAATACGCAACTATTGAACTGTTGTAAATATCATGTATTTAAGAATTTTTTAACTTATATATATATAACTTATATATATATATCTATCTAGTTTGACAAATAAAAACCACTAATAATTATCTAAAAGCTGCAGCTCGAAGCAACGGGGTCACTATTCATCGAAAAATTGCATCAATAAGAAAACTGTTCCTAACTACCCTTAAGAAAATATGGAACCAAAAGTTTCCACCTTTTCTCTCTACTCCCACCTCCTCAACCAGGTAGGATATGAAAACATTTTTTGCACAACTAGAACGGATGCTCTTAAAGACTGTGACTTGGTAAATTTTATTCGTGCCTTTAATTCAGCTTCATAGCTTTCACGGCTCAGCTTTGTAAGTAAACATTGCTTCACATATTGATAGAATATTTTATTTTCTAACCTTATACATACTTGGAATGGAAAATTGTTATCTAATTTAATACCGAAATATCGGCTTTGATATTTTATCCAACATTTTGTACTTATTGTATTGAGGCGTGGAATCCTCTGTCCTCGTCATCCATAATGTCAGGCGTTATGTTTTAAATGTCGAATCATCTGACACAAGATTTTTTAATATAGGTCATATTCTTCACCAATCCAATTATAAATTGCAGACACACCCATTTAAGTCACATAACCCTTACAGCAATTAGCGAGTCACAAAAAAACTTAGAAAAAATCATTCTGAAGGGAAGGTTATTATTCTCGTATGGATTTCGATGATAGTGACTGCTTTCAAAAGAAATTGTGACGAAAACATTCCAACAAAATGAGATGAGAACATTTAGGAGGTGAACTTACAGAAAAGTAAAAAAAAATATGAAGTATTTAGGCCAAACTTTCATCACTTGTTAGACGTTAACATTGGCTTTGTGTGTCTAGTGACACGAAGCTTGCTTAGTAATTACTTTCCAAGGGCGAAGAACATGTTGTTGCTTCTCTGCGTGTGATTATTGCTTTGTCAAGTTAAATTTCAGATGATCGGCGCCATAATGATGTGGTTATGAGCTTGTAGTACACTCCAACTCCAACTCAATTAGCAGGAAGGTGCTCCATATCCGACGCAATTTCACACCGTAGGTTCCTATTCAGTTTTATTCGTAATTGAATACCTGTACAGAGATGCGAAGACAGCTAATTTATGCATTTTTAATATCCGGTTTTATTGAAAGGGTATAACAACTTCAAGACGCAAACTAGACTTTACCATACGTTAATACTGCACAATTAAAAAAATCTTATAAGGAATACCACACGAAAAAACAAGCAAGTTTTTGATTATAAATGAACGTCAATTTACGAGAACAAAACAATTATAGCTTATATTTTACAAAAAAACTGGTAAAGTAGTATGAAAATTGGTAACCAAATGTTTTTATTATTAAGCACATAAATTAACTTCAAATATTGGTAATATTGAAAATTGAATTGATAATTGAATCAAACGAATTAACCATGCGTATAATACTAAAAATATTAATAACGCAGACAATATAAATGACCTATTTCGTACCTAAGTAATAAACAAATTGTGTCGATTTTTTCGACCTCCGACTTTGCAAGATGAAGAAGAAATTTTTGTAATATTTCAATTAAAGACCTGAGAAGGTCCCGAGGGTTGGGTGTTTTAACAATAAATAAATGGTTTGATAATACATGCGCAGTTTGCTACATTGTTATTAAACAACAATAAATTAATACATAGTGTAACATAAGTCATTAGTAAAATGACAAAATTTAGTTTTCCCAAGATAACGCCAAATGGCAGAACTTTTAAGGACTTCCGGGCTTCCGTTAGGATGAACTCACTTGCCTTGGTTGCAAAACGAAAAAAAAGAAAAGGAAAAAAAAGCGCCACCGCTCATAACGGAACATAAAAGCAAACCCCTGGTTGTTAAGATGTTCGCTTTGAAATTGCCAGGAGGACGGTGATATCTAAATACATCACATAAATACACACACTGCAGTTCCTTTATTTAGGTATTTATTTATAGTATTTTACCACTGAAATAACAACCACCAATAATCATGACATAGGCTAACGAAATATTGGATTGAAGGTTACGGAAATTATGCAAATTAAATTCTCTCTATTTTTACATTTGAATAACACTATAGAAGACAGACAGTAGTAATTAGAATAGAAGATCAAGAAAAGAGAGCCGTAATCAAGAAAGGAGTAAGACAAGGATGCAGTCTGTCGCCCATGTTGTTGAAGAAAACAAAAAAACGAATATGGAAAAGGAATCATACTCCAAGGAGAATAAATAAAACTCTACACTTTGCCGATGATATTGTAGTATTAGGGGAGAAGACTTGGAAACCATAATAAATGGCATGAACGGGGTCCTGGAGAAGGAGTTCAATATAAGGATTAATAGAGGGAAGACCAAGCTAACGGAGTGTAGTTTGGGAAACAGTGGAATAACAAAGAGTGTTCGATTGGGAAGGGATATATTGACGGAAGTTAAGGAATTCTGTTACTTGGGAATCGTAACAACTAGGGATGGTAGAAGAATAGTAAACATAAAGATTAGGATAGTAATAGAAGCCTTTGAAATGTGGTGCTATAGGAAAATGCTGAAATTAGTTGGGTCGATAGAATCACTAACCGGGAAGTTATAAACAGAATAGGGGAAGAGCGAACAATATGGAGGACGTTGACCTAGAGAAGGAATAGATTAATAAGCCACGTTTTGAGACATGAGGGTTTTGTAAAATTAGCATTAGAGGGCAGTGTGTGGAGTAAGAATAGAAGAGGGAAGCCAAGGATGGAATACGCTCGGCAGCCTAGGGAGGGAGTGGGATGTGCTAGTTATGCGGAAATGAAAAGGCTTGCACAAGATAGGTTAGCATGGAGGGTTGCATCAGACCAGTCTTAGGACTGAATACCACAACAACAAAGTCATTTCTGTTGTAATGTCTTTATTATTTTATTTAACAACAAAAAAAGGTAGGGACCTCGAAGTCTGCAAATGAAATTAACATTGATTTTTGCACATGAATTGGCAGAATTTTATTGTGTGTGACCACAACACAGTACCTGGCAATGTTTCACGGCTTCCACAGCACGCAGTTTTTCGCAAAGATGGAATTTCCTCATACATGGGCTCAATTCGTGAGCTGACGTCGCCTCGGGAGCTGATATTCTAAGGTATCGCGGGAAGCTGGAGTCTGTTACTAGCACCGACTTAGCGGAGGCGGCACGACGTGTGATTCAATCTATCCCCAACGTCGCGACCCTGATTTGGACGGTGCTCCACAGCCAGTGCTGTGTTGTGAAACGTCTGCTGGCTCGCTTGGCCAGGTCTCCGCTGCGTTGATTTGGACTAATGCGATCCCTTCTCTACGCCATAATACACTTTAATCTGACTTTCCCCACGTTCACCGCGTATTTATATTAACTCCCCACCAATGGCGGCCCGTGAGTATTTAAAGTTATGTGCTACATCACCCCAAGACATTTTAGGATGATAAATATATTAACAATACTACAACATCTACAGGGTTGTTAATACTCAAATACTCATAAAATGTTAATTTGTAATTTCGTCTCCATCACGTGTAACAGAAAATGAATTTTAAAATTATAAATATGTATAACCTTATTGCCGCAAATTCCTAACACGTCAGTATTTTTACTTACTACATATTTTACTAAAGATTGTTAATTTGAGGAAAAAGTCACATTATGGGAATATTGTATGTGGATCTTATGGCAATTTTCTCAGAATTATGAAAGTCTTCGAAATGCAGCCAGTTAAACGTTTTATATTTTTAAACTTTGAATAAACCAAATAAACCACAAGTGCATAAACGGTAATCTTTTTATTAATTCGTGAAAAACATTTACAATTGTATCCTGATGACGCTGCCCACCGCTGTGCCAGCAGTTGGTGTGCGTTTGGTAGCTCACATTATTGCCGGATATTAGGTGAGCAGGGGGTGAAACGGTAATACTGCGCATGCGCTTTTCTCATTCCAGACAACATTCTCGTGCTATGAAGAATGTAGCCAAGACATACACGAGACGGAGCGCGCTGGAAGGCGGAAAGTTTAAAGTCTTCGAAATAGAAGCAGAAATTCACACTCTTAAAATACTATTATTTTAGAGTTTCTTAAAATTACAAAACAAATAATTCCTCCTAAATTATGCACCAGCCGCCACTGCTTCCCACAGTCGTCCACTCGAACGAATACGCTTCCTCCGCCAGAGATCTATTTCCCAAAGGATATCATAAATCACTTTTCCGTTTTAAAATAATTAACAAAGTTAAAATTAACAAAATGACGACGTAGACCTCAAATGTGAATTGGCCGTCACTATATATGTATATATAGTACTATATTTCACTGGGAAAATAATTATAGAAGAATAATTTCTAAATATTGTATTTCAAAAATAATTTGAATACTGTTACTTGATTCGGAGAAAACATTACAAACTATCTTGTACTTTTTGTATTTGTCTGTGGTTTTATGTATTTGATTTACTCCCCAGTCTATGTTAATAAGCTTGTAAGTTAAAGCTGAGCGATTAACTTTTTAAAAATCTTTGATTCTTTTTCATTCTTAAATCGGCTGCAAAATAAGATATGGATTATTATTATTTTATCAGATGGCTATTTATATTATCGAGGTAAATCATAGATGTTTTGTTAGTGGTATTCATATATATATATATATATATATTTTTAAATTTCACCACAATATCATAATACTCTTATTTATCCCTACTGCAGCGCCTGTGTCTATGCAACTCGTCGAATCACAATGCCGGACAAGAATGTCATCTAGACAAAATCTTCTCTTGAAGAGTATTATTCTGTGGATATTCTAATAAAAATGCATCGAACCGCGCATTTTTTTAATCCCTATATTTATTATCTACGTTTGAAATGGGTCAGTCAGTCAGTTGGACGCCCTGTACAAAGATAAATTTACACTTAAATTAGTGTAACAATTTACAAATAATGAGATCAATGAAATTAGATTTAGTTGATAATCTGGTATTATTATAATTTATAATCATTAAAACAATGCTTAAACGAAAACCAAATAACGTCAAAAACCTTAGTTTATGAATTTATATTTGATATTATGTACGGTATGATGATATAAACGAAAGAAATAGTTGCGTTTTCAATGCATTAAGCGAAACATTTTAGAGCATTAATAATTATTAAGATAAATTTTAGGACTGAATACAAATTAAAACTTGATAATTATCGAGATTTAATGTCGATAATTATTAAGCTAGTGTTCGATAATCATTAGCTTCAAAACGTTCTACCGTGAGGTCAGATATGATCGGTGTGTATTTGGGCCGCGGTGCGTAGACATTTTGTTCTACACAATCTTTAGTAATATAGACACGTATCTTGCTGGAAACCGATTCACTTAGAAAACTGGTGATTTTCAAGCGGAGAACTATTTCAATTTTACAAATTGAAGGTTTTTAATCAGCCATTTTATAAGATATTAATTTTTGGAAAATATTATTTACATTGGATACAGTTGTATGCAACTGTAAATATGATATTTAAAAATTATAATTTTTTTATGAATTTGGCAATATTGGCTGAAAGCCAAAGTAAATAATTTATTAAGTAGTTTTCAATCATAATACTGATAAAGAACATTTGGGGACGCAATAGAAAAATTGACGTGGCTATTAAAATTAAATGATATAAATTTGGTTAAAAATGACCGTCGACTGAGAGGAAATAATGGTAACATGAAAAATATAACACGTACTGTCATTTTGCCGATTCTCTTTTTCATTGCCGAGATCACAAATGACGAGTTCTGCAATTGAATTATCACGCTCAATGAAACAGTGTGTTGGATCGAATTAATCCCCATGTGGCCGAATCGGCCCATGGACATTTTATTGGGCAAATAGCGTTCGTATTTTACCAGCAAATCGTAATATTCTTGAATATTCTCTTTCACTTCCCGTTTCACTAGCAGAATAATTAATGGGGACGTATTTTAAGTGTCTGTGGATCACGTGTCATTTACTGTTCTGGGCAATGAATTGTCATTTTTGTTCTTCATTTCATCACATTTTCCCCATATCATTTTCTTCTTGTTGTACATCCTCAATTGTTTATTGAAACTCGGAAACTTTCAAATTAGATTTTACTGTGCTTATTTTTAACAGTCACTCATTCCTGCTTCCATATTTTTTTCTAAATGTTTTATACCTTAATGACTTTTATAAGTGTTCTGATTGGAATTGATAATAAATTTTTAGAGCTTTACTAATTCTCACATTTGGATCTAACGTATTGTAATATTTAAATAATCTGGTTTCTCTAAAAATTCGCCGAAGTTGGATACCAAATTTTAATATTAAATACGTAGGGAATCAAAATGTATGTTTTTGAGTTTGGATTCGAGTTAGTGTTATACTCTTTTCTCTTGCTGGAAGAAATCTTCTGAGGAAAAAATATTACAGTTAATACAATTTTTGATAAAAAGTAATACAAATAAAAATAATATTAAATCATCAAATCAATAAACGTCTGATATTAAAAATGAAAATAAAATAATTTCCGACCGGTTTTTTCAGACAGTTTTTATTTTTTATCAAACGTTTCGTCGCATATTCGCACCTTCCTTACAATCTGTGAAATACATATTTAAATTTGAATATAAACTGATACATAGCCATCCATAACTAACAACTCACAAAATTGTTACATCCAATTATTAACATTTTTATGTTTATTGTTAATAATTGGATGTAACAATAATTTTGGGTTGTTAGTCAATTACCTTTATATATACGTTTGGCTATGTATAAGTTTATATTCAAATGTAAATATGTATTTCACAGAGTGTAAGGAGGTAAAGCTGAAGAAGGTGCGAAAATGCGCCGAAACGTTGTTTGATTAAAAAAATAAAAATTGTCTAAAAATAATAAATACAAACTATAATCCTAATTATTTCAGCGATATGGGGGGGAGGGTGGCGGACAATATGTGAACCTCCAGTTAAACGATAAGGTGAGGTTTCGAATAATAATTTGGCACAAAATGATTGAGACGGTTTACAGTATTTAAATTTGGCAAAATTATAAACTATTTGATTTTGTTGTTACATTTTCATGTTTAGAATTGTTTATTATTATAGAAAAGAAACAAATATGTGAAAAATAAAATTGAAATTATGGCATACTATAGAAAAAATGAAAGCAGGCTATAGTACTACTTTTTTTACAAAGAAGTATGGTTTATTGGAAATGCATTTAGGAATTGGCAGCCGTTTATATGTTAAACGGCAAAAATTACCGACCTCCTGGGGTGTAATAGGCAGTGTGTCTGCCTCGCAACAGAGAGGTCCCCGGGTTCGAATCCCGGCGAGGGCAATGTTTATCATCCTTGAGACTCGCCATCCAAATTGTAAATATGGGTTCGAATCCCGGAAAGGGATGTTATGTGCTATATCACACATCTTCATCATCCTCTGGGACTCACCATCCCAGTTGTAAACACTGCCACCGATTTAGGCCACGCCTGATCCTCAAGGATCGGAGCGATGGCAATAAAAACCACATAAATATTAAATCGATTCAATTTCATTATATCTACAAACCGTTCTAGATAATTAGTTGTTCTGTGAATAACTTATTCAGTGTTTAACGCTAATCATTCAAATTTACTAGGAAACTGTTTCGGACAAAGTCTTGGCCCTTAAGTAATGACCTGTACATATTTAGCAATTTATTTAAGTGGCTCTAAGGTAGGAGCCTTATGCAAGTCAGGCTACAAGGAAGTCTTCGAATACGTTCCTTACACGGTGTTATTCGAAAGTTTAATGACGTAAGTGTAACGTGCGAGAAACCCGCATTAGCATCATTAGAGCGGTCCATTAGTGTAATATTAAGCTACTATAGACTGAGAGCCTGGAAACGATTTCAGTTAAACGTCGCAAAGTTTGTTATTCGAGTTCCCGGGACATGGTTTTGTGAGAATTCTCAGAATGCGGCTGAGAATTGCGAGAAACGAAAAAGAGACGCAACGCTTTGTGCGCTTTTAAAGTAAGAGAAAAGTTTGCCGGTAAGTGTTTCACTGAGACGCAGCCACTTGGCATTATTGAAGATGCCATGAAGTTGACGGTACAAGTTAACCTATTTAAACATAGAACTTGTGTCGTGTAGTAAACAACAAAAAAAATACTCCAAATCTAAATGCAAACGACCAAGCCGACATTATTCTATAACCAGGTTTCTATGTGTTATGATAATCAGTCCTAATACGAGTCTGATGCAACCCTCTATGCAAATCTATCATGCGCAAGAATTTTCACTTTTACATAGCTACCACATTCCACACCCTCCCTAATCTGCTTAGCGAATTCCATCAGTGGCCTCCCTCTTCTCTTCTTATTCCACACGCTTTTAAACGTGGCCTATTAAACTATCCCTTCTATTCCCTCTTCCCCTATCCTGCTTAGAACTTCTTGCTTAGTTACCCTATCCACCCATTCGATTTTCAGCATTCTCCTATAGCAAAACATTTCGAAAGCTTCTATTTTTCTGTCTGCAACTCCTATCGTCCATCCACGATTCGCACCCATATAACGCCACACTTCATACGAACATTTTTAATAACGATTTCCTAGTATTCATACTTACATTAGCCATAAGTAAAATTTTTTTACGATGCCTTCCATGCCTGTTCTATCCTAATCTTTATGTATACTTGCTTTTACAATCCCTAGTTATTATGCTGCCCAAGTAGCACAATTCCTTGACTTCCTTCAAAATATCCTTTCACAGTCTAACACACTTTGTCATTCCACTATTTCCGTTGCTACACTCAATCACCTTGGGATTTCCTCTGCTGTTATACTCTTTCTCCAGGATCACGTTAATGCCATTTATTATGTTTTCCAATCTTATTCTGACTCCCCTAATACCACAATATCATCGGCAAACCTTGGGGATTTTATTTCTTCTTTTTGTGGTTTGATTCTGTTTCCATAATCCGTTGTAACGTTCTTCATCGCCTGTTCTATATATAAGTTTAACAGAATGGGCGACAGACTGCATCCTAGTGTAACTCCTTTATTGATTTCTGCATTCTTTTCTTGTCCCTCAATTCTAATTCTTGCTGATTGCCTTCTGTAGAGGTTACGGATAACTGTTCTTTCTCGATATTTTATTCCTGTCATCTTCAAAATCCTTAATAGTTTGTTCCAGTGTGCATCATCAAACACTTTTTCTAAATCTACAATGCCATGAACGTAGGCCTTTTTTTTCTTATCCTGTCTTCTAAAATTAGACGCAGATTCAATATTATTTCGCTTGTCCCTACATTCTTCCTAAACCAAACTGACACTTTCCTACCTCGCATTCTATTTGTCGTTCCATCCTCCTATACTATATTCGTTAATATTTTGCTCACTAATTGTTAGTCTTCGTCCTCGTATTCGTCCTGTTTCGTAGATTTCGCAAACTATCCTGAACAGCCATGATATTGCTTCTTCGCCCGATGATCCTATCAACTCCTCTGGAATGTTATCAATTCCTGGCGCTTTACAATTGCTCCGATCTGTTGTCAGCGCCTTGTCAAACGTCGACCTTAAAATTTTGTCCCCCAACTCTTCATCACTTCTTCTATTACTGACTGATCTAGATTTCCACAGTGACACAGATCTTCTAGATATTCCTTCCATCTTTCCGCCTTTCCTTCATTATATAGAATTGGCTTCCCATCTGCTTTCCTCATGTTCTCGTCTCTGAATGTTTCTCCGACTTTCCTATAAGCTGAGTTTATTTTCCCTTTCACTATGAAATCTTCAACCGCTTTGTTTTTCACTTAGAGCCAAGCATCTTGGCTGCTTTGCCCTTCATATCTATCTCATTCTTCAGGCGTCTGTACTGCTCTTTACCATTTTCATCTCTTGTATTTTCATATTTACGCCTTTCATCACTCATTTGTATTAGTTATTGTGTTATCCACGTTTTCGTACTGGTATGAATTATTTCTTCCTCCTTTCTATATTCTGCAGTAAATGTAAGATTTGTATTAAATATACAAGTAGATACATTTTAAAGTTAATGTACTGCACTCTAATATATTCAAATTATTTCGTAAATCCGAATTATTTACTTTGAAAAATAAATCAGGTTTTTAATAAATCTTTTCTTGTTTATATTCGTTCTAGGATATTGTCGTTTCGAAATCTGCTATAGTGTATTGGAGAATATTTTTTCCTAAATTGTCACTTTATTTCGGCTGTAAATATTTATGTCTACACTTTTTAGTATTTCTTTCAAACACTTTCGGGCGAATCAGATTTGCTCCAATATTTACCTTATTTTTCAATGTTCCGTCTCTTGTCGTTTCCTAAGCATTCACAATATTATACATTTTTAATCACCAACTTTGATAAATATATTTTTATAATGAAGTTGAAATAAATTGCAATTAGATTAGATTTCGCAAATTATAGAACTGACTTCTCGGAGTGAAATTTTCTAAAAGAACATTTCCTTTTGTTATCACATAGTTGATGTTTAAATTTATATTCTGTGTGGTTTTATTAAGTAATATTAGTACTTTCCTATACCTTTGCATTTAATAACGCGATTTTGGAATATATTTACGTATCATGCATAACAAGATCCGGAAATGTAAATTCCTTGCTGTCTGTCACAGTAAACTAGTTCCACTTTCACAAGAAAACGGTCGGACCGATTTCCTTGAAACTTAATATTGCTGTCACGTAAAGGGGTAAAATTGACGTAAGCGATATCAAACTTCTATTATAAATCTAGAGATTACGTTGCGGAAGCTTCAAAGCTTGGATTTTGGTTCCTTTTTTTACAAGAAAAGTCTGACATTTCGATGGGGGCGTAAGACGACTTGTACAGGAATGTGCAGCTACCGTGCGCCATATGTTTGACAACTTTCCAAAACAAATTTTAAGTACTTTGGTAAGAGATAAGTTTTCTTACTGAAGTCGGTAATCTTAAAATCTTATCCACCATTTGAAAATATTAAAAATTAAGTTTCAACCAACGATTTTTAGTCTAGAATTTATATAATAAAATATATGTATATTTATTTGTATGTCGTGTTTGTATATTGTTCATAGGAAATTAAACGCGTGGATCAATTTCGAACGAATTTGGGGGAGGGGGGGCGAGAAGCGGGGAGGAGACTCCTTAGTGCGGGGGTCGACGGGGGGGGGGGGATGAGAATTTAAGACACGGAGAAACGGCAGATCTTTGTTATATGAGTCGCAAAGTATAATTCTGACATTCAACAAGTTGGTAGTTCAACCTCTTGGAGTAGGGAATCAAGGGACATAATGTTCTGCGTAGACTCTTAAACACTCGGAGCAATTTTTACCAAACATTATTATTATTATTATTAATTATTTAGAACGTAATTAGCCTGTTTCCTTGTACATCTATAACAGGCCTTATCTTCATGAACTCGCAAAAATTTATTACAGAAATTTCTTCTTTTATATATTTAACATTAATACTTGCTAATTAACTAAAAACTAGAGGTATGATGGGACGTGAAGGGGGGTAGGAGGAGGTAGATCACAGCTGTATGAATATGGGAGGGAAGAAAGAGCGGGCACTCTAATATGAAGGGAGAGGAAAAATGATAAGTAGTAGCTGCTTCCATCCTTTTTTTTACATTGAATAGAATTTACAGTCTAAGATATTACATTCTTTTTAATTAATATTTTTTCGTTCAGCGATTTTTTATTTTTTTAAACATCAAATTTGGAAGCATTTGTCTGCAGGGGGTCTGTAGAGCAGACTATGTTTTGTGCAGAACGCTCATCCTGCATGAGTTCTACCAGTATTACTGCGTGGAGAAGCAGGAGGTCAGCCATCGCTCTATGCTGGTCTCCTGACCTTCCCTTTGGAGGCAGGAGACAGCCTTTCAATGTTTTGCTTCCTCCTTCCTTCCTGCGTCTCCACTTCTCTAGCACAGGTTGTACTTCAAGCTCCGGAAATCCGGAACAAACACTGGACATATGTTATTTACTATTATCCAAGACACAAAATCAAAAAAGACGAGAAAAAATTACAAAAGGAATCATATCTGATACCAGCCGTTCCCTTACAGGAAATTAGTTTGATAGCACAATATAGACTTACTGGAAACCTGAAGCTGAATTTAAGCTACAACAAAATATTTTATGAAATTGTACCCTTTGTAATCTGATAAAATACGAAGCACTTCAACATATTTTGCTACAATGCAAGAGTAAGCTTGTTCCAAAATCAAACGCATTTTATACCCGTTGCCTTGGTAAACCACTTTTTAGAGGAATTCCACGAAATATTTTCCTAATAGAATTTATCGACTGAGAAAATACTAATGTATTACCGTCCATTATTAGTCAGAAACATCCGTCGTGAAGTAGAGTACATTTCTGTTAGCATTAATGGTGATGGGAACCCGGTAGACGGCGTTACTATTGTGTTCTTAGGAGATTGTTGAGGTAATAGGAGCAGTTGTGCAGCTTTCATAATGATCCAGCTCATTGTGCCCCGCTACTTTCAGCTGAATTGGAGATTCTTGAGGAAGCGTTCCATTTTGTCGTACGTGTAGCTTTAAGAGTAGATGCCTGGAAAGATTTTGTTCGGCGTCAGTTCGGCCTCCATTGAGCCACATTGCAGCTTCGTAGCACGCATTGTATTGAATGCCATTGTAACCGAATGAATATTGGCTATGCGCGTAAGAGCTTAGGGAATTCCTGCAGGGCTTAAAAGCATCAAATGTACGGGAGAACTAGTAGCACAGTAATAGTTCGAATCAAAATAAAATCATTAAACGGGTCTCTATTAAATACGCGGATTCCGGCAGTGACTTCCATAGTCTAATGAACAATATTGCTATTAAACAGAACAAAATGAATTTCACATCTAAGACATAAATTATTGATTTTGTGGAGACATTGTTAAACATACACGAAAAGATAATAAAGATGCAGAGTATTCAGTACGCGTGACAGAATTGTATAGGAAATAAACAAATAAAAGATCATGAGTTTTTTCACTCGTAATTAAAATGCATTCAACACGGAAATAATGAAGGACTCCAAACTACGATTTGTGTCTGTTCGTATATGAAGAAGAAAGAAACAATGCATAAAGGTTTTCATGTATGATCCACTTTATACACAGCTGTGTTACTGTTACGTACAAAAACTATTTAGACACATCAGAATTATTCATTATCTTTTACATCAGTTTCGTATTTATAGCCTGTGAATTTCATGTCCTTCCGCAAATCCACATTACAAAATTTCGTGAACCATGTTTCCCTGTATTATGATTTCTATATAAAAACTAGCTGGGGACCCGGCGTTGCCCGTTTATTTATTTATATTATACCGGCACATTACTGAATTCTTGGTCAACACATCATTAAACCGACATCGAAAAGTCACAATATGAACCTCAAATATACTCCCAGTAAGTCGATAGTCAAAAATACTCCCGGTAAAATAGCAGGGCTAAAAATATTTTCAGTACTCTAACAGAATAAAAATCCTCCCCCACTTAAGAGAATTTTTTTACTTAAATCTTATATTAAACGTCATAATGAAACACAGCGACTCGTATTACACCGGTTTCGACACCAAACTCGATAGTTTCCTTGTTATTTTCATATGACTCATTTCCACGCTGAAATGGGTTGAAATTATACACATCAATTAATTGACATCAAGATTTTTTCGATTCAAATATGAGCCTTAATTACATATAAAAATTCCGCTAATTCCAACCACCTCCCCCAGGGGTGGTCTCCGTTTCTTATCTAAGTTTTTAGTTTTGGGTCTCGAGTACTACGGAAAAAAACTTGTTCTGTCCTTTAAATGTTATACTCAGAAGTGTGTTTTACCTCGTGCCGCCCCCTGTTAGGGAATGAACTACAATTTAATTCCAATACTAAACGCCAGAATCAAACACAAGCAGCGATTTCGATACCAAGCTTAACTGTTTTATTTTTATTTTCATATGACGACTTCTACACCCCGACTCCTGTAAATACTCCCCTTAGACGATGAATGGGGTTGAAATTATACACAAATCCAGCGAAAACGCTATAAAATTAATTGACCCAGAAACTATATACTAGAAGAAAATAACTGCAGTCTACGGCCAGTCCACCGCACCTCCACCCCGCCCCCAAGTGGTTGTAGCCGTGTATTTCCTTAATTGTGTTGAGTTCAGTCGCCAAGGACACATGTTCAAGATTTGGTCACAAATGTTCCATTCTTTAAAGATAGTATGCGAAAGTTCTTAGGGTATGAACTGTAACTGAAATTGCTTTTTTATGCCACAATTAAACTCAGCAGCTCACACTTAACCGATTTAGAGTCCAATATTGATATTTTTATGGTTATTTTGATGTATTGCTCCTCCACCCCTACCCCTAAGATTTCTCGGGTGCAATGAACACGTGTACCAAAGTTGGTAGAAATTGGGCCATTCGTTAAGATTTGTATGCCGAACATATATACAGATAGACACACACACACGCATACAGGCAAATTTATTATAGATATTATATCTATCAACACAACGGTGCAAGTAAAATCTACGAGATTACTAAGGAAGAAAATATAAATATGTCGAATCAAACGTTGATCCTTAATTTCATTAAAAACTATTATATAAATACAAGGTAAGCCTTTATAAATATGTAGCTGGATGCCCACCGATGACCGCGAATTCATTTATATTAGTCCACTACAGTACTTAATTTGACAATATTGCCTTTGTCAACAGGTAATTAAACCACAGCATGACTGTCTAATTTTTGGGAATTTATCTTTTCACGCTCCCTTCTTTATGACAGCTGAATTTCATCACAACCGCAGCTAGTAAAGAAATCTACTGGTACCTTAAATAAGCACGTACAGAAATATACAGAGACAGTCAAATATATTTATATGATCCTTAAACCATTTCTTCGGTCTGATTAGCGTGGAATAATGTGTTTAGATGTATGTATATTCTCTACGAAAAGAAAAATTGAGTGCGAGCAGCCATATTTTTTTTATATAACGTTCCTCAATAATTCACACTGAAACATTTAGGATATTTATTAACTAATTCCAAAGTATCATTATTTAAATAAAGTGTTAGATAAATTTAAGCATTATTTCATGTTTAACAGTAATTTAATAATCTCGTTTCACAGGCTACCTGAGGTCATAAACTGTCCTGTTGGAAGTTTTATGTCTTTACGGTAGGGTCCATTTTGGCCTAGAACCGGTGGGGTGAGGGCGAGGGGGAGGAAGGAGTCTAATTCTTCGAAAGATCAGCGGAAACCTTCTCTGGAATGAACACTACATTACACCAAAATTTCATGGTAATCGGATGAATGGAATAGGAACGCACAAGGGACAAACGAAGTCGCAGAACAGATGATTGATCCGCGACCCTGAACGTAGTTCCAAACATTTTACATTTGGTTGTGGGCGAATTACCACGAACGTATTTGAAATTGTAAACCATTTACACAATACGGGGCGCGTGAGTCGTTTCAACAAGTGAGTGTACCGAATATACAAGGTATAATATTCATAATTTACAAACAAAGCAGTAATATTTTTCACCCCCTTAAGGCACCAGAAATTTCTACGACCCCGTTATTGTACAGGGATTATTCTCCACTTCTTTTAGGTAAAGGTAGCTGTTTTAACTACGTCAAGGTACGTTGGAGTCCCTTAGGGTAGGCGAGAATATTTTTATCTCCCTTAATATACAGGGGCTGTTCTTTATTTCTTTAATGTTCGCGTGTATGTTCGACCCTCTTAGGGTATCAAGAAAATTTTTAATACGGGAATACTTTTTATTCTCTGAATTCGCCTGGAAAGTTTTAGTCCCTAAAGGTAGGCTGGTAATTTAATGGACCGGGATAATGATTGATTCAGTTAAATCGGCATAGGCCGGGTTTTACCATCAAAGCGTTAATGGTCCGAATGAAGTAATAGTCTCGATGTCAATTAAATCACGTGTTGACAAATTAAATAGTGTGGATTCAATTAATTTTCGGGAAGAATGTAAATAACAACATAGTTTTCTGACTTTAAAATTTACAATAAATAAAAAGACGGCCAAAACGTCAGCATTAAATATGTCACTATTTATTCACAAAAGCGACGTTTCAGCTACATTTTCAGACATCCTCGGGCTTTCTGCAAACATAATATTACAATAAATTAAATACGAGTTCTATGTTACAATTTTTTAATTCATATATAAAAACATGGTTAAAAACCTACAATACATCGTATTTACTCCTTGACTCTCTCAGCCGAAAAGATTATTGAATTTACATTTAAAGACTGGTGTCTTGCATAAAAACTTGTAACGTTGACCTCATATTTAATTTATTGTAATATTGTTTGTAGTAAGCATGAGGAAGACTCAAAATGGAGATGAAACGTCGCTTTTGGGAATAAATAGTGATATATTTAATGCTAACTTTTTGGCCGTCTTTTTATTGTAAAAAATATAAATAAACACCCGGGAAACTTAAAAATATAATTCACTGATCTGCTTGTTTTTAACTTCAAGAAATGAATGGAAACCAAATAAATATTTTTTGAGTGAACTGTGGAATGAATGAAACCCATCCACTCCCATGTGGGGGAACATAACTTATATAAATTGGATTATTAGATATAGTGCTGCAATTTTGATGATCCTTGAAGATATAATAGGTCAATTGGATGACTTTCAAACGTAGTGTTTTTCCATTCCAGGTGAAGCTATTGTCAAGTCAATAGTTGGTCAGCCATAGCCTAGTCTGAAAGATAAGTGCAATTTCATTGCATCTATGATCATAATTTAAGAGAACACTTAATAAATTTATCGTTCTGTCTGTGCTAGTTAAATGTCTTTAGTACTTGATGTCGGCTATTTATTCTGTCCATTAACTGAAATGCTTCTCACAATTTATTTGTACTGAATCCTTCAATAAATCCAAACATTTTGTGCCTAAGAAAATAACTAGCAATGCAAAAGTCATTATCCACAAGAGTGTTTTAAGGAAAAAGAAATTCAGTCTGTAAACACAGATTTGAGAACCTGAAACAAAGTGGCGACGATTCATGTGTGTATTAAGCCCATAAGATTGTTCTGATCGTAAAGTTTTTACAACTTGTAGGAAGAGATTTCAAAAATCCTGAAATTATTCGGATGACTGCTGAAACCACACTAGATTGAACACTAAATAATTATAGTAAATTGACCATAAGGTAAAACAAGCCCTTACGATTTGAAAAAATATTTTCCGTTCACAAAAGAAAATCGATGATGTTTATACTCATACATGTTAGATATTTTTAGTGGGTCATGTAAATTTGATAATAAAAAACTGAAAGCCAAAATCACGGCTTCTCCCGACATACATATCAAATCGAGTTTCTCATAAAACCATACAACCATTGCTTACGTGCTGTATAGATTAAAATCACGAACTTGGTAACAAGAAGTGAGCGCCCATTACTGAATGCAACCCACAAACCACCATATTTATTCGAATCAAAATGGTTATGAATGACAATGGCGCCTACTAAAGCAAAGTGTTGAACCAGTACAGCACTTTTATCAGTTTATGGTATAATACTAATTTGAATCTAAAAGTAGAGTGAAAAAATCTAAATTTAGCAGAATAAAATTTACCTTTAAATGAAAAATTGTAACAGTAGCGGACTATACTTTTCGTTTATACTAATTATATATAAAATATTATTTATGACAATATGTATCATTAAATTATATTTGAATTTAAAGATCCCAGAAAATGTTTAAAATCAATAATAATTTTTTGTTTACAATACTCAACAAAACTATAGATATGTCAAATGTTTTTTGTCTCTGACCAGATACGCAAATGTGGATAAAATATAATAAATTTTCCTACGCTTGTAAATGGATAGATTTATCAAAATTTTAAGTTTTAATATTTATTATCGATTGACAGTAATTAATATTTCTATATATTTTTGATACAAATATTTCCTTTCCGAATCATAGTTTAAAAATTCAAATTCACTTAATTGCGACGTACCAACATTATGCATCTATTTTTAAAATGCATGCATGATGGTATTTTTCTGGAAGTTCAACTTAGCATTCAAGAATAGACGCTCAATTTTAGTGACGAGGTGAAGGACAATGTTATTACCACTGAAATATATGTATTATGAATCAATCTGCATATAGTCACACATGTAATGTTGCAAACATCTGACGAACACCATGGATTAATAACGAGAATATCCATTGTATCCGATATCACATATTACTTCTGTCACATCTTCACGGCAATAAAAACATTAGATGACAGGTGGTTGAAAACTTCCGAGATTTTAAAAGCGCTCAACGTAGCTTTATTGATCTTATATCATCTTACCTGAATAACAGGAAACCGTGTATGTGCTACAACAATGGCTTCAGTTAGAAATCTATCAGGGTGGCACAGACACACTCCTGCCTAATAACCTATTTACATACTACATTAGTTTGAGGTCACATCAAATACTGTTCTTTATCCAGGTGACAAAGTAATCAGTGGAAACAAAAATTATCTTGTTGTATGAAATAGATAACGTTATTTGGTCCAAGTTGTGGTTAGCACAATGTTAAATTTTTTTAAAAGTTGGATTTTTCGATATATTAGTTCATTTAATTAAAGCTCTTGGAGATATATATATAGGATCTATATATGCAGAGAGAATAATTTTTCATGAGAGAAAAAGTACACCGAAATAGAAAATAGGTATAAGTACGCGCGCCACTCACCGCAACCAACCCGTACGTTGTTCATCTGTGACTTCAACTCTCACTGCCGTGGCAATACGCGCCTTTAGGTTCTGTTATTAGCTATAGTTGAGGTTGTGAGACGTTAATCAACATGGAGTACGAATTAATTGAACATGTCTTTTTCAATAAAATTTTATTAGTTTCCAATTTGTTTGTATTCAGTTCCGACCCTAACGGATAATCCTTTACCTGCGCATAAAATTCTACCTCTGCACATCAGTTTGTTGGGTTAGATTTTTTATGGACTTGTATACGGTATGTTTTTTTTAAACAAATTAACTATGAAACTAGTGAAAAATAAATATTATTTTACAAGGACCTATTTCACTATTCCAATGGAAGTGTCGACACCTTAATTGTAATTTAAAGAATATTTTTCAGTCTATTTAAACATTTCCTTTGTGTTGATGGGAAAATGTCGTTATACTTACACTCGAGTGAGCGACTCCAGCACCATAAGCGGATGAGGTTCAGAAAATCTGCTCCCACGGCCACCAGAAAGCATAGAATTTCACCGAGCGGGAGAATACTCAACAGCAACCCGACTTCCTTAAATATTAATGAAATTCTGTGATAAGAAACGAATTCGATACGTTTTGCTACTCAGGAATTTGATGCTTGATCCTATCCATTAAAATAATTCTAATCTTTCAATTGAAATGACAATTTATAACAAAACGATTTCGATATTATTATTATTTGTTCAAAAGCTTTGTATTTGGATACTGGAAAGGGTTCGTTGCTACGGAACATTTTAATAGTTTGAAATTAAAGTTCAATTTCTACGGTTTCACGTGTTCATTTATTTTTTGAGCAGTTTACACATTTATTAGAATCTGAGATCTTTCACCGATAGGGAGATATTACACATGTAAATACGTAGAAAAAATTCCCTATCTTCAAAATATTTATGAAAATTTCTACTTACATATTCGTCTTCAATATTCGAATAGTGATAGTATGGATTCTTAAAAAAATTAATGCATTAAAAAATACTGCATGACGCTTCCTCCACTCCTTATGGGCCTCTTCTGACCTGAACTAAATGTTATAACAGTTAAATGAAATATTGTTGATGAGACAAATTATGAGAAACCAAAATTGAAATATTAAAGTTACTTATAAAATATACAGTTGAATTTTTATCTCAATTGAAACATTTAATTTTACTTATTTAACTGTTAAAAAATATAAAACAGTGGTATCATTTAAAATTAACCCAATCTTCCAATTTAAATGAAAAATGTATCTATATATCATAAATTTTGTTTTCAAGATTTAACTAATTTTTTTTGTTACTTATTGACGAACATACAGTAGGTAAACAGTTCCTTCAACAAAAATATAAAAGCTCTAATCAATTAAAGAAACATATTTTAAATTTGTATTTTTATAATTATATTATTTAAATATTATTTGGAGATCATTAAAACTATGAAATTGCCGCGTGCAAATTTATAAATATAATACTGTACTATTTTATAGTGAATTTACTCCTGTTATATTTATATTCTATATTATTGTTCGTGTTACAACCCTGTCATACCCTTGGCCGACCAGTAGAACTGCTAAACTGTTATCTTGCATGACACATTCTGGATTTCTTGGAGCGGCACGTGGTTTTACTTTATATAGATGTACAGTTATATTTTATATCTTTTACTGAAAAGAAGTTATAAAAAAGTAAAAATCAGAACTATTTTAATTTATACAAAAAATAGACATTCGATAGTTTAAAAGACAATGATCTAGAATAAGCTTAATTTTTTTAATGAGACTTGTTACTTCCCGACAACGATACACTTACAACATTGACTGACCCACTTTCCCAAAAACTCATTGACCACCTCTTCGTTGCGGACGTTTTTGGACTCTGGTTGAGAATATTGAACCCAAGACCTAATCTTTCATAGTTTTCTTTCAATTATGTACACACTTACTGTTGTTGTGTTAATTCTTTCGGGACCGATCTTGAACCTGTTTTACTGTACTTGAACTTGTTAGTGACAACGTTATGAACCTGTCAACGCTTACTGCAATTATTTTTGTTATATCTTCAAGTGTAATTCTTCCATCTTCAATGCGGCTTTCAAGGAGTTGAAACTTCTCCTGTCCGGCCAGGACGTTGTGCGTCAGTCACAGGTGGTTAGATAGTCTTTGAAATGTTCTTCTACTCGGTTATAAAAATTTCCTCGTTTCGTACAAATTTCACCGTACTGTAAATTCATTCCAGAAAATCTTTAATCTATTTATACCTTCAGAAAGCAAAACTCGATTCACTGAACGTAGTTCAACTAATGTGCAAAATTCAAGCAGACATGCCATCGTTAAATGTAATTTTGAAGTTATAAATAAAACAATTTTTATCCATGATATGTTCTCAGCTTTTTTTTAACGATACAAATATATAAAGTACCAAACGCCTCCAACAAAATGTCAGTTTTCGACATGAATTCATTCTTTAAAACGTTTTTTACCAAATTTTATTTTTCCTTCTGTGTTATCTTAGGTTTTAGGATAAAAATAGGACACCAAATTTTTAGAATTAAAATAAAAAACTGATATTTTATTGATAAATTTCATGGTCCCCATTTGGGGCCGACGGTTAATGGTGTCATAATTTTGTACTATATTATATTTTTATAATATGTAATATAATAATTGCTGTAATACTGTATGTTTATACTTAAACAAAATAAAATAATTATTAACTAATAAATTCAATACATAAAAATTACATGCTATGCCACTCTTTTACACATTCCACATGTAATCCTACATCACATTTATACATTTATATCATCGTCTGACAAACCATCCACATCATCAGGTGGCAACATTCATCTATGTAATTCTCTAGATCCTTAATTATAAAAATCTTTAACTACCCATAATGACACTCATACAAACGAAAATTCAGTTCATATACCTACTATAATACATGATATTTACTGTGAGCCCCAATTGGGGCTCGTTTTAATTTTTATAATAAAAAACTTAATACGTTCTTTTAAATTAAATTTATGAATACCTTACTTATAAAACACGCATGTATTACGTATAAATGAAAAAAAATTCTGTCATTTAACGTTAAAAATCGCACACAAATTTGATAAATAATACATCGAGCAACTTACGAGTAAAACTTAACTTCAAGAACTAATATCTACTTAAAATAATAACGAAAAGTTGCTAAATTTATCCCTACGTAAAGAAGCGAACTTTCTTAACGACACCCAACGTCAAAATATATTACAACTATCAAATTGGTGTAGCTAGCAGAGTAAAAAGCAACGATCCCCAAATGGGGCCCACGGTAAAAAAACGGGTTAATTATTTGTCTCGGGTATTTAAAAAAATTTTTCGTTGAACGATCTAGCGTCTGAACCATAATAACTTTCAATAAATCAAATAATAAAGGCAATCAAATTTAAAAGTCAAATCTAAATGTATATTTCAATTTTTATATGAATTCAGTTTTACTCATTAAATTATAAAAGAAATATTAAACCGTGGTATGATGTAGAGTTGTCTATGGACGATCTTTAAAACAAGAAATGGAGTACAATAAATGTTGGTCCGGAAATAATATATAGAAACACCTACTTTCTGAGATATGTACACTTGTTCATTGGACAGGTTCAACCTGACGTCTAGATTTAGATTTATTGTTGTTTCCATTAATCCTCGATTGAGGAAATAGGATACGTCATACATTAAAAATGAACAAAATAAAGTACATAATTAAAGACAAATAATCTTAAAATAAATTAATAAAAGAAAATGTATATAGACAAAAGTCAATATAAACACAACACGGACACACGATGTCACTCACACACTGGGAAACACAAACAAGCACACACTGAGGAAGACGCAATGGAGTTTTAACTACTTGGAGCTCTGCGTCCAGGAAACTGTCCTTCCGTCGTAGCTCCAGGCAATACATGAAACAAACAAACAAAAGAGCAGAAAAAACCGAATAGAAATTTTAAGATATGTGATGTGCTATTTTATAAGGCAGCTCATTCAACACTTTTTGCAGGAACCTTGATTTAAATACTAGAAGGACGATTAAGAAAATCCTGTACCGAGTAAAACGCGCCATTTAAAAGAATAGTTTTACTCTGCTTCACGAAGCTCTTGTAGGTACTATTTTTAACCTCTGGCGGAACGCTGTTGTATAAAATTATTCCGGTATTGTGAATACTTTTCTGGTGTAGAGCAAGGCGATGCTTGTCCGACCTTAGAGCTGAACGATTTCTGGTCTCGTATTCATGAAACTCGCCATTTGTTTGAAACAAATTAGTGTTTAGCTTTACAAACTTTAATATTTCATAAATATATACGCTTGGTAAAGTAAGTATTTGAAAACTTTTGAAGAAAGATTTGCAACTCGATCTAGAATTCGTGCTAGAAAGAAATCTAATTGCACGCTTTTGCAAGCAACTTAAATATTTCATTACTCCTGGAGCAGTTTCCCCAATTAGAGATGCCATAGCTCATAATTGAATGAAAATACGCGAAATAAAACATTTTGACGTACTTTTTGTCAATGTGTTGCATTAGTGTTCTCAGAGAATAACAAGCTGACACTTGCTATAGGAGGTGCATAATACACTTCTGTAGTATTTGTTCGCATGGCACAATCTCCAAAAAATGGGCAATATGTTAACTATAAATTGATATAATGAGCCCCATTTAATATTTGTTGTAGGCTCTAGGGTCCTAGTAATTTATCACTAAGAACACCTGCCGATATGTTGATGGAAGAATGATGTTGGTGTCCTTTTTCTAGGAATTCTCATTTGACCAAACGTACTGGTTATGAAAGCTCACAACACAATCTTTTGTGAACCCTGCCTCGTTGCTAAATAAAGTATTCGACGAAAACAGTGGAACTACAGCACATTTCTACTACATTGACATAACTAGAATCTGCTACGATGTTCTTCTGGCCTTAGTGTCTAGTCTCGCTGAAGATGGTGTGAATTCATTCATCAGTTGTTCATGTTGTACTACTCAGACCAGAGGATGAGTCACGTCTTCTACTGCTGCCAATCGCCGCACACTGGTTCCAGGTCTGTGGGAGAACCTGTGTCCGTAAGACATATTCAAAACCGAACGTGTTCAGCCACTGTGGATAAGTGTAAAGGTGATGGAATTCAAGTCAAAGGGAGGAGAAATGTTTCAATTGAAGCTCCGGTAAAGAGAAAAAGCTAAATTTATAAGAAATTCAAACTAAACAATGCCCATTCTTCACCGAATTCCTAGAAATTAAGTTGTGTAGAATGTGATTAGTAAATTGAAGGTGAGCCTAGCTTACGTTAACAGGAATGGAGATATGTTGAATCGGTCCTCGGGACGTCGACTCGGACTAGCTCAGTGGTAGCGTTACCGCCCGAAAAGCACGACGTCCTAGGTCGGGTCACAATTTTTTCATTCTTGTCTTTTTTCTAAATTTATCCATACGCTCTGTATCCGAGCTTAATTGAAGCACTTCTTCCTAAATGAAAAATTAATCTACATATTACATATTTGACTTTAAGTTTCACCTACATTCTTCTTATTTTTTGACTTCTTGAAGGCGATTATACCACAGGTTAAAAGTTCCTTCACCTAGAAACTTTATTAAAATTTTGAAGAAAGTGAAATATAGTTTTTCCATATCTGATTGATTAAACATCTAATTCAGTAAAGTGTGATTAAGGCAGGACAAATTACACGACCAGGTTGGGAATCGAACCCGTTGCCTCCACTCCATTCTACCTACCCGAGTCGATTGCGCATACCGTTCATTCCTCCCTATACACCTGATCGAATGCCAACTACCATTTACGAATCTCAATTTCATCATGGCCTGAAATTTCAGAGTCGTTGACGTAATTGCTTTAGAGTTAAATTCTGGTAAAGAAGTATTTGTATTTTAAAAAGAAAACCATAGGGGTTATAGAACTGATTTTAGAATAAAATAAACTAAAACCATAAACATCTTCTAAAATTAGTTTCATAGTGTCAGGCTCCCTTCAGTAAAAAATACATACTTCAATTAATGTTATTGTATTAATATTATTTAAATATTATATGGATATCATAGGAACTTATTGAACCCATAACATTGCCCTGTACGAATTTCATTGAATTAATCTATTAATTCATAATAGGAATTTCCAAATGGTTAAATATAGATAAAACTCTATTCTATTATTTAAAATTAAATTTCTCCTTGCATGTTTGTGTTTTACTTTATATAAATTTACAATCATATTCTCCAAATATTGCCCTTTCTGGTTTTACGGCTCTCATGTTGAGGCACTTTATTCACTTTTAAGAAGTGTATGTATTGGGGTCGAAGATCTTGGGTATAATGTTACAGTTGTCTGCTGATCCCATTGGATCCTAAAACTAGTGAATATAAGGACTCTTTGAAGAGAACAACGTTTCCAGTATCAGCAAGTGTTTCGTGTTTGTAATTGTTTTTCTGTGAAAAATGAGTAATTATACAGTCGACATTCTTTGTCGAAATAAGGGTTTGGAAGTAAGTTTATGCTTTCATATAAACAAGTATACATTTGCTAACTTAAAATGATAAACTGTAAAAGATAATTAAAAATAAATTTTAAGTACGATTTTTTCCCCTCCACTTTTATGAATGAATTTTTTTCAATTTATATATATATGCACATTTTTTATTTCTGCAATTTACATTTGTATTTTCTTGTGTATGTGATGTCTTTGTTTATTGTTTATTTTTACATAGTACATTTGTTACATTTTGTATTATTTTTAAGTTGAGTGTTTTAATATTGTGCTGGTTAACTATATATATATGTATGTATTTATTATAAATGTATATATATTTGAATTGTCATCTTCTCAATAGTAAATAAATCCAAATCTAAATCTTCAAGGTCACTGCAAATATCACCATGAATGCGTTGAATAAGATTAATAACTTTAAATATCGATTGATGTATATCTAGGATACTTCTGTTTTCTCTAAACATTATAGATAATAATTGAACACACGTATATAATTAATCTTCTAAAATGGGAAACGTTGATAATGGATGGTTCCATTGGTCATCAATTAAGTGGTTCGTTGAATAAAAGAAAACAAGTCAGAACAATGAAAGAATATACTTATATTAACATGAATAAAATTGATATTTGACTCTGTTATGAGTTTCCGGGTCCAAATATTTAACTTTCTCGCGACCTTAAAAATTTTAATTTTCGCAGCCCAGTAATATAACTTGAATCCATATAAGTCAACAGTTAATTAAATGAGAGCGATATGGAAACCGTATTGCTGTAAAAGTTACAAATTTTCTACCACTTCCAAAAATGTGGATTGTTGGCTTCATAAAAATATTTTCATAACACCAAGCAACTTAATAATGGCTATATATATTGTGCGTGAGAGTGCTTCTGAATAAGCTTTGTGTGTGTAGTAGAGGATTTTTTGTCCGCAACGGAAATTTTCAGTAGAATATCAGTGGAATGTGGCCGTCGGCTTTCAAAACGAATAGTTTTACAGTCCATTCGTGGAATTTTGGGAGACTAGAACGTGGCAATAAATGTCACTGCATAGTACTTTAGAAGAAAACAGTGTCAAAATGAAGGTAATTTCAGAAATTTATACGCGGAGGGCAAATAATTAAACGGCGCCCTCGGTAATTCGGCGCGTAAGATGTAAAGCTAACTACGAACAACTATGGGAAACTTTAGGAGGAAAATGTTCAAGACACGATAAAAAGCACGACGTCGTCGCCAAGTATTCTTGCTATTTACCCCTAGTATCCAATTGCTTCATATATATTTTAATAATAATATTCATAAGAGTTGATATTTACAGTTTCATTACCACAGACTTTAATACTTAATAATTAAGCTTCCATTCCTCATTATTCAGCTCGATTGTAAATACCACAATTGGCTTTTCCCTTTGACTGTCTTGTTTCAAAATTACACAATAAAGCTACGCTGTCAGGCAAATTGTTCTCTCTTGCCTTACTATTAAGATTATACAGTCACTAATTGCGGTTAATTATAGTTTTAACAGCTTGTAGTGAGCCTCTTGAAATGCATCCAAGCGTGCCTCAGTACCTGGATTGTTACCAACCACATTGTTCCAGACCATCAGTCCATGTAAAACCCGGGATCTCGGCGAAGCATTCGGGATTGTCAACTATAGGACAACGGAGGCGGCTATATCAGTCCAAAACAACAAATTAATAAAATATATAATTCATAGACGAATAGTTTTAAATGATTGTAATCCGAACTTCAAAAATTACAGGTACCTATTACACACAAACAAAAATTCTAAGAAAAATAAATTTTAACGTAAAAAAAGGAAACGAAAAATATGAACAATCCGTTATTCGGAGACCACATCGGAAAGAAAAATATTTTGAAATTGTTACTGTCTATGTACCACCTAGACTATATTTTGAGCACTAAAATACCACACATTTGGCCATACTCTTCTGTACGATGTATTCGATTTTAAGATTTTAGTCGTACATAACATTCTTCACGCCTGGAGGTGTACTATTACAAGGGCTCATTTTATCAAGGTCGCAAAATTATAACCACAGAGAAAATCAAAATATTTTATTTTCAATATTTAGCTACAGCTTCCGGCTGCCTAGCTCCGGCTTAGGTGTGGTTCCAACAAATTTCTACTGCTATCTGCAGCTCGTTGTATGTGCCAAAATATTGTCCTCCTCGCTAGCGTTTAATGTGAGCAAAAATATAAAAGTAAGAGAAAGATAAGTACGGGTTACATGAAAATGCTCGGCGACACTGTGCAAAAGCAAATATTCTATCCTGCAGAATATTCGATGTAAAGTATTTCGGAAACATGTTAAATACTATTACCACTTTCATGATTCTATCTCATTTGCAATATTTTACAAATAGTAAACTACGGTAGAACTCCTGTATACAATACTAGCTAAATTTTCTACTTTCTGCTCTATTGATCTAGGTTTGAGTCCTCTTGCGACAGGGGTACAATAATATTGAAAATGTATTATTTATTTTGATAAATATTAACTTATAAAGGTGTGATGCTGATATAAACTTAGTTGTTTCAAACAATTTAATTTGACCATATTTCATATTCATATTAACGTTTAATTTAATCGGTTAATAACCGAATTAGTCTTCAGTATACAAAAATGATTATATTTCTATTATTTGCCAGTCAAATTATGAAATGTTAGCGTTCGAATGTTACATTAAGTCATGTATTGACAATATTATGGTTTAAATGCAAACGTATGTGTTTGATGGTATTTTGCTAATTCAAAAATTTTATTTCATTTTCATAAAGATGATTAACAAAAAATCCTCTTACTTTTCAATTAGTGAGAATCCAATTTGTTTTGTATAAAAAATGTTTTGTCAAATTGGTTTACAGATCTTATACAGACATTTAGTATATTTTGTGCGGTATAATAAACATAATGCTAGATATAGTCCATAGACTACTACTTTAAGCGAAAGTAAACAAATGGCATTCTAAATATTTCTCATCAGTGTTTTCATAACCAATATGACGTTCAAAGAAATAATAGTCTTGCTTTGATATATATTTTATATCTTTGGTGAGAATCTGCGAACACGTGGATTTCACAAAGTTCCCTTAAGCGTTGAAGCTATAATATCAATCGGTTGATTGACAATTATAAGTTTATCTTTCGTTGGAATCAGGAACATCTTTAAAATATGAACAATGCCGGAAAGTAAATATTCGCTTTAAGGAATTGTCTGAAAAGTAGCTTTATTTTGAGACATTGCGTTGGGACGTCATAGCGGACAATATATATATATGTTTTCTTCTTTCCTAAAGGTACAACACATTTTTATAAATAAAACGGTACATTAAAAAATGTACAAATTTGAATTTGTCTCGCTTCATCTCATTAAATATTCATTCTCCTCGAACCGTTCATTTTTATGAATTGGATTTTAATTCATAAAAATGAACGGTTCGAGGAGAATGAATATTTAATGAGATGAAGCGAGACAAATTCAAATTTGTACATTTTTTAATGTACTGTTTTATTTATAAAAATCAAGAAAGAAGTGATCATTTCTTGATATTAGACGTTAAATATTTAGCGAAAATAGTTGGGAAGTTTGTTTGTATGAAGCTTCAACAGGCTGGCGATCGAAATTCGCGGCGCTGCGGTCCGCTTTACAGGCAACCCAGTTTCCAGAATGGATCTTTTACGACCAGCGAAGAGTCATTCGCTATCCCCTCTCCTAGCTGAGATAGACTCTTGGGAGATTTCCACACAGCTCGTGTTACGGCATCAACTTGCAATATTCAGGCGCGTCTCCTGACGATCTCAAACTTGAACGATTTTCAACAAACAATATTTAATTCAGGTTTATTTACCATCATTCGACATCTTCCGTTAATTTAACTATATTAAAACCCCATGTAATAACTCCCATTAAAATATTTTTATTAATGTTATTAATGCCATTGAGAACTCCTAAAAAAGTAAGCCATTGTAAAATAATTTTTTCCGCAACCAACTGTCAGTAATATTCAACTAATCAATTAATGAATGTAAAAGCTTCGTTGTGGAGAACAAACATTTGTAATATACAATTTTACTAAACGAACATCGTAAATACAAGATCAATCAAAAAATACAGTTAATTACAGCCAACTATTTCAAATTATTTTAATCAATGAATACAAAGTAAGTAAAGAATTTATTTTAAATGTACAAAGGGCAGAATATGAATCATTTATAACACTATATTACGTTGTAACAATAACACAGCACATGCAAATGTTTCAGTAATGAATGTTTATACAATACATAAAATTTATTTCTTGTCTTCTATGCATAAGTAATATGGGCAGATTATTACAACTGACAACCAAGATGTGACTTTGCGGAAAAGAATCTATATATAAATTTAGCCGATAAATTTACTTCACCAATATTGTTACTAAATTTCTTAGCTTACAGTTGTATCTCCCGAACTCCTGTTGACTGGATGAAGGTATCGTTTCTGATTTCAACTGCTGCGATGCCCATCCTTCTCCATGGAACAAAAGGTTTCTTAGGAGTCCTGAACCTGTAGATTTGGGGAAACCGTGGGAATCAAAGTTAATATAGTCTGGAGGACGTAGAGACGTGTTGCGTGCAATGAAAGACCTTTTTGTCTGGAACGAATCTTAGCGAAATATAAAAACTGGGTGAGCTACTGCTAACGCTAAAAATCTTTAAAATATTAAACTTGTATTATATGATCAGACAATGCTAAATATCTGTAATATTGAAGCTGACTTTGCAGAGGATGCTAATTAATTTTTTTTGTACCTACGGAAGATAACGAGGAACCACCGCCGTAATAATTCCCAAGTAAAATCATTTTAAATTGACAGAAAATACTTCATCACTAATTTCATCTCTAGACGTAAGTAGCTGTAATGACTAATTTATTGGTTTGTTGAGTAACCAATTTAATTCATCACAGAAAGCGTATCAGCATGATACATGTTGAATTTCATATAAATAAATATATCTTATGAATATTCAAATACACTACGTAAATCTCATAATTAATGACAGGCGTCATATCTTGGTTTGTAACCTTATATAATACAAAAAAGAAGGTATATATCAAAGAATAGAATAGAATTTCAAGATTTTATAAGTGAAGATCTACTTTAGTATACTAACCAGTTTCTTTAATTAATCAGGTTATGCATATATTCACATAATAAACGTCTATAATGATTTCACGGAAACTACTGATTATTAAAATCGTTAAATGTAAATATCAGAATGATTTTTATAAAAGACATGCGTTATGGAAGGATGATAAATTAATGAAATTTACAGGAAGTATAGATTCAAAGATATCAGTACTTAGAAAAACCACCTCTAGCAGAAATAACAGCCCATTATTCGTCTAGACACAGAGGTTGGATCTATAGATACAGCAGTCCAATGAGCGTTAACAGAAGTTCACTGTTCCAAGACCGTTGTGATCGGTGAGTCGTTTCGCATATATTAATCAGACACTTTCAATTGGTGACAGATGACAAGAATGAGATGGGTAGGGAAACAGTCGAACTTGTTCCGTAGCAAGGAAGGTTATGACAGTACGGGCAACATGCGGTCATACATTGTCTAACTGAAACGTAAAGTTACCTCGAAGATAGGGCAGAAATAAAGACTGTAACACATCACAAATGTGCCGGCTTCGGCTTGTGTTCGAGACGTGTAAATAGCATCCAAAATCATCATTCAAGGTGAATGGCGACTACGACGATATACGTTCTGCATAACGTTGCCAAATAAGTATATGGCCACCATAATGCTGTATGCAGAACCGGGATTTGTATTAAAAGGCGGAGTGACGCCAATACATAGTCAAGGTTAAGGTTTGTCGCATTTTAGGCGCTCCTGTCTGTGAAGCCGCTTAAGTCATGTTCACCCTGCTCATAGTACATGCTGCTAAAACGTCGTCGAAATGTTTATTGCAGGCACTTCCCCCCCCCCCCGCCCCTTTCTAATGACCCGATTTCTTGACTCAGGGTTTCGTGACGCGACTGTATGATAACGTAAGGCCACGCAATGTTTTCATTCGGGGCTGTTGTGATGGGGAGCCGCTCAGATCCTACTCGGCGTTCCGTGTGACTGTTCTGAATCCATCGATTCCATATTCTGCTGTCAGTCTTGGGATGTCGACCGACGCGAGAAGAAATATTGAGATACAATAAAACAGTACGATACGATTCGTACTCGATTTAAGTGCTGGTAGCTATTTCTCTTCTTACACGAGGCATAATGCAATGTATTATTACCCGGAAACACGCAGTAACACACACCTGAATATTATAATAGAGAATAGTATTATGGATAAATAAGAACGTTGCTCATTCGGTATGAAGTGGCATTATATTTAAAGGGTGGAAAATAATTAAATATAATACTTAAAAACAATTTTATAGTATCTCAAAAATATTATTAATATTAAAAGAATAAAAAGTTAGGTCTTTTTATCAACGATTATTTTTATTTCAACTTATAAGTATATACATACAATTATTGTTATATATGTTTAAAAGCCAAGGGTTGACTAGGGCCCCCGGGCTATAGCTTAAGGATCCTACCCGGTGTTTCACCTAAAGAGATGCAGGGAAAACCCTAGAAAACCTGCATCAGGGTCGGGCATTGGGTACTTTTCTCACGCCCTTCCGAATGACTAGAGAAGAGTTTGCTGTGGGGTCGCAGCATTCCCTTCTCCGTGTCTCCACCAGTTTTAGGAGGCAGTTGGCTGACTGATCCAATGGGATCGGCGGACAACTCTCGCCTTATGCCCAAGGTTTTAGACTCAAGTAAACCTCCCTTGTTGGTTATAAAGCACAACATTTCTGTATTGACATTGAGAGTTTCGATTTATTATAAGGCCCATGTTTTATTTTAACACATTAATAGTCTTTTATAGACTTCCTATTAAAAACAAAATTTATTACTGTCGGACATTTAGTAGAAGTGATAAGGAATATTTTATTTGAAAGAATAGTCGGAAAAAGCTCAAAGAAATATTCCGATACAATAGTGTTGGAATGTCATGTGCGAGTGATGGAATAATAATATTGAAAACCTCTTCTTTGTCTCTAAGAAGTATTTCAGTTTCCAGGATCATATTTCTTTGCAGATATCTGTGTGTTCCATTGACGGTAACAGGTCATGATTCATTCCATTATCGGCAAGTTCGAGGTACGCCTGGAATTCCCATCCCAGTTCCAGGAACATCCGTTTGTTAAGATTATACGAGGAATCAAATATACGAGTAACTCACTAGGGAGAGCTATATTAGAAATATTCATATGCTACTCCAATTTCGCTTCCAAGAACGATATTGGATATGCGATGACAGTTTAATATTTTACATTCTGTCGGTGCACAATATTGCTTCCTTAATTACACTTACCCGAATTTCGGGCCTTCAGACCCATTGCGCATAAATTATTACATGATTATCTCCTCTCTCGTATCCCAGTAACTAAATAATGGAAAGTGTTTATTTTTGTAAGAGTCGCTGTGTTTCAATATTTTTTAAATAAAAATAGGGAGATTATAAAATGAAACTTAAATGTCATAATTCTCTGAGATGAAACTTAAGATCGATTACATTACCTGGATAATTTAAAGTATATGCCATGAGGTACATTACATTTAATAAAATGCTATTAACTTGTAAACATTTTAGTGGAAGATTCTCAAAAATGTTCATATCCCTGGAAAACTATCTCGTACTTCAGCATAAATTATTTCATTATATTATTTTATTAATATTTAACATTATTTTTGCCCGTTTACAATCTCCATGGCTTATTGTATAATTTATTTTCGATTCTGAGTCCTAACGAGTAGATCATATCAATTTTTTTATTTTATTCCCTAATTTAAATGTAAAATCATAATTACTAATCACAAATCGTGTGAGTATTCCTTTATATTAAATGTGATGTTGAAAATTCACGAAATTCTTCGTAATGTGAGACGAATGTGTTCGAGCTGTATTGTGTGAAAAAACACATTGATGAAGCTATAAAGTGACACCCAGTATGAAAGTTTATGACAGAAAATTATTTTTAGTTTGTCAATTTATTTTATTCATCTCAAATTAATTATTTCATTAAAAAAATTAAGAGCACAATGTGCAGAATTATATTTCTTCTCATAAAAACGTTCAACTTGGTCATGTTTCACCTAATAAATTATTATCAAATGAATATCATAAGGCAGGTTTCGGGACATTTTTACGAGAAAGCATTTTATTAAGCCAAACGAACCTAGGAATGAGGAGGGTGCGATTCATCCTGATAGTCCTTTTGCTACCAGTGGGACGAATAAGGCTCACTTAACATTTATACTCTCGAGTTTTCATGGAGCGAAAAGCATAAACTTTTTAAAACAGCATAAATGTTCGTAGGTGACACGTTTCAGCTTCAAGATTTGTTTGACTAATAAATATTATATTACTTATATTAGTCCTGAGGTGATTATATAGCAAACAAATATTTAGTACAAATACATATGTGACGAAATACGTATTTATCTTATAAAACACGTCAATAGCGCAACGACGTATAGAAAAAACAAATTCTCTAATAAAATACAGTGATTCTCACTGTGCTCAATCTTGTACACGAAAAACTGAATCGAGAAAGGATATTCACACAGGAAACGACTATTTTCTGATATAAATTATTATGGAACACTTTTAAAGAGAATATGTCAAAGTAGGAAACAATGCGAATATTCATCGAGAAACGATACTTTCTTGTAAATAGTTATTTCTGTTGTAATGCATTAAAACGTTTTTTTACGTTCTAATTTGTAAATATTCTAATATATAAACGGTTAGTCTGTCGGTCATCGAGGCAGAAAGTCGTCGTGGTTGAAAATAAGCTCCAACTATTTAATCATTTGGGCAAGACCTCATCAGGTCAATTTTGTGTCCAGCGTTTACAAAGGTAAAGTCTAAAGGAAACCGGTACCAAAGAACAATGGTGACCCGTCTGTAAGAGGATTTTTACACATATTTTCAAAACCCTCTCAAAGCCTAGGTAGTTATGTGAAGCTGCGAAGTACGAGAAACGCACGCAGGGTTTTTTGGAATTAGTAAAGTGTTGATTTACTAGACGGTGACTAGTTTTCTAATTTTTTATTGGTAGCATTCTGCAACTGTGCCATAATCACACTTCTATTTTATTTAAAATTTGAATTATAAAGAGACAACTTAATCCGTACTACGGATATAATAATAGTTAAAAATTATTTTGTGCTCTGTAACACATCGTCTGATTTGGTAGCAGTTGATCAGAAAACGTATTACAAAACACAACACAATACAATCTTTAACTATTACGAAGTCTTGTTAAAAGTTAAATTTTAAATAAAATAGAAGGAAGATTTTGGCACAATAGTTGCCGAAATCTTTCAATAAAAATATTCCTAGTGAAACCCGTCACCGTCTAAAAAGGTTTTTTATTTCAATTGTCAACAGCCAACATTTAACAGTCAAGGAATCAAATGACCAGTAAAGCTTGAAGAGCGAGAAAGGTAAGTCATGGGCGTGTTCTGAGAGAGACGCGTCTCTAGTGTGCAGCCGTGAGGACCCGGGTATGATACCAGCCGCCTTCACTCGTGCGTCAAAAGCCAGAACCTGGGCCAGTTGTTAAAACGGCTGGCCGCGTCGAGACTTTCTAAGTGTAAGCCCTCTCCTCTCCTATTAGTGCCGTGTAATAAGTTCGGGACTTGTCTCTGAAACATCTATTTTGCATCACAATGACGGGCTGTCCTCTTCAAGGACGTGCTAAACTTAATAAACTTGCCAAATTCTTCGACAAAAGTTCCTGAACTTTTATAATTAGTTTTTCGTACATTAATCTACATTTAAGTTATAATGTACGGAAGTGTGAATATAATTAGAAACACGCAACGATTTAGGAGCCGTGGTTTATAAATGCCTTTTTTTGTGAATTAAGTATATTTTAAATGTTCACGTGACTTTGCATGCCGCTTATCAGGTCTCTGTTTGGATCTTGCGGATCTAGTAATTTCAAAGACGATTGTTACATTAATATCCATATTACTTCAAGATATGCATATTCGCCGGAGCCAGCATTTGTAACTAAAATTATTCCCAGCGTTACACCATACATCTTTCCGAAACCGATGTCTTCTAAATTCCAACGCGATTGGCGGTTGCTCTATACAGAGCCACAAAAATGTCATTGAGATTCATTACTCGGTTAGGTATTTTGTCAGATTTAGGGGACACGGGGACTTGAAAAATCGATTTTCATATTAATGTATATAAATTAAGAAAACTAAAAAAAGCTGCCAAACAAAAGAACGAAGGTGTAACATATGATGCAGGACAATATTTATTAATATGTTTAATTCTAAATAATAATAAATATTTCAGAAAAATGTTTTTCTCAGCTTCATGATTTCGTATACTAAAAATATTCTATGCGTAAAAATATTAAGATACTGTCTTCATTTTTTTGTACACAATCTACATGCTTATACCTTCAAATACAAGTATACGTTTTTTAATTTCTCAAGTAGTTTAGGAGTAAAAATTTTCAAAATGCTGAAAAGTGCAAATTTTTAAGCAACAGTATGAAGCTCTTAGTAAAACATTATTTTCTCCCCACAATTATATATATGTACACATATGCGAAAAATAATAAAATATATTCAAGTACGTAACGCAAGGAACATTTTCAAAACTGCCAAATTTTGAAAATATTTCAACAGAAACAAGTTTACAAAAAGAAAATTTTGTTCATTGCTACGCATGTGTGTTGTTAACTCACAGTTAAAATTTCAGCTCAGTAGCAATTCATTTTCAGGAATTTAAAATTTCAGTCCCCTTGTCCCTGAAAGAAAATCTAGGGAAGCGCCAAACAACTCGGACGCTATTCTAAAATTTGATCCATTATTTAAATATGTTAAAATAGAATCATCTACTTTTCTATTCTAATCTGGGTATGTTAGTAGTAGGTAAACCAAAATTTCGTTGCCAAGAGTTAGCGTGAAGAAACTCGTACAAAGATAATTAATAATCTAGAAGAAGTAGAAACAAGGTATTTTATAAAAAATTTAGAGACGGTTTCAATACTAGATTTTTACATTATTTTAAAATATTCAATCGGAACAAAAATAAAGGAATGGCCAAGTAATGAATCTTTTGACAAATTCAGGTGATTCTTGGCAGAATTCAGTCATTTGATGTTTAATTATACGGACTCTATACTTAGTACATTGTCCGAGATTCTCCCCTCGATAATGAATAATGTATCAAGTTACTCTTCTCAGTCGACACCGACGTCAAAGTTTCAGTTCCATGTGTTCTTTTCTATCCTTTCCCATGAATAATTGATTGTGAAAAGCCCTGTTCCTTGTATCGCATCCCCATAAGCCAGGCCCGTATTACACAGTAATATCATCAAAATGCAGTCGTTAATTAAGCTGAACAGGTAGCGTGACAGAGCTCGTTATCAGATCAACAAGCCGTATGAACGTTTCCAAATAATGGGCGATATATCAAATTTACGAGTATATCACTTGTGACCCGAAATGAACTTAAGTTAAATAATTAGCACCACCGCAGCTTTAGAGATTTTTTATTGACTTTCACGTCATCACTTTGCTTCCTTATGGATCAAATTCTCATTTCAATAGTTCAATTTACATTCTAAATTCGTTTTTCACATTTTTCATACAGCAACATGTTAGTTGGCACATTTCTTGAATTATTTACAGACTAGATTTATTTGAGCGGTTAATCATAGATTGTTTCACTAATTTTAATTATTCACGTGATATTGAATCCGAATAAGTTACTTTGTACTTCAGGCAACTCCCTATAATAATTTATTTATGCTTATGGGTTAATAGGCGAGTATTCAAGATCGGTGCTAATAATGTCTCTTGAACTGTGACACGGAATTATTAAAATTTATTCAATAACTTATTCCTTGAAAACACAGAAGTTAACAATCGGGTTGTAAATTTCTCGACTGGACCGGGAACAACGCTTTGTACGCGGCCGCTCCACCAACTGAGCTATCCTAGTCCATCCTTTGGCCCGATCACTGGCTCACCTATTCAATCATAATTCTGTCAGACTATTTCCGGAATAAGTGAAAAGTGGATGTTACGTGTAAACTAACCTGATGTACAATGAATTAATTCAGGAAACACAGGAAAACATTCAAGATAATCTCAGTCCAGTCGATATTTTTCTATTCTAATTTTTCATTTCAGTTTCATCACAGTTAAGCTTCGCTTCAAGGATTTTTTTCTGTTTCCTGAATAAAAATCCTCAACTTTTTAAATATATTCACTGAAGAAATTGGCGAAATAATACATGCGGAACTGAGGAAAACACGAATATGGTTTAAAAATTATTAAAAAACCTGAAAACAAAAATTTGTGGACTAACGAGCGATAGAGTAAGGTTGTTTTTAATCGACAGAAAGCGATTGAATAATCAATTTTGGACGAATAACGAGTAAGAAGTGCGTACTGTTTCCTACAGGAAAGCAATTATTGAATATACACAGACTAGTCATAAGTACTGTTAGTAACGTCCGGTGCATACTGTACTTCCTGTTGTCAGGGTAAAGGCTACCCTTGTGCTGTAATGCAGGCTGAGTCATTGTGAGTTGAGTAGTGAAAGAAGCAGCTCGTATCATGGAAGTTAAAAATGGAATGGGGAGTTTAAGAAAATCGCGTAGATGTGGTAGCTCTGAATAAGGGTTGAATAATCTGCAAAAGCTTGAAATCAAACCGAATTCTTGTTTATCGTATCATCGAGCGATTTTTTGACACTATTTCCATCAAAGATCGCCCAAAAAAGTACGAGGACTCCAGCAGAAGTCAAAGAGGTGACGGCTCGAATTCAGAGGAATCCTGTCCGAAAACAATCGGTAATGGCACGTGATATTCAAATCTCAGAAATATCAATGTCCCGACCATTGAAGAACGACCTTTGTGTTGGAGCCTACCGTCTGTCTTTTGGACATTTTCTGAATGCTCGTCTGAGGAAGCAGGGAGAGATGAAATGTAAACGCCTTCTCCAGCAGTACGCCAAAAATGGCCACAGATCAATTACCGACGAGAAAATCTTCAACATAGAAGAGAGTTTCAACAGCCAGAATGACCGGGTGTATCCTTCGTCATCTCGTGAAGCTCCTGACAAGTCTTCTAAAATTCAGAGACGCCATCATCACTTGTCAGTCATGGTCTAGTGGAGGGTGAGTTCTGATAGCACCACTATCCTGTGCAAAAGCGTACGAAAATACTGTGTTGGACCCAATAGTGAAAGGATTGAATAACACCTTGTTTCAAAATAAGCGGTGGAGTTTCCAGCAAGATTCTGCTCCAGCCCATAAAGCAAAATCCATTCAGGAGTGGCTGGAGCGCAATGTGCCTGATTTCGTCACGACTGCTGATTGACCTTCCAGCAGCCCAGATCTCAATCCCTTGGAATACTAACTTTGGTCAGTGCCTGAGAACCTCGCCTGCAATAAAACACATCCCTCGGTTGACAGTTTAAGACGTTCTTTGATGGCAACAGGGGCGGATATCCTTATGGTGACTGCGTGCTGCAATATATTAGTGGCCAGAAAAGCTCTGGCAATGGTGTCAATGTATGTAAGTGGAACATACTGAAAGTACATTGAATTATTTTTAACCATACCCGAGTTTTTCATTTTGGAATTTGCAATAGAATTTATGGCACGATACAAGGGTAAGCCAAAGTTAATTCACTATAGATTCAATCGTCTGTAGGAAGCATGTATGACTTTTGCTCTAGAAATCAATAGATGGCACCAATATCTTCCTTTGTGGCACGTTTCAGCTTCATCGCTTCTGGAAAAGGAGTCAATTTAACTGGAGAGGAATTATAGGTATTGAAATACAATGCGTAGTGCTTACTTTAAGACGGATAGTTGTTACGGCAACTTGGTCGTATAAAAGCGATTTTTAAAATATTGATGTAATAAATCATATTGTCATTCACGTTGTGCGTCAAAAAAAGTCAATTGTTTAAGTTTAGGGATGGTAATGGTGCTGTCTGTATTCTGCATTCAGTCCCAATCTTGTTCTGTCTAATTACCATCAATTTTGATCACTTAAATATGTTTGAAGATTCCGTCGATTTTTCACTGATAATCAGGCGAAGGAAGCGGCGCAAGACGTTGCTTTCTTTTCAATCGTAAACCCTTTTTTCGAACGATGGACCAAGAGTATTGAAAGTCAGGTCTCATTGTAAGTTTCCCGTTGCACTTTTGAAAAAAATTTTCTGTTGATCCTCGTAGACTAACACTAGGACGGAAACTATAATTTGTATAGACCATAAAAAACTTTGATATCAAATCTTAAATGAATAAATTTTCATTATTTACTTAACTGGGTCAAATCAAATCTTGCGATATTCAATTCAGAACTTTCCATTAAACAAACACTAATATTTGTGGTTTGTAATAAATTTGTTATCTAATTATTGGTACATCGCTAATTATTTGAGCGTATTCAAGTACTTTCCTTTGTTTACTGTCCTCTGTGACTCGGACAAAAGGAGCGATTTTTAAGTGAATTCCCGTGTAGGCTTAATGCACTCGAGGGAGTTGAATCCATTTAAGTTCTTAACAGGTCAACCCAATTTTGTTTCTCAAATCCGTTTAGTTAGATGTGTTGTATGTGATTTATTTAAAAGTTCTACTTACATTGACAAATATCTCATTGAGGTAATTTATTATTTAGTTAAACTTCGGCAAATTCAATTCTCATTCACGTTTGCTCAAGTCGGTCAAGCAACTATTGGATGAAACGACTAAGGGTGAAATTATTGACTAAAGTGGATTAAAAATAGTTTTACACAGCAAAGGTTTGTTTCATTAACAGACAACGAACAGATGAAATAATATGATTCGCTAAGTAATTAAAATTCACCAATTTATTTATACGCCAGTAAGGAATATATTCGTGATCTGCAGAGTTTTTGATATAATTGCACAGATATAGTTATATTTGTGCCATTATACAGAATATATTACAATTTTCAAATATTATTTGCATTTATATATACTGTGACGGATAAATTTTACGCCACTCATTGGAAAGCCAATATTTGACGAATAGTTTCATGTATGCCACACGTTGGTGTTATCATGTGACAGCAAAAGTTCACGTCACACGATGCGGCGATATTATTTGAAAAAAAAAATCTTGTCAGTGCGAATGCATTTTATAACATAACTTTTGTGCACTTTACAGGGTTGGGCGCCATAAAATGTTACTGGTTTATGAGGTTAAATTTAATTATTCAATGTTAACAAATAAGTATCAATAACATTGACTCAAAATTTACGCAATGTCCATTCTTCACGTATTTCCTAGAATTAGGGTGTGATTAGTGAATTGGTAGGTGAGACCTATCTTAGGTTTACGGGAATGGAGAAATGTTGAATCGGTACTTGGACGTCGTCTCGGATTAGCTCAGTTGGTAGAGCGCCCGGCAGGATATCGGGAGGTCCTGAGTTCGAGTCCCTGGTCCGGTTACATTTTTTACAGTTTTTTCTTTCTTCTAAAATTATCCATATGCTTTACTAAGCTTCATTGAAGTATTTATACTTATTTAGATCAAAATTAATTTATAATTTTACCTTCACAAATCCCACAAATGACAATTTTAAATTAGAAAAAGGTCTTAATCACAAGATTTCTCGTGGAGCGAAGAATTGCAAAATTTTCCAGTGAAATTTTGAAGTTAAAAGTTTGTTTTCTGACTTGTCTCTAATTTCTACTGTTAGCTGGGGCCTGCAATGCTGACGTCCCTCCACTTTTCGTGGACCGTCGCACGTCTAGACGCACGTCAATTAAATGCCATGCCCAGTTCCAATAATTTATACTGTGATCTATTTTGCAACTTAACCACTTCACTTTTTTTTATATAAAGGTCACATCGACTATCTGGCCATTAGCGACCACAGTGATAATTATTTACAATTATGAATTAATAAAATAAGATACTGGTAGTCCATTTTTCTGTTCGTTAACCATTAATTAATTTTCTTCATTACATTCGATTTTTAAATTAAAAACACAAAATACAATACATTTAAATAAAATCAAAAATCTTACTGTCCTTGCAAAACTTAGTAATGTATTTTTGGTATTCATGGGACTCCAAGATGGATTTGTAGTTTTTGCCCTGTAGGTATTTTAGTCTGTGTTGGTGGTATTTGAGGCATTGATTGATGACATGGTCCAGTAATACACATCATATGATGGTGAGATGGATCTATACAGTAAATAAGCGTTGCTTAATTTTCAGTGTCCACTTCTTATTCTGGAAAATGGCAACCTGCTCCTTTCTTTCAAAATCTATGTTTTTACTTAGTTTCTGACGTTTTTGTGAAGATCACTGGATTTTAAAGTTTTCCATATATTGTGCCGTTTCTTTATTATCTTGTTACAGGTATATTTCAACATATCGTTCATGGTATGCGATCTTATAAGCGCAGAGTTGTAGTCGTCTAATATATTCCTTTCTGTGCTATATTCGTTTGTGGGGGTTTTAAGAATCACTTCACTTTGTTTCACCACACTGTGTTGCAAAGATCCCGGCCGAAACGCGAAATTCTCACTCTTGAGACTTCAATTTACTTCGTACAAATACCGCTCATTGACAGCACATGTCTCGATGAGTGCTTGTGGGAGTTTTCTCGCAGCCGCTTCACCCCAGAGTGACTGCGGGGCTCACCTGATTTACGTCGGGAATGCCTCGTACTCTCTCTGGGGTTTTCAAAGTTCTCACATGCCGAGACACCTTCACCTATTTTAGGAGGAATATGTACTGGAGTCAAAGACCTTGGGCATATGGCAAGAGTTGTCTGTTGATCCCATTGGATCAGTCAGCCAACAGCCTCCTATTCAATTCCTTTCCTATGCTATTAAAGGGCAGTTACCTGTTTCAGGATCACCCTCATGTAGCCCGTTAAACCAAAAACAAAAGCACATGTCTCTAATTCACCAAATATATAATTATATTGCCACAATAAACAAGCTTGATAATTTCCATGGTTTTGTGTGCGTCGTACACGGAGCGGCACAAACGACTAACTATGAGCAATACTAGCGCATCATCTCGACATTGCCGAATTACAAACTTTCCGTAGTATTATATTTACAGTGCTTTATTAGCTTACACATTCCAACTTAAAAACCACAATTATTTATTTTAAAATTAAATATTAATCGGGATTACACTTTCCCTTGTTACAATACACATTAATTTTTACTTTTACAATAAATCTAATTGCAGTAAAAGACGAGTATATATTCGTCACAGCAAACCAGGATAAACCAAGATTTCTTCCCAATAATCTGACGATTCTTCTGCAGCTGACCACGAAAAGTAATAAGACGTAACTTCCACTCCCAAGCTTTTTATGTGACGTCAGCATTTTCTTTTTCTGAGACTCAAGTTATAATGTAATTTAAGTTGCGCTGTTTTACAGCATCATAAATTCTGAGCGTTTCCTGAATGGTATTGATATTTATTGAAAATTCCTCGTGAAGTTTTGAGAAAGTTTCATAACATGGGCCACATTTCTTTCGGTGTATTAAAGGTAGCTGAAGTTTCGCATTGAGCCGTCTGGCTTTCCTACTGCAAAACTTAGTTTCCGCAACACCTGCGGACTCCAGATATTGGCTTCAGATATTGTGAGCATTGCAACGCGAGTAAATCAAATTCATATAGTTGTCAACAGCCAGCAAATATAATATCCGGCACTCGGAGCTTAAAACAATTTGCGTTACGCATTAGCGTTGATGAACTGCTTCATGATCCCCAAATATAATTTTAAATCCTTATTTATTTTGTCATATGTAGCCTGATTTCCGATTTGAAATGCTTATGAACGATTCCCGTGATAGTCCAATCGTTATGTTATAATCATTATATATTTAGAATATAGTAAGATTTGTGTGCTTGATAAAGGTTGAGTGTTCAATGGATTAATGAATACAGTGTTGGTTGCTTCCCGTGTATTCTTTGAACAATTTATAGCAATTCTAACATTGACTAAACTCGGAAAGTGAAAGCGTTCCTTTTCTAATAGTAATTTGAAATTTTATTTTACCTAAATTTTTTTCTCAGTTCAGAATGGTTTCGCACATCCGATAGATAAGTAGATTTTATTAATTCCATAGACGTTAGTTAAGAAAATAGGATACGTCATAAATTTAATTACAAATAGTTACTATAAATTATGATAGGCTATCATAGAATATGTTTTGGTAAGATATTCAAATTAAAATGTAATTGATAGTCTAAATAGATTAAATAAAAACGGAACTGCCTCACAAAATTATAATAATATACAGAGTAACACAAAGCACGGTACACACGAAGCAACGCACACACAAAGGCGGTTTAATCACTTCTCGGAGCTGAACGATGAGAAACCTCACGTAACAAAGAAAATATCAGAAAAAGTAAACGGAAAGCTATGAAATAATATATGTTACAAAGCATCATATTCAATACTTCCGTAGAAAAAATAATTTTAAATATTAGGGGAACAATCGGGAAATTCCTGTAATGAGTAAAACAGTTCAATGAAATATTCTTCCATTGTTTCCCACAATTCTAGTAGTTATTATCGTTCTTTACCTCTGGAGGAAAGCTGTGATATAAAGTATGGTGAATACTTCTCTGGTAGAGCGACGCGATGTTTTTCCCATTATAGAGCTGATCGAGTTTTAGTCGCTCATATATTCGTGAAATTCGCCATTCGTTTGAGAAAGATTTACGTTTCGCTTCGCAGAGTTTTTAACTGCAACGTTTCAAGGAAAAGATCTGTAATCTACAAATAATTCAGTCCTGGAGCAAGTTACTCAATTTTGAGATGCCCTAATACTCGAGTCGGCGATAATACGCCTTAGATCCAAATTAGTATTTTCTAAGTTTAGTAATAATATTTGTCAAGATTATCCAAATTTTTATTTGAAATAGCATTTGCGTAGAGAATTGATCTTAGAGGATTTATATATGCTGTAAGATGATTAATTTACAGAAATGAAACTAAAAATGCAAGAATTGACCGTTCAGGAACTCCTCATTTAATTAATTCCCAATCGAACACACGAGTATGACGATTTTTAGTTTCCACCGCTACCCCCCACTTATTCGAAGCGTTAGATATCATTCAAAGAGAAAACACTTCTACGTATTCCATAAAAAATATTATAATCGTTTCATTTGCTAATAATTGGTGATCTACACGGTCGAATACCTCAGATCAGCATATTCCAGCCAGCTTTAACCCTTCAACTAATTAATTCTGAATATTTTGAATGAAATACGTATTTTTTGCTTTTTTTAAGGAAACCATGCTGTGGAGAAGTAAAAGTATTTATTCCATTAGTCCCAGAATGAGGAAATAGAATACGTCATTACGAAATAGCTCTTGAAAGCTACAATTAATAACGATTATAAATTAAAGTGTAAATAACTTAAATCGGGACACACAAACTGGTCTGTCCAAGATAACTTAAAATACAATGTAATAATAAAAATACTTCAACGTTACTAAGAGAATAATATAATTCAAATTAAACACGCAGTAGATAAAATAATTATTTAGACATTTAAATATTAATAAATATGAAATTACACAATACACGAGACTGAATCTTATACACACACAAACCTTACGTAGAACACAAACGACGGACACTTCACGGAATTGAATCTGCAACTCTAGGCCATGCATGAAACACACAAAGAGAAAGGAGAAATACTAAACAGAAAGGGAGCAAGTTAGTAAATAAATAGGTTAAAGAGCAACACGCTCAACACTTCTTTTGAAATTTCAATTCAAAGTCGTATGTTCCATGGGTCATTAGCGACTGCTACGTAGCATTACGTCTATTATAATATAGCATGAAAATAGCTAAGTAGCATTATATACGATCACAAAGATCTGTTAAAGTTAAGGAATCCAGTAGTTTCGTAATGGCACCAGGAGGTCCAGAGTTGCAATGGCAGCTGATCTGGCGGTTCTGAGACTTGGGCAGTCGATCAAAAGGTGCCGAATCGTTGTTATCTTAAAATCGGAGCAGACAGGTTGCTGTGATCTAGAAAACAAGAATGAATAAGATAAGAATGTATGTAGTTCTGTTGTCTTCGGGAAAGGCCATTGGAGTGTGAGATCTCGTTACTGTTTCTGACGGTGCAAAGAATCTCGCCACATCTCTCAGGTCGAATTTCTTGTCAATCACTCGCCGAGTCGAATAAGGAATCCAGTTTTTAGTCCCTGATTGTGCAGACAGGTAGATGATTGATGAAATCGCGGTGCTCAGCTTCGTCCCCAGCAAGACGGTCATTTTATTCATTTCCTGCTATGGGCCGGGATCCAGGCTATGGTGATTTGGTTACCACTTTCACGCATTAGGTCAATGTTATCTCTAATTTGATTAATAATACTGTTCCTGAAAGTTGCTTTTGTGAGTCTATTAACTACCTCCATAGAGCCTATCTTTATTATGCCATTTCTCGTCGGATGAACTGTACAGAGCTTAGTTGACATGTAAATCGTGAAATGTTCTTTGGTTATAGTGGAAGAAATTTCGCCGCTCAGTCCTATACCAGTCGTTTTTTTATGCATAGGTATATATTCCTGCTTCTGACGGGCTGGATCTCCAGGTATTACTGTGCCCTGAGTCAGTCTTAGAGCATTAAAGCAATGTGTCAATTGGTAGGTTTGTGATTTGCCAGGGTGATAACAAAGCTATAGTATTGTGGTCTATTGAAGGGAGTGTTATGTTATCCTTTCCCAGAAGGGTCTCGAGTCTGGTGTGGCACGAAATTATATTCCTTTGTGGCGCAATTATCGGTTGTCGGAGGCGGTTGGTTATCGAGACTTTTCCAATACAGAAATTTTAATTCTAAGGGGAACGATCAAGAACACCAGCGCTTATAGTAAAATATTCTGACACTAATTCGCAATACTTTTAGTTATTAATCTTCCTTGCCTCTGCAGGAAGACTTATATTTATAAAACTATCCCTGAATGGTGATGCTTGTCTGAATTTATCAGTGAGCGTTTTTTTAGTCGTGTATTCCTAAAACTCGTAATTATTTTGTAACAGGTTCATGTTCCGCTTTATGAGCTCTAAAATGTCGAGAATATATACACTGGGTAGAGTGAGTATTTACAAACGTTTGAAAATTAGCTTAACTACTAGACCTATAATACGTTATAGAAAGTATTATAATGGGTGCCTTTTGCAAGTTGAATATTCCAATGCTCCTGGAGCAATTGCCCCAATTTGCGATGCCATAACACATGAAATGGAATGAAAATACGCAAAGTAAACCATTTTCGTTGTGTTGATGTCGAAATACAAACGTTGTAAAAAAATATTGCGAAACTCTGACTTCAGTCTTCGACCACTCACTCCAAACTTTCAGTCGCAGGTACAGAGCCAGACGTTATCCCTTGATTATTCATTCCCATGGCCCTGGTATGGATCCACCCACTAAAGGGAAAAGTGTTGCGGAGCGGATGTGATGTCGTGTAAGTGTCCCGTATTGAATTACTTGTCTCCGTGTCTCCCACGCCATTACGTACAGTATTAAACAGTTACCGTCCTCACCCTGTATATATATTTTTATCTTAAAGTACTATATTTGTGTCATCCGCGTTTGGAATTGACTTTAGAAGATGTAAGAGCCCTTGAAGGGCATTAATGTAAAGAATAAAAAGTAAATTCCCAAAAATTGAACCTTGAGGAACACTGCTAGTTATTAACTCCTAATTAAATAAAATAATATGACCGTTTTCAGTTTCTAGGAGACGTAAGGCTTTTCCCCGAATGCCATAATAAACTAACTTTTAAGATCAACCGTGTAAAATGTCTTAGACAAGTCCACAAGTATTCCAGCTGACTTCAGTCCTTCGTACATTTCCCTATTTGCAGATTTTCCTTTAAGAAACTGTGCTGGGAGGAAGTTCGTGAACTTACGCGATTTTCTGAGCATCGGAAAATAATCCAGTTGTAAAGGAATTTGTTTAAAGTTCCAAAAAAGAAAACCCCTTTTTTATATTCAGTCTTTATTCAAACACAAGTTTAGATGCTTCCCGCTTTTTCGCCACATTCATCTACAGAACATAAATATATAACTTTATTACGAAGATCTTATTTTGAATCCTAAAGTCAGAGTTATACGACGCAAGTAATTTCACAATCTAAAGTAGATGCAACCATATCATATATAAAAATCATATAACTTCCTAATACGCTCATTCATTCATAATAGGAAAAAAAGGATAATATTGTAAAGGGCAATTAATATTAAAATAAATGAATATAAGTTATAAAAATCTAGAAAAGTATTATGCATTAAAGTAGAATATTTTTCAAAGAAATTGGTGGAGGTATCCTAAATGTAAATAAAGTTGAAAGAGAATAGATAAAATGGTTTTAGATTGTAAAAAAATTTATATTTACATGTACACAAATAAATGTTGTGAGAAATAAGAATAAAATATAAGTTGACAAGTACGAATGAACATATTATGAATTAATATATTTATATACCTATTTTTAATATGAGGTAAGCAATGACATGGATGAATCTACTATATATATATATATATATATATATGCATATGCTACTTGGGAACACTTTGAATTATTTCATCTATTCAGATAGGTTAAATAAATATACCATTCGTAACTACTGGAATTGAGTTGTACAGGAAATGGCAGAAATCATAGTCTATTATACGCCGCTGTATTTTAAACAAAAGGGTTAGCAACTTTTACGAAATAAGAGTTTAAATTACAAGCCGCTTCCCCGCCTAAAATCGATACACTCTGGTCTACTTGTGAAATTTATTTATAATTACTATTTATTTTTCCAGACACATTTTAATGACGTTTCGTGGCTCCTTTAGAAGCTTAATGACGGTTATTACTTTTATTTAAGCAACAGGACTTTTAAGACGCGAAAATGAATTTATATTTTGGGGAACTTGTATCTTGTCACTACCAACCGTCTGCATTCAATGACATAGTCGGAAGAACAACTAGAGAAAACTGAAAGAGGCGTTCAATTAATGTTCCGACGATGTAAGTTAACTTTTGCCCTTATTTTAGTTCTTCAGGAATACACTTAATCAATGTTTTTGTTCGGCCGTCAAAAGAGGGGTTTCAAATATTAATCGTAATCTTCCTAATATCATAAGTCTTTTTAACATATATAATCAATTAGAGGGTTTATTTCAAAGAAAACACGGCGAAAACATCTCAGCGTGAACGTAATAAGCCTCCATTCCACACGAAACGACAGGCTATTAACCGTCTGACGCAGAAAGGAACCGTTTCATTACAGCGTGTGACAGAGGTGAAATTTGCTAACAAAGCCAGAAGTAATTTCGGGTGTGGAAGCTAATTGCTCATGTGAATTGTTTATCAAAGGGTGCAGTTTTTCATCTGCAACATGATCACATTTAAAGACGATAAATGACGCGTTTGACAAATTAAATTTACGTGCAGCTAAAAATATAAATTGTATTTGAAATATCGTAAAATGTTTTGCCAAGCAAATATAGGTAAGTAACATTGTTTCGCATTTCTCCTTTCTGCTATCTCTCACCATGTAGATGAAGCTGTTAACTCCGAACAATAAGGACGGTGGGTTCAGTTTTCTCTGGACCCAAAGATCCAAGGGATGTACCACAAGACCCAGAACCATTCACTTTTCGCAGATCATTTTCTAAATCAGGCTTTACGAAAGTAGAGTTTAATTGATTAAAAATTTTAAATAAAATCTATCGGTAATTTTTAACTCAATAGGTTTCTTTATCACCAGTTATTAAACAATTAATTTAAAAATGTGGATTTTGTCTTATAATTGTGAACAATAGCCCATAATTACCGCGCATATTTCTTTTGAAATAGTGGGAGGCTATGGGGCAATTTAACAAATTTTATTTATTTCCATGAAATTTCATAGCAATGCACCTAGACACAGTTGTATTTTGTGAGTCTGTTATGGAATTTTATCTTTTAGGGTGAAGTGTTTATATATGCATTCATGTAATTATGTAATGTATTTATTAGTAATTTTAAAACATAATTCGAAATACTTATTTACTATGCATAATTATAAATATCATTGCCCTACCGTTGAGATTCCAAGTAATGTAAATGGCAATATTTAATAATATTGACGTTGAAGTCGGCTGTATTGCATTTCGGAATGCATATTTTCTATAGTGCATGTTTACAGGAAACGGCAAGTTAAAGGAAGCTTACTTCAAATGTTAGCTCCTTATAATATGAAAATTTATTTAAAATTAAACGTATGTGTTTTTGATACACTAAAACATGTTACAAAACATCGCACCAAATAGAGATTCTTGTATTAGAAAAATAAACTCTGCCAACCGATATTAATCACAATACAAAAAGGAACACTTCGACACAGCTTAAATTTTGATTTGAGGAGTAAGAACAATCGTCTTGGTTTGGTGAAAATGATAGCTGGGTAGTTTTAAGTAATGGATATGATATTGCATATTGTGTGTCTTCTTGGATAAGCCTCGTAGCCTCGCTCGCCAAGCCTCCTGTGAGTTTCGAGTATCCTTGTCTTACTCTGTTACAAAATTATTATCGAACATTCATAGTTATGAAATGCGTCTCCAAATTTCGTATTTTCTATTGCTCGCATGAAATTAACTTTATCACTGAGAACTAATACCAGTGGACTGTCCAAAAGTATAAGCAATTTTGCTTGGACGTAGAATGTTGATGATAATGTCAAATGTCTGCCCAATAATACCGAATGATCTTATAGAAACGGAGCTACACAAATCACAAAACAGCCCCATCATCCAAAATGACAGGCATTCGTCAAATACTACATACCACAGATTCAATCATATATTTAGTTTCCGCAGATAATTCTTCATTAAACCGTCGTCCATCCACAATCCCAAGGCAAATAATATGACGCACTTTTACTCACGTTTTTATTTTAAACTATTAATTACCATGTAAACATAGTAATAACACAACATTTGCATAGTGAATTTAAAATTACTTTATCACAGCAACAACACGCATGTTACCCAATTCTCAAGAAAATTCCCATATTTAAAACAGTCAATTGCCATTTTTATAAAAATGGGCCTGTCCTAAAAGATACTTGATTTTCACAGCATTTTCTTCTTTTTCGCCACTTGATTCGTACAAAACACATCCAATTATCTATATATCTTTCATTCCTTCAGAGTTTTAAAGATCCATCACATTTATTGCACTTATAATTCGGTTCTTCGGGTAATACTTGTTTAAACGGAGCACTCAAGGACGAAAATGGGCCAATATTACCCCCAACCTCCAGAATAAAATCATAAATGAAGATCAAGTTATTATTAAATAACGTTAAATAATTCTGTAATATATCGTATTTACCAAATAGTAAATATAATATCCTGTTTTTTAATTCTTGGTAATCTACCTGGATAACAGATGTCGCCACTGAAGAGTAACTTCCCCGCAAACATATTTACGATATTAAAATTGAATGAAGGCCAATGTACAGAAGTGTAATAATTCATAAACGACCCACTTACCTAAATATTATCAATCCTCATATTTGTAAACCCTTGTTTATATAACATTTTGAATCGGTGATTATAAAGTGCACTAAAATAGTACAATTTAATTTGGGTATTAATTTTAAGATGATTACAAAATAATTATTACGAATAAAGAAGGTTAAAAATATCTTGCGGAAGTGGGAATCGAACCGGATCATACATTTTTTTTCTCAGCCCAGTTTCAACTTTTGAATTGTATTTCCGAAATTATATATTTACGCCGATTATTTTCTTTAACAATTGTCTGGCACAAGTTCAGAGATTGCTTAAGGGCGTAAATGCCGTTATCGAGTGCTCTATCTAGACAAAGTTTTGGCTTGCATATTTCATGAATGATAAACATTATTTGCATAAAACCTTTTACAACTTTTTGTAGCTTTTATCGTTTAAAGAAATTATAAATTTAAGTGTCATGCTCAATTGTATATATATATATATATATATATATATATATATATATATTTAATTTAATATAACTTATAAAAGTTGTTTCATTTTACTGTTTCCCTGATAACTCAATTTGTAATTTGAATTAATTCACTTATTTATTTGGAAACGATCAGTTTATTAATTATTGTTTAAGTTCTATGTATCTGCCACCGGGCATCTGCCCATTTGTAGATTTAATAAATACAATACAATATAGGTTAGTATTGTGGGTACAACATTTACTAGAATCATCCAGTTACTTTGTTCCTAAGTCTGTTTGACTTTTTTGTTACCTAAATATAATTAATAACCAATTATAGCTTAAAAATATTTATACTACTTTATTTATTCTAGTGTATGTTGTAGACGTATACTATAGTACTTTTCTGAGAGTTAGAAATAAATATATGTATTATGTCAAGAGTTATTTCGGAAACCATTTCAAAAAATCACATTTAGAGAAAATCGATGTTAAAGATTCAAAAAGCATATTACTGTACCTTAAAATTAACTCCGTACATTAAAACTATCTAGTTGCATTAATTTTTTCTTCTACGTTTTTATTTTTCTCCTCAGACTCCAATCTAAGCCTTCTCTTGGTTTTTTCTAACCTCTTTTGTGGAGTATTGTTTTTTCTGTCCTGACTCGGAACAAGTCCTAATTTGTAAAAAAAATTAGGTCCCTACTGTCATCAAAATAGTAGAGCCCTGAGTTTGAAGCTTCACTGTGCCCATTCGAATTGATCTACGTTATTGTAAAATGTCTCATTTTACGCAAAATTTAATGCCATTTTATGATATATAATTGAAATTAAAAAAAAAATTATACATGCGTTTTGGTGAAAAAATGAAAAAATTCGGGTATTTTTGTCTTTCTTTCATATAGCTCGACCTTGACAACCCATAGATTTCAAACTATTGCTTCAAATGGTCTGAAAATGTAGCAAAATTTAGCCTCCCGTCCCAATTAACCTTTCCTTTTCCCTGTAATTTTTAAAAAATCCTGCAAATGTTTTTTTTGCGTTGCTACATCAATGAAGCTTGTATTTTATATTACTTCAACCGCTACAAGAAAAGCTTTGTCCCACTCTTCTGCAATGCGCTATCCAAGCGTTAGTAGAGGTCCAATAATTATTTAATTTTTAGAAAAGTAAGAAATACAGATGATTTAAACTTTGAGCGTAGATTTGGAATCGTTTTAACTGTCTTCTGCTGAATCGTAAAAAAAGAGCTGTAGCTCTTTTGATTCACTGCGCTACTGCGATCCGAGAGAAATCGGCTGTTTGAATCTCTCACTCAGGAATCAATCACCGGGTTTACGATCCCAGTGTTTGAATCACTCACTCAGGAATCAGACCACTGGGTTTACGATCCCAGTTTTTGAATCACGCACTCAGGAATCATATCGTGGAAATCAGAATATTTTTCTTTCTGGATAATTAGCGTGGGGTAAAATTAAAATTAAGTGGCATATGCATAGAATATTGCAAACGAACGTTAATATTAAATTTTATTATCTGATAGTGCAAATGTAATACCTATTCTGGCTAAATCTTATCCTACACTTTTCACTTTGCCCTCTCAAGGTTGCTTCCACTATACTATGATTTTACTAACATTATTAATAATTAACTTCATTTCTTATAATATCGAATTAAAATTGGGATCAAGTCCTGAATTACGTTAAATTTTTCTTAACATTAATACAAAGGACGTGTGTATAAGATTAGTGTAAAAAATTAAAAATTAAACTTTTTGAGTGGAAAAATACTTTAATTTACCTGGCTGCTGTAGAGTTGTGTAATAAATTTTATTCAGTGGCATAACAATTACAATATAATCATATGCATATGAATATTGCCAGTAATTTTGTTCCTCTTTAAAAGACAAATCTAAATCCATTAGTGGCAATCCAAATACCTCAATTATTAAAAAATTTCCTAGAGGCACTTATTTAATTATATAACAATTTATTTATTAATAAATAACGAAGTGTGTGTAATTTTTTTTGTCAAAAATTATAAACTCGTGTATTCACTAGAATATCATGTGAACATTCCCGGAAACAAGGTTAGAGTCATATTGGTAAATTGGGTGCGGTAAATAATCGGTATGTATATAATGAGCAAGTGGTTCCGATCGGTTTTGTCCATCTTTAGTTTACACGCAAATTTACGACCGGTAACTACTAGAGAACCATGTTATATTTTACTTTGGATTATTTATATTTCATTTTTATTCTTAATAATAGTAATAATGTCATAATAAAAACAGAGTATAGTGTTCTTATTTCTGCAAGCTCTGAAAGCTATAAAGAACCTTGGTTACTGGAAGCAAAATCTGACGATCACGATATGCTCGTTGCATTCGAGTTTCTCTGTACAATGTAAGATTTAGGTGAATAATAGAAACGTCTTCAATTTGTGAATTGACTATTATTTTTTATTTAACACAGTCGTATTGATTACATTTATGATATTGCTTTCCAAAGCGTTCATTTCATGAATTGTGAGTGTGTAGTATCTAATTAATGAAAGTGGTTGTAGTTTTGCGTTTGTGTAATGTTCTAGGCAAGGTTTGTCAATTCAAAAAAAGTAGAGCTAACGTACGCGACATATTTGATGCAACTTCGTCAGCTCTGTAGCGGAACTTGATCTCGCTTCAAACGAGTTACTTTTTATTTTAAAAAAATAAAATAAACAGATGTTATGAAACAGAGCTGCTATGAGGCTATTAGTGACAGCGGGAAATTTGACCGGCTTAGTGCGTGAACCTTGTTCATTGTTGTGGAACATAACACGACCACTCTAATTCAACGTCCTGTGCACGACGTCCTTCATTCCTGAAAAATATCAACTTCTGTTTCAAGTTGCAACGAACTCGCACAAAAGCCTGTTCGGTTTACGTAACGAATATAGGGAAGGGAATCTTGATTCTCCTCTTCGCTAGCATTTATTAAATTTTTAATTTGCATATTTAGAGAGTCTGATTAATTAAAAGATATGAATGTTAATTGTATAATTAAGTGCCACATAGTAGATAATTATCATGATCGTTATTTCAAATACCAACTCGCGTATTGAGGATTATTTCAATATAATCGTAACATAATATTGGACTATATGGTAGTTTATTTCAAAGTTTTGCTTCATTCTAAAACGCCACTTTAAAATTCAAAAGTTCATGTGATATTTATCCTCAGAAAAAAGCTTTTGACCAGAAGTGATTGAACAAAGCACTATTAATAAGAGAAAACTATCAGGTTTCACGCGTATTCTAGAGCGTATGCATTTTTAAATATACGGCTACCTCGACGATGAATCGGCCGTACTGGATAAAATGATTCAGCCTTAAATGAACCGGACCTCACTGCGTGCATTTTTTTCTTTTTGGACTTTACGAAAGACTCTTTCTATACTCCTGCACTTCCAACAACAATGGTCGAACTGCCGAACAACATAACAGCCGTGGAGGTGATAACTCATAACATGCTGCCTAGAGTGTGGGACAAATTTGAATATCGCATAGACTTCTCAAAAGCAGTATATTGTGCAAATTTTGTATGTAAATAGAAACTTTATGCATTTTCCGTTCTGATGAAATAAACATTGATTTTTACTATTTTCCAAAATATATATTATTTTCATCCAATTTTTTGAAACTGCCTGTAGTATAGCGGTTTAAATATCTGAAGTAAGCCTTTTCTATGTTGTAATATGAAAGATTTTATTCATGCTATGCCAGATGGAATGAGTTATCACCCCATATTCAGAAGATATCAGTCGAAACGTTCAAAATATTCACATCGGAGATAAATTACAAACACACGGTCAAATAAAAGCCATTTATTTGATATTAGTATCTGGAATTACCGATTACGCACAGTGTTCATGGAAATATCGAATTAATATGATCTTTTTTATACATTGTCACAGCAATAATTTAGTGCCACAGTCTCTTATCAATAATGAATTATTTTTCACAGTTACGCAATTGATAACAGTTCCTGCATAATGAAGTTCAAAATAAAAAATGTCTTTATTGTGCTTCACGATGCAGTATATAGACTAGAAAATTTTACATTTGTTGAATATTGGATTAGGATTGACATTTAAATAAAAGTGTGATTTATCGATAATGAAACATTATTGTACAAGCTTACTTGTTTTTATAAGTACATTTCTTGTCACAAGAAATGAAACGCCCCCTACAAGACTTAAACACTCTTGGTTCGCTGTGTTTATACGATTGTATTTGTCTAAAAAAGAAAATATCTCGTCCTATTTCAAAATATTTAACGAGTTACGCACTTACGGTATTATTTTTTAAAATTCCAATATTCCACTGCCTCCCTCACACCTGTTCTAAATTCAACTTCCAATCTAATGAATCCAACAAAATAATTTGAGTCTCTTGCTTTACGATTTCTTAAGCGTTCCTACGAACGAGAAATACAGGCAGCGCCAAGGTCTTTTTATCAGCCCCTGTATTTATCATCCCTTATTTTTCCGGATGAGATTTCTGAAGTACAACGTACCGTGAAGTTGGGTTAATGTTTCCGAAATGTTTTTTTACACACTTGCAGTAACAAAAAGCTGGAATTAGAGTGAGTTTCTATTTACCCCCACTAAATTTACAGGGGATTCAGCATATTTGGACACCGCTACCTATTTTTCTCCAGCTATAAACGGTTTAAAGTAGCTAAGCAAATGGCAAGCGTTCGCAAATTTCAATTCTTACCGTGCAAATGTTAAAACAAATTTAACTGTAACTTTATCTCACAATTATATATATATATATATATATATATATATATATATATGTTATATTAAATGAGTTAAAACAGCCTCTTTGTCAGTTTTAATTTTATTAATTATGGAACTGTACAACGTTTCGTCTCTCATTTTAGACTTCTTCAGGTATAAAACTTTAGCTGTCCATGGAGTGAGATACCATGAGCACCTTTTTTCCCTGAAATCTTTCAAATGAGAGGCGAAACGTAGTATAGTTCTATATTTAATATATTAAAACCTGACAAAGAAGCTGTTTTAACTGAATTATTAGAATGAGAAGTTGTGTAAAATATTTTGGAATTTATTTATTCACATTATAACATAATTAAAACTGTTAAAGCTGCCACAATGGATTTTGATCAGCTTTAGGAAAAATAAAGTAAGTTATTTTAATTAAGTTAATTATCGTCAAGTGCGTATGATTGAAACTGAACATCTATTTAAATTACTTTGAAAAGATTAATAGCAATTAATATTCAAAGATTATAGAAAAATAGCTCACGAGTATGTAAACGAATAATTAATGGTACGTTTTTGTAATTATCATAATTTGAAAATGATATCAATCAACTTAACAGGAAAATTATTTTAACTTGATTACGAATCAAAAAGAAATGCAAATCTCAGCGTAATTTACTGCCATAGATTAAAAAAGTTCCTGTCTTCATTGTAGCGCAGAAATGTTACAAATTTTATTCATTTTGCAGACATTAATTGCTGTGCTCCTTTCGTGTAGCTACTGAAGTCTCTCTTACAGAGTGCATTTTAAACCATGTTAAATACGAAGTAAGAGATTAATTGCATTTTTATGTACGGGCTAGAGCCGACGTCACTGAATAATTTATAACCAGAATCTGCTGGTTGAGCAAAAAGCAGGAATATGTATATCCATGCGAGGAAATGAGAGGCACATTTTTCCACTCTATGTATAATATAAATTAGGGCTCCATATCAAAATTTTAAAATAGTGATAGCTTAAATTATGTTTATTATACACATGTGTATTTTATATATCATATTATTCATATTAATTAGTGATGTCAGAGAAGCAAAAACATGAATGAGTCGCGATTTTGTACTTTTATATAACGTAACATGCGGAAATTCCGGAAAATATTAGTTGTAGAGTAATATCGGATAAGGAACAGAAACACCTAATTTTTACGTTAACTCCGAATTTAATAATATTTTCTAATACGAGGCATTGACAAAATTTAGGACATTTGTTATATTATTGTTAAAATATAATAGTTAAAAGGCTTTATTGAATTTAATGACTGATACAAATTAGACGTATGGAACGTGTGTATGATTAATAAGTTAAACAGTTAATTTTAATAATTCAGAGTTAATGCGTCAAATATTTTTGTATATAATTACCGGATGAATTGAAAATGAGTTTTTGAAACGTTTTATTAATTTTTTCTTACCTGTTGACTATTGCCGACAGATGAGGAATCATACTGCCAGGACAAGAAATGAAACCCCTACGGTTTTCTCATGATATTGTGGTATTAGGGGAGTCAGAAGAAGACTTGGAAGCCATAATAAATGGCTTGAACGTCGTCCTGGAAAAAAGAGTTCAATGTGAGGATTAATATAGGAAAACCAAGGTAATGAAGTGTAGTATGGGAAACAGGAATAACACTGGTTGTTAGATTGGGAAGATATTTTGACGGAAGTTACGGAATTCTTCTACTTGGGAAGCGTAATAACTAGGGTTGGTAGAAGTATAGTAGACATAAAGAGTAGTATAGAACAGGCAAGGAAGGATTTCGCGAAAAAGAGGAATTTACTTACAGGTAATACAAGTGTGAATATTAGGAAATCGTTGCTAAAAATGTTCGTATGGAGTGTGGCGTTATTTTGGTGCGAAACGTGGACGATAGGAGTTGCATAAGGAAAAGTGGCCTTTGAAATGAGGTACTATAGGAGAATGCTGAAAATCAGATGGGTGGATAGAATCACTAACGAGGAAATTCTTAACAGAATAGGGGAAGAGCGAACAATATGAAGGACGTTGACCTAGAGAAGGGATAGATTAATATGCCACGTTTTAAGACATGACATGATGGAATACGCAGTTTAGGGAGGCCGTGGGATGAACTAGGAATTCAGAAATGAAAAGGCTTGTGCAAGATAGGTTAGCATGGACAGATGTATGAGACCAGTCTTAGGACTAAATACCACAACAACAACATGTAAATTACTTATGTAAAGATCTTTGACGAATCCTATTTCCTCATAAAAAGACTAACGGATAATAATAAATTTATTTGGATAGAGCTTATTTTAAATTAAAATTAACACGACCACGTGTCACTCCAATAGTTAGGAATATGTCATGTAAGATAACAGTCCGCAGTCGACTCGGTAGGCCCAGTCCCTCAATGGGCTGTAGAGCCATAGAAGAAGAAGAAGAAAGTGTTTTTTAATTTATTGATAAATGTTTCTGTACAATTGTACAATATTGTTATGGTTTGATACAGTCGCCTGGCACATGAGATGGGGAAACTGCTCATTAGCATATGACTGTGTTTACTCAGTGGTACAGTATATATTTTAATGGAAAACCAATTGTAGAATTTCGTTGAACATGAATATTAATTTACATTGATGACTTTATATGTTAGGGCTTCACTCCGCCAGAAAGTCTGTTGGACGTTTGCGTTGGAGTTTTTGGTCGTGGGCGGTTGTTTTGCAGTGTCTTTTAATAATTTGTTGCTGTGGCACGTCATGGAATTGTGAAGCCTGTGATAACTTAAATTAATATATTGTAGAACAGTAGGGATATCGAGGTCTTGATGGATGATTCCGATCCTTTCGTACCACGGTTAATCAGCAATAATCCTTGGTATTCTATTCTGGAACTGTCTGTATTCTTTTAGTTTGTGATGCAGCCGCTGAACAACCAAAATTGCCGTATTATCGCAATGTAAACAAGTCTCTTTAATTTTCAGGAAGTGTCGAGTTTCAGCCTGTCATTACTTATTGAGATATGTGGAGCCCATGTTAATTTTGCGTCGACTACCAGGCCCGACTATTGTGCTCTTGCAGACTTTTTTTTTATTGATAATAATTTTACTTGACCTGTTTTCTAGATTCAATAACAGGTCTGTTTAACAATATTTTTCTTTTGTTGGTACATTTTTTTACATAGATATAAATATGTATGAATACAATAATAAATTATATGCGTATATTTAAATTTGTTTTAGCATGTAAGATCATCCATCATCTGTTACACTAGTTTTATTATTATATTATTTTCGTGGTTGAGAGACTGAAGGAGAGAATTCTTAATTTCTTTGTCTCCTCATCCTTTCAACATTTATACATTTTGTTTGTGAAACATCTCCGGTTTTCCGGTTACGACCCACGTTTCCGGATCTCCATGACGCGTTGGTCGAGTAGTTTTAGGTTCAAATTTTTTTTACTAATTTTATACTCTAATTATTTATGACTGTATTTGTATTAGCAGAGTTATGTAATTTGTTTAAGATAATTACTTGAATAATCTTACTATTACTATAATTTATATTCTATTTTATGTTGTGATGTCTATATTTTGGTCCTTATACTCATCCGGTTCCTGGATTTGAATGTCCGGTCCGATGATGAGTATATTAAGTCTTATGATGTAATATTTAAGTTTCTATATTTTTAGTCCTGTATTTTGTCAGTTCTAAAGCGGATATCAGGTTTGTCAAATTTTCTAGAGCCGCGGTGAGTGGTGGGTTTCTTATTATTTCCCATAGACTTTCTTTTCTTAAGGTTTCTCTTATTGTCTTGTCTACCTCATAATTGGGGCATTCCAGTATGGCGTGTTCCGGTGTTCCTATCTCTCCACAGGCACATAGATTGTCTGGTCTGCTATTTATTCTTCCCAGATATTGTCCGTATGGACCATGACCAGTAAGAAAATGTATAAGACCCTTGGTTGGGTTGAGGTGTCTAAGCTGTAATCTTTCTCTTATGTTAGGTAGAATTTCGTACACCCTTCTCCCTTTATTCGATGAATTCCATCTTTCTTGCCAAATGTTTAATATTTCTTCTTTAATTTCTATTTTGGTATTTGCTTCCTTGCCTAAAATTTCTACGACTTTGCACTGGTTCTCTTTTTTGAGCCAGTACTGTGCGCTCCTTTTCCTGATTTCTAGATCCAACGGGACAACAGCTAGGAGAACTGTTAGTGCTTCTGAAGGGGTTGTACTGAAGGCACCTGATATTCTTAACAAAGTTTTCCTGTGCTCTTGCAGACTGGGGTATATTGTCACCGAATAGGGTAGATGTTCCTTTTATATGTAAATTTAACAACTTTAGACTTACGAAGTGATACCTTCACACGCCACATTTGGCACCAGTCTTCAACGAGGTGCACGTATTCCTGCATTTTCGACGCAGCCTCGCAGCATGAACCCTTAACTAGGATTGCAACATCGTCTGCAAACTGGGCCACCTTTACGTCAGCTGATACCGGGAAGTCCGAAGAGTAAATTAAATATAAGTATGGACCTATGATGCTTCGTTGCGGAACACCAGGAAGAATATTGCAGTCTCGGATGTGCAATTGCCACTTTTAACAGTGTGTGTTCTTTTGTGAAGGTAAGAATGGTTGACCTGACACGAGCAGATACCATCGGCAGATTTGATCGGCCGACCAAAAACAGGATTGGAGCGCAGATATTTGTCTGAACGAACAAATCTGCGTTACGTCTTCACGTACAGATCACGGTTGTCAAGCGCTGAAAAGAAGCCAGAATCAGATTTAAGATCATGTTCGTAATGTTTCGTGTGAGATTTTGAATAGCTACCCTATTTTAGCATAAAGAAGTTTTATAGTGTCCGTTGTTGGATACATGGTCTTAAATGAACCAGAATCGATTATTATAATTCGAATATATATATACTTTGATGTCAACACCAAATTTTTATAATTTAAACCAGTGATAAGAAACCGTTTTTCAACTACAAATTTAAAAAAAATAATTATGCGGGCCGCATATTAGAAATTTTAAAATAATAACAGTGATGAATACAAATTATCTCTATTAACGAAATGAATAAATTATCTTCATTATTTTTACACGTATCTTTGCTAATCAAAGTTTCTGGAATACTGATTACGCCAAGAATATAAAGCCAAAAATGCAACAATGCTTTCCACTCGTATTTAAAAAATGATTTCAAAAATACATAACAAACCAATCTCTCTTTAATTGACTGACTCCTGATGTGTCTCAATTAAATACGGGAATTGATCACAACACTTTATAAATATTACCTTTTTTAATTAATTATTATGAATTTATTTTGAGGCAGAGAGGTATAAAGCACTTTAACTTAGTAAACTTTAATTGAGCTCAAAGTAATTATTACAATCTATTAGTGAAGACATCTTGACATCTGGCAGAGGATAAATGTATTGGCAATACGAGAATCTGCACAGATCTCGAACGTACCATACATGTCGGCAGACCTACACTAACATGTAAAACACCTTCAGATTTCGCGGCAGATTTCTTAAATTTGCCAGATATCGGCCGTAGATATCTGCACGTGTGTTGTCACCCATTGAACTATTCTAAAATAAGTGTCCGGTAGATGGTTCTTTATTTTAGCTAGCAGACAAATGCTTGATACTTATTAAGGAGTAGAGATTTAGGTTGTACCTTCTTCGTATGGTTCAGCATTTCAGTCACTCCCTGTGCAATTGTTGGGGGCACGACTGAGCTTTGCTTTCATTTATAAATCGACGATAATCAACTGAAATAAAATGGACTTGAAGGATGTGCTCCTGAAGTAATGTCCAACAATGGCGGCACCAGGGGGAAAGGAGACTACTCAAACGGCGAATGAATATAAGTTCATGCACGAAAGTTATATATCTTTTTGGCAGAATATTAGGTGTGTTGTATTCGGCGGCGAGATTATGGGCGCGGTATTGTTCGCCGCTGCCGCTGCCGACGCCGGCGCAGATGCGCTGTTGCCGCAGCAGGCGTCGCGGCGCCGAGACCCGCCACAGTCGGGGATGTGCAGTCCACGCGCCCTGCTCCTGCTCCTGCTCTGCGCCGCCGTCGGTAAGCAGCGCCGCCTCATCGCGGCGTACGCGCTGTACCACAGCGTTTCCATAAATTAACTACTATAATTAGCATATAACAACGCCATCACAGCTAGATGACATCTCTGAGAATTCGGTAGCTTGTATCAACCGCGAAGACTAAGACACTCGTACTTACAAGTCTGTCAGCAGACTCTGGTTTATTCGAATCGCGCTGTTATTATCGCCGCAACGCGACCTTTTTTCAGACAAAAAAGAAAATTGGTAGTTCGTTATTAGACGTAGTATTACTTAAATAATTTTTCTCTTACATTATAACTGCATCTCTAAAAATTACCACTTAACTGGACGTGGAGTTCTCGGAATATATAGGTGGTTGGATAAAAATTATCCTGTTTCCGAGGGGGACTTCATTCTCAATTAATTATAACGATTATTAATTATATGAGTGACTGTTTTCTTAGTTCAATTAATTGGTAAACAGATATAGGCTTACTACTAGTATTAGTCCACAGCGCGAAGGAATGTATCACTTATCAAAAAAAAATCTTCTGACGTTGATATTTCCGGTAAAATAAAATTTGTCACCGTTTTCATAAAGTGAAGAAAAAAAAACAGTTTCTTCCCACCGTCAAGTGAAATGTGATCTTTTTTCGGTTACATTTAAAAAAACAGCCATTTATTTCATGTAACCGTCAATCCATTTTTGAATGGCTTCTTTTTTATATTTAAAACAAATTTGAACTGCATTTTTACTTCGTCTTCGATTTTCGGGGAAATTTATAACGTCTCTAACGATTATCAATATTTTGAAATATATTAGAGCACAGGAATTACTTCAACCTCAATTATGGTACAATTACAAAAAATGGCGTACTTATTCTTCATCTTATGAGAATTAAATAATCATTTCATGCTTGTTATTTTTCTACCAGACTTTAGCAATTTTATTAACATTTCTTTTCAAATATTGTTCGTGACATTGAAATTATGTCTCGTGCACGGGTTTTTGTTTTGACGATTGAGACACGTTGTATTCAAATTAAATTTAGTAATTCCGCTGTTTTACAGTCTCTCTTTCTCTACAAATTGACATAATCTTTATTTATCCGGCTAATGTGTTAGTTCGTTAATTGGTCTTGCATCGAAAAGTAAAACTTGAAAATACTGTGATTTTCAAATAACTATGGTTAGACATATGTGGACCTATAAAATAAATAATTTTTTCAAAATGAATAGCAGTCTGTATCCGTGAAAGATGTAGAAAGTGAGAAGTATGTAGTTAAAAGTATAATACGTTTGTCAGAAAATCCTCTCCGCAGTTATCGTTTTTTGATCACATGCGATTTTAATCTCAAGCGAGTCTCTGTTCGCAATATTAATAGCTTTTAAAAAGTTTCTTTATTCATTGAAATGTTTCAAATAGAATTAAATTCCACCGGAAACGTGTTGTAGTCGTAAGTAGACAGTGAGAGTTCCATATTCTGATTAATTAGAATCATTGATAAACACTTGAGGATGTATAATAATAGACATGCTAACATGCAGATATTAATCTAGCGGCTCCGTTTATCTGTGCATTGAAATGTTTAACTGAAGCCGTTTTGTGGCGTCGCCTCGGAGCTGCGATCAACAGGTTTTCCGTCACCTGCAACTTTCCCCCAGCTACTAAGCATTTCATAGCCGCACAAAATTCAAACACGCGACTCGTACATCCCATTATTATCCATCAATAATGCACTTTCAGCTTCCTTTAATCACGTTAAATCTTCAAATTTATCAATTTTTAATAAATTAATGCAATTTAAATTATGTTAAGTATATGTTTATACTATGCTCGTGTGTGGGTTTAGATACACCAATATTTAATGATATCCAGGAATGTGAAAGGCTGATTGAGGCTAGAAGAGCAAATTGTTTGCGTCAATAGGTTTATTCGTATTTTACGTTCGTATAAGAGGCCAGTCGAAATTAGATATTTTGTATTTAATTTAAGTAAGATGAAATTTTAATCACACCTTAATGCACATTGCAACTTAATAATTTCTCAAGAAAATTTAAATTAATTGCTTAAAAATCTGGATTGACAATAATATAGCACCACTATTACAATTAATTTTGTATATATTTATTTATCATAAACTTTTATTTTATTCTGTGGAGAAACAGGAACTGGTGAAGAGTGAGATTACAAAAAAAATTAATTTGAATAAAATTAATTATCATGCGTTATACACGCACACAAAATTATTTAGAAGTTTTCAATACATCTGAAACGCATTGTTAATTAAATTTAAAGGAGCATGGATGGACGCTAAAATAATTAGTATCTATTGATACTTGACTCGCTATACATGCATATTATTCACGTTATTGACATAGGATGATAATTCTGTCAGAGCATTGTTAATTTGTCTATTGAAGAGTGTTCTGGTGCAAAAAATATTTTTAAATAACATAAAAAATAAATTATAAATTGAAATACATTTTAATTACATTTCGTTGAATATTTCTTCATTAAGAGACAAGGACAACCTGACGACTGTCGAAATTTTCGTAATGTCTTCGAACTTGGATGTACTGCGCCAAAGACAAGTAACAAAATGGAACCAAAGTATTGACACTTAATATCTAGCTCGCCAGAAGTGACGCTATTAATGTAATCTAATAATTGTATCAGGATGGAAAATATCGATCCTTGGACCGTTTCTAGGCTGCTCTTTACAGTCAGTCAACTTCCCGTCAGGTGCGAGATTTCTCCATCAATTGCATAGACCTGGATACAGGCTTGCCTACAATTCATCTAAATTAAGTGTTTTAAAGAAGATCGGATGTTATTTTTAAATTTATTAAAGGTTTAATGATTTCAATTTTGTAAGAATGTGATTCTGTAAATTGTAGGCGAGTCTTTCTCCAGTTCTGTACAATGGATGAAGGAATCTCTGATATGACTTTTAGTCGACTCGGATAGCTCAATAGTATGGAGTACCCCGTAGTAATGGGAGTGGTCGCGTTCGATTTCCGGTCATTACTTTTCCATGCTGATACTTTAATTCAATTTCATAGCATAAATAAATTAAATCACACCAGTTTTTTTGCATTAATTTGCGACGTGACACAAATATGCTTACAACTAACGTTCACGGTTATCGTAATGTCTACTTCTCAGTATAACAGAATGGGTCGTTTTTTGGTGAAGAGTATTTCACAAACGTTTCTAATTCTGCGAAACTATTAACGACGTGAGATTTTGGAGCTCACAGAATCTCTTACGTCGATATTCTCAAGGTGACAGGGGATTGTTATTTCTTTCTTGTTAGTGCTATGGGGTAACGTTTATCGTAGCTCTGCTTTTTGTGGTTGGACAGTACTCGGGTACTCGGAAAGTGTTTACACCAAAATGCTGGGGTTATTATTTTTATATCTCGTGGAATAAATATTGAATTTGAATTTGGAAAACCAATTTGGGTCGAATACATTTTCCAGTGCGAGTCTATCAAAAGCTCGCGGTCCATTTGATGGAAGCAGAGGCCAAAATATTCCAAAAATTGTACAAGGTTAATTATCAGTGATTACGCTACTCACAGTTATCCTCTATTGAGGCTCAGTTCTACAAGTTTCTAAAGGAAAGCAGTGCGGAATTTTTCTCTGATCTTGGACCCAGAACAGTAGTGGGGAAGTATAAAATTTTTGCTCAGCAAGTATTGGGAAAATCCTTGTCACTACGCCCATCATTACGCAACGAAATTATTATTCTGACGGAGACGGAAAATACAATACATGTTGATATTAAAAATTGACTCTCAATTAGACCGAAATGAAATTGTTAATAAAGAAGTGGGAAAGGAAACCGGCCATATGCGATAGTTTCAATGTATCGAAAATTTTCTGACGAACACCAAAACGACTTCTTCATCGACCCATTATTGTATACGCGTCTTAGTATTGGGGTTTTATGTAAGTTACATTCGTTTTTCATTTAAACCGAATTTAAGATCAATTTAGAATGTAAAATTCGGCCGGGAAGGAGGAAAAAACGAATATTTCCCATACAACTTGTATGTAATTAAATTTAACAAACCCTAGAATAACTCGTTCACATCTTTTTCAAACTACACTACAAGATAAAACGTACAGGCACATTTATTATTAAGTGAATTAACTGAGGGTAGTAACAGATCTTATCAATTTGAACGTGGGGCTCGTGTAATGTACTGTTATATGCCATATATTCACCTCTTCTTGAATGTAACCGGCCAAAAAATCTGCTCAATTATTTTAGGATCACAATCAAAACCCAGTCGTTTATTGAGCGTGAAAGGCAGAATTGGTAGGTCGAAATTTCCGGAGCTTCTTCAGCGCCTTTTTGTCGCTTGTTGTCGACCGCTCAGTGGGTTTCGGAATCAACAGGGTTACTATCTGATTTTTTTTAAAAAAACTGAAATTTAAATTACTACTTCTGTGCCTCCTGGTGTCCGTATTAAACGCTCAGGATACGACCATATTGATTCAAATCTCTCACGTATTCTTATGTCTATTATCCTTATCTATATTCCGCACATGCCGGCAAAACGTGTTTGTTGAGACTTATTCCAATAGGTGACAAAAGTTTGGTCTTAAGTTCCTAATCATTTTTTTGGGAGAGAACTTTCAATTGACCAAATATAACATTGAAGATTATTTAGAAGGCCGCACTGGCAAGACTGGACACTGTTCTTCTGACATACTTGGCCCAGCGACAAATAACAGTGGTAACGCTACGAATTGCATCTTCTTTTACACATTCATCTTTATTGTTTACGGGACGTTCTCTGTACATTTAAATATATCGATGTTATGGGTGGCATCTGGAAATTGAAGGATAATTACATGTGTAACGAATAGACAAGAGGTGGGGAACCATTTTACCATTAGAGGCCACATTTAATTGAGGTAGAAATAAAGAAGGTCCCATAAGTTGATTATATCTATAAATGCGACTTTTATAAAGTTGTTATAGTTTATCAATTTATTGCATTGTATAGACATAATACAAGAAACATAATGTTATTTATTTTTTATTCAACATAGAACGTAAAATATATATGTATTTGCACCCTTTACAACATTAGTCTATAATTATTTGTTCAATAAGAACTAGATATTTAAATAAAACTTTTAATAAAAATAAATTAAAAGCTTTTTTAATAAATGTAATACGTGATAAATAATTATAGTAGAAAATATTATGTTAGAAGTAATAATCAATTTGTAGAAGAATTTTAAATAAATTTGTAACATTAAAATATAATATAAAATAATATTAAAATATTTTTAAAGCCAATGGGAAATTTAAGTTAGTGGGATTAATCTTGCTTGAAAGTGATTGAAAATTTAGATCAATCTTTGTAACGCGCAGCCTTAATTTGTCCTGTAAATGAGCATCTAAAATTTGCATTCTTAAACTAGTTTTAATTTCAGTCATGAGAGACACGCAGCAGTATCTACTTCCAAAGCAGAAAAGTAAACGGCGTGAATTTTCTCATAGGCATGGATAATGAACAGCATCTTTCTAGATTCTTATAGAATCATTTTAACGTCAAAAAGGGATTCTAGATAACTTCCCCTACTGCATTTGTAGCTCCGTAGGAGCCTTATTTTTTATCTTTCTTGGAAGATGCACCATCGGTGCAGCTAACGACTAAATGGCTGGCATTCAATTGTAAACCATGATATAATTCTCTGAAATATTTAAAAATCTGAACTCCGCCAGTTCTTCCAGTACCCAGAGGATTATCGACGAAGATCGAGGTTTTAGTGTTCTAGCTTTTATGAAGGCCGCACAAGAAACTCACTGAGGTCGCATGCGGCCTCAAAACTGCTTGTTTCACACTTATGGAATAGTCTGATGTTACTGTAAACTAGCGTGTTACAAGAACATCAGTAACGATAATTAGTGTCACATGTAAACTCTCATTTACAGGATCTAAATCACAAAGTTCCAGCATAGTAAGTAACAGGATTACTTTTGTTTATTTTAATATCTTCACAAAATTTCGGAAAGGCTAACGGGACGATCGTAAAGGAAATGAGTGAATTGTAAAACAAATCATTACGTTTGGTTCCTGAGAAGCTTAGCTTATTGAAATTGGATGCAGCAAACATCATGTGTGAAAGTTCCACACATGACGCCAACACTTTTTTTAACCAGAGGCGAAAAATCTGTTTCGAACAGAAAAAGTTAATAACTGAATGAATATGTTATGTAACCAAAGAAAGGCAGGCAATTAGGATAACGTGTGCAAAATTTGTTGGTGTATAATTTATTTAAATTAGCACAGTTGAATAATTAAAATCAAAGGTCAATAAAACATAGCCGCAGATTATATTGATGATGAAACCATAAAAGTCACAGAGTAATTTTCGCCGAAATAATTTGGGGCTGAAGTACGAAGAAACGTGTAACAATGTCGGAATCATTAATAATCATTCTATAGAAGAATCTGAGGTTGTTTCACACATTTCGCGATGACTGGTCAATATAGTCAATTCATATTTTATCATGTAGTGAAACATACGGTGAAATATATAGTGGCTATTGTCATTACTGAATCTTATAATTTGTGTTTGTGTGCATTGAAATGAACTCCTACAACGGTGACATTTTTTTAAATCTAATAATTGGACAGTTGATGACGTCTCTCCAGGTCGTAGTTGATAATATACTTTTTCCTTAACCTAATTCGATTAATTTTGTGCTATGTCCTTAAATATACAATGAATGTTTTGGTTCAAATTTTAGCACTAACTTTCCCACATTTTGTGGGGACTATCATTTGACTTCAGGATCGTCGCTATGGTGCCCTTGATCCACGTCATTTTAGGCGTTCAATAAACAACAAAGGATCCCAACTTGGATCATAGATGCTGTCAATTTTAAATTTGTACTAATTGTTGAATGAAAACAATTTAAATAGTCATTTTATTTTGCTCATTGTATAATAACTGATGAGTTACCGGAAACCAACGACCATACAACCTAGACACCTGCGATACATCGCCACTCGTGTTTCATCGTCACACAAATGCAATATGATTATTACAGTACATTTATATGTTTGTATGTGTTTATGTTCCGCATACAGATTTAAACGCGTGGAGCAATTTCGACAAAACACTGTACACATAGTCGTTGCAAAACAAACACTGTGAGGGTAAAACGCGACTGGAATAAATATAAACATTCTAAGTCCAGAAGTCCTCTCAAGAACTTAATTCCGTATTTCTATTAATGGCATAGGCAGTAAGCAGGCAAATAATTTTAGCTTACGCTAATTTCCGATGAAGTATTAAAATTAAATAATGACATTAATTTGACGTGGCATACATGTGAAGATAATAGTGTTACGGGAATTACTGAAGTCGTGTAAGAGCAAGAAATCAAAAATTATCAGTTATGGAACAATGTTCTGAATATATAGGGACACGATTCAAGAGAACCGGGGCGATATCGGTAAACGATACAGAGAGTTGGTTATTGTAGCTACGTTCCTGAACTCCGAGCGCTCATTACCATGCAATTTTAATTTCCTCGCACTTTGTACGTGCTTAGAAATCTGGAACACGCGCTACCATGATACACCTCTTAATTAATAATCAAAGACAATTATTTAAAAGGAAATCTCGTCGCTTATTTCGTCTTATAAATCCGTAGTCATTGTTTTTTAAGCTTAAATATGATGCATAAGCGAAAACTTTGCAAAACTTAAGCTTCTCTTTCAAGATTGTCCGGATCTTTTATAATTGATTTCCCGCCTCAACCCCCGTTTCCGAAGAGCTGTCTCAGGATTTCTGCCAGAGCCATGGGAAGAACATCGTTAGTAAAAGTGGAGCATACAAAAGCCTTCGGTTCCTTGATGAAAACCGTAGTAGGAGGTTTAGTCCCTCAGGGCTGAAGCCAAGGTGTCTGCTTCTTAAACTCGGAGAATGGAAAGTCAGCCGCGCTCTGTGCTCCTAAAATCACGGTCTCTCACTCATTTTCCCACAGGAAAAACATGCGTCAACTTCTTAGTCGGTCATTCAGAAAATATTATTTTCTATCATATGCGATATTGCTGCATTATGCGGTAAAACAAAAATTAATTATTTTTCTAAATCAGCTACGATTAATGAATGTTATTACGTGAATTTTAAATTAATATAAAAAGCTGTCTTTGTATAAAATGTTGCGTATAATTAGAAAATTAGCTATGCAATACTCCAACCTAGGATGGACTATTTACATTGTACTAATAAAACAAACAGTTTTTTTTCTTTAGTCCATACAAATTTAATTGCAAAATCATTTGCAATATGTCATTACAATGTTAACATGAGCTTTCACCTAGTTATAGGCATATTCATCTGAAGTACAAAACCAAACTTAGAATATGTTACATATGTCATCATATACAAGGAATCATTTTAAAAAGCATTCACACATGTAACATCAAAACAATCATTGACGCTCAGTGGTCGTTGAGCTGTTTATATAAGATCCTATCAAGCAACCAACGCCTTCACAGGAGTTTTATGGAACTAACATTATTTACATTGGTTTAAATTATATACACTAAAACATCAATTCTTATAATTACACTTTGATTTGACATTTTAAATAACTTTACAACAATTTTTACATTTTAGAAAAATCAATTTAAACAAATCGTTATAAATTATATTATACCATCCTTGAAAAACATTTTTACATTTTAATTTCATTTTATTTAGAATATTGGCAAAAATGGTTCCGACCACACCAATTTCACTCCTGTTATTAACACAGTTGTCGAGGTGAGAAACATCCAGTCGTGTAGACGTACGAAGCGCAGTACGTTTGTTGTGTGGGCAGCTCACTTTAACACGTACTTTTGTTACGTCTGAAAACAGAGTCAAGAAAACGCAGTATGCTCAGTGCAAGATATGTTGTACGTCAATAAACTCAGCCTTCTTTCCACAAGCAGATTTCAATCTCCTGAAACCATATTTGAACGAGAGAAAATTCCAAACTACAGTAAACGGAAAAAAGTCTGACTTCTTTCCTATCATATCTGTTGTAGCACAAGGCAGTATTCTTGGCCCACTCCTATATGGTTTTTACTCGTCAGCTATACTACCACTGTCACAAGATACAACAATCCGGATATTCTTCTGTCACGAGGACCTTCAAAAATTATCTAACCAATCTACAACAATGGCTGGAAAAATAAAATATAAAAGTAAACGAGAATAAGTCTGCACATATCACATTCAGTCTCCGGAAAGAAACTTGCCCCAGGTAGTGTACAAATGACACAATCAAAGGCAGTAAAATATTTAGGACTAAACTTAGTTTCTAAATTGACTTGGAAAAAGCATATAGTTAAAAATAAAAATAAATAAAGTTCAAGGCAAGAGAACTACTATGGCTGATAGGAAGAAAATCGCGGTTATCTATGGACAATAAAATCTTGATACATAAAGCTGTCATCAAACCAATATGGGCCTATGATATTGAGCTAAGTTCGTCAAGTGAACGAAATCTCTGCTGCACTTGATTGCCCCATAAGTAATTAACTCTGATCGCTTCCTTGAATTAATTAACTTATTTGTAATAGCTCGCAGGACCCCTTTTAAGTGATAGTTTCTTATAAATAAAATTATTATATTTTATCCAAAAGCGCAAGTAATTTAATAAAATAATTTGAATAAAACCCCTATAATCATTTACGCAATAGAAGACACACAAGGATGTGACCTAGTTAAACTAATAATTGTCAATTGAAATTCTGCAGGCGATATCATTGGATATCTCCCTGATATGTCATTAGATACTAATACAATTGGTAGCCGTCAGAATTTTGGGTCATAGAATTTTAAATTATTTCAGATTTCTAAATAAATTATGACTTACAAATGAGCAACTCAACCGTAAAACTTAAGGGATAATAGGTATAGTGTATCGTAGAATGACCTTACCGCTGTGTTTAAATAACGTTACTAAGGACATAATAAATATTCGTAAAGTTGTTCTAGAACTCCACTTGGTTCCTCGACAAGAAATCTCCCCTCCACCTTCCCCTTCTCCTATTGCGCAGCCTACGCACCATGCTATTTCTCGCGACCTGTGCTTCAATACACATTTAATATGGCTTCTATAGTATATAATAGTCAAATAATAAACTTATTCTTGCATTTTTAGAAATATTTCCCGTAGTTATTAAATATTTTTGATACAATTGAAAACCTTACACTTTCAAGTAAAAATAATACACCATGCTTCGGTTCAATTTTGTAAATAATAAAAAAATTAACTTAATTTGTTTTAACACTACACCCACAAACACACCAGGATACTATATTTGCAAATCAAAAGGTCGTCCAAATGAATGTTTATTGTATGCTGTAGTCTGGGAACGTGGAAACGAAGCTACTGTCTCAAAGACCTAGGTTCCATTAGCCTGTCCTTCTTGGAAATTGCACAGGCGCCTCTCAAATCTAATATATCTGGCCTCTAAGACGTTGATACAGCTACTGTGTTCACAAGCAACTTGATTGAGTCCCCATGTATTTCACATAACACGTAACGTCAATACCAGGAATTTTAAAAATAAATTCGATCCGAGTTCATGTAAGCCAAGTAACAAGGAACCTATAGCATTCTCACTTTTTTCTCTTTAGATGTTTATCAATCTAAAATGTAAAAGGAGTGTAAATTAAAGTAATTGTGTTATAAAGGGGCCTGTTGCGCACATTTAACATCCACTTTATTTGATATTATTAACGCGTTTATCTGATTGTATAATTTGTCTGCAAAGGTGAATCCTGTTTCTATTCGCGGCCGCAACTAGTAAAATTCTCTCGTAAGAATAATTATATATGGCCACAAAACGTTTTATTTAATTTTCCCACACTTTCCATTTCATTAATTGAAACTATCACCATTTACGTGGATTTGAACTCATTATCATCCTACGATTAAACGCATATATGATTCTAAATTAATTCCATGAGCCACGTTTAACTATAAATGATGCACCACTATTTTTACAAGTAACAAAGTTTAAGCAATTATAAAAAAGGTTTTAATAAACACACAAATTTTCTTCCGTTTTTAATTGTAATTTGGTGCCTATTATTCAGATAAATTGTATGTTAAAAATTTAAAAGTAATGCTGACGTGCAACATCAATTTTCTCGGCTATCAAAGACTTATCCAGATACGGTAATGACAGTATTTAAACTTTCAGTACAGAATGTGATACCGGTATTTTCATTTCTTGTCAATTTACAATTAAATTTGTCTATCAGGCGCATCCTCTGGGAACTTCACGTTAACTTCAAGCTGTTATCCCAGACTTGGTTCTTCCATTTGATGAAAGCTGCCTTAAAATTAGCAGTTATTTATCGTAATTTATGTAAAAATTAGAATGTGATACTTAAACATAGCTTCAGTTATTGTTCCATACAGCATTGAAGAAGATGACAACGGTAATTCCACACAATACATTTTATCTACAGTCTGAATTTACTAACGATAAAAACCAAGACAAATAATATATCTATACCAATAAATAAATTTTAAGTGTCGATCTGACTGTCTGTCCGTATGTTTGTCTCGAATTGGCTCCGAAACGGCTCAACGGATTTCAATGAAAATTTGAGGGTTTAAAAAAGGAGATTTAATTTAAATATTCGTACATATTTAATTTCGATATATTTCAGAAGATATTAATGTAATATGAATATAAATAAAAATATTAATTCTGCCGAAAGATTCATTGGACGTGCCGCGCGAAAGCCGGAGTGTAAACCGACTGCGAGTTGCCACTTGCAGCAGGCTGAGAAAAAATGATCATCTTTTGATCGTCGATACGATGTATACATAAATTGATAAATTGGTTTTATTTCTAGCGTCGGGTAGATTTTAAAATTTAGTAATTCCTAATATGAAAATAAAAAGGGAACTGTGGAGTTAGGTGTCGAAATCGGTGTAATGGGAGTCTCTGTGCTACATTATGACCTTTAACATGGGATTTAACTACAAATTTAACCGTTAAGTGTGGAAAAAAATTTTTATTAGGTTAGAATACTGAAAATATATTTATTCCTGCTACTGTACCGGGGGTATTTTGGACTCTCGAGATACTGGGAGTATATTTGAGGTTCATATTGTGACGTTTCCGATGTCGGTTTAGTTATGTGCTGACCAAGAACTAAATGATGTACCGGGATAATATAAATTAATACCCGGGCAACGCCTCCCCAGCTAGTTAAAAATGAACAAAGATATTACATAACTTATTTTCTTTCCCAGTTTTCCCCCACATTTAATTAACATAATAGACAGCACATAACATTTCTTGTTGAAGTCCAGGCATGTGAAACACGAATTTTTAAAAATTAAAAAGCTATGACCATTCTATTGCACTATTACTTAATATTTTTTAAGGGAAGCAATCGTCATTCTGCTGAAAGAAAAACGCAATTACTTAAGCGTCCAACTTTCAAAACGATATTTAGATTAGTTGAAGTTTGGCTATAAATTCTATTGTTCTGTTTACTTGGATCATGGGGTTAAATTTTGTTTCTGTGATCCTCGTGCTTCCTTTGATCTTTACCACAACGTCGTGGTGAAGTGTAATAAGCAATACTGTTAATAAATAAATAAATAGATTATCTGACTATAATAAATGAGTTTAAACAGCCTCTTTGTCAGTTTTCATTTTTATTGAAATATTAAACTATACTACGTTTCGTCTCATTTTGAGAATTCTTCAGGTATAAAAATTTAGCTGCATATGGAACTTCACTCCATGGCTCATTTATGGAATACTGATAATTCACTAAATATAATTTTTTGTTTTGTTTTTACGTCTGTCGTTAGGAATTAGATACACTTTAAAACCATTTTAACAGACTTTTCTTTCAAATAAATTAAGTTTTAATAAATTTTGATCCCTGCCTAAAATTTAACCAATAACTTAATAGTTATCTTCTATTTTATGTATAGTGACTTTTGTCATCCTTTTTTCTATTATTTTTATCAATTTTCAAGAGCACGTTTAGCTAGTCCTTTATAACATCTACGTTCGTTTACTTAATCTTCACTAACTACTTATATATCTGTAAAATAATTAATTAAAATCAAGTGAAACACACGTTTAGCCTATTCTGATATTTTTATCTAGCCATAATTAACTGTCACTGCGTCGAACTAATAATTAGTTGTTTTAAATTGTTATAAACAGAATTTATTTCGTAAAATTTTAATTTACGTTTCCTTTATAAGATAAACACAAACAAAAACAATTATGAAGTTTTCCTCAATTACTGAGCTTCGTTTTCAAATTTGGGACGTTGAGGTACGATGGACACAGATTTCTTCGTACCCTTATAACTACAGACAAAATAACTTGAATGTCAATTTAAATATACTAATTTACAGTTTTTTAAAAATATATTGTCTTTTTAATTTCTGATTTTTTGTACAGTTTTCTTCTGTACTATTAAACAGGAAGAAATTTATTTATATCTCCTCTGTAACTTACGTATCCCAAATTTGAGGACGAAGCTTCGTAGTTTAACACAACTTCTGAGTTGTGTAAATAATAGTCATAACTTGATTCATATTTGTATAGACCTAATATTTATTTCATTCTTAAAAGTTGTAGATAAAATTTTAATTTATACATTACTTTTTACTTACAAGGAATGACCAGGAAGCTACTTCCAAAGAATTTGTAGACGAATCCATTAGAGTGCGCATAATGATTTCTGACATACACTAATTAATATTCATAAAGATCACGTCGTTTTTAGCTAAAAAAAAATCTTATTCACCTCATTCTCCGAGGGAGTGAACTTCACAAGCGGTAATAGGTTACTTTAAATAAGGACAAAAAAGTCTAAAGTGGGCGTTCGTTTCGTTTTGTTAATCAAATGATTTGTGTACCTTTTTTTAAAAAAAAAGAACAGGAAGAGATATTCGGTGCGTGCTACGGTGCTCGTAGAATTCTTAATAAGTCTCAAATTTATGTGTAAACACGACTTTCCTGTGTAGCGCAAACTTAGTTAAATCTTCGCACGCACAAGCGGAAAATCGATGTGCGGGAATTGTTTTGCATTGAAATAAGTTTCTTTTAAATCTTTTACCAAGCAAGGGGAGACTTTCCACGCGCCAGACGGTGATTGTCAAGAAACAGTTTAATATGAAGGTCAACAATCAAGTTACTTTACTCTTTACGAGAGTACACGATAACAGAATGAGATTTAATTTTTAATATTATCCATTCCGGTTTCATTTTCACTACAAACTGAAGATAAACTTTTTATAGCAGACAATCGGCTTGTTTTTAAACTCATATTTTATTTCTACATTCTATCTAAAATTATCAAAGATAATCTCAAAAATTTGTAAATTATCAAATTCAAATTAAAAACCAATAAGCACAGTTCTCTTGTTTAGACAACTTTATTTAAGTTATCAGTCAGTATACAGACAAGAGCTTTCGGCTATAATTATATATAAATATACATATAAAACATATACACATAAAAACATAGAGCCAGCGATTGACTTCTACCCAGTTTAAATTCAACAAGAGAACAAGTGCATTACCCTGTTTTTAAAATAACCAAGCAATTCCAAAATTCTACCTTATACTATAGCTGCATATAATGTGATCGAACTTGCCGTATGCTATGTTTTACGTCAGTTCTCAAAGCGCCACAAACGGCCACCAAGCGAACTACGTAATTTAAACTATTAATATTAGTAATCCATGACATATCATCATCTCATTTTACTAAAATAACATTGACATTTACATGTGTTCCAATTATACGAATAAATCATCATATATTTGAATTTGTTTTATATAATAGTATTACAGGTACCACCAGGTAATATGAATTGCGTATTACAATTATTAAAATTGGTGCTATAATTCATTAACTATTAAATATCTTTTACCTGTGTAGTAGCCTCTAAACTAAAATATTAACATTTAAATGTGTTTCGACTGCATGAATCAAAATCATTACTTAGTGAAATTGATTTATATAATAATATTATTATTATTATAGGGACAAACATATGTAGTAAATGCGTATTATAAACTATTACAATTGGTGATACGATTGATTGTTGCATCGTAATTATTAAAATAAAATTCAAACATTAATTTACAAGTATCAGACCGTGCATATGTTTTTTAATATAATCAACTAAGGTTTTAACCGTACCAATTTCATTCCTCTCCTTCATTGCTAAGTTGATATTTTTATATACAAAAATACCTTCTCAAAATGTAAGATCTTAACATCATTCCAGTCTGTCTCATGTAACTCATTTTTTATGTTCTTGGATAAAGCCGTGTTAGTTTTAGAACTGTCCATTATGCTACTTTTATATATACAAGAAATAAGACGACGGCCAAAAAGTCGGCATATAAATTTATCACTATTTTATTCATTGAAGCCACGTTTCGTCTCAATTTTGAGACTTGCTCAGGCGTACTACAAACATAACATTACAATGAATTAGATATGGGTTCCATGTTACACTATTTAAATTTATATATAAAAAACATGGTTCAAAACTTACAAATTTAGCAATACATCATAATTACTTCTTGACTCCCTCAGCCGAAAAGATTATTGAATTTACATGTGAAGGTGTAGTAACAATGAGTGCTTTCGGCGGTTTAATTTTAACAATGGAGAAGAATTAAAACATTAAACTACCACAACAAAAGAGTATCATAAATTTTGTTCAAATTATTCGTATAATTTTTAACATAGATTGCATGAGGGTTGCACCTCATATACAACATTTCACTCATAATTCTCGTCTAAAATTTCAACATTTTGCCAATCGAAATTGTGATTATTAATATGCATGTGTTTTGACACAACTGTGTACTTTTGTATGTCTAATTTAATGTTGTTTTTATGCTCCTTAATGCGAGTTTTTAAAGCTCTTTGTTTGTCCGATATACAATGCGCTACAATCTAAACAATTAATTTTGTCTTTCCAGAAAGTTAATTTTGTCTTTAATATTTTGAACTAAATTTAAATTATTTAAATTATGAAACATGTTTATTAGGATACTAATTTTATTCCTTATTTTTATCAGTCACTTCAATAAACCAAAAATATATTTCAATTTTGATTTCCAAACTTTATTCGGAAGAAGCTTTCGGCAATTGCCATATTCACCTACAAATTAAATTACAATTTTTTGATACATTACAATTTTGTATTGTTTCAAAAAGTTATAATTCATTTACAATTTTGTATTGTTTCAAAAAGTTGTAATTTATTTTATAGATGAATATGGCAATTGCCGGAAAGCTTCTTCCGAATAAAGTTTGGAAATCAAAATTGAAATATATTTTTGGTTTATTGAAGTGACTAATAAAAATATGGGATAAAATTATCATTATAAATTAATTATCAGTCTTTTAACAAACTTTTAATAAATTCCTTGAAGAAATTATGTCAATTAGTTTATATTGTCTGTTAATTATATAAGGTAAAATTATGAAATTCATTTTTCTGTTATTAATCATTTTAACAGATAAATTATTGTCGGAATACCTGATTTTGTTCCATACAATTTTGACATGTTTGGTAATGGAATTGATTGGGTATGTATTTAGTAACAGAATATTGGTAATTTTATTTAGATTTTCCCTGCGGTATTTGTGATGTGAGAACTTGACAGCCTCATCTATCAGAATATAAACCATGGCTTTCTTTTGCTCAATGGAGTGGTTGGACATATAATTAAGAACTCTTCCTGAATATGTACATTTTTGATACCAATTGGTTATAAGTTTTTTAATTTTGAACAATTATCTGAACATAAAGAAAATTAATAGTGATTTTGTTCTACTTCATAAGTAAAATTTAAATTTTGATGATAACTATTGAAAATTTCGATTACATTATCTAATTTAGTTTTTGGAATGATCCAAAAAATATCATCAACGTATCTGAAGTATGTTAATGGTTTAAAATCTAATAATGAGATACATAAGGCTTCCAAATATCATCACAATCTATGCAACGAAAGGCGGCAAAGGATTTCCCATTGGAGATCCAGTTATTTGGTGATAATAAGAATTATTAAATGAAAAATAAGTTGAGTTCAAAATTAAATTGAGTATATAGGTAAATCCTATTCTTTAGGTTCATAGAAGTATGACTAATATAAATTTTATCACAATTAGAACATGGTATACTATAAATTAAATCTTTGCGGTCCTCTTTCTCTAGAAATCTTACTCAGGTCTGTATGCCAACGTGATTTCTTCAAACCCATTCTGTTTTAAAATCGTTTCAACTGTTTCAGATAATTTATTGATATATGTTAGCTCTCTGAATAGTTTTATTGTTGTATTACTATTTAAATTAGTTGTACCTCCATTGTTATTGAAATATGTAGATGTTGTCCCGCTTTTTCGTAAACCTTTATTCCATAATTCACCTAAAATTTTATCTGAATACCAATTATCACGTAGCAGTTTCTTTTTATTTCATATTGGTATTTTTGTCTTTTATTTTTAACACACTGTACATGATGTTATATACGGTATTGTGTTAATGCTTGTTGGGATGGTTGGATCTATAACTAACCAGCATGCTAGTGGCTACAGGTTTTCTGAACCATTTTGTATATATCATTTTTTAAGGGCCGAAAGCTCGTATCTGTATACTGACTGTTAAAGTTGTCTAAATAAGAGGAGTGTGATTATTGGGTTTTAATTTGATTTGATCTACGTCAGTCTCTACATAATTCCATAATAGTATTTCCTATATTTATATATCGCAAAAATAATAATTAAAAAATTCGCGGGGGAAAGCGCAAACGAATTATTAGTAAACGTTTATTAAAGAAAACTTCTTGATAAGAAAATGTATAAACAATTTTAAATCATGTCTATTAAGAAGTGAATAAATATGTAATCGAGACTCGGAATGAACGAAATCTGAGTATTACAGGTTATTTAATATTAAGAGAAGACTGTCGAGAAGGATATATTATTAAAATGCGAGAGTGATTGATGCCTATTTTTCGCAGACAGAACAATCACATTTTTCAGAAGAAATCTAAATAACTGCAGTGATGGAGTATAATTTATAAAAGTAAGATGAGACTGTTTTAAGCGAAAACGTTACGTTTTATGGTGAAACCATCTTCATACCCCTCCTTTCGCCTCATAACTGCCCAACAGAATAACTTTTCCGATAGCACTTTCCTCACGTTTGAAACAGCGTCAGCTGAAACGGGTATCATTTGTTGAAGACGCTAAATGGGAAACTTGTCACTAAAGAACAAAGAGTGGTTGACACAAAGAACACACTTGCATTTCTACGTTTTTCGTACAAGACGCAATGTTAGGTACGCTTTGTGTTTTATAAAAGATGTCACCAACAATATGCTTTCAAGTCTAAGCGCGTGCATTAAAGCCTTCACCATGAAGAAAGCGAAACTAAACAAAACAAATTTGTAAAGCCGCTTGTTTTTAGCAATGTAAACATTTGTTTCGATAAAAAAAGCAATAATAACCATCAAAACTACTAAATTTAGCAAACTGGTTTCTCCTATAAGTGCCAGAGAAACTTGTATGGCATATCGAGTATTCTCTTATCAGCATTTTTCCTGACTATCCTTTAATTGATCGCAGAAGTGTGGCAAATTTCACGTGTTTTAAATTCTACAAATAGAATAGAATAAGTAATCGAATAATACAATCATTGAAAGGTAGCCTTTTTTTCGTAAGAGCATTTCTATCCTCTAACGCTATTTATTAGTATGTAGTGTTCTGCAAAGGCGACCATATTAACTGCAGTAATCTGACATTTCATTCGTGACCCTTAATTCCGGTACTGACTGGCCTTCCGGTTTCTCCTCGGTATTTCGTATATTACTTTTATCAGCAATTTTTCATGACTGTCTCCAAATTGAATAATACCAAATCTACTTTTACTATGGTTTTCGTTATTTTTCCTCGTATAACACCGTCTTCCCTGAGACGAAAAACAGAAAAGGAAATTTATCACTTCTCTTTCCGATTATTATTTTGGAAAGTCACTAACTTCCGCGTCAAATGATAGCTGGCTTCCTTAACCTTAACAGGTGTTACTGTCTGAGCTTACAGTGTTACGTGTCACTATCGGAAAACTCGTACAGATTATTTTTCCTGGGGCAAATTCGGCCTTACCCCAATAGCCAGGAGGAAGACTTGCATGTGCAAGCTTTGTCGAAGCTGGAATTTGAGACAAATACCTCCCCTTTGAAGCTGCCTCTCGATCCAACTTGCTAAAGTAATATATTCTCAAGGCCAAACAATTAATTACATCTTCTCGTATAAGTTAAAGTGCATAAATTACTTGATACATTGTTAAGTAAGTTACAGGTCATTCCAACCTGAACATTTTTTGAATGTGGCATTCTACGGGTAAAATTTCTAATAAGTATACAGGGTTTTAAGGGAAAAAAATTATTATACAAGAAAATAATTAATAAGAATATATTTGTTAGCCTGGCAAATGAACATGTGAACTCCCTCTCCCCAGGATTAACAGCGGTGTACTTATGCTTGCAAACCGGACGCGGCTTATCAGTCGTAATAGCTGTTGAACACTCCAACACTTGACGTGACCCCAACGGAGAAGAAATACAGACCCAGGTGAAGCTCCCGCATCAGCATACAATATCAAAATTAAGTTTCAAGCACGTCGCTTTCGTATCCCAGAAAATACTGACGGATGATCGGTCATCAACCTCATGTGACCCACCGTTTTCAGTTCTGTTATTGGACCGTGATCATCAAGGCGCGGCCCTCTATGGAGGCAATGTCTGACCTTGCTTCTTATGGTCCAACTTTTATGACAGGGCCTTTATGTCACCAACCGTCTGGAAAGTTATATGAATGTGCTAAAAAGTGTTCCATATCATTCTGAAGCCTTTTAACGAAAAATATAAAATGAAGAATGCAACATCGTCGTTGCAGGAAGTCAAGTATCCGAAAGCTTTTCATCAATCAGTTTAATTGAAAAAGCTTTTATTTGATATAATAGTTATTTTCTTCACAGCAGTTATCCGTACAGGGAAATAATAACATTGAATCACAACATGTATGGGCCTGTCCCATAGTACAATGACAGCCGACAAGGGTATCAACTTCGTGAATGATCTATATGCAATACTCGGGTAACACCAAGACTTCTGAAACGTATCTCCGTTGCTCCAGGAATTAGTTCCATGTTAAATTGAACAGAGGGTCTCTTCACTGCATAGAGGACAGAAGGATTCGTTTACAGTGGGATCAGCACAATCAGAGTAAACGAAGAACGTGCTCTTTACCGTCGAGTTCGCTTGCTGTTTAAAAAACGATTCTCGGGAATACGTTCAACCTGGATCAGTCCACGAGAGTACAGTGGAAAAATAAGCGACTCGGAGTTGCCTAATTTAAGCCTGGTATTTGTCACGCTACCATTTTCACTACTAATAATTATAATAAGATCTACTACCATACATGCTGACAATCTTTAGAATCAGATTCAATTAAAAATTAAAAATCCAGGACGTTTCGGAGCGGGTTAGCCGAATACACATGGAAAAATATTTATTAATGATTATACACGGTAATTTATTATAATAACAATACTGAAACAGATTTACGTTCTTATTATAGATTGCTCCGTTGCAGATTAAGTTTCAAGGCATATCTTATAAATACTCGAAATTACAAATGTCTACTGTAGGGTTTCAACATTAAACAATTCATTTAGAATTGTTTATTATTAGTAGAATAATATATTCCATACCCGTTTGAAATAATAATAGTAATAAAACAACAGTGCGCCTTTCGACGTGTTAGACATTTTCTTCTTTTAAAAATATACTTTATTTTCATCAACTTCTTGGGTCAATAGCGACTTGAAAAATTGTTAAAGTTAACTTTTAGGGGTACTAATTAGTTGCGCAATTAACAAGCATGCCCTCGCCGTAATTCGAACCCGAGATCTGTGAGATGCAAGACTACGGCGCTGAAAACTTTACTAAAGCATGTCTGTGAATGTTGAAAGGAGTAACCTTAAGGTTACAATGATGTATGATTGATAAGTATCCCATCACATAGAAGATGAAAATTACTAAGTAGGTTCGACAGCTCCTTCAATAACCACACTTCATGAGACTGTGTGGTTTATTTCCCTGAATATTCACCGAATAACAGTCTAGATTAAGCAATAGAAATATATATGGGATAGATATGATTTTTATTAAAAGTTAATTTGTTATTAGATATATAATTTCAATAAGAAATTGCATGTAAATGTAATATTCATTATTTGGAAATAATTTTGATAAAAAATTCAATAAGGATAATGTGCAAACTTTTCATTTTATTGTGATTACATGTAAATATATTTTATATTTAAAAAATATCATATAAAATTACTTTGGCATTAACAGTTACAATGTGACAGTTTTTAAAGTAAATTAATACGTCCAAGAACCTATTTGTCACACTAAATTTAAAATTATTTTAGCGTTAAATAAAACGAGTTTTTAATGAGCGTTTGTTTTGGCCTATGTTACAAATTTTACAGTCTGAACAGTTAATCCGGTAAGTAAACTTGTCTGTCGAAATTATTAATTTTATGTTTACAATTTTAACGAAATTTAAATCATTTCAAAGTTTAATGTTGCATAATAGTAATGGCAGCAAGAATATTCTGAAATACGAATATCTCAACTAAGTACTGCCTTTGACGATTCTGTGCCCTTGGTACCTGTGGTTTTACTGGCTGAAATTATGAATTTTCACAATTATACAATGGCCACTAAATCAGTTATACATTATTTACTAATAAAAATTGCTTGTACAAAAGTTACACAAAATTGATAATACTCTACGGTTCGTCCACATCCGGGAATCGTCAATAAAGGGGAAAAATTATATAAAGAAAGATATACACCCAAAAGAGTAAGATTACAGTCGCAAATGAGGCATAGATTATTTGTAATAGTTTTAATAATAATAATTTATGAACAATTGAATTTCATACGTAACTATTCAGAGATTAAACTCGCATAGTATTTGGTTTAGGGATCTAATATTTGTAACATCCAATCCAAAACGTGGCTATTTGAGTTGAACTTTTTTCCAAAAACTAAATATTTTGTCATTATGATATTTCAAATTTAGAAACCTGTTCTTGAAGACGAGTCTTCAATGTCCCCCTTGTTTGCCCTATGTAACTACCATAGCAGTCTTAGGAAATTTTGTATTGTACATTATGTTTCACCAAATACAATCCTTGCAGTTTCTTACTTTAAAAGATAAAGAAATTGTTATTGCGTAAATAATATAATGCGATTTAAATAATTTGATTAAGTTAAAATTTATATTTCTTGTAAAGGGAGGAATACTATAATTATTTTAAAAAAGAGACCTGTTGGGAGGGTTTTTAAGCGACTTAATTTTGTGCAATCTTATGTTCATACATTAGTTGACAAAATTTACCAGACATCAAAATTCCCGAAAATATTTTCAATTTTTTTATTATGCAAACTTGGGTGGGATAGTCGAACCGTTTTGCCAACCAAATTGTAGACCATATCATGTTTTTGAAATAATGAATCTTTGAGTTTCATCGTTTCGCGTTTTAATTATTTTCTTCCTTATATATTCCAATCTATTCTCTAATTATTTGTGATTTCCACTAAAATTTGGTTTATACTTCAGAATCTCACAGAAACGGAAGTAAAATTTTAATTTAATTAAGACTGTTGTCAGATTAGTATTTGGAGAAATAAACCACAAACAGGCTCCTTGGGTATCAATAACTTTGATAGGAATAAGTTTTCGGGCTACTTTGAATCTGTACGTGAAAAAAAATCATGATTATGCATCAATTAACGTGTCAGAGGGCATTATAATGATGTTACACAACAGAATTATATAACTTTATGGATACTCTAGTCGGTTATTAGTAAAGACACTATCTAAATATATTCTTCTTTAATATAAGATTGCTTTTTATGTTTACCTATTATTATGTACCAGTTGTGTGCTGGGCGTTGCTCGACAGGCCTCGTTCGAAGGTTTGCTAAAGAGATGGTAATAAAATTGTGTCAGGTCGTTAACTGTCTGAACATTGTCAGGAAATAGTGTAGTGTGGGGTCTGCCTTTGCGAGGAGTATCCCGAGTATTGACGTAATCTGCTAACCCACCGACTAACAGTACTACGATCGACTGCTGCATCTCCGTACAACCCTTTTCAACCACATTTGGATATTTCCCACAGCAAAGAGGAGTTCTATAACGACACTTGCTTTTGACGCATGCTATAACAGCGCAACTCAAATGAAAAATAAATTAAAATAGTCTGCATTGCTTTTAGCATGATCCTCGTATTTAAGTGATGCAATGTAATCTTGATCCTTCATAATAACTAAAATATTTTTTTTTCCTTTTAACATTTCTAAAATAAAAATGAAATCCGGATATAACGAACCCTGATTATTACGAGCAAACTATTGCAATTAATATTGCTCTTCAGATTGGACGGTCGGGGTAAACAATCTCTAAAGTACTTCAGATAATTAGTCCAAACTGATATTGTCCTTGACAGTTCCGACTAATTTTCTTCCTGTTCCTGGCGTCACAATTTTAATTTTACATTCCTGATCTCACTGTGGAATATAATCAGGTTGTACATTAAATTAATTAATCCCAGAGAGAGAGAGGAGTCAACCTGATGGTATACAGATAAAAATAAAAATGTTCGCTCTCAGGTATAGATCGCTCGGTGCTGAGTTACAACCAGATTGACCAACACGGTTTTTTTGAATTGTTTACAGATTGTAGGCTAATATTATCCGTAAAAAACTATTTCATTTATTCGAAGCTGTTGAACTAAAATATTTTACTGTAGATTAATGACATGGAACTCCTTTCTAATTATGTAAACTAATAAACGTTCTAGTCCTGGAAACTAGTTACGGATTTGAGGTCTTTACTAACAAGGGAACTTTAATATACAAACTTATACCACCAAATCTGATAGATATTGGCCAAGTTTCACAATCTCACTTTGACCTCACAGAAATTCCTGTGCAAACCTTTCTATGAACTTTCATCTCCTCTTTCATTTCATTTATAAAATAATGAATAATTGTGGGAAAAATGTAACAAATATTTTGTAAACTATTTCCTTGCAAAATGTTTCTTGGTAAATATCACCGTTCACATTGTTGTATATAAACTACGACCTGACATTCCCATGTGAAATATTAAGCTTTGAAACCATCCTTGCCTTTGTACATTTTAATTCTCTTCTAGTTTCATTCGTTTAAGCAGGAACTATTCCGTCGCTTTTTATAATAGCGATGTAAAGCTCACAGAACTATAGTTAATACTGTAAATTGGATTCTTTCATTCACCGCTGAACAACATACGCAAAGAATCCAAACCAATGTACATTTTACATTAGATTACTCTGGATAATATGAACCTTAATCCTGGCTAACCGTAAAGCAAGAAAAGAGAGAATTTGTCACTTTGAAAATGAAAAGCGGTGAATTTTTTTAACAGAGAAATTACATAAATAACGAGAGAGAGAGACGTAAAAAATATTAGATGCAAAATAGGGCATGCTAGTTCAGCAGTAGAGTGACAAAGGCTTGAGAGTTGAAATCCTTTACGCAACTAGTGTGATTACTTAAAATTTTCATCAAGCACGACTAAATAAATTTTGTAATGTCATCTCGTCCAATGAACCGTGTAATTACATATCAAGTTCTACGTAAGTGAGTGACACTGTATTGTTAGGCTCAATTTCTTAGGAGCTTTCCGTGCCCTTAGTTACATAACAGTGATCATAGTGCCTATAACCTCAGAAATTAAGTTTAGTTTATTGTTCTATTGCAACAACAAATATTTATTTCTGAATTAATTAACAGAACTGATATAAATATGCCCAGTTACATTGCTAAGCTGAACTCTCATAGAAACTGTGTACGAATTAAAGGACGTTCGAAATTAATGGTCAGTTTTGGTTTCAAGAGATTTTCAATAAATTTCTGCTCTTGTAAGAACAAAAAAAAACCATACTTGGTGTGGTGGGAAGTTGGTTCGTACAAAGTAATACAGCACACTAGTTTCAGCAAACCCAGCATTATTATGTTGAATCAAGATGACATTATCAAGAGGATATGTGCAAGACGTCAACAGGCAACAACGCTCCCACATACAATTAGGCTCCTCAATATAGTGTTATATAACTTGACAAAACCGTAACAGTACTAAGATTCACAATAAAAAGCTCAACCACAAAAATATCATAAATTTAAACCTAAATAATTATATTTATCAATATTATTTATATATAAAGCATCGATAATTCCCGGAAACTAGTTACGGATTTGAAGTCTTTACTAACAAGGGAACTTTAATATACAAACTTATACCACCAAATCTGATAGATATTGGCCAAGTTTCACAATCTCACTTTGACCTCACAGAAATTCCTGTGCAAACCTTTCTGTGAACCTTCATCTCCGCTTTCATTTCATTTATAAAATAATAATTGTGGGAAATATGTAGTAATTTTTTTGAAAACTATTTTCCTGCAAAATGTTTCTTTCTATATATCACCGTTCACATTATGTTGTATAGAAACTGCGACCTGACATTCCCATGTGAAACCATACTTGGTTATAAATAATTATATTTATCTATATTATTTACATATAAAGCATCGATAATTCCTCAATTTATGAAATATGTCATTACATAATATTCTTAGTGTGATACAGACTTTTGAATTCCAAACGTTATAATCGTATTGTTTCCATTAATCTAAAATAAAGTATTCCAATACTTTTAATTGCCTTTTAGAGTTACTTTTTTAAACGTACTATATTTACATTACATAACTATTTTCCTTTTAAATGTTGACCTTTCACGATTATATTAAAACTGAACTACTACTTTTGCAAAGAAGACAAATCAAACGGGAAAACAGTTTAATTTCACCCGCAAGTATTGTTGAATTTCTAACATTTGCATTAACTCAATCTTCCGTGTATCATATTTATACAGCAACTTAACTACACAATCACTCCATTTTGATTTCAAATCGATGCCCTTATAACTCAGAATGAAAATAAACTGACTAATGCACTTTATCTTGCCCTATCATTTTTACAAACAATACGCGGAACGCAAGCCAAAAATAATGAAGCATAGCAGAGATTAATGCTTCGTGAGCGATGCGACTAACGCTTCAAAGAGCTTCATTTCTATTCGTATGCCCTATGACAATATTAATAAATTGTGGAATACGTGACATGAGACTGGATGCACGAAAATTTATTGTTGATGTTCTGTTGAAAATACTGGCATGAATTTCTAGCAATCTCAAAAGATTGAATTTTTTTATTGAAATATTGAATACATACGTTAGTTTCGATTAATATCTTTCAAAAATTTTAAGTGATATTCGGTATGTTGGCATTTAAAAAGAAATGTTTGGTCAACCTATTAATATATCCTACATAAGGCAATTATAGTTATCGTCTTGTAATTAGTTAATTTCAAACTTCAATATACTAGTGGATGGATTAGAAGCGTTACATTTGTTGATTCAAATTAATTAATTTAATTGAGAATTTTATAGAATAATGAGGTTCAGAATTTATGGAGGTAAAATTTTCAAGCCGAAGGCTATAAGAAAAGTTTCCAATCTCCAGTTTAATACAAGTCGGCGCAGGAAGGACTTCAAGTGGCGGAATAATATTGCACTAAGAATATCGAATTGCATTTGATCAGCGGCCGGCGTAATTAAAGAGCTATTTGCTCCGTCACACGAAATGTACACAGCGAAATCTAATTAAAATTGGAGACAGTTGACAAATACGTCTCCCCGAGGAGACTGCAATATCCCCCGAGGACACCTTCCGTGATTTCAATCATTTATCAAAACAATCCAGTTGATAAACTGACGCTTTCAATTTCTTGAAGAAGCAACTTCCCTGTTGCGCGTGAAATAATATACGTAATCTAAATTGTGACGGAAGAGGGAATCGAGTATAAAATTTGATTTAAGACGCTCGTTACAGAGTGAAACTATGGAGCCGTGATTATGTAATTTAAATTCTTCAGTATGCGCACGACAGCGATTCACAAAATTGGAAAGAAAGTTCAGAATTGTAAAAGAAAATGGTTTGTATTTTCTTCTGATTCAGTTGTGAATTAATAATTTATCTCCCACATAATAACCAATCAGTAAATATTGCTTGTTAAGAAAGTAACGGTCATTATTTATTCAGGAATCGGCAGTAAGTAAATAAAACTGCTGAAATAAATTATACTACAATCATTCAGTGGAGAGATGAGACTGTACAAACATTACATTGCTTTTTCGCGACAGATACCTTAGTATTTTTGTTGCTTTGTTTCTAATTATTTTAGAGGAACTCAGATTTTACCCAAACTTTTGCATTATCATAAACTATTTCTACTGCCAAGTAACGTTACAACCACTAAACTAATAAATAACATTTTTACTTCCTTCTTTTTATTGCTAACGAGATGAATTAAACGACCATTATAACCGACGTGTTATGTGTAATGATACCTTAACAATAAATAACATTTAAATTATATTTTATATTGTCACGTTTCTAAAGGATCGTAACATACAGTAACACATACTGTTGGAGGTTATAGACGTTTATTTAACACGAAATGCTGTACAAAATCTCGTACTGCGAAAAACTGCCTCCGCTTCGAGGTCCAGTACAATTTGTACATTCGTTGAATATTCCAGAATGAGAACATTATCGAAACAGAAAATACTAGATACGAAAAGTAAATAAAGTAAACAAATAAAAAATGTTTGCGTTGAGTGAGGCATGAACCAAAGTTCACATTTCTGCAGTCCAGCTCTCAGCTCCTGAGCTATGGCAGCAGGTTCTCGTATGTGGCGATATTTTTTAATGTTAAGGAAATTCGGTGTTATTTTGTAATTTTTAATTTGAACCAAATTTAGGTTCATAATTAATTTGATTGCTGAACATTAAATTTAAGGACCATTAAATTTTTTATTTTATCTGATTTCCACTTTATTGTTTCTTACAATTTTTAAGATAGAACTATATTGTCTTTCATGTAATTTACTTTTTAAATGCAACTTTTATCTTAAGAAATATTATATCTTTTGTTCTTTAGGTCACTTATGACAAAAAAATATTCCTTTTTTTCTTTTGGATATATTTTATTAAAAAATTATTTGAATTTGTAATTTCAGAAGTTTGTCTTTTTATTTTTATTTCTTGGTATTTTTAAATGGTTTTGGTTACCTCATTTTTTATTACCTATTGCAGTAAATAATCGTGTTTGTATAATAAGTAAAAGAATGTCTTTGATGAAGAGTAAATTTGTCACCCTAGGAACATACAAACTAAAATAAAGTTACAATAAATAAAAAGACGGCCAAAAAGTCAGCATTAAATATATCACTATTTATTCGCAAAATCGACGTTTCATCTCCATTTTGAGAATTACTCAGGCTTAAAATTTAGCAGTACATCATATTTACTCCTTGATTCCGTCAACCGAAAAGATTATTGAATTTACATGGGGGGAAGAATTTGGTGTCGCTCATGGACCATCTCCAGCCACGGTTACAATTTTTTTTGTAAATTTTGAAATCAGAAAACTATGTTGTAAAATAAAGTTAGACCAGAACTACTTTGAATTTTAAATTACTCCTGACAATTGACAAAAAATACACATACGTTGTCATAATGGCCGTTTAATTTAACTCACGTAACGTAAATATATCATTTTATTAAAACTGAAAATATTTGCGATTATAATGGAGAAATCACAAAAAAATAAAATTATGTCTTACTGGCGACATTATCGAAAAACAACGTATCACCGATAAAATTTAAAAATGAAGATACAAAGTTGGTAAACTTGGTTTCTGTAAAAGGAGACGAATAATTTTAGTAGTGAATTTGAGAACGTTTCAAGGAATAACATAGTTAGTTGATACAATTACAAAATCAATAGATCTCAAGTGATTAAATAAAAATCGTTGCATTTTTATCAAAATATTAAAATTTCGTAATACTATATGGTATAATGGAAATATACTACTGATAATATCGAAATATGGTAACTGTATGATATTTCAATATTTAGCTTATTTCGGTAACATTGCAATTAATTTTATTCTAAATTTTGTTCCCGTAAAATATACAAGATTTAATTACTGCTGACCCTTTTTCCATTTCGGAAACTTTGGCCGAGTTATAAGATCGTTCATAAGCAACATTTTGGCATCATTATTCTTACATTCCTGTCACATTTTGTGATTATAATCTACGTTTCTTCCAAAATTAACTTTATATTCTGCAGCTACACTGCCGTCGTTTTCTCTCCCAATAACTTAATGAAATTTCTGATTTCTAAATCTGTTTTTAGTCTGGTTTCTCCAAATTGTCCAGGATTTTATTTGGTTAACAGGCTACATGAGTGTGTTCCTGAAACAGACAACTCCCCTTTAATAGCATGAAAGAGAACTGAAAAGGGGTGTGTGGAAGGTAGAGTAAGGAACCCAAGGGTTGATTAGGTTTAATTATTCTACCCGGTGTTTTATCTAAAAGAGATGTAGTGAAACCACTTGAAAACCTGCATTAGGTAGGTCGGGCTATTGCGTACTATTCTCACGCCCTTCCGAATGACGAGAGACGAGTTTGCTGTGCGGTCACAGCATTCCCATCTCCGTTTCTCAGTCAGATCTAGGAGGCAGTTAGGCTATTGATCCAATAGAATCAGCGGACAACTCTTACCGTATCCCCAAGGTCTTCTACCCCGGTACATACACCTCCCAAAATAGATGAAGGAAAAAACCCGAGAGAGTACGAGGCATTCCCAACGCATTCAAGTGAGCCCCGCAATTAATATTGAGAGAAATACCTGCGAGAGAGAACTCCCAGAGGTCTCCTTCATCGTACATTCTTATTGTCCTGGAATATCCTGCTTCCTACTTAAAATTATATTTATAAGTTACCCCTGCAAGCTAAATCTACAACTGATCCCGTATTTTCTGTACGGAGCAGAATAAATCAAACGAAATATTAATTTCACAGAGATTTATGAAACTTGAATTATCTATTCTACGATGAGTTGTATTATAGTTGTTGCCATTCTTAAAAATTATATGATAATAAAAATAGAATTATATTACTGCTTGAGCGTCACCTGCAGTTAGGCTACTGCTGGAATTGAAAATACGAAGTGAGATCTCTAAGGAAATTTATTAAAATAATTTTAAAAAAACTATCGCCTACATATGTAGTTTGTGCTCATTATTGCAGTACTTCCAACAATTACCATCTTTTCGGGGCCACACGAACCTTTCCTTTCCTAGGATAAACCTCGGTAGTTTCGTTGCAAACTCTCGACTCGTCACACGGAAACGATAGCTTAGCACTTACCAGACGACTGGATCGTTGGCCGTAACACTTGATGTGACCTCGTATACGGTTTCGAAGAAGATTCTGCCTTCTTCCAGGGGAACTACTACTACTTCCAGGGAACTACTACTACTTCCAGGGGAACTACTACTACTTCCAGGGGAACTACTACTACTTCCAGGGGAACTACTACTACTTCCAGGGGAACTACTACTACTTCCAGGGGAACTACTACTACTTCCAGGGGAACTACTACTACTTCCAGGGGAACTACTACTACTTCCAGGGGAACTACTACTACTTCCAGGGAACTACTACTACTTCCAGGGGAACTACTACTACTTCCAGGGGAACTACTACTACTTCCAGGGGAACTACTACTACTTCCAGGGGAACTACTACTACTTCCAGGGGAACTACTACTACTTCCAGGGGAACTACTACTACTTCCAGGGGAACTACTACTACTTTTAGGGGAACTACTTCTCAAGTGTGTCGGAAGAACTCATTCTCTCGGACGCTGTTTCGGTCAAATTTTGGCGCGTTAGAGTTCATTTTCTTCCTTTTGTCGGGTTGGACCACTATTCCAAGGAAAGCATGACAGCATTTCTTGTAACCAATAACGTCGCCCTACTGTACATTTGGCCTTGCCCTGGGCAACAGGGTCGTGACCTTAGCCAAAACGACCTCCTGCAACACAGGTTAGGCTTTCCCCAACCCCGCCGTGTCTTCACTCACCTTGCAAGCACATGGCCTCAGTCCCTTATTTAAATGTAATAAAATTAATAGGCCCAGAAGAACTTGAGTAGACGAAGGGTAAGTGGAATATACAGACACACCTGAATCCGGGACGTTTTGGCGATGAAGCAGTCTTTCGGGCGCTGTATTCACCGCTAGATGCCGTTGTGGACAATTCGCCATAAATCAACCACACGCGTCGTCATTGTTCCACAGACAGTGATACTGTGTGGCCCGCACACACATCTAACAGCCGCTTCTACTATGCTATAATTGTAACTCAACTTCAGTTGATATTTAATGACTAGAAATATTATTTAAAATAACTATTGAAAAGAGTCAAAGTTCCAAACATTTTTGTTTAACACTCGTAGCACTTTTAATAGGGTTTCATGTTGTTATCCGCTTTGGGGCTCTTTTCGAGCAACAGGTGCTTACTTCTACTTGAGAATATATCAGCCGGGTAACTACATTTATTAAACATAAATTTTGCATTTGTGTCCGTTTTCGCTTTTCATTCATTCAAATAATGAGCTTACATTTCTATTCGGCGAAAAATATTAAAACTTAAACTTTATAATATAACAGTAAGTTAAGTGGTTATTATAACTGACAATTTAATAATATTTATGCTCAAAGATTTTCTGTGTATTTTGTACTTTTATCAGGTTGTTTGTTTTAGATTTCTACGGTAAATTTATTAAAACAGAATTTTTATATAAGTTTGTGGTTAGAAAAATATCGGATGTTCTTTATACCTCTCATGTTAGAATAATATTCCTTTTTTTATTATTGAATAAGTTTCTAGAAGAGAAATAGGTTATATAAATTTATTTGAAATGTTATTGAAATTTTTCCATACACCACTAATGACGAAAAGTATTGCAGTTTTACTTTAAGATGTATTTTATATTTAAAGTTTTATGTGTACTTTTAACTGGAAATGTAGGATATCCTTCCCTTCACCTCGGGGAATTTTTACATGTTTCTTGGTTACTGACTAAACGTGTTAATTGAAAGAAAGCATATTAATAAGTATAAAAGTGGAAAGAAACGTCGTTGAATATAATGTTCTTAAAATGTCCAGTATAATAGTGATTTAACGTATACTTTATTCAAGCTAAATTATTTTTGAGTTATAATAAGACTTAGGTCAAGAGCGTATTTTACCGTCGGCAGGATTCAGGAAACCGTAAGGGACCAGTAAAATCTACTTACGCGTTACATGTAGGACACTGTAATCTATTTCTTGCGCGACTTAAGCAGATTAGGGAGGATGTTGTATGTGCTAGTTATGAGAAAACGATTAGGCTTGCGCACGATAGGTTAGCATCATAGCTGAGCTTGTAAAGAGCGCCTTATTTTCGGAAAAGTCATAATTAACGGTAAAGGATTCGATCTTATCGTTGACAGAACTGTGAACAAACTTTGAACGTTAATCTAGGATTCAATATCTATGAGACTGCTAACATATAAGTTAAATTTTCTATAATTATTCCAAGTGCCGTTGCCAACTTTGCGCGCTGTGCATTATCTCCACCCACCCAAGTAATCCGTAGTCTGGCCCCAGGTTGTCAAAGCGACGCGCCTCCAAAGCTCGTATTACAGCAGCTGGAAAGGGTTGCCGCCGTCTCGTGCCCTCAGAAATTGCGCTCCAAGGTTTCCCACATCTGATCTCACCCCCACCCCCTCTTACCACCCCATTACTGTTGTTACATTATCTGTTTTTCAGATTCGCGTTAACATTTTAGAATCGAATGGAGTAGAATGTCTTTCCAGCTAGTGTATGCCTCGTTATCATTTCAGGCACGTCGCTATTTTAATCTCTCTGCAACCTCTCAAATTCTTTTCTCGGAACTCTTTCAGATTCTCGGTTGTCACCACTGTTATTTCCAACCGTGGCCTAAAAGATTTGTCGTATCTTCCTCACTACTACCCAACTGCTTGGCTACCTCTGTTTCCAATTCACTGTGCTCAAATATTTATTATTTGTCTACTATTGTTAATTTCCATTAATTATCCAGTTTATTTGGAGGTGGTGTCTTTAAATTTTCTCGCCCAGCTGAGGTTTCGATCTCCATTTTTAATCATCAGTTTCTACACATTTTAATTAATGCATGTAAGGGCTATCTCCAATTTTATGTCAAATGTATGGAATTGTGAATGATTTAAAATTTCAGCATGAACATGCTAACTTGCGACAGCCAGGTAAAAAGGGGGTTTCCCGGCGCCAGGTTGGCAGCTGGCAGACATACCTGTCTATGTATTTATAACGTTAAGTTTGTTTTTGGCTGAAGGACACTGTTCCCTATGTCATGAAAAATTTCCCGCGACGGATGAAGGACTCGTGAGTTTTGGCAGAAAAACGTCACGTGGTATAGCGTTTTCCCTTGGAGGAGGGAGACACAGAATGCGAAGGTGAGGGGCCGAAAAATGGGCACTCTGGTGTAAGACGTCGAGAAGGCGAGAAGGCGAAGATGGAGAATTGATCAGGACGTGGAAGGGAGGAGAAAGCTAGAGAGTCGAACGGATTTTGAAAGGAATAAGCTGGAGGGTGCAATAAGAGTTGAAAGTGCTCTTTAGTGAAAATGTGCTAACAACAAGGAAGGCTAGAAGGAAGAAGGAGGATAAAAGAGTTTTCCTCAATTACCATCACTGCGAGATCATCCCACTTTCCGCTGGAAGAGGGAAGGTGTTCTATTCAACCAGAAGGAAGGAGGAAGTTCCGGTCGTATAGTAACCTGCACCACTACGTGATTGAAAACAAAACAGGTAGATCAATGTGAACGAAATCTCTGCGGCACGTGGTCACCCCAATGAATAATTAACCCTGAGATTTATGAATGTATGTTATGTGTAAATTGGCCAAAGTTTTAATGGTTTCAATTCAATGAAAGAAGAAATTCTTTGCAATTGCCTTAAAGAATCAGGACGGGAGACGGTACTGAACTCTGGACCGTTGTTAATGAGGAAGAATGTGATTCAGTAAATTATAATGGAACTTGTATTCACCTCTCTGCAATGAATGGAGACACCTCAGCTGGTAAAGAATGCACCTTACCAAAGATCATTTGATCATTTTACACGTAATATTCATTCTTCAGTGAAATCGTAAAAAAGTGGCCGTTTAGAATGGGACCTATCAACTTTTAGGTGTCGACACAAGTTGAAGAAAGCTCGTACCGAACGGGGACTCGACTAATAGCTTATATGGTAGATCAACCACATACCAATTGGAGTACCCGGGTTCAATTGCCGGCACGGTCAAAGTTTTTTAATTCTGTTTCTTTAATACAGCTTCTTCACGCATATGACTTAACTTATTTTGAAATCATTTGTTCTCTTCTTGAAAATTTTCTATAATATTTTACGTTTGGAATAAATTGGTTTAGATAAGAACCTCAGTAAATCATATCACATCGAATAAAGTAGGAAGAGACCAATTTTGCACCTTTTTGAGCTATTATCCTCACTGACCAACCCAAGGTTAATCCTGACTTACAAATTTAGCGTTTCAGAATTAAATTTAAAAAACGGCATCAGCGTTTTTGGAGTTATTTACTAATTTGGCAACACCACGGCATTTAGAGCGTTACCATTGTAATTAGACTCATGTCACTAGGTAAAAGTTTCCAGTGGTGGCGAATCTGTAGCCATTAATCCACAAAGCAGTAACTCTCACGCTTCTCGCTTCCGGAAATTTCTGTTGGAGTTATTAATGAATAGTCAGGGGAGCAGAATCACAAACTAACATGCGCCGTGCGTAATTACATTGTTGTTTTCGATACGAACATGAAAACGGAGTTTCTAGACCACCTGCATGAGCGATTCATGGAAGCAATATTCAGACCTTGAAATCTCCTTCTGACTTTTCAAACTTGAAATTTCAAGGGTGGAATATTGTAAAATACCAATAATTTTGATATTTTATTTACCACATACTTCCCAGGAATATCGCATATTAAGATTAATTGTTTGGGGATACATGCATAACGAAAATAAAACTTGGTGACGTTTCCGTATTATATCTATATTATTGCGAGGGCAGACACTAACCGAAGGTTTATCCTGAAGCTTAGATACTAAAAACAAAATATATACATAAATGATACCCTACTTTTTTATGTATTCAATGCATTAAACTTTATTAAAATTTCTGTAAGCTACCTGTTGTTTCGTTTTTTAGGGCAGCGAAGTCTCTGGTATAACTAGTTTTATATACAACACGTTCATGAATTTCAGAAACGTACTTGATGATTTTTTAGTTTGTTTTTCTGTATGTCTTGGATTTTTTCACTCTGTGACAGTTAATTCGGAAACATGCAGCCATCCTTTAGATATTTTGAAGAGCTGGAGTTTGTAAGAAAGTTTTTGAATTGAGGTGGAGTTTAACGGCGCGATATTCACGAATTAACTTAATGGAGATTTATCCTTCACCATGTAGTGAAGTAAACTATTGAAAGCCAATATTTTTTATATATCAAAAAGGACTGTTTCAATTACAACATTTTAGCATCAAATGTGAAATCCACAATTTTTAATTTAACCGAAGAATAGATAACAGGGTTCTCAACAAAGTTTTACCAGTTGCGTAATGATGTCATTATATTTACTTTTTTATGCTCAACCTAAAAGTTTGTTATATATTAAAATTAGTTTGTTTTTTCTTCAAAACCCTCTGAGAAAGAGTCGGTAAATGTAGACAAGTATATAATAAAATATTCGTAGAATAAATGTGATCCGCTCCCTCGGATTAGTTTATTGATGAATGCCAGCCCGGTTGTCACGTGCGTACTTGACCCAAGCATGAGACTCTCAGGGGTCTTGGTCTTGTGTGGGTTTATTAATAATGCAAACCCGTTTACATTTCAAATAAAATTTAATTGAATAGGGTTATATACAACGTACACTGGTATTTTTACTAGCTAGAAACTATATTATTACAAGGTAAACTAACTCCAAAAGTTTCGTAATTTATTCTACATACTTTTCAAAATTGAAATTGAAGAAGGACTGCCTTTCATTATGCTGTAACCAGCGTACTTGAGGAATGTCAAGTTTGTTTTCAATTGGAGATACAAGGGTTGGGAAGTCAACCGCATTGTCAGTAGCATGTAACACGTGCGTGCCGATTTCTATGGCCGTGGGATTAGGAGCACAAGAGAGTCCACAACATGGCACCAAAAATTTACGCTACAGCTTAGCGATGGGCAGATCGATTCTTTTTGTTGAGTCGTTCAGAGTCGATTCACTCATTTCTATCAGTTGATTATTATAAACGACTCTTCGGCACTCCGAATCCAAACCGATTCTGTTCTCAACGTTGATCATTAATAACATGGGCAAGTAATGGGAAAGGGAGGGGGCGAATACACACAAAAATTAGAAACAAAATGTGTAATAATTATAAACTATTTTATTTATGGAAAATAATTTTTAACTTGTTTTAGATGATTGATAATTTTTCGGGATTTATTGTAAACGCATGTAATGCCTGGAATAATTAGCGGTGTTATCTACACTGCAACCAGTATATCTAGAAAAAAAATATTCTGCATAACATTAACCTTAATCTTGCCCCTTAAAATATTAATGTTTCTATTGGAGCGAAGTGGGGGGTTCCGTTGATTAAATAATATGTTTACAAATTTTATGCATAATATATAAACGAATTTTGAGAAAATTAAATTTACTCAACGAGACTGTATATTTGAATTTAAAGTAAAATAAATCTTGATTTACACGCACAGACCTTTCACAAATTTCGTTCTTCAACTTTAAAAATATGAGCCTGAAGAGCTGAATGATTGATTCCACTTCCTGTACTACTATGAATTGGTGAAGGCGATGTACGGACGATGAAGGCGAGGTCTGGAGAGTTTAATCTTTCCTGTTCCAAGATGTCAATTTGCCTTGTCGAGTCGAGAACTAGATGTTTCCCCTCTAACAGTTCATTCTCTCTAAGTAAATTCTCCAATTGTACAATCGGGAAAAACCAGCAGTTCCTTTAAAATGAAGATTGGCATCCTTACGGCTTCATGGTCCTCGTAACAAGGCTTAACCATGGCAATGACCTTGTCATGGCCTACCTTTATTTATTGGAAACGAAACATTCTGCGCAAGTAGTTCCTGGAATAATTTACGACGTTATCTACACTGCAACCTATACATGTAGAAAAAATTATTCTGCACAATCATTATCCTTCATTTTGTCAATTAAAGCTGTTAATGTTTATATGGGAGCGAGGTGGGGGTTATTTTGAATAGCTTTTATTTACCTTTCTTCCATTTTTGTTTTCGATAAATTAAATATCAAACAACAGAGAGTAAAATATTTCTTTACAACACTCCAGCCTATAAGGTTCACTAACAGGTCGAAAAGTGGTGACACGGTTTAAATAAAATGAAAGGAATGGCCTAACTTTGAGCTCGTACGATTTTGAGATATTGTAACTACTGGTCGCAGATTCGATTCCTTGGCACATTGGGTAAGCTGGTTGGTTTCTTTCTGGAACCTCACGGCTGCAACCCAGAGACGCGTCCGACTCTGTCGGTCCCCGAACGTTTCTGTGCTAAAAATCGCGTACGTTTCCCGCGCTTCATTGCATCAAAATCTATTCCCGTAGGGAGGGTTTCGAAAATATATCTAAAAGCCATGTATGTTGGCTGTTGGAAATTCGATGACCACTATTGTTATTGTATCCAAGAGGACATTGACCAGCTCAATTAATGAGACAAAATTAATCAGGGAAGTCTTGCCGAATTGACACCCTGACTTCCCGTCTAAATTTGCAGCACCTGTACTAATGACTGGTGATATAACAGTTTACATAATAAAACATTTATAAATTACAAAAGTCCTTAGCGATTTTTCACGCATTACAGTAGTTCACTAGACAGTGAATCAGACGGTCTCGAGTCCGGAATTCAGGCGTATTTATTTTCTGCCACGGAAATCCAGATGGAATATACTGAAAGATAGAACATATATTTCAGATTAAAATGAATTTCCACATACAAATATATTTCCGCATAGGGATTATTATCTGATACACTTGCCCGTACAATTTATAAATATCGGTTGTAAAAGTGTTTAGAGTAATGACGTTCCACCAACGCTACGCTTAGACAATTTCATCCTCATTTCTCCAGTTCGAGGTTTACTTGATTAATTTTATGAACCACGTGAAAAAGTTTATTTCCGAGGGCGGAAACTTAACCCACCCCCTCCTCCACACGCCAAGTTCAAGCTCATCTCCGGCGTCACTCTCTGTACTCTAGTTTTATTCCAACCAGAAGATGACAACACAACGCCACGTTTTCCCATTAATTATCTTAAGAGCTGATATGCCCCAGAAACGTCGACGAACCAACAACGCGCGACAAATTATTACAGAAATAATTTGCGTGAACAAGACTCAACTGACAAACACATACGTTTCCATCATTACTTCCTAGAATTTTATTGCGATATAATTTTAATTACATTTAAAATTGCAGTGTTCAAAACATTAAAAACAAATTGATACCTATAAAAACAATACTTTAATGGACAATTAAAACAGCTATGTGGAGAGTTGTGTTGTTTACTTATTACTGTGGTTGAATTTTTACTTTTAAAAATATAATGATATACGTTTTCGATAAACAAAAATTATTTATTAAATAGCTGACGTGCAAATAGCATTCCAACTACTTTAGCTACCATATTTAAAATTAATTATATTTTAAATTTTTTTAAAAATATATAACGAAAAGCGCTTGAAGGTGTGCGTTTATAGTTCACTTTCTTTGTGGAAGACGTAATGAATAATTAAGAACGCAATTTGGTGTTGAGGCTTAGCTGAAGTAGCCAGGGAGTTTGAGATACATAATTGTTCTGCCGATTATACAGTAACCTGTGAGTAGACGACCACAAAAAATTGTTCGGAACTTTTATTCTCCTTGTATCACTTTCCTAGTTTCACTATTTTTATTACCTACTAGCTGGGGACCCGGCGTTCCCCCGGTTTTTATTTCTATTATTCCGGCACATTATGTAATTCTTGGTCAACCGGCATCGAAAACATCACAATATGATCCTCAAATATACTCCCAGTATCTCGACAGATTCAAAAATACTCCCGGTACAATAACAGGGCTAAAAATATTTTTAGTACTCTAACAGAATATAAATGCTCCCCCATTTAAGGGATGAACGTTTACTTAAATCGCATATTAAAAGTAACACAGCGTCTCGCATTACACAAAACTTGATAATTTCCTTGTTATTTTCATATGACTGATTCCCACCCTCACCCCTCACATGCTGCAAGGGGTTGAAATAATACACAAATATTGTCGGGGAAACACTATAAATATTATTGACCTCAAGAATTTTTTTCGACTCGCATATGAGCCTTCATTACATATAAAAGTTCCACCCAGTCCCCCTAGGGGTGAGAGCCGTGTCTTATCCCCAAAGTATTTGGTTTTGTGTCACGAGGAATATGGAAATAAATTTTTGTTCCTTTAAATGTTTTTAGTAGAAGTGTGTTTTACCCCGTCCAATCCCCCTGATAGGGGATGAAATGCAATTTAATTCTCATTCAAAATGTCAGAATGAAGACTCCGATAGGACCTATTTCGATACCTTCACCTTTTCATGTTTATTTTTATATGACACCCCCTACACCCCCAGGATGAATGGAGTTGTAATTATACTCAAGCAAATAACCGAAAACGCTATCAAATTAATTAAGCAAATAACGGCATATTATGGGTTTTTAAAAATTACCACTCCTCCGCCCCCGCCCCTCGTGCTTGTAGCTGTGTATTACTCTAATTGTGTTGTTTCTTAGCCAAGAACACCTGTTCAAAATTTGGTCGAAATTGTTCCATCTGTTAAGGGTAGTATGCGGAAGTCTGTTTTACCCCCTTCCAACCCCTCTTAGGGGATGACATATAACTTAAATTGCATTTTTTTTATTTCCGGCATTGAAACGGGAATTTGAGATAAAATTTTCGTGTTTCATTTCGACATCTTGCAGAGTTCAGAAGAAAGAAATGTTAAATATTTATAAATCCATTGTAGTGCCGCGCGAAAGTCTGCGTGAAAACCAACTGCGAGTTGACGTTCCTATACTATTAATTCCTCTTACTATGGTGTTATATGCGTAATTTCGGCAGCATATGAGAGAGTGGGTAGATGGCGAATTTTCCATCCATTGTTGCAGTAGGATTCGCGCAGTAATTAACCTGTTGTTGGCAGAGAGGTATCTCCCTGAGAAATAAACTTCTTTGGGTCGTCGATACGATGTGTACGTAAATTTATTTTATTTGTCGCGTTAGGTATAATTAATATTTAGTAACTGCTCATTTTTATTGGTTTCGAAACGTATGAAAGCGGGACCTGTTCAAAACCAACTGCGAGTTATAAGGCCCTGTAGCGATCATAAATAAATAATACCGTACTTTTTATATATTCAATGAATTTAACTTTATCAAAATTCTATACTGGTTGTTTCGTTTTTAGGGCAAAATAAAAAGAGCTATTCCGCTTGAACGAAGTCGCAGGCATAACTAGTCTTTTATAATTAATAAGTAGGCTTGTAGTCGGAAGGCATTTTATCCATTACTTCATTCATTTTTTGCATATGTGCTTATTGAAAGTACAGTTTTGGTATTTGCAAGTTTAAATTTTCCTAGTTCCCAAGAACAGGGCTGTGCCAACCACCTTTGGGGAATGTGCCTGTTCGCCCCAGGAGCTGGTACGAGGTTTGACATTGTTTTGTCTCTTTGTAGAGTGTCTCGTGGTTTCTGTAACAAAGGAAGAGTTAATGTCGATTCACACAAAGCTCCTGCAAACGTATCTGAGGTCGTGAACTATCCGAGTCCTGAAGAACTTTGAAGACCATCCAGGTCATTGCAAGTAATTACTCTTCAGTTCGAATAAGAATGGGACGAAAAATTTAAGTGTGTTTATTTACTGAAAATAATATTTTCTACTAAAATTGTATTAACCACAATAAATGAAGAAAATTTAATTAATTTCTATTTAGACGATCTCGAGTCGTCGGATTCTGTTCGCATTGATTATGAGTTTAAAAATTAAATCCTGGAAATCGATCGGAACGACATCATTGAAGTTTTAGGATCGTGCAGAGGAACAAACCCGGCTAAATTGAAGAATTTGCTGCGAATCAGAAAGTTTCTACCCTCATGCTAGTCCTTCTCTTATGTATCATTAATTGATTTATACATAATCTTATATTTTATGTATTCACATATAATCTTGTGCATTGCCGTAAAGACTATAGATGTGACAAATGCAATGGTTCGTGTAACTGATAGATTGATTTGAATTGGAAATCTTGCAATATGAGGAGTAAAATAATTACTCAGATAAGTTTACATTGTTTCAAGTGAATGATTCGAAAGCAAAATAAAGCCTACTAGAAATTTTACTATTTTAGCCCAAATTCTAGGCTAAGATATTACCATCTTCGTGGAGAAGGAAATCTGGTTTACCTCAACGCCGGAGAGTGCCAAATTCACCGTTTTCCACCTTCTGAAATTCATAGCTGCCCGTGAAGTTACAACGAGGAATAACCTCTTAATTCCTGTAGGTACCGACCCACGTTGACTTCCCAAAAGTCACCTCGTACCTGCTCCAGACCCAAGTTTCCGATCTCAAAACAAAACAGGTTTGTTTTCCGGCTCAACGTAAAATTAAGATCTCTGCTGCAGGCTTGTTTGATTCTTCCTCACAGATATGATCCTGACAGTTAATTGTCATGCAAGTTCAGACATCAATTTTCAAAAAATTATAAATTTCCAGAAATTTTCCATTTTTGTAGAGATCCCTAGTGATACGTTGAAGCAATAATTAAATAAATTGTAAAATTTATCCATAAAATTTTGTGTTTATATTTAAATAAGTCCCCTGTTACACTTGGATTCTTATATTTACATTTTCCTTTAATCTTCGTAGCTGAAAATTTATCTCTTCATAAAATTCAGGGAATCCCAGTAGGCTTCTAAACGTATATATGCGTTGGAAGAAACGTGTAAAATTATAAATGTTTCTCTTATTATTATTATTAAATTTCCACAAACAGTCAAAATATTAGTGTCGAAAGCGTCTATCTTAAAATTGACGTATTTTAATGTGAAACATTAAAATAAAGCATATATACTGGCGTTTTATGGACATTTAGTAAACAATTTAATATAAATATAGATAAAAACAAATTTTTAAATCCTTGAAAATTATTCTGTTTTGGCCGAAAGAATTTCATGTAGCTCATAGAAAGTGTGAAATGTGAATTTAATATAATTTATTTCTCGAGTGCATATCTAAAAATATTCATTGCAGGTTCTACAATTTTAATTATTTTAGGGAGACGTTAAGTTTTGATTTATGAATGCAACCTCTCAGTAAAACACGAAAGTAATTGTCCTCGAATTTTCATAAATTACGGGAGCGCGTCTGATTGTGCATTTGAAGGAATCATTAATAACGATAAAGCGCCCGTCATCATGGGTCTCTTTGTTGAATGTAGAATATTTATGGGCTCTGAATGTTTCTGAGCAGCTCGCCGAAGCTGGCTGATTGATGTATTGGCTTTCCAGGCCTGATTTGAGTGGAAGTTCTTCGGCGAGTGAAGCTCCATCGCTTCGGGCCGGTCGCAGGTCGCACCCGACGTAATGACGTCATGCCGATCGATATTGCTTAAGTACTGTTCGACTTGGCGGGGAAATCAACGAGCTATAACATCGTGTGAAGCATTCGGATCCCGCAGTCGCCTCAAAGGGGGAATGTAATAAAAGAAATGGTCAAATTTGAAGTTAATGAACCAGGCGTGGATAGAACAAGTGACTCGTTAACAGGAAAGAGTTTATTCCGAACGTTTTAAGGGAGAATAGTAATAATATCAAAATATAGGACTAATTACAGTCAGAAACGTTTTATGATGCCTTCAATTACATGACTAGTTTTACTTGCTTTTTTAATCTTTCATTTTCTTCATTTAATTTACAGTCACATCCGCTAATAATGGTGATAAGCGAAGTTCTACGGTTCAAGGAGCTTTATTTATTTTGTAGGAGATTCACGGTATGGAAAAACACGCACAACATCATGTCCTTGCCACGATTCGAACACGGGACCTCCGTGGTTCGAGGCAGCGACGCTGACGACTAAAACAGCTTTCTAATCTAATTCGATTAGCTTTCTTCCTGAAGTTTTTAAAGTTTTCTCAATCTGCTCATCTGTAAAATGTGTTGAAGCACTCAGGCGCTCTCTCCCTCTCCCTCCCTCCCCCTCTGTGTGTGTGTGTAAATATGAAAAAAAAGAAATACTTCATTAAATATTTTAAATACTCGCCAACCATCCCGTTAGTATCTGAAATTTTGTAGAACGGTAGTTTGTGGGGAAGCAAGTATTTTTAAACTTAAATTTGTCCTTGGGAAACTTCCCATTACATTAAAATTAATTAGAGTAACAAGACATCATAACCGGAAGTCAAAGATCCTCTCCCTCCCGATTCAGTATCATCTATTTTATCTGGTATGCGTTGACACACAAGATTTTCTGTTAACTTATTTGGGTACTTTTTACTTCCTCTTGTCACTTCAAAAGATTCAAACGGAACATTATTCTGCATTTGGAAACTCGTATCAGGCGTGGAACACACTAGAAAGTCCTGAAAACTTAATATATTCAGGCTTCTCATTCGCAATTCATTTATAAATAATTAGCCTTGAAACGATGGTAATGAATCGGCTATTGATATTGTTCCGAAGTAAATGTTAAATTCTAATACATAAAATTGGATGTTTCCTTGCATTAAGTTTGCATGTAAATTTAACTGCGTGCATGAATTTCGACCAAACTTAGTACAAATATTCCTTGCGACCCAAAGAGAAACACACTGGTTGTGAGACACGACTGCAACCCTAAAGACGAGGGGTGAAACTTTTAAATATGTAAGAACGGGTTGAATAAATATTTTTCTAGGTAAGTGGGATTGATAGTGTTTCTCTCGATGTTTGAGTATTATTTTAATTCCCTTAGGTATAGGAGGTTTAGCACCCTTAGGACTGGAGGTGGATGACAATTATGTAAGAATAACACAATTGTTAATCCTATGAAAGTCACGGAGTTTTATTGTGACAAACAACGTGCCGGTTAAATTGTAAATCTGTACCGAGGAGTGGGAATGGAAGGTGGTAATAGTGAATATCAGAGTGAGATGTACAACAGAGTAAAGGTAATTAGTGCATATTGCAATTACAATTCAAGCCAATTAATAAAATATCACAGTACATGATTCACGTAAACGTGGAGTTTCACTCTACTGAACGAGAATTAGGTTGATTTTTTAAACATTCCTTTACTAATTAGCTTCAATGTTATTACATGTTTAACTTTTTCCCTGTTTCATTCATCAGTGGAATTAAAGCTCCTGCTGCAATTTTGCGGGGTTTTAAAAGACTGAAAGAACAAATGAAAGTTACTCGAAAGGCTTTATTAGTTCAGGTACTCATTACGTGGATATAACATTGTAACTAAATCTATGAAAGAATATTTTTGTAACGAAAAGGCTGATTTAACTACGGTAAGTGAAATTCAGCTTTCGAATTGCCTACATCAACGATTTTTCTCCAGCTAATATGCGCTTGTTAGTCTTCTAATTGGAGGAAAACTAAGAGGGTGTCGTCTGATTAGAGGAAACTTCTGATCTCAAGCGTCCATCAAATAGAATGTGAATTATAACGTTACACTTAAAGTGTAATAGTGAATGTATTACAAATCTACTACATTACATATTTTCGTCGAACACATTAATAAATTTTATTCGATTGTTTAAATATATTCGTAATTTTGTTTAGTATTTTTAAGACATAATATTTACGCAATTTGTTAACAAAGCTATATTTAAACGAAACTACGAACATTTTGTGACAGATCTGTTAATGATACATATCTTAGAATAAGTATTCTTACCACCTTTCCCCTTCTTTTATCCCCTGTCTCGAAGTAAGAAATGGAAGAAAATATCTCCTTTTTTATTATATTCATATTTTCTTTACAAAATCGAAGTTATTTTTCAGTTATTTTATAAGTGCATATTGTTCATTATTTTTATCCGTATATTAATAAGTTATGACGTCAGGTGTACATATCTTATTCACTTGATTCTGTAAAGTCGTGTCTTATTTAAAAACATAGCTTTATCTAAGGTCGCATCAGCTACGTGGTCATTAGCGACCGAACCATTTAGCGGTTTACAAGTGTGAAAATTAAGTCACAACAAACTGATTGTCTTCAAAACATCAAAGCAATTACTTACTTTTAGGAATTTGACAGTTCTTTCTCGAAAGTGCGGCGTTCCGGGTTCTCGTCTCCGAGGAGAATACGCCTTCAGTCTTGGAGAAATTTTCGTCAGGAGTTGATCAGAAGCTCCATGCTGATAATGATATTGCGGAGACCGAAATTTAGAAAAGGACTATTTGTATTCGTGGTTTAGGGTGGCCGGATTTTACTCTAGAAAGGACCAATTGATCTCTTCTGGATGCTTTTCCGGGAAGGTGGATGGCGAAACGGGTGTTTTCTGATTTGTGGGTTGAGCTTGGTTTTAGAAGCGACCAATTTTGATTCCAGAGATGAGCTGGTTTGAAAGGATCATTTCCATACATCCGAGAATGTGATGACATAATTAGGAAGAGAGAGGGCGGTTTTTGCCAGCTGGTCGACGGCTGGTGTGCCGAGATCCGAACCAATTTGATCTTTTTTACTGTTGTATGGTGGTTGGGTAGATTTTCAGTGATTGTCGGGGTTCCTGGTGGGTTGTCTTCATTGGCAATGGTATTTAAAGCAGAGAGTTATGTGTTGAGGATTACTGTCGTCGTCAAAATAGAGCCCTAAGTTTGAAGCTTCACTGTGCCCATTAGGAATGACCGTTATTGAGAAAGGTCTCTTTTTACGTAAAACCTAATGCAACTTTATGATATACAAAAGAAAAAGTTTTAAAAGTCATTTTATATCTGCGTTTTGGCGAAAAAGCTGAAAAAAGTCAGGGTTTTTTGTCTTTCTTTCATAAAGCTTGAATTGACAACTCATAGATTTGAAACTATTGCTTCAAATGGTTTGAAAATTTAATAGAAGACAGTGCATCAAACACTTCCAAACTTATCCTCAAAGTTTGAATCATCTCCGTTTCTTACTTGTTTTAAAATTAATTAATTAGCGGACCTCTACTAACTCATGGACAGTGCATCGAAAAAAGTGGGACCATGCTTCTCTTGTAGTGGTTGAAAGTCATAAATAAAAGCTTCATTGTTGAAGCAACGCTCCAACATTTTGTACGATTTTTTAAGAAGTCTTTTTATTGTTCCTACAGAAACTTTTAAACACTCATTGACGTTGGAATAAACAGGATAGCGTTTGTCTCTACTTCTTTCTGCAGACGATCAATAATAATCAACGGCATTAAGGACCATGTTTTCTTTCGCGATCTCTAACAAGTTTATTTGGAGACATGTGCGAGCATTAACGTAGACAACAGCAGTAGGATTAGTAATGTCAGTTAAAGGAAAACAACGAGGAAGAGCGGCGGAGAAAGGTCAGGGGGCAGGCCAGCGGTCAGGGATGCCACCCTACGTTACCTTCCCGCTACAATAAACCTTTCCTTTTTCCCTACACTTTTTAAAAAATCGTACGAAATGTTAGAGCGTTGCTTCATCAATGAAGCTTATATTTTACAAGAAAAGCTTTGTTCCACTCTACTGCGATGTACTGTCAAAGAGTTAGTAGAGGAGCGCTAATTAATTAATTTTAAAACAAGAAACGAAGATGATTCAAACTTTGCGGATAGGTTTGGAAGCGTTAGAAAATTTAACAGAAGACAGTGCATCAAACTACTTGAAGGAATAGTGGTCAAAGTCAAGCTTTATGAAAGAAAGACAAAAAACCCTGACTTTTTTCAGCTTTTTCGCCAAAACGCTTCGAGAAAAGTTGCCCCATAACGCGTGATGGAATAAAGAGGCGTGACATACTATTTTGTAGTCTTTCTAAGAAGTCAACTTTGGTGAAGAACAGGCAGAGCCTAATTTTCCAGCACGTAATTTAGTTATATAATTCTATTTTAGGCCGTCGTCGATTTTTATTCTCGAAAACGGTGCATTGTCGGCGATATCCCCGGTCTCTAGCAAAGAATTTTGCTTTGATGTCGAAAATAGGACTATATAGGTCTTCTGTGGGTTTAGGGCTAACTTTTATTTAATGTGACCCAGACTTTTAAGCTTTCTAAGGCTTCGCCGACTTTGTGGTTGAGTCTAGTTGAATGAAAATCTGAAATGATGAAAGTACTGTCATGAGCATATAAGACCGATTTCAGAAGGTTAATGTAGTTATTGAGATCGTTTATATTTAATATGAATAGGAGTGGACCGAAAAATGGGACCTCGTGGAACTCGACAGTTATATTATGAACATCAGACAAGGCAATATTACTACTCCTGCTTGTTTTTATATAAATACGGTTTTAGTATCGACAAAGAATTTCCTCTAGTACCATAGGAATCGAGTTTTCAAGAACTAAGACTGTAGAGAGATCCGCGAAAATTCCAGTAAAATTCAGTTCATCATCCAGCAAAACGTGAATGGATTGTACAAAATCATACATTGCAGTGCTCGTGTATTAGTGTACTAGAGGAAACCATGGTTGTTGAGGAAATATGACAATGTATTTATTCATGAAACCTACTATCCGGAAATAAATGATTTTTTTGAGTATTTTTGAAAAGGAAATTGGTCGATAGTCTGATATTTCCGAAGATGTTAATCAAGGGAGCAAAGAGAAATGTTTGATCTGGAACTGTAATGGAAATCCTCGCCCCAACAGTTTTAATTTTGTTAAGCATTAAGCGGCTCTAGTATTTGAGGGGGGGGGGGGAAGGTGAGCACTGCTACGCACCACGTCAAAGGTCGAGATAATTGAGATCATAACGTGTGGGAATAAATTCTGATTTATTATTGTGTGATTCCAACAAATGGTATGATTAAAGGTGAATACTGCTTCTGTGTGCTGTTTTCAGGATGAACGCTAGTAGAGGCTCACATTTAATTACACGGCTCAGCTCAATTTGCTTTCATCGTCTCTGAGAGGGGGAGATGGCAGCTGCACATTCCTTTTGGTATCTGGGTTTAATATAAATGCTACGCAATGTTCCTCCCGGATGGACCTGTTATATATTATAATACAAGATGATATTTTGAGGAATACCTGGAAATATAATTCAATACAAATAAGACTAAAGTCCTTTGTCAAACAATGGACGATTTAATTGAAATTAATTAGCTGCTTGCGAAATTTTTTAATTATATTTTCCAGAGAAATACAGTATCTATCATTACAAAAGTTCATAATTTTTATTTTAGGTCGCTTCAACTGTAATATTATTGGCGATCACAGAGGTTACATTAACACATACATTAATCTCAATATTATTCTCTCTTCGTATAAAATAAGGTTTACAATGACGTGGGCCATGTTTAGATGTATCTTGCAAGAGTTGTGGTGGGATTGAGGTTTCCAGAAAAAGATCGCTGTGAGAGATGTAAGTTATGGTTGGTCCCTACATTATTGATTCTTTCTTTTGAGATCCTGGGGGAAGAGAAGACCTTGATGGTTGTTGAGGGTCCGTTGTTACTTCATACTCTGATAAACATCTGGAAATGTTTTGAACTGACTGACTGATTGATTGTGAAAAATTAAAGTTAGTGTTTGTTTCCCATTTTTTGGGATCATCGACATAAAAAGATTGGGAATATTTGAGAGGAAAACTTTACGGAAGTCAACGATAATGGCTGCTGGCGAATAAGATTAAACCATGAGCTATATAAACTTTAATGAGTGGTGACGTCATCAAAATCAAAGCAAGAAGAGTGAGCTTGCTAGGACACGTATATAGGAAGGAGGAAAATGATCCTACTAGAAAGGTGACATTTACTAACCCTAATGGCAATAGAAAAATAGGACAACCCCACGGAGATAACTGGACGAAGTAGAAAAGGATGTACAGGATGTAGGAGCCAAGGGATGGCGAAAAAAAGCAGAAGATCGGAAAATTTGGTAGAACATCATTGAGGCGGTCAAGGTCGAAACCAGGCTGTAGAACCGAAGAAGTAGTTCGTTTCCCTTCAGTAAGGAACTTGTGAACAAACTTTGGTTGAAATTTCTCCAATCGTTTAAATTTGTATGCGGAATATACACGCAAAAGTAAAACCATATATGGAGAAAAACGTTCCATTTTAATGAGGAACTATATTGTGTAGAGAACGTTCGCGAAGAATTGTCGGAGTTAGCAATTGTCGAGTCGTGTAATTTAAATTTATTGCGTTTAATCCCCTCGATTTTTAAGTATATTCGGATCAGTGATATTTTCCCCCGCCGATCTCTTGTGCTCTATTGGCTAGCGTCATTGCCTCGCAACACAGAGGTCCCGGGTTCGATTCTTGGCAAGGCCATGGATTTTTGTGTCGTCACGGTCACGGAGACTGTGATTAAGACTGTCGGAGAATCGATACGCTGAGCACGTGCGGAATGTGTCGTATACGATAACAGTCCGCAGTCGACCCGGCAGACCAAGGCCCTCAATGGGCTGTAGGGAAGGTTTTCCCCCGACGAAACTTGTTTAGCATTGGATTGCTAAAATTATGGAACGACTGTATCCTGTTATATTTAGTAACAAGATTGTCTCATTATTTAAACAATGTAGATCTCACCTGATGGCATTAACTCCTCCTCTCCAATAATGTCAGCAGTGCGATAAATAACAAAAAAAATGTCACTCGCCCATGTGCTTATTTAAAACTGCTTTGCGTTAATCTTTAATTATAAAATTGCAACAACAGTCTACAAAGCGTAACTTTTATAAGTCTGAGATTATCTTTCGGACGCCGTGTATTTATTTATGTACATGTTTCTGCAGTATATTACAGATATTCCTATGAAACGTGGACAGTATCTAAACCAAAGACAGAAGTGTCTCAAACTGCAATTTTATTTAAAATCAGCTGCCTAATTTAGAAATTAAAGCAGACAGTATCCTCAAAAAATTTACCTTTCAGGAAAGTGAAAATTCACAATCATTTTAAGAAACAAAATTAATACAACGAAAAGAAAATGAGTTGGGATTCCCCTAATCTTTGTCCTAGATACTGCCAAAGTTTCAATACAGTAGCTATAACACTACTGGAGAAACATTTACCTAATGAAAAATCTGTTACAGTTATTGCATAGGATTTCACCCCCCTTGACTATCTTACGAAGAAAATGGGAGGTTTCTGTGTATATACAGGGTAAGGTCTGTAACTGTTTAGCCCTTTACGTAGTGACGTGGAGGGGTGGGGACAGTGAGACAAGTAATTCAGTATAGGTCACTTAGGGTTCAAACATACAGGAAATACCGTAAAATTGAACCACAAGTTCCCAAACGTCAAATCCGAATTTATTCAGTAATTCCTTGGAAGTACATTATAGTTCTGAATTTTTTTTCTGTTCCAATCAGGAAAAAGATAGATGACAATTACCATGGACTATTATACACTAATCACGAGGTGCTAGCCAATCAAGATTTTAGTATTACGGGACATAAAACAACACAATCATGTACGTTATAAGGTTATTTATTTAGAAATATGTATATGTGTGGGTACGGATGAGGAAAAAAATTATTTATATATATATATATATATATATACTTTTAATTTATCATTAACGACAGTAGTACCTGGAGTGAACGATAGGAGAAAAATGGGTCGTTTTTCTTACGCAGACAACCGCATCAGTACAGCGTAAACAGATAGGAAACCAAAATACAGACGAATATGTTTTAACAGCAATAACGTAGGAGAAATAACGTCAGCTGTGACATATGGACATCGGTGTAATAGTCTTGATACTAGAAACGATTGATTGTATGCGAATATAAATCCTGTTTTCATTTTATAAAATTACAGATGAATGTGGCTCCTGAGTAAATTACATGACTGATAATGAGATGTATATCTTGTCAATAAACGAAGACTGTAAATTGGGCAATCTACTCTTTAACATCAAATTATTTTGTGCCTTCAAGAAGATTTAGAACTCGCTTTCAAGTTGAAAAAAGTCTGAATAGTGCTTTTCCTCAGCATAGACATCTCACTTCAATATGTAATAAAAGTCCTTAGTTTTCATTGCCCATTTAATCGCTCAAAATTTTATATAATGGTGATTGAAGTGGTTTTGAATTTACGTAGTTCATCACTTCCACGGCTTCATTTATATCATATTTTTTTATTTTGTGGAAATTTTTTGTCAACACTATACATTCTAAAAACATTTTCCGATCCTCATTCGCTCCACTTGGGAAACCCGTCACTAGGGTAATGCCATTCATGAATTTTATCAATCAAACAGAACTTCCTGTGGGATAAAATTCACTGATCTATACAGAAATTATCCAAGTTATAAATAATTGCTGCAAGATGATAATATTAAAATTGTTTTCTTGTTGGGTAATCTGCAAGCAGTTTTTCAACGTGGAAACGACTTGGAAAAGTGTGGAGGAGGAAATGAAAAATTAGTTGCTTATGTATGTACAATAACATTTTCCATATTGAGGGACTTCCAGAGGTTCCTTCAACTGTGAAATTTGTCCCGGGAATTTATAGATTTAGATTTATTGTTGTTTCCATTAATCCTCGATTGAGGAAATAGGATACGTCATACATTAAAAATTAAAAATGAACAAAATAAAGTAAATAATTAAAGACAAATAAACTTAAAATAAATTAGTAAAAGAAAGTGTATATAGACAAAAGTCAATATAAACACAACACGGACACACACTGGGAAACACAAACAACTGAGGAACACGCAATGGAGTTTTAACTACTTGGAGCTCTGCGACCAGGAAACTGTCCTTCCGTCGTAGCTCCAGGCAATACATGAAACAAACAAACAAAAGAGCAGAAAAAACTGAATAGAAATTTTAAGATATGTGATGTGCTATTTTATAAGGCAGCTCATTCAACACTTTTTGCAGGAACCTTGATTTAAATACTAGAAGGACGATTAAGAAAATCCTGTACCGAGTAAAACGCGCCATTTAAAAGAATAATTTTACTCTGCTTCACGAAGCTTTTGTAGGTACTATTTTTAACCTCTGGCGGAAGGCTGTTGTATAAAATTATCCCGGTATTGTGAATACTTTTCTGGTGTAGAGCAAGGCGATGCTTGTCCGACCTTAGAGCTGAACGATTTCTAGTCGCGTATTCATGAAACTCGCCATTTGTTTGAAACAAATTAGTGTTTCGCTTTACAAACTTTAATATTTCATGAATATATACGCTATAAACATTCATAGTTTTTCATACGGAAACACAATGAAATATAAACGATAAATATTTTGTATAATGTGGAATCGACAAGAACGACCATTTTCAATTTTATATTGAAAAACAATTTTTGGGCCACCGAACCTTGTTCTGCAACAAATTGCTTCTCCTCTGGATGCCATTGCCTAAAATTATCCCTATTGTTTCATTGATGGACGATTATTCATTACAGATATTTAGCAGATTTTAATTTATCAAATATGTACTCATTGTACTGCGAGGAGGACCAGATGATAGTTTCTCATTTCATTTTCTGAAATTTTTCACGAACAGTTCAATTTTTCATTTTATCCAACAATGTCCGACTCGTACAGAAAATGCGATGCATTGCAGGTAAAAATAACTGCCTCAGATAATGATAACGAGAAAAGAGTTTTGATTGCGGAAATAGAATTCCATCAGCAAAAAACCAAAAATGCACGGGAAGGTCTGCAGAGTTATTTTTTGCTTAGCAAATCAGATGGCAATGCTACTGTCATAACGTTTCATTTAATGAAAACTTTGGACTTTTGCTATTACTAACGCCAGCTGTGGACATATTGCTTCGGAATGCACAATATGCAAAATGATGGAGCGTGATTGTTCACTTGGAACGTCCAGAGGGCCGCAAGAAATTGGTTCCCGATTATTGTATTTTATACGCAAATTTGTAAGAACCGAAAAAACTGATCGTGCACTCTGATCAGTGTGGAGGACAGAATAGGAACATTAACGTTTCTGTACTATACAAACGTATTGTAAGCAGCACAATGTATTCTGTAAAGGAAATAGAACAAAACGTTTAAGTTAGTGGACACTCCTGTGATCGGAATTTTGGTCTGGTTCAGAAAAGAAAAAAAAAATTCCTAATATTTCCCTTCCTGAACATTGGAATGATGATAAAGTGTCCGTCAAGAAAGTTAATCAATGCAAGGTAATCAATATGAATGCAGAATGTTTATTTTAAAACAAAACGACTTGAAACGAATATCGCTATTAGAAAGAGGTTGTCTAATAATTGTTAAATCAGATTTAGATTTATTATTCAATCCATTAGTCCTCGGTTGAGGAAATAGGATACGTCAAATATAATATTACAAGAAATATACAAAATTTTACAATTAAGAATTTAAGGAAAAAAAGAGGAAAAATATTCATTCGAAGGAAGACGCAGCAGAGGATCATGCGTAGGTTCCCGTCGAACATGAAAAAGAAAATAAGTCGGCAGTTATATTCTAGTAGAGTATATTTGTAAAATAATAGGAGAATTTGACAGGACACCAGCAAACTATTTTATACATTCCTATCTACGAACCCATTCAGTGAATAATACGCTCCATTCTTTAACAGAGATTTACAACTCTTTATAAATAATTTTTGAAGCTTTAAAGCTTTTATATCTTCCGGAAGAGTATTGTATAGATTTATATCGTAATAGTGAATGCTTGTTTCAAGTAGGCTAAGACGATGTTTTTCAATGGTTGAACATACAATGACTCCAGTTTGAGGCAGCAAGTCCACTGAAAATTGTTTGCGAAGAGCCATTTCAAGAAATTGATATGGCCAAACGAACATCGACAAGTATCAGCAATTTAGAATTGCTGTATCCAATTTTAAATTTAATTAAAGGAGCAAAAAAAATTTCTTGAATTTGTAGCCCCCAATTTATCACAATTTCTATATTAACTTAAAACCAGTTGTAGAAATGAACAAAGGTTGCCTCTCCTGGATTTTGGGGATGTTTCTGAGGTGGAAAAATCTTTCCCAACAGGGGTCCCTCCCACAAAGAAGAGTGATCGGCCCACTTATGTTCCTTGCATTCATAAATGACTTAACAATCGGTATAAAATCACAGATCAAACTTTTTGCCGATGATTGTATGGTTTATAAGGAAATCGTAAACTTTGAGGATGCGCTAATTCTGCAGACTGACTTAGACAAAATTTAGCAATGGTCAGTTAGAAATAAAATGCAAATCAATGCAACGGAGAGTAAGGCGGTCGTTTTTACAAAAAAAAAAGAAGAGAAATGTCCCTCCCACTCGATATAAAATGGGGAACGAAGTTGTAAGGGAGTCAAATAACTGTAAATATATTGGGATCACGATTACTAAAGATTTAAATTGGGGTAATGGGGTGAACGAGGTCCCTGGCAGGTAAAGGGTGGAGGTCGCTGCTTCACTTTGTAAACAGGGTTTTGAGGAAAAGCACGAGAAAAATCAAGATTTTCGCTTACAAAAGCTGGTCAGGCCAATTTTAGAATATGGGGTAACGTTCTGGGATCCATATCGAAATAAACGCAATCTTGCGTTGGAAAAAATACAAAAACGGGCTGAAAAGATGTTTGGGGGTCGATTCGCGAACAATCCTCACGAGAATTTAGAAGGTCTCAGTAATAGAAGGAAACACGCGAGTTTGTGCGCAATATATAAAGCTTATAAGGGTGAACCACAGGGCCTGGAAAGAAATAAGAAACCATCTTACGGCGCCGAATTATATTTCTAAAAATGATCATACGTTCAAAATTAAAGAAAAAGGGCAACGCACTGACGTAGGAAAATTTTCATTTGTTAATAGATCTATACGCGATTGGAATTCCTTGCCTGCAGGAATACGACTTTTCCGGGTAGCGTAAACCAGTTTAGGGATAGCCTAAGATACCTTAAGTGGGTAGTTTTTTTTATAGAATCAGTGAGATGCAGTGAAGTGATTTCTGTGTGACTCCTGACTTTTCTCTTCTTTTTTTTTCAGATCAAAACCTACACTTAAAAATTGTTCCTTAGGGTGATTTGTATTTTCTTTTTGTAACTTAATTTTCTTTGTATATAGCAGCCACCGGGCAAATGCCCAGTAGCAGCTAAGTAAGTAATAATAAATAATTAGAAAACAATGTTAAGTATTACATGGAAAGTGTAAAATGTATAATATAATATTTTCATCATAAATGTTGACTGCGTGTTATTGAATGTGTGCAATAGTGTTAATATTCATTGTACAAATGGACTTTTCATTTTGAAGGTGAAAACACTGAGCGAAAATGGACTAGCCCACAAAAAAAATTATCCTTGTGATATTTGTATTTTAGAGCGCTTCAATAAATCCGCAGTTAATGGTATTAACTTTTAAACACTTAAATGGTACGGGGAAAAAATTCCTTTTTAGCCCGTACTAAGATGCCTATTTTCTCCACATTCACTTCCTTGGGGTTAGTCCACCTGGGCTCTCAGTGCCTCAAATATGAATGGAGTCCGTTCAAGTGACGAATCTGCAAGTAATTCCAGCCGTGATCTGGAAAAACGTAAGCGCAGCACGGTGCGTGGGAGTCGGAGAAGCTTAATGAAGCGTGACTCTCGAGGCGCTTCGCGCTTCTAGTTAGCCGTGGTGCTGAAAATGGTGTACGTGCTACTCGTAGTTGGGGCTCGTGCTTTCAGTGGCTACCCTGCCTTGGCTGGCTGGAGTGCTTGCTAACACGGCTCAAGGGGCGCCTCGCCTCGCCTCGCCTCACCACCCCCACACCCACACACACAGACACCACTGGACATTCATTTAACTTTGCCAATTAATGGAATCATTAAGGAGCCCGAAATGGGACCTTTCAATTGTCACGAGAGCTGCTGTTTACAAGACGGATTAATGCGTCTCATTAGTAAACTATGATCTTAACCCATTAAAATCAATTCGAGGGGTAAGTCCTCTCAATCAACATTGTTCAACAAAGATTAATTTCAGATAACTGCAAAACTGATTTCATACAGCCACTATATAATAATCTAAAAACATGTTATACATCGGAATGTATATTTCAACAATATAAAATAATTAACATCAAAATTTATTCTACAAAGTTAAAATTATTGAAATATATATTTCAAATAATATCGTTTATATTTATAGGCTCCACCTACAAAGTATCTGAAGAAATTTAAAATTAAAACGTTTTAATGTAATGCCATTACATATTTTAAACGTCTGAAAACTAAAACTGCCGAGACATTTACAATTGATTCTTCATGCGATCATTAAATACAGTACTAGGTTTTCCATAAAATATAGAAATCGTCTAATATAAGGCAAAATCAGATAATGATAAAGCTTGATTAATACTCATGAATAAATTCTGGAATTAACTAATTCAATATCTGGTGGACCGATTACATGGGCGTTTCTACACCCAAAATGTTTGTAACGTAAAAAAATTAGCTTACACAAAAACATATAATTATTAGTTTTTCTGTGAATCGACATTGTTGAGCAAAGATTAACTTCAAATGACTGTAAAACTAATTTCTCATAAACCAGTGTAAAATATTCTAGAAAACTTCCAATTTTTTGTAATGTACAAAAAATTTGATTACACAATTACATATAATAATCAATTCTAAAATCTTAAAAGATACGACAAAACGTAAAAGAAAGAAATTCGTCATTCAGATGACAATTTTTTACTAATATAAGATTGTCCATAAAATTAAACAATTGATGACCTGGTACAGACTTTATTCGACAAATTTACTCGTAACAACGTTTCGGCGTGTTTTTATGCCTTCATCAGGGATTTCCACCCACAACGGCGTGAAAACATAAAAATTTACATCCGAAGTCCAACAATAGTGGTAGAGATCCCAGACAAAAGTAACGCTTCAACTCCTTTTTGTTATGTTTTGACACTGTTGTGGGAGTTTACATTACATTGGAACAATAAAAAAACTGTGTTGAGACGCCTTAAATTAGACGACTTCTATATTTTATGGAGAAACTATCACTGTATTTAATGATCGCTGAAGAATCAATTGAAAACTGAAACTGCCGAGACATTTACAGACGTCAGAATATGTAATGGCATTAAATTAACACGTTTTAATTTTAATTTTTTTCAGATACTTTGTAGGTGGAGCCTATAAATATAAACGACATTATTTGAAATATATATTTCATTAATTTTTATTTTATAGAACAAATTTCTTTGTAACTTATTTTATATTATAGAAATATACATTTCGATGTATAACATTTTTGTAAAGTGAATTTGCAAAATATCCGACACTGCTTGAAATTAGATGCAGAAATTTATTAGTATAATGAAATTAAATGTTTGTATATATATTATATTCAAAGCGTTTTATTTATGAAACACAGCGAAAATTTCAGCTGTTATGTACGGATGCTTAAACAATTGATGCGTTTCATAGTCAGGCTCTAATTAAGTCCCTGTTAGCTTCTGGTTTATAACTACAAGGAATTTGAAAAAATAATTTACGTCTATTAAAACACAAATACACATAATTATGAATATATAATATATATATATATATATATACTTGGTGGCAATTCCAATAACAGTATTAGTTTCCGTGAAGTGTTTTATATAATTTAAGCTGTCACTTTACGTAAAGAAAATTACTCCACACCAAACTTGTCTCCCGTCATTCGGAAGGGTTTGAGAATAGTATCCAATGCCCGACCTACCTCATGCAGGTTTTATAGGGTTGTCCCTGCATCTCTTTAGGTGAAACACCGGGTAGGATCCTTAAACCACAGCCCGTGGGCCCTAGTCAACCCTTGGCTACCTTGCTCTACCTTCCCCATCCCCCGTTTTCAATTCCCTTCCTATGCTATTAAAGGGGAGTTGCCTGTTTCAGGATCACACTCGTGTAGCCTGTTAACCCCCCCCCCCCCAAAAAAAGGACATTTTAGCTCAATTACTTTTATCCCCATGTGTTTCTCTTCTATGGATGTCGCAATTGTAATTGTGCTCACAGTTCTTACAAACGTAAAACATCAAAGATCTTATAAATCTTTTAATACAGTGATATAAAGTAACGTCAATAGTCTATATTCTGAAAATTTTTTAAGTTTTAGATCTGGCTAATTAATTCTCATTTCGTCCCGTAAAGTATGATCTGTAAGCGATGATGCATGTTCCCTTCTCTGCTTTAAATTAAAATGATATATGCATATTTTATACGTTTTCACCGCGAGTTGCAGTTTTGTGACTACGGTAATTTCTAGAGGATCTTAACACCAAAATTTTTAATTGTACCACTCTTCTAAATATAGGCGTAAAAAGTCGATTCTGAGTTTAAGCTCCTTACAGTTATCAAATATATTAACTAAAATGAGGGTTCCATATTTACAATTCGTTAACCTGTGAACTTTAAATCGAATAATTGTTACTATGAAGTTGAGAACCTTTCACAGTATCATATTAATTCTCATGAGATCATTTGCTTCGATGACGCTATTTCCATACGGAAAAGTAATGGTGATGGCAATTATCAATCCTCGTCTTTCCCACTTTAAGTAAAGCCTGGACTGAACGTCGGCTGAAAGACCGTAATGGGTTTTCAGCTCGTAGGCAGAACTTTCACGGCTGATTGATCCAACTCTTCCTCTAATATTGTCCTGAGCTTCCAGAGTTCTACGGCTTCCCGTATTTTACAGCCCCAGGAGGAACTTTCACTCAAATTGAACCATTGTTTCCTTGAGGTTTATTTTACGGTCCAAGACGACAACTGTCGATGAATTTATCAGCGAGGTCTGTCATATCGTTTTGCGTTTGCTTTAATGCATTCATATCGTATAAGCAATATGTTTCATACATACTTGGTAAATTTTAGGAGGGTCATAGTATATTGAATGTTCTCTGGTAACCAATCCGTTCTGTGGCAGTAACTCGAAAAATTGTGTTACACTTACGCTTCTGTTCCTATACAGGGTGAGTTTTAAATACACCGGCAAACTGCAGCGAGTGCGTCCTGATTTGAAAAGGAAGAGAAAAGGCCATATAAACATCGTTCCGGATATAGACGGCGTGTATGAAACGACAGTAAATCTTCCCAGCTCACAGTACATGGGATGAATCGCATTCGTGTCACAAGAGAAGTTTCAAGTGGCCTCCACGGGATGCAATGCAGACGTTCACGTGCCTCATCATGCAGCCGCCACATTATCTGTAATATTTCCAAAGGCACTTTCTCAAGAAAAGGCGGCAGAGTGCAGATACGTTTGTCTCTTGAGGCGTTGTAGAAGAATAACTGTTTCAAGTAGGCGGTCGCAAAGAATCCCTGTCCAAACATTGAGACTGACTCGCTGCTGATGAGACGGTGTAACAATTCTCCCAGGATTCTCTTTAACCAATAGATGACGATTATGTTGATGCCATCTCTTGTACATCGGTGAAGAGGACTTACGACAGATATCCCGTAATGGTAGAGGCCTGCCGCGCCAAAACCAGCCACAAGATCTTTCCTTCCCGCGGACAGAAACCGTTGGTTATAAACCCTTTATGCGTTGCAGGAGATAAGAGATAACAGTGGATGCACATAGCTTTGGTCTACACCACGTTTCCGAGGCATTTGTCTGAAGTTGCTGTCGATATCCTGCAGAACATAATCCTCCAGATCTGTCGTACGCTTGGTCGACTGTCTAAAAAACAACAATGCTCATGCAAACACCCGAAAATGGATCCAAAGGTTGGGTGTTGTTGGTACTGTCTGTCAGGGTTTATGTTTCGGTGAAATCGTGCTGTCTCTCGATTTACTTGGCCATATACGAACAACAACTCGGCTTGTTCCTGGAATGAATACCGGAATATTCTGCTTCAACATACTCTAATCAAACCACACAAGGAACATACGACAAGAAGTCCAAGATGTCAATCATCAGTCGTCCGGACAGATGTTAATCTGACACATTTCCAATTAAAATTCACCGTATATTTTCCCCCAAATGTTACTATTAATTAGGTCATGTTCTCTAGTTTTCGGTCCTCAGGACGTCTGCTCGGACTAGCTCAGTGGTAAGGTACTATCCCGGAAAGAGGAAGGTCCTCGGTTTGAGTCCTGAGTCTGGTCTACATTTTTCTATTCTTGTGTTTCTCCTAAAATTTAGCTATACGCTCTTTACATGAGCTTCAATTGACGCGTTTCTACTTCCTTTGATTATTCCACACTACATTGCCGACCAACTGAGCTGTAGTCAATAGTCAGCCTGATGTTCCTGGATCTCCGAAATCCAGAATTTGTTTCCGGCAGTGGTATGTGTGTTTTTAACTTTTATTTACTCTGTCAGCGTCATCACCACTCCGTTAGGAGCCACGCTCTAGGGTTCATCTGATCTGCAGAAATAATGAATAGTAAACATTATAGAAAACCAGTCTGAGGACTCATCTATTCTGCTGTGAGACAATGTTATAATCTCAGGGCTCCTCTGATAACTTCCAGGATTGTACGTACAGATTTACATCGAAACTAGGTGCTCCAACACTGATGTAGTTTATAGACACAAATTGAGTAAGGATTTTGGAAAGGATGGAAATAAAAATACAAAGAGCGAATGGCTATCTACAACCTTTACAGATGTTAGACAGCAATAATGAGAATTAACGGTCAAGGAAAGAAGGCAACTATTAAAATAGGAGTAAAATAGGTTTCCAGTTTGGCAATCATTTTATTTAGTCTGCACGTGGAACAATCAACGAAGGAAGTTAAAGGAAATTTGGAAAAAGAAGTCAAATCTGGGGAAAGAAATGTTTGCCGACGATATTGTAATTCATCAGAATCAGCAGATGATTTGAAAGATTTGTTACATATCACGAACACTATCTTGAGTACAATACGGGCTTTAATAGAAACAAAACTAAAGTAATGGAGTATAGCGAAAAGAATAGTCGTGATACAAAGGGTATCAGATTAGGAAATGATACTTTGATGGAAGTTGATGTATTTTGCCATTTGATCAGAAGCTATCGAGGGTAGACGAAAAGTAGATATGAAAAATCTGATCATCCAAGCAATGAAAACTATCGCAGAAGAAAAAATTGCTTTCAGTTAATAGAAGTTTAGGTATATTAAAATAATTTATAAAAGATGTATGTGAGTGAAACGTGGACGATCGGCAGTGCAGAACGGAAAAGAATAGAAGAAGTAATGCTTGTCCATCGAAACAATACTGTTTGGGGTGCGTTAATAACTAAGGTCAGATACCAATTTTTGAGTAGGATAAAACTCATCGTTTTGAACCAAGTATATCGACAACTTATTCCACAACTGTTTATATTAACTTCAAGTCTAAACACTACGAAACGTAAACACAGTTTCCCAAACACAAGTTTAATTGAACACGTGATATTTCTAAATAAAAGTTCTATTTCCTCGTTGTTTGCTTTCACTCTATTTCGCAGCTGTTTTGTGAATTGATGATTTGTGCTTAGCCCAGTATTTGTTTTATGTCCATTTAAAAGCAGACTATTGTTGCCCCTTCGCCACATGCAAGGCTTTATTGACGTTGCAACGGCTAACTCGGCGGACCTGAAACGTAAGCGTTACAAAATTGTCCTCGCATATCCTAGCGTCTTTGATAGAAAACCGTCAGTGACAGGTGATATCAGTATTCTGCTCCCACTATACGTTTCACGCAGTCCTGCAACACCTACCCGCGATGGATTTTTATATACGGGAACAGAATGAAGACGAACAGAGTTTTTACTGTTCGACATGATTCTTTCTCTGTCCTAAACAACGGAAAACTCGACCAACGATACATTAAATAGTAACAGTTTGTGCAATCTAAAAATAGCATTGAGTGTATCCACCATAAATGCTTCTTTATATAATGAACCTCAAACATCTGCAGTGCTACGTATTATTATAAGTTTTTATTACTCAAATAAAATGCTACTTAAATTTAAACACTATTTCAGGCTTACAGATCGAAGAGTGGGTTCAAGTATCTTCTTCTTACTAATAAAATTAACTGTTTCTGTGATTTTTGTGGATATATATATATATATATATATATATATATAATGCTCGGCATACAGATTTAAACGCGTGGAGCAATTTCAACTTTTTTCGTACGCGTGTTCCTTGAAACCGGGAAACAAACATCGTTTGGGGTAAAACACGACTACAACCCATAGTGATAAGGGGTAGAAATTTTAAAACACGCATAAACGATATTTGCGTCCAATAAATATTTTTCGGGGTCAACGAGTTTCATAGAATTTTTCCCAATGATGATTCTGTAAACTTTTAACCCCATTCACAAAGGGAGGGGAGCATCCATAGAGATGGAGGTTGAAGGACGCGTTTATGGAAATCGCTGTATTCAATCCCTATATTAAACATGTAGGAGGAATGGGACATTAAATTAAATGGTAATTAATAAATATTAGGAAATTTATTTATACAAGAAAATTTAACAAGGAAAACATTAATTAGGGAAATATTTATGAGGAATGTAAGGTTCGGCGAAGCAAGCAGATATACTTTATCGCGGGTTCAATATCGTCGGCGATACCCTCCTAAACGCCATGGATTGGAAAATTGGCAGCGTACCTCGTTGCAGGGCGGCGTCGGTTGTCGCCAGCTTCTGTTATATGGCGTCCTCTTCAGCACAAGTCGCCCTCCTTCTGACTATGCGTCCAGGACCAAGCATCGGTTCACGTCCGTTTGTTCCAGATGCTCAGAGCCGAATGCTGCTCTACACAGCCTCGAAAATCGATCCTTTGCAATCAACTTATCTTCACCAACGAAACTCCATTGACCGAAGCAGCCACGTGGTATTTCAAATATTGTTTGTTTCCGTTGATCTTTCTTCCCACGCTGGCTATTTGCGAAACGCAGGTCAGATTTGTACGTGATATGACGGCTTTCCAGAGGCTTACAGCCCCTCTCTGCGCCGACTTGTCGGCGCCACTTAACTTACCAAACCCTTGCTAATTTTGGCAATCCAAATAATAAAGTAAATATCGCGCTATAAACGTGTTAATTAAATTGCAATAGAGCGCCAGGATATAGAGCGGAGGAGGTCAAGGGGTGAAAGACTGATACATTAAAATAATGCGAAATCAACCGTGTTTGGTGTTATAGAAGTGGCTGAGTTCAAGTCTGACATTCAACTTGCAACTTCTGTTGTGGTTCAGTCCCAGGATGTAGGGTGGGTGAGGAAAAGGGGTGAAAGCTTGTTACATGAAAGTAATGTCAAAACAACCGTGATTGGTGTATTATTAAATTCTATTAGTGTATCGGGATTATTTTTAACTATTTGAAGATAAAGAGTCTTTTTCTGGAGTATATTTGATTCTCTTAGGATATCGGAAGTGTTTTAGCCTGTCGTAATGTACGGAAGAATTAGTTGTAACGCTTTATTTAGGTTACTGTGCTTATTTAAGGAACCAGGGGTTATATTGCATAGATTAAGATTCTATGAGCCATCACCCCGGTTATTATGAAATTAATATCCCGTCAGCTTTCGTACGGTAGGGGACGTGAAGAGGTATGTTTTCAAAATTGTGACCTTCTGCCTGGTAGTTGACAAATACATTGCAGCTGAATTAAATACTGAAGCGGGATAATATAAATAAATGTTCTGGCAACACAGGGCATCCAACTACTACTGAATAAAATATTGAAGGTAAATACCTACAGTGTAATACAGTAATAAGTAAATTTTCTACAGATAAACGGCATTACATCGGGTATCGTCACGGAATTTTCTGGGATTACTCCAGGATAACTTTTTTACCTGCAATTACAAGACTTTGAAGCGGTATGGCAGCCAAAATTACCTGTTAACGTCTTTGTAAGTTTGTAACCTTTGAGGAAGCTACTCAGCGCCGAAGTTCTGTTATAATCTAATAGGTAACCCAACTAAACGGGATCGATACGGACACATGAGGTAGATCCCTAATACGTCAGAATATGTGCAGAGACTTAGTTCTATTGTCATTCATCATAACTGAACATTTCCTTCATTCGCACAATTTCAATAATTTAACCATTCATAATTGAATAACATGGTACTGAGTGAGATACCATAAATAATTTTGCTGAAGGAACTAAAAAAACAAAATATTTGCGGAGAATAGAACAGTACGATTTTCTTGCCTGTTTTGAGAATGCTGCAAAGGCTAATAAATGTAGCTTCTAAAATTCTAAGGCCAAATACTCGCTCAAGTATAAAGGTGGAGGAAAAGATATGATTGCTTGCATGAAATAAAGAACAAACCATTATAAAAGACAAACAATGACACGGTCGCAATTATTTTATTTCCGTAGTTCAAAATCACTGTATAAAGGTTAAATTGTCTATTAAAAATTATGTCATAGAACACGAAATCGTATATCAAGCACCAATACTGTACGTCTCCTAATATTGAATGTCTTTAAAATGAGGGAATATTTACACAATTCCAGAGACTATAACTGGTAACTATATAATCGGTGTTCCGGTTATCTGAAGACTTTGAAATATCTCGAGAACCACACATCGTAAAAAAGGGTGAATGAAAAACGTTTGTCTTGAAAGGGGACATCTAATAATATGAAACACGATTTCCTGGGGGTTGGGGAGGGAAGAGTTAAGAAACTTAAATGGGAACCCCCATTTTATATTGCAGATTCGGATTTTCCAACAACAACAAAAAATTCTCCAATTTGATCTACGATTCGAGTCATTTTGATCACAGATGGCGTTGTAATTGAAAAACTCAAAATCGTTTAAAAAAATCGTTGAAAAATGGGAATATCTCAAGAAATAGGCACCAAATCAGCAAAATAAAATTAAACTTGTTTGATATTCTTACAAATGCTACTTAATGACACCATAACTGTCCACCCACTCCCACTCTGAAGATATTGTGTATAAAATGATGGACAATACAGATTTAGAGCTGTTATTCACCTTAGAAGATTTTTTGGAACAAAAACTGAGTTTCATTTTATATTTTGACTTATAAAACCATTCGGATAAAATTTGATAAAACATCTGTTACAATCTTCAAATTCGACAAGTCAGAACCATTCAGTGTTGACATGACATTGAATTTCTAACAAAAATTAGTGAAGCCCAAATTGATTGCTGAAATTATTCAAATTAATTCTGTAACCATACGATTAATGTAAAAAGTGATATCAAGTGTCTTAAGAGCATCTATGGCGCAATTCTTTCTTCCTAAATTGTTTTAATGTTTCCTATTTATACTGACGTCGTGCATTTGCGACTTCATAAGGAACGTCGTCGCCTGATGAGGTCCAAAAACTATTTGAGGAAAGGTTGTATATTATTATTTTAAATTTCAATTTTTGCGTTGTCCGTTAATTCAAATTTGATCTCAGAAACGGATGAAATAGCTAGACTGAATATAATTTATACTACATTATCTGCGGTCATGAATGCTAAAAGTAATGTTAAATGTTTCACGGTTGACCCACCGGGTCCGACTTGTAAATGAATACAACGTTTCCCAGGCGATAGAGAATGTCTGCGGAAACGTTGAATTTATTTACAAGTCGGACGTGGTTGGTAAACCGTTGAGGAATTTATCATAATTCCACACTGGGAAAGAATACGTTTGCTAAAAATAATATTTAGACACAAAAAAACAGTGACAGTGATAATAATCAGTAAAGAAATGGCTGACAAATGAATTGTTATAAAGCGTGAAATCTGGCTTCCTGATGTTTTATAAAATTTATAAAAAAAAATTGAAGGATACAAAATTCCGTAAGAAATAATTTTTATATTTAAAAGTGAACTGCCCATCTGACTTTCAGCACTCTTCTGCTGCAATCATGATTAGAAGATAAGGACCTTACACCAAAGATATTCAACTACAAATAATATTTAGGAATTTTATTCTTTGAAAACTTTTATTTAAATTTTCAACATATTATAAACTAATTTGTTAACAGATTTTTATCAAGTAAAAAGTTTTTTAAATAACTAAAAATACATTTGAAAGTAAATAATAGCTGCCTCAGTCAGGAAAAGAAAAACAATCTCTTTGTAGCGTCTAAATGGCTACTCTCCAGGGACAGTGAGCCGAATCTAAGAAATTAAAAAGTTGAAAGCAAGTAACGACGCGCTTAGACGAGAATGGTGTCCATAAGTCAGAAGTTGGAGAACGCCATTTACTGTTGTTTCTTACTGAAACCGCCGGAGATGTTCTTGATGTCGATTTCGTCCACGACTTTCTGTCTGTGATCGTACGCCGGGCGGAACTCGCCACGTTGGCAGCAATTTTCTTTGATCAACTCGTCGCCACAATCGCCTTTCTTATCTGGACCCAGCCTTACCTTTGGTTGTTTTGTTAATAAAGACGAAGAAATTTCTGTACTCGGGAAAAGATCTGGTTTCCAACAGAGAAGCATTTCTAGTACACGACGTTCCGTCGACAAACACGGTCGACATCTTGAAGTGTCGACGAAACGTCTGTTATTTCAACGACAAGCGGTTTGAAAATCGAGAACTCTTCAAATAATTAATCCTTATGAAAACCCTGCGAAAGTTAACGTTGTAATGTCATTTGGAAACATCTCTCGTCTACCAAAACTCCCTCTTATAACGTAGTCCTTGCAACATGTGCCACTCCTTCCACAGCAGATCTCGGTAAAGAAAGACCCCGACCCTAACTATAACAACCACTCTCGAATACGCAACATATAAAATGGAAATTCGTCGTGCTTTTCTGAGATCATGAAGTCAACATATATTTAATAAAGCAATTTAAAACTTTATCAGAAAATTTATTTATTTAATTTCTAAACTAACAACGTTTCGAAATATATTCGTACCTTTTTCAGGGTTTCCTCCAAATTATTTTAATATCCTAGCTTAAAAGACACACAACATCTATAGTAATAAATAAAATTCAAGTATCTGTCTGTCCGAAACGGCTCAACGGATTTCAATGAAAATTCGAGGGTTTGAAACAGGCATTTTAACTTAAATTTTCGTCTGCGTAATTTCGGCATCATGAGAGTGATAGAGAGAGAGGGAGACGAGTATTCTCACTATATCGTTGCAGCAGGACTTTTGTTGGAGATCACGTCATTGTTGTTGAGCATTGTTGGTTCAGATACAGGAAACTGTCGACATGTGTTCGGTTGTAGTTTGAGCTCCACGCATATTTGTAAATTACTATTCACATCAAATTAATGGTTTTATAATAGATTGTTATAATTAGCCGAAATATCCGTCCTAATAGTCAAGACTGGTTTTCGGGACAAAGCCGAGAATACGCCTCGCAGCTGGGAGCAGTGGTTGGAAATCGGGAAATGAACCCGGGAAACGGGGCCGGATAGTTACTCTAATATAACTGAATTCCCGTACACCACATTCCACGCGAACCAAGTCTTGGGCATAGCTAGTATATAATAAATTCACTGAATTTAGAAAAAAGACCGAGGCAACTCATTACACTTAAAACGTGGTTCTGTGAGGAACGAATCAAGGGACAGACATTATAATTCTAACTATATAATAACGTAACTTCATCTTTTGAGTTAGCAAATTCCAATAATTTTAACTGTAGTTTTTCTAAATTTATTTCCAGATCATAATGTCTACAACGCTATTTTGAAACGTCGCTGTTTCATTGTATTAAAGTCCTTCGTAATTATAGCCTTCGTATTTTGCACACAGTAGTCATTTTTATGAGACAAAGTTTCATTATGTTTCCACCTTTGTGTACGGTTTTAGAAAATACGTGTGGCTTTAATTAAAACTGTCTGTCTGTCTGTCTGTGATATGGGTGGATATCTGTAATTAAATGCAATTGGTTCCTAAATTAAAAGTTCCTTCGAATCACTCAATATTTGCTATTCACTACAGAATGCGATGCATTTCTGCCAGTTTTATTCGTTTTACGGACAATATGGTTTCACCGTTATCACTGCAATCTATTTGTCTATTAGATTTTAATTAATTCCTTTTCTCGAAACTTTGCTTCACTGTTTTAGGAAAGGGTCGTAATTATTACCTGTTATATATCATGGCTTGTGTTAGCCAACAGTTTTCGGTATTAGAGTCGTAAATACTAGAATTTCGTGCTGTATGTTTGGATAAAGAGTTCCTTTTCATCTTACTTAGTGCCACTCATTTATGGATATTGTTAATCAGGTTCAGCAGAATTTAGATCCTTGATCCTATCCTATTTTTTTTATCGACAACGGTGTGAAGCTCTGCAAAATATTTATCGTGAGAATTAATCTCAGCTGCCACATCATTGTTGAACGTTGAGAACATAAATAGCGAGATTATAGTTCGCTGTTCCCGCTTGACGGAGCTCGTGTACAGGAACTTTGAACTTGCTGTTTTGCAAAAGAGTCCACTTGAACACAAGCGAGTTAATTCCTGATTCTTGTGAATAAGTAATCGCGAGCGCCACCTCGACAAAACGAGCCCCTAAGGTATATCTATATTTAATTAATATTAATCCTTCTTTCCGCTACAACGCTAATTCTACCACACTATGAAATTCAGTTCACACACCGAGCAGTCTACTAAATGTCCCTCTCATTTTATCGCGGTTTTCTCTAAGTACTTTGTTATTAAACGCGGCCTTTGACATTATACAACTTCAAGAAATCTTTTCTAGCGAAGAACTCGCTTCTGTGACTTCAAAGCGGTGTTTAACAACACTAAAACTGTGAGGAACAAACATTTATGCTCAGCATTCATGATAAATTTCGTCACAAAAATTTTCAAATTATTTTTATTATCATACATATTATAAACATACAATGATCATTATGTTCTTACTATATTTATATTATAAGAAAAATATGAATTCTTCTGAGACTGATGAAGTTTTAGATTTAAAACAAAATTAATAAAACGTAACCAGAGATGTTATTTACAACTATAAAAACATTATATTTACATAACTATACCTCAAACTTAAGCTTCATTTATAAACCATTATTTTTTAACTTAAAACTTTATTAATACTTTCGATATTAATTTGTAATTCTATAAAAATATGTTCACAATTCTTTTATGATTGGTTGCATATTAAATTGATAATTTTATTTGATTTTAAAATTTATTTTGTTCAACACTATTACTGCTAACAGAATGTCACACTGAAAAATATTGTTGAATTTTTTCTTTAGATAAATTGATGAACTATATAATTTTTATTAAATATATTAATTTTTTGTTGTTTAAGCCACTTTTAATAAAACATGTTTTTCTTTGGGATATACTTTATTTTTAATCGTATAAGTAGTAAAAGTGCTCATATCAATGAATTTTATGGATGAAAAATTCTAAATGCGGAGAAACAATATAAAAACCTGATGAAAATGCAAATATTGATACGTCCTTGAATTGAATTAAATATTTCACATCTCGGTGAATTATCACGTTATATATATCATTATAAAAATACAAGTAAATTAAAATATCAAATTATTAGATATTTTAATATCTTAATACGTTTAATTCCTCCATAACAAAAGTACAATGCTAGAAAAAATTGGGTACAAAATTTATTTAAGTGTCTTCCGAATTTCTATAATTAATCTACGTTTACTAAACATTTGTGCCAAGATGGAATATTTAATAAGAAATTAATTATTGACCAACCTAACCGACCTGACGCTCTGGGTAACTATAAAGGAGAATTGCATTATTACTGTTATTGATCAACACAAATCCTTGTTAAAGATATGTAAAACGAGAGTGCACACAGATATTATCCATAATATTGTAAAGGTCTTATTTTCGAAATTTATTAATCACTTTTGCTAATTTTGCACTTGCCTACGCTCTACCCAAAATCCACGAAGTAGATGTTCCGTTTAAATAAATTATATACAAAATAAAATTTATATATAAATTAAAAAATTGTAACATAGAACCCATATTAATAATATTATATATTAAATAGTGATAAATTTATATTCTGACTTATTGGTCGTCTTTTTATTTATTGTTAATTTTAAAGTCAGAAAACTATGTTGTAATAATATTGTAAAGGTCTAAACCGATAGGTGGGGACTCAGTTGTTTTCTTTCTTGCAAGATCTTTGTGTTTGGTTGTGACGTCCCATGCACTAGGTTAGCGAAATGTTTCATGTCGTCTGATAAAGGTCCGCAGATTGTGAACGAAACGTCGTGTATTTTCATATTATCAATTCTGCTCGTGAGGAATTATTAGGACTCGTACTTTCGTGTCTGTTAAATTGATAACTGAACTGAAAATTGGTCAAATGCAGACAGCGTTTCGGAAGAAGAAGAGGAAGAAAATATTTATCTTCCTGACTTCTTTGATAATATCTGAATTTCTTTAATCCGATTGACTTGCATTTTTTGGCAACTGTTTTTACAATGTCAGAAAAATGGTTGTACTTTTAAAGTATTTTACATTTCGTCTCTATTTAGCCAAATTTTCTAATTACTTATAAAATTATTATGTTTAATAAAACTACTACGAATATTTTCTCGGGTGAAATAACATTTAGTTTTGTAATAAATTTTAATTAATTGATACATCTAACCGTCTCCGTATTCAATTTTAATTAAAGCCTTAGAGATTCTGTAACAAATAGACTATTGTGGTAGCGGAATTGTCTCGTGAAATTTAATAGAATCTGGCCAGTGCAGAGATATAAAATGTACTTAAATTAAATTGCGGAAAAATAATATAGAAGCCATATTGGACGGTGAAATGTTATTAGCTGGTCCGTTATTAAAAATAGACGAGCTTTCTTTAAACTATTACTGAATATTGTGATATGATCTATCAAAATTGAACAATAATTTTCTGAAAATATCTGAGTGTTACGGAAATTTAAGCTTTAAGAGTTCTCGCAAGTTTTCCCGGTCGCTCTGCGACTAATTGGGAACTGTTTCCTAATGACAGAGTCCTACTAGTACACGGGTCTGGAATCACTCCTTCTCCGTGTAATCCCTTCTATTAGGGCAATGGTCCAACAGATCATGTCAAAGCACTAGTAATTGCCGAACTTACGATGTTCCCATTCCTATAAGGGTTTGTTTGCAAATGCGAGAGCATAACAATCGGACTATCGCAACAATGAGGGTACGTAAGAGCATTAAATGTCATTCGCTACGAGATATAAACTCAAACTTGCGAGCAGTAGAACAATCCATTTAAATGGAAATTCGAACACACTTCCCTGCAACATTCTTTTTTTTGAATAAAAGAACAGTATCGGCTATTGGCATACAACGTTTCGTAAGATTTCCCTGTCACGACCAGAAAATAATACGTTCAAAAAACGCATTCAATGCTCCTTTCGTAAAAATACATTTTGAATTTACGTTTTTCATCACAACAGTTAAAAAAGCTACTAAATTTTCTTAAAAACAATTTGAGATATTCACAAAGCCTGTTTGACATTATATTCACTCAGCCTAAATAAAAAGTTGCCGCAGATAATTAGCATATTTATAAGATCCGGAATGAAAACGTGTATAGGAAAACGTGTTACATAATACGAGTTTCTTGAGTCCTTGACGGTAGTAATAAAAATATTTGTCTCATCGATTTATCTACTTATCTTCCTCATTTTAATAAAAGACGAATATTAATTAACTGCGGTGCGTATTGGAGAATCGGTAAGAAAAGAATTGAAGATGATCAGAAATATTTAGCCAATTTTAATCAATTGAAACATTTTTTAGCAAATGTAATAAAATTGTAATCCATTACTTTCTTCCCTACGCATTAGCCAATGGCGAATAAAGATTTTTTGTACTACACTATTGTTCATTAAAATTGGTACACAAGGAAGACTTCTTGCTACACTCGCGTAATTTTCATTACAAATATAACATAGAGAGTATGAAAATGATAAATTTTTCAACGGATTCATGGAAAGTAGATGTACAATGTGGATCAAAGAAGAAATTTGACAGCAGGTTTACCTCACAGAAGTTGCATTTGAGCGTTGTTTCCGCCTAAGAATGTTCATTGCTATTCCTCGTTCAAGAAGGAGAAGGCGTACCAGCACGTGTCGGAATTTTATACAGAAAGAATTAAATCTGAAGGGTTTGTTGTTTATCGTAACTTGCGTTGGACGAGAACCCGTGACTGTCAGTAGAATGTGGAATTGGTGGTACACCGTTCAGGACGACCAAACAGTTTGTTTGAAGCAGCATTGACTGGCAGCACGGCGACCTTTGGCTCTGCATCACAGGAAGGAGTGTCTTCAGTGGTTTGACCAACAACAAACCTGAACCGTCACTTCGTATTTCCAAGCCAATCACGGTTTTTTACACAGCATTATGACTGCCTCATCCGTTGCCAACTTGCATTCATACTGGCCCTTCATGTGGTATTGTTATAGCGTTCCATTGGATTCATATCTTGTTGGAATTGATGGCAATATGAACAACAGTCATCATGTTTCGCATGTGTTACGGTTCGTCGCTCTGCTCCACCTTCGAGGTTTCCGTAACCGTACGTTTCAGGAAGACAATGCACGATCGCATGTTGCCCATACTGTCGTGACCAACGGAGCATGTTTGACTCTTGCCCTAGCCAGCACATCATCCTGATCTCTCACCAACTGAACACGTCTGGTAAATGGTTCGCATAGTTTTGAAGCTGCGTGGACTACTGTAGCCGTACATTCCACTTAGTCCTTGTTCAACTTCATTCCGAGGCGGATAAGAGCCGTTTTTGTCCCAGAGCTTTTTATCTAACTGCTCTGGGCACCGATTTATCTGGTTCTAAACCTAAAAGTTTCCTGAAAAATGAATCACTTGTTCATCACACTAAAAGGTATACGTCCCACAAATATTATTCGGTTAGTTGCGTTCCTTCTTGGTGTAGCAATTTTAATGACCAGTAGTGTATTAAGACGTTAGCAGAAAATTTTACATCGATGGTGTTATTCCTGAAACTCATGTGTACGTTTACATAAATCAAACAGAACCGAAGGCGTGACGAAAATTTCTATTAAGATTGGAATCGTGCAAAACCGAAACACTTACGTAACCCACACATTCCTAGATACAATACATAATCTAAAAGGCTGTCTCCATAAATTAAACTTTCCTCTGATTATCCAATGTTAACTAAGAAATAATAATTGTTATTAAGTATATGAAGGAAAGGCAAGTTTCTTTTATTTCGTTATCTTTTACTGACTTTATACGAGATATATTAAGAGAAGTCCAACGTAAAAAAATCCTATAATAGAACCATAACTCACATCGCTCATCGCGTTTTATTTATAGGCTGATATATTGTAATATACTAAAAATATGGGAATCGAAGAGCCCTACGATTTGGCCGTCAAAATAAAATAATTAAATAATAGGAGGGTTATTAAAAAAATATTTCAATTTATTTGATTATTTATCATAATAATATTGAACACTTGAGCACTTTGAACATTAAAAGAGAATAAATATTTTGAAACATTAAAATAGAATATTTGAAACGTTTTTTTACAAGGGACAACCGGGCACTCTCGAGAATGAATATATCAATATGCAAAGTTTTAAGTTAAAAATTACTTGGGCAAAACTTCAAATAGTTAAAGGAGAAAGTTTTACAAAGTACATTTGCCAATAATGATACCGACTTCTTAGGAATTCAACCCGTGCATTTAGTTTCCATTTTCAGGATCTCTGCACACCACGAGCCGATCACGTGAATACAATACAGGTTGCTGGTGCTAAAGAATTGTTTTACACAGTATTAAAAATTACAAATCAATTTGTATACTATGGAATCCATCAACAGTTCACTTCAGACGTTAACATCATCCTTCATTTATCAAATAATTATATTCATTGTCCATCACTTATAATCACAGTTTGTAATTAACAAGACAGAAAACGTCTAAATTGGTACTTGTAGTATTAAAGTCAACCAATGAATCACTTAGGGATTATCTTGGCTTTAAATGATACCGACTCCTGTGTCATTACCAACAGTCTACCTTAGAATTGAGATGATAGTTTTTCCCACACCAGTTTAGGGAAATATTTAACCATCTCGTACTGTCGCCATAGTGTTTGCAATACTATGCGTTCCTTTTGTCCCAGGAAAATTTAACGACCACCATATATTGGACCCTTTTGTAAAGTTGCACGTCCTTATCCCTTGCCCTCCGTCAACCTTCTGCAAAAGATACGTTAGAACACCTTGCCCGTCATCCACCGTCTGATTATATTACCATATTACCAAAAAATAATCACATGCTCAAATTAACCAATCAGGGTCAGGACACTTGGTTGCACTCTCCTGACTAAACTGTGAAAATGCCCATTCCTGGAACTTTCCAGAACGTTCAGATCACGTGCCTTTCCATGCTCAAAACACGTGCCTCGTTACAGAGTTCTGACGCAACAATCACCTTCTTTGAGGCTATACACGGCCCACAAAAGTCCTTTGTGTGAAGAATTATTAGTCTATGCACAAACTTTCAGACTCAAAGGCTTTTGAAGAAAGAAAAGTGTCTCCTTCACTTATGGCCAATATAAACACTTAAACATTATAACAGAATGCTATTTAGAATAAATATTACAATTTAATAATAAATCAAGCCCAGCATTACTTAATTGGGAGCCATAATTAAATACAATATTATTTCTAAACCGGGGTAACGGGCTTTGATATGTCAATATATTAAAATTAAATTGGCTTAGTACTCCAAATAGTGTATTTATTAAATATCGATGAATGCCTAAACCACACCCGCACTATCCTAAGCTTCCGAAAAAAGCCTTAAATAATTATTGGATGAACTCCAAGTAAAAACCATTGTAGATAAATCTGGTATGAACTTGAGCAATTAAATTAGAGGAGACGACTTTTTTTTTATTATTGATTATAATTTTACTTGACCTGTTTTCTAGATTCAATAACAGGTCTGTTTAACAATATTTTTCTTTTGTTGGTACATTTTTTTACATAGATATAAATATGTATGAATACAATAATAAATTATATGCGTATATTTAAATTTGTTTTAGCATGTAAGATCATCATCTGTTACACTAGTTTTATTATTATATTATTTTCGTGGAGAGACTGAAGGAGAGAATTCTTAATTTCTTTGCCTCCTCATCCTTTCAACATTTATACATTTTGTTTGTGAAACATCTCCGGTTTTCCGGTTACGACCCACGTTTCCGGATCTCCATGACGCGTTGGTCGAGTAGTTGTAGGTTCAAATTTTTTTTTTACTAATTTTATACTCTAATTATTTATGACTGTATTTGTATTAGCAGAGTTATGTAATTTGTTTAAGATAATTACTTGATTAATCTTACTATTACTATAATTTATATTCTATTTTATGTTGTGATGTCTATATTTTGGTCCTTATACTCATCCGGTTCCTGGATAGAGGAGACGACTATGGGAAAGGGTCTCATATTTCTATGCTTCGATTATTGTGGGATATAAAATATTTTGTGGCCGTCTCGGTTAAATTTTGTTCCACGCGATTGTCACGTCACTAGCCCGTGCTATACACGGAAGATAAATTTACTGCATTCCTAACTAAACTTGAAACCTCACTAGCCGTACGAAAGAAATGTAATGCTACCTTGAAGTCTAAGTACCTTTAGTTGCTTCGGAGATCTGTCTTTCCTTGTGGCATTTTGGACAGTTGGAGACGGGAAGCTACGAGAGATGGATGGAGCCAGAGTTGTCTCTTGTCACAGCCCCGTAATGATGTAATAAATTGAGTTCGTATAATGTCACTTAAGCTGATAGTGACATCTCACGAGATGAATGAACATTGAGAACGAAATGGAAAGTTGTTTAATGATCTTTGAGTGCATGCAAATAAAGTGTCCCAGTAGATGGCGATCGAACAGTTTTTTGATTCTCTGCTTCGAGAAAGCGAATGATGTCATTGTTTGGCATAAAAGAATTGAAATTTGATTAGTGAAATCTAGATTAAACGGTGGTCAATGTAGATGAAAAGAAAGTGACATGCTGTAGCTATTTTATTTTCCATTAGTTCCTCGTATGAAGCTTACAGTTTTATGTTACAATTGTTGAATATGTAAGGTTGTATCGATTATAAACTTTGGATTCGTTGATTATCAGGATGGTTTATGACACGTACATTATATGCACGCCAACAATAGAGACTCGATCCTCACCACACAATTAGCAAGTAACACAGATCTCTGTACGCCGCTCCTTACTCCTGGAAACAGATGACCGCACACAACCATCACGTCTTGTAAAATTATAGCTACTACTGACTCAATTGTCGACTCTACGACTTACATAGCACCGATTTCAGTACCCAACTTGACTGATTTATTTTTAGTTTCATGTGACGCCACCTACACCTCCACCCCTTAGACGATGAATGTGGTTGAAATTATAGGCAAACGAATTCAGCGAAAACGCTATCAAATTAATTGACCCGAAAAATATATTAGAAGCAAATAATGGCAGTTTATGTATTTTAAAAAACTACCGCCCCTCCACCCCCACCCCAAGTGGTGCTAGCCATGTATTACTCTAATTGTGTTGAGTTTGATTCGCCAAGAAGACATGTTCAAACTTTCTTAGAAATTGTTGCATCCGTCAAAGATAGTATGCGAAAGTTTGTTTTACCCTTTTTCCAACCCCTCTTAGGGGATGAACTTAATCTAAATTGAATTTTTTATGTCAGAAATAAACTCAACGGCTCACATTACACCGGTTTAGAGACCAATATAGATTATTTTCTGGTTATTTTTGTGTGTTTTCCCTCCACCCCCACCACGAAGAATACTCCCCTTCGGTTATGGATGGAGTTAAAATTATATGCTAGCAGTTTTGAAAAATAATGATATAGAATTAAATTTACACAATTGAATTATTTTAGAGCAACTTTTCTGAGACACTTCGACTAATTGTCTTCCAATTATTTGTCTAAATTCTTAATGCAAATCAAGAGAGGGAATTCTTGGTTGTCTGAGATTGCAATTTCAATTCCCACAGGTCAGGTAATTTTCCGTCTCTAATAAGTAGAATGAACTGAAGGTTGTAAATGTTTTACAACAGATAAGCATGAATTCTTTCGTTGTAATGAAATCAACTTATTTTAAATTTCTACTAGAGCTAACTTTCTTACGACGCTTCCGCTCCTCCCTCCCCCCCTCTTCCCTTGTGACATCATAACGATAATATTTTAGCGTGTGGAACGGGGAAGACTTTTCACAGCTTTCACCTATCCTGAGCGTATTTATGTACTCAAAGTCGCCATATTTGAGACGCGCCGCCTCCCTGCGAGTGAGAGCTTCAACTATATAAAATTTACAAAGCGCTGGAATTCACTCAGCACGGAGCTCTCTTCATAATCTTCGCTTTGTTGTAATCTTTGTACCGCTTTTATGCTGTTCCCATTGTAATTAAAATCACCATCTGTAGTACACGCATCCCTGAGCACTAAAAACACGGAGACGTTCACCGTTGATGCAGTTTTCACAGCAACAGGATTGTCTTCGCAATGTTCTCTTCGTCCTGAAGTACCCGAAATGTATCATCAAATAAAACAGTCTGAACATAACTACCATTTTCGTCGGAAACATTAAATAAAATTCATGGAAAATATTAAACGACTTCTGTAATGAAAAAAAAAGTATTTCAAACACTTTTCGAAACATGTTTTAATTTGGGTTGTTTATTTCTAACAAGTCATTGACCAAGTCATACTACTAGTCATACAAGCAAGATCATTTTTAAGTTGCGCTTTATAAGTAAAACTATTTCAGCTTCAAAATAAAGTGTAATAAATATTTAAGATTAGTAAGGAGAAATGTTTACAAGATCACTTGCAACTGAAATTTCTGAGAAAGAACTTATAAAATGCAAAGCAGTTTCGTCTTTGCAATTAACAAAATGTATTGCATTTAAATGATTAAACCTGTTGCCTATAGTTAGCAGAGTATAATTGGGAAGAAGTCGAGTTAAAAGCAAAATTATCTGCCGTGATTCCTTGAAAAATATCATGTTAAAAGAAGGTTCTAAATAAAACGGAAATATACAATCTTACGTAATTAAAAAATCTTTCGTGTTTTTTTAATCATACTTCCATATGTTGTAGGATATAATTGATCAAATGTGGGAGTAGCAGAATGCAGACAAATGGTCACGACATATTACCCGCAATTAAAAATGGCGGATTTCTCAGTATTCTGTCTCTATGGCGTCACAGACTTATAAATGATTATACACTCGCAAAAATTTAACTCTAATTACTTACACGCTTACGTTAGTGGTTTCCCATCTCTCCCCACCCCCAAGTGTTTTTCTCAGGGTCTTCAAGAATGTATGCAGCAATTTTAGTTACAATTGCTACACGCATTTAAATTTATATTAACAATATACATAGAAACAACCGTGCATCCTTTCATATTATACCGACTCATTATTGACCATCTTAATATTATTTTTATTAATGTATAATGGAAAAACTGAATACATCCAAAAAAATCATGGTTCTCTGAATAAAATAATAGATAATAAATAATAATTGTGGTATGTCGACAATTGTTTGGCATTCAAACTTCGAATTATACACTTAATACATTCTTTTAAATTATAACTACTCAAAATTCGAAAACAACAACCTAAAAATCTCCAGAATTCTCATTTGAAATTATTCCCGTAGCCTTTACAATTGCCAACAAATTTATTAAATTATAATCTTTAAAATTTTTTAACTATTGTTGACCACCCTTTCATATTTCCTGTAGTTTGTATTGAGGTGTATAATTGAGCACAAGTTGATTTTAGAAGCATAATTAACTGTCCTGGTTCTGTGAAATATGTTAACAGAGAGAGAGAGAGAGATCAAAATAAAACGAAAATATTCAAACATACATAATTTAAAAAAGCTTTATCGTTCTTTCATATGTTCTGATCGTGGTCGCACGATTATTTCTTTCAAATCTATAAAATATCTGTAAAATAAACGAAGTGTCATTGAAGATATATGTATATATATATATAAGTCCATTTTTTTCGGAAGTATAAATTTCAATTTCTTCTTACAAATAAATATAAGGTCTCATAAAATAAAAACACAAAATATTCCTTAGTTTTATGAAAAATTTTCGAATGAGAAACAATTACGAAGAAAAAATGTTTAAACGCTGTAAGATAAGGAACCAAAACTGCGGTTGAAACGTTCAGAATTTTTGAAAACTAAATTTGATTGTCTCTCATACCAAAATTCGTAAGATAAAAATGCAAAGTTGCGACGAAACGTTCAATTTCTTTTTTAAATCTGTGTGTTTGTTTCTTATACTGAAATATTTCAGAAATCAATTATTTTTCTAAATTGTGGTTTCTGAAAATATTTCGATCGTATTACTTGTGATTGTCATTTTCATTTGCTTCATTCTTGTTACTTCAAGTTTTTACTGCATACTGCGGTGCATAAATTAATCCCAACTAAACAATGTTTTTAGTTAAGTTTTTGCTCAATGTCTTATCACTCAATACAGTATCTCAGTTTGCGTATAGAAGTTTTGGCATGCGACACCGATTTTAATTGGGGGAATGACACAGTAACTTGCTGACCCATTTTTAAAAAATAATCATCATTATAAAGTTCATTTTTCGGACCGAAGTGTAATTCATTAATTATGTTGACATTTGTGCCCGTAATTTCATAATTAGCCGGACTGTTGTACACAAAGCTCAGATTACCTTCAATCATTTTTGTGATTGTTAAATACAAATTCGACACTTCTACGAAACAGAGCACGAGAGAAATTTGGGGATTTCTCAAACCTGGGTGTTGTTCAGCCTTGTTCAAGAATTAATATGAAATTACTTATTTACGACAACAAAGCCGTGATTAATGCTAAGGGTTTCAGCAAATGTATAATGCTCGTCAATTTTTAAACCTGCTGCGAATACGGTTAATTTTTTCTCCGAATCAATTCCGTTCATTGGATCGACGTTGTTTGAATGAAACCTATGGAATTTAATTAAACGTGTTGATCGCTTCCGAAATCACATTGTCTGCCCCAATCCTCATTATTGGACGTATTATTTATTTGGAGCGTAACGGGTTTATTTAACATTTTTTTCTGCTGGTAGTAAATATAATTCTCGGTTGTTATAAGGCCACACACAAAATTCGACAGAACTGTAGTCTATAATTATTCTGTAATTCATTAAGTCGCAAAGAGTTTCCAGAAAATGAAGTGTTGAGAGGAGACGTTTTCAACTATTACATTTCGAAGCCTGGTTCATTTCAGATGAAGTTAAGTCGCAGGAATAATAATAGTAATTATCGGAGTACAATAATTCTGGTATCGGTTCGTGCTCCTCTAGACGAAACAAAGCTTTCGTTGTTAAATGAGATAGAATATAGAATAGGTGGGGAACTAATTCCAAGGGTAACGAGCTGCAAATATCTGGGAATATATTTCAACAACAGACTTGAGTGGGAGGAACGGGTGAATTTCACGGCGCGAAAAGCTTGTCATTCCTTACATTCATAATGAGGAACTTAAAAAATGGAAGTTCAAAATCAACGGAGGTGGCTTATTTATCCTTGGTTAGACCAAATTTAGAATCCGGGGCGGCTTGTTAGGATCCCTAGAGAAAAAAATCAAGTAGAATCATTAGAAAAAGTTGAGAAAAGGGCTTCTAATTTTGTGCGAGTAGGGCCACAGGGTCAAAGGAATGGAAAAGTAGAACTTCTAGGTTGGGAGATATTGTCACAAAGGAAGGAGAAAGCAATGCTCCAAAATGGAAAATACCACCTATATAGGTAGATGGGATCTTCAATTCAAAGTGAAATGTAGAAAGCAAAAAACAGATGTTGGCAAATTCTCATTCCTAAATGAGACCATCAACGACTGGAATAATTTACCTGTGGGAGTGTTTGGAGGAAATCCTATTCAGGAAAATAAATTCAGGACAAATCTAAAAAAAACGTGTGAAGTGGGTATTTTGAATAATATAAATGCATATTTGAATTTAAAAATTACAGTGAAGTGAAGTGTTAAGATAATATAATTCTTGTAGTTTCTCTTTTTTCTTTCAGGGCTATATAAATTTTAAAGGAGTGTGATTATTTTTCTTTAGATTAGGAGTATTTATGTTTAAGGAAGTTCATTTTGTATCTACCACCGGGCTTGCGCCCAACTCTAGACTATCAATAAATAGCATACTAACCGATTATGGAAGGTATTCACAACATTAAAAATAAGTAACTTTAAGGACACGGGTACTCTAAAATTCCTCAAGGTAATCATAGTTTGGAGAGCTGAAACTGGAACGTTTTTTTCGCCCAAATAACATTCAGAATTATTTTATTCCTTTTTCTTCGTTAAAATACACAACCATTTTCATTAGGTTCCGACACGGCGCAATTCTTTTATGGGTACGTTTTAACGGGACTCAGTCCACAGGTACTAAATGAGTAACGCAATAAAACTACGGCCCTCATAAACTTAATTAACTTCTTAATGGAAAGACGGAATTCTCGTTTCCATCTTCCCATGTCTCGCTTTCATTGTGGAGTAGATTGGCTGACTGCTTGTTGCAATACCAAAAAATTTATCGCATATATTACATATGGATAATATAATGAAAGGTCTGTGATTCGTAAAGATTCCTTCAGAAAATGAGTTATTGAGTCATACTTTGTTCTTAGAAGTATAAATAAAGAGAAAATAGGGTTTGTGAAGCAATTTCAGAAAGAACTGAATAACGTTTATTGTAAAAAGGAAGTCAGAGGGTTAAATTTCAACAAGCAGTTGTTGACTAATGAATCCTGATTTTCTTTGTCTGCAGTCATAAAACCCCAAGATCACAAGTTGTTCAGTTCGCCAGAAATAGAATGACGTGTGACTTGTGCTGTAGGAGAAGGTGGAGATGGAGTAATGTTGTCGGCAAGCATAGCCGTTGCAGAGTGGCTACTGGCCTATTTGTACATAGCGTTACTAAGAATATAATGAATATTTTCAAACACAGCCAAGGTCTTTACCACACTCTGTATTTAGTTTCCCTTAACATCTCAGGACGAGTTGGTTTTTTTTGAAGTACAACATATTCTGAACCTATCACTATACACCGAGTGGCCGTATTATTATAACTTCACCCTCAATACAATGTTGGACCACCTGAAATCAACTGGGCATGGATTCTGTGAGATGTTGGCAGGTGGTAGGAGGAATTTGAGACCATATCTGATGAACTGCACTTAACAATTCCGTAAGATTTGATGGTACTGGATCAGGCTGCCTGATGGCTTGTTCGATCTCATCCCAAAAATTCTCAATTGGACTAATATATGGTGATTTTTCAGGTTTACAAAGCACGGTAAAGTCTTCATCATGGTCTTCGAACCGTCTGAGGACAATGCCAGCTTTATGACCTGCTGGAATATCCATACCATTAACTTAAGAGAATTTACTTGATGTTCTATAACACTTAATCACCCTAGGGCATTCAGACGTTGTTTCGCAGGAATCAAATGACTAATAACCATGCCAAGATAACATCCTCCTTGAAGTGTTGCGGCAATGCAGTTCGGTTCCGTACTTTCAGGTATTATCTCCATATTCAAACCCTACGTTCTGCTGGGTGCATTTGAAATCGCGTTTCATCAGACTACATGACCATATTCCATTCATCTACTGTCCAATCCCTGTTCTGCTTTGCGAACTGAAGATGTCTGCTCTTGTTCAAGGAAAGACTATAGGTTTTCGAAAAATTGTCGGCTCCCATAACCCATATGGTGTAATATGGGGCGAACAGTTCGTCCAGACATTCCCTGTTAGTCCTCGATCGATTAAAATTATCTGCTATTTGATGCACTGTTACTCTTCTGTTGCACTGGACAACTCTGACAAGTCTCCTTTCAGCTCTGTGACGAGAACAATCCTGACGTGAGACCCGATTTTTGGCTTGGTAGTCCACTCTGTAAAAATTAATAAGTGCTCTAACACTTCACGAATGCAGCCGTTTTGCTGATACTGGTTCCGACGCTTCGATAGCCTACGATCATCACAACAAAGAGTAATGAGCAAGGAACAGAAGTCTACGTGGTGTGTCAATAAAATGTCAACTTCACCGAGATGCCAGTACTGTAACATCGGAAACGTGGAATAATGACAGCCATGAAAGTAATCATGCAAGTAAATTTTGCAAAGTTTATCATATTCTTGAATTCCCGTGCTGAAATACGTAACATCTACAACAGGAAAATCAACATGGTAATGATCAATGTTATACATGAAATGCACGACTGTGGTAATGGCGTGGGTCCCAGGAAGCATAATCACCACTCAAAACCCCATAAACCAATATAGCACACAAAGGAATATGTTAGACGACTGCAACTCTGCTCTTATAAGATCTCATACCATGAACGATATGTTGAAATACACCCTTAACAAGATGATAAAGAAATGGCACAATATATGGAATACTTTAAAATCCAGTGATCTTCACAAAAACGTCAGTGACTTCTATAATCTAAATAACAACACAGATTTTGGAAGAAAGGAAGAGGTTGCCTTTACCAGAATAAGAGCTGGACACTGAAAATTCATCCACGCTTATCTACTGGATAGATCCATCCCACCTTCAGTCATGTGATCTGTGCATTACTGGACCATGTCAACAATCAATGCCCCAAATATCACCAACACAGACTAAAATACCTACAGGGCAAAAATTACAAATCCATCTTGGACTCTCATTAATATCAAGAAAAACATTATTAATTTTTAAAGGACTGTAAGATTTTTGATTCAATAATTAACTAATATTTAACGAACAGAAAAATGGACATTACCAGTATCTTATGTTGTAAATTCATTATTGTAAATAATTGTCGCTTTGATCGCTAATGACCAGGCAGTCGATGCGACATTTATAAATCAATTATACAAAAAAGAAGCACACTAACGCCCTACCAGGAATCGAACCCGGGACCTCTGTGGTACGAGGCAGTGACGCTAGCCCCTACACCACAGAGGCCAGCTAATGAAGGAATTGCTAATGTTCAGATCGAATTGCTTCTGATTGAAGCTGAGCCATGAAGCTAAATGTACAGGATCAGAAAAATCACAACCGGACCGGGATACGAACTCACTGACCCCACTGAGCTAGTCCAAGTCGATGTCATGACTTCATTCCTCGTATGCGTGAAGCTCAGGTTTGATTAATCACACCCTTCACAATCTAACACTAGGTAATCAGCGAAGAGTGGACATTTTGACCACCAAGGTGCATGACTTCAATTCGAATAATTTTCGTTGTGGAGTAAGCGAGCTTGTTAATATTTTAGAAGGCCATTATTTTTATATTAATCGTTGTAAGAATAGTCTCCCCTGGGAGACACGAGTGATGAGAGTGATGAGACCAACTGCTCATGGCTGCAACTTCTCACTCTCCCTGCTTCCCTACCGTGCGATTTCTTGTTGTTTTGCCGTTGTAGTTAACCGGAATTTGTACTAATCTTAGGTGTGATGCATATTCATGTCTGTAGTAACGTAGTTCATAAACACTGTGGTGTCTCGGGAATAATTTCTTGTAAATGTGTGAAGCGACGAGATATGAATTCCCTGCCGTGCGCCATAAGTCTCGCTGAACCTCACCTTGAGGATTATAAACAGAGTTTACAACAAAACCTGCAGCCAAAACTATATTTACAGTTCCTAGGATTTTTCCATATGAGTATGGGAACTGCCATTGCTTTTATTGTTATTAGTATATTACATTGTTATGTTACATACATATACAATAAAGTGCTTATGTGTTATTTTGAATAAGTGAGCTGTTTAGCCAACATACAAAAGAGATTTAACAATGTTTTTGTGCGGTTTGAATCCGTTTTAGTTGTTCATTGGAAGATTAGCAGCGACTAAACAAACAGAGAATTACAGTTTGCTCCCATACGCCAGATCAACTTTATCCTCTTTTTAAACAGGGTTGCTTCACGAAGCTCACGTTGTTGGAACAAAATAAATTTCTACCGATAAATGTTTTGGTATTCTCTGAGCTTCTTAAAAGCGCCAACTGGTCCCTTGATCCGGTGAATAATTTGCCTGAACTGAGAATTCACGTCTGTGATCAAACGTTACTAGTGATCAAACGTTCTCTGTTATTTATCCTAGGTTAGCGTAAATATTATTTAAAGTAATTTGCTCATATTTACAGATTGATCGCGTATAATTTCCGACGCTCCCTCTTCAATTAGATGACGCGGTCGCATGTTAAACACAGCACAGCGTGCGCGATTCTGCATAATTTTGCATGCATCGGTCGAACGAATAACAAATGCGCTTTCTGTTAGCGTGCTTAAGTCTGTCACTCGCTGAATCCCGACTTAACGCGCTTCATTTAAGGGCTGTGATGTAACCATTGTGTCGGGCAATTAATTATTTATTTTAAATCAGATACCGGACCTTGCAGATTGCATGCGGCTGCAGTTGTGGAGCTGTATCTGTTACCGTTCTCCTTTATCCCGGCCGGGTAAACGCGACGGGTGCAAGGAAAATTAAAAGGAAAAGAAGGACGAAAAAGAAAAGAATACGGAACTAATGGAATTTCAGCTAAGTTCATTACCTTTACGACTCTCGATTCGTTTTACTGCATTTTTTCATTTACCTTGTGGGTATTTCTGAGTTAAACGAACCATTAATGGCAAACATTTAATTTTCAAGGAGTAATTTGAACAACAGGTACTGATTGTAAAACCGACAGCTAAGCGGTAGTGAATATAATTGCTTTGCTATTTAATTATAATCGATTTTTTAGACTTAAAGACTATATTTTCGTTCCGCTTTATATCAGCTTTATAAGCTCTGGCTGTTATTCTAGAGGAGCATATGCCTTCACGTCAATTACCAAATTATACTATTAAAATTCCTGTTTTTTATATATTTACTATCCTGGCGATGCCCGGTAATTTATTTATATTAACCCGCTTAAATATTTAATTCGTCTTTAGTCTTTAAATATTCATTTTACCCAAATTTCGGACGCTTGGGCATATGTAAAAATTTACCCCCTCTGTGCCACCACCATGAATCCCCCCTCCCCCGTTACAGACTAAAACTCAACATACGTTGAAAATCACAATTAAACTCAGCGACTCCCATAACCCTGTTTTCGACACAATTCTCGATTGTTTCCCTGTTACTTTCATGAGTCATTTCCACCCCATCCCTTTGAGTATTCCCTTAACGTGCTGACAGGGGTTGAAATTATACACATATATTGTCGGGGAAATACAATAAAATTAATTGACCCAATAAATATTTATTCGACACAATAATCTGCGGTTTTTTCATTTTAAAAATTTCCGTACCCTCGACTCCCGTTACTCTCGCATACTAAAGTAATGTAGGAGGTAACACTATCAAAGTAATTTACCCCAAGAAATATTTATAGTGACTCAAATTTCAGCCTTTTATAAAATTTCCACAAATCCTATCCCCTTCCACCCTTCGGTATTATCATCAAAGATTTCGTTTATGTAGTGCGAAAAGCATGTAAACAAAATGTTATACTTAAATGATACAACAATTTTTATATTAGGCAGAAGTTTGTTTTATTCCGTCCCACCCCCTGTTAGGGGATGAACTGCAATTCAAATCACACACTATATGTCAGAATCAAATTCAAAGACTCGCATAGCACCGATATCAAACTTGACTGTTTCCTTTTCATTTTTGTTTGTGACCCTCTCCACACCCACCCCTATAAATACTCCCCTTCGACGCTGGATTGGGTTGATATTATATGAAAACAAATTTAGTGACAACAGTATCAAATTAATTGACCCGGAAAAATACATATTTGAAGGAAATAAGTGCTGTTTATGGGTATTTAAAAATTTCCACCCTTACCCGGACACTGCTAATTTACGGGTCGCAAAAACACTTATACGAAACTGGTCTTCTCGTTTAGATTTGTATGCGGAACCTACATACAAACAAACACACAGAAACACGTAGGAAACTTCACCTGGGTTTCCAAATATAAAAGAAATTAAACGGCATAGGTCCGCCGGGCCTGGCGCGCCTAGCCGAGGGTTAACAATATAGCTTTTTATAATCCTGGTACAAACCAAACTTAAACTATAAACGAGGAACTTGAGAATGTGTTCCATTATAGGTTTTTTTCATTACGTCATTTCTCTTTGAAACGTTAAATGTCAAATAATTATTAGAAATATTTTTTTGATTGCTCTCTGTGTTTACAGTTCATTGCACAGTTGACATAAATGATTATTATTTTCTTTTCCGTAAGAAGTCTCTGTATTGTAGTTTTCTTCTGCTTGCTGGAAGTTTATTAGGCTGTACGTAATTAATATTTTGGAAATTAAAGTGTGCATGGCATGAGGTCGGTAAGTTCACTGGCATTTCGAAAATTCTTACTTCTATTCCAAGAAGTTAGTTTATTTCGGAAAGAGTAGTGAAAGTTGTTTACCTGTTGTTTTTTTAAATGTATGAGTAGAATGGTTTCCTTGGTTATTCGACCATTGTCATTGCTTTATTTGGAGTTTATTGGATTTTTATATTGGCTTTACTGCTTAGTGGGGAGAGTGAAACAAATTTAAAAATAAATACCAAGAGGTCTGTAAAACGAGAAGAATGGAGAGCTCTTGATTCTTAGCTGAGTTCGCAAACTTTTCTATTTATAAATTCGCTTTTCTACAATTTCTCAGGCTTAGTATTGGTAAAATATAAATTCATTCCTAGAAGAGACAGTTTTCAGTGATAAATTTTATAGAACCATACATTTATATTTCTATAAAATAATTTGGCAATCCCTGTCCGGAACAAATTGCTTCGCCTAGCAGCACTACTACAAAAACTGTTAACTGCAGGTAGCACTATTATATGCCACTAATTTTAAGCCTTAGTTAATAAAAGTTCTGTTTGAGTCGAACAAAAGTAGAAAATATTTTCGAGGTTATTTACGGTTGCAGAGCACGGAACAGCTGGCCAAGGCTCGTAGGTCTTCCTTCCTTCAGAGGAAAGACATTCCCGAGGGAGCGCCAGCTCGTCCGTGATATTGACCATATAACCCGGGACTTGATAACAGAACACAACACACCCAACACAACAATCAAAACTTTGCCGATTTAGCGACGGAGGCGTCAACGAAAAGCATTAAAATTCTATAAGCACAAGAAAAGGTGGTCTGGTCGTTACTAATTCAAACCGGCAACAAATGCAAAACTGTCCTGGAGGCAGGAATCGGTTTGTGGAACACACTAATTCCTTTCAAACTGTTCATCTTTATTACTTAAACTGCATCTGAACAGATGCCAACAATTATTGTAATGATAATAATTGTATTTGGTTATTATAAAGTAATAAAACTTTATGTGCTGTTCCTTCGGCGAAAATAATAACGAGTGGGTGTTACAATTTATAAAAAACGAAATGATGCTACTATTATTTAATTATGTTGGACTAGAAATTTAACTAATTCGGCACTTATGTCTTGGTTATTTTGATTTTTGTATAAGTAACCACTTTTCCCCTTTCTATCGACCTGTGACATACTCGGAAATGGGAGGGTCACTGATCATTTCAAAATAACAGAAAACTATGGATTCGACACTAATAACAATTCTTCACCCCATATCTGTGACAACGGGGGCTGGACTTCATCTTAAAATTGCCAGCATTGAGCTCATTGACCCCCAAAACAACTGGTTTCGAGAACAATCTCGGTCGTTTCCGCTTTATTTTTATGTCATCCAGTTATACCCACACCTTTTTCAGGGATTGAAACTAGCATTACATTTATGGTTATATTACTGATCTCAGGGATTCCGAAAACCATTTATTCGAGAATAGTTTTGAATTAATTTTGAATTGAGATTAGCGACCCAGCAAACGGCTGGATTCGACACCAATCTGAATTGCTTTTGTCACCAAGTAGTGCCCCCACCATTTTCAATGTTTGAAATTAGCCTTACATTAAGCCTCAGCGATTCCGACAACTGAGGAAGGCTGCGATTTTGTAGAAAAAAGAATTTATAAATAACAAAGTTTGCGAACTTAGCCAAGAAACAAGAGCTCTCCATTCTTTTCGTTTTACAGACCTCTTTGTATACATTTTTAATTTTTTTCTCTCTCCCCACTAAACAGTAAAGCCAATATAAAAATCAGCCGAGAATCAAGAGCACTCCATTTTTTACGGAAAAGAAAATAATAATTTACGTCAAGTATGCAATGAACTGTAAATATAGAGAGCAATCAAAAATAATATTCCTAATAATTATTTGACTTTTAATGTTTCAAAGAGAAATGAGGTAATGGAAAAACCTATAAAGGAACTCGTTCTCAAGAACCTCGTTTTATAGTTTAAATTCGGTTTGGGCCAGGATTATAGCCCTCGGTTAGTTATTTTTATTTATTTATTTTTTAATTCTTTTCACCCTCCCCACTAAGCAGAACACCCGTTTATTTGACACTAATTGTGAACCCGTCTCTGTATTGTAGTTTTCCTTTGCTTTCTGGCAGTTTATTAAGCTAATTAATATTTTATTAAAAAAAGCATTAAAGTGTGCAAGGCATGAGGTCGGTAAGTTCACTGGCCTTTCGAACTGTCTTACTTCTATTCCAAGAAGTTAGTTTATTTACGAAAGAGTAGTGAAAGTTGTTTTTTTTTATGAATTTTTAAGTAGAATGAATTATTATTTCCTTGGTTATTCGATCATTGACATTGCTTTATTTGAAATTTAAAATTTTATGAGGAAGAAAAAAAATCACACGCTCGTACATTCATTTCCATTTATTAGAAGACTGATTATGCCCTTTATGAACGTTTAATCATTAAAGTACACCTACTTTGAGGTTATATACACCCCCGATGTCAAATCTTTCCTTTTTCACTTATGGAGAAAACTTCACTTTTCATACTGAAGCCGTAAAATTCGTACAAGAAACATATTTCTTTCAAACATTGAGCATCAATGAAAATTCCTTTTTGATACTACAAAACAAATTCAGTACAAAGTAATTATAAAGAAAATTTGCAACCATTCTTGTTATATGTAAATTAGGTAAGTCAGTCGAACTACTATGTTCTTGAATCTAGAAAATGTTGATTATAAAATAATTTTTGGGAGGTGATATTGATGGAAGCAGAAAAGCATGTCAAAACCAGTTTAAATGAGAAAATTTCTAATTCTAGGGAAGTTCTATCTCACTAAACGAGCTTGAGAAGTCTGTGATCGTGAGGTATTGTCCTGCTGGTGCGGCAGCTGACTTCTCGATTCCCAGTGTCACTGCTACCAAATTAATCGCTTTGAAGGGCCAGATATCAACCTCGTCAGCAGTTGACTTAATAGACTTTGTTGCTAAGAACACTCAGTTCTGACCAGTTGGCATGGGAACCGAGTCTACTCGTTACCGGCGGTTTAATGGCTTCTACAATGAAATCATAGTTATTACCTTTCCCAAATGAAAGAACTCATTGGAAGAGAATAAATTGTACGAAGCCAATTCTAAGTTCCAAATGATTGTTTCCTTGATTGCTTTCTTCCTTAAAAAAATTATTGCGTTCACCTTAACAAACAGAAAGCAGAAAGATTCAAATCGCACAGAAATATTTTACGGAACTCAAAATGAAACTTTTACGTGAGCTATACACTGAACTCTAAATACAGAGGGAAATCAGAAATAATATTGCTACTAATTATTTGCAACCTTTCAAAGAGAAATGACTCATTTGAAAACCTATAATGTAACATGGCCAAAGAACGTTAATTAAAAACATTATATTTCTCGTTATATTTTATTCCTAAATAAATCATTACCTTTCGAAACAATTGGTGTCATATTCACCTGAAAATAAAACAATTCTCTAGTGTTCCGAACAATAATTGCCTAATCGGGTATGTATTTTGTGTAATTTCGTTGTCGTGTGAAAATTTAAAAATCGTATTTATATGATATGAATTGACAATTTAAAAAATTGCTTTCATAGTATAAAAGAAGTCTAATGCGTATTAACAGTTGTTTGTAGTAAATAACTATAACTCAATCATTTTTTGTGCATACAAATCGTATGAATTTAGAAAAAAAACAAGACGAAGAAAGGTAGAATTATACGAATAGGGTTGGTTATAAGGAAAAATGGAAATGACGAGAGAGAAAAATGTAAGTAACAGACAAGGAGCACACATAATTAAAAGGAAACTGATAATAATAGTAATAACGGCGTTTCACTTAAGGATATAAAGGAAAAGAAGAAAGCAAAAGTAGAAAATAATTTAAGAAATCATTTTTATGATGATGTATTTCATTTACACGGTATCGTTAGACAATGGTTGCAGAGTAAAGCCATTATTCTTCAACCCCTTTAAACGCTCGCATTAAGTCCCGTTGCAGCACGTTGTAAGCGTAAGTGACTGTGCAAGAGTTTTAATTAATTGTCTCTTTGAAACATAATCCCGAACAACAAGATTTTCTGCCCAAAGCTTATCTCTTTGCTGCGAGAAGTGAGCGAGTGTTACAGGAAGGGAGAGGAGAGGAGAAACGGAAAGAGATAGAGACAGGGAGGAATGGAGCCAGTGAGAAAAAAAATTCAATCAGGAGAGGGTGCAAACCTAAAACTTCCTGTTCCTCGAGTACGCTATAAAATTCACTGCAAGTCAAATCCTACACGTCCTGAAGACTCCAATTTTTATAAAAATGAATATAAAAATTTAACAATATTACTACAACATTAATGGACAGATAAAGTACGATAGCAACACTTCAGTTTATTTCGTTGAAGGCAAATAAAGAATTTTTGCTTTTGTGGAGAGCCTCAAGTCGACATAAATTCGTACTAGTCCACAGACGCTATTAGATCTAGGTAAGTTTAGCGGACTGGTAAGATTACATTATGCAAGTTTTAGGAAAGTAATAATTGCATTTCCTCGCCGTCAAGTTGAAAAATAACAACTTCCCTGACCGAGATCCTAACTACGTTGTTAAGAAGATCTCAGGCGACGATATAGGAATATTCATATTTTTATCTCTCTCCAAATTTTTCGTAATGGTCATTACATAGTCCGTAACTATTTTTTCCGGAATTCCTCGTTTTGATTAAGTATCTGGATATTTTCGAAAATATACTATCAGTGTCAATGGAGGAGAGGTTACAAATTTTATTACAATTGTAAGCTAACAACATATTTATTAAAATCTTGAAGCAAACAACCAATGCTGTCCAGAACAGAAAAACACGTCCCATCCAGACCTAAATTCAAAAAAGAACATACGTTGTACTTGACTATAAAATTTGTTTATAATGTCAGTACATATTACATACATTTAAATTTAAAAAATATATTTACACACCAACATATTTTCCGTTACAATATTACAGGACGAAACACAGTTCTAATGACGTCAGCTTTTTCGATAACTGGATCTCGTTGTTGAGGGTCGAGCGTTGTTGTCCTGAAGAATGGCTGGCCATGGTCAGGCTGCAGGTTGTAGCTGCACTGCCATGCATCACGAATGCCAACTGAGAACAACTTTTCATGTTTGACATTTCAGGTTCTACTATTATTTAGAAAAATTATCATACTTCTCATATGATCGCCAGGATGCAATCGAAAACGCGATTCATCAGACAGCATGACCCTTATCGAGTCATCTACTGTCCAATCCTTGTGCTCCTTAGCGAACTGACGATCTCTGATCTTGTTCAAACTAGACAGAGAGGCTTCTATAGCCCATACGGTGTAATGTACGGTTAACAGTTTGTTCAGAGACGTTCACAGTGAGTCCTTGACACACTGGACAACACTGGCAAGTCTTCCTTCAGCTCGAGCATTGAGTAGCCTGTGACGAGCACAAGCCTGACGTTCAGACCCGGTTTTGTGTTTGATAACAAACATTAATTACTGCTCTCGAACACTTCACAGTTTGCTGATACTGGTTCCGACGTTTCGAGCGTCTACGATCAACCCGCGTTGAAACTCAGTTAAATCACGTCTTTTGCCCATATCTTCGCAAACATCACAGTACAACTAATGATTCACTTCTCCTGCATTTCCATTTTCCCTCTAGCGGCAACTCTGTGACAGGGTCAGGTGGTCGTAATAATTGGTCACTCAGTGTATATAATTAATTCATATGTATGACGATTCGTGCTTCCTCAGTAGAGGATTAATTAAATAATTGAATTAAATATTCTTTAAGAATATAATTCTCGTGGGTTGAACATTAAAGAATAGGTCGGGACTGAGCCAAGTAGGCTACTGCCATAAAGAATGAAAGAGTAGATTTACTGTATCAACATTATTTTCATTCTTTTCTATTTTGTGATTAACCAGTCACATTTGCATTTTCGTAAGGATCTTTCCTGTGCCGTACCTATTTCTGCTTTCCTCTGCAATTTAAGTTTCCACTTTGCGTAGTAAAAATTGAGACGGACACAGCTACCATGGTTAAACTGTCTTTTCTTAAAATGGAGAAAAGTTGAGTTGAAGTCAAACTTTTTTTTGAGAATTAAGTAAGTTAATTAAAACACAATTGCGTTAATGACAGTCAAAATTAATTTTAAATAAAACAGGTTTTGTTAGAGCGCTGTAAAGCTTGCTTTTGGTTAGACATTTGTTGCGTTTTCCACCTCAATTGGAAAAGCCGCGCAACGCTATCCTTGGTATGGCGCATTGTCACCTAAACACCGTTAGTAATCGCTGTTTGAATAAAAGGAGTCTGAACGGCTGCGCATCGCATTTGATAGAGTACTCCAAATTACCGAGGGAGCTGTAACAGCAAATATCGATTCACGGACTAATTGAACTTAAAAGGGCTGAAAACACATTCGCGCCCGTAATAAGTAACATTGGATGGCAATAAAATGCGCGTTTGTTCTGTTTACGGCGCGTAGCGAACTCGGGAGTCTTCGCGGAAGAGAAATAAATGTGGCGAGCTAAGTTATCAATGAAAGCCTCCACGTCTGGGCTCCGGGGACCAATAAATCAATTGGCCACGGATGTTCGGGCTGGCTAGTCACACACTACCGTTTAAACGAAACGCAGCCTTGCCTGTCGGTAAACACAGCCGGCCCTATAACTCACACTTTGCCGACCGTGCTTTACACAAACCTATAAAGAAGCCAGACTTTCCTAGCGGCCGCTATACAACTGCGTCCTATCTTCAACCAAGAAACGATATGCTATTTATAAATTCACCGAAATGCCTACCTTAATATCTCCATTTTCAGTCATGATTAATTATCAGAAAATAATAGTAATATTTGCTTGAATGTGCGTATTGTGGTGTGGTCATATCACGGATAGGCAGAATTTCAAAACACCTGGTACACCAATAGGAGGAATAGACCGTCGGAGTCAGCAGCTAGATAACGCGGAGCAGCACAAATCTAGTATTTGAGAAGCTAAAAGTCTTTGAGAGAAGGAATTTGAAGAGAGAGTGGATGTTTAAAAAGAAAGGGCGAACAAGAAATTCTGCCCTCCTTGTGCAGTTATTGAAATTTGCCGGTCAATTGATGGCATTTTAATTTATTTGTTTAACTTCCTCTTCCTTAAGATTCGATATGACATCAATCACAACTCATTAGAACGTAATTAGTAAAAAAAACTCGAATATGCATATTTCAGTTTATCCAAAACTTTATTTGTCAATTAGAACCAGAATTAACAGAATCCTCTCTGAAGCAACCATAATCGAAAACGGTATCCCCCAAGGCTGTAGCCTAAGTGTAACCCTTTTCCTATTAGGTATAATAGAAGCTGGTAAATCGATTCTTCCGCCAGTTCAATCCCGCAAATACGCCGATGATTGATTGATTGATAGTTAGGTTCCCACCTGACCTTATTTCGAAGCCTCCAAGGAAACAACGGGGAATATCTAGTTTCCAAAAAAACCGAGCGGATAGGGGTCCAGCCCCCTGGAAACACTGAAGAAAATTTGTATCCGCGTGACCACAACCCCCTCGAGTCCAACTCCAACGTGCGTTGACCTGTGACTTGGACATGCCACCACCAGGTGGGCTTACGGCTTCCGAAGGATAGATCGGAGGCCCAACGAACCCCGAGGTACCAATTTCCCCGAATGACGACATTGGTCGGCCGCGCACATTGCTCCTTTCTGTTCAGGGTCATCCCGCAGGGAGGAGTTGAACTTGTCATTAATTGGCCCTTGAAGCTAGTCTACTCATTCCGGGAAACCATAACGAGCTTTCCAGCTAGGTCTGCATCCTGCTACTAAAAGCGTGAGCAATGCTCTCAGATGCTTATGGCCAGGCGGTTTCATCATCGGATAACTAGAAGTGCTAGGGCCCATTGCCAGCAAAAGCCAACACTAAGCCAGGAACCCCCGACACCCCACCAGTCCCCACAGTTCCGACACCTTAGTCACGAATGACTCGATGACCGCCTTGAGTCAACCTCAGCTGCTGTCACCGGCAGGACGGGAAGCCTGTTTCCCAGATTGACCCCGTGGAGAACCACACGGCCTCCTTTCATCGTACCAGAGAAATTCTGTCGCCACCCTTAAGTGGCTTAACACGGGCGCCACGAGAAGGCATTCCCCTGGTCTTGAAAGAGCAGAGGCTATGGAATCGCTTGCATCCTCCGTAGCACCAAACCTTGCCCTGTGGACAGACCTCATTGGTTCAGTGACGGTGCTACCATAGCATCCAAAGGGCTGACTACTAAACGACAGAAGTAATAAGACTCAATGACAACATCCCACAACACAGCCATGGCCATAATCAGTGGCCAATGACATAGTTACTCCCGCAGCTTACCCGATGATATAACAATTTTCTGTTAAGTCTCGAACGTACTTGACACCACGACAACATTCAGTCTGCATTGGACCAACCTCATACTTGGGCGAACAACACCGGAGTCCAATTCTTCAGCAGTAAGACTAATGCTAACATCTTCACAAAGAAGTCAGGCAGTATATTAATAGAAGCGCAAGAACCTAATCTGAACCATAGAGAAAAAGTGTTGGCAGTCAAAATGGATTAAAGGCGCTCACATCCCACAACCCTTTAATCCAAAACGACGCAACCTCTCCCAGGCACCCTATTCCCTCAGGCTCTAAAAAAACACTCCCTTCCATTCAAGGTTTAGCTCCTTGCGCCAATAAATACACCTTACCCCACCAAAAATGGAAACCCTACAAATATCCCGCTTTTCCTCATTGATACAACTCAAAAACCCATATTGTTCAATCTCTCACAGAGTATAACAGGTTCAATCTCTCTCAAGGAGAATGGAACATAAAATTCACAGATCCGAGCCTCAAGTTCAGACCAGCTAGCAAACACCGCCACTCATCTTCTCCCCCTCTCCTCTCCCTAATAACGTCAACACATTCTCGGATGTATGAACACACACCCTTCCAAAACCAACCCACCTCTGGAATCAAAATTGGTTGCTTCTAAAATCAAGCCCAACCCTTAAATTAGTTGGCAACTTCCTCGCTATCCTCCTCCCAGAAAAGGTATCCATAAGAGATCTGGTAGTCCTTTCTAGAGTAAGATCACTTCACTCCAAATTAACACACTCCCACGTATATACGAATAGACCTCCTGAAATCTGCAATCTCTACAACAAACTCATCACCATGGAGCACCTTATCTCCTGCAGTAAATTTCTTGAATATAGACACCGGATCCTCTGAGCAGACAACCCAGATCAGATCAACCACTCACTGGACGACCGAGAAAGAGTCATCAGATTCTTGAAAACAATTAATTGTTATGATGCAATATAACATGCTCAATATTCGCTTTTTATAACCTTAAGTCAGTTCGGTCACTAATGACCTCGAAGTTTATGCGACATTAAATAAATCCATAAAAATGTCAAGTTATTTTACATGATTAACAAGTCAAAACATTGCAAAGCTATAGTAAAATAAGTACCTTTTCATTTCTGATGCAAATAAAATATTTCTCATTTATATACAATGAGCTACATTATTCATGAAACTATCAAAACGTATTTGACTTGCATTTATTTTGATTATCGTATGTTTAGAATGTACAACTATATCTAAATGTTGCCAAAATGAAGTACTCTATAATTAAAAATACTAAAACTATTGATATGACAGTAATTACGTATTATGTACCCAAACTTATACGTTCTTATATCTGTCTCAGGACCAATGCAGTTAAAAGTGCAGTCAAAAATACGATTTTAGAGTTTTAAATTAATATGTTTCTATGCAATTTCTCGTTTAAAGTTTTTATTGCCAATCTTCACGCATCACCACCGTGGCTTCTGCAATTCTCACGTTCGTTACGTTGAATTCTTTGATACTCGTGTAATTAGGTTAGTGTTCCACATGAGCTTACGTTTGGAGAGTACTTCACGAATTAATGCAACGTTCGCTCCAGCAATTCTTTCACTTTCCAAAGAGCTCAAGTGCTCTTACGTTCTCGTAAAAGCGAACGAGAACACTTACACGTTGTCTAGTGGCTTTCATTCCCAAGATCAAATCCTGGTTACTGTAGTTTGAGGTACTTTTGCGGTTAGGCGTGTAGTAGCATTCCCTGATATTCTCTATAGAGTCAAAATGCGCACGTCTCGGGAACTTCACATTCAAATTTGTAAATGAAGGCGCTCAGACACCGATGGAGATAACTCTACTTAGAATTTTTAATTTGTTTAAATTATTTGCAAGTTCTTACATTTTTAACAAGTATTTATATTTAATTTGTTTATATTTATTTGATGTTGTTCATTCTATTTATATAAAAAAACTACGCATGTTTGGTTATATGCTTGTATATTCTTAATATAAATTCAAAACCGTGGGGAATTTGCAACAAAACTTGTTAATCAGCCAGAAAAAAACTCGAAGGCAATAAGAAACGTCTTGCACAAACGCGGAGAGAATTACACTTTAAAAAGGAACCTATGGAAGAATAGTAATAATCAATAAGGATTTTCTTCAAAATACGTACGTTTTATATAAAACCGCCTTTTAACTTGATATATTTCACGGAACCACGGCAGATGATTTTAAATTCCTCTTTGGCCTAACTGCAACCTGCAATACAAACTTCAGAAAATATCAATTAATAATTATAATTTTATATATTTGTTGCCCATTGGTGAAACAGTGATGATTCTAAATTTTTAATGCTATGTGTTTATAGTTAAATGCGAAATGAATTTTCAAACAGTATAATTTAATAGTTTTGACAATGTGTAAAGCTTAATGATATAATTTCAAGTGCGAATTCCAAGCAATTAACGACACTACATATAAATACGAGGATCATTCAATAATTAATGATCGAAATTGAAATGGAAAAAGTTTACAAAAAGTTAGTTTGCCTATTCCTAAATTTTCAATAAAACAATAATTATATGGCCAACGAAACAGACAAAAATATTAAAGTCGCGACATTTCCTCCACAAATTGGTGGAGTTTAATACTTTTAACTGTTTCTTTGGTTATATAATTATTTTATATTGAAAAGAAGAGTTTTGTTGGGAGTGTTCGGGAATTGCTGAGAACACCTTACAGATAAAAATTGTTTTGCTTGTAACCTCAGAATGTCATTTAACAATGACGTGTCCGCTTGTAGTTCGCACACTAAAACGTAAATTTAATAAATTTCAAGAAAAGTTTAATTTCTGAAATGTTGTATATTAAAAACAATAAATTTACTGTTGGTATAAATTTTGTTACTTCACAATTAAACTAATTATATGATGGGTTATTAAATTTCCTTTGTTAATTTTATCTTTTTGCTATTATTTGTGTGTATAACCTTTGTTTTCATATCCTTAGTGGCTGACAAATGTTTCAAGTATCATAATTTACGGTCAAAACGTCTATAGTTTAGGTTTACAATTCTTCTTCTTTTTTTGTAAATGTCTGGTATACGGGTCTTTAATTCTTAATTTATATTTGAAAGATACAGATTAATCAAAAAAATTGTTACTTTGGCCCCAATAATATAAAACGGTACTGCCGAAACTAATCATAGGAACGGAAAATATAAATGATTGTAGCGCCTCAATGACTCCAAAGCTTCAGAACCAACACAAGTAAAACTTTTATGGAAGAGACGCAGTTTTAGTGAAATCACGAATCGCCTTCCTGCAGGTATACACTGAGGAATATTTTTATGAAAGCGATGAAGATATTCGGCGGGACTTGACGCCGCTCCTGTCGCAATGCGAGAGAGCCACTAAAAGGGTTTTCAGGCAGCCGAAATCTGAAATGGATCTTGCATTTCAACCTAACGTAGCGATATTTGACGATACTTTGTAGTTGTTTGGCTTCTTTTCATTTTCAAACCCACGACGATACAAACTTCCTGAAGTTAGCGGTAAAAGTCGTAAAGAAGTATTTCAATTATTAGTTTGCTAAACTTTAATTTCGCTGGCAGATGTGTCTGTTCGCATCAGTCTTGGCATTTGCAAGGAAGTCATATTAAAGGAAAGAAAAATATTTCCGCATACAGGGAATAAATTATGAGGCACGGTAGATTATAATGAATACGGTTTACTTATGATAGCTCCACAGTTGAGCGACAATTATTAGCGTTTAACTTACTGGAAGGGATATATTTATAAAGCGATTAAAGAGAAAAGAAAATGATTGGATTAATTATTTTGAATTTAACAACAATACGCGATACACAAAAAAGAGAACTGAATAAAATGATTTGCAATGCAGACGGTAGCATTAAATATTTCATATTGAGATTCTTTAATAACAGTTCACCTGTTGGATGAACCAAACGATGCAACGTTTCTATGGCAAATAGGTCTGGCAATGAAAACTCATTGAATTCAATATCAACGATACCGTAGATGGCGGTTTGCTTCGGGTTGATGATTTGGAGGCACCTTAAGTCGATTCTCTTGACTGCATCAGATGATCTGGCTACATGGATAACGCCTTGGACCAAAATTTCTTAAACTTCTTCCAAAGTCTCAAGTGATCCACCCTTCCCTCGCCAGCGGCCCGCCATTTAATAATCACTTCCCCTTAAAACGTCTCTCTATGTCACCTCGTATGGCCCAGAATTTTCCTCCTTCCTTTTCCAGTAGCCAGTCGGCAGCAATTTCAAATAAAATTAGTTGATATTTACACAATTGCAGCCAATAAGAAAATTTTTAGATGTCTTAACATATGTTTTGCGTTAGTTCCACGCAGTAGGTGTTTCTAATTATCCACGTCTATCTTCCGACTTGACAGGGGCACATCTTTCTTAGATTATGGACGGATGGCACCTATTGTCCGTAAAAGCCACCTTCCAAATCAATATGGAGAAGAGAGCAAACGTATAGGATAAAAAGTAATGGAAATAATTTTTGATTTCGAATAATTCCGAGATATGCGAAAGTTAATTAAAGTTTTCCACTGAAATCGTGCGATTTCCTACAAACAGTGGAATGTAAAATCTAATATCAACTGAATATGCAACTATAGTAACGGGAAGAAATCTTTGCAAGTCAGTTTCAACTTTTACCGAAAAAATCTCCTGCTCTGATTCAAAGTAATCAAAGCAAAAGTATCTTCTAAATCAATTGGTTTCGAGTACAAACGTATCCTGGAGTCTTTAATAGACGACGTCTAGGTAACAATATCATCTAACAATATATCCTAACAATATCATCTAGCATAATTTTAAAAAATAGGATGTTATTCGAATTAATACGGAATACCGGGTCTGATATCTTTTTAAAATAATATTTACTATTTAAATGGTTCCAATTATAAAATTTTTATTTTTCTCGGTGTTTTCAATGGCGTACACAAGGTATTCTGCGGAATAATCCTAAACGTAAACAAAGTAGTAAGAGAATAGATAAAATGGTTTTAGATAGTAGAAATTTAAATTTACATGTACACAAATAAATGATGTGATAAATAATTGTATAATGAGTTGACAAGTACTAATGAATGTATTATGAATTTATATGTTTTTATATTTGAGATTAGTATGCTGAAAAAATAAAGCCGAAATCTCCAAAAAATTGTGACTAAAAATTAATAGGGTTTTCTTTTTTGAAACTAGAAGAAATTAAGAATACAGTCATTTTAATGATGGATTATTTGAATATTAGATACTTTTCTGATTAACCAAAGCTTTCAACAAGAAACAAACCGAAGATCGCACTACCCTACATTATCTTTGTCTCTCACAGAATTAATATACTCTGGGAATCCCGCAAAATATTAATAAATTGTAACTATTCTTTAATTTAAGACAGTCTCCAAAGTTGTTTCCGCTGATTACGCCCGCTGCGGGATCCGGCCATCTTCCCGAAAGGCACTTGCAAGAAACATTGACATTATCTCGATTGACGTTTGTCTCACAAGTCAATATCCTGAAAGGTTCGTTTTTACGAAATGAAACAACAAATGGTAGTTAAAATAAATAAATTTTTTAAAGTTATGGTGGATTAACAGCTGAGTTATGAGTAACGATTACATTGAATAGAATTGCATATTATGGATACAGTGAGTGAGATTTATGTTTCGTCATAGAGGTTGATTTAATTTATGAACCTAATGGTTTTATTTTGATATGCGGAGGAGTGGTTGATATAGTTGGTGAAATGATTTTAAATTATTTCGTTTCAATCTCTTCTGTATTTGGTGCACGTCTGGCTGTTGTGTGTTATGGTGATCGGGTTGTCCCACATATCGCAGCTGTAGAGGGTGGGGACTATTCGTGATTAAATCGAGGTGACTAAGTTTGGCGTTTTCTATTCTGTTCTGACTCTTTCTTGATGTCTTCGGATTAATGTGGTTGTCAAGAAAGACGTTGACAGATTTTTAGGTTCTGCTTGTTTCCAGTTGGATCCAATTTTTATTCCAGTGTATGGAGAAATGGGTTTGGGCTAATTAACTTGATATACATGACTTTTAATGAAATTGATGTATTATTTAATGCGTGGAACAAATTCAACAAATCTTAGCAGACGTGTCATGGTCCAGGAACAAACACTGCGACTAAGACAACTCTAGCGCCCATATTGGTTGATGTGCAATTTTAATAATATATGGCAACGCCCCATATTGACGTCGAATAGTGCTCGGTGTCACTCTCAATGTTTATTGGCTTGACGTCCCGCCCAAAATTATTAGATTCCGGATCATAAGTTACATGAGCATGAAGTTTGTTCAAATTCTTTCAGATCTTTAAAGGCGACCGTCATACCCCTACAAGTTGAAATTCGTACTCATCATATATTTTATTAATATATAAATTTCGTTACTAACTTTGTCATTCTGTACGGGAAGGAAATATAGAAAGTCTGGTACGTTCCCAAGGCAGTTTCTGGGGAAAACCGGCACAGAGACATAAAACTTGGCGTCTGTCAGGTGACTGACGAAGTGTCAGTCCTGTTTGCAGAAAATTATTGCGACTCAGCGAAAACCCAGTTTAGCCAAGGTCAGCAAGGCTGTTGGCCCGATTTAAGATCAGGAATGGTTCCTACTAAAATTTTAATTTTGAAGGAGAGGGTTTGGGACGTAAACACCTTTTGGAGGACCTGCGGCAGAGAGAAGTAAACCAATCACGATTTTAGGAGAGTACGGCTCGGAGGTACAAGAACCTCGCAAAAGATCAGTCGGAGTACAGCAATCAAACGAGGCTGACCGGTTTCCCGCTCTTAAAAGTGAGGCACCCTGGCTTCAGCTCTCACGAGAAGGCAGAGTAGAGGCACGTTCCAGCTCATCAACACGGCGTCGGAGTTTTACCTTCCCCAGATGCTCAATCCGGAAGCTGCGTTTGTGTCAACTCGAAAAATTCCTGACAATCGGAAAAAAACGAGAAGGGTCAATGTCATATAATAATCTAAAGCAATAATATCTGTTTCCACTCTGTTACGCATTAAACACCTGATGGAGCCCTGAGCAAAGTAGAGTGTATTGAACGTCGTCTCTTGCTGTTTTATTTCTTTCCTGAGAGCTAAGATGGGCAAATAAACTTAGAAAAATTTAAATTTCTACATATTTGTTATTTTGTGATATTAATGAAATGTATTAAATGTGAAAGTTTAGATTTTACGCGCACATTTATGTCCAAATATATATATTGAAAAGTGTAATTTATAGTTTGATGAAGTTACCAGGACTGTTTAATTTATTTACATAATTTACAGGAATCAGTCCTCTAGATTTTTGGCCGTTTAAATAAACCAATAGACCCATACCTGTGAGACAAGAGTCAATTGGGATACTGTCAAGGCTCTTTTACCATACCCGAGTATGGGATGAACCAGATCTCTTGATTTTTCGTTCCCCTCTTTCAGGTTTCTCATTACGAAATGTAAACATCTCAACGCTTTTCGTGTCGCAAAATTTACTTGTTATTTGCAACTGATTACTAGAGGAACTCCTTCCCAAATCGAATATCTTCACGATAGAAGAAACCGGCCTATGTTCATGAAATTTGTAGATTTAGAAAAAGCGTTTGATAATGTGAACTGAAACACACTATTAAGGATTCTGAAGAGTTCAGGAAGAAAATATCGGGAAAGAAGGCTTATGCATTACTTCTACAGAAGGCAGACAGCAGTAATTATAATTTAAGATTAAGAAAAGAAAGCCGTAATCAAGAAATAATTAAGACAAGAATGGAGTTTGTCGCCCATGCTGTTTAGGCGAACAGGCGAAGAAGAAAGGTAAAACGGAATCATACTGCAAGGAGAAAAATATAAACCCTACACTTTGCCGACGATATTGTAGTATTAGGGGAATAAGAAGACTTGGAAACCATAATAAATGGCATGAACGTAGTTATGGAGTAAATGTTCAATATAAGGATTAATAGAGGGAAAGCCAAGGTAATGGAGTGTAGTATGGGAAACAGTGTAATAACAAAAGGTGTTAGATTGGAAAGGGATATTTTGAAGGACGTTAAGGAATTCTGCTACTTGGGAACTGTAATAACTAGGGATGGTAGAAGTATAGTAGACATCAAGAATAGGATAGCACAGGCAAGGAAGGCTTTCGCGAAGAAGAGAAATTTACTTACGGTTAACATAAATGTAAATATTAGAAAATCGTTGCTAAAAATGCTCGTATGGAGCATGGCATTATATGGGTGCGAAACGTGGATGATAGGAGCTGCGGAAAGGAAAAGAATAAAAGCCTTTGAAGTTGGGTGCTTTAGGAGAATGCTGAAAATCAGATTGGTGCATAGAATGACTAAGGAGGAAGTTTTAAACAGAATATGGGGAGAGGGAACAACATGGAGGACGTTGACCAAGACAATAGGCCATGTTTTGAGACATGAGGGTCTTGTAAAATTAGCATTAGGGGGAAGTGCGTGGGGTAAGAACAGAAGAGGGAGGCCAAGGATGGAATACGCTAAGAAGATAAGGGAGCATGTGAGATGTGGTAGTTATACGGAAATGAAAAGGCTTGAGGCAGGATAGGTTAGCATGAAGGGTTGCATCAGACCTGTCTTAAGTCTGAATACCACAACATTAATTGAAAGTTATTGATTTGCTTTTTTCGTTATTCATCTTCATTTTATTTGCTTCAGCACTTCTAGTTCAGTTTTGTAATTCGCATTTATCCGAATCCCTTTCAATCGATACAATCATCAGCCAAAAGTAATACCTTTTTAATGATTTTAATTGGAAGATTATTAATGCACGAGGGCACATCAGAAATAATAAAGGACCGATTACTGATCCGAATTTACTTTTTGTTCTACTGGTAGTTCATGACCAAGTTCACTTCACCCGTCCAGAAATTCCTTAGCCCAAAGCATAACCCGCCTGCCAATATCTGTCTTGTCACGTCTATTCATCAAAATATCTTATGGAACCTTCTCTATTCCGAAATCAATGATAAAAGCATGTGTTCACCCTCCATGGTGTATTTCGTCGCCTCGTTCCTGATCACTCGGTTCTCAAGCGAGAAATCTTGCCGAAAGGAAATCTCTGTGCATCTAGTCTGATATCATTGTCTCAGTTACTTTACACATCGCTGACGTAAGACTAACGGGTCTATATTTTCAAACACAGGTTTTGTCATCTCCTACGAAAATTGGAACAACTGATACGGTGAAAGGAACATTTAGAAAGCAGTGGGAAAGGGTGACGGGATGGAGATTACTTCAACAGAGGAATTGCTAGAGGGGGAGATGAAAAAGTGACGAAGTAAAGAGAAACCGGGGAAGTGATGGGGAAACGGAAAAGGGGTTTGAAAGTTAAGTAATAGCCCGGTGAAGGACAGAAATTCAGGGAACGGGGAAACGTTTTAAGCCAAACCAGTTCGTACGTCTTATGACTGTTGCAAAGGCTTTTCTCACTCCCATTCCACTGGATTGACGGCGTTTGTTTCCTAAAGCGGTTTGTGAGCCTCATAAATTTTTAGTTTTCCCGAGACTTACGCACATGCGGGTACCTCGTTAAAATGACGTGACAAGTAAATGGTTGAGTAGATATCAAGGAAGTTGATCGTCTGTACGCGTGTAGGAAGCGATGTCGTCAGCAAAGCTGAGGAGTCGCGTCGTAAAGATATACAGCGCAGTTCGTTAGCTTGGGTCATTATCACACGGTTCACATCACCCCGTCATGGAGTTACTCTTGCCTACGGTGAGAGAACAGCGCTTCTCCACGAACTGCCTACAAATCACTAAATCAATTGTGAAACAGCACCAGGATTTTTACGTTTACATTAGAAAAAAACTTTAGAGGTAGACAAGAATGGAAAAATGTCGACCTGACCCAAGACCTGGGTCAGCTCGACATTTTTCCATTCTTGTCTTTCTTCTAATTAGATATTCGCTCTTACCCGAGCTTCAATTGAAGCATTTCATTTAATTAGAAAGAAACGTATAAACATTCTGGACAGACCATAATTGTCTGGTGCGTTCTACAAAATGCTTTCCACTTGTGACTAAGTAATTAGTTCAGTTGTAAATTATTGTTCACCTGAAACTGATTTACCATTGAATGGTCAATCACTAAATATATTTCAGAAACAAATAATGCTTTTGATCGATCCAGTACTAAAATGTTTGGCAAAGAAGCTTAAGTCAAGCACAAAACTCAGTTCATTTCGGGAATGCTACACACAAAAACTGAAAGAAATTCAATTAATATAAAAAACTGACACACAAAATATCCTGATCGTGCCCACTGAGCAAACAATGTTTGAGTTAATTATATTTTGTAAAAAATTAAAAGGAAAAATTTATATCTTATCTGATATTATCGAAAGCTTTCGACATTTTTGTCATATTCAACCTAAAAAATATTATAAAATCGTTACAAGCATCATAAGAGTAGATAAAAGTGTACAGTAAAAAACGTTGTTATATAAACTTACCTTTAGTTAAAACCAATAAATTACAATACACGAGTTCTTACAGTTACATTCTGTACCCCAACAAAAAGTTCAAACTGCAACTAATTAAACAAGCTTGTAAACCGGTAGTCAACAACATCGTTATGCAACTGATCAGTATAGGGTCAATAATTTAAAAACTTTATGGGACACGGGGACTGAAATTTGAAATTCCTGTAAAAGACAAACTACTGAGATGAAATTTTAACTGTGTGTTAGCAAAAACATGTGTAGCAATGTACTAAATTTTGTTTCTTAAAACCCCTCTTTTTAGATATTTTCAAAATTGAGCAGTTTTGAAAATGTTTCTTGCGCTACGTACCTTCAATATATTTTAGCATTTTTTACATTACTATGTAGGGCTGACCATTGTTATCAATTTTCAGTATTATTTTTGAAATTGAATGTAAAACTGTGGGGAGAAAATAATTTTTTACTAAGGGCATACGGTTACTTAAAAATTGGCAATAGGCAATTTTCATCCATTTAAAATTTGTTTCACTTAATCTACTTGAACAATTAAAAAAATAACACTTGAATTTGAAGGTATTAGCTTGTAGATTATGTACAAAAAGAATGAAGACAATATCTTAATATTTGTGATGCATAGAAGGTTTTTGGTAGCTGAAATCATGAAGCTGAGAAAAACACATTTTTCTGAAGTAATAATAATATATTAATTTAGAATCCAACACATTTAAACTCCTCCTGAGCCTTTAAAAGTGACGGAGTAGAATTAAAAGTTTTCCTATATAATCGGTAAGACTTATAGGCATATTAAATGAAAAAATTAGAAAATCGATTTCTTTCAGATTTGGGCCGAAACTTAAGTCCCCGTGTTCCTTAATAAAAAATACGTAAATAATCAAATCCAAAAATATCATGAAATACTCACTGGATAATCAGGTTTATGAGTTTTAATTAATCTATAAATTGTCGGGAATTGACCCTAATTATTAATAACAGATTTGGATTTTCATAAATGAATTTAAATTCAAGTAACAGTTCGTTTTTTCAATGACAGTCAGTGAATTATTGGGAATGATTTTATAAGTTTTTTATCGGGGAATAAAAGTTCCATTTTCTTCACCTTTAGTGAACATTAAATCGTTGTGATCTTTAAATAAGCGAATTCTCAGGTAATTATTAATTTATGAAGAATATTGTATGATTGTCAGTATTTTAATTCTATATCAAATGTCTTACCATCCAATAATTCCAAGCCATAAAAATTCACTCTGATACCGGTAAACCCTATCTTTAATTTAGACTAACCTTTTGACAGAATTCCGTGTAAAAATTGTGTAAATTATACAACCACAGACGTTAAAACTGAAGTTAACCGCCACAAATTAACTTCGAAACATCACTGCTTCGTCGTCTCAACTGGGCTTGAATATAAATTAAACAAAAATGTTTCGCCGAAGCTGAATATATTAACATGAATAGAAACATGATTGTTAATTACAGACATGAAGGAGGGGAAACTGAACAGCATTATGCAGAAATAATAAATTTGCTTCTAAAGAAAATGTTTAACAAACCGTAATTTTAGGACTTGATCACCCTTAAACTGACAAGACAATGTATTATATACACAAATAATAATTACCGCACTGTTGTTGGTTTTGATTAATTCTATCCTTAAGTCTTTCAATTATTGACACTATACAGATCGATTGTAGTTGTATATCGATGCTGTTGACTCATTTAAGACTTCTTCAGGTATACTAAATTAAAATAACAATGCATAGTTGAAGTTTTGTGACTTTTTTGACGAAGTACAGAATATAACCGTACGAACCCATGTATTTAGATTTACTTTATTAATTTTTACTGATTTTAACTAAAGGTTTGTTTATAAAAAATTATTTTCAACATCCATTTTTATCTATTATTATTCTTGTAACGGTTTTGGAGTTTCTCATCTGGAGACTGTTTATGTTTACAGCTTTCCTTAATACTGAAATATTTAAATAGGGTCTGATCAATTCCATTTAATATTTTTCCTCCCCTGATTACGTCCCAAATTATTGACAAAACGTGGTTAATTTCGTTTTTTAAGTTATTATAATAATTGATTTTAACAATTAAATAAATTTGCATGTTCTGACACATTGCCCAATAAATTCATTTAAAAGTTTAAGAAAAGAAATAATTCAAAGTACTTAACCCAATATCTTTGCCTTTGTAAATATGTTAAAAACTGTTATATTGGAAATGTTGACTGTTATATAGTTAATGAAGAAAAACAACAACCTTTTACTGTCATAATGATTTAATTGGGTTAATAACTCAAAACTAAACCGGAGCTTCCGATCTAGGGTAAGATGATTTTCATCGAAACTAAAATATTTTTTAAAAAATCGTACATATTTAATTACTAATTTTTAATATACTTATTGACATCCGTATCTTTTAATTTCCTGATTAAAATTACTAGTACTGAGTACCGTCATAGAGTCGTTATATTTTGTTTAATGTATATTGCACTTTACAAAAACTGCAGCACGTCGTATTAACTTACGTAAACAGCATATGGATTGAACAACAATTCTGATTAGTTCTCAAGGTCGGAACTGAGCATTGTTTTGGCAGTGTGTGTGCAGAATACTGAAGTATTGAACCTCAAGGTTTCTGTTCAGTACGGAAAATGTGGCCCAAGTATTATTTATCCGAGTTTATTAAACTTTATGAAGACGAGCAATGCCTGTCGCAAGTCAGCTCAAAAGATTACCATGTTAGAGCAAAAAAAGAGAAACTGGTTACGCAAAGCTCTCAAACGATGATGTTATTAAGAAAATTAATAATTTCAGAACTGCTTTCTGAAAAAAATGAAGTCAGCAGTAACTGTTGACACAAGTTGTACTTCTCGAAATCCTCAAGGATATACTTGAGTATTTCCTGCACGTTTATGAGCGGTGGTTCAGTTGAGGAAATCCTTGAGGACTGAACCTTGAGGATTTTTTCCTAGTCTATTGGGACTTTTAAGGATCACAGATATTATTTGGAATGTACAAATATCTTGACATTGAACACAAGTCTCATGCTAGTCGAATTTCTTAAATTATACATACACAAGTAAGCACAAATTTTATCGCAGTTGACTCCTGGTCGTCGAGTAGACAACACGCGTGCTAAAGCCAGTGGTGTTTACTTTCGTCTTTGCTCTCCTCAGTGTGCCAGCTGTGAGTGACTGATCCAAGTTTTATTAATCAGCAACAGAAGTAAATAGCACAGCAGCTTCCTGGTAACCGTTTCCGACCAAGACCACTACTAGAACTCTTCCTAAGATGATCCCCAAAACTACAAAGAAGAGAACCTACTCTGGAGCCACGTCAACTGGAACCCTATCAGACAAACCACAGGCGATCATCCTAGATGCAGTACCAGAAATCAATATAGATAAGTACCTAACAGCAATAGCCAATTCTATTTGTCCCAGCAAAATCAGATTAATTTCTAAGATTGCAAACGAAAGAACATGTATTTTCGTCAGCTAGAAAACCGACATCAAACAACTTCAATAACTAAATTCCTGTGTATTAACTTTGAAGTTAATCAGACCACTGATAGTAAAACGTACCAGGATGTCAAATGTCTGCCCAATAATTTGTTTTTTATTTCATATAATAAACTATTATCACAAGATTTTAAGTGCCCAATTAGACCGAATGATCGTATAGAAACGGAGCAGGGAAAACACAAAATTGCCTCATCATCAAAAGTCACAGGTATTCGGGAAAATACTTCAGAGCACAGATTCGCTCATATACTCAGTTTTCTCAGTCAATTCTTCACTGAACCATTGTCCATCCACAATCTCCCGGAATCCATGTTAATCTGCTATGACAACACAAACTACAGAATTTTCCTTGCCCCTGAAAACAACAACTGCTACCTCTGCAGAAAAAAAAAGCCATTTTGCAAAAGAAAAACGGCTACATCTCTAAATCAAGCAAGTCACCTCAAGATGGATGCCGAAACCAATAGTCGACCTATCCAGCCAAATCGAATCTAAATACATCATCAAAAGGAAGATAGAATCTCGCAATCCTTAAAATTCTTCCCATCGTCGAAATCTGATGTTTTGGGAGACGCTGACGATGTGGTCAACTCAGTTAATCCAAACCGATGTACAACCTCAGAAGGAAAATGCCAACCCGCAATCGACAAAGAAAAGACCGTCCTCCTCTCTTCTCACAGAAGTCTGATGATTCCGTAGATGACAGCTTCCCAACTCTTGAACCTACAATTTCCAATAACTCACAAATGAAAACTAAACAGATTCTTAAACTAGCGCGAACAACATAGCTATTACCTTTGCCCTAGCAAAAAATCTTATCAGTAACTCATTCAAATCAAATAACGCATTGAGTCTAGACAACGACTACCAAGTATCCCAGGAAATGTTCGTTTAAATGCTAAAAGTAATATACCTTACTACTAAAGATAGAAACCTAAAGAATAAACTAACCAGACGATAGAGAAGCAATCTTCAACACCATTCACGGACCCAGAACACCATCATCCTCTTGCAATGGACCTGCAACGACCTCAATAGAAGAAGAAATAACCTAACTAGATTAATTGAAAACCTTAAACAAGATTTTCTGCATTAAAATCACCAAGGCGGTTAATGAAACGTTAAAGAGGACACACCCGAATAATTTTAGGACATATAATACCAAACCATGGTGGAATGAATCTGCTCCTCTACTCACAATATATACAAACACAGTCTCAACAAGTATCGGAAACATCCTACAATGGAAAACTAAGTGAACTTCATGAAAGCAAACAGACAAATGATAATTTAATGGAACGGCAACAAATTTTCAGACTTCTTCAAATTATTTGTAATTGTAAATTTTCTTAATTAGTTAAATTTTTGTAGGTTGTATGGGTTGTCGCTAAAGACCATAGCAGTTAATGGGACATTAAACTTTAAGTGAAGTAAATTCTATCAATGCTCCGAGTGAGACTCCTTTGGCACACTTTGACACTATTTTACCTTCACGACCTCATTGATAATGGTAATAGTTAAGGACAGTCTGATGGCTCTTAAGAAAGGTACCACTTTCTCGAAAATTGTTATAGATACAGCGTTGAAATTTTCACAGCTTATTTTTAAGCTTCGTAGAAGCAGAATAAATAGTTTATTCAAATTTTAATTACTAATTTATTGTGTCAAGATCTGTTTTTATGGAAAATATTAGAAGTCGTTTATTGGTAACTAATCATTGAAATCATTTATTCTGCAGCCAAACATATATTATGATGTTGAAATAAGGAGGGAAAATTTTCAATGCTGCATCTTTACAGGTTTCAGAGAAAGTTTTAACTGAATTTCAGTGAAATCAATTAATAGCGCAGCCAAATACTGGGAAATAAATTTATTATGAAACAAAATTAGAACGAGGTATTTTTCCTACGTGAGTGTAAACGAGCACGCTTGAAATTTTTTCTCGTCATAAATTATTTATTTAAACGTTTATATGCAGTTGAAGACGCTCCCAAGTACGAACGAACGTCGTACTACTTTAATATATCCCAAACGTTTTCACTAAAATTTAATTTTTACAGTTTTAATTCTGATTGATTTGTGTTAGTTCATAAGTTTTCAGTGCACCGGGAAAGTGTTACAAAGCAGAGGAAATGCTGTGTCATCTAATGTTCCACTGTATTCTGCCTGTATAAGGCCAAAACGTTTTAATTTTCCCTTATCAATTAAACAGACACGAAAATATTCATCAAATCTTTTTGATCTACAACTGAAGATTTGTCTGTTAGTGAATCACGCTGTGTTTTGTGTAATTAAATAGTATTTCATAGTCTGCGAAATTAAAAATGAGTTGTTTCTTTTTATCTTTTAAAAGATATGCAAAAACGGGAACAGCATAGAGATTATTAAGAAATTTATATATTTTATTCATTTATTAAAACTGGTTATTAGTATAATAATTGTTGGTGAAATTAAATTTAGTATTTATAAACAAAGTATTTAAATTAATCTGACATAGTATCTTTATAATAAAACATCCTGTATATGTGTATGTAGGTTCCGTATACAATTCTAAACGAGTGCAGCAATTCGACCAAATTTGGTACACGGATTCTTTGCGGTCTCAAAATTCACTGTCAAGGCTACAACCCCTAAGGGTGATGGTGTTGAAAGGTTTATATAAGCAAAATCGGTTAATATTTTTTTCAAATAAATATATTCTTGGATCAATTAATTTGATCTACTAGCGTATAAGTTCAACAAAATCCATAATCGAAGGGGATTGTTCTTAGGGATATGGGTGGAGGGGCAAATCATCAAATTAACCAGAAAACAAACTATATTGGGTTCTAAACCGGTGTAATGTGAGCCGCTGAGTTTTATTCTGACATAAAAATGCAATTTAAGTTACAGTTCATCCCCTGGAAGGGGGTGAAACAGACTTCCTCATACTATCTTTAACCAATTGGACAATTTTGACCGAAATTTGTGTTCTTGGCAAATCGAACTCAACACAATTAGGGTAACACACGGATACCACCACTTGGGGGCGGGATAACGGGTGGTTATTTTAAAAATCCATAAACTGCCATTATTTCCTTCTAATACATATATTTTTGGTCAATTAATTTGATAGAGTTTACCGTGAATTTGTTTGCGTATAATTTCATCCGCATTCATCGCAGGAGTGTCGGGGGCGTCATAAATAATATAAAAATAAAACAGCCAGGTTTGGTATCGAAATCGGAGCTTTGGGAGTCCTTGAGTTTGATTATGACATTTAAAATGCGAATTAAACTGCATTTAATCCCCTAACAGACTTCTGCGTAATATTTTAAAGGCGAGAACAATTTTGATAAAATTGTTTTTCCATATTCCTCATGACCCAAAACCAAACACTTTGGAGATAAGACATGTCTACTACCCTTAGGTGGACGGGATGGAATTAGTTGGTTTTTTATAAATAATAAATGCTCATATTTGTCGAAAAAACTCTTAAGGTCGATTACTTTTACAGTATTTCCCCAACAATATTTTGTATATAATTTCAACCGCTTCCAGCAAGTGAGGAGTGGGGATGGAAATGAGTCGTATGAAAATAACAAGAAAACTCTCGAGTATGGCGAGTCACTGTGTTACATTTTGACCTTTAATGTGTGATTTAAGTAAACAATTCGTCCCTGAAGAGGAAGAGAATTCTTATTCTGTTGGAGAACTGAAAATATTTTTAGCCTTGCTATTGTACCGGGAGTATTTTTGACTCTCCGGAGATGCTGGTAGTATATTTAAGGTTCCTGTTGTGACGTTTCCGATGTCTGTTGTCCAATAATTAAATAGTCTACCGGGATACTGGAAATAAATAGCCGGGGATTGGTGGATCCCCAGCTAGTTATAAATAAAATACGAAGAATGGCCAAAAGTCAGATATGGAATAATTTAATTTGAAAAAGTTTCGTCCCCCCAACTTTCGGGTCTCCGCAGATCATTAATTAAAATATTACAAAATTTCATGGTGCTGCGGCACTGTCCGGGCCTGAAATTAAATTTCTAACTTTTGACCGTTCTTTGTATTTTTTTTATAATTTCGTATTTAATTTAAAATTATATCGTTTGAATTAAAATATTTTACATATATTTGTCGTTTCCTATAATTAAAAGGAAGGCTTCTTTCGAACGGTAATATTTTCGTTTAGCCAATAGGAAACCATAGCAAACTGCATCATGTTCGTAACACCTGTAACATTGCTTATTTTGATACAATCCTTTCTATTTGAACCGTTCTTTAGGAGTTAGTAAAAATTTAATAAAGCTGAGAATTGTTGTTCTAGATACATCAGGTCAACTTGATTGACAGTTTGCCATTGTTGGCTGCTTTTCACGCCTCGGTTGTATTTCATTTGGCTACTTGTAGCGGGTGGCGTTATTTATGGCGAATGCATTACAATATAAAACCTGCGATTGACCGCAACTTAATCAGCGAAGCACGCCGCTAAATCCAGGAGAGTGCTCGGACGCCATCATGGTTTATTCATGAGCGGTAAGGAGAGCCATGTGGAATAAACATCTATCACGGACGTGGCGGGCTCGTTTATAACCTTAACATCATTAACTAAATGTTTTCCCTTAAACGTCAATGCAATATTGGCGGAAGCGGATCCACCCAAGTTTTTTGTCTCTTAATCTATTTACGAGCCTTTCCTCGTTAAAACAAACGCTGCTGTGGGAATAATTTTGCTCAAATCATTCCTGTGTTACAAATTTATTGATACCCTTACTTACACACATTTAACTCTATTAAAAATAACTTAAATTAAAACTAACACAAAATATCATGTATTTCATATTATCGTTATTCATTCTCTAGAACCCCAAAATGTGTTGTCATAGAACGTTGAGAAACGTATAATTCATATATTTATGATAAAAGTCGATTCGAGTATTCGTACACTATTGAAATTTCACTTTGATTAGTGTTCCAAGATTCGGAAAAATTAAGGGACTCGGGGACTGAAATTTCGGCCAAAATCTGAAATAAATCGACTTTATAATTTTTACATATTAATATGCCTAAAAATTCAGTAAACTGAAAAACGAAGCTGCCAAACAAAAGAAGGACATTTGCTGCAGGACAATGTAAATTAATATGTCAGATTCTAAATTAATAAATTATTTCTTTTTTTTAGAAAAATGTGGTTTTCTCCGCTGATTGATTTATTGTACCATAAACCTTCTACGCGTCACAAATATTAAGATACTGTCTTCATTATTTTTGTACATAATCTACAAGCTAATACCTGCATATGAAAGTATTATTTTTCTATTTGTTCAGGTAGTTTGGGTGAAAAAAAATTTCAAAGTACTAAAAAGTGCAAATTTTTAAGTAATTGTAAAATCTTATTTGTTCCTCACAATTGTAATCAATTTCTAAAATAATACTGACGGTTTATAAAAAGTGGTCAGCCCTATATATAAATGTACAAAAGCTAAAATATATTCAAGTACGAAACGCAAGGAACATTTTCAAAACTGTCAAATTATGAAAATAGTTATCATAATATTCAACAAAACACATTTTCAAAAACAAAATTTTGTACGTTGCTACACATGTGTGGTGTTAACACACCGTTAAAATTTGACCTCAGCAGCAATTAATTTACATCGTGCTTTTTACATGCATGAAATTGTAACAATTAAGTAATATTTACACATGAAACAATTGTATAAGGTATTTAAAAACGAGTTATTCGATTTCAAAAATTCATAACTATTCCCGATACCTTTGAAGAGTGTGCAAAGTGTTTAAATGGTTGAAATGATAGGCTTCCACAACGATGGAAACACCGTACTAGACAAAATGATTCAGCCTTACATCACTAACCACCAAGGTCACTGGAACTCACTGCATGCGATTTTTTTTTTCTTGAGGAGGTGTATGTGCCTCCACTTTCCATCAACAATGGTCGAACTGTAGAACCGTATAACAACAGCCGTGGCGGCAAGACATGCTATCGTTAAGCCATGTCTGGGGCAAATTTCAATTCCACCCAAAAATATTGTTTTTCTTTTTGAGTTGTTAAGTGAAACAAACTTTAAGTATTTTAATTTATTACAAAAATTAAGAAAATGTGATTATTGTTCTGGCAATAGGAGAATACAGGAGATTGACTGCCAATTTAGATCTGAAAGTCTACAATAAGCCTCGGAGACAGTTGGGGGTTTCAGTTATAAATTTGATGTGAAAAATGAGTGCTATTTGTTTCGACAATCTTTCAATTATTTTGGAGTTACGATTAAATTTTTTTTTTTGGTTTTACTTATGATTGTTCACACCTGAAGACGTTCCGGTGATAGGAATGAAACGTTGTGTTTTATTCTAGTTAATAAATATTGTTTCCTACAATTCAGACTAATTTGGCTCTCATTAATATCATATATTCTACAAAATTTAACAATAAATATATATGATATATATAATCCGATAATTCGTTTTGAAATAGCCTTTTTCATTTCATAAACAGCCAAATTTAAAGACTTTTATTTATTTCGGTGTACGGTCCTATGCGAAATGACTAACTATTAAAATGGCACATTATGGATTTCTAACCGAGGCACGTGCCCATTGTGTGATTCTCCTCAGTATTATATTGGTTTCGATGGCAACATTTTTGGTATCCGTGAGGGGGAAGCAGCCTTGGAATTGTATTACAGTTGCATGTGAACATCTCTCTGATTGTAAGAAATTGAAAATTAGTCTGATAGAAAAAATTTAATTTATATCGAGTGCTATAATGAAAGTCTTGTGTGGATTAAAATGATTCTTTGTCTTGTTATTCAATTCGTTTTAATCGATTAGTCATTTATAAATCGCTTTATTGTGTCCGAAGCACACGCATTTTGATTCTTCATTTCCAAGACCAAGAGATATGCTTTCAATAAGGCCTAAATTTAGGACTTCAAAGAAGAATGATCCTTCAGTTTCATTTCATTGCTTCTGCGACTGAGCTTTCTTGAAAGACTTCCAGTGTTCTAGAAATTAAATCGTTAAATCTTTTGATCAATTTACACATAATAACCAATCTTCACTGAAAACCTAAATTTAGGCCGTGTAAGAATGATATTCAGTAAATTGTAGGTGAGTCTGTATCCAGGCCTATAAAGTGGATGGAGACATCTCGCACCTGACCGGGCGTCGACTCGGATATCGAAGTTCGTAAAAAACGCCATGTGCCAAACGGACGTCCCGAGTTCTGTTTCATGTCCGGTCGACAGTTCTCCATCCTTCTTCCTTTTATATATAAATCATTCTCACCCTCTCTACAAATTTCTTTCTCTAGTTGTGGAAACCGATTTATATCTCAATTTTGATTTAATGAGTTTATACAAGCTCTGTCTATAATGTTTTTGAAACCATCAGATGATAATTCTCGACGTAGCTGTCAGTCTAGTTCTAGACCTAAACGGTTACTCTACGACTTGATTTGTGTTTGAACTCTCTTGGTCATTCTCTTTACCGTTGAAGTAACCTCTACTTTCACTTCAGTTCTTTTGTCGATTAACTACCTCGTCGCTGTAATGTTCGCTCAATAAACCCATTACAAACGTGCATTTCTCTGTTGTTTTTTAGCTTCTATTTATTCATGTTCTCTACTGTGTACCTTTCACTGTTTTCTGGAATATTCTTCCTTTTTACTCGGACAGTTGATAGTTATATTTGAGGACATACTGGATGGGACCAGCACTTGACCCCGCATTTGTGGCGTACACAGCCCCGAAGGACCCCTTGCCTAAGGTGCTCAATCTCCTCTAAGTTACCTTTAAAAATTTTCTCACTATAATTGTTATAAGTATAATGGTTTTCAAACAGGACCTGTGCTGGATTTCTGCGAATGAGAGCAGAGAAATAGACAAACATTGCACAAGTGACAAGTAAAGTAATGAATTACAAGAAAAACTTACTGCAGCGCACAATAATAAGTGACAACGTGGTGTAAATTACATTGGTTGGCACATGTAAGAAGTTCAAAGTCAAATCGGCTCCCATTTGAAAACAACTATGGATTAAAATTCTCGAGTTTCCTTAAGCAAATTGTATCAGATTCAAGTATCTGACGTCATCAAATTATTGATAGCGGCTACATTCCAAATATCATTCAGATGTTTTTTTGTAGAAGTATTCTAACAGCCTACCACAGTTCTCTTACGCAGCTAACGTTATAGTTTAAAACATTGTTGTTAGAATAAAGCAGCATGAGAAATCTCGCGACGTTATTTTGTGCTTGTCTCCGTGATACTGAAAAAAATTGTCTCCGAGTTTTCGCATGTTTCCTTAGGCCTAATTACACCAGCGATGTTCTAAACAGCCACGAAACAATGGCCAAGCGAAAAGCGAGTAAGGGAGGAGGTGGATTACTTATTGCGCCTAATTACAGAAATCGTGTGGGTTCATTTAGAGTCGTGAATCACAATAAAGGAGAGTGAACAATTTAAAACTCGTTCGGTGGATGCAATTTGCAGTTGCAAGCGCAAGCGCTCATTATTCCCTTCAGTTATTGTTATAAGATTGCAGACATCTGCTGCTGTTAATGAATTTAGGTTTCTGCTACTATCGTGACTTGATCATTAACAGCTTACCACACTGAATATAGGTAAATAAGTATGCTAACTTTCCGTTTTGTTAAGGATTACGAGTGCTGTAAATGTCTAATTAAAACTAAAGTGGTCGATAATTAATGACTACAATTTTTCCTTTCATGAATAGAAGAAATACTTTCAAAAAAGCTGCATTAAACGCGGCGACTCAGTAGTAGACCTTCCTCGTATTAAGGTCCCGGGTTCGATTCCCGCTATGTTCGAAATTATTCTATCCCTGGTCCTTTATTTTTTCCCTTTGTATCATTAAATAATATTACAATAAAAAGTTTCTCTGTGATTCATGATTATAAAATTTACATTAATATATGTAAAGATGTTCTAAAGAGACGTTAATATTTTTATGGCCCATTCATTACGTCAACGGAAAGATCCAGGGCCAGGAAAACGGAAAATAAATTTTGTAGGTGTTTGAAGGAAACTTATTGACTTTACCAAATTCTTTCGATTCTTAAAGTCTTTGAAAATCCTCTATGGAAACGTACTTGATCACAGATGTAGTACAGTGAACGTAACAATTTCGTGTGAAGTGCCTTAATCCTCCGGTTAACGCCAAAAACATATTCATGTTAAAATAGAGGAAGTATACAAATATAAGTTACCCATGAAATTTCATTTCTCAATGTACGAATTAAATTTCCTAATACGCAGCTTTCAAATCTTAGATTATTTTGTAATTAGGCCTAAATAGATATTGCGGTTTATTACCATATCTTAAAGGGCTTGTAGTTTTAATGTATTTATATATTGTTTCAATTCAAATTATTAAAGAACTAATGTTGCATTTTGGCTTTTCAGTTATTATTCCCTGTGGTGTTTTGATAATATATTATTACAAGCTCTACAGTTCACGTTGGTTGTTGTCGTGGTAATCGGCAAACTAGTGTGATGAAGATCATCTCCACATAAATACTGTATTACATATCCCGATTGGTTTACCTAACACATTCTACTCTTGATCTTTTTCTTCGTGTACTAATTTAACGAGTCCTTCGTGCCTCTAAGTGTGGCATAACGAACCAACAACCCTCCAGTGTCCTCCATAATGTTCTCTCTACACCATTTCAAGATCTCAGGGTCTGTGACCCTTTTTGTAGATGAATGCTGTAACAGCTCACTTTTCTTATTAAATAAATTATTTACACCTTCTAGTACTACTTTTACCGTTATAAGGTACTTGGACGTGTAATCCTTTTAGATTAACGGAGTACAATTGACGTTCTGAATTTTCGAGATGTATTTAATTATGTTCTATCGTGAGAAAGATAAAATCGATGACATTTCCACCTTGAGAATTACTGTATATAAAATATCATTGAAAAATTGAAGTTATATAAATTTATTATAAAAAAAGAAATAACTCGTCATTGTCATAAAGAGTTATAAATTATTTGAACCGCAAAAGACGTTGAACGAAGTCCACGACACAAATTTATCCATATTCTGTAATAGTTTCTTTTCTATTTAAAAATTTAAGTCTGTTGTTTATTTATTTGATTGGAAATTATACTTTACGTTTTAGGTAAATATTATGTATCCAAATTTAATTCAATTGTTTATCTAGTTCCCTGATGAAGTCCACAAAGACGAAAAAACAACGTGATTGTAATTATATTAACTAAATAGTAATGAAATGTTTTCTGACAAATTTGGCTGCTTTTCAATTGCCATAGAGTGTTTTAATGATGACAAATTACATGTAAAAGAATTTGTAAATATTTTTATAAAATTATAATTTTTTGGAGTTTCCTTGACCGGATGCTCTTTCGTTTAAAACTTGTAAAATTATTTACTGAGACTTGTGTATATCACTTTCTCTCGGTTAACATAGCTTCTTTGGTTTGCTTCTCTGACATCCTTCTCTCTGGTTCGCTTCTCGTCTGTCTTTCTCTCTTTTTACACAGACAATGGAATACCCGAAGAAACTGAATAATGATATTACCTCACCATTGTCAGTAATCTTAAAAAATGTCACTAATAGTTGTAGAGGGTTTTTTGTTTCAGGATCAAAATTAAATATTAACTCAAACTGTTTCACACAATCACTTGCACCTTTTTTGTTATTCGTCGCACCGTGGACTTTTGAATAGGACGAGAAATGTCACAAGTGATGCTTACATTCAATGATTGATTCCTAAAATTACTCCGTTCACTAATGTTTTTTTTCCTTTGAGGCTTTATAAAATATATTATCTTCGTTTCCCCTCTTCCTAGTTATTTGTCAGAGTATAGACACAGAATTGAAGAGTCTATGACTTCCATTACTCCGGACGTGTTTACCAAAGTGTCCGTATAACTGAAGTGGCACGTATTGAACATTTTTAAGGAAAACTAGGTTTCGTTTTACTTCAATTTGTTGCAAATAGTCTTAATTAAACTCTTAGAAGTTTCCATTAAAATTGGGACATTCTTTTATGAACAAAATTTAAGAAAACAGTCATATTAAATTTCTAATACTTGAAGAGAAACGTTCTTTTGTAGTATCATTGATACCGTAACTGGTAAAACTTCAATAAAAATTTGCATTATAATTATTTCTTTCATTGACGTGAATATTGTTTATAAGGAAGACGCGGGACGGGATCCTATTTACAGTAATTTCAGCAATAATAAGTGAAGGATTCTTCAATATGCATATTCTGTGATCTGAAGATCTTTCCACGCGACTGCAAATGGAAGCGTCGGAACCATTTTCACACACGGTGAATTTTTCGATAAAATTCGGAGAGTTTTTTTTTCTTTTTCTCTAAGCGGCTTCAACGGAACGCGTAACTGCATAGGAGCTTTCACATAAACTCGAGTGGTTTCCAACGGAGAAACCTCAATTCCAGACCACGTGTCTCGGTACTTCATGGTAAAACCCTTGCCGATTTATGGTCTTGTGTTTAGGTGCTGCTTCCTGTATTGAAGATTTCCATATTCTTATGGGTAACTAAAATAAGAAGTGAGAGATCCAGATTTATCTTCCGTCCATAAATCTTTTTTACTATATTCAGTTAAATAGCAAACGGTAAAGTATGCTTTATAACACTGGCGTCAAACTTATAGCCATTATAATATATGATTTTAACCAATGTCTCTAATCGTTGTATCACGAGAAATAAATTGTTAAGTATAAAATCTCAATTTTCCAGGCGAGTTCCACGGACAGTACAATGGCAACTTAAAATAAAAATTCACTCTGGCTCGATTTGTCTGTAGATAGAAGGAACAATTGCCTACCCTTGTGGCACTTCATTTCGCTCTGACTTGTTGCGAAGTAAGCATGGCTGTTTTACAATCACTTTCTTTCAAAGAAGAACGTCATTCTGCAATTCGTTTTTGTGATCTAAGGTGTACAAAGATCTAAAGCTCGTAGATGTCGTTCAGCTTTGCCGCGGGGAAGCGTAAATGACTGTTTCACACACGTCCAGTCACATCAACTACTGATGACAACATTGATCAAATCTTTCTCCTGATTCATGATGCCTGTTGAATGACAAACTGGCAACCTCTGCATGTTAAAATATCTCTAACGGGTGCAATCGCATGATGAACAGGTACCTGAAACATTGCGTTCCTGAAGGCTTGTTGAACGATCGACCAAGTGAATAAATAGGAAAATAAGTACAGTATTTCTATTCGCGGTTAGGTTTCATTGGTCCTGTCATTAAGGGCTCCAAAATGTGATTCAAGCTATTCACTCTTTCAATAGTGAATTTAACTAACGATCGATTTACTCAACGCCAGGAATAAGAATGTTCCCCTCTACTCGATTTGCCAGTTTCATATTTGTCTACGGGGTTGATTTTTTTTCTTCACATATATAACTTTCTGATCGCGGCTATAAGAAAATTATACGGGAAGATGCACGGAATGGAAGAAATAGTGTTATTCTTTGTTAAATATATAGGAAAGGAATTAGTAGGTAGATTTTTAAAAGCTTAAATACAATAAAGTATATATGCACGTGATAAATGGAAAGTTAGAGGCTGATTGTTAAATTCTGAAAGTTATTAATCTGATGTGAGATGACTTTTATTTAAGACGATAGATAATCAGCAGTAGGAGACCGCGGAGACTGGAGGCATGTACGAAAGTAATTGCAACACACGACCTGTAAATAAAATGCTGCGAAATTAAGTAGAAAAAGTAGATAAATTATTCCAAGTTTGGTGTGGACAAGTTCGACGGTGCCTTACTTAATCGCCGAGGAGTGTTCGAGCGAGACAGAATGAAACGCAGAATAACGACACGTGGATATGTTGAAAAATGAAAGTTTTCCATTGTTGCTAAGAAAAATTGAAGTACTCTAGTACCATTCCTGATTTACCAACTTCAAAGTTCGTAGATGCACACAGTTCAGTTCTCACTATCGTTATTTTTCGAATATTCGTCTTCCCTACGACCACAGAAATGTTTAATTATTAATTTGATACATCTATTTTAATGCAAATGAGAAATACGAAATCATTTTATAGAGTAGCTTCGAATCCGAGAATGAACGAATGTGATCTGTGTATTACATATTTACGAACTCTGAAGAATAGTAACATCACCAGTCATAATTTAACAGTGCAGTGACCTTACTGGCAGTTCTGTAGCCTTAATACTAACAGTAGTTGGGTTAATCTTCAACCATTTGTGTTTTACAAAAATAGAATTATACAAAATTTCAGATTTTTTAAAACAAAAGCTGTTGCGTATTTCTTAGGTGTAACCAATCTCACTAGATGGAGAATGTTGACGTTGAGCTTAAATTTGACATGAGCTGTATCGGGAAAATCCGAACGGAAGCTGTCCACTTATCACGTCCACCCATCTGGCCTGATTTAATACGTCACTTCCTCCAACGGCCAGAGAGAAGCAATTTTTCGGCTGGCCTGCTGCATTATGCAGTATGTGCTGCATCAGCATCGAACCTTCGCGAAAAGGTCACTGTGAGGAAGCTTTTTCTATATTTGGAACGTTTAAAAGTAATTTCTTATCATGAAAATGTAGCATCCGTTTTTAGGTTACATTGAACTTCATCTACCAATACATTACGATTGTAGTGATGGAACATTCTTTCCTTTCAATTATTACAATATGTACGTGTTTTTATTTTGGCTATATGATCGCCTGTCCTTAAATATAAGAAAACAGATGAAACAGAAAGATTTATTGGTGCAGAGATGATTATTTGATTACTAGATAGAGGCAAATAGATTTATGATCAGTAACGTTCTACATTACTTCCAGAAAAACAGCCACAGAAGTTATTTTGGGTTCAGCTTATTTTGATCAATATTTGGTATTTTCAAATTTTTTAATCTCAGGATTGCTTAGAGGGGATATAATTTAACAAAATTTTTCATAAATACAAACTAAAAATAATTTTAAATGACACAATATAATTAAATTAAACCTGAGTTTAAAATTAATAATTTATCTGCTAGTATAGTCGAAGCTTGTGAATATTTCCGACTTGATCACTCTTTTATTAATTCAACCAATCATAAAATATTGGCAGGAACTCAGTCCATGTCCATGTGTTACTCAACGTGTCGTGTTTATAAGTTTCGTACCTTTTCGCTCGAACACTCCTCGGCGATTAAATACGGCACTTGCTGGCATCACACCAAGATTGATTAATTTATCCATTTCTCACGGAGTTTTTCTTAAATTCACAGCATTCTATTTACAGGTCGTGTGTTGCAATTACTTTAGTACATACCTCCAGTCTCCCACTGCTGATTATCTACCGTCTTAAATAAAAGTCATCCAACATCAATAAGCGTCACCGGGGTGTAGGCACTGCCATGTCACAAGCGATTGCTTGCAGACTTTAACAATATACATTAGTGGCTGAAAAATGACAGGACATAGAAAAGAGAAGTGTAAGGCACTCCAGAAAATGTTCACTTACACTTTTCTATCTACCTCTACCTTTCCATTTATTACGTACCGATATACTTCCTATTGTAATTACGCTCTTAAAAATCTACCACCTAATTACTTTCTTATATAGTTACAAAGAATCACACTACCTCTTCCATGCATGTTCCCGTTCAATTTTCTTATAGCCGCGATCAGGAAATAAATCAATACGACATAAACGAGTTTGTTCAGTGAAGATAGTCTAAAATATCCAGTGTCCATATACAGGGTGTTAGTTTATCTGAAGACATTGAAATACCCCGAGAAACACACATCAGATAAAAAAAAGTGTGAATGAAAAATGACCGCCTCAAAGGGAGACATCTAATGATACGAAACTTGACCCTCGCCCCCTTGGAGGGAAGAGGTAAAAAACTAAAAATGGAAATACCCCATTTTTATTGCAGATTCGGACTCTCCAAAAAATAATTACTCCAATTTGAATTACGATTTGAGTCATATCGGTCACAGTTTGCGTTATAATCGACAAAAATCAAAATGGGTAAAAAATCGTTGAAAAAGGGGATATCTCAAGAAATAGGAACCAGTTCAACAAAATTAAATTAAATGTGTGATATTATTAAAAATGCTACTTAATGACACCATAAATATCCACCCACCCCCACTTCCCAGAGATGGGGAAGCGAATTATGTCAAACTTTTCAATGGGAAACCAATTTTTGTATAGAAAACCTTGGTTTTCTAATGTTAAATCCCATTGATTTGAATTATTAATGGACATTATTTCACATATTGCGCTGCCATCGAAAGAATACGGAAACGTTTAATTGTTTACTGATAAGTAGTAACTACGCTTGACGTTACCCAGGAACAACGACGTGTACGTAGTAGTTATCAGTTCCCTTAGGGTTCTTGTTTATGTGAGTCCTCTTGCCTCTCACATTTTATGTTGCTGGTTTTAGGTATAGTTCCCTTGCGTTTCATTGTTGAATTACTTACATACATTCTCTTCCCTATCCCTCGGGATTGGGGGATGGGTAGCATTTGTAAGAATATCAAACAGAAATTTTATTTTGCTGATCTGGTGCCTATTTCCTGAGATATCCCCATTTTTCAACGAATTTTTACCCATTTTGATTTTTGTCGATTACAACACCATCAACAACAACCGAAATGACTCAAATCGTAGGTCAGATTGGAGTACTTTTTTCTGTAAAGTCCGAATCTGCAATAAAATTGGGTTGTTTCCATTTAGGTTTTTAACTCTTCCCTCCACCCAGGAGGTAGGGGTATCATTAGTTGTCCTCCTTTAAGTCGAACATTTTTCATTCACACATTTTGATCCGATGTGTGGTTCTAGAGACATTTTAATGTCTTCAGATAAACTGAACACCATGGATATTTTATTGGATATTCGTGTGCAATTTTAAAGAGCGGTCGAAAAAGCATGAAGGACGAGGAGAAACCAGGACATCCAGCCACATCAACTACTGATGACAAAGTTGTCATAGCTCATAATACTTGATGAGTGACTATTGATTAATTGGCAAACCATGAGCACATTAGTCGTAATTCTACTTCCGAAAATGTCCACAACTAGCTGAATCGTATGATCAAGAGGTAAGGGAAGTTCTGTCTGTTGAGTGATCCACCGGGTGTTTTGTAATAAAGGGTGGTAATTAAAAATTATATATATTAAAAATTATATCACTTTAACAGTCACTTTAGTGTTGAGTAGTATTTACAAAATTGAATCATTATTCTTGTAAGGGTTGTAAAATAAGTTAGGATGACATTAATTTGTCGAATGTTTCTTTAATAATAAATATTAATTCAACTGGAGACTATATACGGTTTCTATCATAATTTTTAATTACTTAAAAATCTGTTCTATTAAACCTCACTAATAAGTAGTTATCTACGTTAAGAAGAACTATTCTTTTATGTATTATAAGTTACTCGTTTTTCTAAACGAGTTTTTCCCCCCATTGTTAGATACGGTGAACGGTACTTAAAATTGTGTGCGCGCATGGTGTGGGGAAACAAGCTATGGGAGCTCGTGATATGATGTAATTTGTTTTAGACGGTGTGTAATCTCTTCAAAGTTTGCATATGAATTGCGCTACTCCGTTAAAATACGAACGCTAAGACGCAAGTGTGTTAGTGGAAAATATGCCAGTGCATTATGAAACGCTTTAGAAAATCGTTTTCGATAAAGATTCATTTAGATTATGTAATAGTACAGCGTAAATTACTCAGATAATTTTTAACGATACATCAAGCATCATATAAAAGTGTTTTTGTGGATGTACTGTTTTTTGTAATGGAATCAACTGCCAATTTTCTTCCTCCTAGAAAATATATTACGTTACGAGACATATGAAGGATAAGGATACGACGCACTTTTATACGGTGACAGGTTAGAAGCAAGTATATAAAAGGAGATGAATCTTGCAAGAGAAATTCAGGTGGCTCCAGGGCAGTGAAAAGAAATATATTGTGTAAATTGAGATTCATGTAACGCGAGGATAATAATATAAAATTTTTTTGAGGTTATATACTGTGTATAAAATAACGCTTTTAAAGGACACATGAATGTCATGTTTCTTGAAATAAAAAGTCTATATATTTTCAGTGATAAATAGGTTTCCATAAATGAACGTAAACTGACTACTCGCCATATTAATGTTTTATCTAATGTTACACACTAATATATATACATATATAAATGTTAAATTCTTATTTACTTTAATTTTAACAATAAAATCGATTTGTAGCAGCTTCATTCGTATCTGGAACAGGCGAACAGATTTATTTTTTATTTATAATCAAACACTTCGTACTGGAACATTACGTTCCATCAGTTTTCTGAGAGAATAACAATTTGAACTTAGTTTCCGAGCAAGCAGATCTATATGGCCATTCCACTTTAATTTATCACCAGTCCGAAGGCCCAGGAAAGGCTGAAGCATTGGCTGGAACTTGTCTATCACTAGCATCAGCACTAAAGTGAACTAACTTAGTCTTATCTAGGTTGAGGGACAATTTGTTCACGTTAAACCAAATATTTAGACCGTTCAGAGCGCTGTCTACTTTCTTAACCAGTTTATCGAAGTTTTTATCTGCAATAACTATATATGTGCCACCCGCGTAGAGAATCGATTTTAGAGGATGTACGTATCCTTGAAGATCATTTATGTATATACATAAGCTTTCTGCGTTTATTGAGTTACATTCGTAATAAACGTCTTAATTTATTCGATGTTGCTTGTACAGTCCGGAACGTTACGTTTGCTGGAGATTTGATGAAGTAAGCCATCGCACGCTGTGTCGTGATGACGGGCCTCGTAAATCATGCATATTAAGTGTGGGATTGCAAATTCACTTAGTCGTTGTTTCCCTTCCGCGATGATCGCAGGAGAGGCCCAAAGATCGCCGAGCTCACGCTCAACCTCACTGCATAATGGAAAAGTTTGCAATTCAAATCTGCGCAAACTTGCCCATATACAAAGCAGAGCTTCGCTCTGAAATATGCGTAGCTGTTTCTTGGAGAAGTTTTGCTAGCGAAAAGCGAAAGCAGATGATGTTCTTCCTAGCTTGCGGCGTTCTGCCTGTCACCATTCTCCGATCATTAGCGTGCTCAAATAAAGTTATAATTTATCATCTGCTTGTGGACTTTTCCATTGCCTCGCCTCGCCTCGCTTCTTCTGGCGTCACATCAACCGTAATAAAGTGTCACACGTCAATAAGGTCAATAAAATTTGAATATTAAAATAGTGTTGAAAGTACTAATAAAATATTTTATACGCACGTCAATATCATATTCACAGCCGCTAAAATTCTTTGCTATTCTTCTCCGATGTATGGAGAAATGGCGCTTAAGAGGAAACACAACAAACACTCTCAATAGGTAGTGCAGGATTTATTTTTCGCTTGTTTGAAGTAGAAAATGCCTTTTCTCCGGTTACAAAATGAAAACATTATGACTCTCATCTTAGGAAGAGGAGAGTATGAGATATCTTTTGAAAATAAAAAAAGTACATTATTACGATCCTCTTTAAGAGTGGCCATTTGTGGAACTTAAAAAGCCTTTAATGGGAAGAACGCACTGCAGTAATGACTGGCTCTTGAGGCTTCTACGAGTATTTGGGAAAATATCGGAACATATTTCCGCCGATACGAAGCCTTGGAGGCGAGTCGAGGAGAGGCGAGGCAAGGCGAGGCTCGTATTGACAGCACTTTAATACTTTTGTCGAAGCCGCACTTTGCCGTTAGAGAATATGATTCGCACACAATCATGTAAAGCTGCTTTTACCGACTGGTGCTCCGTGACATCAGCAGCCTGTATGACGGTCAATAAGATTCTTGCAAACTATCTTACAAATATGTCTGCATTATGTTTCAAACAACAATTATGACCTGCAACCTGCTGAATTTAAATGAACAACAGACCTTGTTAAATGAAAACATATTTCCTGTTGTTGATGTGGTATTCAGTCTTAAGAATGGTTAGATACAACCCTCCATGCTAACCTATCTTGCGTAAGCCTTTTCATTTCCGCATAACTACCACATCCTACAGATCTGGTTAGCGTATTCAGTCCTTCTCCTTCCTATTCTCTTCTTACGCCACACACTTCCCTCTAATGCTAATAATGATAAATTTTCAGTCACGTAATAAAAACTATTTCATTTTTGATTTCCAAATTTTATTGGGAGCTTTCGGCAATTGCCATAATCATCTATAAAATACAAAATTTGAAACATTACAATTTATATATATATATAATGCATAAATATGAAACAGTTTAGGTGCATTAATTGTACAGCCAGCACAGCCTGGAATCACATACTTTTCCGTGAATAAATTTAGAAATATTGCTTCAAATTATACGAAGGTACGTACAATTAACGCAACTAAACAATATTTCATATTTATGTATTTTATATACATAAAAAAATTAAAAATCGTATATGTATAAGCCTTTTTTCTCGATATTCTATTCCAGAGTTCTTCAAAATCCTAAATAGTGTGTTCCAGCTCACATTATGAAACGCTTTTTCTAAATCTACAGATACCATGAAGTTTATATGCCATGTATATTTCGTATACATCCACGAATTTATTTCGGCATCATTCATCGAACGAAAGAAATTATGAAAAAAATTTTCAGCATTGAGTCGGGGCAAAATAAAGAAGGGAGTTCCATAATAATAGGTTGGAAAAATTGATTAATTCGAAGGAAACGAACGTAATTAATAAAATGAAAAATTAAACGCTGTTTACAAGGCTACAGAGAGAAATAGATTAATGCTGGTGTAGGGTTAAATGCTGTTTGGAAGATTACAAGGATTTTATATTAACTTTCCCTAGAGTATGAACTCCTGACGAGTAGCACCGTACTCAAAATCGTCCGTAAATAGTTTCTGGATGACGTATTAATGCCACATATAATAAATTAGTATTTTACTTAGTAAACGTAAACTTATATAGCTAACCGTTTTCTGTGATCTTTAATTCGGGCTGTTCTCACAATAAATTAAATACTTGAAATGTCATTTTCATAATCAACAGAGAATTGATTCACTACGCCTAAATTAACTTCATACATATATTACCCCTTTGGCTCGAATAAATTGGAAACGAACGTATCACAAAGATAAGGTGAAGGTAAACAGGATTCGTTTTTACAAGTAAAACCCTGGGGGATATTTGTGCTCAGGTGAAGCGTTCCACCGTTCTATCAGTCACGAACTTAAAGCAACCATTTAAAAGACTTATCCGATCAGAGCGGAATCCTATTTAACGTACAATGTGCTCAGCGGAGTGGACTTTCCGTGGTCAGGGAAGACGTCGTCCCCAGTTCGATAGCTTACATTCAGATTATGTACAACAAACGGTGGCCAACTCAATACTACTCTGGCAGTGATCTGCTTCAAATGACAAGTTACGCATCAATCAAATTTTTTTTATTAAAGATGGTGTAGTTAAATCAGTTTACATACTCAGTTCATACCTAATCTGAAAACTTTATCAACCCTGATCCGAAGAAAATGCAATTCATAAACCATTTTAAAAGTATCTGACCCCTTTATGAAATAACACTATCCAATAATGAAAAACAAACAATTAAAAACCGTCTCACTAATTTATTATTTTAACACGTTGATAGCTTTAAGTGTCAATATATCCGGTATCGTCATGAATTTTATACTTAATGAATCCCTCAATAACTCCTCAATGCAACCGAAACTAATTGTAAAGTATAAAGATGGCCTCTTTGTTACAATAAAAAATATCATCAATTCCTATTTCTAGATAATATTAACTCAATAAACCACAAAATTAATTTAACAGTTGAAACGTCCGACAATGACACTCAATTTCTTGGACATGACAATTACGATCAAGAATAACCAACTTTACACCAACTGGTGTAGCCAATCGCTACAGATACAATTGTAAACTATTACTCAAATCATCCTAATCACACGATTATGAAAGTAGCTAACAATTTAATATATAAAGCGATTTCTTTAACAGATAAAATATTCCTTAGACATACTAAAAGTCTACTCAATATTAAACAATAGCTTTTTTCCTATAAATCTAATTCATAAACTTTGGGCAGTTAATGTTTCTAAATCAAACAAAAGTATTACTCTGCATGTAGACAATTTGTCGACATTCCCCACAAATTATCAATTAAGCAACTCTGTATTTAAGGAAAATATTATGACCAAACCTCCTGCTCAAAAAAGTATTTTACATATCTTTAAACCTATAAAACAATCCTCCGAAAAATGATACTATAAACACCTCCAACAATATCGCCCCTAACAGCTCTAACATAGATCAAAATAAATTTGTCAGCATTACCTTCAAAAATGGTCTTACCAATAAAATTATTAAAACATTTTACAAATACAATATTAATGAAGTCAAATTTTCTATGAAACAGACTAACCATATTAAAAACCTACTCATAAAGTTAAAGGACAAAATTAATACCTTCTACAATTAAAATCTCGTTTATAAGATGGATTGTAACGACTGTGACAAATACTACACAGGATATACCACAACCTGCCATAAAATAAGCCTTAAATGTGCTTTAGTCACTCCACTGTACAAACTGGGGAATAAAGAAGATATATCAAATTATCGCCCCATATCACTGTTGCCAGTATTATCAAAAAAATTTGAAAGAGTAGTATACAACAGAGTTATAAAACATCTGAACAAACATAATTTACTCACCGATTCACAGTTTGGGTTTAGAAAAGGATATTCAACTGAGAAAGCGATCTTTACTCTTTTAGATGACATAATAGAAGAATTAAATAAAAAAATCGCCCATTAGGTATATTCTGTGACTTAAGTAAAGCTTTTGATTGTGTAGACCATAGCATATTGCTAGAAAAACTGAGGTACTATGGAATAACAGGAACTTCATTTTCTTGGTTTAATTCATACTTACAAAATAGAATGCAAAGAGTAGTATTAAAAGACTCGTGCACAGGTGAAATACATAAATCAGATTGGGGAATTATTAAAACTGGGGTCCCACAGGGATCAGTATTAGGGCCATTATTATTCCTTATATATATAAATGATCTTCCTAATACCATAGATTCAACTTCTAAAGCTATCCTCTTTGCAGATGATACTAGTGTAATAGTAAAAAGTAACAAAGACACACTAGAAGAGGCAAGTAACAATAATTTAACTAACCTGCTAACATGGTTTAATGCGAACGGACTAACAAATAACTGTGACAAAACACATTTCATGCAATTTCACACACTCAACACAACTTTACAATCTATAACACTTAAATACGACAGCAAAAATGTAAATGAAACTTCCTCTGTTAAATTCTTAGGTCTCTTAGTAAATAATAAATTAAATTGGACTGATCAGATTAATCAATTACTTAAGAAACTCAGCTCAGCTACATATGCTGTCAGAGCAATGTCCACCTTCAGTGATTTAAAAACAAGAAAATTAGTATACTTTGCATATTTTCATTCTATTTTATCATATGGTATTATATTTTGGGGCAACTCAGTAGGCGTAGATAAGATTTTTATTAGTCAAAAACGTGTTATTAGAGCAGTATGTCAGGTTCCTCATGAACTTCTTGCAGAACTCTGTTCAAAAAGTTAGGTATTTTCACTTTGACGTGCCAATACATTTATTCATTGATGTTATTTTTAATTACAAATAGGCACTTATTTTTGAATAATTCTGATATTCATCCCTTCAATACAAGGAACAAAAATAATCTGTATAAAAAATGTAAAACATTGTCAATTGCACAGAAAGGTGTGCATTATTCAGGGATATCCATCTTCAACAGACTGCCGCACAGAATTAAACAGTTGTCCGATAATCAAGGTAAATTTAAGACTGAATTACGCTCATTTTTGCTTAGCCACTCCTTCTATTCAATAAAGGAATTTATAGAAGAATCGGAGAAGAGTAATTTATAATAGTTTATAATACAAACATTTGTTATAAGTATATTTTTCTTTTATACAATAAAATAATGTAATAAATGTACACCCTGACCCATTCCACATCCTTGAAGGTTAGCTTCTTTACAGGATCTACGGAATATGATTATTATTATTATTATTAAACCTAAATCAAAAAATAACACTGCACTATCAACCCACGTACAAAAATCCTCCATAAAAAATAGGCACTATATATTGATATAAATAGAAACAAGTTAATGAATTATAAAACGGAAGGTGCAGAAATAGGGACGCACTATGCTGCTATAATAGATAAGCAAAGAAAATATTATTGTTATATATTATGAAGATAATATATGGACCATTGCAACTGTCGACTATTCGATTACTTGTGTAACGTGTTTAAGAAAACACTTTTAACGGTCAGTTGGCGAAAGCATTTACACAGCTAATGACGATTGCCAATTTAGGCCATACAAGATAAGTTTTAATTTAGTGTTTTTACCATTTGACTTCTGCCCGTCACTACCATTATTCAGTTTTTTTTTAAAAAAAGTGTGTAACAAATAATTTTTTTACAAAACTAAATTAATGTCATAAGAATAGTTCATGTAATTACTATAAAAGTTGTTTCATTTGAACAGAATGAATAGGACAAACTTCGAAAGATATCAGCGTGTTGAAATAATAAATTTGTGAGACTTTTTAATTGGTTGTTTTTCATTATTGGATAATATATACACAGTGTAATAATAAGAAATAACATTTTCATGAATTTTAAATTATGTAATATGCAAACGTAGAACAGAATCTCTTAACCTCACTTAACTATTTCCTAGTTTCGTCTTAGAAAGTCATTTGGGAAATAGACGAATTCTCCGTATTTGATTAAAAGTTGTTGAACAATACAAACGTTTTACACGCTTTCATATTCATTTCAACTTAAAGGAACTATTTCAAGTTGGTCTGTGAAAAACGACAGCTCTATTTTCTGTACGAAATCATTAATTATAAAACTTTGAATAGCGGTCTAAATAATTGTTTTTTTACTATACAATATTAGTTTTTCTTAAATATTTCGAGGAAGCAAAATAATATAAAATATCTAATTAAATTTTAAATTACGAATCGTGTTAATTTACTGCGAATGAACACAAAAGGTTAATTCTGAGAAAACTTTGTAATGAAATATAAAGGAATACATTTATCAACAAAAAAATTCCAATATTTTCCTGCGACCTGTAACTGTATCTCACCAGATGAAGTCCACGGAAATTTGGAAGAAACGTTGTATGTCATTAATTTAGTTTTTAAGTAGAATATTATCTGACTTTGGTCATTAGTATAACTATAAAAAATAATATTTAAGAATTTGTTTTTTCTCTCCTCTCAATAAATTTTAAAATATTTTATTATTGCAGTACACTTTTTAAACTGTTAACCCTCGCCAAAGAGTTTCAGAAATAAATACTTTCTGGACGTTTCAATGATATTAGGGAACAAGAAACCTATTTAAGGCGACTTCTGACAGACTTTCTAAGAAACAATTTTTTCCCGCTTTTCACAAGTTCAAAACTATTAGTTTCATTCACTGAGTTTAAGGGTGTATGTCTCAGTCAAGGTCAGTCTTATTTGAGACACATAGCAGGTAGCAGCGGCCGTCCTGGGAGCAGGTTACTTAACTTATGAACTTATATCGACACTACTTCAATGTATTGCATTTTATATTTCATTTTACAATATTTATAAACAAAAATACAAGTAAAATGATACTATACATCTATAATTTACTGAATTTGAGCGCAATATAACTATCATGTGAATTTAGAAAAGTAGTTAGCTTCGGTAACGTGAGTTCTTGGTATCTTTGTATCAATCCGGGACTTGAATGTATAATAATAAGCACTAGAGAATTTGAGAAGTTTAATAAGAAAAACAAAAGAAGACTGGACTGTAGGGTCTGGAAATCAAGTGATATATCTGAATTCAAAATTAAACTAATGCTGATTTACCATTCCTCAGAATGCTCTGACTGAACCAACTCATACCACTTCACATCAGCTGCTGCGCCAATCCAAGAAATGGTCATGAGGCTCCTTCGGATCTAGTTAAAACTGAATTTATGCAAGCCTATATTTGAAATCTAAAGCGATTTAAAATCTGTTACTGTCATATCAAAATGTGACGCCCATGTTGCTTATTACTGCGTTTCTTCCCAGACAGTCACATCCGTATATCTTTCACGTGGAATATTATAGAAATTTGAAGAATTGCTTGGTACTAAAGATAAAATAGTGATCAATATATGACATATCAAAATTTCGTACATTACCCTTGAAAACATTGAGCATTTTGATCATTGATTACGACATCCTTTGGTATGAATTTATCATCAACATAATCATCTAATTCCTTCAACAACAAGCACAATCACTTTCTAACTTCAATACATGCGTTCACCCTGGTCGTCAAAATCCAAGACGCTCCTCTCTCCACCTCTCGCACCTTCTTTCCCTGGTCGTCATTGTTACAATTGACCGTTTCATTAATTATTAGATTCTTTATTGTCATCTTTTCTGTAGAATTGATATATATTTAATATATTAAAATAAAATGTCAAATGAAAAACTCACTGTTTGCTCCTAGACCAGCCGATGTTACCTACTATCTACTGCAAATAAGACTGACCGGTTTTTAAAACGACACTAAGTTTATGCTAAGTCGCCGTGGTTTTTAATGATTACTTTGATGTTAACAGGTGTGAATGTTTCTTGAGAAATGGTTCCTTGTATATAATGAAAATGTAACATATCCTCTGTTTTTGTTTTTATATTTCAGTTGACTCTGCCTATAACTAGGCGAAAGCTCCTGTTTTAACTGTAACTGACATATTGCAACAAAAAATTGCAATTAAACTTGTATGGCCTGACGATAAAACTGGTTGTTATTTTATTAAAATAAACGATTTTAAATCCAAAAATATATTTCAGAAACCTGATTATTGTGTAAATACGGAAAGTTAACTCCTTATAAGATAATAGGAGTACGACTTTAATATGTAGATAATTACCCAGCTTTCATAGACTTTGTTTCGATTTAATGGTTTCTAATGTTTCCGATTTGCCTGAATATTGAAGTCGTTCTTTTTTATTATAGTAATCGGACGTGTAATTGTTGAGAATACAAGGTGGAGACGTGTCCCAGCTGTCCAAGTGTCGCCGTTTACTATTACTACGGCGCACGTTCCCGAACGATTTAGTCACAGAGTGGAATTCCAAAAACGCATCACGCGGATGAACTAATTTTAATTAATGCGGCGGGCGCAGGTGTTCGTTGCCAAAGTAAAATCACTCTTTGTCGCATCTGGCGACGAGCGATTGATGCCGAAACCGTCGCTTCTCGTTACGCCACGAGATAATTGTTCACTTAGGCCAGTTGCCTCGTTTTATGGGTAAGGAGGCCACAAGTCCGCCGTACTCACAGTCCCATAGCAAATAAGGATTTCTCCTTTCTCTTTCCTAATTTCTTTATACGTACATGTATTAGGAACTATTGCTTTAGCAGTCGAAGCAACAAATCGGGCCAAACTAATATTCCAACTCCATCCAATAAAAATATATCATGTTTTATGCCGGAGGCAAACGGACGTGTATTAGTCGCTCTCCAAACAGCGAATAATCATTTTTTCCATTAACAATAGTAACTTCTTCAATTTTAAAATTATTACCAAAATGCAAATTTTTACAGGAGAAAATCTTATAAATTTCTTTTTAAATTTAGATCATAAAGAGGGAGAGATAATAATGTTATCGAATTCAAAAAGCAGTGACCGAACTTCACGTAGAGTAATTATTAGCTCATCGTTAGTAATTTCAATAGTTTTCCACGGATTAAATTATTTATCCGTCATAGAAAATGTCGCTATGGTTCCGTTCTAGTAACAATGTCTTGTGTCATTTATCACAGACTGTTCTTTGGGTTATTTCTGTTCGCTGAACACTAAAGACAAATCTTACGTCAAATAATGTCTCTTGTTAATAGAAACATTTATAGAGTACAAAGATGAAAAACCCATGGTTTTAAATCAGTCACAAAATTTAATAAAAGCCAAAATTATATTGTTTTAATTTATTAAAAAATTTTACAGAAGCTTTCGGCACATTTCATTAAAAATTAAACATACAAATTTAATGAAGCCTTACAAAATTTGTTTAAGAATTATACATTATAAAGAGTAATTTGATTCTAATCTGTTTTATCTACTGTAATTACCATCAATTTTGTCAATCTGTATTTATTTTATATATTGTTTGGTATGTTTAATATGTGAAAAAAATTAAGCTGTGCTATAAGAGATTGGAAAAACTTATCAGCGGAAATTTTGAAACATTTATTAATAAATTTAAAGTTTCCGAGGGAAGAATAGAGAAGTGGAAGTGCTAGTGAAGTGAAACTGTAGTGAGACAAACTAATTAAACAATAGAAATTTTGCGTGTATAATTTGCTTTTTTTACATTTATATTTGCTATTTTATGCTTATTGTTTGTAACTGCCACCGAGTGAAATTGAACAAATTAAAAATTCAGTTAGGGTGTCAGTAAGTATCGACTACTATACACATGAATAATCATCTAATTTAAGGTATGGAATGTTTTGAATTGATAATTTCAAAAACTAAGAACTCATTGCCATATATTCTTATATAAACACGAAACGTTAGGTAATATTATCATCATTTTGATGATACACGTACAATATTTGCGAAAGTAGACTTCCCTTGTGAAACTGACTCGCGATATTGACGCCTCGATAGTATTATTGGGTCTATTGTTATTCCGTAAAAATGTTCTGTTAGCTCTCATTTGATAGCAAAATTAATTAAGACTTTTTACAGTAGCTTTCGGCACATGAGTCTCAATTAACTCTAGAACGCTCATTTTGACCCTTGGAAATATAACTCCGTTTATAACTATTTTGTAGTTCTTCAAACATCGTGAAATTTACTCAACCTGTAATATAATTAATATTTTAAAAATATATGAATATATCTCTTCAAGCATGGGAGTAAATATTCAATATACCTAGGACGACAAGGAGGGGTCAATTTGGCCCCAAGTTTCTTTTTCATCCGAATCGTTTTATTCCCTCGGTGTTGACTACACGTTTCTTTGATTTTATTTATTTGACCTTTTAAAATAAATTCCTGGTACTAAAGTAGCAGTACCGGTCTAATTTTGTGGAAATATGGAAAGCTTTGTCGCTTTCTTTTTTTGTAATTTGTTATTTCCTCGTAGTCAAATCAAAGGGACGAAAGAATTACAATGAAGTGCACGTTGCAGGCTGGAGATATAATTGCCGAGTTACAGAATATTTCTTATGATAATTCTGACAAAATTTCAAATACGGATGACCTATTTGTAACAGAAAGAAGTTTGGTCTCTTCAAGCAGTGCATTTGTCTATAGGAATTTTTATCCGATTTATGGATTTTGTATTCTTTCAATTATTTTTGATTCGATTGCTTCGTGCATCCCCACAATTCTATGCCGTAAGTCGATATGGGCTAAATGATGCATTTGTATTATAATTATATAATAATAATAATTTTATTGTCTAAAGAGTTTCTTCCCATTAACCAGGACATTTCCTTAATTTTAAATTTATTTGCTATTGTTTTTTTATAGATGTTTTTTCTAGATCATGTTTTGGTCTAGATGTATCTATCTTCAATCTTTATTGAAATTTGAATGCTATTTAAATAGACCGGAGGGCACACAATTCGTCTTGTGGTGAATGTAACTTGTATTGATATACTCTCGTTTATCTTTATTTTCCATTTCTTGGTCCAGTTAAGTAATAGGTCCAGGTGGTTTTACAGGCTTTGTGTTGCAGTTACCAGGTCAGCATTTACAGATAACAAGGCTGTATCATCCGCAAATGTTTCAATAGAGGTATTGTTCGTAGTTGGTAGATCCAAAGTATAGATTATGTAGAACAAAGGGCCCAAGACATTACCCTGAGGCACCCCTGATTGTACTGGTTCGTAATTAGAATGTCTAGAGTTGAATTTTACTTGGAAGAATCGTTCTATCAAGTATGATCTCGGCAGGTGGTAGCATGAATTAGGGAAGCCTTTTTTGATCTTGTACACGAGTCCTTTGTGCCAGACCTTATCAAAAGCGTGGGCGACATCTATGAAAACAGCGTTACATCATTTCTTTTCTTCAAGCCTTTTGTTGATGCTATTTATGATTCTATGTGATTGCTGTATTGTCAAGTGTTTTTCACGGTATAATTGATGATAGTTCCAGGTCTGTCTTGATTCTTTTTATTAGGAGTCTTTCGAAGATTTTGGACGAGATAGGAAGGAGACTGATTGGTCTATATGAGCTTGTTTCGTTACTGGTTTTCCTGGTTTGGGTATCATGATGATTTGGGCACGTTTCCAGCTGGTGGGGTAGAGTGACAACCTCAAATATATTATATTATTATTTTTAAATTTATTTATAGTCGCATCAACGAAGTAGTCATTAGCGACTTATACGAAATTACAATAACCATTACATTTTGATCTTTAAATTAACAATTTTATACATTTTACCATGACATTTATGTTTTCAATGCAAAAATTAAATATACATAATGATATATAATAAAAAGTTTACAATTTATGGTACAATTATATTATTGTTCTTAGTAACACTGCTTTTCATGGAAGTTCTTGGAGTATTTTTCCAGTAAATTGATCATGTCCTTGTGCTTTATGTAGATTTATTTTGTTCAGTCAATTCCCGGGATGAGAAATCTTTAATTAGCAGTGATAGTTGGCAAATTGTAAATAAAGCCATTTTCAGGTACCAAATCGGAAAAAAGTTTCCATATCTCTCTGCCTGTATGTAAGCGTATATATATATATATATATATATATATATGTTTTTCTTCATTTTCGTTGATCGTATTACCAATTATTAACAATTTCCTCTTATTTATGTTGCTGGTTGGTCGGAAGACCTATACTATTAAAATGTGCAAATATTTACTTTTGTCGAAGTACAGTCTGAGCGACTGTATGTAGAAAAATAGCGAAGCGCAAGTAGTCCTCCAATACATTTCACGCTCGGGGATTTAGGCCACTAGTACTTCTCTGACTGCTTTACGTTCACGATATAATGCTGGTCATTGCGGCCGAAATATTTCCCAGAACGATATTTATTTTAAAGGATTAAGTGTACACGTATTGCTTGCCGAAATAACTCCCAACTCGAATAGTACTGTTCACTTCTGTTAAGCGTTCCGGAGGAAATACAGTATTGTTTTTCCCCCCTTCCTGGATTTGCGCAGAGAGGATTCCACGTCTTAGCCGATGACGTCGGCCCGTAACTTCCCAGGGGTCAGCACCCACTACAATTACTAAGAATATTGTCTTCTGAGGGGAAGTAATAGGACGATACCTTACAGCCCCTGTTTCTTTGTCCATACTGTGCCGAATGGTCCATCACTGGTTAGTACACCAACACAGAAAGTATTCAGATTTTGTTATGTTTCAGTAGTTCAAAACTGAAAATTTTTTACATTTTTGCTTTGTCCGGTTCAATATTGATAGCCATTTTTGTAGCGCCGCTTGCAGGTAACAACGATTTTCATAATTACTCAGCACTGATTTTTCTATCATTTCCAAACAAACAGCATTATGTTCAGTATATACTGGCTTACCAATCAAGCCTCTATTTATTTACCTGATAAGATTTTTTCATACATTCTGTGCATCCCAAAGTCCTTGATTCTAAACGAAGAAAATTCAATTTTCGTAAACTAATTTCTCCAAGAAGAAATTGTGTGCCTCATCCTTTTTCTGCCTTTACTTGTACTAGTGGGCATTAATATAGACTATCGGTGCCATTTTTAAATTGCACCATTTGAAAATATTATTTTTACATTTTTTTTAAATTTAGCAATTCATCATTCTTTTGTTCTTCGTTTCCAACGTCTTGGGTCCTTGAAGTACTCTATCATGCTGGAACTAGGATGAATTGCTAAATTTGTAAGCTTTCAAGCATGTTTTTTTATATATAAATTAAAAAATTGTAATACAGAACCCATATTTAATTTCTTGTAATATTATGTTTGTAGTAAGTCTTAGGAAGTCTCAAAAATGAAACGAAACGCCGCTTTTGAATAAATAGTGATAAATTTATATGCTGACTTATTGGCCGTCGTTTTATTTATTGTAAAAATCATAATCTTTCACTTAACTAGGTGCCAGTTCTCTGGGTTCGACCTACAATAATATTGGATTAATACAAATTCAAGGTTTAGGCTCTCCGTATTGATCAATACTTTTATCGTATGTGATTTATGTTACCAATAAGTTGCCTGTACCCGACATACAATTCACCTCTTTAGAAATAAATTTTTCCTCTGCGGAACTTTGTATTCAATTTCCTCGGTCACTCTTTAAGTTGCCTGAGAAGAGGAAGCTGCGCATGAACGTAGTAATTAATTTCTTAATGGCCAACCTTTGCCGGTGCAACAAATACCCTGACCAAAATAATAATACCGAATCATAATGCTCTCTGATCTCAGTTTAAATTGGCTAGGAAAAGTCTTGATGTACTATTGCACTGTCCATGATGCTCACTTGTAGTCGATATACGCGGCAGCATCGATCTTATCTGCGAAACCACCGACGGTGACAAACATCGTTAATCGAATTTCATTTCTCTTACCGACGCTGTAACGGAGATTCCTTATCGGCTTTTCTTTTGTTCTTCGTTTCCAACCTCTTGGGTCCTTGAAGTACTCCATCATGCTGGAACTCAGGTTTAACAGCCTCGCTCTCCTTCACGGTGAAACAGGCGCTCAAAGAAACGTCTTTTTCGGGATTGCCGTTTTCTGTAAAGTATCGGCTAAAAGTTCTAAATGGTACTTCCGGAATACGGGTCCTCTTGGTAGTAAATATCCCGGAAAATTTCTGTCGATATTCAAAATAAGACGATTCCGTGACATTCGGATTGTGGACAATATGCATAAAAAATTGAGTTAACGTCAGGGCGGATTCATATATGTTACAATTATGAATTAGTGATTTATTTCAACGTAAGAATTACCAACAGACTATTACGTATACTCACCATAGGAAACAGTAAATTATTTTATGATAATTCACAAATTTCTGTTTACAACACAACCTGAAAACAGATAATCGGAAGTCACAAAGAATAAATTTTTTATTACTGAATTGTACCCTAAATTGCAATGTATAATTGTATACTAACATGTATATTTAAATTTTACAACTGAATACATAAATGCAAAGTGAAAATTGCATATAGTTACTTTAAAGAGAAAAATGTAATAGTAATTGGAAATTTAATATTGCGTAAGTTGCCAATATTGTTGATGCAACCAAAAAATAAAAATAAAAATGCTTCCGAACAAAATTGATGAAAAGAAATCTAATCCTAAACCAATATTGTCTACATATAGACATAGCCACTTGTTGTAGTATTAATAATTCTTAACGTTTCAAAGATTTAAAATTTAACTGTCGTGAACTGTCGTAAAACACAGTATTAGTTACGTAAATAAACAATTAAACCTCCACAATAACATCAATATAATTGTGTTAAATTTCGAATTTCTGCGTCTTGTGTTTGCTTCCAGCAATTTATTAGTATCCTGTCTGGGTCGTTTTCTGGGAATTTATTTATATTAGCCGGCTTCAGTATTTAATTTCCAAAAGTAATCTCTTTACCAACACGTGATAAAATCATCAGCAACAGCGTCATTTTTTTAAAAAAATTACCTTTTAACGCCCCCTGCCCTATGAGAGCTAAAGATGAACATAACAACGCGATGATTCAGTATATTCATCGAGTGAAGTAATATACTGCTACCTTAAGTAAGCACAGTAACTTGAAAAAGTTCGGGAAAAAATACAATTAAATTGACGGTATGCTAAGACTCAAAATACCCTAAGAGAGTCAAATAGCAACTTCCACGAGAGACTGAAAATTATTCCCGGTACGTAAAAACTGTATGTGCGACCCTGGTATGATGAGCCTCAGTCATCTCCACTGCAATGTTTTGCAGATTTATTAAATAACTAAAATGTACCATTACAGAAATATGTTAATGTTAAACAATATTTAACGCTCTACAGATTTATAATCATAACGCTTGACAGATTACGTGAGGTTTATACTCTCGCCTATTTGTAAGATCTATATACCTCGTCTCATATTAAACTACTTGTGACAGTTGGCGGAAGACTGAAGGGGGGCTAGAAAGGAACCAAAAACCTTCGAAATAGTTCACCAATACAAGTCACCAAAACTTCACGGCAATCGGATGAATGATATAGGGACAAGCATCCAAAGAAACATACATTCTGTTTTATTGATACAGATTTCAATACTTGCAAGAGTACAATTGAATATTGCTAATATTAATTTTTTTATAAATATATTTAACAATAATGGAGCAAATTAACCTTATAAAAATTATTTTTAAGGTAAACACGCTAACGGGTCTTGAGAATGAATTAACTTGAAAGTAAAAGTAATTCTCATTTGATTGACCACAGAAAAATTGTGCAATAAGCAGTTACATCGCTTCATGAGGTTCTGCAGTTATTAACACTTCTATCAATGTAAGAATTTGCCCTAGTCATATCTCTGGAGTAGTTACGTAACCATAAAAAATTCCATTTCTGGAATCATTAAACGTATCGTAGACTATACTCAATTAATAAATGATATTCATCAGCTAAATACAGTCTGACATTCTCTCTCCAATTATAAACTTTATAGTGAACAATAAATCTACTCAGTATACAATTATTTGTACGTCACGACTTAAACAGAAACGTTTCCAAACGTTTCAAAATTTAGACGGTATTTCATCAAAGGAATGAGAAAATTATAGGAACATTTAAATAACGTGCGGGAAATTAAATAACTGCACTTAACGAGCAAAGAAACTTAGTTATAAATATTATTTTACCTGACGCCCGTCTTTATTATAAAGATAAATGAAACAACCATTTTGACAGACATTTAAAAAATATTTTATTCACCGACGTTTCTGAACGTTCATAAATTTGTTACGTTCCCACGGTAACAGAATGTAGGCCATTACAAAATTATTCTACTCGAAACGCATTGATATCAGTTCTTACTATTATTATTTTTTAATTAATTTACTTCGCATCAACCCAAGTGGTATTAGCGAACCAACAATACATCATCTACATCGTAATTTACATCATTTCACATAAACCTTTGACATTTTCCAGAGTCCAACTGCTACTTCTTATCAAATTACATTTAAAATTCCGATTAAGGCAAAAATAATACATACATATTTAAATATATAAAATTGATCTCCCCAGCATGTCTGAAACAGAAAATTATTTTTTTAAATTTAATTAAAAATGCCTACTTCGCATGTAAATTTCAGGACTTTTAGGATTATGTCTTTGTTTGTTGATAAATGAATAGAATTTAAATATCCCAGAATTTTCTCCCTTTTTCTTTTGTGCCTTTTGCATTCCATTAACATATGTGTAATCGTCAGGTTACTTCTATTACATAAACTTAAAAAGTAATTGTGGTGGTGTATTACATATTAGGAAATATATTTTCAGATACTCCATACACATTATTTACTGTATTAGTTTTACATTCGTATTAGTCAATTCATATACCCACGTCCCTTAAAGAGTAGCCATTTAGACGCCGCATTTCAAATGTATTTTTTAAAATTTAATTTTAGTTTTTTTAAAAATTCTGTATAAGTAAAATAATGTTCACTAAATTCAAAATCGTCATTGATCAGTCCCCAATTCTTTTATTGTCAACTTGAAAGTTTTCGTCAAACAATAGCTTTCGCTCAAAATCTTGACCATAAACATATGTTATAATATAACTTAAATTACAAAAAATTTCAAGTTGAATACCTAAAGTTCGATATATCAATATGTCTTAAATATTCCATTCTAAATAGAGTCAAAATATGAAAATAATGTTCGTAAATTAAATTATAAATATAAAATAATCTTAATCAAAATCCTAGGAACGTAACGTACATTTATGAAACTTCAAAAACGTTAGTAAATGAAATATTTTTTTAAATTTCTGTCATAATGGTTGTCTTCACAATAAAAAAGACAAGTAGAATATTAATTATATTTTAATTTCTCTGCTCGTTATGCACAGTTATTTAATTCCCCTTACGTTATGTAAGAGTTCCTATAATTTTCTCATTTATTTGCCGAGGTCCTGTCTAAATTACAGTAACGTTTGCAAATGATAAACACCACACAGATTTCGAGAGTATTTTATGTTTACAAAAACTTATAATGATAAATAAAAATATTTCTTACAGTATTATGGTTCTAAATCAATAAATTTGGTTGGCTGTCACTCAAATACTTTTAAATGCCAAATCGTTTATTGATTCTTGTTCTCAGACAATAAAAATAATTAATGAAAGGATATTAGGGATATTTTTCATTAATTAGAAACGTACAACTCGTTATCACTTCGAAAGTTTTCAAACTTTTTTAGGTGGTATCCGGCTATATGAGGGCGATCTTGAAACAGGCAACTCCCCTTTAATAGCATCGGAAGGGAATTAATAAAAGGGAGTAGAGAAGACTAGGGGCCCCGGGCTATAGTTTAAGGATCCTACCCGGCGCTTCACTTAAATGAGGTACAGGGAAAACTCTAGAAAACCGTCATCATGTAGGTCTGACTTTTGACGCCCTTCCGGTTGACGGGAAATGAGTTTGCTGTGGGGTCGCAGCATTCCTTTCTCCATGGCTCCACACGTTTTAGAAGACTGTTGGCCGGCTGATCCAGTGGAATCAGTGGATAACCCTAGGTCTTCGAACCTAGTACATACATCTCCTAAAATTGATAAAGGTGCCTTGACATGTGAGAACCTTAAAAAAAGAAAAGAAAAAGAGTACGAGGAATTCCCAAAGGCAAGCCCCGAAAACAATCTGAGGAGAAATACCTGCGAGAGAAAGCATTTGAAAGTAATTGTATCTTTATTTATTATATTTTGTTAACGTAACAAGAATAAAACTTACCATACATGAAAATTGCCTTTTAAACCATCGGTTAAAACAATGAACCTGACTTTTGCTTCAGAAAGTAGTAGAGGGAAGTTGTTGTTCCATTGTTTCTCATCATTGACACGGGAGAAAAGTGCAGACCTTTGATTTTATTACTTAAAAATAATTTATAAATTCTTACCTCATTACTGCTGAATGAATTAAAGTTGTTCACATAATAAATGATTAGTTTTATTAAATGCTTGTTCATTGTAATAAAGTCTATGGGAGTAATAATTAACGCGTTGATTTACGGGCGTAGGAGCAGTTTCGTTTCTTGTAAGATCAGCAGCATGTTGGCGTGTATGAATGGAAAAATTCCTTTTATTTACGAGTGGTATGCGAAAAGACTAATCAATAATAGCGGCCTCATAAGGGAAATTCCTGAAGCCAGGATCAATGGCTATTCTCCTCAGGACATCCCTTTTAGACATTCACGCCTTCATCATGTTTAATCCATGCCTCCGGCTTTCACGACAATATTAAGAGGCGTAGAAGTCAAGCTGTGCTTCCAGGAAATGAATATCTGCAGGGTTCCCTTAATAGATCCCTTACTATACCACGAATGCTAACAAATAAAGGGCTCAGGCACGCAATAAACAGTTGCCGTTGTTCACTTACACACGTTCAAGCCCCTAAGTGCCACGAGGAATGTCATCAAGCATCCCACACGCTAAATATTTATTGTAATTACAAAGCATACTATAATTACTGTTTTATGATAAAAACAAATATACACAGGAATATAACCGGGTTCTTTAAAAAAATCATGACCGCAACGTTTCTGGACGAACTTGAACTGTGCTCTTACTGTTCTTTAACTAATGTGTTAATCACTTTTGATACTCTAAACTTAATTTGTAAATCATACAAAGAATGAGTATTGAATTAATATGCGACAACTTTAGCAACATTCACTACCAGAAACAAATTTTACATGCGACCTACATGGAGCTGCGAAAACGATTAACTTTATACGATAATCTCGATAATCAACACACTCAACAATGACCAAAGCTTCTCTAAAGTATTCTCAATTCATAACACCACCTTTTAAATTTAGTCCCCTATATTGCTTTTTAATTTTCTCTTCTTGCTTACTTAAGTCATTTAAATTAGAAACGACAGTCCCAAGTAGTTTTAAAAAGATAACGAAGTCTACTTTTTCTTGGTCGCAGTTTCCATTCCAAAAGATGAATTCTGTTACGTCTGAATTAGAAGCTCTGTTTTGTCGGTTTTGAACTTCATTAATACCCACTAATAGAGACCCCGACATTAATTTCCTTACTTTCATTCAAACAAAATGACCCGTAATCCATGTAGCAATTCCACGTTACTGAAAAAAAAATTTGCGGTCAAATTTAATTAGCCAAGTACCTTCGTACTGTAGTTACATTAAAATAAATATTTTCAACACCTGAACACTTTCTAAAGGGTTATATGGAATGAATTTTTCTCATGAGGTAGTGTGGTTATTTAATTTGGAAAAAACACAATTATAACATTGACATTTTCTCGAGATTAATTTGCAATATTTAATTGAGTCTTTAAGTTATCGTTGGGTCTTAATCCCAGGACTTCTGGCAAATCCGGCAGTGGCTTTTATGTGTGGAATTTCACTACAGAAAAATTTATAGTTCAGATATGTTTCCCATTAGCATTCTTGACCGCGGACTTCGTTCTTGAATACCTTGACCATAGCGTTTCTGAAAGAACTCGCACTATCTTGAACCCTAAATCACTTGACTTTGTTTTCGCTGTTCTTTGCTGAGTGTGACTAATGTGTTTTATCACTTTTGGCACTCTAAACTTAAATCATACAAATAATGAGCATGGAATCAGTATGCGTCAATATTTATTACAAGAAACAAATTTTACGTGCGACCTACACGGAGCGGCGAAAACGATTAACTTTATGACAACAGCCGCGCTCCGCTCAACCCACTCAACAATGACCAATTATTAGCTTTCCATATTAGAAAATTTACAATACCTTATTTTATTTTAGCTTTTACAATAATTATAACTTTCCAATTCAAATATTATTTAGGATTTCAATTTTCCCTGCGACAATAATAATTTTTGGACTAAGCTCAACCCCTCGGACTAGAAGTATTTATGGGCAACGGCATCAATGTTAAACGCCACAAATTGCATGGACTAATATGGAGTGAAATCAGAAAGCCACAAATTTGTTAATTTTAGATTATTATTGAAGTTAAAATTCTTACTCCTTTCAACCCACCATAATTAACTATTATAAATAAACTAATGGGAAATTAACGGCGCATAATAAATAATAAGGCCATTGGGCATCAATTCGTCCATTTTATCTCGCCAAAGAATTGTTTTGTTATTAAATGTAAACGTGATGATAAATTCAAATTTGCAATGCCATTTGCAGACTGATTGTAGTCTTTTTTGACGCGAAGTCATTGGGACTAATAAAAAAATAGAAATGTTTTGATATGGTTCCCACAGGGTGTCCGGAACCCCAATAATGTTTTGGTTATCCTTTCCAGATCCGGAGAAATAATAACCTAAAGCTGATATAAAACTAAATACACTCACGAATCTTTATTAATGGATTTTTTAAAAATCTGTTATACAACCAAATTTTAATTTTTAATTATTCATGATATTTTTGGGGTACTGAAAAATACATAAATTGAACACTTGTTAGAACAACTAAATGACATTAATAAAAAGATTAATTTCACTCCATTTCAATCAATAATTTAATAAAACTTTTAGATATGAACTTAACCATCTATTATAATACTATTCTAAGTGGGACTTCGAAACAATAACGCCAATCCTATCTTAAAATATTATTCAAGCAATCCTAAATTTATGATAATAAATGTGGGGAATAACTTGATTTTTAACACTATACAACTCACAGCCAGTTTTGTTTTGAAATAGCTTAGAACTATGATTAGTAATATACTTTTATGTAGTTTCTTTCACAATGAACTCATAATTAGAATTTGGTTTTGCAATTTATTTTTCCTCTGGCCCATTGAGGGCCTTGGCTTACCTGGTCGACTGCGGATGTCATCTCACATGACACAATTAGAATATGGAGTGGTACGTGGTTAGCGTATTGATTCTCCAACAGCCTTAATTCCAATTTGCGTGTCCGTGAAGACAGAAAATCCAACCCCATGGAAGGATTCGAACCCGGAACCTCTTGTTTTTGAGGCAGCGACGCTAATCACTACACCACAGAATGTCGGCAGTCTCTGTAAGAATATACAGACTGAAAAGCTGTAAGTTTTGCAATTTGAATATGTTAAAAGATGGTCGGAATGAAGGGTTTAAATCTTGGTATTGTAAATTTAAATTAATTATCACGTTTACATCTAATAACAAAAAAATTCTTTGGCGAGATAAAATGGACGGATTGATGCCCAATGACATTATTATGCGCCGTTAATTGCCCGTTAGTTTATTATGAATGGGATATTCATAATGTTAAAGTACAATGTGAATTGAAATGTATCTTAGGGTCTACGATATACTCTGTTGGAAAATGTTTCTAACTATATTTCGTCACCAATTACTTATTTTTGTTATTCACGGTATTTTTAGGAACAGATATGAATTGGTTTCAGAATATTAATATATTTTTCACAAATCCCCAATTTATTCTACACTATATGTCCATTAATTAGCATAGGACTGGCTGAAGAGAAATCATAATTATATTGAATGAAGTTACCGTAACTTCTAGGTCGATTCACACGATTAAATAAGAAAATCTTATTTGAGCAGTTCTTTTTAGGTATAGTTGTCAACAATTTGTACATCATTATTATCGCCTACGAAAACCTATTTAGTTTTTCTGAGCTTCCTCCGCGCTAATTTCTCTTGCCGCAACATACATAATGGAATATAGAAAAATATATTTGCTAATAAATCACATCGTTAACATTTTTAGCGTTTCCAATATTTTGGTTTTATAGTGTCTAGAAGGGTGAGATTTTTCTTACCAGATGTTTGCTATTCTATTGTTCAGGGCCAGCGAACACTGAAGACGCAGGGGTACGCAAAATGAGCGAAATTAGCATTATACATAAGGATCAATTTTGCAATTCTATTTTGACTGGTCGGGAACGAAAATTGGTTCGGGACGTTGCTTGAAGCAGCTGAAGCAATCGATATTTGTCTGAAGTCATGGCTTCCTGCCAGCCGCTTCGCCCCAATATTGCTGTTTTGTGTTGCTCCTGGCCGTTTCTGCTCCGACTTCCCTTGTTATTGCCCTGGCTGAGGCTACACAATGCGAGTTTGTCTCCTTCATTAATAAGCAATAGCAGCTCACTCCACAACACTACTAAGAATAAAGAAATTATTCCTTCTCGATAACACATTGTTTGTATGTATCCAATTCTTTATATTAATTTAAACGTGTGGACAGATTCAAAACCTGGGAAAAGGATTTTCAATAACATATTGTTATAATTTACATATATAATGCATATAACGCTGTGAAATTTAATACCAGCAATTTGTGTTTACTACAATTCTCTAAATATTTATAGTCTATAATAACAGAATTTATTATAAATTAAGTTGGCTGTGATTGATAATAAATCATCTCATTTAGATTAAGAATTTGGCGAAGAGGCTTTTCAGTAATATGTAATTATGATATTAATGAATACAACATTATGAAATTTAATACAAGTAATTTTAGTTTACCACATTTCTTGCTTATTACGTGTGGACGGATTGCGGAAAACGTACCACACATATTCGTAATATCCCGACGAAAAATATTGGTGGATTGAATTAAATTTTTAAAAAATTGTGTGTGTATGTGCGCGCAGGAAAGTTTATGCTTCAAAAAATTAATGTGCCAACAATATGTTTACAGTGGGCTAATCTCACATTCTATAAATTATATTCTGCAAAATACGAACACGTGGAAGGATGAGGATAAACAAAACGAAATATTTCTTTTAATATGTAAGTTTGTATACACAGTTCATATTTCAAATTTTCTAAATCGAATTGTCTGTGATTGATAATAAATTATCTAATACAGATTCAGAACTTGGGAAAAGGCTTTTAAATAACATATAGTTATAATTTACATATATAATGCACCATTAATTTGTGTTTATTACAATTCTCTAAAAAATATAGCCTGTAAACTTTTTCAAGTTAATTCAACTTAAGTTGGAGGTTTGAATAACAGATTTTTTAAATAAATTAAGTTGGCTGTTATTGATAATAAATCATCTCATTTAGATTAAGAATTTGGTGAAGAGCCTTTTCAATAATATGTAGTTACGACTTTTATATTTGGTGAATACAACATTCTGAAATTTAATACAAGTAATTTTAGTTTACCACAATTCTAGCCTATTATGTCTTTTAAATATATCTATATAGTAAAATATTTTTGTTTTACAAAAATTTGGATACATCTGTATTTACAAGATTGTAATATACACTGAGAGGCCATATTATTATGACCACCTGGCAACGTCACAGTTCTGCCGCTAGAAGGCGAGGTATCTATAAAAAGGGAATACAGGAGAAGTAAATCATCAGTTGTAATGTTATTGTTTTTTTTTCGAAAATGTGGGCAGAATAAGTGGTTTAACTGAGTTGGAAGCGTCGGAACCAGCATCAGCAAAACGGCTGCATCTTGAAGAGTTCAACAGCAACAGATTTAATTGTTTTAGAGAGAGTGGACTACCAAGGGGAAAAAACCCGGGTCTGAACGTTAGGCTTGTGGTCGTCACAGACTACTCAATGCTTGAGCTGTCAGAGTTGTCCAGTGCAACAGAAGACCAACAGTGCGTCTAATAGAACGAACTGTTCACCGCACATTACACGGTATGGACTATGGACGCCGACGACTTTGTTCCAAAGCCTCTTCTATCTCCTTTGAACAGAAGCAGACGTCTTTAGTTCGCAAAGGAGCAGGGGATTTGGTTTTTGATGACTATAAAAGGATCATGTGGTCTGACGAACCGTGATTTCAATTGCAGCAAGTAGAATGTAGGGTTTAAGTGTGGGGATACAACACGAAAGTATGGACTCCAACTACATTGCCACAACACTTGAAGTTGGTGGCGACAATACTATGGTTTGGAGAATGTCTCCTTGGCATGGTTTGGGTCCTTTGATTCCTGTGAAACGAGGTCTGAATGCCCAACGGTATTTAAATATTATCTCAGATCAAGTACGTTTTATTTTGTTACTGGTGTACTCTACTAGATTTGACACTTCCAGGAGGCCAATGTTCCTTAGACGCTTCTAAAAGCATTCACCTTGCTTCGTTGACTTGCACAATTATCATGTCGCAATACTATTGAGAATTGATCGAACGGACCATCAGGTAGTTGGATCCAGTGCCATCAGATCTTAAGGAATGGAATGTGCACTTCATCAGATATGGTCTCAAATTCCTCTTATCACCTACCAACATCTCATTGAATCCATGCCCAAGCAGTATTAAGCGCAAAAGGTGGCCCAACATTGCATTAAGTGGATGGTCATAATAATTTGGTCACTCATTGCGTAATCCATAAAGTTCGATTTTACACAAGTTCTAACTCTCGTGACTTCGCTTGTTATTACCCTGGCCGAGGCTGCACAATTCAAAGTGTAGTAAAAATAGATAAATCATCACTATGGATAACACACTTTATTTACTAAGTTAGGTGATTTAAATTTTAATGGAGAATTCAAATAAATATAATTTATGCTGTTAATGGTCGTTATTTACCTCTCATTCTACGTTACTAAGGATTTTATTCCACTTCTGCTTAATACGCAGATGACTTCAAACTTCGATGCCAAATATGAAACTGTGACATAGCAGCCATTTTCAGTAAGTAACGTATCAGTTTCCTGTCTAATTGGTCAAGTGTTCCACTTTCAAAGATAGTTTTATACAAACAATCTAATTTTCAAAAACAATGAAAAGTACTAAATTATGAATTGCAAACGAGCTCCGACGCTGTTAGAATAATTTTATAAATAAAGCATTTAATCTGTAATTTCGATTATAGCTTACTATTTACTCCGTCATGTTTGCATGGGTGTAAAATAAAAAACCCCTAAAGCTTCTTTTAAATTTTTTTGAGAGTTTAAAATCTTGTAAGGTAGTAAAATCGATTGTATACATTTAAAAATTTAATTTATAATTTAGCTTGAAACAGCAGTACATATTTACTGCCGAAGAAGTTGCTTCCAGATTATTTTCAATTAGTCAAATGTTACATATACTTGCATTGAAATTACTTTATTATTTGTACCCATAATTTTTCTTATGTTGCCAAAAATGTTACTTCATATTGTTTATAATGTAGATGTTAACATTTCGTAACATGTAAGATTTTAACCTTTTTTTCTGAAATTCTCACACCATTTCCAAATAACAATACAATCTGGTTTAAACGTTTATTTAAAAATAGGACTTTCATAAGGGAAGCTATAATAAATTATAAGAAGGAAGGAAATGTTGAAACCAATTTTTGAGTTACAGGTCATTAAAATTTATTTAATCTGAATCCAAGCATACAGAGAGTTTTATTTTGTAGAGGATATCAAATTAACTGTAAAGACCTGTTCTTAATAAATTAAATATATGAGTAGATTGTGTAGTCTGTGAACTTCAGGGATTGCATAACATGTCGGTCAGGAACGCTGTGATTTTTCCACTACTTGGCGAGTAAACACAATTGTCTCTTTCCCAAAACTCCAATAATGCAATCCTAAGCCCGCCGCTAAAGTTACTGAGATCTAATTGCGTTTCTGCGCAAGTAGAATTAATTTCGTGCTGACGCTAGACACAGAAGGAAGAAGGAAGTCTGGGAATTTTTCCTTCGCAATGAATTATTCAATAATAGAATACTTGCAGACATATTTGCATTGAAATTAATTTAATCTTTTTATCTAAAATTTCATGCTTCTGGTTAATTACGTTTCTTTAACCGTCATGTACTATAGTTGTTAACATTTCAGAACTAGCAGATTTTCGTCCTTTATTTTTTAATTAATTTTCAAAAGGCAATATAATCTGATATTAAAGCTTATTGCTACATTAAAAAGTAGTATTATGGTATGGAAAGGTTGAATACATTGTCAGGAAGAGAAATGTTGCAAGAAAAAAATGTCTTTTAGTTTATCTTCAGCTCAGTAAATGGCAGAAAAACAGCAATTTCGTTCAAAGCCGGGAAAGGGTTGTAAATATTTAATTCAAATGGACTTCAGTGACTGTTCTGGGTCTACTTTTTGATACGAATGCCTATAAAATATTTGTGGATAGCAGGACTCTTAGCCTGGATATTTATTATATAAACCCGGTAAAATATTTAATTCGACATTAGTCGTTGATTTCGTATTATTGACTGGTGCAACCTACCAACCCCCCAATCGCCCTCGGGGGTGGAAGTACGATTTAAATTACGTGTTGAATGTCAGAATTGAACTCGGTGACTCCAATACCCCGATGTTGGGGGAAACACTATTCAAGCAATTGACCCCGAAAAATACTGATATCGGCCGTTTTTGAGAACTTAAAAAACATTTCAATCCCTCCAACCCCACCATTGGAGGTAGTAGTCGTTTCTTACCCCGACCGTGTTTGTTTCCGAGTCACAGGCACTGTACAAAATTTGTTCATAATTGCTCCACGCGTTTAGATCTGTGATGTTCAGCAAATACATACTCATAAAAAGTCTATTTTTTATAGCGATGACATGAATAAAATTTTTCAATATACTTAAAATACTGAAGTCGGCACATTTTTATTAACCAACGATTCTTCACTCCAGTAACAATAGTTACTGCATATTTTTTAAAAATTAGAATCTTTATTTGTTCACCCATATATAAAAAAAATTGCGTCGTACTAGAAGATCTTTGTTTGTAGCTTGAAAATTATCTGATGAAAGGTTTAATATACACGTTTATTTCTTTCATTAAGATCTATTTAGGTGTTAATTAGGAGAACTTAAAAATATTAAACTTACGTTCAATTTTTATTAAACTTCCAACAATTATAAGCATTGCTTATATTTAAAGATTTTAATTTTTTATTATGTAATTTACTCCGTCTTATTTGCTATTGATAAATATCATTTGTGTTTTAATTTACAATATACGTTTAGCCTAAGTCACATTGTCAAATATTTAAAGCTTTACTGTTCCTCTGTACCACGGCCCCTTCAGATGACAATACAGCACAGCGCCCGCAATCACGTACACATGTCCTTTAAGATTAATAAATGGAATGGGGAAAATTGAAAACAATTCAGAAATCCATAATTTGAGATAGAATGACGGGTTATTAAATTATTTTAATTTTGTCCTCATTTTCCAATTTATATATATACACACACATATACATATATATATGTATGTATATACATATATATATACATACATATATATATACATACATATATATACATATACAAACATATATATATATATATATATGGTGTTTAATCTCTTTCTCGGAGTCCGAAGAGAGACGCTATTGAAATGATGAAGGTGGCCCTTTAAGGTGAGGAATATGAGGCGACGGAGACTGGTGGTCCTATCTCTCTGGCGATAAGGACGCTGTAGATTGGATATATCATGCGCCGCCATTGATCGGGTTATCTTCAAAGAGTAGACACGCCGTGACAAACGACTTCTTCGGGAGAGTCGCTGCATCCACGGGGAAATACAATGCACTCGGTGCAATCATCCTCGACAACTAAATCATGTTGAATGAGAATACATTGTTTTGTCACATTACTACTAAAACACTCATTAAAATGTAGCCTCGAGCGATGTAAACAAAAATTGAGCTAATTTCATTTTCAACCAAAAAACACGTGATATAATTTTTGTTTTGTCCCCAAAGGTATTTTATCAGTAGCAATAAAACATTTTTAAAAAAAATGGGCCAGAAGATTTCTGCCAATAATTCTATATTTGTCTCAAAAAAAGTTGAAAAATTAAATTAAAAAAACACGTTTAAAATTTTAGTACATACAATATTTACCAACAGTAATAATCATTATCCAAATGGCTTACTTATTATTTACTTATGTTAACCTTCAATTTGGCATTTTTAACAGTTAGCCTCCTGAATTCCTCCCAGTCTCGGTCTCCAGCAGGATAAGTGTTTATCTTACGGAAAATGCAGTAAGATAAATTGACTACGCACCTGCGGTCCAGATACACATTGATCAAATCTAACCTCACTGTAGAACAGTCAAATCCTATTTGACCTCGAGCTTGAACATTTATAAAATACTATTTCACCTCACGGTAGAGCATTGTATAATCCTATTTGACAGCACGGTAGATCATTTTATAATCCTATTTGTCCTCACGGTAGATCATTGTATAATCCTATTTGACCTCACGGTAGATCACTGTATAATCCTATTTGACCTCACGGTAGATCACTGTATAATCCTATTTGACCTCACGGTAGATCACTGTATAATCCTATTTGACCTCACGGTAGGTCATTGTATAATCCTATTTGACCTCACGGTAGATCAGTGTAAAATCGATTTGTATCTCGACCGCAGTGCATAGTCAATTTATCTTACAGGATTTTTGTAAGATAGCCACGTATCCTGCAGGAAACCAATAAACAGAGAAAATTGACGATTTCCGTATGAAGAGTTATGTGAAAATGGGAAAATATTAATATTGTCATGTTTTTATATAGGATGCTTGTGAAATTGTAAATGTGGTTTTTAATATTAATTTCTTGGTTTTCGATATTAATTTCTTGGTTTTTGCATAGATGAATGTGGCAATATTAGACGAAAACTCATTTTTCCATAATTAATATTTTTATAAAATACTTTCGACTGATTAAAAAAACTTTGGAGACCGAATTCAACAAAATTGAATATCACTAATATTAAATTTATAAATCTTGAATAAAAAAATTGATCTGCTTTAAATCAAAATAATTTTATTAGTTATGTACACCTTCAAACACTATTTTTACGCATAAAGAGTCAAATATTTACAAAAAGAAGAAGACAATTTAGCATTGATGTCGAAGCGACATTAAACTGTAAATAAAAATCAGAAGACAATTGAACCTTTTCTTCGGTCTGTTTAACGTGAAATAATGTTTAAATTTAACACGCACTTTATTTAAGTATTAACGCATTATAAAAACTTAAAAATAAAAAAGTTGTTTTGTAAACCTCGTTAGGCTCCATATATAAACAATTTTATTTATTAGACTACAGAAAAATAACTTAAATAATAATTTATAACACAATAGCCTTTTTAGAGTCATAGGTTAAACAATTTTTTAATGGAAACATTACAATATTCAATTATTGACAATTTCTCTCTCTGAGGGTTTATGTTGGGTTACCGTGGCTACATAAACTTTTGCGACCACTGCTCACTGTCATCAAAGCATCCAAAGGCATCTCAAGACCGCAGCTTACTGTTCTAGTGGATGAGCGTCAAAGCACTAGCATTGCTATTAACGCAGCCCTTCCTGAATCCTCTTCACTCCAATGGTTTGTACTCAGATTCTTCTTCTCTTTGGTGTGTCATCACTGTTCTGACTTCAGCAACTGAAAAGTGTCTCATCTTCACACTCACTGATTTTTCTACATCATCTCCTTACACACCCCCAACCACTTTCTGCTCACCAGTAAGATTCGCAACACATTTTTTCCAACTTTTAATTTATTTCGCCCCACCATTCACTGTCCTCCGCATTTTTGCGACCAATGCGATCTACTCACCAACATTTAATAATATTATTTTCGAATAATCAATACTGTTGTTCTTAATTATCTTTCGTCCCAGAAAACGTCCGACAGGGCCAATTTTTTGGGCGTAATAGTGATCCAGCGCAAACTGTAGAACACCCACGGCCACTTTGTCAGCTTTTTGTCACAATCCTCGCTCGTTCCCAATATCAGGAAGCAAAATCTCTCCAGAAAAATTTTCCATAATGGAATCTAAGCATTTTTTGTTTAATAGTAATATTATTTTATATAAAAGGTTGACTTATCTGCATATGAATTTCCATTGTTTAAAGTTGAATGAATTCATGGAATGGTAACAATTATTTCAACATTAGTTCTCAACGTCAAAACTGTACAGTATTTTGAATGAGTATTGTAAATGATTAGGTGGGGGAATTATATTAATTATTTAATGAATTTAAGTTTAGGATTTAATATAAACATTTATTTAAAAAAACAATTTTAAATGGGGTCCTGCGCGAAGATTACAAATGCATAATAAATAATTAAAGGGGACGACTTTAAAGTTCTCAGGTTTAAATTATCATTTTCGTGGTCACGTGCAGCAGTTTACGTTCACTGGACGAACCTGTTTTGTTTGCCTATGCGTCTTGGTGCATATTAACATGCAGCTGGACTTCCTTCTTCTCTCCTTGTTCGGGTTGAGCCTGACGCTGCCGGAGTTGAGGAAAACTCAATTTTTCCTCCTTCTTCTCGTTGTTTTCCTCGTCGTTAATAGTTTACTCCTTCGCCGCATAGCCTTCTAGTTGAACCTGCTACTCAACTTCCTATCACACTGCTTCAACTTCCTTCTTCTCCACTTCTTACACCATACGTCTCTGCCTCCTCAACTGTCAATCTCTCAAACCATACTCTTCCGCTGGTTACTCGACTTCAATGTCTCACACATCTCCATACTATACTTCTGCGCTAGCTCCTCGCCTTTCCGGCGGTTTTTTCATACTTTATACTGTTCCACTGCTTCCTCCACTTGTCCGACGGTTTTTTTCATCCTGACCGTTTATCCGCCCGTCACCTCGCAGATCCCCTCCAAGGGATAAAACTCTCTCATGTGACGATTGTCTGCCAATCTTCGTGAGTTCTCCTCAAGCGCGGAAGTTTTTTGATGACACAGGTAACAGTGTCCTTAGGAAATCGCGTTCGCTCCCTCAGCCAAAAACAAGCCTCCCGGGATATGCACGCAGACAGCCGCCATCTCGGCGCCGGGAAAAGCCCCTAATACCTGGCCAGCGACATGCTCTTGCAGAAATTTTATTTAATCCAAAATTCCATAAATTGAAATTAAAATTGGGGAAGGTTCTACTGCGCTACAGTATCAATGAAGAAGGCCGGAATGTTTCAAAATACGGAATCGTTCCTTTCCAGATGTGGATCGATTAAAATGACCTTTTTCATTTTCGCTTCAGTAATTCTAAGGAAGTCGTCTTTCATTAATTGGAAACCTTTTAACAACGACCCATTGCTTTTATTGAATTATTCATCAAGTCTCAGTTGATATTAATGGAGCATAAATCTTACGGCTAATTCCTCGCGCTATTTCTTTTCCAACAAGCAGAATTTCCCCCATGGAAATGGATTCTTAAAGTACATCCATGTCCACAACAATATGCTTCAGACAGTGCCGAACACGTAGTCATATTTTGTTGTTGTTATTTTGTCTACTAATATATTATCTGATTTTGTCAATTTTGGTAATTTATGAAAAACGAAATGTTTAATTCATGACATAAATGACGATTCATAGAGAAATTAAATACGTCATAATCACAACAAAAACATGCCAAACAAAATCACAGTATTCATGAACTCTTTTTATGAGTTATAATCATATTATTGATTTATTATGGTATTTTGAAACATTTAAGTAAAATAACCCTCCAGAATTTCCGTACTCGTAGCACATTCTCCGTCAGAAAAATTGAGAGCCGCAAGAAGCAATACACGTTAGGTACGGAGAACATGTTCCACAATTATTGGCTATAAAAGGAAATAGCTTCTCCAATTACAAGCTGTTTAACGATAAATGCACTTTCAGCGCGGTTTCATAATCCGAATATTCACTTGCTTCCATTGATCGTATTTTAAAAAACATGCATAGTAAATATTCTGAAAATGGCTAATTAAAAAACTGCGATTTTCGTGTTCCTGACTCGACAACTCCTGAAGGAATAAAAACTTATACTCTCACCTATAGGAGATAATCACAAGGTCGCAGGTTCAGTTCTCTCACAGTGGAATTAACATTTTTGGTTATGCTCCATGTAACATTCATTTACTGAAACTGTACGAGGAGTCTTATTTGTTCTCGCATGATTCAATGAAATTCTATCAATTCTTGGTTTTTATTTAAATGGTAAATAAATTAAACTCATATAAAAGTAATGAAACAATATTATGGGCAAAAAATTACTTCAGCTATTATTAAAATTGCCTTTACGGTCCACATAATCATAATATTCCAACTTCATCTATTTTTCATAGGAACGCACATAAATATTTGTGAATGTGCACGCTTGCTATCTCGTTAATTAGTTATTAAATTATGTATTAATTAAAATTGTCAGGCTGTATTTATCATAGTTAGAATCCATGTGTGAGCTTGACAGTGGCAATTTGATGAGACGGCAAAACATATTTTTCACTTGTGACACGTCACTAGTCTACCCCCAAACCTATATGAGAGAAGAAAATAATAGAACGAAATAATAAACCATAAACAATAGAAATAAAAATCTTGTCTCCGAATGTAACATTTGTTGCAATATTTCTGAATATTATTTACAAATTAATAGGAAATAAATCCTGAATGAACCATATTTCATGCAATAGACTATTGATAAATAACAAATTTTCGTTTAGTAATTGGACTTTATATATTAATTATATTTTTCCTCCTTTAATATCTTTCATAAAATTATTTATGTAAAGCACACGCCCAGTCAGAACCTCATAATAAATATTTCGGTGGAAGAATACTAATAAAGGTTCACAAAATATCCATTTGAATTTATTTATTTAAACATCGTCTCCATTATCAGAAGCTTCCAACAATTTAAGGGTCATAATCGTATAGAATGCAAGCGTACAATTACAATATATACCACCCATACGCCATAAATCTTTTTTTTTAAAAAAAACACAAGGCATTGACAACTTTCGTTCAAACATCCAAAAAGTTACACCTTAGTTATTGTTCAGACATCACTTTTGTTGTTTGTTTACATTGACACTTTACATACCTGTACTACATCAATAGAAGCAAAACAGAGCACCAATCACAATTATTTTTATAATTTTCTTTAAATAATCAGTATTAATTCCACCACCACCCCTTGTTTATTCGACGTAAAATGAAATAAATAAAAAAAGTATTAATTACTGATTTTTAACATATCAATTATTAACCGCTGAAATTATATTATACAATACAAAACTTCTAGTCAATACAGTAAACATTATTCCTAGCGGAGAAAACAGGAACATCAAACAAATATAACCTACAATCATACATTCTGTGAAAAAACAGCGTAAATTCTACTTAATATTTCTATTTCACCTCTTTTATTTATAATATTCTCTTTAGTTATAAAATATACATACATTTTTCAACGATCTTATAAACTGTTGCCTTGTAGTCTTTCCTTGTTTCCTAATTATCTTACTGTAGGAAATACTTAGGAAAATGTGAGAGTAATCTTTCGAGTTATCTTTCTAGTCAGGTCTAGCAGAATGTAACGCCATATTGGACGCAAATAAATATGGCGGATTTCCTTGCGTTCACTCTCTCAATCCTCGGTAACTTCATTGACCTGCTCGTGCTGACGCTTTCGACTTTAATGCTACGGGGTTTCTCACCGCCAGAGTGATTTTTCTCCAGGCCTTTAAAAAAGCGTACAAAGTTTTGATGCAATTTGTCCGTTCGCATAAATAAAATACAAACAACGGTATAAATTATTATTATTATTATATATGTCATCACTACCTTTAAAAGGTTGAAAGCTTCTGATAACACAGACGAGGGTTAAATAAATGTAGTTAACTCGATATTTTATGAACCCTTTCTGGTTCTAAAAACTAACATAATTACAAAATAAAGGAAGAGGACCAAAGAACGGACGAGGGAAGATATTCCTTGGTAAACAGGGACTGGAATGCTTTGCCTGCAAATGGTACTAGAGGCTTTCCCTAAGAATACAAATGTTTTCAAAAAGAAGCTAGAAACACTGCATATTTGGTAAAAAAAAGGGACGTGGAATTCTTTTAAATTCTATTTTTAATTTTTTTCTGTTCTTTTATTTTTCAACAATTTATCTTTGTACTTTAATTTTATCAACAAACTACCACCGGAAAATGCCCACCATACAATACAATTCTTCCATCCAAATTATTTGTCTTAAGCGATTATGTGTTATTTCCGATTTTCAAACAGTTCTTGATTGATTTTTGTAGGCAACTATAAGACCTTAGCTCTAGCTCTATGAAGAAACTTAATATTTTTAGTAATTTTTAATTATAATATAGCCTTACACAGTACGAATTTACGTTTCCTTGTGTGTGACATTATGAAATCAATTGACTTCCGAGACGTGATAACTTTATTTCGGTTCGTAAATTCAACTGGTATTGTTTTGTAAGTGTCTGTAGTGAGAAGCTTTATTAGTGACAGGTAGTTCGTGGTGCCGAAGAGCTTAAGCAGGGCTGAGGGAGCTTCTAGTTTCATGGAAGGCTGAGCATGAGATTTAGAAGGAACCAGCCTGCGCGTCCCGAACTTTATACTTGTACTTCACCCGAACCTGCAAACAGCCAAAATTTCCCTCCTGTATCAATATTTTTAAGTTCATTAAAATTCCTAGTTACAAAAAACAATAAGAAATACGTAATCAGGGCACATCTTGAGATTGTATGTTTACACGTTTATGTGGTTCTGTACCGCTTTAAGTATGTGTCTCGATATTCGCGTTACACTCCAATCAATCAATCTGAATAGGTCTGGCGTTTCGTTCCGTGTCAGTTCACACCCAAACAGATATATGTCAACTAAAATTATGAATATTTCTTTAATAAAACTTCGTGGGCAATGGCCATTTCAGAGACTAGGCGTTTTCACTTGACGCATTTCACAATTTATTAATATTGCCAGAGAAGATAGGAATCCAAATTAAGCGTTTGAAGGCATTTGTCCGCTTACGGAGTATTCATCTTTGCAATGCTTCATTATCTTTGGGTTTCGTTCCCATATTATTTGCTGTATTGGATTAGATGATAGTTCTGAAGTAGTTAAAGGCAATAAGAGGATTAATAGAGTTACTGATTTTAAACATTTAGGAGTCGTATTGGATCAGAATTTGTAAATTTTTTGTCATATAGATTTTGTAGGTAGAAAGATAAGTAGAAGGTTAGGGTTTTTGTATAGAGTAGGAAACCTATAACTGTATTATACATCCACTTTTTGTTGTGCTGTATTGTATATCTAATAAATGTATGGTCAGACTTAACAAAGTAGGGCATTAACAATTATCTTATGTAAGAATAAAAGAATTAGTGTCACAGTGATGGTAAACGAAACGATTTGGCTTTGTTTCAAGGTCTTTGTAAAATTTCATAACATGATATTTTGGTACAAATGTATCAATAATTTGTTACCGTCCTATTTTAATAATTATTTTGCTTATAAGTATGATGCTATAAGCAAATGCTTAAAATCAGATGGGTGGATAGATTCACTAACGAGGTAGTTCTAAACAGAATATGGGAAAAGCGAACAATATGGAGGACATTAGGAGCCCAAGAGCTCCTAATGCAAGAAATACACCGGGAAAACCTGTGATCTTTGCTAATATTGAGGACGTTGACAAAGAGAAGGGTTAGATTAATAGATCACGTTTTAAGACTCCAGGGTCTTGTAAAATTAGCATTAGATGGAAGTGTGTGTGGGGGGTAAGAACAAAAGACGGAGGCCAAGGATGGAGGCTAAGATTAGGGAGGATGTGGGTTGTGCTAGTTATGAGGAAATGAAAAGGCTTGCGCAAGATAGGTTAGCAAGGAGGGTTGCATCAGACCAGCCATAGGACTGAACACCACAACAACAAGAAGTTTGATAGGAACTCATACAATGTTAGAAGTAAACTAGAAGTAGACATGACTAGAGCTACTATAGGTTTAAAACAAAATAGTATATTTACTAAAGGAATAAAATAATTTAACGAGTTACGAATAGAAATGAGAGGGAAACCTAACCAATTTGCTAAAGTAGGTTAATCAATGGAATAACCTACCTCCGTGTTAATTGTATACACTTTTATAATCTTGTAAACACACAATTCTAATCTTGAATATACTGAAACAATGTACCAAATAAAAATTGTTTTTATCTGACTTAAAAAAAAGAAATTAAAGAATGTGAGACTGTTATTTAAGAATTGTTTATTTACACATCTAAGTTTATGAAATGTAAACAGAAGTAGTTAGTAGCATTTATTGGTTAAATAAATTCTTTATTATTATTAAAGAAAAGAATGTGTATAGATTAAATTATTAACATTCTGAACTACATAGGCGTCAGTATTAAATCATAACATACAGATTAATTATTTAAGTAGCCACGTATAATAATATTAAATGAGACACATGTATCACGGAATTCGTGTATTGCGATTTCAAAGATACAGTCATGTTAAACTCAAATGCTTACTTTTTGATTTTCTTAAAAAAAATTCAGTATTCGTATAGTCAGGAGCATATTTGTAATATTTGTGTGTTGTAATTTGAGTAAGTAAGATGCATTGTTGTTTGGTATTCTTTTCATATTTTAACATAATTTTTTGAATTATCCTAATTCCTCAGTAGAGGACTAATGGAATAAATAAATTAAATCAATAATTACGCATTCCGTTTGAACGTAACTTTAAATTCTGAAAAGAAGTATGGGAATTGCAATGTATTTTGTGGTGAAGTGAAATGTTGGTATTATAATAATGTTACTATATAGTATAATAATATATTAAATAAACTGATGCACTGTCGAATATGATCAATAATATACGTAATATTGGGGTAGAATATCTATGGATAATTATTTATGTTAAGGTTCATGATTCAGTAATAGGTTTGCTTGTAATATTGATTTTTTTAAAGACTTAATTAGATCAATTATGCATACAGTATGTATGCAATATGGAAATTGGACTTCATGATTGTATGTAAGAGCATAGTCGCGTGTTGACGCCTTGATTGTTGTTTTACGTCACCACATAGCTTACGGATGACGTCATCTCAGCTCAACGTCATTATCTTTTTTTTCTGTATCCAGCTTCCTACAACAACGCAGTAAAGTCTGAATTTTATTGTTTTGTGTTTTTTTCCGAAAGAGCGAAATTTATTGATAATCATATTTAATTGAAACGGGATATTTACCTTGAACTTGCATTGACATATTTAAGGAAGTTATGGTATAGGAGAGCATATGCTAATAATTTAATAAGAACATTCATGTAATATAGCTGAATTATATATAATCTGCTGCCAATAACAACAGAAGGTTCCTAAGAAATGGAACTTTATGACATATTAATAAACATGCGAAGAATTTTTATTCAAATTTATTTTACATTCTATGACTTTACTATTTATGGAGACCATGGATACATTCTTCACGATTAATTTCAAGTTTATTTCAACCCTTTCCCCTGAGTTGCGCTGTCACAGAATTTCTTAAAGACGTCTGCTATAGTAGACATTCGTCAAAAGCAACGTGTTGCTATAGAATTCCTATACTGTAAGAAAGAGATGGTCATAAACATCCACAAAGGGTTGAAAGTTGACTGAGTCGTGTTCGATCACATCGGGAAAAGCAGGATGTTTCGCTGTTGCACGACAACGCACGGCCACATGCCACTCAAGAAAATCACGGAGGAGAAGGAAAACTTGGGTAGAACATTGAAACACCCGCCTTACATTTCTCTCCTGGCTCAATGTGATTATCAACCTTTTAGTAAATTGAAGGAATCCCTTTTTAGAACAAGGTTTGAAGATGACTCCCTGGGGAATGCTGCCAAACAGTGGGTCAAACATCCTGGCCCAGACTTTTACCTTGCGGGTATAAAAGCTGTAGTTCCAAGGTTGTGTAATGCTGTTGAGAGGGATTGGTATTGTTTGGACAAATTAAATTTTACTCTAATAGGACGTATCTTACCCACTGTAATATTTGAAAGATGTAATATGAAAAATAAATGACTAAAAATAGCACTATTCTTGGAGTCACCCTCGTGTTTCTTGATACATATATGTCTACGCATTTGGATAAGATTCATAGAACGACGTGATTTCAGCAGGCCATGTATAAGTGAAAGAAAGTTGTTGGCTTGTTACATTATACGTATTAGATACCTAGGTTGCGGAACTAAATTAAAAATAGATGTTTCGAAAACCAGATCTTAAGATTAATTTCCAAACTGAAGGGACAAAATAACTTCTAAAAAGTACTGGCGATAGTAGTGGAAGGTAGTTAGAAGATAGAGAAAATGAATCAACGCGGATGATGAGGTTATTTAATCAGTAATTAATAAATTCTCGTAAATCAAGTGCCAAATTTTTCTATACGTATGATTATACGTATGATAATCCATTTGGCAATTATGACGCAATGGATTCCAAGATCACTCTGACACGATGACGTTCAATCACCGATGAATTTACCCCCACGTTTCCTTTGCCTTAATAATATTGAATCATTTTAATTTGTCTCTTATTCCTTTCCAATTCTAGACCTTGGGAGAATATAAGCGTCGTTAAGTTTATTTTGTACAACGCGGTTTCCCGGACTTGCATCCAGGATTCATCAACGACTTTCTTTGGTTTCGTAGTTGACGGCGGTGCTGCTCTTCCTACTGTCGCTCTGCTGTTTACTGACCCGGGCGCTAATTAATGCACAGTAACCATTAAATTTCAAGTCGCAAACGTTCCTGGTTCTTAATGTGGCGACGAAGTTTCTGCCCGGGGAAACCCCAGCGAGTGAGGTTAATTACAGCGTCCCCGAACACGCAGCCTGGAATAACGACCCCATCTTTGCGAGGCTTCCTTTGCCAGAGTCGAGTTTCGTAATTCGATAGATAGATTTATATCCGCTCCTGTTACGTAGCGGACCAGCTAATTTATGGTCATCCGGGAAGTATTCGCCGCGTCCACTCGCAAGGAATGATGTGCTCTACCACACGGCGACGGACGCTGTACTTCAACAGCTTGACGGCTCACCCGGAGACTCATTACATCACGACTTGGTACGATTCAAATTTGAAGATAATCTGAGCATGTTTTACATTCAACCAGAGGGATGTGGAGGGAAGTTTCATTATCTAAATCGTAAGAAGGTATGTAGTAAAATATTCGATAAAGATCCGATGCAAGATTAAAATTATATACAGTCGTATCCGGTTATAACGAGAACCCGGCTATAACAAACACATTTTACCTACTCAATTGAAATCATTGCTTTTGTGAACTAATTGACCTGGATATAACGAGTAAATCTCTAGATCTTCGGAAAATTTCAATGCAACTTTTCGACCAGACGGATGTATCACGAGCCCTGAAACTTCCTACCAACCTTAACTGATGTATTGCAGACAATTCCAGACTTAACATTTTGTGGTCTGGAGGGTAGAAAACGAAAAGTATATGATCGCGAAAGACTTTTTAAGATGGTTAATTTTTCGCCACTCACCCGCCCTTTATAAGACTGAGAATGTAAATATTTCTTCCGTTAATATTGCATAGTCATGAAAGCACAAGCGTCGGTCGGTGAAAAAGTTGAAATCATAATAGAACTCGATCGTTATTGACGAGTGATAAGAAATTGGATCGTCATCTTAAACAACCTCGACCACATCCAATGCTTCGAAAAGGTGCAAAAACAACTACAAGTTGACAATCGAGCAATTTTGACAGTGAAGACTGAAATGAATATTTTAGTGCAATATTATTGTTATTAATTGAGCTCTTATACTGTTGGAGGATCGATACGCTGACCACGTGTCACTCCAAATTCGGAATGTGTCATGGAAGATGACAGTCCGCAGTCGACTCGGTAGGCCCAGGCCATCAATGGGCTGTAGAGTCATGGAGAAAAAAAATGAGCTCTTATAATAAAAAAGAAAAATAACATTTACATCAACATTACAATCTTAATATTTTCAACATTTAAGCCGGCAATGATTTCTTAATTAACACTACATATATATTAACATAAAAAATTATACAAATATATTTCTTAAAACTAACAATTCTCTATTTATAAACTGAGGGTTGTATGTTATGAGCCTTCTCATAGATCAGAATATTTTATACAAAATCTACTCGGACCTGGCAGTATAGGAAATTAGCAAAAAGTTACAGGGGTAATTACTGTGTCGTCATAATGGACCTTCCAGCGTCTTCCTTCTATTTGGGTCGTACTCGATCCAAATCAGAGCCGTCGCCGCTATTCTTCCTGGTTCAGGAAAAATTTCCGTTTATCCTCGTCTCCTTGGACTACCTGTCCGATAAAGCCGTTCATCTGCTCTTATCCACAATATCCCTTGCCTAAATCATCTGTCCAGCAATCTGTCTCGAAATCTCTCACAAAAACCTCTCTGCAAGCCTTTTTAATACCTATTCCCCACTTCTTTAGTTCATATCAGCAAGGTGGCAGGGATGGATATTAACCAATAACATTTCTGGTCACTCTTCCCTGGGAGTCGCAGTTTGCCCCTCTCCTTCAAGACATTTGGGGAAAAACACCACCCGATGCCGCCGAATCCCACCATCTTTGGGGAACTCCCAAGGCGCGCAGTGATGTCTCGGTTTCATTGCCCCTGGCTCAAATACTGACTCCTTTCTTTTCACTCCGCACCGCCAAAGTCCGAGCAGCTGTGTTTGACCGTTGCAAGGCAATTCAACGCAGTCCCAGCCTAACTTTGTCAGTTTTATCGTGAAACTTCAACCATAACGATTTGTAGAAATTATTTTTCTGTGAAAAATTTATATATTTAATTTACTTATACTATGTAATTGTGATTCTTTAAAGTAATAATAAAAAATCTGTATTTTAATCTCTGAAAATAAAAGCAAAGACCGGTTATAATGCCCAAATTCAACTAGATATAGTATAATTCAAAAGGTATCTCCCGGATTGCGTATATTAAAAAGAAATTACTCATATTGCCGCATGGGATTATTTACTTTACTTAACGACTGTAAATATTTGTATTTGAGATTTTTTTTATATTTATAACAGTGGTGCGTTTATATGACTCCAGCACAATCTAACTTTTGACGGCGCTCATTCCTTTTTTTTCTAATCTTATTACTTATCTTCTCAGTTCGCTGCAGAACATATTAATGTTTTAATCTTCAATTTTTACATACGTCCAAGTGTCAATTCTACGTGACTACTTTTCTTACAAGGCCAAGTAATTTATGAAGTTTAGTGAGTAAATAAATTCATAAATAATTATGGTCTGCGTTTGAGAGATCTTGAGAAATGAAATATTAACTGCAACAAGATTTAATTTTGGAAAGTATTTTCAGGGTAATGAGGAAACAGACATTGTTCCTAAGCCGAGGAGGGAATTACGGACCATAACCTCGTGTACTTGATTGCTAAAATGAATGCATTTCCCCTGGGATCATCCACTTCCTCTCACTTCAATACTCTTTACTGGAGCAGCCCGACAGCTTTATTTTTCTCTGAAAGTTAAAAATGAATTTTTCCGCACTCAGAACTCGAGCGTACGCATAAATATACTACTAGGGATTAGAAACTTCAGCATCTAATATTAGTGTATATTATCAAACAGGAATAACTAAAAATGTTTTTACAGGTCTAATCGAAGTGTGGAGAACTCTTACTAGTTCTCATCATCTAATTGAAAATGCAATTATTCACTGAGGAATACATATGGATTCTGGAATTGTCAACCTTTTTTTCAATTCGTTATTACTTTCACAAAAATAATGTTTCTGGTAGGATTCAAGTCACATTGAAGTTGATTGTGTTATACGCTTTCGGTGATTCTATGAGCTGGCTTTCTCCATTCCGCCCATTCTTGTACCACATCCGTCAACTGCCTCATCCTCAACCGCGTGTCAGTTTTAATGGTATCAAGCCAAAGTGATCTCTGATGGCCTGGACATCTCTCCAAGCATCTGGTCTTTCCATAAACTTAAAAATAAAATCGACTGTAGCGGCCCTGCGAGTTGTATTTTTATGGCGCCGCGTGTGAGAAACACTCTACTTCTGTATAATTATTAAGTACTCAGAATCTATTGTTACTTAAATAAAACTTTCATTAAAGTTACAAGTTATTTCATGCTAAACATACGAAATAGACTGATCAACTTGTAAGGTTTACTACTTTAATTATCAATATCTATCGTTAAAAGTGAAAGGAACATAAAAAATTAAATTTTTGAACAATATAATAGTTTATTTACTATGAAAGAAAATTATACTTACAGTAAATTGATAAATCTCTCCGGCTTTCCCCCTTTTTTCACAAAATTTAAAATGTATAAATTTGAAGAAGCCCGAATATAAATTTACAAGTAATTATGAGACCTCTCTCTCTCTCTCTCTCTCTCTCTCTCTCTCTCTCTCTCTCTCTCTCTCTCTCTCTCTGTCTCTCTCCCCCCGGAACTGATAGATTTTATACCTATTAAATGGTCTGCAACATGTTTTTTTAATAATGTAAAACGTTCAATGCATTGCAACTTTGTGTTTGAAAAAATCTAATTGTTAGTTGGAAGAGTTTAAATTAAAAATGTTTTTTAATATAATGCCCGAATGTAATTTTATGTTTTTAGTATACCTGATGAAGTCTCAAAAGGGAGACGGAACGTCGAATATTGTAACTTTGAAAATAAAACCACTGACTACAAAGGCTGTTAGAATTAATTTAATTATGAATTGGTAAGTAATGGTACTTTTGGTACGTCTCGGAGAATATCTGAAACATTTTGTGAAAAGAATGATTCCAGATGCGAACCCCCCCCCCCCTTGTCTCAGTAATAACACACACAAATTTTATCCCTGCCCCGGCAAGTTAGACGCATCTGTTGAGTGTGTTTAGTGTTGAATATTCAGCACAACATTTGAGTTTTATGACTTGCGCGTCGCACGTCTGTGTATTGAAACAAGCGAGACAGGGCTGGGTTTTGTTCCCGGGGAACGATAAATAACGCAATGCTAATAGAAAATTCTGTCACATTCTGATACGTCGAGCATTTATAATTCTTGAAAACGTCCCTAAATCGTCGACTTATAATTTCTTAAAAATATTCAATATGTTTCTATGTTTTCACTACTGAATGGAAAATCTATAAATACAGAAGAGTTGCTTCCAATTCGAGCTCAACAAAAGGCCAGGAAATTGAATATAGAAGGTAGGAATGAAAAAATCTCGACGGGGAGGTCTCGGGTTCGACACCCGGTCCGATTAAGATTTTTCCATTCTGAAGTTCTAAAAGAAAAAAATCTACTGAATAGATTATTATGGGTGAACCTGAACTCTCGTTTTGACGACACGGAGTCGCATTCTGTAAATTCATCTTACCCAAGCCCGTAAACCTGATCCTGCCAGCATCCTGAGCTGAATATATTTTCAACATCTATTCGTGAAGTGGGTAATTGAATTTTTGGCAGGAGAGAATTACAGGAAAATGTCAACGAAAGTCTTTATCAAGCCTACGATACTTGAGAGGAGGGGACATAATATTATCTAATAAAAATGATACATTAAAACGTTATACGTATTAGAAAACGGAGCTGATTGAATGTGTGTTAGTGGTTACAAGTTCAATAAATTAATTGTATTGAACAATCTTATCGATCAATAAATAAGTGATTATTTTACTGTAAAGCTATTTATTTATCCACGTCGTTATACACATATAATTATCAACGGTAGGCATTCACTGTGGCAATATATTAAAGAAATTAAAATATAACTTAAGTATAACAGAAATTAACGTCTGTTAAACACAGATCAACTACAGAAGCTAGGATAACTATAGTTTCACTATAAATTTGATTAATCAAAATAAAGTAATTACTGTGTTTACATGTATGCTTTCTTTTTTGTACTACTAAATACGAAACAACCTGTATAATAAAGTAATTTATTGAGACTGCAGTATTGGTTTTGGGATACGATATGTTTATGACCATGACATACGTTAAGCAATTATTTGATTTACGATAGTAGGAAAAGATTAAATTCACTTTTTTTTCTAAGAAATTGAATTTCATCAAACCGGAAACAATTTTTTTTTCTTTCCGTGACACTTAACAAAAATTTCATTAAAAGGACGCGACCAAAATAAATTTCATTTTCATGAGGAATGAAATATGGTAATAGAAAATTCCCCGACAGCCTTTTATTCCAACGACGATAGGCTTAGAATTGCTTCAATTTACATCGCAATAAAAGTTCTTTATTCTGAAGATGGTTGACGTCGAGAAATTTGGGTTCAGGCCAAGTATCGTTGTTTTCGCGATATTTGGCACGTACTGCGAAAAATCACGAACTTGGCAGCAGCTTGGGGGACAATGCGTCACGCTCAGGTTTACGTAAAATATTGTTTTCATAATTTTTGCTCAGTAATTTACGGCAAGAAGAGCAGCATTGTCATTTGTGATTAATGTAAAATTACGCCCGGACGGACAATGTTTCCAAGTCTGAAATTGAAGACCGGTGTATAGTCGAGGGCGATCATATTACTGGCAGGATTCCTGTGTAACTCACGTGAAAAGGAAACATTTCAGATAAAAATCTCAGGTAGCTTAATAATTTTCACTCTGTCCCTTGGCTTACGAAGCTCCGAAATTCAAGTAAAATATGAGGACACTCAAGGAGACTTATTATTTAAAACGGGCTATAATATTTTCTTATGACTTTCGAAAAACTTATGTCTATTAGAGATTCTCAAAGACTGAAACAGGCAAGTAACAACGGTTTGTATATGTAATTTTGGCGTAGAAAATAGACATTGTTTTTCGTACTCTGTGCTATAATATTGCATGATTGTTGGCTTGCTATTACAGCTTTTGGACAATGCTCCATCCCTTTAATAGAAATTCCTTAAAACCTGTTTACATACAAACTTTACGTTTATTGAACCTGGTACCTTGAGATCAACCTTCTTTACATATTTTCCTTTTTATAAACTACTATCTGGTGGCCCGGAAGTGGACGGGTGCGTATGTATATATGCCCATAAAATTAATTTATTTATGAATCTTTGATGAGCACACACCGACCTATTGGCTACAAATTGACCGGGTTGATGGCAACGCTAATTTATCCGAATCAATCATTCTCCTGGTAAATTAAACAACCACCGCACCTTAAAAAATACGGATGAAATACACTGACAGTTTGAATCTACTCGCTGGTCATCTAGTGGAAAATAATTCAAGTAATTCTAAAACTACGCGGCATTTTGCGCCCCATCGGTTGAATGTCTTTCTGGACTGAATCTATGAGGGCCTGTTTTTCCCTGAAAGGAGGAAGGAAGAGACCTGAATCTTGGAACGATCGGCAGAAATCTTCTCTGGGGTGAGCTCTGCAATTCACCAAAATTAATTCTCTATCGGATACGAAGATAAATTAATTTTTATTTATACGGCGGCAATGAAACCCCAATTGAATCACCGAAAACATTACATAACTATCTCAAGTTTGGAGTAGGTATACAATTAGTTTAAAAAATGTGTATGAAAATTAAAGTAAATCAGTTAAGTAGAAATGTATATTTATAACTACATAGGTGAGAAGGAGAGTGAGGAACAATGGAAAAATGATGTTCAGTTAACGAGGCAGCCAAAGTTCACAATTTAAAACGGCAAAATTTGTAACAAATTTAAAATAATTTAACTTGCATATAACTGGGAAATGTCAACGTAAAATATTCATACCTTCAAACAACAAATATTCATTTAATCTGTAGCACAGTGGACTTTTCTGATGTAATACTGAGAGCTGTACCGTGGAATTGAGATTAATTCGTTGTATAACATGTCTTTTTTTTCTTGAGATAAATGATCCAGGCGATAAAACCTTGGTGAAACTGCTGCAGGTGAGACGGTAGGACGACAATTTCTGAGGTTTACCAAAACACACACACTGTGGCGTCTAATAGACTGAAACAACGCAGACCGTCGTTAAAAGAAAGCAATAAACGTCTAGAGTACGATACTCGGGTCGTTCGTTTCCCTCTGGTTGGCCATTAGCTGCGCTCCAATGGATCACGAAATGGTGGAAAGTGGGAAAACTATCCGTTTGTGAGTTCGCATTTCCACTATCACAATATTTAAGGTCAAATAAACACGGTCGTTTTATTTACAATTTTCAGCCCCTTTTTTCTCACTGTGGAATTAGTTTCCCAAATAGGGGAAATACTCTGATAGATATGGAGCGATGAAACGACAATTTCGAAACTAGTATTTTAATAAATTTCTGTACAACTTGTAATATAAGCTTGGTTATATATTATTTATAACTGTCATCTGAGATGGGTTATAATATATACAGTTGAAGAATTGCAGTTACAAGGTATAAGCACTAACAGTTTTGTAACATTTATATTTGATTAGTATAATAATTTTGAATCCAAATCTACATAATTTCATTCCATATTATTTAATATCTCTTACATTGTATTACATACTTAATTGATGACATTGATTTTTAATAAGGATTTATTTAATAATAATGACAGGTAATTATAATGAACATCGCGTGCATAATTTGAAATAATATAACTATTGTTATCCGAAAATGCAGATTTCTATTGTTCGCTGAAGGGTAATTCTTTGGCTGTGTGAGAGATTTCATATCTGCATGATTGATAAATTTAATGGATTAATTATGAAAAGGTTGCCTATGTAGCTATAAATTAGGGATTATACCTATCAAACAACGACCGATATGGTGTTATTCAGAATATTTTAATAATTTTTTGTATCTTAACTAAGAAACGATACGCTATATATAAATTTATTGAAATACCTCAATACCTCTAATTTCAGTTATGAGAAAGAAGCAAATGAAATTTATCACGAAAGATGTAAGTTGTCTTTTAATAATACCAATTGTCCCATAAAATGCATTAATTCAAGTGAAAGGAAGTGGAACGCTTACAATTGAAGCTCATTGATAGCATTAATTTAAAAAAAATTACATATCTTTCCCCTGGATCTGTCACTGGCATAAGTCTGTCTTTATATATGTATATATATATATATATATATATAAATCCCGGTGTGCGTGTGTTCGTAATTCTTCTCCTCTTAAATAGCTTGACCGATTTTGATGATTTTTTTGTATTTATGGGGTCACCTGGATGGTTCTTAACTATAGTTGGACACGATAGTGTCACTGTTGATGAAATCCATAATTATTCTTTTACTTTATATATTTTTGGATTTCTCACATATAATCCCAAATTTTTAGTCAGATCGTTTGAATAATCTGTACTATTTGACTTACGCATCAACACACGCGCAGGTTCATTGCGTCGTAGCTTGATATTGTTTTGAGATTTCGGACTGCTGAGTTCTGATGTATTACGTGTATTGTAATTACGTGCATACTCAGTGTATTATTTTTCGATTAATTCGACATTGAACAAAGTGCGTTTGAAATAATAATTTTTTGTGTTGTTTGAATTACTATTTATTGTCACGTTTATTCGGCAACATTCCAACTTATCACCTAAATGAAAAAAAAATCAGCGTTTATTTGCTCTGTTTCCATGATAAGGGACGTAAAGAGATACATTTTCAAAAACTGTAACGATCTATCTGATGGTTTAATCACTTGTTGACAACGAGTTGATGATTGAATTAAATGCTACAGCGTGCTAATATAAATGAGTTACCGACTACCCGGCCAGTTTTCTCTATCAATAATCATGTCTCTCTATATAAATACATAGAATAAAAGGTTTGGTGGCATTCTGCGAATAACAGAACAAAATATTGACCTCCACACTTGCCTTATTTAACGCGTACAAGAAAAATGTTGTATTTATGACGTCAGCATTTGATGGCAATTTTCACCTATGCATCTTACTATTATGAGTACGGAAATTATCTTCCACACACGTGAACAAACTCTCAATGTATTGCATTAGCAGAGTCTTAACAGCTTTGCAAGACTGAATAATGGTACAAAACCAACAAAAAAATACATAATATTTGACTAGTTTAATCTTCAAGTATGCAATCGGTCTCACAATTTATTGAAATAAGTTAACAGCCTTAACAGAAATACACTATCAAACGTTTCGTTTACCTATCAATCACGAAAGTTATTTTTACTAACCAAAATTCAACGTCTCTCACAGATCACACCTCCTCAACCAAAGAAATTCTCTTTTCCAAAGTACTTCGCATCACCCAGTAACATATATCAGATTATAAGTTTTTTTGATTCATTCGAAAACAACGAAAAAAATACAACAAAAAATGCTCCCTTTATTTTAATAAGAATTGCATAAAAGTCATCCGCCGCTGATCTCCTGTGGTGTAGTGGCTAGCGTCGCTGCCTCACTGCACAGAAGTCCCGGGTTCGATCTCTGGTAGAAGGTAGACTCACCATCCCATTTTTAACAGAGGGCATCCGGCGGAGTGCAGAAAAACCAGCAATGGTAGTAATGGAGGAACTTCCCTCACTTCGACCCGCCATCAGGAAGAACACTAGATTTAGAAATTTGCATCAACGAATACAGATCCCTACTACATAAACCGTTGAAACTTTTAATTGTAAATTGGGTAGAAAGTATTTAAAATCCTGTTTAAGTTATGGCAATTATTTTAATTTATTTCTTAATGTATATTAGAACGTAGTTTTAGGTTCAATATATATCCCAATTCTTTTCATTTTTTGAAGAAATTAATGTCTTATACATATAAAACTTTGTAGACCTTTCTCACATTGTTCAAATGCACATTTTTATTAGGCATATATAAATGTATTGTATATATACATATATTATAAATACAAATTTAATATAACTTAATGACACTTCACAACAGCCCACTGTCATATTTGATTTGGACTTATTACTCTGACCGCATTATTTCCCTGTGTTAAATTTACTTTCTGTGAACTAGTTAATTTAAACTGGACCACAGATATTTTGTATTCCGCAGTGCAATTTGTAGTAAATTTAGTTATAACAAGTATGTTACAATTTATACGAGTGGTTTTATATACAATTATAATTTGGAGAGCCATCATTATAACCAAAATTCCATTTATTGTGTAGCCACTTCAACAAAATCAATAAGAGATTTCGATCCTAATCGTTTATCTGTAACGAATAATACAGCAATTGTTAATACCCAGCGCAATACCCAGAATTCCAAATTAGAACATACGGTATTCAATAATTAAACAGACGTACAAAAAATCTTTATATTTTTTTAAACTACACTTTTATTACTTCTCAACCTATTCTCCATGAACAATAATACACTTAATTTCCTGAGGTTTCTATAATATGTCGACGGTGTTCGATGACGACGAAACTGCGTGTTTAGTAAACGTCATCCAGGTTGGAAACCCGAGAACAATTCCAGAAACTTGTCCCGTCGATGTACTCGATTGTTATGCCCGATGCAAAGGAAACTTTGTCTTGTTGTTTGAGCCAGGTTCAAACAGATTATTTGCGTTGAAAATCGGGAGAAGCCAAATCTGAACTTTAGGGAGGATGAGATAGTACCTGCCAGTCCATTTTTCTATAGATTCTAGGACCACTTTTGTTTAGCTGCTCTTGAGCTTGTTACTGGTACACTTCTAGCTGTGCCAACTCTGACTGCAACTTCTTTTACTATAACCTCAATACGTCGATATTAACAAATATTTCCGTCAGTACAGGTTTCAAGCGAAGGAGTTGACACTTGAACCTACCGGCCAGGACGTTGCGCGTTCCGCCGTTTTCGAGTTGTTCTATCCAATTATAGAAATTTTTCCGCGGCCCATACAACTTCCGCCATACTGTAAAATCATTTTAGAAAAGACTTAAACTGGTTTTTAACATCAGGAAGCCAATCCCGGACCACTGAGTGTTGTCCAAAAAATGTGCGAACTTCAATCGCACACGCCATCCTTAAAAACAATTTTTTAGTTGTAGTCAAATCGTTTTTTATACGTCAGGTGTTCCTAGCTCATACAAGTGATGCCTACCTTTAAAAAGTGCCAAATACCTCGTACAAAACTTTTTTTCTACATAAATTTATTTCTTTATATCCGTCGTATCTCTCTTTCTCTCCATGGCTCTACAGTCCATTAAGGGCTTGGGCCTACCGAGTCGACTGCGGACTGTCATCTTGCATGACACATTCCGAGTTGGTCAGCGTATCGATCCTCCAACAGATATCCGTCGTATATAACAAAAATGAGAGACATACATCTACTAATGCATATTATAAATTATAATTTTTATATCATACGATGGATAAATTTCCATTTATGGAAGGTTTTTAAGATTTCTAAATTCTATGTCCGCTGATCTGTGTGAGAATTCGAATTTCTTGGCTTTTCAGAATAAATTATTTTACTTATCTATGGATTCTAATACATCGTTTTGTAGTCAATAATGACTATTATAAAACCCGTGGAATGCTTATTCACAACAAACAAAGTTTAGGTACCTGAAGATTGAATAAAAAGCAATTGTCGTCCCAGTTCATAGCTAAATATATAATTGCAGACCCATAAACGTTACATTAAGTGGTCTGTAAAATCATGGAACATCTTGTCGCGAACTGGAAAGTGCAGTTACACCATTGCAATAGACTTTTTCCAAGACTATCGAAATAGTTCCCAACGATCTACTAATTTTGACACTAGACAAAACTGGTATCGATAATCTGGTTGTCCGTTGGACTCGGGAATTCCTATCTGATTAACAGCAAGAGTAGTAGAGACAATCCTGAAAATTGCTCACGTGGCTTCAGGCGTTCCCCAGGGATCGATGATAAGACCCTTATAGTTATAATTTACATAAACGGCTTGCCTCTGAATAATTCTTCTACTGTATACTATTTACAGACGATTGCGTGCTTACAGAAGTATAATAAGCTAAGCAGAATAATTGCAGATTCAGAGAAAAAATGAAAATAAATATATGCAAAAACAAAGATGTTACCTTCTGTAGAAGACAGGTGGCCGTTAAACTTACCTATAACATAAACGGGGAAATGATAAGGCATCAGCTGCAAACATTTAGTGATATATTTAAATGAAATCTTCTAGTGGGACACTCGTGTAAAGAACGGGAGGATGTTGAGAAATTCATGTTACAACACTTGAGGGGTGAAAGTGCACATCAAAACATACACTTTTTACCATTACACAGTAGGTCGGAAACTAAACACCTACCCCGCTGCGACGATTGAGAAGCTCAGGGTGGGCAACCCGTTGTAAACAGCTTTTACTACCTTTAAGCACTTCCCTGACTCGGGCGAGTTATCTCGTCCTGAGCGGTCGACCAAAAACTGACGCGGCCGAATTAACTCGTCCTTATTTCTTCTTCCTTGATCTGGACAAAATATCTCATCCCCTTCATATAAGTTCGTAGTTTTGTCGCGAGAGAGCGTAATTGTCTTCACAACGCATGATTTACTCCAAACTTCTTTGTTTTTTCAATGTCTGAATGCGGAAAAAAACACGAAATTTTTGTAATTTTTATGCTTCGAAACCTATGTTATTTTCGAGGTATTATTTGCGATGAACAAAGACAAATATTTGAAGTATTTTATAAATATCTACGATAACTTTTTACAATGTTTATATTAATGTTTGGTGCTAAGGAACGGAGCTGGTAGGCGAGCTACGCGCATCTTGCTATTCTGAGGGTCGCGCGTTCGAATATTACTATCGGAAAGGATTTTGTAATGTCTGTATTCAGTGAAGAAATTGATGAAATGTTTATTCCTTACTCTTCGGTGTAGCCGACCGGACCTCGTCAATGAATTACGTTCCAGCCTGCTATTCCGAAGGTCGCGTGTTCGAAACCCATTACACACAAAAGTAGACTTTTAGCTTATATGTTACTGTGTTTCAAATTTAGAGTTAATATTATAATTATTATTCTAACATTATCACGTGTTTTTAGTGTGACGAATTTTTGTGACTATATTTATTGTGAAACATTTAACTTAATTTTTATGCTAAATTACGCGAAAATTTTTAAACATAGGTGCAATAAGAAAATATTTTAAAGTAAATAACTTTGAATAACACTTAAATGAATATATATTTTTTGTGTCTACTTGTAGGTAATAAAATAATGACATGTTTTGTCATATTTGTTGTTGAAAAATATCCGTCAGTGAAGAACAAATATTGTGAGGGGTATGGGTTCGTTTCGAACCTATTGTGTACTGGTAAAAAACGTTTGTTTTGATTTGTACTTCCACCCCTGAAGCGTTGTAACATGAATTTATTTACTCCCTGTATTTCATTAAGATGTACCAATTTGATTTTAATTACAGCTGCCACCAATTGTAAACTACTTCTTCTTTTGAGGCGCTACGACAACTTCTGTGATGTCTTGGCCTGTTCCACAACGCGTCTCCACTTATTTCTTTTCTGGACCTTGAACGTCCACTTTCGAATTCCGAGACTCCTAATATCAATAAGAACTTCGTCTCTCCATCTGATCTTCGGTCTGCCTCGTATCTTAGTTGAAGTTATAAACCTAAGAAAACTGGAATACTGACACTCACTTCCCAGCATATTCAATCACTCATGTTATTTGTTATTAATAACAGTAACCTCTTCACACTAAACTCAGATATACATGACTTTGATACCAGAAGTAAAAACAATTTACACAAGGAAGGGAAGTCTCTAACCATACTACAAAAGGGTGTACATTACAATGCTATTAGCATATTTAATAAACTTCCCACCTCCATTAAACAATTAAAAATAAATCCAAACAAGTTCAAATATGAACTAACTAAGTTCTTACTAAGCCACTCCTACTCTGTTGAAGAATTTATGAAGCTGAATGTATCATAGGGTAGATATTTATAATTATGTAAGAACATTATTAGAACACTAATTTTTTAGTATAGGATGTAAAAATATTTATCAATTTTATATATAAGGTACAAATTGTATGTCTTCTGTATAGAACTTAAGAAAATCTTATTATAAGTTAAAAGTAATCAATAGTTACAGTATATTCTAATATTAATAAAGCAACCTATGTAAAATTTCTGACTCGTTCCACATCCTTGAAGCTTGTGCTTCTCTATAGGATTTATGGAATATGATTTTATACTTATACTTACTTATACTTTTTTGCATTTCTTTTATCGCTCATTCTGTCCAAAGCAACTTAATCTGAGGGATTTCACATGATTCACTATATTTCTGTATTGAACTATTTTATCTAATTCATCATTTGTTTCCGCGTGAGAGTTTACCTCGACCATATATCGTTCGCAAGACCTTCATTTCAAATATTTGCAGTCTTTTGATACTATTGGTCTTATTCCGACGTATACAACTTTAATTTTGCCTTTTTGTATAGTAACTTGGTTTTAAGTAGGTCTCTGGAAGCAAAATAACATCTATTTCCTGGAACTATTTTCTCTTTAAACTCTTCTCCTACGTAGTTATTCTTATTAAAAATTGTTCCTAGGTTACTACTTGGTTTGTGATGTCATCAATCGTAACATCTGCTGCCAGACCAACCCTCGATCTGCATCGCATGTATTTTGTCTTATCTTGGTTGATTACCAGCCCTTACGAGAAAGACATTTCTTTTAGTTCCTTATATGTTTGTTCTAACGTACTTTTTGTTCTTGATCTCAACTAGAATATCATCTGCATACACTAAGTATTGTTTTAGTTTTGTATTAATATTTCCTTGAATATTCACGCATGACATAATGTCCATGACGACACAGAATAGTGTGTGGCTGAGTTAATAAAAATTGGCTCACATAACTGATTGGTAACATTTATTCGTACTGACGTATTTTCCAATGTTACTCCTATTAATTTTATTAACTTTGTTGCGACTGCATAGCGTCTTAAACACTGGGGAATTCGGATTCCATCCTGCGAAACAAAGGCCTTCGTGTAATCGATAAACGAGTTCAATGCCATGCTCATGGAATTTTTCATAGATCTGTCTGATCATAATGATATCATCGAGAGATTTTTATCAATTATATCAATGAATCTCTTTATTATATATAACATATTTGCCATAATATTAAAGTTATGGGTCTATAGTTATTACAATCGTACTTGTCTCTATTTTTTAAATATGGGACGTATAATTCTTTATTTCCATTGGTTTGGTATTTGATGATTTTTCCAGATGTTGATATCAGTCTGTGGATTTCCTTTCTGAGTGTTCTGCCTTTGAACATTTCAGCTGGTTTATTAATCGATACCTGCTGCTTTGTTACTTTTCAAGTTATTAATTTTAAACTTAGCTGCATTAAATAAATGTCTATGTATTTATCTATCTAACATTATTATTCTTGTTTCATCGTTGAAGTAATAAACTCTTCTTGGTAGAGCTAGTAATCTCCGATTTATTAATCGTTTTTAACTATTTTTAAAAAATTAATTGAAGCAGGATTGAAATATATTTGTCAATTTTTGTTGTGCAGGCGCGGAGGGGCAGGCGGCGGACTCGCGAGGCCCGCGTTTCAGCGTGGAGCCTCCGTCGCGGCTTCTGTTCGCAAATTCGTCGGGCGCGCGTCTGGACTGCGCCGCCCACGGAGCGCCGCCCCCGCGCGTGCAGTGGTTGCTGGCCTCCGACGGGTCGCCGGTGTCCCCGGTGCCCGGCGCCCGCAGCGTGCTGGCCAACGGCAGCCTGCTCTTCCCGCCCTTCCGCGGCGAGCATTTCCGACCGGACGTGCACAGCACTTCCTACCGGTGCTCAGCCTCAAACTCCGCAGGCCGCATCGTCTCCCCCGACGTCCTCGTCAGGGCAGGTACGTCAAGCTTCCTCATCACTCACAGGACTTTACGCTCACCATTTAATTTTTCTCAGTGTAAATAAATATACTGTCATACGATTCCACGCAACTTCTTCGGCTTCTTTTGGGAAGTTACACCGGTCGCCAAAGAAGTACAGTGTGATCAACCTTTACCAGATTTTATTTTAGTGGTATAGCACTTTTGGTTCCCGACGCCCTTAATATATTACAATTTTTCCGCCACACCCCAAGTCGAAATATTGCTATATTTAACGCATTTCAAGTCCGCTGGAAACGTAGTTAGGCTAGTTTAAAACTGTGTTAATACACGAAGCACAGATTTCAAACTCACGAACAATTTATTGAAGACGCATAATTAAAACAATTTTGGAGCGTATAGATACAATAAAAACTAAAAGTATGAAAATTATTAATCAAAATACAAGAGTAGCGACAATGAATTTCCAAACTTCTTTAAACATTATCAAGTTATATCACAATTCTATATTGGCACTAGTTACGAAGCGATCACACGGGCGCATAGATTGAGATTGGTTAAACCAACAACTGTGGCGGCTGGTGCATATGTGATCGTGTGCTACAGCACATGAATTAATTTGTAATTTTAAGAAGCTCTAAAATAATGGTATTTTAGTACAGTGAATTTCTTCTTCGATTTCGAAGATTTTAAAGTGTCCGCCTTCCAGCGCGCCCCTTCTGGTGTATATCTTGGCTACATCCTTCATAGCACGAGAATCTTGTGTGTAATGAGTAATGCCCATGCGCAGTACTACCGTTTCTACCCCCTGCTCGCCTAAGATCTAGAAAACGCACAGCGCCCTCAGAGCGAGCGTGCTGACACAGTTGCTGTAGGCAGACTCATCAGGATCCAATATTACATGTTTTAGACAAATTACTAAAAAGACTACTGTTTATGCACTTGTTGTGGTTCATTTGGTTTGATCAAAGTTTATTAAAAATAAAAAAGGTTTAACAGGTGGCATTTCGAAGACTTTCATAATACTGAGAAAATTACCGTACGATCCGCACACAATATCCCCATAATATGTGACTTTTCCCTAAAATTAACAGTCTTTATTTAAAATACGTAATAAGTAAAAATACTGTCTTAGGATTTTGCATCAATATGGTTATACATTTTCACAATTTTAAAATTTCGTGTCTGTTACACGTGATGGAGGCGAAATTACAAATGTAGCATTTTACGGGTCGTGTAGTATTAACAACATTGTACATGTTGTAGTATTATTAATGTATTTATCCCCCTAAAATTTGCCTTGGTGTGATGTAGCACATAACTTTAAATACTCACGAGCCGCTATTGTCCAACAAATTCAGAGGAAAACTTTGTTATGAATATCAGATGCCTTCAGTGCAACCGCTTCCGAAGCACTAACAGTTCTCCCAACTGTTGTCCCATTGGACCTAGAGATCAGGAAAAGGAGCGCCCAGTATTGGCTCAAGAAAGGGAACCAGTGAAAGGTCATAGATATTTTAGGCAAGGAAGCAAACACCGAAATAGGAATTAAAGAATAAATATTAAACATTTGGCAAGAAAGATGGAATTCATCAACACAAAAGGAAGAATACAGCTTAGGACCTCAACCCAATCAAGAATCTCATATATTTCCTTACCGGTCATGGCCCATACGGACAATACCTGCAAAAAATAAATAGCAGACCACACAATCGATGTACCTGTGGAGAGATAAGAACACCGGAACACGCCGTACTGGAATGCAACAATTATGATTTTTTTTTGGGGGGGGGGGTTAACAGGCTACATAGGGTGATCCTGAAACAGGCAACTTCCCTTTAATAGCATAGGAAGGGAATTTAAAAGGGGAGATGCGGAGGTAGGCAACACTATAAGAGAAACCTTAAGAAAAGAATGACTATGGGAAATAATAAGAAACCCACAACTTATCACGGCTTAAGAATATTCGACAAATCAGATATCCGCTATAGAACAGGACTCTAAAAACATTGACTCTTAAATACAATACTCTAAAGCAATCAATATGAATAATAATAAACAGTTACGCATAAATTACTATAATATTAGACTCAATGTACTCATCATTGGACCGGATTAACATGAAATGGAATATAAGTTATAGCAATAGTAAGATTAATCAAATAATTACCTTAAACAAATTACATAACTCTGCTAATACAAATTATGCAAGACCCATATTATCTGAAACAGAATTAACATTTGCTTACAGGGGCAATAATAATAGTCATAATAAATAATTAGAGCATAAAACCCATAATAATTTTGAACCTACAACTACTCGACGAACGCTTCAAGGAGATTCGGAAACATGTGTCGTAACCAAAAAACAGGAGTTGTTCGACAAACAAAATGTATAAAAGTGGAAAAGCAGGAAGGATAGAAAGCAGTTAGGACGTAAATATGACAGTAATATTCTTAACCTACACACCTGTGTATTAACTGGTAAACCACCCAACCGTCCGATTCTTACCTGATCAAACTCAGGCGTACGTACCCCCACACTACCGAACTTTCTTGCCTCTTTACAACCCTTCAAGTTAACCTTCTCATATTATTTCCTTTCCGAACCAGCATCGGTGTCAAGGGTCAAAGTCAGATTCTACAACATCGAGAAGCTGTACAAGATGCCTTCTTTTCTAGTTAACGGCTCCCTGAGGATCTACAATCTCAGGCAATATATTGCAGTAAACACCTTGCACTCACACCTCAATTTTGATATAAATCAGACATCTACCACAAAGGGTATTAAAAATATAGTGGAAATTTAATGGAATTCATAATGTTTTGGACGGAATTGAACTTCGATGAGTAATCAGTGTTTCGTATTAGTTTTGCGATATTGGCACAGACAAAGAAGCCTTTGTAGCTTGGCTACGACAGGGCGTTGGCTCGTGCGAAGCCACGAGGAGCTCGGAAACTTCCAGAATACACAAGTATAATGAGGAATTGAAAGGTGGTAGTGTAATAACTTGTGCCTCATTGCTGACAATTTCTTTGAGGACGAGAGAACAGAGAAGTTTGCTGAGGGAGGGTAAAGTGTGAACAAGTGAAATCTTGTTTGAACGATGAATAAAAGCAAACAGCACAGGTTTTCTTGTAAATAGAAAAAGTGAAGTTCCGCCTCTGCAATTGGAACAGGAGTCCAACGGAGGATGTTTACCAGAATTGGTATTGTATTAAAATTTACTTTAATGTGCACCTAAAGTTAGAACATTCATTGGCCCTCTTTATCATATTACAATTCTGTATTTGCATTTGTTTTAAAGTTGAATTCTAAACGAGTGTTAATGTAAAAGACAAGTCTAGCGTCCTAAAGCTGTCGATAAAATAAATTGACCTTGTGTTATTCCTACCTACGATTTGTTTTCCTGTGTTTTAATGCCGTTGTAACTGTTTTTATAACTGTACGAAAATTTCACCTGTGCACGTGATATGAGTGCGGGAGAAAGGGTGGATATAAGGTGACAGAAAAGAATTCAATCACTTACAGTACATTCAAATAATTTTACTATCCATAAAGCCTCCTTTTAACTGTAAAAGTTGTCAATAAAAAAATTCAATTTTGTCACGACTTAAAAACTGTTAAAGTTTCTTCGATAAAAATTTATAGAAAAAAAATCCAATTTTATTCACCCGAATTTAAAAGGGAACCGTAATTGTGCCCTGATTTTAAGTTGGTCATGCTCAAAAGATTAATTTTTGTACCACAAAAGGGCACACTGGATGAGGTGATTCAAGAAAGAAATGTACAGGGCAGGAAAGCGATAGGCATGCTAAATAGCATTTTATGGGACAAAAGTATTACGAAACATAACAAACAAAGAATATATCAGACAATTGCAAAAAATATAATAACTTAAGGGGCGGAAGTCTGCCCACTAAAAGAACAAATGGCCAAAAAGTTAACAGCGACCGAAATGGATTTCTGGAGGAGGGCTGTAGGCAGATCAAAAATGGACAGGATACCAAACACACAAATTAGAGAAATTATGGATGTGAAACACAACATAATTGATGACATAAGAGACAAACAAAATTATCTGGTTTGGACACGTACAAAGGATGCCAGAAACAAGACTACCGAAACAAATTTTACAATGGAAGCCGGACGGAAGGAGAAAACAAGGCAGACCCAGAAAGAGCTGGATTAATGGCATCAATGAAGAAATCCGAGAAAGAGGAATAGAAGAAAATTTATGGAAAGACAGAGAGGAGTGGCGCCACTCCTCATCGTTTCATAACGTTTTGCGTCTTCCGATTCTCAAACGCCACTCCTCTCTGTCTTTCCATAAATATATATATAATTGAAGTTATTTTGTTTATTTGTAATAAATTGTGCTAAATTTTGATATCAACTTTTAAATATTTTTTAAAACCTGTCATATTGTTCAAATTAGGTTTCCCAATTCTAGAGTAATTAAAAGGTATTCCATTCGTATTTTCCAACGTGGGAAATTATTTAAAGTATAGTGTAGTTAATAAATTCTTCTTCGGTTCTACAGCCCATTGAGGGTCTGGGCCTACCTGGTGGACTGCAGTCTTGTCATCTTGCATGGCACATTCAGAATTTGCAGTGATACGTGGTCAGCGTATCGATTCTCCAGCAGTCTTCGCGACCATAATTAATAAATTATTACTATATATATAATTACGATAACCATAGACGATTCACTTCAGCCTTATAGACTTGAATTAAAACAAATTTATACTGACTAATTTTTCCAGACGATTATATTTCTGTGTATAATTTACCTATTTATACATATATAAAGATAACTGTTAATTATGTTCCCAATGAAGAACATAGATGTACGTGTAAGCGTCTGCTAACTGTTCCCTGAAAGTATTATTCTGAAGTACCGCTTACTAGAAAAATGTCTACTGTTCCCTCCCATACGTATTGCGTCGAAAAGTTGAAGCGATTCCGGAAGCTAAGAGGCTCGTATCTCTGCAACAGAACTGAATGCACAAGTACAGACGTACAGAAGTTGGATGCATCTAAGTTTCATTCTTAAGACAAACATCTCTGGCTAAACCGCAACATTGATTTTCTTTAGCGAACTTGTAACTTCCGGTCGGTTTTTTACGTTACACATTTGAGTCCCTTGAATCGGGAAAACGTTTTCTGTTCCATATAAGCGGATGAGACAACTTCCACAAAACTATCAATTAAGTAATATTTAACTTCATTTAAAACTTTACTGACTACAAATATCGTATCTCCCTCTACTAACCGACTGATATGGAATAAAACCTCTTTTTATAACTGAAAACTGTCAAGTTAGAGTTGCTGATGACGATACATGAATCAAGTTTTATTTCTTGAACAATATTTTTTTACAAATGGAGAACTTTCGACATTTCAGTCATCATCAGTCTACAAACAGCCATTAAATTTCAAGTAATACAGATCAACGTCGTTCCTTTTTCATCATAATTTCAGACAATAAATTAGAAATTAATAAACCTTGTATATATACCTCAACACACCGCCATTTTACAGTAGTTTATAAATGTTTCCTTGTAATCCATAAGGAAGGTATCTGGCTTTTTTAAAAATTGACAAAAACTGTACATATTCTGGAAACTTACAGCAATACTCGCGTCGATAGATAAATAATTAATTTCACATAGATTCTACTAAATATATGCCTTTTTACATAGGGTATAATAACGAGAAAACCAATTATAATTTACGTATATTTACAACATTACGACAACTTTAATATTTTAATATAATTACATGTGAGGAAAATTAAATTCATATATAAATGACCGTGTAACAATTGTTAATATTATTAACGGAATTCCCTTAGTGTCAGCATATAGCATTTCTATATAGGATACTTCATTTCTGAAATTCATTAGTGAATCTCTGTCTACTTTAATATACGTATATATGGCGTCACTTTTTTAATTAAAGTTTGGAATTATTTTTATGGAGCGTCTTAATATAAACCAAATCTAATTCATGATTTGTTCATTTCTCGTGTACCGACAAACCTCTATTAATTTTTTAGACTAATTTTATGCTTGTAAATTATTATATTTTTGTTACTCCGCAACAGTGACGACTGTGACAAGGTTGCCCGCTTTATGTACATCACATTACTTTCGTTTATAAAATAATATGGGAAATATTCGACGAAACCGGGAATCGAATCCAGAAACACTCCATATTACGTACGTACACTAGCATCTGGGCAACCCTGACGACATTTTATATTGAAGCTATTTGCATTTTTAAAAATATTTATTTTCTTTCGTCGATTATGAAATTGTAAATTATTGGCAAGAAGCCGTTAAATAAGTGAAGAACAATTTAGATGATAACGACGTTAATTTCATAAACGGTAGCGAAATCTGACCAATAAAAAGCACGAATCCTATGTTTGGTAAACGAGAGTAATACTATCAACTAATTATTGAGGCTGAACTGTCCCATTGGTAGGTACCATGGCTCTTGCCTGGCCCAGAGGATTAGGAAAGGCCATATTAACACTTCGTTGCTCAATAAGTGGACTTATGTAGATCAAACTCGGATTGATTTTACCTTATAATCTATTCCAATAAGTAAAATTGAAGTGTCTGTCTGTTTCTCTGACTGTCTGTCTATATATTTGTCTCAAATAGGCTCCGAAACTACTCAACAGATTTAATTAAAATTTGATGATTTAAAAACAGGAGATTTAACTTACATATTCGTGCATATTTCATTTCAATATATTGCAGGCGACATTAAATATATATATATATATATATATCCTATACGCGCGTTAGTCTCAAAAGTTCATACGGGTTGCCTACACTCTTGATCTGCTTATGCTCCGAAGCACTTTGTCTGTTGTTGAAGTAGTATTCGCGCCGTTATTAACCTATTGTTGGCAGAGAGCTAACTCCCTGAGAAATAATAAACTTCTTTGGATCGTCGATACGATGTGTACGTAAATTGGTTTTATTTGTCGCGTCAGGTAAATTTTAATATTTAGTAATTTCTCAATATTATTAGCTCCGAAACATATGATAACGGGACCTGTTCAAAACCAACTTCGAGTTATAAGGTTTGCCTTGCAGTGATCATAAATAGATGATACCGTACTTTTTATATATTCAATTAATTAAACTTTATCAAAATTCTGTACCTGTTGTTTCGTTTGTAGGGCACGATTGAAGTTGCGGGGGTTATCTAGTATTTAATATGCACGATGTAGCAGAAGAAAGAGCAGGAAGTTGAAGGGGGGGTGGAATATAAACAATGTTCTCTCTTTGTCGTTTTTGTTAGAGACGCTTTGTTACGGCGTAAGTGCGTCCATGATCATCCTCAATTGTGCCAATGTTTTTTCCAGCAGTAAGCGAACAAACCAAAATTCAGAATAATGATTTTGTTTTCTGACGTGGCCACATTTTCACGAGTGGGCCTTTCAGTAGTCTAAACAGGCACTTCTGGGCTGAGACAAACCCGTATCACATTCACGCACATCTTCCAAGAGACGTTTTTTATTTACGCGTCGTCTGGTATTGTGGGAGATTGCCATTCATGTATATGTCTGATGGCAACGGTGAGACGGGAGGTGCGCTCTTCTATTTCTCCGTTTTCTCTTCTCAAATTACTCAGTAACGAAGCGTCTCTGACAGAAATGCGAAGGGGGGGGATATTTGTATTGAGCCCCTTTTAAATTTGTGAACTTAATTCTGTACACCATAGGAAGAAAAATGATAAAAAGCAATCTATAATTTAACGAAATAGCAAATATCCTGTAAAATTAGACAAGTAAAATTGTAATGTAATCATTAATGGGAGTTAAGATTCAATTCAGTGAATTTGAGATTGTTTGCTATAATTTTTCCATTGTTAGTTTCTATAATTTATATATATTGAATATATTTAAATTAATTAAAGCTGAGTTTCATCTAAAAAGGTCAACTTGATTAGTATTCAAGCGTTAATAGTGTCTCGTCTAATCCTCTGGCCAGTTAGGCGCTCTGCTACGTGTCGCTCGGACAGCCCAGGCTTAACCGCTAGTAGTTAGCACCATATTTAAGGCTTTAAACAATTAGTGTATTTAAAAGTATTATTTGTTTTTAAATTTAGGACGTTTTATAGCAGTAGACTATTCCCGTACGTATATAAATTACTGCAGAATAAATTAATTCCTTCATTACTTGAGATTATCTCTCTGTTGAGAAATTATTGAAACACCAAAATTTATTTAATTTGGCGATTTCCATTCTGATTTTGTAAGGATGAGCAGGAATATGCAACGAGGTATGTTGAGAATGGTGCCATGTTTGAGTCACTGCCTTTCACGAATGCTGTCGTTCGCTCTTGAAGAGAACGGAAGCGATGATGTCATCAAGAGCTTCCCACACGTGCTCGATGAGCAGGGGAAGGGGCTCATGCCTTCTGCTTGAGCAGCTCATCAGCGTCCGAGGACCAGCAGTATCAGCCAGTGCGCGGAAAATATCATTCTCTTTTTGCTTTCTTACAGCCCCCCTCCATTCACTTGAATTTTGGACAAATGTATAACGTATGTAGAGCGAATGAAATAGGAAAATTATTTTAATTCTATTCAGTTGATTTTTTATTTAATCGTTTAAACTGCCCGTCAAACAGACACGTGAAGCTTTCATTTATATGTATTTCCAAATTACAAATTTGCCACAAATGTTAGCTATGTTGACTGATTGATATTATAAAATTTATGGATTTTGCGGTAGTCCGTGAGTGATGTATACTTTAGTCCGTAATGATTAATTAGCTCCACTTTGACTGGCAATATATAATGAATATGGAGATTTAAGAAACAGTTTCGGTTTTAAACTTGCTGGGTGCCCGGCGTTGTTCTGCATTCCTTCGTCAATTTATTTCAAACGCGTTGCGTATCTTAACTTTAAAATGTACGCATATGAATCATGCTTCACTGTGTAAGATAAATGTAAAAGTAATGTATCGGCCAACTCTTCAAAAAAGTATTTATGAATTCACAATTCTTACTTGACATTTCCCCGGTCTTCTTACATCCTCAGATCTAATATTTACAATTGTAGAATTTTTTTCCATTTTAACTATTATACAATATGCAAAATTCAAAAAACACGGATAACCTAAGACACGTAAAAATAATCACTTGAAATTATTTCATTAGTCTTCACAATTGACAACAAGTACATTGAATTTTAATGATTAAAGATGTACTGTTTTTATCACTGGATGATATTTCCTGAAGTTCTTGTAGGTCTTGCTGTGACACTTGGGGTTGGAAACATTAAAAGAAACCTCTACAGTTGCTTGGGTTGTGTTGCAGCAAGGCTTTGAAACAATTGTCACGTTTGGCAAGCTTGGTCGTCTCTGTTTTCATTCTCTGAAAGCCAAATCTCGTGCTAATGTAACCTCTCCAAATTTTCTCACTTCTCCTTCACCAGTGACACTCAATCCCCATCTACATACGAACTCTTCCCTTTTTTACTTCTGCTTCTTTTATCACTTGAACTTCACTTCATCACTCCAGGAGCATTAATCTCATCATCTACGAGTCTATATTCCCAACTACAGGGGTAGGTCCCTTCTAGTAGGTCAGATGATGAATTTCGTCCAATCAATTCTTGCATCCCCAATAACCTAATAAAATTGGCGCCTGAAGAATTCTCTGGACCTTTCCACGACTAAGATCAGGTTAATACCATCTTGTTTCTACTTGGGTGACGTTCTAAATCTTTGTTCCGTACCCCGACCTTGTCCTCTACTACCGGTTCGGTACCTGAATCACCTGAGATACGTTGTACAAACTCCATACTGAAACAATTTAATTTAATCAAATTGATGGAGTGAAATTTCTCCTTACAAGGTAAAGATATTACGTAATCATTGCTTTATTCTCAAAGACCAGTCCTCCATTTTCCACGACATTTCTGTTTCATACTTATTGTAATACATTTTCTCTAAAACGGTAGCATTTCCTTTAATAGCTGCGCTATCGTCAGTTAAATGTTTATGGTTTGTGATTAATTTTTATCACAATTCTCCAGTTTTAACTTTTGTCCTTTCTTAATATACCTTGTATGGATTTTCTGAGTCTGAGTAATTTTACCGTTCGGTCAAGCAGCTTTAGAGTCTTATTATCCACTGTTTACGATGCAATTAAGAGAAGCCAGCACCACGCCAGGCTTCAATGATCTCGAAATTTAATTTTAATTGAAAGTGCTGGCACAGGTAGGACCGAAATTTATTTCCCTTTACACCGTGCGCTCCCAGTGCTAGTAAAAGTGCAACATTGGTCGTTCTAAATATTGGCCACCGAAACATAAAATTAATTGAAAGGCGAAGCGCGACGCGGCGTGGTGCGGATGCTGTGTGATCGATGCTCCGATGGCCCTTGAGTGGAGCAGAGGCAAGTTTGACGTGGCAATTTCTGTGCCAGGACTCCATTCAAAAGCTTCTTCCTCCAGCCGAATATTCCGTTCCATTTGCATCGCCCGTTCATTTGCTGCAGACGGGAAAATAACTACGAGTTAGTACAAGTTATAGGAGCTACGGAACTTAATGACGATGGAAAGTTTTTCGAAGAATATTTCAACTTTTGGAACTTCTATCTCTTGATTTAAATTACAATCAATGACTGAGTCTGATAAACTAAAGCTATACGACTGGACTCGTCTAAACAAAATTAGTTCCAAGTTTTAGTGGAACTACGAGCGGACCGAAAGCCTTGCTTTGCTAAGACAATAAACCGATTTTAATCAGTTGATGGATTTATTAATGTTGCACCTGTAATCAGCGATCAATTCACTTGAAAGACAATATGGATTAAAACATATATATTACTAATGGTATTTGGATATTAGACAGAATTTAATATCTTATTCAATGTCGTATTTCTCCGATGGTTTTCATTACATTTTTATTTGTTTTAATATGTATTTTAGTCAATTTTATTATCATATATACCACTAATCAAATTTATGTTCACTTTAAATGATATTTTACTTTAATGCCAATTTTCATTTATATAATAAACTTTGCCTGTATGTGTGTGAGTCTGCATCTATGTTCCGCATAAAAATCTAAAAGATTGAACCAATAGCGACCAAATTTGGTATACGTGTTCTTTGCGACTCGGAAATCAGCACTCTAGCGGTAAGACTCGACGGGGGAGGAGGGACGGGGAATTTTAAATTAGCAAAAACGGCCAATATTTTTATCATATCCTACGATACTGGTAGCATATAATTTCTACCCCATCCATAATCGAAGGGAAGTATTCTTAGGGATGGGAGTGAAGGGGTAACACATAAAAATAACCCAAAAATGATCAAAATTGGGCTCTAAACCGGTGTAAGGTCGGCCGGTGAGTTTAATTCTGTCATAAAAAATATAATTTAAGTTACAGTTCATGCCTAAGGAGGGATTGGTAGTGGGTAAAACAGTCTGTAACGACCAAATTTTGAACTCAACATAATTAGGGTAATACACGGATACCGCAACTTGGGAATGGGGTGAAAGGTTGTTAATTTTTAAAAAATCATAAATTGCCGTTATTTACATTAAATATATTTTTTTGGGTCCATTAATTTTATAGTGATTTCGCTGAATTTTTAGTGTATAATATCAACCCCATTCATCGTCTAAGAGGAGTATTCATATGCTTGTTGTGTGATATTTAGAATTCGAATTCAATTGCAGTTCATGCCCTAACAGAGGGTAGGGAGAGAGAAAGCACACTTACGCTTGAAACATTTATTTTTGTTTCCATTTTCCTTGCGACCCAAAACCAAGGACCATGGAGACACGACACTCACCCCTAGGGGAGGGGGTGGGGGATAGAATTAGCGGAATTTTTATGTTTCCCCGACAATATTTATATGTAACTTCAACCCTTACGACAAGGAAACTATCGAATTTTGGTGTCGAAACCGGTGTAATGCGAGTCGCTATGTTATATTATGACCTTCAATATAGCGTTTAAGTAAAAAAATTCATCCGTTAAGTGGAAAATTTATTCTGTTAGAGTACTGAAAATATTTTGCCTTTCTATTGTACCGGGGGTATTTTTGACTCTCTCGAGATACTGGAAATATATTTGAGGTTCATATTGTGACGGTTTCGATTACGGTTTAATCATGTGCGTACCAAGAATTAAATAATTTACCGAGATAATATAAATACCCGGGCAACGACGGTTAGTGTTATATAAAGTTACACATGATTCAGAAAAATTAGTGAAATTTATTTTTCAGATGTTTTGATAATTAACTATGACATATTTTGACTAACACAGAATTAATAAATATAAAATTCATATTCATTACAAGTATTAACAATTGATATTTTTACGGTTTTTATAATAGATGTGACACCTAATTTTTTAGGAGTAGAAGAAAAAAACATTTAAGGAAAATAAAGGTAACCACAGATGGAAGGAGATAAAACAGACTTCCGCATCCTTAACGGCTGGGACAATTTCGACTAAATTTTTAAAAGGTGTTCTTCGGGAACCAAATTCAATACGATCGTGATCTGTATTTCGTTCCACTAAAACTTCGATATGTATAATTTTTAGATTTTTGTTTTTGATACATAAGTGCAGTTCTTAAATATATTTTTTTACTTAGTATAATATTTCGAATAAATTGCAAATAGTCTTTAATCTATATAATAAATAAGGTACTTGTGAAGTATAAATTAATTATAATTTAAACCCATAAAATACCAAGTAAGTATTAACAATATATTTCGAATTGTATATAAGAATGAATATCACAAAAAATGCTATTATAACTCAGTAATAATGATAAATTAGTTTCTTGGATGTTTTGTTATTTACTAATTGTGGTAATCAAAAAACTAATGGCTTCCGGTACCATTTTATTCTGTACGTGTTTTGTATATTTTATGAAATCATCCAGTGCAATAAAAAAACGAATACTATGTAATCTGATTGATAAAATATTATCAGATTATAAGTACCAGAATTAAAATACAAAAACTGTTCAAATAATTTTAATTATTAATACCCATTAAATAAACTTAAAGAATTTGAATAATACCTGTAATAGTAAATTTGATAAGAAGAATATAATGATATATGTGTTCAAAACTTAGTTGCAATGTATTCATGCGTTTATTTTCATAAAGAATTGCAGACAAGCATAATTACTTTTTTATTATATGGGTGTATTGTTGAACTTACTAGTAGTTTTTTTTAAAAAGCTGCGTTATGTAATCCAGAAGTTATTTAAAATATTATTCGCGTTGCATCATTACATGAACTTGTCGATTTAGATCTCTCATAATAGTCATGACACGACGATTCACTGCATTGTCTGTTTTTGCCAGCCTCGCCTCGCCTCGCGTCTGTCTCAACATTGGACATATTCCAGAATGCATAAATCATTTAAACAACTTTCTTGCGCCGTACAAAGAGAGAAAACCTCATCATAAAATACGACACAAGCTGCGCATCGTTTTATTGGCCATTATGCGCAATCTGAAAGAGATATAAAAAAAACATTGGCCATGTCTTATTTGAGCAAGATGGTTCGTTCAACTGTTTCTCTTTTCACGGTTTAGCTTTTAAGCCATAACTGAAAGAGTATGTGCAAAATTAAACTGCGTTATTTGGAATCAATCACTCTCGTTGATTTCGTTGTGATCGTAAATCGTTAGACGTTAAACGTGTATAAACTTAACGAAGTAGCGATCAAAGCTGAGTTAAGCTTCACACAGAAAATCCTGCTTTTAAAATTAATTGTGAAAAGGAATAACATAGTTTGAAACATGAGTAGCTTAATGGTCGGCCGGTTTACTCTAACACAGGTAATATGAGTTGAAATGCGGAAAAATCCATTTATCTTTTACATTTGTTTAACATTTTCCTCCTGCGGACACAGAGAATATTGAGTAATAATACGTTTACACGGCTAATAACCAATGAACAGTAAATGCGCCTCTTAACTTTCGTTATGATAATTGGATTGCAGTATTTTATTCTGTTCTAGTACGTAATTGTTGAAGACCTGATGAATATTGTTGGGAAAGAAGGCTACTTTTATAAAGTTACATATGTTGGATGGCTTCTGTATATGTATATTATTTTGCAGATTTTCAATCCAATTTACTGTTCATTCTTCCCTCACCAACTTTTATTTTTACCCTCCAACGCCAAATGCTCGTCACTTTCTAATCCGACTTAACAACATATCTTTTATGTTCTGATGAAAATTAAAAATCTCCGATGTACATTAGGCGGGAATAAAATTCTCTCATTCCGATACTCGGGGGCATAAAATATATTTTTAGATTAGTAATGAATTCGGAGAAGCGAGCCCGCCCTCGAAAAATCCGAAATTTCTTTATTCCACGTATATATATATACAACATTGGCTTGAAATTCGCTAAATTCTGTGTACGTTTAAGAAACTCAATTTTATTCTTTATTCTTTTTTCTCATTTTATTTTAGTCGCATCAACAAAGTAGTCATTGGCGACGTATACAAAATTAAATTACCAATTAATTTAAACCTTAAAATTAACCATTTTATTCTATTTAACTTGATATTTGTTTTAAATGTAAAAATATACATTGTGATATACTTTTTAGGGTATAAAACATTAATTAATCATTTCAACAAATTATAATCAATTTTAAAATTTTTCATTTATTAATTTAAAGTGATTACATGGGCTTAATCTCAGGGGATTTTGGGTCTCTCGAGAGATGGAGTATGCAGTAACTGAAAATAGAAAAAAAACAATCATTAAATATTATTTAACCAGAGCAATGAGCAAGTTTCACAGCTTTTTTAATAACTTATCCACAATTACTGGGCCAACAAACATCCACTTCACGAATGTTTCCGCGTCTCTCTGGCGTCTTGCAGGATTTTTATCGATGAAGGTAGTTTGAACCAGATCCGCAACTCATCTGCTTCCTCGAAACATCTGACCTCTGCAAACCTCTGACCACGTCTGCTCTCTCAGCACCTCTCACAGCATCTCCTCTGGCAGCATCTGATCTCGTCCGTCCTCTCCTCAACTCGTCTGACTTCTGAACTCGTCCGTCCTCTCCTCAACTCGTCTGACTTCTGAACTCGTCCGTCCTCTCCTCAACTCGTCTGACTTCTGCTCACGTCTCAACTCTCATTCCATCTGAGTCCGGAGCCACCCATCGGCTTCCCTTTTAAATTCTCCTACGGGAATTCCCCGCCATAGGTCTATTTCATAAAACTCCGGGGTTCCCCGCCTTAGGTCTCTTACAAAATTCCGGGATTTCCCCGCCAGTTTATTTCATAAAATTTCGGGGTTCCCCGCCATCATTTTTACACACGCCCCGAGGGGTTTCACCCGCTTTCAGCCAACTAGACATTGTAGTTGGCCGAACTGCGCCTCATAACGCCACAATATCACAAAATCCGCGTTTTTATCACAACATATTGATATTTGATAATAGTTTACAATTTGTGGTACAATTCAGTTTTTTTAAGATTTTTATTAAATTTTTTGTGCATTTTTTCCTTTCACCAACTCGTTGAAATCATTTTCTTTTCAGGTTTTCATTCCTCTCATCGTCAAATTTTGGACAGTTCTTTAACTGGTGTTCAACTGAAATTTGGATATTGCACTGATCACAAATCGATGGGCAGTCTTTTGTTATAATGTAAAGATGAGTAATATTTGTATGTCCAGTTCTTATTCTCCATAAGTTTATTTGGTCTCTTCTCTTGACTTTTTGGTTATGTTTTAATGTATAGCAGTCGTTTGTTTCATAATGGAACTTGTTGACTTTAAATGACTTCTGTAATGTATTCTATGACTGGTTTTTTATTTTATTCTTTTATTTACAATTATCTGGGTGTCCACTGTTACTCTGGTATTATTCTTATTAGCCCGAAATCTTGGTAAACATGTGTTTTAATATGCATCGAGAGCGTCTCTAATTTAAACAGTTGCACGTTTCCTACGTTACCCTATATTTGCCCATGGAATGTTAATTTCATCAGGGGACGTGCAAATGTCCGGCATGATGATTCACAATTCCTTGATCGCGTCAACAAATTTAATGGTACCTTAACATTAACTTAATAAGAAGTCTAAAAACCGATGCATTTATTAATCAATATCTTAAGTGTGACTAAAATACTACCCATAACCTAAGAGATTCAAATATACTCTCCGGACATTGATGTTTAAAATACTCCTGTTATCCTTAAATATTCAAAAATTATCCTGGTACGTTATATGAGGCAAAAATATTCCAGGCACCTTAAAAGAAATTTCTGGTTCCTTGAGAGAAACTAAAATTCTCCGGTACACTCAGTCCCAAATATAATATGCCTTAAGTATGTAAAATACTACCCCCTCTCCCATAGGGTCAAAAATAAACTCGGTATCTTAAGACAGAAATAATCCTAGTACCTTAAAAGACTATGAAACAATACCCGTACCCTACGAGACTACGCCAAGATATTCAAAAATACTTTTGGTTGTCCACTAATAGAATCAAAAATACTTAGGCACTTTAAAACAGTCAAAAATACTCTCAATTCCTTAAGACAGCCAAAAGTATTCCAGATACCATTACAGAATAAACAATACTCGACAAAAGTAGCTTTTCTTGCATGTTGCCAACCTTCGAATAGTATACTACTATTACGGGTCCAACATCAACCGACGGAAATAATTCCACTGTGCATAATTTCCCTTGAAAGAGGAAAAGGTTCAGCGCAGAGAAAGTCTTTCACTTGGACTACCGTTTGTCATAACACTAATTAATTAATTAATTAATCCATCCTATCCTTACAGTGTTTCTTTTCGGATCGTAAGGAACTTGTGTACAAAATTTGGTCTAACTGTTACAGTTTTCTGACTTTAAAATTTACAATAAATAAAAAGATGGCCAAAATGTCAGAAGAATTTGGTGTCGCACATAGATTTTTTTGGCGGTAATCGTCGCTGGAGATGGTCCATGTGCGGTATCACATTCTTCAAATGTAAATTCAATAATCTTTTCGGCTGAGGGAGTCGAGGAGTAAATATGTATTGCTAAATTTTAAACCTTAGGAAGTCTCAAAATATAGATGAAACGTCGCTTTTGTGAATAAATAGTGATATATTTAATGCGGACTTTTTGGCCGTCTTTTTATTTATTATAAATATTTCCATAATTTCTATTTTTTTCTGTTCGGTCAGCAAAAATCATTTATCCCAGAACCCCACTAATTTATTATAACTATAAATCGGAAAAAGATACTTTTAACGTTAAAAATCATATAATTAAGTTCCGAAATAGAGTTTTCCTATAAATAAATGTGCTTATTTTTATTTCTCAAGTTTTCCATCCATTTGAATTTCTTGCTATATAACGTTTTTATGGTACTGTTATTATGCTAAATGCACTATAAAACGTTGATAAATATTAAATTATTGTGTAATGAATTATTCGTTATTACTCCGCCAGTCACTCATTATTTATTTAAATAATTCATAGATGGAAATATTAACATGTTTGAAACCATGCGCATTGTGCGGAATATACCTTAGACTGAAATATTTATAAATGTAGTGAATTAATAAGTATTTTATAATAGACCCTGCTTTTGGCAGAGGTGAGATTAGAAAACATTCTGGAAGTCATCCAAACGTTAAAAACATAGCGAGCAGGAAAGGAAGATTGGCCGCTTGGAGTAGAGCAATAGACTGTGGGTCAGTGAATTTATCACCATTACACCTTTATCTTTCAGCAAAAAAAAAGAGGGAGTCCACATTTTATTAAGTGAATTGAAACCCGTGAGAGAGGACGGCTGCGAAATGAATAGTGGTATTGGAGAGTTCGCCAGAAAAGGCGCTGTAAATTGGAGAGATATAAATCCAGTTGAGCCCTGTAGGGAACAATTCCCAGGACATATGCTGTGTTTTAGCCTTCAATGCAGCAAATAAAAGGCTCCAGACTAACATTGCAAGAGAGATGAATGACAAAAATTGAAAAATTTTGCCTCACGAGACTGGATTAATGTAATAGAACTCTAAGTAGCAACAAACTATTTAATGATTGTCCAAATGACGAGCCCCAATTAAAATAGCAAGGACTGGAGTCTAATAAACACACTTATTTTTAAGAAATATTTTTTTAAAAAATTAGAAACCGTAAAATATTTAACGAGTTGGTATTTCCCGTTCTAACCTTCACATTTGGAGAAACGAGCATTCTCTTAAATTTTATCCCTATTAATATATAATGTTGATTTTTTAATACCAATTGGTTATAATTTTTTATTCAAAACCTTTATAAGAACATAAAGAAAAATTTATAGTGTTCTTTTGTTCTATTTAATAAGTAAAATTTAAATTTTGATGATAACTATTGAACATTTTGATTAAATTATCTGATTTAGTGTTTGGAATGATGCAAAAAACTTCATCAACGCATCAGAAGTATGTTAATGGTCTAAAATCTAATAACGAGATACGTAAGGCTTCCGAATCTCTCATCACAATCTCTCTGCAAAGAAAGGGGACAACGGATTTCCAATAGGAGATCCATTTATTTCGTAATACTAAGAATTATTCAATGAATAATAAGTGAAAAGTATATCAGACCTGAAAAATTGTTTTCCCAGCTTTTTTGAAACTTTCTATAATTAATTTTTTATCTAATGAGTCGAACACGGAAACAACATCTAAAGAAACTAAAATATGGTCATTAGGTACATTTTAATTTTGTAAGTTCTCTACTAATTGTAATTAATTTTTAACAGATACATAATGTTGTCTCTTCCAGATTGGTTTGTTCGTCGAAAGAAAATATCATGGAAGAGCTCAAGTTAAAATTGAAAAATTTTTATTCATTTTTCCAATGATTCATGCATTTTTAAATTGGTTTTTATTTATATATTTATTTACGTGTCGGTCGTACGCTGGCGTTAGTCTAATTTTAAGATACCATGCATCTGTTGTTTAAAGTAAAAATATCAAACGGAGAAGAAATGCTTCAATTGAAGCTCAGCCTAAAGGAAATGAAACAGATTTTTTCCATTTTGATCTCCTACAGTCATTAAAGTTTCTTAGCAATACATAGCGTAAATTTTGTGTTATTAAATTGTTTCGCACAATTTGGCTGCTTTATTCATTTATGATCAAATCATATAAGTTTATATTAGGATAAAAATATTTTGTGTGATTAATGGGTGAAGAAACATCAATAGAATTAATGTTTCTTTACTTTTTAGTTTTTCTATTTCATAACTTTAATTTTTACATTGCCGATGAAGTAAAGACCATGAAATTTTAAATTTTTAATGTTAAACCATTGCTTTTATATTTAATTTTTATTGTTCACATATATTACCAAGATTGTAATGTTTGTTTTGTTATTTTTATGGTGTATACATAAGCCTGATGAAGTTCCAAAAATGAGACTAAACGTTGCGAAATATTTTAAACTATCTATACAAATAAAAAACAAAGTTAACGTTTTTTTTAATAACAGGTTACATGAGGGTTATCCTGAAATAAGAACTCCCCTTTAATAGCATAGGAAGGGAATTTAAAAGGGGGGATGTGGAAAGTAGAGCCCCCGGGCTATAGTTCAAGGATCCTACTAGGTGTTTCGCCTAAAGAGATGCAAGGAAAACCCTAGAAAACCTCATCAGGTAGGTCGGGCTATTTAGTACTATTCTCACGCCCTTCCGAATAACGGGAGATGAGTTTACTGTGGGGTTGCAGCATTCCCTTCTCCGTGTCCCACCACTTTTAGGCCCAATAAATAACGTTCTACATCAGTCATTTGCTCTAAGACTATGTTTGTCCGTTATGATTTCCTAAACCATTCGTCCGATTGGCATGAAAATTTTGTATATTATAGTTCCATTGCACAGAATGTCGAGGTTTTAAATATATAGGTTCCTTCCTTTCCCCCTTTCAAACCAAAAAATTCCTTACCCTAAAACATATAGAACTTGCTTTAAAGTAGCCTGAAAAACGAGATGATTAAATTGCTATTTAACGTGTAATTATACCAAAGTATAACTAGCATTTAATTTAAGTAATGATACTTTTCAATTAATTACGAATAATGCAAAATGTTTTTATAGATTTGTGATTCGAGCGCTCGAGACAGATTTTGAGTAGACAGGAGCCGCACACACCCAATTTTATTTTTCTTAGATATGTATCTATATTAGAGATGGGGAAAACCGTTCTCTTTCAGTGATCGGATCGGAACCACTCGCTCAGTAGAAAGATAATTCACCGCTCATTTCATTTATATATACGCATTATTCAGCGCACCCAATTTACCTTGTTTCCATGAATATACACATGATTTTCTAGGGAATATATGAGTTCATAAATTTTTGACAAATTATATACACTTTTCGTTATTTATTAATAAATAAATAAATTGTTATATAATTAAATAAGTGCCTGTAGGAAAGTTATTTTAATAATTGAGGTATTTGGATTGCCCCTAATGCATTTGGATTTTTCTTTTAAGGAGGAACAAAATTACTGACAATATTCATATGCATATGCTGATATTGTAATTGTTATGCCACTGAATAAAAATTATTACATAACTCTACAGCAGCCAGGCAAATAGAAAAAGGTATTTTTCCACTCAAAAAGTTGAATTTTTAATTTTTTTAAACTAATCTTGTACACACGTCCTTTGTACTAATATTAAGATGAATTTAACGTAATTAAGGACTTGATCCAAATTTTACTTCGATATTATAAGAATTGAAGTTAATTATCAACAATGTTAGTAAAAGCATAATATAGTGTGAAAAGTGTAGGATGAGATTTAGCCAGAATAGGTATTATATTTGCACAACCAGATAAGAGATTTTAATATTAACGTTCGGTTACAATATTTAATTTTACCCCACGATAACGTATCCAGAAAGAAAAAGATTCTGATTTCCGCGATCTGATTCCTGAGTGAGTGATTCAGACACTGGGGTCTCAAAGCCGGTGATCTGATTCGTGAGTGAGTGATTCAAACTCTGGGATCTCTGGCCCAGACGAAGTTCGTAAAAAACAATAAAAAGTACCATATCTTGAATAAAACGTTATTTCACGTTATGTCAGGGTAAACAAATTATTTCTCTCTAATGAGAAGAGTATGTATCTGTTATACGTAAATTTAACTAACATTTAATTAATCACTGATACTTTTAATTAGTTAATGAATATGAAAAATATTTTATTGAGATACGATATATAAAGACAAGACTGCTGCACACACCTAATTATATTTTTTGAAGATGTATATATGTATCTACGTACATTACTTCTCTGTAACCAAGTATGATTCAAGTAGCTTCTTCTCATAAATATAATTCACTGTTTCTTTGCATTTTCTGTACGTGTTTGCTTATTTAAGTTATCTGCAGACTTCTTGACTCGAATGAGGCACTGATTCATGCCGGGAGTTGTGATGAAATTCAGCTCTCATAAAATAGGGGGCGTGGTTTAATCACCAGTCGACAAACGGATTGCTGTCGAATTAATTAGTGTTGCGGGCTAACGCAAATCAATTCTCGGGCATCGCCGGGTACCCAATAAAAACTTCTGACCATTAAGGCTGTACCATTTACTTAAAACACAGAATTGTTGACTAAATTTTCATGCAATGCAATCAGGTAAGACATTTAAAATTTTATTCTCCGAAACTTCTGAAAAGTTGTGGACAACTACAGTATTAAACGTTATTTCTCCATTGATCTGAGTTTATCGACTGGCCGAAGAATCAAAGTACAAGAAGAGGGAAGGAGAAGTAGGTGAAAAGCAGAATCCGTGAAGCTTTGAAGGACAGTCAGACAGACGAAGCTAATAAGAGTATATGGTGTGAAATCTCCCTGGTATTACAAGAAGGAACATGAATTCTCGATGGGCAATGGATCATGTTGAGATAATTCACTGTAACAGCCTAATATGAAGAAAGTTAACCGTCAGTTGCTGAAATAGCAGTTTCAAATTGTATTCACCCCTTTCTTGTGGAAAGAAATAAAAAATTCCCTCTGCTCTTTTCATATTCCGCCAAATTGAAATTTCTTATCCTTCACATTACAGTTGTGTTAGCTTAATATTATGAATACTTTCCTATCTGTTGTCCCAAACACTACTCTGCCTCGTTTAAAATTAAGAAAACTGTCAATATTTCAAATTATTTGGGTTTCACAACGTGAAAAATAATACCCAACGAGCAGGTGACATGGAGACTACTCAGGTACCAAATTTTGATTTTACGTGCATTTCTCAAAAAAAACATTCAGCAAAATAGTATCCTCTCACAAGACCAACATTCCGTATTGACAAGAGCCGTTACATAATTAATAACTATTTGCTTATAAAACCACCTGCCACCCAAAATTTCGACAGACAATTTGTACCTCTAATATGTATCGCCCGAAATTTTCGTTACGATTTCTCAGTTAATTTTAACGTGTGATTGTTGAGAAGAAATTTTTCCGTGAAGTTATATGTTGAGGGCTGTTGTGCCACTTAGTTGGCACCTTCGCAGGTTACTCGGGAGTCCAAATGCGGTTATCAGCGTCTGGAAGGCGTTGCCATGCCAACAGAAGCTCCACAACGGGAGAACAATTTCCGGAGACATCGTCACCCCAGAATTTTCACTTTGTAAATCAATCTTAAACATGGATCAATAAGTTCCAGTTCGGCGTTTGCTGAAAATCGAGTTACCCTAGTAGCAGAATTCGTGGAAACCCATATTTCGTGTCACGTGGCAAAATAAATCCTCAGTTGATGGCTTCAGGTTCAAAAGAGAAATTCTTAATTAACGTCAACTGATAATCACGATTAGGAATGATTTCCAATCGGCAATATTAACTAAAACTTTCTGGGCTCAATAATAGTTTTAACTCCCCAGTGAATGAACAATGTTCAAATCAACTGGAAAATTAACGACACTGGAGCAATTTTGATGTTCCTTGAGAGCTAAAAATTATATTACATTTTTTATCAATTCATCGAACTTATCAGAAAAGAATTATTATTTTAACCTTAGTGATAAGACTTCGTTACTTTCAAAGCATAAGTACTATAAAGAGAATGTATTTTAATTAATAAATTGTATTGCTTAAATTTAATCAATAAACATATTTAAAAAAAGAATGAGTAACAACAAATGCAATACGTAATTTATAAAGAAAATTAATAAAATAAAACTAATCAAATTAAAAATAGTTGACATTTATGGTAAAATTAGTGAAAATGTAAAATTCATCTTTAGAATTAATGGCCAACTCAAAAGTTTTATAAAATAGGGAAAGACAAAATTGAAAAAGAAATATAATGTTATTTATAAAACTAGCTGGGTTCCCGATGTCCGGGAATGAAATTATATGGGTTTACTTACTACCCGCTCCTCGGCTGCGAGGCGTATTCTCAGCTTGACCAGACTTGACCCTATTAGGACGGATATTTAGGTTGCTAGTAACAATCCATTATAAAACTATAAATTTTATCTGATTAGTGATTTACAAATTTTCGTGGAGCTGTAACCAAAAGCGAACATATGTAGAAAATCCTGTATCTGAAATTACAATGCTGTCTCAACAGCAACGCTGTGACTTCCAATCAAATCTCCTGTTACAACAATAGATGGTGTGAGAATGCTTAATATTTCTCTCTCTTTCTCATGATAACACAGATGCAATCCCTCCGCGGTAAAGTTGTTCCCGGATTGGCAGAAAATAATATGGTCACCATATTAATACTAGCCCGCTACAAAACAAAATTGAGTGTGAGCTGCCCGGATCTCTATATAATCGATCTTCATTGCGATTTATAAAACATTTTTCGTTATTAATACTAGTTAAACTTGAGCGTTATTTCGTTTGACAGGCTCGACACCTGTGGGCATAATCTATACTGTCGCAAGTTCTATATGTGTTTAGGGTAGGATCTTTTTGGCCCGAAAGGGAAGAAAGAATATAAATTTTCAAATGATCGACAGAAAACTTCTCTGGGATCATCAGATGATGATGTTAAAATTTCACGGCAATGGGATGAAAGGTAGAGGAACGCGTAATAAGCCTTATAACTCGCAGTTTGTTTTTTTACATGTCCAACTTACGCGTGGCAATGCAATGGCTTTACTAATATTTATTTTTAATATCTCCTGAACCCTGCATGATATCAAAATGAAACATACACTAAAATTTAAGCTAAACTATTTTTAAAAACATCTATTGAACCATTTTTGAGCCTATTCAAGAGAAACGTCCAGACAGACTGACAGATAAGTCAGACAGACGCTTCAATTTTAATTATTGGTATGGATTAAATGTGGTCAACTTAATTGAGGAAAAAGCTATATAGTGCAAACTAAACGTGCTCTAGGAACTAGTTTCAAAGAACATAAAAAATTCATAGAACCTTGAACTATAATGTTGTCACTAGACGAAAATGATGAATGAATTTACGACTGCATAAAAAGTTTTAGATTTTGAACAAAATTTAATTAGACGTAATACAAATATACTGAAGTTATATGTGTCGGAAAAATGAAAAGCGTTTCGTAAAAACTTTCGTGTCCCATACGTGCATCGAGATATCAAAAGTGAATGCTGGTTGCCGATATTCTCGATCCATAATACTATATATCATTAAAATTATAAGCATTTCGCGTCGTAATTAAATTATCGTTGGCAGAGAGCTAACTTTTTTAGATCGTCGATACGATGTATACGTAAATTGGGTTTATTTTTCGCGTCAGGTAAATTTTAATGTTTAGTAATTGCTGATTTGAAAAAGCAAATAAAATATTATGCACTTTATAGTGGCATTCATGACAGGTAAAAGTATTAAATTAAATATACTTTAATATATCAATAATTTAGTCATAAAAATTGAAAATGTCAACAAATCTTTGCTTTTTCCACCTTTTGAAGGTGTTTTTCGCCACTAGTAAAGTCTTTATTTCTAAGGCGGACTACCTCCCCCCCTCCCCGCCCTGAACTACAACACAGTAAAGAACTCAATTTTGGAACCCCTCCAACTTTAAGCCCATGCAGTTCGAAAAGTGACGATTTTAGAAAAACTATGAGGACACACAGTATATTGTTTATTCGATTCTCTACCATTTTTGTCATATTTTCGAATTGGATCTCAATGACGCCTGTGTAAAATTATGACAATTTTTCGCCATTTCTAGGATTGTAAATGGCTGGATTTGACAACAGAATTATATTTACGCTGTTGGAAAAAATGCCCGAACAACGCCGGGGGGTAAACTCTAATTTTATAATCTCTGGAATAACCCTTCCATAGAAAATTTCTTAGTAGCATATATTACAATGTGTCCTATATATTTTATGTTATGTTTTTGTTGCAGAAGTGGAGCAGCCATACGAAGCCAGGGTGTACGATGTACAAGTTCTACCTGGCAACACCGCAGTTTTCAGATGCCACATTCCGAGCTTTGTTCGAGACCTTCTCACAGTCACGTCATGGCTCCAAGATCGCACGTTCAACATTTATCCCATCACAGAGGGTGGTAAGTACTCTGTAGTCATACATTCGCGAAAACATAGGTAATGGGTAAAATTAGTGATCTCTGAAGGGTACGATTGCACTTTGAAGGTTTCGCGTGTCGACCGCCGAGGCTTCCCACCAAAGCTCATTAATTTCTACATTGTGACATCTCAAACGTGCTGCTGTCCTTTATATATATATATACCAGCAATATATATATATATATATATTGCTGGTTGTTGTCTGGACTTGTATGAGTGCTGTGCTAGTGAAACCCGACTTTACTTTATTACATGTCTTTTTAATAAAATTTTAAACGCACGGTCCCCAACCAACTTGCATGAATAAACTGCTTCTCCATCTTTCTACTGTCATATTATTTAATCTGCACATTCTAAGAATTAATACGAGAAAAACCTACAGACCGTACTGTTACGAAAATATAGTTATGATGATTTTATTGATATTACATGTTTTAGTTGGATAAAATTCAAAAGCGAGCTGGGATTTTGTGTGGGGATGGAACTAAATAGGAACCACTCGGTAATAGGAAAAATGCTAGACTTTGGTCACGCTACAAAGCTTACACGGACCAACCGACCTGGTCAGAAATAAGGGAACGGCTAAGTATACGTAAATTATCCTCTAAAAACGACCATGATTACAAAATAAAGGAAAGGGACCAAAGAACGGATGAGGGCAAATATTCCTTCATTAACAGGGTGATAAAAGACTGGAATGATTTGCCTGCAAGGGTACTAGAGGCTTTCCCTAAGAATACAAATATTTTCAAAAACAAGTTAAAAACACTGAAAAGTTATGAGCTTATTTTATATAAAAAAAGATGTGAAATATTTTAAAATTACATCTTTAATTTTTTTTCTGTAATTTATCTTTGTTCTTTTAGTTTATCAAAAATTTACCTTTGTACTTTAATTTGATCAACAAATTTCCACTAGGAAAATGCCCGCTTGTGATAATAATAAATACAATACAATACAGCCATGTTGTATAGCAGAGGCTACTTTTGACTTTCATCCCAAGACAGATTGAAGTTATAATTAAAAGAATCATAAAACATGGGGAAAAAAATTAAGAAATAAACGAACATGCCGTAATTTGAATTAAGGGAATAATAACGAGGAAATTATATCAATTTCGTCCAACTATTGAATATTTAACGCCATTAAAAGAATAAATTCGTCGTTAAATCTCATATATCCAGCTGAAAGATTATCGACAACTTGAAAGTCCGCAATACCAGTTGAGTCAACTTGAGCAAGTCCAGTTCAATTCCGTTCTTCGCTTGCTCCGACCTGTTCCGAGAATCCAACTGTTCTTGCTAACAACACAAATGAAATTGAGGAGCTGAAAACTCCCAGATCTGGTTTGGACCCTGTACTAAGACTCTGGTTTACTTGGAATTAAATCAACGTATCGTATCAAGCAACTACGGTGATATAAATTATTATGCTGTGACTACCGGGGTAGCCGGGTATTAATTTCTTTTAGATCCGGAAATTAATTAATTCGATATTAATCTCTTGGCCAACGTGACTTTTAATTAGCAGTAACCCTTGTGGGAACACATTGACCTATACCGATTGTGGGTTAGCTTCAAATTAGCCAGGATGATGACTGACGGAACATTAGCCGAGTCAAGCATTCTCCTGCTACAATAAAGAAGCACGGAAGCTTAAGATATCAGAATACTTCGTAAAAATTGAATGTGATTTGGTAATTATTTACTATAATATGCTTCACAGTTGGATGAAAATTGTGACAATCTACGTTTAACATATTGGTTAAAACGGATAAATTTATGAAGGGTTTGAAAGAAAAGAAAAGATGTAATTAATTATTTTCAATTTAATATAAAATTAAGAATCAATATGCAAACAAAATAATTGAATAAAATTATTTACAAATGAAGACGGTAGCAGTAATTATTTTACATTGTTCTAACAAGTGTTTACATATATTTTGCGTTAGTTACGCGCAGTAGCTGTTTCTAATTATCGACGTCTAGCTTCCAACTTGAGAATAAACGTTTTCTGTGGAAAATAGGACTGCCAATGTTAAATTCAATATCAACGATGGCGTAGAAGGACAAGAGCTGTATTCTCTGGTGACAGTTTGCTTTGGTCTGCTTCAGGTTGACGATTTGGAGGAGCCTGAAGGCTACATGGAATACGCCTTAGGATAAAGTACTGGGAACTTCTACAAAAATATACATCTGCTCAGATCTCGCCAGCGGTTAGCTATTTAATGATCTCTGTCCTCATAACTTCTCTCGAATTAACCTCTTATAGCCAAGAATTCCCTCCTCCCGTTTCCATTAGCCAATCGGCTTCAATTTCAAATGGACAAACAATTATACATTCGGTTTTTATTTCTTCATCATAACTGACGCAACAGCCCTAGCTGGGCCACGACCTCCTTCAGACATTTCTGTCCTTGGCCAACATCCACCAATTCTTGATTTTCAAACTCCTGATAACCTGCACTACTCCAGCCATCAATCAATTCTCGGGTCTTCCTATTTTCCTTCATTCTTCAGGTTTACTTTCCATTACTCTTTTTACTATTTCCGTCTCACTCATTCTTTGAATGTGTCCTATCCACCTCAGCCGAGTTATTTTAATATCTGTTATTATATCCGGAGATCCTTACAATTGATATAGTGCTATGTTATATCTTATTCGTCATTCTCCTTTCTCTTGAATTGGTCCAAAAATTCTTCTAAGGATTTTCCTTTCAAAAATCCCGATTCGAGAAATATCAGACTCTGTCAACACCCAAGTCTCGTTTCCATACATAAGTACTGGCTTTGTTAATGTTTATATAATATAGTTTTTGTTTCTTATGTTAATTTTGTTTTTAAATGTTTTATCATTCCGAAATAGTATTTATTAGCACTCTGTATTCTTTTATTTATTTCTGTTTTAATATCATTATTTCAATTTATCAGAGACCCTAAATATACAAATTCTTTAATTTTTAAAATATGTTGCTTTCTATTCTTATGTTATCTTTATTATGATTGTTTCTTTCCATTGGCTACCATATATTTAGTTTTTTCCCATTTTTCATTTTTATTTACATAGATGAAAGGAAATAAAGAAATATCGCAAATTTACATTAAAACATTGTTACTAATTATGTATAGTGGGTATGTGTGTTTAGGATTTAAAGAAAATGGGATTAAGATGAAATGAAGTTACTACATAATAAAGATATTAATGATGAGATGTAATATAATACTTAATTGAGTAAAGACTGGAAAATATATGCATAAATTCTTCACATTAATACAGTTAAATTTAATTATTTGTGTATTTATTACGAAATAATATTACGCAGAAATATATAAAAAAGACTATAAATTAGCATTTCTGCGCGAGTATATATTTAAATGTTTTTATATGTGTGTGTGTGCGTGCGTTTAAATATGAGTGTTTCCTTTTTATTGTTTGGCATGTATTGAAGAGCCGGGTTCCGCACGAAGCTGTTATCCCGGACGATATTGCAGTGTGCGGGTTTTGCAATGCCACAATTATTCCCCCTTGCATATTTTGTGATACATTGAAATTGTCTGTACGCGTTCCACGGTCGCCAACATTACGGCATGTAGGCACATTTTTGTTGCATATCCCCGACGTGCCTCGGGGTGTTTACCGCCGATAAGCTGCAAGGTTTACGCACAACTTCGCCCGTGCAAATAAATTACGTCATTTCGTTCTCGGTGACACGCAACATTTACTAAATTTCTGCTCATCTACTGCAACATGTTATGTTATGAAATTACTGTTACGCATGTCACCGAAGGTGGCAAACGTATATGGAGACAATTGAATTAGGGTAATATTTGTACAGAAATAAATCTTTAGAGATTCTATTGTATTTACACGACGATTAAAACCGTTCTTGGTACTTACAAACATAATAAAATAAATGTAAAAACCATTTTAACACTATTATATTTTAAGAAATATTTCATGTTGTTGTTTATTGTCACGTGAACGGTCGTTCACTATACAAATAATTAGAAAAAAAAGCCTTGAGCAATTACACAAAACTCGGTACACATACTATTAAAAAATTGGAGGAAAAACATTTAAGGAAAGGGTAAACTAGAACAAACTTGAAGTAAATTACAGTGTGTGTATATACATATTTGATCAATTATATCGAGCAACGTAATCTTCAGGAAATATTGATGGATAATAGAAGAAAAAATAGGTAGCATTTTTAATCATTTAAGTTTATTAGATTTATTGTCTATCTGAAATATTGGCGAAATAATCTCAATTGAGTTTGTGTGTTATTTAAATTTGAGTGTTTAGTAATATTTTAAAAGGAAAAAATATTTTTCAGTCATTATCACTTAATATTTTATTGAGTGTGCGTTAAGACTGATGAAACAATTTTTAGTGTTCCAAACAATTAACAACATGATACAAAAAAATATTTTTTTATATTTAAGAATTTCCCAATTTCGTTATTTTTTATATTTGTTTTATACGGTGAACCATGGTTCATGCTTTAAGCTTTAAACGTTATGCTCGGGCAGGATTTCAATTTCCACAATAAGCAATACGTTTCAATTATATTGATGTGAATTTCGTCTTATTCAGAAACGGGCTAATACAAGTATGTATTCGATGTGCGCTGGAAAGCCAGATAGTGTTATTAACAAAAAATTAGGCGAAAAAATAATATACACATATGTCAAAATCAAATTAAAACATATTGATTCTATGACTATTTAGGTTTCCCATAAAACGAATGTAATTTTTTTCAGTTTTTTTAAGGTACGACATACTTTAAATGTGATCAATACCAATTATGCATTGTAATTGTACTGTACAAATCAATACATTAATTTAATTCAATGAAGAATTAGGTCAGGTAAAATTAAAAAATCGTTTCGTTTGTCTCGTTTTGATGGTTCATTATTTGTGACAGTCAAATTTAAAACAAATGTTTATACAATGCGATGGAATGGACGTACGTGGCTCAGTAGACCATTTACATACGAATTCGCTAGAATTTATCCCAGAGAATACCGCATAATATTGGTCTCAATTGCATTTTGTTAAGCGCCGTTTATTTGGATTATTCGCGTATAAAATTAAATTTTAATAACGGAGAAATTAGGCTCACAGAACCATAGGTTTCTATTATTTCAAGCAAACTATAGTGTTTTCTACAATAAAAACTGTGTTTGTCACTCTTCGTGCCATAGAAGATATACAGTCGAGTAATAAGAAATTCAAAGTTTTTCAAATGAGACAATTGCTTTTATTGAAATTTACTTGGATGTTTCTAGCGAAAACTTGGTTGAAACGAGAAAATCACTTGATTTTAGAAAACTTCCGTGTGGCGGCTACGGCTAGACGGAAGTATGAACAACAATAACGCCAGTACACGATTTATTTATTGTGGAAAATTCTAGACTGTATATTTTGCGATCTAAATGAACGTTCAATAGTCAGTGTACACCCGGAAAATAGTTAATTGCGGTACGTAACTCTTTATTTTACACATCCTGACGTTTCTACAGCGATGTTTGAACTAATAGCTTTGCTGAAGTAGTCAATGAGCTCATAGGTCTGTAGCTATCAGGATTATGTTTTTCCTTCCCAGTTTTTCAGATTGGTAAGACGTTTGAAGCAGTTGAAATTTTGAGGTCAGACAGGTAAGCTTTCTTTGATATGTTTTTCAATATTTCGTTGGTTGTGATGTCTGGTCCAGGGGTGTAAGTCGTTGTATGTGTAGCTGCATTTCGTGAGTAGACGCGAAGAACTTGGGAGTACGATAAGAGTTGTCCGCTCATCCCATTGGATCAGTCGGCTAACTGCCTCCTAAAACTGGTGAAGACACGGGGAAGGGAATGCTGCGACCCCACAGCAAACCCACCTCCCGTTATTCGGAAGGGGGTTTTCTAGGGCTTTTCCTGCATTTCGTTTAGGTGAAACACCTGGTAGGATCCTTAAACTAGAGCCCGGAGACGCGAGTCAACCGTTGGGTACTTTGCTCTGCCTCCCACATCCCGCCTTTTCAATTCCCTTCCTGTGCTATTAAAGGGGAGTTGCCTGTTTCAGGATCACCCTCATGTAGCCTGGTACCAAATAGAAGAAGGGAAAAAAACAGATTCATCTTCTTCAGCATGTGTAACAAATACGTTTTCAAGGTACTTAACCACTATTTCTGAAATTTTTTCTTCAGAAGAGTGAATAATGTTGTTGACTATTAATGGATAAATATTGCTTGGATTTCTCAACAGTCTCTTGGTTGCCTTTCACATGTAATATCTTGTTATTCCAATACTATCCAGTTAGTATTTAACTAAACAGTTTAGTTGATTCTATAATTGTCTCGTCCTCTTCAAAATTCCACAGTGCCTTTTTCACTCGCGCAAGTGATTATCAGATTATGTTTCAATTACTCTTTAATTATGAACTTGAGGCAACGCTCTACAGCGTTATTAACTATTATGACTGGGACATTATTTTATCGACACCCTCTAGTTTATTTTTGTAATATAATTTTTATTCTTTAAAGTTATAAAAAGAAAAGCTAAACTAGAATATATGGACTCTGGATATTGCGAACAAAATCGACAAGTCCCGTCGTCCGCGTGATAACTGAGTTCGACTAAATTTCATTTTAATGTGAATTAGCTGCGCTTTCATCTCACAAAATCAACTTTAGCAACGCACTCTACAAATGATTTGAGGCAAAACCGCGATTTATATGTCTTTCTGTAGAGCTCATGAATGGCGACGGCGCCTCTCTAAAATGAATCCGTGTCGCTGCGACTAATATTGCGAACTAAAGTGCATTCTGTGACATTAGCGTGGCAGAATATTTCTTTTGAGCTGTATGAATCATGAGAGGCAATGGATGCACACTCCAAGAGGAATCTCCTCATTCGTCGGGGTGAAAGGAGCGCAGGAAGCTCGGTAATAAAGTGAGAGCCCTTGCTGCTACTCCACACTTTACGAGTATTAATTTGACCCTTAATTCTAACCTCATTTTTCGGCCTTAATAAACCAACAGACTCAATTTCAATGTATTACGTAGTGGTTAAGACACATTTGAGTATGTAGTGCGTCAATCCTTGTCGACCGGAATCATTTTTGCGTTCTGCGTAGATTATCTTAAATTCAGGGAATATTAATTATCCAATTCTGAATAGTACTTTCTTAATTTATCGTACACTGAAATGGGACTACTAGAATGTTCAATTTGTCAGTTGCATTCCATAATGCTTTCCTGCAATGGTGTTGTTGTCAGTGTCAGGGCACTTACATGTTCATACTAACAGGGAAAGAAATCTAAGAGTGTACACATCCATAACAACATCCGACAACATACACCTGACACATCACAGACAAAAAATTCCAAATCGGATTTACTTATATTAGAAGTATGTTATACAACAAGTTTTTAGGATAAATGCAAAAAAAAACTAGTTCAAAAACTTTGTTTTTACTCCATGGAGAGGTTCCTAAATGCAGAATTGCATCAGTTTACCTAGCATAATTTATTTTTATTATATTGTTGATAAACCAAAAACAAGTATAATTTACATTAGCCTCTTGTTACCAATTCAATTACATTCATATTTGTATTTTATTTTAAAAACGTGAATTATGTGTCAGAACGCATAGAACGGTGTAAAGGTTACCGTATTTGCCAGTATCTCTGCACCTCGAGCACATTCTCTGACCCTGCTATGTTTTTAATTAGCAGTAGCGTGCATCCTCTTGAGCGTCTCTGTATGCACAAGTATACCACTCGGTGGGAATTGATTGCGACGTCCCACTTGCTTTACAGTCACACTCCCGTGAAAAGTCCGAGAACCTTTGACGTCATATTGACTGTTTTCCTGACATACTCATTTAAAACAGACACACACACTCACAAGACTGTGTTTACTTATTAAATTATGATGCTCTGAATTTCTCCATTCATTATGTACTCAATCTTTACCATTCAAATCAACTGTTTTTAATATGTAAATGAAAATTAATACACAGTCGAATTCGGTTATATCGAGAAACTTTATATTTTCTCCGTTGAAGTCGTTTTTATGCTTATAAAATGACCAGGATATAACGAGGGAAACCCCGGTTGCAACGAGCATATTTCTGGAGATTCGGAAACTTCTTTGGCTCGACTACGACTAGTCGGAAGTAATACAATGTTGGGCCAATTTTTGCTCTTAATACTGCTTGAATTCTTCTGAGCATGGATTCTATGAGATGTTGGTGATGGTAGGAATAATTTGACACCATATTATGAACTGAAATTTACAGTTCCTCAATACTTGAAGGTACTGGACCCAACTTCCTGATGGCCCGTTCGATCTAATACCACCAACGCTCATTTAGATTGAGATCTGGTGACTCTGCATGCCAACGAAATAATGTAAAGTCTTCGTCATGATCTTCGAACTGAGGACAATGACAGCTTTATGGCAGGGAGCATGGTCCTTCAAGAAGTATCCATCCCTGGCAGAGTACCCTTAACATAACAGGATGTACACGGCAATACTTAAATACCCTTGGGCATTCTGACATTGTTTCACATGCCAAGAAAATATCCACCAAACCATAATATTGCAGTCACAAGCTTGAAGTGTTTTGATAATGCAGTTGGGGTCCATCCTTTTGTGTAGTTTTCTCCATATTCGATCCTTGCTATCTGTATTGTGCATTTGAAATCGCGATTCATCAGACAACATGACCCTTTTCCAGTCAGTACTGTCCAATCCTTGTACTCCTTTGCGAGCTGAAGACGACTGCTCTTGTTCAACACAGGGAGTAGAGACTTCGAACAGATCGTCGACTTCAATAGCCCATACGCTGGCGTGCAGTTCGTACAGAGACGTACAGAGTTAGTCCTTGATTACGATTCTTCCTTACTTGAGACACTGATACTCTTCTCTTGCACTGGACAACTCTGCCAAGTTTCTTTTCAGCTTGAGCGTTGAGTAGCCTGTGACGGCCACAGGCCTGATGTTGGGACCACTCTTTGTAAACATTAATAACTGCTGTTGTCGATAACTTCATAAGTGCAGCCGTTTTGTTGATACAGTTCCGACGCAATGTCTTTTGTACATACCTACATATGCAACACTGTATACTTTGTGAATCACTTCTCCTGTATTCCTATTTTATAGCTATCTCGCCCTCGACGGCAACACTGTGACGCTGTCAGGTGCTCATAATAATTTTAGCCACTCAGTGTGCATCATCCTTGTCAATACACTCATGCCTTGATTGATTTATTGCGGAAAATTCCGGACCGTACCTTTTGAGGTCTATAGGATCGAAAAATAAACAGTGAGCGTTTAACATTATTTGTACACTCGTAAAATATTTTATGATGAGCAGTTGTACCCAGTCACATTTCGCCCTGCTTATTATAAATCAAAGAAATTCAAACTTTCTTCACGTTGAATTGTATTGAATCTTGTAACGCAAAAATCGCTACATTCGCTGACGACTTAAGTGTTAACGACGAAATGAAATCCTAAGTATGCCTTTAAATCCACAATAACATCACGACGTGCTTAAAATCTGGTACAGACGATGGTAAATGAAAGATAACCAGGACAAATAAGTCCAAATCACATTTAATCTGCGCCAAAGAACTTTCCCTTCCGCCCATTTGAACATCCTGCATATATAAGGATCTCTATCTCGATAAAAAAAATATGGAACGGAAACAACTCGATTAAAGCCCAGACAAATATATTGGATGCTGGAACGAAGATAAAAATTACCTCTCCACAATAAATTTCGGATTTACGAAACATCACTTAAACCTGTGTGACGGCAATTCTGGCGTTGTGATAAACAATATACTTGTATTCTACAAAGATTTCAATATTTTTATGAAAAATAATGTAATGACGTTCATAGCGAAAAGTATGATAATACTTTGATGATTCAGCTCAGATACGGTGAAGTTTTATAAAGTTTAATAGGAGTTAAGCAATGTATCCAGATGTAAAATCAAATTTAGACTGCCGTCTCTCTCCCTAACATTCTTCCTCCAAGGCGGCCGACTCCCCATGTGACGAGACTAGCCAATAAGCTGTCAATCACGCGGTGGAGAATGGGGCTCCTCAAAACCGTATCAAACTAAGTAAATGCCAGCCCGACAGTGAAACTCGAAACTGGAGAAAAACTGCGGACAAGTAACTTTCTTATGATTGCATTTTGGTCTCATACGAATAAATGCGGTATTTTCCATTAAGCAAACTCTATCAGAGCATTGAATGTAATAATGTTAAAGTATTGATCAATATATGACAGTAAGAAACAACCCCTGGCATGTCAGCAACCCCACCCTGAACATCAACAAAGAACGCGATGAAAACTAATACAAGAGCTACACAAAAACGTCCCTATTACCTGAAGACTAAAAAGAATGTAACCGTCGCGCTAGGTATAACACATTATAGTGTTAGATATAAATTATTTTAGGATTGCCTTTATTAAGGAATTGCTTATCACATTCTGTTCTGCGAAACTTGTTAATACACTGAATTTATTCTTGTTTCTTGATAAAAAAAATAGTTCTGAATATTTCGTATATTTACTTGTTTTGCCTTCTGAAACTAATATTTATTTCCCTTAAATTTGATACTTCATATTCTAGCCACTGCGTCGTGCTTCATGATAAAATTAATTTTTTCTCAACATAATCACCCTAAAATTATCATTCCACGATTTTTTATTTCAACAATTCTTGGAAATTGGAGTGAGATAGATTAGTAAATTGTAGTTTGCTGCATGTCCGTCATATAGAAAGGAGGGATTTCGACCGTGATAGCTCAGTCGGTAGAGAATCCACTAGGGTTCGACATTTTTCCTTCCCTCTATTTAATTCTTCATAATGTTTACTATATTTGAAAATTTATTCAATGCTGGTTTGCTGTTTTCCATTGTTTGTAATCCCCCATGATAACTGGAGTCTAACACCGTTAGTAATCTATTTCCTACTTAAATACAATAAGAGATCAATCACGATCGTTTGACTTGCGAATGCGAATATGAAATTCTGCATTTGGTCATAGCAATTAGAGGGTGTTATCGAAACGGACATGGTAGGCTGAAGAACACAGATGCGCTGATTACATGGAAACTTTATACACACTGCGAGATAGAATTTGCAGCCGCTCCTTGAGAGAGCAAACACTTTTGGAGTATCGCCCCATGGGGACCCTGCGCAGCTGCCATTGTTCCGGAGAGTCCAGCAACGCTAATGGCAAGGAACACAATGAAACGAGCTGTTCTCATCGTAATTACAGCTTCTCTCACGGTTGCTTGCACAGAGTCGACGATATTTTATGCCTTAGCGATTGCCTCTTGTTTTCTCTACTCTTGTAATTTGAGACGCAAATAAACAGCACTACACAATGCGTTAATACAGGAATTAAAACCTTAAAATCCCTACCAACGGAAGTTAATGTTCAAATTGGAAATGTTTAAGACGTAAATGTATCTTTATGTAAGTCCTATGTATTTATGGACTTCGGAATAACTCTAGCAAATTGGTATATATTCTCATTAACAGTGCTCATTTATTCTTCACGAATGTAAAGGCAAGTTATACAGACCCGTGACACACTGAGGAACTGGGTAATAGAGGCATAACTACTTTAAACCAGAAAACACTCGAACCTTTTTTTAAAATAGGTAGCACTTAACAAATGTCAATAAATTACAAAAATTCTTCCCGAAAATACAGATTAAGGGCCAATTAAATGTCTGATAAGCTTATGCTATGTTAAGATTTTATAATTTATTAAGTGACATAGAATTAGAAGATGAATCATAATATTACATTATCTATTTAAATAAAAGGCAATATATAGGAATTTATTTTCCTTTTTAGAAATACAGGCTACGTGAGGTTTATCCGCCTCGATGGCTGCCCCCTATAAAAGCGTAAGGAGGTATTGAAAAGGGGGATGTGAAAAGTAGAGCAATATTGCTGTGACTATGGTCCCCTGGCTGTAGTTTAAGGATCCTACCCGGTGATTCACCTGAACGTGATGCAAGAAAATGCCTTGTGAAACCTGCATCAAGTAGGTCGGGTATTTGGTAGTATTCCCACGCTCTTATGATGACGGTAAAATGGATTGTTGTGGGACCGCAACAAACCTGATTCCATGCCTCGTTCAAATTTATGGGGGGGAGGGGAACTGGCAGACTAGTTCAATGAGATCAGCTAACAACCGTATGCTCAAGATCTGTGACCCAGCTGCATACACCCCTCAAACTGCTCAAGGTCGTCTCAGCTTGTTGGACTTAATTAAAATCATTAGCCTTTGGGGGACCAAAATCCATTTGGAGGAAGTCAGCCCTTGCGGGCATTCCTGAATTCCTGTGGTTTTCTTATTTCCTTTGCAGTGCATGTGACGGGCTCAATCCTTACCTACCGGATCTGTTAAAAGACACTGCGACTTCCGTATGCCCTTAGGAGTACTTGTACCATTATTCTGATTGGCGTGAATTTTTATTTATTGTTTTAGCGCTGATCACCCCAAAGAAGATTTCTTTGTCTTTTGAAAATTTAGATTTCTTCCTTCCCTCTTTCAGGCCAAGAAAGGTCCCACGTCAGACATTGCTTTGCGTCTTCATGTTTGTCCCTTATGATTCCCTATAACATTCATTATCCAGAAAAGGTTTCTGTCAATCTTTTGGTCCTTCCTTTCCAACCTTTCGTGAAAAACGTCCTATACTAAGGATATATATTCTAATTAAGAATTAAAATTTTCTAACATCTATTTTTTAAAATCGCATCAACTACTTTGGTTATTAGGTAGGGGGGAACTCGTTATATGTAGTTTACAGTGTGAAAACGCACTCACAACATCCATGCCCAAGCCGGGATTCGAACTCAGGACCACTGTAATGCGAGACAGAAACGCTGACCACTACACCACAGGAGTTCGGCAAATAAGTTTTTTGTTTTATACGCCATGATTCCATCTATAGATATAACTGATCTTTTGAATTGTTGAGCTAATTCCAATCCATAGTATTTGCCCCGTATGAACTTTGATTATCTAATGCAGCCTTAATTTCTCCCTCCTTTGTTCTATCTTTTCGTTCCTATGTCCTGGCCCTACTCGCACGAAATTAGCAACCCTTTTCTGAACTTTTCCCAATAATTCTATTTTATTTTTTCTGCCCCGTATTCCAAAATTGGTCTAATAAATGTTAAATCTACCACCTCCTTTGATTTTAAACTTCCCAATTTTTATATAAATAACGCGGGTTGTGAAATTCATCTGTTCCCCCACCCAAGCCTATTGTTGAATTATATCCTTAGATATTTGCAGGTCGTCGCCCTTGGAATTAGTTCCTCGCCTAAACAATATCCCGTCTCATTTATCAACGTACGTTTTGTAAACGTGATTCAGCTCCTTTTCTTTCTACTAATTTTCATTTTATTTTCCTGATCCCAACTATTGCCCTTATCGAGATGTATTTCTCGTTCATTATCCTTTTTGACTTTCTGCGATCTGTCGCTTAAAAAATTTCTCTACTCATAGTACACTGTTTTATCTCTATCTGTTTTATTTAATTTATCCAGTAGGATATCACGAGGCACAACATCAAAGGATTTGGCGAAGTCTATTTTATAACCATCCATTCTACTACTTCTGCTAATTCCTGAAATTATCAATTTAACTTTCGCACTAGAACCCTACCCGAAAGTCATGTTTCCCATTATAAAACCACCCTTTTCTATCATGTTCAGTTCGGACTTAGGCTGCTAATATATTTTACACACAGGACATTTTCTTAACATTTGGCTTTTAACTGATTTTTAAATTGGTACTACAATTACCTAATTTATTTTTGAAGACGTTCCAACTAATGTTAATGGCAGACATAAACGTTACGTTACATAATTTATACTAACGAAATTGCCGAGTTTAACCTTGTCTTTCTCTTGTTTCCAATTATTTAAAATTCGTTTGTGTATTTTCCATCTCTTAGTTCCCTTCTTTGTCGGATTTGTACCCAGACTTTATGTACTGTTTCTTTCCGTTTGATGTTCGATTCACTGTCCAGATTGCCAGAAGAAAGTGGGGACCACCCACATGTCACAATGGTTCACAATTACGGGCATTCACTTGGCTACGTTTCCCGCAGTTAGACGCACTGCCAGTAATAAATCACGGCTCGTAACCGCGTTCATGGAAGTTTCGAGAGTAATTCTGTATAACTGTCTGTCTGATTGAAAGCTAGTTTCTCTCTAGATAAGGGTTGTTTGATTTCGAGATTGCGCTGACGTACATTTCGCAGTTTTATGCCACAGTATATCACTCACGCTCCCCCATCCCGGGAATTTATACCTCTTTTAATCGCGCTCACAATTACCGCAGACGTTCCGCAAGTCCTCGCCGTCGCATCGTTGCGAACTAACTTCAATTACAGTTTTATTCAACACTAGTCGGAAATTATGAGCCGGTTCGATGCAGTTATAAAAGTTTTTCATTGACTTCAGATAACGAATATATGTTTCTTTCAGTTAAAATTAGATTGGAATTCATTTATTTACAATTGTCCTGCATTGACGAGAGACGTTATAGAACACATGTAACCATAAATATATGAATTCTTATTAAATTAATCTACGACCTATAGCTACACAATTTTAATTTTTATCTACAAAAATGCATGTTATACAAAAGAGGGCACTACTCTTCTTAAACAGAGTTTTCGAATTAGAGTAATCTCAAATTTACGCAAACCGGCAGCTAAGGCTAGTTTCAATTAAATCTATGTATATATATATATATATAAATGAATCTCCGTAATGTATGTACGCGCATAACTATCGAACGACTGCACCATTCTATTCCCGTTGTATTCGTTATCAGGACAAGTTCTGTATAAAAGAAAAAATTTTAAAAATCGTACGGAAAAGTTTCAAAATCTCATAATATGAAAAAAATCTACGGGAAAGCTGCATTATGTCAGCGCGTTTTAATCTCCAATGTGAATGTAGGTTGCCTATACTCTTGATCTGTTTATGCTCCGAAACGACTCAACGGATTTCAATGAAAATTTCAGTGATTGAAACAGGAATTTTAACTTAAAGTTACGTGTATGTTTCATTTCGATACCCTGCAGAGCTCAGAAGCTATTAATGTAAATATTTATAAATCCATTTAATTGCCGCGCGAAAGGCGGCGTAAAACTCTACTGCGAGTTAAAAGTCCTATTATGCGTTCCTATGCCATTCATCCCACTCACTGTGTTGTTATAAGAGTAATTTTGGCAGCATATGAGAGAGAGGGAGAGAGAAAGTCCGACAAATATTACTCAATTTGTTGTAAACAAGAGAATGTTCAAAACGAACTGCGACTTTTGAGGTTTGCCAAACATAGTACCAAATTGGTACTCGTCTATATATCATCAGTGTCCAATTCAGTTTGAATGCCTTTAGTCTTCGCGTAGTAAGGACGTTTTTGTCTACAGTTCTTCTAATAATATATTTGGGTGAACCGTTTTTTGTCTTTTAGAGGGGATATATGTTGGGTGAATCTCGTCTTTAATAAGGTTGAAATTGAGGACGGATTGTAGGATGTGCATGCTGATGAACCAAGGAGAGTTTGTAATTATTCTAAAAAAGTATTAAATCGTGTCTAATTGTGTAGACGTTAAATCTATTTAAAATACTTTCAGTATCGAAATCAAGTAATTATATTACAGTACATAACACTAGACAACTTTTAATTTTAGTTAACTAACCACATTATTCTTGCTACTATTTGTGTTATCAAACACGATTTGAACAAATTATTTGGCTTTCGGCATCCTTATATTTTGAACAATATAAATACTCCAAACTGATCAATTTGTTTACCAGTATAAATTAAACAGGAAGGGAAATTAATCACAGCGCCACTGAATTCGTGTCAATAACTGATTGTGAGCGTACGCGAGAGCCACAAGTGGAACCTGTTGATGAAAATAATTTGTTATTTCCGATTTTAATTTACAACCCATGGGTAGTGATAAAAGATTTTTTTATCTCTAGTATACACATAATCGTAAACCTTTGCTAGTAAGTTTTGTGAATATGTTTTTAATCGAATATTATTATTACATTGTAACCATTATTACTATTTAAAATTAAGTTCTTCATATTTTCCATATTTCGAGACGAAATTCGCCGTGTAAACAAGATAAAAAAAATTATTGTAAATCATATTGAATGTTTCTTCGAGCAGCAGGTTTAGTCCAAATTGGGTTACCTTAATTCTCTGTTCCAAAATGATATTTTGTAATAATGTTTTTTTACTGTATACCTTTCATATATTACATGAAAATACGTAAATCTTTTTATAAAAAGCGAATTGGATTACGGTCATTTTCAGAATCACTCATTCCCTATTTTACAAAAATAGGAAACGATAATTAAAGAGAGAGGCAAAGCAGGGATATGAGAAAATATTCGTTTTCAAACAGAAACATTAAGGCTTTAACCATTTTTCCTGGAAAACTTGTAACGACTCCACCTAGCATCAATAAAAGACTTAAAGATATGTTACACGGCAATATAAATTGGTTTAAGAGAGCAGAGTGGGCATTACATGTTTCGTAGACACTTACGGAATGTCTAACTAGATAATTCTAAAATCCTGTGGAGTGGAATAAAAGTGTTATATTCATTATAAAGCAATGGCATGAAAACATTAGAGAAGAAAATTTATATATCTAAAACCCTTTTTCAATTTCTCAGTTTGTATGTCCCAGCTATAGGCGTCCAAAGTACTGGTCCTAATTGGACCAGATTTGGCACACGTAATCCTTAGGACCCAAAGATGCCCATGATTTATAATTTTTAAAATAATGAAGCTATATATGTAATAAAATGTGAAATATATTTTTATAAAAGGTTTCATTTGCCATACGTCCATCGAGATCTCCAAACGTGCATCCGGGTTGCCTATATTCTTGATCTATACTACTAGGGGAAGGGTGGTTGAAGTGGCCACTCTAAGGGAAATTGAATTTTCATAAAACCATGGTTATTAACAGGAGTTTCTGGCATATACATATCTAATCTATATACTGTAAGGTAACACCTAATATTTATAGCTAAGATAAAAGCATATTTCATAGGATATATAAACGTTTTTTGAAAGCTTACATAGTGGCCACTTTCCCCATCAAATGGGATGAAGTAGCCAGTCCTTTGCCACTATTTCCTATTTCCTAATAGACTGTAAGAAAAATATGTGATTCTGATAGCATTTCTTCTCCTGAATTCAAATATCCATCACGCAACGTTTCCGAGAGACAGGCATTTATAATTTCAAACTCTTTAATATTGTCTACATTCTTAAGTTCACAATTCTGACTCGCCTAGAATTTAAGAAATGAGGACTTTCTGCTATATTTCGCCAGTGGAGCATCCATTTCGATGGTCCAGCAATAATCGGCCAGCATAATAGGATTCCATTTGCCTTGATATCATTTTTATCGCTGAAATCTCCTGATGAAAGCGTTCTCCGTGCTCATCGCTCACTGCGCCAAGATTTTCCGAGAAAAAATCTAGGTGTAAGAGCAGGAAGTGTATTTTTAAGGACATATTACAGCCCAAATTTTTATAAGATGTTATAACATCATTGATAATATCACGGTAATTTTCCGCCTTTAGATTTCCCAAAAAACTCTGAATTACTTCTTGGAATGCTTCCCAAGCTGCTTTCTACAGTGGATTCATTATTTCCTCAAACTTCTCATCATTAGTGATCGTATTTGTGGACCCACAAATACCCTTCTTTAATTTTTGCTTCACTAATTTTAGGAAACTTCTGTTTTAAGTACATGAAACTAGGATATTGCCCATGGCTTTCACGAAATTATTCATTAATCCTAGTTTGATACGTAATGGAGGTAGATACACATGTTTAGGATTACACAATGCGTCATGTTTCACATTTTTCTGTCCAGGAATGAATGATTCGCGTCTAGGCCATTCTTTTCTGGTGTAATGGTTTTTTCTGTCCCTCCTATCCAAAAGACACAAAAAAACAACAGTACATTGTGTAACCAGGCTGCAGACCAAGAATAAGTGCAATTACCTTCAAATTTCCACAAATATTCCATTCATATACTGCATATTGAAACTTTGCCAATACAGATTGAAAGTTCATATGTTTCTTTCATACTAGCAGAGTGAGCCACAGGTATTGATGGGAATTTATTTCCATTATGCAGAAGCACTGCTTTTAAACTTGCTTTGGAGGAATCAATGAACAAGCGCCATTCAATAGGGTTATGTTTTTATTTTACAATGGACAAATGGTCGTTTATTAAAACAATATTTAAATCCATTAATTGAAATTTAAAAAAAAATGTAGGTGGAGAAATTCCGAATACATATTTCAAAACACGATAAAAAACTACATTAAGTATAACTATTGGTACTCATGAGACAAAAATCATGTTGATCAGTGTTATTATTAGGAGAACAATAATACAAATGAAAAAGAAACGTATTGCAATACATTTTTGGCACAAAAAGATCAACAAATGAGAATTATTAATTATTCCTAATGATAAATAGAGAAATCAACGCCTAACTATAGGATACTATTTCAGTCTAATTCATTCACAATTAATCCACTCAGAAACAAAATTAAGTCACGTACAAAATTCGCACGTGAAGTTGTCATCGCCCTTCACATCGTGAGCCCAGCGTTACTGCTCCGTCCTTCATTTTCTGTAGATCTAGAAAACGTTTCCTTGTAGTAAAAGCACTCTTGTTTCACTCTCATCATCGTTCATTTCTTCTTAAGGGGACCTGGGCATGAAGAGCCTCTGACATATACACTTTGCAACTGGGATTATAAATTAAATTTTCTCAGGAACTATAAAATCTTTTATTATAACATTTGGTATAAATAATGATCAGGGTCATAGAATTTAATTTTGATAAGAATTAAATCAATTAATTTTATAATAAGAACACAAAAAATCAAAATATCAAAACATTGCACAATGAAATTGCAGATCACCACTTAGGTACATTTATTAAAGAAACCATTCTAGTAATAAGCATAATTTTTGTACAGTAAAAAAGGCTATAATTTTAATATGTGTAGCCTGTTATTAAGCAGCAATACTTATGAAATGACTGTAAAATATAATTATTTATTATGGAATTTGAAAATATCAAATTTTTCAACTAAAAAATTACCTATACTCAAAATATTTTTGGATAATTATTTTGTAAATAGGTTACACGGGTCCAAACCTGGAATGGTAAAAGATCTGACAAAAAATTTGATCCGTATAGCATGTGGTTCTTGAGATAAACGTACCTAAATATGGAAAAATGAAGTTATTGGTAAAATGGAGAAGAATATTTAATTTACCATAACTACAAACAAAGATATTACCACATAAAAAGACATTGGTAGATGTATATTATCGATTTTAGAATATCGACATTGCTATAAAAGTGTATATTAACATTAAATTAAAAAATTCTACCAATACTTTATGACAGTGGCATTTAAAGGGGGGCAACTTCATTAAAAATGAGTTTAAATGCTTATTTACTTTTGAAATGTGTAAATATTATATATGAATGGAATCGTAAAAAGTTTTACTTTACAGTGGCGATGTAGAAAAATTCGATATCTTCAAAATTTTCAGGTCCAGGTCCCCTTAAAAAAGTTTTTTTATAAGAAACTTTCTTAGAGTTTTAGCTTCTTACCCTTATTTTGTGTTGCCTTTCAATTGTTATACTATGCATAAAATATGGAATTATTTAATTCTCATTGGTATAAACAGATTGGAAATGGACTGTCGATAAGTGGCCGATCAGCTGTTAACACGCAAAACATTACAACCGAAGGTAACAACAGCCAAAAAGCATTACGTGAACCGTGATGTCGCACAAACCTAACGCTCTACATAAAAGTGAAGCAATTAAAGTAGTATACGTGACTTACCCTACATCAAACGATCGAAAAATCTAAACTTTTTTACAGAAAGATAAACGGAGCAAGCTTCCTTTGTCAACGTCTCGATTACACGTAATTTAGCCACTTCTCGGTAGAAATCAGTACTGTTGAAAACAAAAAGTAAGCAATGTCCACATCCTGTCTTTCCCCTACATATATTTTTTTAATTATAAACATTTTTGCGTCGTAATTAACATATCGTTAGAAGAGAACTAACTACCTGAAAAATAATAAACTTTGGATCGTCGATACGATGTATACGTAAATGGGTTTTATATTTACGCGGCAGGTACATTTTAATATTTAGTAATTGGACAAATAAAATATTGTGCATTTGACAGTGAAATTCATCACAGATAAAAGTATTTAATTAAGTAACCTTTAATAATAACAATGCTGCATAAATGTAAAAAAGAGAAAATGTTAAACCTCCGTTTTGTCAATTTTTTCGGTGGTCTTTCGCCTCTACCAAAGTCAGTACTCAATTTGACAAAAAAAACGAGTAAGGGCTTATTCTCTTTGTCTCACCGTCACCTATCAGTAGATATCCTTATTTCCAAAGAGGACCAACCCCCCTCCCCCCTTAAATCCTCCAGCTACAACTTTAGACCCTTGTAATTGGAAAGTTGAGGATTTTAAAAAAAATTGAGGACACATGGTCGATTTTAAATTTGATAATTTTGCTCATTTGACCTTTTCTTCTCAAACCACCGGAAATTGGTCAAAATGAAATCTCTGTTAAAAACTACCACTTTGGTGATTTTTCGCCATTCGCACAATCTAGGGTTAAAAATAGGTTGTAATTGACAACAGAAGTAGATTTAGGCTTTTGGAAAACATAAAACGAGTGTTTACATGCCCCTCTAGCTAAAAGTGATCCCTCTGGAATAGAACTGAGTACTGTAATAAACTTATCTTTAATTACATTCCTGCTTTATTGTTTATTGAACCCGAGCAACGCTGGATACTTTAACTAGTATGTAATATATTAAAATATTCACTGATAATACTAAGTTTTGTTTTCATTTATTTTAAGGAAAAACTGAAGGTATTGGCAAAAAATTTATGTTCTACTTTATATTTTAATGAAAGTACGTATATATTTTATATTTCATTATAGCCAAATGTGGGGAGAATGATATGACATTAAATGTGTCAAATTTTAAGACACTTACATTCTCAAGAGCAGAGACGTTTTATTTTTAATTTATAACATTATTGGTTTTTCCTTGGAAAGAGTAATTATAGACGTGGTAAAAATGTTTTATTCAAAAATGAAAAATGATGCATCTATTAGTACACATATAAATCTAGGTTTTTATTAGAATAATATATCAATTTTACTGTTCCCCAATAACTATTAAAATGTTATATGGTATCGTTGGTTAAACCAATATTAATATTTGGAAATATGGCTGGGGCACATGTCAATTTTTACAAGAATATAAAATCCCAACGTAAATAAACACTTCTTTAATGTAATATCATTTTCAAAATAGAATTGGGAGTGACGCATTTCGAGATAAGTTTTTCTACTTTTTCATGTAAAATCGTTTTCATGTGTAAGATTTGTGGACGTATAAGTAGAATAGTTTTTTTCTGTTTCAGAACTTCTTAATATGGTGTTTGTTCTTCTCAGTTGCAAGGTTATTATGAAACATAAATATTTTACTGCTGAGTAATTGGCCTCCAAACTAAGGTATACATTTTCAGTGACAAAATTTGTCGTAGAATTGGCACAGCTAGATATAGATAAACGGCCAACTGTACTTATTTTTGATCATCCCACTACATTTTGGGCTAGACGTTGTCTTTGTAAGCCTAGTATCACACTTAAATGACTGCTAGAACTGATTTGACACGGCGTCAAAGTTAACCCTTTCAACGGCGCATGCGCGTTAACCAGACTTCTGTCCCAATGAGCTCTAATATTTTTCATAGTTGCATTTGGTGTCTCGAGTTACTTCATTATAAAAATTCATAATATTTGTAGATTGTCGAGTGGGAACCTTAGGAGAGTTCTCGGTGATTTGACATGGAATGACGGTTGTCTGTGGTTGGTAATCGTTTTTTTAATATTCATAAAATCACAAATTAAACTTCGTTTATCGTTGCATAACATTATTCTTTTTTGGAACATTGAATTTTACATTCATATTTTATTTAAAAATGAAATCTATAATATCCTACTGGATAAATCCATAGCTATTTATTGTAGCCTTTGGTCGTAGCTTTCCCTATAAAAGTCCAAAATTGATAACAGGAATGTATTACATTTGAATGCTACGTCGCGCATTCCTACGACCTTCAGACGTGCAGGCATTGCAGGGGGTGGAACTGACGACAATGAATTGAGGGAGAAATATTTGCCCATGGAGATGGTGGGCGAGTCCTTTCAAAACAGATGCGTGGGAGGTTTTAGTGGAGAAGCATTGTCAGTGTCCGAGGACGAAATTTGAATTATAACGTAAACCGAGCTTGTTGGAGAGCTTAAAGACGTAATTTAAAGAAACTACAGTCTTAATGTAAAGCAAAGTTGAGTAAAGTGATTAAATTTTGGAATTTAGTATTTTTTTGGGGTTGTCAAGCGTACTTCAAATTACGAAGTGGAAAACTATTCTGTAAATTCAATGATAATTAGAAATTATGTTTAAACTTTCTGCTACAAAATTATATTCATTATTTGGGTGCCCGGGATATTAAATCTTAAATATAACTAGCATTTTACTTAGTTTCTCGTCGCTGCCGCCGCCGCACGCATACACTCAGGCTACGTAAGGGCATGATTTATCCTGCTCTATATGTTATTAAGGTTGGACGGATACAAATAGTGACGCGGGAAACACCGTAAAAGTATGTGACCACAAAGAGTATTTATTCGATGGAAATATCAATCGATATTGCATATTAAAATTTTTTTGTCCCCTCCGCTGCTGCCCCGACAGTGTTGATATTTGAGTGGTAAAGAACTTGTGTGCAGAATTTGGTTCAAATTGCTCCACGCGTTTAAATTTGTATTTGGAACAGACATACAAAATCACAAACACTTGTACAGAACTTGAGCTTTCTTTACTCATAAACAATTAATTTAATTTATAAGAATGAGGTTTAGCGCGAAATAACTTTTAAATTTAATGAAGGTTTTATTAAAGTAACAATTTATTTTAGGTACTTAAAAAATATACAAAAATATTTCTCTCTCGAGTGCGTCATATAAATACGACGTATTGGGCCGCTCAGTCTTCTGCATACAAACTAATAGGGATTGGGAAATAAACAGGTGAAGTTCTGGGAAGTCCGTCAGGGCCGACTTCCTCTTTCTTGGGTTTGCTCTTTCCGTTCCCACTTGGCCAAAGGCAAGCTGAGACGACCTTGAACAGTTCAAGGGGCGTATTCATGCCTTCGGCATACGGCAAGAGTTGTTTGCTGATCCCATTGGACCAGTCGGCTAACTGCCCCTCAAATTTGGTTGAGGGATGTATTCGGATTTGTTGCGTTCCCACAGAAATCCAGTCTCCCATCATCAGAACGGCGTAGGAGTTGTATTCAACAGCCCGACCTACCTGTTGCAGGTTTTATAGTGTTTTCCCTGCCTCAACTTAAAGCCAACCCTTGGCTTCCTTGCTCTACCTCCCATCCCCCCTTTTCAATTCCCTTCCTATGCTATTAAAGGGGAGTTGCCTGCTTCAGGATCACCTCATGTAGCCTGTTACCCACCACACTATTTAGTTTGTATTGTATGTATAAGAATAAGATAATATCAAGATTATGCAATTATGTTAATATTTTTGTCATTACATCTCCCGACTGTAATTGACCCTGACAAAATGCTACATGTGTTTTTTTGTTATAAAAATTTGAGCAACTAAAATTTGCAATAATTTGTATTTCACATTATTATTATATTAAAAATAGCTTCACCATTATTGTCAATTAAATCTAACGCGATATTCTATATTATTATTACAGTAAATAATATTTTAGTGAGAAACTAACATAGAACTAATACATCTTGATGGCGAATGAAGAACGATGCAAAAGAAATATTTGCTACGTTTTTTAAATATTGTTAATAACCTATTTGAATGTCTATCAGACAACTCTCTTCTTGAAGAAATATATTCATAAATTAATTTTCTTAATGTTGTACATATCACGCACATCAATAGTTAAGGAGACAAATTGATGCAGAAAAAACAAAGTTTTTTCGGAAATGTTTGGTACTTTCATGACTTTAGGTTGTCATTACTGGGGCGAGTTGAGAACACCTGATGGATAATATTTGTTTTCCATATAACCACAAAATTGTATTTCACGATGGCGTGTCTTCTTGAAATTTCTCATTAGTTGAATAACGGTCAATGAACCTATTGGCTCGAAAAGAAAAACAAAGATTTTTTTTCATCAGGTATAAACAAACAGTTCTTCGTTGGGATAAGTGGGGAATATGCTGAGAAGGATTAAATTCTATTTTTCTAATAATAGAGAGTTTTTTGTAGTTCAGTTTGCCTCTTTAATTACTGAATGATCCTCGTATGCTATTAGCTTAATAATTTCTCCCAGCCTAGACAGTTTGATTATACAGTTGCATTTTTTAAACAATTTTCTCCCGACTGTCAACATTTTGTTAGTAAATATATCACGTTTTCATAATAATAATCAATTTTTTAACTTTTGATACAAACTCAATTAAAGGACATTTAGACAATTAAATTGCTTTGTTTCCTCTGCTCTGTTGCCGTGTTTTCGTTTAAAATAGTTGTCTAAAAATAGGGTATCGCTTTAGGGGTAAACAATTTACGCCTTTAATTAATATCAAGTGGGAATAACAATGGAATTACAGAGAATTTTAATTGATTTCCATAAATGTGCTGTGATTTTCTTATTTACTTGAAGACTATAAATTTTGCTGCTTCGGCTTCCACTCTTTCATAACCGTTTTTTAATGTAACCGATGGTACTGAATAGTTTGTTTCGTACAGGTGGAGCCCTGTTTATCGCGATACATTTGAGATACAGCCCACATCATGGCGGAACTTTCAGCTCCCGTCACTAAATGTTTCTGGCGTATTTCAGTATATTATTCATGTATTCGTTTCACTGGCCATTAAACGTCGGTGAGCGAGGCCCGATGATGAAATTCTGTTGCTGGGAATGGCTTCCAACCTAGGACTGCGTAATTTTCTTGGACGTGCAATGACTTCGGCTGCAGCTTAAAATATTACCTCGGGAACGGAGAGGCGGCGTTTTCATACAGCCAGGAATATTACAGGGGCTGGCAGGATTCGACGCGTAATTACTACACGGGGGCGATGCTGCGACACCTTCGGAGACCTTACTCTAATACGCGCTAAAAGAATGTAGACAGAAAAAACACGCAACTACAGGAAAATATTAAAATATTTGATTTGATCCTTGCAATTCATGGCTACTCAAAATTACACAGTTAATCATACTAACTCAGCTTTTGCTATATTGTTATTTTTGTTGAATTGGAGCAACAAGATGGCAAACTAATTTGTTGATGAAAATCGAGTTATAGAAGTCCGGTTTTCGTCTGCAGAGGACTTAGATTAAGATTACCAGAGTCTGGGCTTTGGATCTACGACAAACTGGTCTGTGAAGGAATTCGTTAAGCCTCATCCGTGCTCAACCTCGCACTGATGGATTCTTCCAAGCACGTGTCATTCATAATACCGAGTGTTTCAAACGTAATCATCCGATTTTGTAATAGTAGTCATCGAAAAGTTGCTCTGTTTTACATTTACAAAACATTACAGTAGTATATGTTCCTACGTTTGAAGCCACTTTGTGGAGGACGTCTAAAATGTTCTTATATTCATTTTCAGTTCATCCAGTATACGCGACCTGTTTTCATAAACCTTTCCTTTAAGGTATCCCCCCCTTGAAAAAATCTCGTGTTTTTAATTCGAGGAAACGTGGAGCCAATAATTCAGAGTATCCATAAAAGTATATTCCAATTAATTGTTTATAATTCTGTGAATAACGACATATTTATACTAATTCATCAGCATGCGTAAGTCTGTAGCGTCAGAAAAACAGAAAACAGGAAATTCACCATACTTAATTGTACTCAATATGGCAGCTATTGGTTTACATTCTGCTGCTTTCACATTTGATCAATTATATCTTGCCATGTAAACCTTACGGAAATATCAAAGAATGCTTGAAAAATATAGATAATATTTTTTAACCTTTAAAATTTTAGTTGATTTATTGTCTATTGCAAATTAGGGTGCTGGATGTATACTTTAAATAATAATAATTAATTTATAAAAAATTTGAAAAGAAAAAAGAAAATCAAATTAATGCAATTAAATTACTCTTTAAACCTGTTGTTTAAAGACTTACGATGATGTAGAATAAGAAGAAGAACCACGACAGTCTCGGAAAACGTCTGTATTGTATTTATAACCATTTAAGGAGCTTTCGATGTTGTGTCATATTCATCTTATTTGCTTAATTTCGTTTTTCAGACACACAGTGCCTCATAATTAAGAACATGTATATTAAAACACGGTTTTAAACTGAACTCATTTGTATAGTGTCACGCCACTGTCTTCACTTTCCTGGTTGTTCATCTTATTCTATGTTAGTCTTTAACAATTATCTGTTACTAGAATTAAATAAAAATTAATAATTAATTTTAAAAAATGGACCGGCTACTTTTCAACTCAACGGAGGGCGACAATTCTTCTGTAGGGCTCTAGTGGGCATAAAACAAAAGTTGGCATCGAATTTTGACGAATACTCAAAATAGCCAGGTGCGAGAAACGTGAATTATTGTACATCACCGCTCAGCACGTAGATCGGGGTGTTCGGGATATTGGTCCATCTTGTGGATCCTTGGTCGCCGGAAACAACTTCTCGTTGTAGTCTCGATCGTTCACAATTAAGTTAATATTTTTTTCTTTAGAAGAGTTGACCAATTTCATTCTTCTTTTAGATTTGTTTCATACGGTGATCTGTGGTTCGTGCTATAAGCTCAAACCTTCTGCGGGCCCAGGATTTTATTCTTCGTCGCATTAAGCAAACACGTTTTAAATAAATTGACGCGAGTTTCGTGTTTTTCAGAAACAAGCTAAAACAAGTAGGTTCCCGGGCTGCGCTGGGCAGCCAGCTAGTCTTATTAATAAAAATAGGCGTAAAACTAGCTTATATATATATATATATAAATGTCGAAACCATATTCATGCTTCAATGATTTAGGCTTCGCATAAATCTATTGTAATATTTTTCAGTTCTGTAAATAACTACATGTTTCAAAAATGAACAACACCAAATATGAATTTTTAAGTGTACTTTACATATAAATTAATTAATTTTAGAATTAGATGCGGAAAAACGAAGACTCATTTCGTTTCCTTAACTTAGTTTTGATTGTTCATTATCTTTGACGGTCAAAGTTAAACAACTGTTTATACAATGCTATGGAAAAGGGCGTACGTGACCGAGTAGACCATTCACATGCGAATACACTCGAATTTATCCTTCTCAATCGTTAAGCACTCGTTTATTTGGAGTATGCACGTAGAAAATTAAATTTTAATATTTTTTCATTTCTACCATACAGACTGCTTGTCACTCTTTGTGTCATATATGATATAAAATCAAACTCGGTTATGACAAACAAAATAAAGCTTTTTTCCCATTTAAGCTATTGTTTTTGTTGAAATTGACCTATATGTATCCAGGGAAAACAAGAAAATCTCTCAATCCTAAGAAACATCGTTGTAGTGACTTCGGCCAGACGGAAGTATGAAAAATAATATAAAGCCAGGCCAGTACTGACTGATTTATTGTGGTAAATTCCAGACATCGAAATAATTACATTAATTGTACACACGGAAAAAGTTTTATGTTGATAAATTTTCCCGAGTCACAGTTCGTCCTGCCCTTAATAACATCGAGACTAAAATTTCTTCCGTTAAAATTCTATGGACATAAAGTCAAAAAAACGCGTGTCTTTCGATCAGTTAAAAAATTTTAAGGGAAAAATGAAATGGACCGAGTCGTTAAAAATTTTGATATGTGAAAAACATTTGTCGTCTTCAACATTCTCAATGTTACTGAAGAATAAACGGCTCTACATTTTGTCCTTCAAAAACAAGAGTGTAATTAAATTCATGTTACAACGCTTGGCGAATGAAAGTACAAATCAAAAATAAACATTTCTTACCAACACACAATAGATCGGAAACGAACCCCTACCCCGCTGTGACACGTGAATTTTCAGGTTTCGCAACCCGTTGTACACATCTTTTACATACGTTTAAGAGTAAATATTTGGAAAACAATGCAGGGAAACCCCTAGAAAACCTACATCAGGTTGTTCGAGCTATTTGGTTTTATTCTCCCGCCCCTCTCGATGAAGGTAGAGGAGATTATGTAGGGTCGCAGCATTCCGTTCTGCTCAAGTTTTAGGAGGAAGCTGGCTGACTGACTGACCCAATGGGATCAGTGGATAACTCTTACCGTATGTCAAGGTCTTCGACCGCAGTACATACACCTCCCAAAAATGATAAAGATGCCGCGGCGTTTGAGAACCATGAAACTAGAGGGAGAACGAGGTATCCCCGATGGTAAGAGAAATATCTGCGAGAGAAAGATCCAACAGGTACTTCTAAATCATAATAATAATAATACATTCGTACTCAAAACTGCTTAGTTACCGCTGTGGTCGCGTCGTCACCGCTACCTCGTGGTTGGTAAGGTGTATGGATAAGTAGTAGGAGAGGATGGCACGCCGAGGTCGTTTTATCGCGCTAGCTATTTCATGGAGGGGAGATTGAATTAATTACCGTGATTTCTCCGTAGAATCAAATAAAAACTTTACTACAACACAAAATTCATGCGATCTTGAATACAGATAATGCACACTTGTCTTTGAGGAAGTTAACAATTGTTCACCAGCTGTGCTTCTACCGACAACTGCCAACATATGTGGACGCATGCAGGTAGCACTCCACAACTTGCTTTTCTGGACAGCTTCCCCTCACCGTCCACGCCGCTCGACAGCCGGGAAAAGCTTCAGCCTAAAAAACAAACAAATCTCCCTTTCTTCCTTCCCGTCTATTTCCCTGCTTTTCCTCCTTTTTCTTCTCGATCTCGTCTCGTCCTGCAATTTGGCACCCAGAGGGCAGGCACTGCCACAAGGAAGGGGGTCGTACCAACAAACCGGTACAAAAACTGTCCGATTTTACAAGGAGAAATATATTTCTATCTTCCCCTCATTTTATTATGAATGTGGAATCCTTTTTCTCCAATTAATTTCCATCGCACTAAAAGCGACAAAGTTTAAGAAATTATGCCATAAATGAATGTATGCTGCTAAATTAGGTGTAATCCACAAGGATTATTTATGTAAGGTTTACCAAGTATTTCCTCGGGTTCCGAGCAAACTACTTTGATACTCGTATTATACGACGGGAATTGTAGTAAATGATTTAAAATTCAAAACTGATTCTTCGGAGTTGGCTTTTTTATTTACGAAGGAACAGTAACTTTCATTTTTTAAATGAAGTAATTCCTTATCACTACTAGTGTAAAATTCATTATCCACTGTAAATTATGGTTTTGAAACAATATGCAATAATTGCCCAACGACAGAATTTCCTTGTAGAAAATGACTGAAATCACGTAACAACCTCACAATTTAATGGATTTGGTAGACCAGATAGCTGGAATATTGTCAGTAAAGTTAATATAAGTAACGTTAGAAATATATATATATGTGGTAACTCACGTGATTTTAGTACTCTTATCAGGCTTATAAAAAATCTCATGTTTTCCCGTCACCTTTTAATAATTAATTGGACTATATTCAATCACTTAGTAGTAAATTTGAACCGCAAATTCATTTTATAGGTAAATACAGCTGTATATAGGCTAGGAGACAGATACTCAGCTGTCGGCCTCATTTCACTCACTAAATGCAAAGTACTCGTAATTGCTACTAGTTTGGTGAAATATCTCTACGGTTGTAAAATCCTGTAGCTTCAGCGGCGTGTAATTTGCAGTCACCTAAATTGGTCAATTCATCTCGTTTCCGGTCTAATTAGATTTTAAAAATCGCTTTTGAAGGGTAGATGCTCCATCGACAGCTGTGATATGTTAGCTTCCGAACCTCCGTTATAGCTAGTCATTAATTTGTTGGCAGAAGCGCCACAAATCGCAACGCTGACAAAGTTTCACTCCAACGCGAAATTTTAATATATCGCTTTCAGGGATTGTTGGTATCGTTAACGAGGCTGTACTGATCCTATACTGGAGGGGGATCCTGCTGGTCCAGAATTTACTACATAATTATACGCATTTTATACGCCCTGAGAACTGTCTTTTTGGATATCATCTGTGAGCTGGTCAGGTTCTTTCCTTAAACAAGATTGTCTTACAAATACTTACTACCGTTTACAACAAAACAAAACATGAGAGGATGAGGTAGAATGCAATTTGTCTTCATAATATTAATTGAAATAATTACGCAATAAATATCAAATCATACTTTCATATGAAAATTGAGGTGAAGTGGCAAATTATGTATATTTATTAAAATGGATTAGTTGGAAAAGAAGGAAATTTGAAGTAACCGGATAAAGACCTGACTCCAGCATGTCGTGCCTTCGGGAACTGGTATTTAAATAGCACAGAAAATTAACAAGCCACAGATATCGCTGACCTGGGAAAAGGCGAAGCATGGGAATCTTGAAGGGGAAGGTTCATCAAGCTCAAAAGGAAACTTCGAGAATCGTAAATTGCACCCACACGCCAATATTTTACAAATAGAGTGATACTTAAGTATAAGCAGTTGGTTGTTTACAAACCCTTGAGATAACAAAAGGTTCAAAAAGGAGTAGTCGATTAGTTTGTAACGTAGCAGAGCCAAAAATCCAAAGGACAATGTTGGATAAAATTTTTAAACGAAATGAACACTTTAATAAGCATTTGGAACTGAAGTAAAATGGAATCATGCTATCAAATCGAATATGAAGTATTTAAGGCTGATATGATACTCAGAAACAGCCACAGGCGGCTACATATGGGAGCTTTCTTGCACGTCTTCCTCCAGATTGATTGCAATGCTTACCGTTAGGGGTGCCTCGTACTATCCCTAGTTATTTTAAAGTACTCACATGCTGAGGCACCTTCATCTATTTTAGGAGGTGTATGTACTGGGGTCGAAGAACTAGGGCGTACGGTAAGATTAGTCCGCTGATCCCATTGGATCATTCAGCCTACTGCCTCCAAAAATTTCTGGAGAAACTGAGAAGGGAATGCTGCCACCCCACAGCAACCTCATCTCCCGTATTTGGAAGGGCGTGAGAATAGTACCCAATAGCCCGACCTACCTCATGCAGGCTTCCGACAGTTTTCTCTGCATCCCTTTCCGGGGCCTTGGTTAACCCTTGGCTACCTTCCTCTACCTTCCACTTCCCCACCTTTTCAATTTCCTTTCTATGCTATTAGGAGTTGCCTGTTTCAGGATCACCCTCGTGTAGTCTGTTACCAAAAAAGAAAAACAGGGTCGTCTTCTTCAACGTTTGTAATAAACACGTTTGATAGGTACGTGACCAATTTTTCTTTTTCGCAAGAGTGTGTCAAGTTGTTGACTATTAATGGGTAAATAATGCTTGACTGTCTCAGCTGTCACGTGGTTGCCATCCGTATTGTTGACTCGCCAGGATGCATTTCTTCTAAATAACTGTAATATCTTGTTGTTCGAATATTAACCAGTTCTAACGGTTTAGTCGATTATATAATTTCTCGTCCTCTCCAAAAGTCCACGGTGCTTTTTTCACTCGCGCGAGTGATAATCAATTACTCTTTAATTACGAACTTGCGGCAACACTCTACAAAGTTATTAACTATTATAGCTGGGACATTATTTTATCAAAACCCTTTAGTTTACTTATGCAATATAATTTTGATACCTTATAGTTGTAAAAATAATAATAATAGAATTCTCTGAAAATAAAAGCAAAATCGAATAAATGAATCCTGGTTTTAAAAATAACTCAAACAGCTATAGTTCAAAATTCAAACAGAAAAGGCGTAATAAGTTGCAGTTTCCTGAAGGATTCAACTGCAACTCCTAATGGGGATCACGACCAGTGGCCACATCAAATAACCTAATATGATGAACTGGGGGATTTGGAATTTAATTTAAATCGAAATAAATTATTTAGCTAGATTAAATAAAAAACTAAATTAAATTTATTAACAGGAAACAAAAGAAAATAACAATTACAAAACTTAGGGTCCAATTAAAAAATGTACCACGACTAGCTCAGCATATAATCAATCTCATAAGGGTCATTTTGTGCGGATTTTTGGAGCAGAACGACAGTCATGACACATTTCAGACAGTGTCACAGACACGCACCTGTTCTCTTTTGTGAAACGGCGACTATCTCCTCCCTTGAGTAGTTCAGGCTGCTTGCGTAGTTCTTCCGCGTTCGTAATGCGGTTCCTTCCAGTGATGATTTGTGCCGTCGGTACCTAGAAATTCTGGTACCCGTATTACGTAGACGGGGCACCCTCTGCTCGCTGCCATCTACCTTCTTTTCAGTTTTTTTAGATATCAAACAAACTTCTTTCACTCACAAGCTACTTCCTCCTAATTCGAATGTTCCTCGCCAAACTCCAAGCTCTATCTCTCCTCTCCAACTTTCTACTTCCAAGTTCCATTCCCGTCTGACAACTTCTATTCCACCACTAGCAACCCTCCAAACTATTTCCTCCTTCAAATGTTCATGTCCGATTGCCGTGCCGTGGATCAAACCACGCACCCTCCAGACTTCTTTCTTCTTCAGATTTCTATGCCCGACTGCCCAACTTCTCATGCCTTTCACCATGAAGTGCATGGTGGATTACCTGACCCTCAGGCTCCAATTAAAATCCAGCTTAGCCCGCGGTTTCTCTCCCAAATTTTTGGAAGGGGACGCGCCTTTTATTATTCCCGGGGTCAAGAAACTGGACTAGGGTACCAGATTTTTAAGTTGCCAAACGGCCGATCGGTCACGTTCAGGACCCGATGTCCGCCTGTCTGGCTCCTCGATGTATACTTGTCTCCAATATGAGGATTCTTCACCTGGTGACAAAATAAAATGGCGATTGCCACATACACTCATTACACTAACAGCACGACGCCGTTAATCATTCAGTTATTCTAAATTAGAGTCTCATGCCTGTTTTTGGTTTAAATGTTATAATAATACTGTGGAATAAATTTCATTTTAAAAGAATTTCCTTGTAGTTCACAATTAATAATAATATCCACTCCCCATCTCTTCACTAAACATTTCGTATATTCTCTTCAAACTCAATAATTTTCCTTGCTGTAACGTCTTTTTCTTACGATTCCGATTTCCGGCGACCTTACATCTCCATCACTACATTCCGACGTTTCATGTCCACTAAATTTCTTCTTTCTAAAGTTCTCGCTTTTCAGTTTTAATGTATGCGTTAACAGGTTCAGATATGTGTGTGTAACTGTTGCACCATACAGCATCAGAAAATCCTGGTCTCTCGTTCAGAACCATCAATTATGGGCGCCTTTTACAGTGGCATTGTCATTTTCCCTCGAAACTCCAAGGAATGCCCAGCATTTTTTTACAAACTCTTATCTTCATAATAGTCAACGTTATCATTAGTATCTTTATGTCACATGATATGCAAATGACAGGTTCTATAATTTGTCGACAGATATACAGAGAACCTCGGTACACAGGAACCAGAGCCATTATGGCAATTATTTACAATAGAAATGCAGTGTGATAGCGTAAGTTGCTTGTAATCGTGTGATTGGATTGTATTTGTGATGATGGTGTTTGAATCTGCCCGTACCATAGGGGCGCTAATAGCGATCCCGCAGCTTTCCTCTTTACATAACAACAACGCAAGCAGGGACACAAATTTTGAAATGAAACATTTACTGCCTTCAAAGTAAAAGTGCCGTTAAGAAAATGTTATGTACCCGTCAATTTGCAATAGTTTCAACTATTTACTTTTAGTTACATCCACCACAAGTAAAGATTTAATTTCAATAATTTGATAAAGTCAAAATTCAAAATCTCTCTAAGCCCTTTTCAACCTGTTGTTTCTTTCATTTATGTTGCCCTTATTTTTTTGAAGTGAGGGTTATTTTAACATTTGTATAGTAATCGTTAATGAGTTAATTAATTATTTACTAAAAAAATTTATCTCTGCTGTGTTCGCCACCAAACTCACTCATTTTTTTGGGTACTTCTTCACATATTGTGATCAGTAATTACGCTTCAGTGATAAACATTCTTCTTATATCTCACTCATAATTAATTTTTGGATGGTATGTTAGAACTTTGCAATAACTTTAGCATTTCGCATTTGAACCGCGTGAAATGAACCCATCTCATCTTAACGTGCAAACGCTCCATTGCGGGACACTGTCAGGGACTGCAGATCTTCACGGTCTGCATTTAACGTACATTTCACTATATTGAATATATATATTTTTTTTAAAAAATAACGCGGTAACTTTGTAAATGAATGATAATAGTTTATAATATATTATATTGTTATAGGCAGTGGGATACATGGCGCTGATAAAAATTTCTCACAATATTCCAAGATCTATTTTACTGAAAGGAATCTACCTGGCGGCTTTAGTTTTATAATTATACAATCATAAAATAGAAGCTTCTTAAGTAATATAGAGTTTTTCAATAAGGTCAAGTTGATGTTGACAGGTTGAAATGAAGTAAAACAAGCTGTATGAAAGGTATTAACGAAATTAATTTTTTACTTGGGCCTTACTTTGTACTTTGGGTCTTTCAATTAAAAAACGATTTTCGTTAATACCTCACACACAGCTTGTTTTACTCTATTTCAACATCGACCCGCCCTTAATGAAAACCCTATAGTTTCCCTTAACTTTATCTCCTTACATCCGTATCTAAAAATTTGGTTTGAACTAATTTCAAGTAATTTTGGCTTCTAATTCCATTGTTATGAAATCCTTCTCGATTCAAGCTTAATACTTGCTTTCACTTTTTTCAGTTTTAATCAGATATTTTATCAGCAAATTTATGGAACTCTAATGGGGAGTCCCTCCTCTCTTGATTTTGAGCCATAATTCTATTTACGTTATGCAGATGATATATTTTGCATTCTCCCCTTCACGGAATAATACACCATATGGTGTTAAAAATGTAAAATATTTCGAAATGGTAGTACCTCCCGAGATCTGTTCACTTGTCCATAGTGGGTAAAGATGTTTGGTTGTGAATATGTCTTAAGGACCCTATTTTTTTATAAACATCCTTTATTCGATACGAATAGTACAATCTTACACATATAATTAATTACTATTGATGACATGGTACTCGTGCATGTATCATGAGTAGAACGTGTGTGTATAGGCTACACCAGTGTGCAGATTCCTTAAAAAGTGACGCTTAATTAATATTTATTTACATAGTTCGTATGGTTTAGTTCGGTTAAGTCGCCTTAGCTCAATAGAATTGTCAAGGAGTTGGATGGCTTCTATGTTTGTGTGGTTTTCTCTGTTCATGTTTTGCGGCGTAATCACAAATCACTTCACTGATCTATTTGATTTGAAGGTCTTCATGCAGCTCCTTGTTGGTCACGTAACGATATGCTCCAGTGTTCATACGAAGAAACTTAATTTGACTCCGTTGAATTATTTCTTGATTAGATTTGTTAGTACATCTCCACAGCTGTACATCATACTTCCAGATGGGTTTTGTGATGGACTGGTAAACCAGTCTTTAGGAATTTAGGTTAAGATTAGAGCACCTACCAATCAACCAGTACATTTCGCGCCTTTTCAATCTAATTTGTTCAGCTTTTCCTCTAACCTTGTGTCAAGTCTTCTATCAAGATGAAGACCTAAAAATTTTACTATGTCTGCAATATAAATATTAATTTTCCTTTTTACCCGACATAACGCAAAGGTAACATGGACGGCTTTTAAACCGTTCAGTTTGATTTTACAGTCCTTTGTCCATTGGTTTTGTCATATTTACAGCTACTTGTAGTCTTTCAGTTGCTTTTTCTTCAGATGCATCCGGCGCCATTATGACAGTATCTTCGGAAAATGCACCTATCACCTGTGTCTTCGGTTGTCGGAATATCTGAGGTGTAAAATAGTTGTAGGAAAGGTCCTAAGACACTTCTTTGAGACACTCCAGCTAAGACTGGATATGTTTCTTCATGTGATATCCTGAATTCTCTTTCAGAGAGATAGGATTGGATTAACTGCAGTAGTTTTGTGGCAGGATTTTACTTAATTTGTGAATGAGTCCCTGGTGCCACACCCTATCAAATGTCTGTGATACGTCTAAAAACACCGCAGGGCAATATTCTTTTTTTTTTCAAACGCTCTTTCAGTCACAGATGTTATCCTATGGACTTGATCGACGGTTGAATGATGATTTCCAAATGAGACGCTGTAACATTAGCTTCTAAAACAACTTGGAGATTGCAGGTAGTAGCGATATTGGTGGATATTATGCTGTCTGTTCGGCTGAACTGAGGAGATTTAACTAGTCGTGTTTCAACATGATACGCAGTAGACAACTTCAGGATATTATAGTGGGGGTAGTCAAGAGCTTAGTTTACCTTGATTTTTTGTTAAGATACGTTGGTAGTGTAAAAGCAAAATATTGGCGCTGGTAAATAGGAAACGATTTCTCTTGATAGGAACGACGATAGGAAAGGAAGATCTTCGGTAGTCTTGGGAATGGGTCAACCCTGGAGTTGACCAGTGGATAGCTTGATTATGGGTGTCGCTCAGTAAAGAACGCCAAGTCTAAATAGGAAAGAATTTATTCCCAAATGCAGCAATTTGGAGAACATAAGTGTTAACAGTACGAAGGAAGATTGCAGACTGCCATGAATGTAGCGTCTAGGTGCCTCCAGAGAGGGGATTGCTGACTTAGAGCTTCTCGTGGGTAACAGCCCAGACGCTTGTGGCCACGGTTCTCATGTTCCGCTACTCAGCGTCTACTGTCCGGCTCTTAAGACCTTAACTAACTTTGAAATTCACTTTCCCTATTACACGGTCAAAGTTTTCAATAATTATGACTCCAGCTCACAATACACTGTAGAATTAGAAGATAATAGATCTCTCAGTTTCGTCGAGGTTCCCCTTAAAGTACATAATTTTAAAATACCGACAAATTTGTATATATTTTAAGAACATATTTATTGCCACTGACATTTTGTTGGCTAATTCTACCCCCTCTCTGTTTTAAATTTTCACATTAGAAATAGGTTCAATAAACTCATTCGTCTTACCCCTGGTAAACCACGTGACCATGATATTCTCAGAATTGATTGAGAGTGCCATTCCTTAATATAGAAACCTACACATTAGAGTATCAAATTTACTCCACTATAATATGGGTATGATTTACAAACTTATAATCCCTTGACTTGGTGGTAAACATAATTTGAAACCTGATTTCACCCATTTTGTGGTGTGCCAAAGAGAATCCATTGATTGCAATTATGTATACAGTAAAGCGTGGATTGAAAACTACGTTCGAGGATAATTATAAACGTCCAGTAGAAAACATTCAGTTTTAACTAAACGTAATCATAATTATAACTGGACTAATGCCAGAATTCCAAACGAAATTATAACGCCAGTATAACTTCAGAAATGATTAATATTATATTTAATTTTTTACTCTTAATACACGAAATTTTATATATGGCATTGAGCAGAAAATATGATATATAGAATTCTCCACCTTCCATCCCGTCTGTTTGAGATTTTATTAATGTTGTACTTGAGAAAGTCGACACACAGGTAGAGGAAACGTTGTGCTATTTTTCTTATAAAAAATAATATTGCCTGGACTTTTCCAATTAAAGTTCCAACAGACGTTTATATATATATATATATATATATATGTTAAAAAATATTATTTTCTTTGCCGGTACAGTTTTAAACTTCATTGATACCTACCTGACCGTAGTTTCGTAGATGTTCCGGGACCCCATATAATCGAGGATCAGTCTCGTCCTGCTAAAAGCCATAGGTTTCAATCTACTACGCTATAAATCAGAGCCCGTAAGCCATCAAGGATTTGCTCAAGTCTCCACAAGCTTGGCCCCACAGAATATGCAAATATTTCGCCACTGTACTACGAATCCCTGTCCTCCACTCAATGGCCATTTCCAAAATCTCAATACGTAAATTGCCGTAGAATAGTGAAACTTAATGTGTCACATACGTGCTTGTTATAATTTATTTCAAACGGATTAATGCTTCTTAAAGACAAATATTTTTTAAAGATAATGCCTTTGATGATATCCAATGAGTAAGTTTTAGACCTTGAACGGACCTTGAAGCTTTTCTTTCGGGATTTTCAAAAAAAATTATAGTATTTTGCCAATTAGAATATACACGAGGTTTCTTTGAGAAATAGAACAAAAATATTGGCAATCTCTCATGCACTGCTTGTAGTTACTGAATACGAATTTTCATGAAGACATTAAATAAATTTGTACAAAAAAATGACGTGTGGCAATCGTCTATTCATTAGCAGATCCAGAGAAGTTCCTTGGAGTGGAATAGATTTTCAAAACTTATATTTCATTACTATAATAATTATTTAATCAGAGTATAAATTATTTCAGTCTATTTTACCTTAATGGTGTGGTATTACGTATTAAATTTATAATAACGGTATTTGAATAAAGATTTATTTAAGAATAATTACTATTACGTAATTTCAATGAACATCCTGTAAACAATTGCAATAAATATAACAATTACCATCCGAAAATACAAATTTCTATTGCTCAGTAAAGGGTAATGAGATACGTCTTATCTGTAATATTTATAATTTTATTTGATTGAGAGCAAAAAGGTTGTTCGTGTGGCTATAAAATAGGGATTAAACCTATAGAAAACGACCGACGCATTATGGTATTGTTCAATAAATTTTTAATAAAGTTTTGTATCTCCAACGAAGAAAAAATACGCTATATATTTAAATTCAATGGAAACTTACATTTTTTAGTTTTTTATAACGTCTCATTAACAATTACAGTCATTAGGGACTTCCATACGATAGCCTAGCACTGAGGGACAATTGTGATGAGTTGCTAACAGACTCTAGTTTTAGGTCCAAGTGAATATGCCCCAATTATATATTTTCTAATAGCGGTTGTGAACCAGAAACGTGAACAAATATTTAATGGCTCTTTCCGTGTGGGCGAGTTCCCCCTCTCTGATCTGGTGAGCGCATGAGGGTGCATTGTAGGAATCAGGGTGGCAGGTATTCAGTATGTGCTTTATAGGTCGAACTTTCCTATTAAATAAGTACGCATGAATTAGCGAGGTGTTACCGATGTTCTAAATAAATGGAAGCCATTATATCTAATAAGACTGGCGTATTTCTAGACCTTGTAGTTTGTTTCCTGTAGGCCTAAAATACTTATCAGTCGTGACCAATACTTCAGAAAAACAAATTAATGAGAAAATTCTGTTTAATAATATCAATTATCCCACTAAAAGCATTAGTTCTTGTAAAATTACATTGTTTTCCACTTCGTGTTTTATATTCTGAGGTGTGGCTTCGGTATCAACGATAATATGGCACTTTTGAAACGTAATTAATCAATTTATTAATTAAATTCCATCGTTCAACCTCAGACGAGATTTTGCAATACAACAACGCAACTCTGGAAAAGTATTTACTACAACAAAGGTTTCTTTTCTGTCGACGAAGGTTGTTTTTCCTTGTATTTCTGCATTTCCGAACTAATTATATCCATTCATCGAATGCCCCTATTTATGCGAATATATTAGCTTTTAATCTCAGTTCATCCCACAAAGCCTTCATCTACTTTTGCACTCTGATGATCGAAAGCATTTTGCCCCTGTAGAGAATTACTCAAAGTTTCTCTCGTCTGCGGCAAATATTTCTACTTTGTGATAGAACTGTCTCCAATAGGTTTGAAATCCAGAGTTTTCCTGATGTGAATCTCCGTCTGAGTAATGCCGCTGCACAAAGCCATGTTTTTCTACGGTATTATTTGCTCCATAAACTGATCAACAGAGATACTTTGTGTGTAATGAAGCATGTGCCGGGTTTTTCTGTGTGCATATCACAAATTTGACCTTACGAGTAAATAGACAATTCAGTGGTGAAATTAAAATGACAGATTACCGGACGTTCTTAAATCGCTGATTGGCCTTTCACATAGCATATTTTAAAATCAACTTTTCACAGATATTCAGTAAAATTTCCTAAATATTTTTATTTTCATTACACTTAATTTGAACTTTCATTTATAATTTCTGTGGTGTGACATTGCGCACTTAGCAGAATCTATGACCTATGCCTATATATGGCAAAGTTGTTCTGTTTTCCTTTAAAAAAGCATTGAAATTAACCTATATATCACTTAATAGACGTTTACTATGTTTAATTAATAAGTTTTAGACAAATGTATCTTTTTCTGTTTGGTCATTTGTTTTGAGTGTAGGTCGATTTGAAATTGTCTGGACAAAAATGTTTTGCCCCACTCTCTCACTCGTTTCTTTTTATTTACCGATTACATTTCATTTAAACAGTAGTTTTACATTTACTACCGTAAACGTTTAGCTTTAGCACGCCTAAATTAAATCATGTTTTGATATTTCATAATTCCTAATCCTATGATCTGGCTCTCCTAGTTTCTTCTTCATTTTCTGTATTGTAAGTCTTTCTTGAACATTAAAGAGGAAATACCCTCGTTGTTATTAACTCTCGTTAAGCTTTCAATCAGGAAAAATTATAATTTTATTTCCACAGCAGTTTTATGTACCCCAGAATCGTGAGGTCCGCTCGTGGCACATAGCTGTACCTACATCTGTTTCAAATCAAACTGACGCTGTCAAGTTATAGATATCTATGCATATATGAAAATATATGTAAATTTTGATGGGGTCTCGCGATATTCCGGACAACGCTAAGCTGGCGAGCGATGCTTTGCAATCGGAACGGCATAGCAATTCTGCTTAATACGACTAAAGCCTTCCGAGATACGTGCCTGTAATTGCATATTCCAGAGGGCAGCCTCCTGAGGCTCGGTAAACTGCGAACTGCCTTCTGCACCAACTAAATTTCCAGTTTGGCAAAGCAACCATAGCTCAGGAACGCCACCTTTGATCAAACTTTATATTTCGCTTCTTTTATTCACAAAATTCTAAGGGTTAGCCACTGACAATCAATTTGACTCGCACAGGAACGAAGATCTCGAAGAACCGCGTCCAATTGTATCAATTAAAACTTAATACAACTAGTTACATTAATAGGTGGGTGCCGGCCATTTCCCGGGTATATTAGCACGGAAAAGGAATGAATTCGATACTAATCTCTTGTTCAACACGTGAAGAGACCAGCACTTCTTTTGGACTATTGTTGGGCACACTCCGACCTATGCCGATTGGGGGTTCTAATTAACCGGTACCTTAACCGAGTCTAGAACTATACAAATGTGACTTTATCACAAATTTACTGACATACAAAACAGCCAATGTGTCAGATTTTTAACCGTTGTCTACTATTGCGACGAATAGCCCAGATGTTTTGTATTCTTCAGGAAACTACAGACGAAAATTTAAATAAACAATTATAAATTAGAACAAATAAAATTTAGTTTTACTGTAAAAAGTACAGAATTTGAATTAGTTTTAAAACTAACATATACTACCATTTTTAATTGATATAATTACTTGTATTTATTTTTTAATTTACTTAGGGCGTCAAGCTGGTGGCAGATACTTAGTTAAATTCCCCTCTATACATAATAGTCCTAAATTATCATTGCCCTTTAAAATGTCTAAACCCTTATGAAAAAAGAAAAACACTATTAGACCTGTATTAACCCAACACTTCGCTTCATTTTGGATTTAACATTTTAATTCGTCTATACACACACACACACACACACACATATATATATATATATATATATATATATAAGGATAGTCACTTCATACATTTTCTTAGATTTATCCTGAATTTATTTTCCTGGAGAAGATTTCCCTCAGACTCTCCCACAGGTAAATTATTCCAGTTGTTCATGGTCCTATTTAGGAGTGAAAATTATTCAATATCTGGTTTTTGTTTTCTACATTTTACCATGAATTAAAGATCCCATCTATAATTGCATTTTGGAGCTAATTCCATGTTTTTCCCCATATAAGCTTTGAATAGCAAATGCAGCCTTGCTTTCTCCCTCCTTTGTGAAAATAATTCCCAACCTAGTTGTTCTACCTTTTCGTTCCTATGACTCGGCCCCACTCGCTCAAAATTAGCAGCTGTTTTTTTTTACATAAAAAAGGAGAAAATTTTGTTTTGTAGACTGAGGCGAGAGACGGTCACGGCCGGAAAGGTTATTTAAGAGTGTTTGGTATGTCTGTCCCTTTAGTAACTGATGAGGTCTGCCGAAGAGCAGAAGAAGTGCTTACGTAGAAATGAGTTCTTACAAATTTGTTTTCTCTATTTTGAAAACATTATACAGGGTTATTAAAAAAACCTCTGTGACAAACTCTGAGGGGTAAAAGAAGTAACTATAAGGAGCTTTTTTTGGTAAAAAAAAATCTTCTGACGCGTTGACACTTTTATCTTATTGTCAGATCTATCTCCCGTCAGAGTTTGTCGCAGAAGTTTGAAAAACACCGTGTAAATATTAAAACAGTGACCTCTACTTTAAAATACAATACGGTCGTGCATTTAGCTATAATAGGGGCAGCTGCAAACTGCAATCGACGAAACTGCCTCGAGTCAAAATGTCTGACGACAGAAAACTGTCTGAAGCAAATTGTGGCGAGGCAAAGTGTCGGCTGACAACTTTTTTCGAGCTGGCAGACTGTCTCAAGCTATCTGAAGCAAGCCTAGCTTCAATAGGCCAATCAAATAACAATAAAACAACGAATTTTTCAGTACATTTTAAATCAGTTTGTATCTTCAACGAAAGAACGATACGCCATAAATTGATTGAAACGTATAATAATAATAAACTTCATAAAGAACGTTCTTATTTTTCTTTTAATAATATCAATAGTCCCACAAAATATATATACCGTTTTTTCAAAATTACAGTGTTTTCTGTTTTTTTCCGGGGAGGAGCATTTTTTCTGTTCGCTCCCATGTATACGCCACTGGGATTGTGATACATTTGTGTCAAAATTTAAAATCAGCCGTTATAAATTTATAATTATTGAAGATTGTTTCTTTATTTATATGTAAGTTAAACAATAATTTTTTATATTATTTATTTATTAACGTCATTGAATTGTAAATATCCGTAAAAGTAACTGGTGGTGCCGCCATACTGATATTTTAGAATTCGCTCCAGTGTACAAAAGGTTGGGAATCCCTCCTCCCGTAAACCATAAACTACTCTTTCGTCTGGTCACCTTACTATCATACAAAAACACAAAATACCTCGATTTCAAATTGTAATCCTTTGGCATTACCCTTGATTAATAACCCACTGTCACTTTGAACGCACGTGTTGTTGCAGCCGAGTAAGGTAGATTATTGAACAAATGTGATATTTACCACTGTCAAACAGAACTGTGTTATGACAGACGGAGTTCTATAGTACTATGTAGAACGCGACTCTAATAATGCGTGGCCGAGGAATTGAACAATTTTGCACACAGTGACCGGAAAGGTTTCAAATAACTCTGTACCAAGCTTTCAATCACATTAACGTCAGAGGCCGGAGGCATATTAGAGAATATTGAAGAATATGTTTTTCATTGTAATTCTCCATTTAATTCCACCACTGGTTGTTTGTAATTGATTGTGAGTGATTATTGCAGTTACTTAGACTCCTTTCAGAATTTTCCACGTGGAGATAGAGTTGCAACTAATAAACGCGTTAACGGTATCCACTTTGAAATTTGTGGAATCACCGCAAATCATGTTTTTTACAGGCTATAATTCTTTGGGGAATACAAGATCCAAATTTGGCTAGTGTGAAAGCCCATTAGTTTTATCAACTTGTTAAATTCATAATAGGAAAAGTTTTAATGAAGTCTGCTACTCGGAAGAAGTGTCAAACAGCTGGGTCCTCCGTTCCGGGGAAGATAAGACGCATGAAGATCACCGTGCTTAAAAAGTTTCTCTCGGATTAGTGCGGCCGACTAAATGAAATTTTCCTAATGCCGTTAGTCTCGCCATTATTTTGAATTCGATTCTTGTTCAGATTCATGTTAACAGAAAAATAAAGTGAATTGTTAGACTTTAAACTCTCGGGATGGAAGGCGACTAACTGAAAATTGGACACATGCATTGGAAATTTACGCTCGAAAAACGAAATACTCTTTCTCACGTAGAGTATTTTAATAAAACATATACGCTAGCGTTTATGTATTAATTATTTAATATATTAAGCTATTATTTAATATTGGGAAATTGAAATTTGAAGAAAAATATAATAATTATTGAGAAATTAATTTAAAATCAAATCAGACATTATTTTACAAGAACAAAATAAAATATATGTAATTCGTAAAATACATAAGAAAACAAAATTAATTTATATTAAAAGGTAGAACAATGATAAATTTATATACTGGAGCAATAATAAATTTATGATTTACATGAAACTCTTTAAAATCAGGCCACCTGTGGGGTGAACCAAAAGAAGCAACGTTTTTATGGCAAATAGGTCTGACAATGTGAACTCTTTAAAATCATAATCAACGATTAGGTAGAGAAGACTGTAGCTGCATTCTCTGGCGGCATTTTGCTTCGGTATGCTTCGAGTTGATGATTTGGAGGCACCTGTCGATTGCATCGAGGACGATCCGGCCTTTTAGGGTGGACGTCTTGCGTCAAACAGGTGGAAACTCCTACCCAAAATTTACATCTGCTGAGGTTTCAAGAGCTCCACTCAGCACTCAACAACGGGCTGCAATTTAATGATCGCTCGCAGATGCCCACATTTCTACTCTTCATTTCAAGTGGTCAATCGGCTGCTATTTCAAATGGCAACCATTTTCTGGTATTTGCACAATTGCAGACAACAGGAAAAATCTTTTTCTCCCCTTTGAAAACAAGTGCCATCCCACATGTGTTTTGCATTAGCCAAAGAATTGCCCTTTATAATAGAAATTTGTTTTTTGCCATAACAATCGTTACATATAGTGTGGAAATATGGTTGTCATGTTCATTACGTAATACTAATTGTAGTTAAATAAATCTTTGATCAAAAACCATTATTACAGAAATAAAATAATAGACTAAAATTTAATTTTTTAATAAAATTTTACATAATCCTCCCCTCTCCCTTCCCAAGAAACTACTCTGGATACGCTATTGTACAAGTCCATGGGTTTTCAATCAAACTCAATTATATTAAATACTCCAACATTCAACATTTATTTATTTTGTTCTTCTTCACTGGCTCTACAGCCCATTGAGGGCCTGGGCCTACCGGGTCGACTGCGGACTGTCAACTTGCATGACACATTCCGAATATGGAGTGACACATGGTCAGCGTATCGATTCTCCCACAGTCTTAATCCCAGTCTCCGTGACCAAGACGACACAAACATCCGAGCCCATGCCAGGATTCGAACCCGGGACCCCCTGGGTTGTGAGGCAGCCACGCTAGCCACTACACCACAGTATTAATTTTGTTAACTAATTCAAAAAGAAATTTTTACCTTAATTTTGTCATAATCATCTCTCTCTTTTGTGAGTGTTCCCCAATTTTTTCAGCGATCGTTTTAAGTGGGCAGACATATCACTAAAAAGAACCGTTTTCCCCATGTCTAATTCTGACCTCTTGTGTGCCAAAATTATTGATATTTTAACGAAAATAATGTATTTTCGTCCACGAAACAGAGACAAGTAATAAGACTATGAGCACTAAACCCTGAACAGCCTTATTACGGCCAGGCCTGTGACAATAAGCAGCTGCGGCCTATGAAATTCATATCTGAGCCCGTGTTTCCGGAGAAGTCTACAATACGATGTACCAGGAGGCAAAGCTATTGTTGACAGATTCAACATGTTTTGTGCGGCTACTGCCCCGCGTTGTCACTAGAAGCCAAAGAATTAATATTGTCCTATTTAAAATTGTGTCGGAGCATGCAAGGTCATTTTTCCCCCGTGCTCTTCCTCACTAATCCCCCTTCTGTGTTTCTCCGGTAGTATAGATGAAAGTATCTCACTTTTAAATCTTTTCGCGAAAATAAGCCTATACTCATTTTCGTAGTAGATCGGAAAGGGCAAAACTCGACCGGACCGGGAATCGAACCCAGGACGTCACGTTGAACTTCAATGGGAAGCAATTCTTCTCTCTCCCCCTCCCTCCCCCCCTCTCTCCCCCCTCTCCCCCCTCTCCCCTCTCTCCCCCTCTCCCCTCTCTCTCCTCTCTCTCTTCTCTGTCTCTCTTCTCTCTCCTCTCTCCTCTATCTCTCCTCTCCCTCCTCTCTCTCTCCTCTCTCTCTCCTCTATCTCTCTCCTCTATCTCTCTCCTCTCTCTCCCCTCTCTCTCTCCCCTCTCTCTCCCCTCTCTCTCCCCTCTCTCCCCTCTCTCTCTCCTCTCTCTCCTCTCTCTCTCTCTCTCTCTCTGACTGTATACCAATTTGAATGTTATTGGGTTGCTATATAAATTTCAATGATTGATAATTAAAAAGCCAATAAACAGTTTCATTTATTTCAGGCATAGGTTTTAACAAATAATATTATCAATCTGCAAATTTAAAATAAAATTACAATATTCTTCTAGAAGCGAACTGTACAGAAAGTTTCAACCGGTTTTGCTGTGACTAAAAATTACGCTTCCAAAGTTAAGATGAAATTGTAATATACAATTTTGGATAATGATTTTTACATATTAATTACATTATCTTTTTCTTTACTGCTGTGTGTTGATTTTGAATGCATTATACCTATACTTTGAAACTAATGCTTTTAATACGATACTAGCTGGGTGGCAGGCGTTGCCGGGGTATTGATTTTGATTAGCTCTGAAAATGAAGTCCTTGATAGGCAAACCCCGGCCTATACCGATTGGAGGTTAGCTTCTAGTTAATCAGAATAATAACGGAGAAAAGAATTCTCCTGGAACATTAAAGTCGATGAAAAATTGTCTCTTTCCTTTAAAGCAGTTAATCATAACCGGATATATTACGAAAGTAAAAACTTTTCCTGCTTGGCTGTGTTCAAGTTGCCATGTAAAGGGTACCGTTTCCTTAAGTAAATGAAAAAAATAGTAATATTAGACTCTTGTACATAATTTCACATGAAATTTTGAACGTTTGCATTTTCTTGAAAAGTTGAATAAACTTAGGCTATTGTTTCATTTCTCTAGATTTTCGAAAACATTATAGGTTATAACGTTAAAGAACTGTAAAACTCTCAAATCCCCGTGTAAAATGCAAATAATAAGTACAGACAATTTCACATTTAAATGTACGCACAATAATTGCTAATCACACCACTTGTTGTTTGGGTGGCATAAATGTTTTGACAGCAAGAGTAATGCTTTGGGACGACTTTAACAAATTAATTTGGAAAAACCAAAGAAGATGCATGTGTTATTTATTATCTATTGTAATACCGAACTAAAACGTTGCTGTTTATATTTCATTCAATTCAGTCATTTATGCAGACTTGTACTCCGAAACCAAAATGAAATTCACACACATGTTAAACTCACTGTAAAAAAACTTATTACATTCAGATGAAATTAATAATAATAATAATCGGAGAGTTGTATGTATATCTTTTCGATCCGAGAGCAAACTCCTGTCCCGTCATTCGAAAGGACGTGAGAATAGCCCGACCTACATAATACAGGTTTTCTAGGGTTTTCGCTGCATCTCTTAAAGGTGAATCACCCGGTAGGATCCTTGAACGATAGCTGGGGAGCCTTAGCCAAACCTTAGGTATCTACCACAGCCCCCTCTTATGCTATTAAGGGGGCGTTGCCTGTTTCAGAATCACACTCATGTAGTCTTTTACCCAAAAATGATCTTTGGGAACTGTTTAATTGGGTTGCGTAGCGACGTTTTGGTTGTTGACTTTGGTCCGTAAAGAGTTTTTATATACATCGGTAACCCTCGGCTTTAGCTTTGTCAAAGAAACCACGGTTCAGAGAGTACACTTGAGTTCAACGTAGTTAGTGTTACTTCAACATTTACAAACTATATACTTGTATAAATTAACCAATTTTTTGAGTTAAAAGGCTACATGAGGATGATCCTCAAACAGGCAAATCCCCTTTAATAGCATAGGAAGGGAATTGAAAAGGGGGGATGCGGAAGGTAGAGCAAGGTAGCCAAGGGTTGTTGAACCAAAACGTAATAAATAATACCAAAATACGAACACATGAAAGAATGATGATAATAAATACGAAAGGCTACATGGATGTCCCAACAGCAATCCCTTTAGCATGGAGTGAATGAAAGGGGGATACGAGGAGCAAGGTAGCCAAGGGTTGTTGAACCAAAACGTAATAAATAATACCAAAATACGAACACATGAAAGAATGATGATAATAAATACGAAAGATTTTCTTAAATCCTTAAATTTTCCCACATTTCAAGTACCCCGGCAGACTTCTAACTACATTTTCCTAAGACAAACATATAAAACCTAAGCTAAGATCTTTTAATCATAATAATTAAATAGAATTGTTGTCAGTTGCATAAGTGAGAATTGTCGATAAACTTGGTTATGTGTGTATCTTACATTCTATATTTTTAATTGTTTGCTTTTGACATCATAATAAAATTGCAAAGTTGTTTAAGGTTATAGGTTATCCTTTGGGTTGAGTGTGAGTCATGTAAACGGTTTGAGATTGTAGAGGAGTGAGTGGGTATTGGAATCTTGATATGTATCTATAAATGAAATAAAAAAAGATTCATGTTGTTCCTTTACATGTATTTGCCTGTTAATTAGGCTTTCTAAACCGACAACGCTCTCTATACCGCTTGAATTACATTAGTATCCAATTAAATACTGTACCAGGCTAATACAAATAAGTACCCAGGCATGGCCGGGCACCCAGCTAGTTTAGTAGTTAGCTTCTTCTAACTTAATGTAGACTAAAATACTTCTATTTCAATTTATACAAATTAGATAAGCTAATCTAAGTTTTTCCTTTGAGTAGAAGTCTACATAGTAATTTAATACTTTGAAAATTAAATTCATGATTCTGTTCTTCAGCATGTCGTGAAAGAGCTTCATTATTTCTCGGCTTTGGCTTCAGGGTTAATGTATGATAAAATGTTCACGTTTTTAAGGATCATCATCATTGATGAAATATTTGTTCGGAGCAAATAATGGCCATTTTACGTGTGTTTTTAAATTTCCACCTCCGTCCCTGTGGGTGTTTGTTTTCGGATCGCAAGGAACACGTCGAAATTTGATACATGCAGGAATATTTCATTTATTGGATAGATAAGATTTTGAAATATTATTTTGTACTTTTTCAATTCTCAGAACTCAATTAAAATAATTATATTTTTATTACAATACAGACAGAATATCACCCGTTCCTTATAACCCTTACGTCATTTTATTTAAAAGTAGAAAATAGTTGAACCATCTCTTCGGTCTGGCGAATAATAATTTGTAAATTATAAAAATATTTTAAGTAATAATACATTCTAAGTCTTTAATAAATATACACTGAGGTTTTAAAACTCACGTGGTCCTCACTCGAGGCTGTTTACGCTCAATTATATTTAATAAATAGATAATTAGTGTCATATGCATTTACTTGCTTTTACGTTTTGACATTTATATGGTTGATCGTTTTAGAAGAAAACTTAAATAAATTATCAGTGATTTATTAAAAAGTTTTGTAATATAATAATTATGATTATTAACACATGTGGGACTTGTGTTGAATTTTAGTTATTTCTTCATAGGAGGGAGTTGATACAAAAAATTGTTTAAATTTCTTTTGCATTAGTTACATAGTAAAATTGTTATGACAAGGAGAAGTATGGGGGATGTGGAAGAAAGACTAAATCATCAAAATTAAATTTAAATCCAACAATTTTTATATGGTTCTCTAAAAACCTGTGTTGCTTCGAAACACTTCACTGACACTTTACTTGAATTGCGCGCTTTTTAACTTTTGACTACACGTTTTTGCTTTTAGTGGAGCTTCCGAGAGCTTTGTTCCGCGTAAACTATTCCCGAGTCTATTTCACCTGTTATGGAATAAAAGTTTCACTACATTAGTCTTCTACGAGTTTCACTTAGCTTTCAAACCGGTTTCTGCACTCTAGATAAATATTTTGTAACGCCACATTTCCTTTCCATAAATTGAAAACAGTAGGAACTATGGGTGGGATTTCTTTCGTTTCCAATAAAGGTCTGTGGACTCTAAAATTACAGTGAATCTTCTTTTGTGTTTTTTTGACCTTATTCGGATACTGTCATTTAGATCACTCAGAATTACGAGTCGGAGAGACTATATATATACTTTTTTATAGTTGATTATTTTAATTTCGGTATGAATTAACTACGTAATGAAATATATAACCCTGCATATGTGTAAACCCCAGCACGAGAACATTATAATTTTACAGACAATGTTATGGACCGCATAACAAAGTACTGATTTTTAAATAATTTACATCTAAAGTACGAACGTGAATGCCCTAACACCCATGTTAGCGGTTTTCGGCGCTATGTAAACCTCCTTGAGCAGGTACACAGGACAACATTCTTCCCGTCTTCCTCACTCCAAGTCTTGAAGCACACTACGAGTCCCTCAGGTGCATAAATTATATGATAATTTATTATGCGATTTCAGCATTCATGAGTAGCTTTTGTTAAAAATGAGAACAGCTGAGAAATTCAGTTACATTGCAGAGATGGACAGACAAGAAAAACGAGCAAACATTTTAAATTAATTAAATTACAACTACAACATTTATTCACTCTTGCAACAGAAAAAAACACCAGTAATGTAATTGCCGGGGATGTTCTCGTAAATCAGGATTGGACGTTGCACATCTGCTGTGGAGCTGAGTTTTCAGTCTTTTTGAGTCCTACACATCAACTCCGTCAATTCCTCTACGCATCAACAACTGTCCATAAGCTACTTCCAGCAAAGTTGCGTCTACAAAATCCTTCAGAAGCTGTCCTCACTGCAGGTCTTTTTAAAAAAACCTGACCTCGATCGTGTCACGACTCGATTCTGTTGACTTATTCTCTCCTCCGACCCAAATATTTCCTTCCCCTAATCCCAACAAATCCGACCAATCGTTGTCCAGCTTGGTGCTCTGTCTCTTTGAGGTTGGTGGCTGCTGCAATTCTAATGGTAACTGGGAGTCTGTATTTTAAACTCCCTGTCGGACCGACGATCAGGACTGAACCATCTGGTGCCAATTTTACCACCTGAAATGATCCCGCAGGACTGTCTCCAATCTTCAAAATCCCTTTCGACACGAAGCGAAATTCACATGCTGCCCAGTTTCAGATTAAACGAGAAAAAATGCATTGCGTTATTTGACCGTTTAAATGTTGATGTAATGGGTAATAAAAACTCTTTTTCGGTCACTATTTTGCGTGTTGTTATATTTTAAAAATATTCGTCCTTGTACTTACAAACTATTTATACTATCCTTATTTTCCGTACAAAGTACGTTGGTAATATTTAAATTGTTTGTGTTTTTCTACACGTAGTCCGTTAAAATATAATAACTCGCGAAACAGTGACCGAAAAAGAGTTTCTATTACCCAATAAATCAACGAGAAAAAATATTATTTTAATCGGGCAATGATACAACGGTAGTTATTGTAAGCGTTATTTCTTTACTTTTCTGACGGATCTCTCTGACGTCACACAATCAGCAACACATTAAGGTAGAACCCTTGTAATATAAGGCCGGGCCGTCCGCCATTTTTAATCTTCCGGAACTGTTCAAGTTCAGCGTGTCATTGAAATACATTAAATATTTGCAGATTGATTTTTATGTAATAACATAAATAACGAACGCATGATCGAACCAGAATGCATAAAGTTATTTTCTCAATGATTATCTCACCTCAAGACTTTAAATTTTAGTTAATAAAATCGAAAATGAAGTCAAAATTTGGTGATTTGATTAATTTCATTATGAGTTTTAAACATTTTAATTAAATTAATACATGTAAAAGATTAAAATATACACAGCATGTGGTAACCAAAATATACTTTTAGTTGCTTAAATAAAGGTATTTATTTTTAGTTAGAATAAGTTAACATGAAAATACAAACTAATTATTACAAAAGTATTAAAGTGACAAATGACTTTTATTTAAAGTTCTGTACTTGAGCTAAACTTCATATTAATGTATTTTGCAAGAGAATTTTTTATAAATAAACATGTGCACAGATAGAACATACTTTTTTTGTAGAAAGTTACATGAAGTATGTATCTCTTTTGTAAATAAAGTTAAGTAAACCTGAAAGTTTGAGTAACGCTTCAATAATGAAGCTAAGTAATTTAAGTACAACAAGAAATTTATCTGACATTGATATTCTCCAGGATTTCCAGAATTCCACTTGTCTCTTGGACAATTTATAATCCTTCGTTTCCTTCGAATTAATTCTTTTGGAAATTTGAAAAACCGAAATAATCCTTTTCATACATTAAGGGACTGAAAAAAATAGATTTTCTATCATATTATTGTGCCTATAAGCCTTACAGATCATATAGCAAAACTTTTAAGTCGATTTCGTCATTTTTAAAGGTTCGGAAGCAGTTTAAATGGATTTGATTCTAAATTAATAAATTTTACTTTCTTCTCAGCTTCATGATTTCTGCTACCAAAAACATTGTATGAGTCACAAATATTAAGATATTAACTTCATTATTTTTGTACACAATCTACATGCTAATAACTTCAAATAAAAGTATTAGTTTTCTAATTGATCAAGTAGTTTACGTGAAACAAAATTTCAAAATGATGAAAAGTGCCAATTTTTAATTATTTGTTACCTACAATTTGAAAAATAATACTGGCAATTGATAACAATTGCCCATCCTACATATTAATGTAAAAACGCTAAAATATATTCAACTACGTAACGCAAGGAACATTCTCATAACAGCCATTTTGAAAATGATTTTCAAAATATCTCGACAAAAAACAAGTTTACGTAAACAAAATTTTGTACATCGCTACATACGTGTGTTGTTGATACACAGTTAAAATTACAGCTCAGTATACAGGAATTTCAAGTTTCAGTCCCCGTATCTCTTAATAATACAACGTAAGATGCAGATTCGTATTAGCGGTTTGCGCACTTTAAATATCTGTGGCGATGTAACAGAATCACATCCAGATTGTATGAGACTTGAGAGAGTTAAGAGTGAGATCACACGAAGTTACCGAGGATCAAAGAAGTAGGTATTACGTAGAGATTGTATAAAAATTTTATTTCATAAGAGTTTCCTTACTGAATACTCTTATCAGTATGATACTCGAAAGAGAGGAATTCCAGGGAAATTATTAAAGGAAGTACCAATCTTTATTTAAAAATAACAGAACATTATTTTCCAGATATTTTATTATCAATCATTACCTTACACCTCACACTATTTAACACATTGTCCAGTCATCGTCACTTTGTGTTTTCATATTGTTAGAGAGTTTGGAAACAATTAAATGATCCGACGACTATAAAGTCACATCAGTGGTTCGCTTTTTTAATTCAAGGAATGTTACACCAGCAAATATTCATCGGCAATTGTGTTCGGTGTATGGGGAAGCTATAATGAAAATGGGATGGCGAGGAGGCGAATTAGTTTAACGAAGATAGTGAAAATATGCATGATGAGCCGCGGCTGGCTGATGAAGAAATACTAAAACTGCTTTGCATGACGTGTAAGATTGATGATAGTTTATCTTGAAAATAATGTTCTGTTAATTTATAAATAGGTGTCGAAAAGAACTCTCGTATCTCAAGATATTCACATTCTTAATTAAAATTAGAATATTAACTGAAAATTCTTGGTTTATTCTTGACGAATCTATTTGTTGTTTGTTTATGTAACGTGGTAGTGGGATGTCTGATTATGTTCAAGGACTTCATCGGAAGTTAACTCCTTGCTTATAGCGCTCACTTTTGACATCACCAGTGCTCAACTGACAGGGGGCTACATCACGCCATGACAAGTTTCACACGGTCATCTTTGCGTCTTTTCTTTGCAAACAGAAATTCTTAAAAGTTCCACACAACTGAAGCCGAACGTTATATAGAGTCTTGGTCTTAATTTGATATGTTTAAAGACATGAAGGCGTGAACAATTTAATACAAATAATATCATACAGAGGAATTATATATGTTGAGTAGTGAGTAAATACAGTGTTACAATTGTATAAAACTAAACTAAACACAGTTCTCTGATTGAAAATATTTTTGTTACATATTTAAGTACGTGCCATACCAGAGGCCCCTAGTAAATTGAACCTTATTGTTCATTAATAGATAAAATTGAAGCGTAAAATATACAGTGATATAAGAAAAAATTGAAGTTAAAACTCGTCATCAGATACTTTACAGTCTCAAAAATATGCAGGAATGGAATGGAAATTGCCATACTGGTTTCCATGCGTTAAACTATTCATTATTAAAAAATTGGTTCCTTTTTTTACACGCAAGGACCTGGTAACTACTTAAAGATGAGATATATTAAATGTTCATTACGTGAAAGAAATCATATTTTCTCTGAATATCATAGAAGATCATAGAACGTACAGTCCCTTTGTGTTCTTATTAAGTCTGCTCTAATGTGGATAAGCTTTGAGGATGGAAAGTGTCGTATTAAATAATTAATTTATGTAATGAAGGCGTATTCATGTTTCAAGTGACAAAACAACCACTTCACTGCGACATTTTCCACGCGGAGCTCCGTTTTCGAAACACGTACTTCACATTTTATTCATAAAATACGGCTTTGGAGGGGGTGTTGGGAATAAATCTGTTGACGTTTCTGATAAATTAAAGCGGTCGGATACAGCGCCGAATGGAAAATATTAAAATTAGCGGAACATGACTCGTGACGGAATTAGCAAATAGAACGGCGCTGCAACCAACCGCGATAATTTCCTTTCGAGATTTCGTGAACTGCGAACAGGAAAATTTATTAGCAGCAACGGAGGGGGAACTGGTAACCTGGGGGCCTCTCTTTCACCGCAAGTGGAACCTCTCTTTTTTTATTTCAAGTTTTCGACGTGACGGGAACGCTTAGAGGCTGCGTGGCGTTGCAAGAAAGAAGGCATTAGGACTTAAAGAGCATACATGACATTTTTTTTAATAATTCACGACACCGTGTAGAAGCTCACGCCTTGTTCTATAGCTCAGCCTTGGATTCCAAGCAGACTAATGTTAAAGGGGAGATGTCAGATCACGACTATCCCACTTAACCGAATTCCAGTTCTAGCTTTAAACATTATTGATTAGATGAATTGATATTTCTGACATTAAACAAATCGCATCGTTGACCAGTTAAATTATTAAGTCTTAAAATATTATATTATAATTTGATTTTAATACATTGATATACAGAACTTCGTGTGGAATAGCGTGGAATTTATAACTAGACTTCGATTTTGATTGATTGATTCCATTAGTCCCTTACGGAGGAACTAGGACAAATCAAAGCAGCATTACATCATTATATATATAGGACCACACAACTACAAAAATACGTCAATGCGAAAAAAAAACTAATACGAGAAATAAATATATAAGAAAATACCATATATATTATGACTAGCTTTACTTATGAAGCCCTTAAAAAATTCGAAGTTCTTCAGATAAATGAATGGAGCATCGACTGATTCAAAGAATTTTTCTAATATATCAAAAAATTATATAAACATTGTTTAATTTCAAAACTCAATCTTGTTAAAAACAATTATTTTCATATATGAGCGCCGCCGTGAAGCTTGATGTTAATGAAAATTTTAAATGGCATCGATTAACAATTGTAATAGTTGTAAAATTTTTATAATTTATACAGGTCAAATAAATAATAAAGGGTAAAATAAATTACTTTTAAACCATAACACGTTTTATTTCCTAAATAGGTGCTGTAATAATAACAAAGTTATGACTTTAGGTCGGAAAAGTATTTAGAAATTTAGCTTCATGCCCCCGCAAAAACTGCCACTTATTAGAGTATTTGTTTATACTATGAAAGTAGCGTAATCATATCATTTCTTTACAAATTACAAACACAAATTGAATTTTACGTTATTATTGTTATAACATACATTATTTATTTTCTCTAAATAAATATGTACTACATTACCGTTATACAGCCCGTTTCCTTCAACAAAGGATTTATGTAATAACTAAATTTCTACCTAATCATACTTCCTTTAAATCATAAACAGTTACATCCACTTTACAGTATGCGTGAATCAATTTTAATTTTTAATTGTCATTTTTTTATATTCCTTTTATCACACGATCAAGCTTTATAACACCGTAGCTAGGAGTTACAATACTCCTGAAGATGAGAATATTTACTCAGTTAGCGATGAGAGAATTTCCCGATAGAGTTTTCAGTTGGCCAGCTTCATCGTGTCATTAGCAGGAACGGATGGATCCCTGGAACGCCTTTCCTAGATGTCGCAGCAAACAAAGACCGGAACTGAACTCAGCTTTCTGAAGTGGAACTAAATTAGACCCTCGGAATTTAGGCCATTAAAGTTGACAGTTTGTCTTTCACCCCTTTATATGGGATTTGATAATTAATTTACTGTTCTTTACTGGCGCAAAACCATAGAAATTTGGATGAAAGCTTTTATGATACTTTGTAAAACTTGATATGATTTTCTCATTAATCGAAATGAAGGCAGCTTTTGTTAAATTAATTTTTAGTTGAATTGCTTCTGTTTTCTACTGATTTTTCAAATTATAACTTCCTATTGTTAAAACATCTACCATGTTTGAAAGTAGACACCACTTCGTACCAAACGCTTCATATTCCAAATAATCATTATTTATTCTAGTATTTATTTGCTTGACTTTATAATTCCCAATTTAGAAACATTCAAATCAACATTTATAACTTTTAAAAAATTGTTCCTTAGATCTAGATTAATTACAAAATAAGTTCTAAAAGTGGTACTTTACAATACATACGTACCGAATATAGTAGTAAATTTGAAAATGAGAAATTACCTCAAATGGATGCATAGATCACGCAGAAAAAATCAAAAAGTAAGAAAGTATAAATGATTAAATTTAAAAACAATTACATAAATTCTTAAAACTTTAAAACCATGAGATTTATACTAATAAAAAATTAACGTTTAATGTCAATAATATATGAAGATAAAAGCTTTTAAAATAACCTCTAATCACAACTTTCAACTAAATTGTCATTATCAATCGTTGGTTTTTAAATTTATAATAGTAAATCAATTAACATCCGTTTTTCAAATAAATTTACCACCAATTACAGACAAAAGTTTTATTCAATCAAACACGACGTTTCGTCACAATATTTGGGAAACTGAAATTCGTTTGAAGCTGCCCTTGAACGCAGTCAATATTCGATTTTTATATATTTGGTTTCCTTTTGTTCATCGTATCAATTTTCGACGAAACGTCGTTTTTAATTAAATAAAACTTTGTAATTTCTCGTAAATTTATGCAATTGATAAAATTGTAATAAATTACATTAAGGTAATGATAAATTAGGAAATAACAAAGTTCCAAAATGTATTCCAGTAGAGAAATTATTGATTTATATTTGAAATCAGCACATCGTATAACATGGTTAAGAGATAAAGTTCTCATTTAAATGAAGCTTTTATCTGTTGAGTCACGCTAAATCAAATTGTTCGTGGCACAATGGCCACCGAATGCGAGTTGAACGTCCAAAGCATGTGCTGCTGTTCCATTTCTTTTCCGAGGTGGGAGAAATGATTAATGATTGCTGTAACGCCTTCCAATTCTTTCTTATGGAACTGAACTTAATGAAATTCCCGGTGAATTTGAACATAATGGCGAGCGGTCACGTAATATAACTGAAAGGCACAAATAAATACTCTCAATATTAGATTTAGATGACGGCGAACAGTGTAATTACATAAATTCTCTGTTGCTCCCCAGACGTTTTTTGAAACACACTTGTTAATAGCCTTCTTTTAATAATTTTACCTCGTTGCTATGCCGCTATCATAAGACGCGTACTAGCTAACATTACCAATCAATTACCGTGTAATCATAGCTACAACCACATCAGTAAGAACAGTCAGAGAATCATGTTTCCTGGAATCGCATTCTGTGTAGTAAGCATCATATTTCGTATCAAATATACCGAAACATACACAATTACAAATGGGAATTGTCAAGTTTCACCTTCAACTAAATATCAACTACTGAAATTGGGCTAAAAATAGTCAAAATATTCTGAAAACCCTTCCTTATTTCCTACGGTCGCTTGTTTGAAGACATTACTGACAATATTTTCCCACCATGCATAACAAGCAAGTTTTCCAGCACTATAGTTCAATTTTGATACTTGTACTTGCGACAATCAAGCGATTGCACGGACTAATCACAAAAATTTGGAAGACTGAAACAATCCCAGAAGACTGCAGAAGGAGCATACTATGTCCAATACATTAAAAGGGAGATCAAATTATAGGGGAGTGGCATATAAAAATCTTTTCTAATATATTATTGTCGAAAACATTGTTGGCGACTAAAAGTGTGGATTTGGGCCTGAAAGATCGACCAACGAACAGGTCTTTGATATTCGTCAAATTCTTTGAAGGAATTTCCAATCCCACGGAAACTTGTTGCCTTGGTTAAAGCTACAATGGAAAATACGCAATAGCAAATTAAAATACAGAATATGATGTCCAGATCAATAGAGATTAATGCTGTAGCCTGCTTGATTTTCAATATAGCCCTTTAGAAGGTTATAAGAGATGCGGAAAAAAATCTTTCCGGATCTTTGCATTTGCAGATGACATAGATATTATTGGCAGAACACCAGGACCCATGAAAGAAGCTTTTATATGCTTGGAAAAAGCTGCAAGGTCGATGCACTTAACCATTAACCAGGAGAAAACTAAATACATGTCAGTAACTGTAATGTCCATTGTTTTTTGAAAATCACAACATATACATTTGAAACTGTTAATGGATTTGTATGTCTGGGATCTGAGGTCAACTGCAAAAATAACATTATTGCTGAGACCCAGAGACGTATTATATCTGCTAATAAATCATTCTATGGACTTAGGAAGCACCTCAGATCACATCTTGTTTCAAGAAAGACTAAATTAAAGTTATATAAAGTGCTTGTGAGACAAGAATTAACTTATGCATCTGAGACGTGGCAGATGAGAAAGCGCTTGGCATATTTGAAAGGAGGATCTTAAGATGCATCTTTGGAGCAGTTAAGGAGGGAGATCACTGGAGGAAGAAATAAAATTATTAGATATAGAAATTATTTAATAAACCAGACATCGTTAAATATATTAGGACTGGCAGATTGGACTAGGCGGGCCACGTAATTCGGATGGACAATAACAGGATTTGGTAAAGTCGTGTTTAATGCTAAACCGGAAAGGACAAGAAGTACTGGACGAGCCAGACTGAGGTGGAAAAATTGAGTGGCACTTTTGGGGTGATGAATTGGCGGAATTTCGCCATGGACAGGAGATTCTGAAGAAGGCCAAGGCCCACACTGGGCAGTAGACTCAATGATGATGACCTGCGACGACGCACTCAGTATCGAAATGTGACGCACAAATACAGTGATTCTGCTGTAAAGGTCATGTCAAAACTTTATAAGAAAATGTGCGGCTTCCTAAAAACATTTCGACAGGCCAAATTTCAGTTTTAAATTACTTCTGTAATTGTGATATGATTCCGTGATCTCATAAATTAAAGCAAAATATTTCAGAAAAAGTGGAACAAACTTTCCTCCATTTCTTGATATTTTCCCGTGTTAGTTTGTCATTTCATAATCAGTGATACTATTCCTTATTTACCATTTTTCCCTAGTTTCATTTATTAATTATTTGTTATATAGGATTCATATAAATCATCCGACTTCAAAAATTCAAAACTATTCATCTCCTAGCCGGATGTGATTGAATAATGTACTGCTATAGTGGGGAGACTCTCGAGTTTTTCTTGATGTCTCAGCGGGTATCATCAGCGTGCTTTTCCAAAAAAATTGTAGGCTTCCTCAACAATTGATCGGCCGTAATGGGCAAACATTATTCAGAATTACTTATTCCAAGGTCACCGGATCTCACTAAATCTGATTTTTTTCTTGAGGGGGGGGGATTACAAAAGACCCAATTTCACTTCCAACGACAATGGTGGAACTGCGGTACCACATAACAACAGCCGTGGAAACAGTAACTAGAGTGAGGGACGAATTTGAATGCCGCATAGACATATGGCGTGCATCTCAAACGCGGCTTATTGAGCACCTATGAGTTGTTATGTAAGAAAAACTTTATTTTTTCCTTTATTACAAAATTAATATTTATTGCGTATGTTCCTTATTTTACAAAATATATGCATGTCAAATCGGACGATTCTTTTTTTAAACACCGTGTATTTTTAAATGTTCCGAAGATATTACCGTAAATTTATAGTCTTTTAATGTTACATAATATGAGAATATCTGTACAACGACGACTTTATTATTAAAAATGAAATAAACATAATATGTTTGTGTACAAACTATTAAAAGTAGTTTTTCAATAAAACATCCAAAATAATGCAATACAATGGTGTTCTTCCAGTTTCCGAAAGAGTTAAATTATTGATCGGAGTATTAAATTACTTTGTGATATTCTGGCATTTTTTGCAGCATTACATCAACCATAAAATAATTTGTTGCTCTGTCGAGATTAGAGTACTGCAAAGCAAAGAAAATTTATTTTGGATGTGACCTAACTAGTTTTTTTTTTCAAAAATTATTGTATGATATATATTTATATATAATGATTTCAATGAAATCTCCCTTAATAAATAATAATTACTAGTCACACAGTGGCTTTTCTTAATCTGACTGCATATATATCAATCCTTGATAAAATAATATAAATATTATTGACAAAGTAATATAATTATATAAAAATATCAAGACATATATATATATAATATACGTGTATATGTAACAGTCTCGATAAAGCAATTTAAATTAGAATTATTAAAGTTTAAAGCCATACAAGATACATAACTTTAATAATTTTAAGGGTTTAAAAATTTAAAAATTATTCTTCATTCTCTTTCCAGCAATATATATTATATACGAGTATATATATATATATATTACATTGCTAGAAAGAGAATGAAGAATAAATAATTTTTAAACTCTTAAAATTATTATAATTATGTATGGGTTTAAACTTTAATAATTCTTTTTTTAAATTGCTTTATCAAGACTGTTATATATATATTATTTTTATATATATAAAGGCTTTGATATTTTTTATATATGTATATTATTTGGTCAAGACTTTTTTATATATATTTATATTATTTTATCAAGGAAATATAAAAGTTTAAAAACATTCACGCCAGATACTTATAATAGTTTAATACTTTTAAATATTATTTACTGTTTTCTCTACTATCTTTCTAGCAAAGTATTTATGTATCTGTTATTTTCATACGGAAATAAATTTAATCGTCCTCAATACATCACTTTCACAGCAAATTTCCAGCAATTCACTTCAGCATTTCTCAGATTTCACCTTGACCCGCTTCACAAATTGTTAGTGCATATTGCAAAAACTATAGATATAACTGAGACAAATTCTATAATCTGTCAGAAGCACCTTACTTGAAAAGACAAAGTGTCCGATGTAAAGTTAACTAAGTAAGGATCTCGGGGTACAAGTTTGTGAAGGCAGGCGAGGGAAGTAATATATAGCGTAATTAAGCGAAAAAAAAGTATAGCTCCGTTAAAGGCCACCAAGTTGAGACAGTTCCTTAACAGTCTCGCCAACTTAACGGGGATCTTGAGTGCTGAAACCGCTTCATGAACTCCCAAGGGACTCCGACGCTCGATTTTTCTTGTCTTGTTGTTAGATATATAACCACGAGACCTATTTGAAACTTTGTAAGCGTATTCAATTGTTCGTAATATGCGTTTCAAGGCGAAGTAATTTTGCTCTATAAAACGGGGACCAGTTTGTGAATTATGTGAGTGGGGAATACAGTTGTGAATTTCATTACTGTCTGTATTCTAAAGATAAATTAATTTTTTTAATTTAATAAAATAATTTAAATAAACGAAGTAATAAAGTAATACTTAAAATAAATATCAGTAAAGTTGTACTTTCCTTGAAAACAAAAGAACAATTGTCAGTGCACAAGATAAGACCTTGGTTTTCGCAGAAATGTAAAGCATCTTGTCCTGGTTATATAGAAATGTGGTCTCCGGTCGCCGGTGGCGCACATAATTGGCAAGCAACAACAACAAAACTCAAGAGGATGAGAGTCCAGCCTGGCCGTCTGCAATGTACAGTAATTCCAATCTCAGAACGACAACTGCAACTCTAAACTGCATGGAAGTTGGGCAAGAACTTAGTTAAGCTAGTATCCAAACTACATCCAATAAATTACGTAAACGACTCCCTCAGTCAAATCGTATTTCGTGCTTCTGCGAACGACAATTAATATATCAAGTATATTAACCACTCTCCCAGACAAAAACATGTCTCTCCAGTGAGGAATGTTTTTGTTAGTTGCAAACGAAGTCTGACTTCGGAAGCGAGATGTAAAGGGTGTTAAAAATGTGTCGAATATTTTGAGAGGTGTTAGTAACTATCTAAAAAGTCCAATAAACATGGGTCCGGAAACGCATAGCTTCTGACTTTTTTACACTCATAGGAGAGGTTCAACCTGACGTTCATTCATGTCACTAGGTGCGTAATTAACATGTGTAGATTTTCTGACATGGCACACTCCCCAACAAAACAAGCAATTTGTTATCAATTGATGATAATGAGCCACAGTTCCTTAACCTTGTGGTTCTAGTAATTTATCACTAAGGACTCTTGCTAATCTTTGTGGAAGGATGTATGTTCCTAGTAATTTATCACCAAGAACGCCTGCCAATACGTTTATGGAGAAATTATGTTGATGTCCTGTTTCTGCAAATGCGTAGGGATTTTCATCGGCCCACACATGCTGGTTATTGAAGTTCACAACCCTTCCTCGTCGATAAATAGAATCTTCGACGAAAACAGTGGATCTGCAAGAAGTTCAATCTGCTACGGTGGTCTTCTATCCTTAGTGCCCGGACGCGCTGAAAATGGTGTTGTCATATTGTGACCAATATTTTACGTTTTCTTAGCTTCATGTAACCCAACTTCTGTAAATTTCCATTTGACCGATAGCAGGATGTGGTTGTCTGACAGTAACTCCTTAATGAATAAAAGCGTGTTCTTGAAAGATGACATTTGCAGAATTAATGTCGCGTACGGTTACAAAGATGCACTTGCATAAAGTCGGATTTAAATATTAAAGTAGCCCCTCGGGTCCCCACGTGACTAAATTTTAGATTGGGATCAGCTATTTTCCCACTTTATTAGATTGATAGAACAAAGAGAGCCGTCGAAGCTTTCAGAGCTCAAAAGATGTTAGCCTATGTTTGGACATCCGTCTGGAAACGTGACTAGGCTCCTGGGCTCTCTTCAGCTCAGTAATCTTGTACTTATTTATTAAAATTCATCTTCAAAATCATTCTAGCGTCTTTGATTCCGTTCAGGTTTGAACTTCACATACCGAATCTTTCCTATTCTCTATCCTAAATTTTCCATTCTCCGATCACGGAACAAGAAATGACGATGGAAATATCCTGAGTCCACCTTTCCTGCAGGCTAATCAACTCCTGTTCTTGGCTAGGAGCTTTAATTTGAGCATCCTTCTTGTTTTCGTTTTTTCGAGTTTTAGCCAGGAACAACACACTTCAGTGTGGATACAGAAATTGGAACGAGATGACTCACGCCTTCTGCTGCTGCCAATCCCGCACACTATTTCCAGGTCTTTGTAGCACTTTTTCCTCCATCTGAGGTGTGTGGATACTTCAGTGCTCTCCTTGTAGGTTGCTAGAGAACCTGTGTCCTGAAGACATGTTCACAAAGAAGCGTCTTCATCCGTCATGGAAAAGTGTATACATCTCAGAAAGTATGCGTTTCCGGTTCCATGTTTATAGGAATCTTTTTTCCTTGTTTTGATGGTTACTACCAACTCTCAAAATAATCCGCACTTTTTTAAAACAGCCTGTGCACGTCGCGAAACCAAGTACCGCAAAGTTTAGGACGTTTGCGTTGCTAAACATCGCAATAGAACAAGTAAAAAGTTCAAAATTAAATTTTAACTGTTTTTAATTAGAAAAAAAAATAATGAAACGCTCCCCTCACAGCATTTTAGAAAATTTACAGCTTTAAGAAAATTTTAATGGCTGTTCGACTCAAGCTTTGTATATTTTTTAATTTTATTGCGTTAATATTAAAACACTAAGCTCCTCTCTAAAAGTGATGGTTTTTTGATATTTATAGCTTAAATTATTCATTCATAATTTATTTAATAATAAATAATTTTTTTAATGTAGTGATATGTCTTGTAAACAAGTACTGTGGTCTTCTAGCGTCATAACAATCCATAGCACTCCAGGATTGGAGGAAACGCAATGACAGATCTATGTGAGCATTGAAATTGCTGTTCCTTAAAAGTCATAGGTCAGAATACAGCTTTCTTGATACGAGTGTTAGTCTCCTCGACTCTTTAAATGAAACTGTAAGTAATCACTGCGCAGCGACGGCGAACCGTAAACACTTGAAATAAAAGGAGGTTCACGTGCGTTCGTTTTCGTTTGCACTTTTCATGAGCTCCGGCGTATGACTGAGACTGGCGAGACCCTGGCCAAACATTTGTTATTCGTGCTGCCTTTTCTTCGAAGTCTGCCTGGACCCAATCTTATCCCAGACGTCCAGTCCTGGAGACAATTCGTGGGAGTGTGCACGAACTCGATATCTCGTCGAAACCCAGGAGGTTTGCACTGGCTCACACCCAGCGAAATATGTGCATTGCTTTCGCAATTGAATTCCGTATTGCCTTCCGTAGGCTGAGTCAATCGTTTACAAATCTCGTTCCTATTCCCCCTGCTGGGTCTTTCAACAACTAGAACTCAACCAAACAAATTATATTGTGTATATTTAAAAGTAACAATGTTACTGGCGTTTCCTTCTTTATAATGGAAATATTGGCATGACTCAAACTGACTGCGACTTCATTCGTGGTAGTCTAATGAAAATAATTTGTTTGTCACATACGTTCAACGTTACTATTAATTTACCTCTGAGATCATAGCAGTACGTTAGAAATTAAACTCCAAACATTTAGAAAATCAAGAATCTGTGTGTTCATGTAATAACGATTTCACACAAAAAATCGATAATATTACTTAAATTGGAAAACAAACGTGAATTGTAAAATTTTGAGGCTCGGTATGGTAATTCAAATTTTTCATCTGGAATGTCATATAACTCACCGAAAATTACTATTTTTTCGTTAAATGTCTTACCGAATACGTTGAATCAAAGAAATCTTTTAAAATAATACGTACTAGACCTGAGTAAATAAGATGAATAAGTAAACATTTTTCGGTCTTGCGTCGATTGTCAACGGTCAGAGATTTTATACACAAAACAACTTTGATGAGATTGTTGTGAATATAATTCATTTCAGTATAAATTTTAATCTATTAACAAATTATACAATTAATATTTTGTAATACAATTTAAATATTTCCTTTTTATAATCAAAATTGTAATAATTTATTTTAGGGTTCGTACTTCGTCAAGGACAAATAACTCCAATTCGTGAAGATGCAAGTAAAGGACTATTGCTTGTTTCTATACATTGGGTCAGAGCATTCGGAGAGATTATAGAGTGGCTTCTTCTCGTTGAGTACAGCTCCCTGAAAATCGGGCACTATTTGCAGTCTCTTGTTGCACTTTTCACAAACTTCAATATTTATTAAAAATTTCTGCATCTCATAATCTGGTTCCTTCTTTTTCCGTCCACTTAGCAGGTGTGTGGAGCTGCCACGTTCCTTGTTTTCACATCTCGTGATGAAATTCGCGCATGGTCTAGCTGGTCCTACCACACAACTTATGCTTCGGTATTAATTTTAGTCGTTTATCAATTCTGAAATTTCAAACGTAACCAATAACCTAAATGCAAAATAAAAAAATTAATGACCGTACTAAACAAGGAACCAAATAGACTACAAACTAAGACCATAAGCATGATTAAAATGTTCAATACCCAGCTGAAAGTTCGTTTTTTGGGGTATTTTTAATCTTTTTGAATTGTCAAATATATATGTATGATATCGCACCAAATTTGTGATTTGACTCTGGTGGTAGTCACAGGTCGGAGCTCGTATTTGAGCCGCGTAATCAGCTAAGCACTGGTATAAATTAGCCGGCAGGTTTTCAATGTTGGTCCTTATGGTGCAGTAGACCATTTCTTAGATATTATTTACATGAGATCGTCGCCTTGGCTGTATCGTCTCAGTTGAACTTGGTGTTTCGAGCTGAGCAGTGATCCAGTTTAGCCGCTCTGTCTAAATACGTCGTTGGATTTGGTCGCTTGCTTGCGGCTGAAGGTAAAGCCGTTAGAATCCTAAGCAATTGTGTGCTTCAACTATTTACACATTTATTACGATGTGTTCGACTTTTCGATCTTTCTGTACTTTTCCACATTAACGTATCTTAGCTTCAGTAGTTTCGGTCAGTTAGTTTCTTCTCTCTTGATATCAGTATATATATGGAGGATCCAATTAAATTTGTCCTCAAAGGAAAATACAAACGGCATGTTTCATTATTTTACGTTAGACTTTTTTCTTCTAATTTATATTGTTCGCATCGATTGCCTGGTCATTAGCGACCAGTGAAAATTCTTTACAAATTATTTTAAAATTATTTATTTGCATATTATTTACAATTATGAATTTCCAAAACAAGATATTGGTAATGTCAATTTTTCTGCTCGTTAACCACTAATTAATTGTCTTCATCAAAGTTTGTTTTTAAATTTAAAAAACCACAAAGTACAATACATTTAAATTAAATAAAAATGTTACTGTCCTTCCAAAAATTAATGTCCTTTTGATATTCATGGGAGTCAAAGATGGATTTGTAGTTTTTGCTCTGTAGGTACTTTCGTTTTGTGTTGGTGATATTTGGGGCATTGATTGGTGACCTGGTCTATATTTAAGGCAGTATTGCACAGATCACATGACTGTGAGAAGGATCTATCCAGTAAATAAGTGTGGCGTAATTTGCAGAGTCCAATTCTTATTCTGGTGATGGCAACCTGTTCCTTTCTTCCGAAGTCTGAGTAGTTACTTAGATTATAGAAGTCTCTGACGTTTAAGTTAGACTTTGTGCACAGGTGCATTTGTTGTTTTGATTGCATGATAGTATTGGTCTATTTAGACTTGTATCTGTGCTTGTTTCAGGGGCGAAGCAGGTGATGCTGCCTAGTGGAGAGCTGTACGTGGTGGACACTGCTCAGGAAGACTCGCTCAGTCAATACCGCTGCAGAACACTTCACCGTCTCACTGGAAAGACTCAGGAAAGCGTCACGGCAGGACGTCTACAGGTCATAGGTACTCTACTTCCCAATCCATTGTACTTCTGTACATTTGGCTAACTGTACTTCCAATTTTAATGATTAGATAAGCCTCTACAATCTCGTCTACTTGTGTTCGTGTGAAAAATTAATAGTTCATGGCCTGTTACATGATCTTCCATAGAATCAGGTCTATAATTATTAAATATTTAAACACTTAGAAACACGACTTTTTCACTCGCTAAAAAAATACATAGACGAAATAATATAATTAAACGAAAAAATTAACAATAAATATACATATTTAAAAATGAGAATTCTATGAATTCTGGAAAAGAAAGTGAGGATATGTCAAAACACTGCAAAGGTTTTAGAGTACATAAAAAAATTACAGTTAAAATTTTTGGTTTCTTTTGGACTTATCAAATCTCGTTCTGCGAGATTCGATAAGTCGGTTCTAATCTTGACGACACTTTCGGCGATTTAATTTTCGACATGATTAAATTTTAATTTCTGGATTCGTTGAAATAATATTCAGTGCTATTTGCGGCGACTCGTGGATGTGTGATGCCGATTGTGTTTATCACAGCGGCGGTAAAATTTGTTGAAACAAATTTTATAATTGTTCTCACTGTGCCTCGAATAATTTAGGAGAAAAACTACCTCCAAATGCGTCAGAATTTAAAAAAAATTATTTATTAAATTATAACAAGACGTTTGGAACCACCTCATGTGTGAAAACAATCTACAGAAAATAATTATAATTTAAGGAAATGAAATAAATTATTATATGCCTATGTATATAAAATACATAAGATGCACTTACACCAAAAATAATACAAAAAGTTCTTAGTTTTTGTAGATTTTCACACCTGAGGTGGTTCCAAACAATGAACGTAACGTCATGTTATAATTAAATAAAAAATTTGTTAAACTTATACAGAAATACAGTGTGTAAGTCACCACATTCTGTAATCATGTACATTCCACGAAAAATTAAAAGTGATGTATTACATAATATAGAAAATTATTAATTTGACAACTGGAGATATTAACGGTAGGTTTAGGAACATATTATAACCAAATTTGCTTTTATATTTATAATTGTTTTTTAAAATCGTAGATTTCTGGCATATGCCGAAAGCTCGTCAAAAATATTAAGTTACAATCAAAATTAGAATATAATTTTGGTTTTATTAAATTGTGTGATTGATTTAAAACCAATGGTTCCTTCATAATTATCATCAGTGTTTACATTATTTTACTTTATGGTCTGTATATGGCCAAATTCTCAATAATTGTAGATTTGTTCTACTTTATGATCTAAAACGTTAAAAGTATAAAAGAGAACGTCGAGTTTCGAGAACGAGAGAACAATCTAATTTTCCATCGTCTGGTGTAAAAGTAATGGAGACCACGTGTAGTTGTGAATAAGAAGTAAAATACTGGGAATGAAAAGCAGAGTCCGTGTTGAGTATCCGTGCTCTTGGGGAATACAATTGGGAACATCAAACACGCGTCCCGCGGATATGCGCCTTTTGTTCGTGATTGCTCGGTCTGTTGCGGATGCGGAGAGACGAGCAGCCACACTGCTGCTAATTTTGGGGTCCCTCGGTAAATATGTACCACCATTGTGCAATTCAAGGGCCAATTTTAAGCAGGGGGAACTTATACATAATTTACAACCGGAACACTTAACTTGTTCATACAGTGAGAATATATCATGACTAAACACATTAACTGAAGTCATAATACCTGTTGGAAAAATAACATGTGACTCGCCATTCTATTATTATAACCACTTTCAAACTAATCTTGCCTAAAATAATTAGGATATTTAAGAGTTTATTATAGCACAACACGTATTCATTAAATTAAATAAATCAAAATTAAAATTTTACATTACATTTCATCAAATTAAACGAAATAAATAAATATATATATATATATAATTGTTACAGTTCAGTTCCGAAGCCACACAATGGCATTCAGCTATATGACTTAATAAATATAAAAATTATTTCTTCAACAAATTTGTTTAAATTTTGTTAAGACTGATTTTTACTTAGTATGATAATAATTTTTCCCTATGTTTACCGGTCACATTAATAACCAAAACTATACTTCAATTTTAATTTAAAATTTATTAAGCATGAGTTTTCGGTATTGCCATAGTCATCTACAAAATACAAATACAATAATTTTAACATTAAATCATAAAAAAATTATTTGTATATTTTTATAATTTTAAACAAATTCCATAAAAAATTTGTTTCATAAAAAATTGTTTTTGTATTTTGTAGATGACTATGGCAATACCGAAAGCTACTGGCGAATAAATTTGCAATCAAAATTAAAGTATAGTCTGGGTTATTAATGTGACTGATAGACATGAGGAAAAATTATCATCTAAAAACTATTTTAACTCGCCTTCAAATGCATGAGAAAAATGTGGGTATTCTTACTTCACATACAACTTTAAGAATGTCTTTTTACGAAAGTTGGTTTGAATTTATTAAAGTAATTCGTTATATCCGAAGAAAATGATAAATATCTAAGTATGACGTAAAGGACATTACCGTGCAAAAAATTAAAAATATGATCCAATCACAGAAATACACTGTAATATATTACAAGAGGGAAAACAATGCTTGTAATGATAAATAACGTACAAACATACACATTGTAGCAGGGAAATTCATCTGATATTTTACGAACACACAATTTTTCATCAGAAAAACGAAATGAGTTATTTATTTACTATTGGCACATAAGTGGACATATATTTGCATATGTTATATTAATATTATTACTCGCGTGGCCAGGGCTTCTCACCAATGCCCACATTTAATTCTTACTTTTCATTAACCCCATGTTTTAATTAGCATCGAAGGGATTTTGGTCATATAGTTTTTAATTACATCTTCGTATTAACGAAAATTGGCAACCGAAAGCAGATGCTGTGTGTGGTGTAATATTTATAAGCGCTGGATACGCTACAAGCCAGACCACCACACATTATTAAAATGTTTATTTATTGAACATTTCGAGAAGTGTATATGAATATTTAGTTTTTAAAAATCCGTTGTCATTGCATATTACGTCATAATTTTCAGTCCATATTCCATTATCTGAAACATTTGTTCTTAACGAAGCAAATTTAGAAACTGTTCTTATTTTAACAGTTATTTTTATAGAAAATATATATATTTTTGCTTAAATCTCTATATTCTATAGTTCCAATGAATGGAGACAAGCTGTGCCCATATTACGTGCAGGGATTTATAATATCACTGATTAGGAATGCAAAGAATAATGAAACCAAACTACCGGAAAAGATTAACAAGATTCCAATCGTCATATAGTAACGACGTAGAGGTTGGACCATTTTGTAAAATATATTTATTTACAGAAAAATTGCAGTCATTTCGCAACGGATATTTAAAAACGGTTCGTGAGTATGTTAAGTATTTATTTCACTATTTACGTGTCTTCTCACCTTACACACTAATCCTACATTTGACTGCTAACACATACTCATTACCGACTAAACGCGGCCATATTACTGCTTTGAATTAATATCCGAACATGATGATATCAATAGACACAACGCGACATAGAAAATTCTTCACTTCACCATTGTTGAAGTCGCGATTCTGGCTCGTCTATAAAGGTACCGTGCGAGGGACTATTACTAACTACGGTGTCATAGATATTATCATAATTTTAACTTTTACTGGCAACATATATTCTCTAATTTTTAAATAATATCAAACTACACACTGTTTAACGGAATTCAGGAGTAAAGTATTGTTGGTTGTTGGTAATCTTTTTTAATGTTTACAGTCGCTATAAAAATTAGGACTACAGACAATTTCTCTCATTTATTGTTTTCATAATCTTGAAAAATTTTAATGTTATTTGACCACTTCAATTATTATTTAGAACTAGCTATGCCCGCGACTTCGTTCACGCGGAAATAGTACTTTTTAATTTGCTCTACCAACGAAAATTACAGGTACAGAATTTTAAAGTCATAAAGTTTAATTCATTGAATATATAAAAAGTACGATATCATTTATTTATGATCGCTTCAGGGCAAACCTTATAACTCGCAGTTGGTTTTAAACAGGTTCCGCGTTCACACGCTTCAGAGCCAATTCGATACAAACATCCAAACAGAAACTTCAATTATATTTATTGGGATAAATTATATTTCTTTTATTTATTTTTAAAAATGACCAATTACAAATATTGTAATTTACCTGACGCGACAAATAAAACCAATTTACGTATACATCGTGCTGACGATCAAAAGAAGTTTATTATTATCTCGGAAGTTAGCTCTGCAAATAATAGGTATATTACGGCCCGAATCCAGCTCCAAAAATAGATGGAGTGATAATGCTCGCCCTCTCTCTCACACACACATACTGCCAAAATTACGCAGTAAGTCGGTTGAATTATAATAGGAACGCCTAATAAAACTTATAACTCGCAGTTGATTTTCACGCAGCCTTTCGCGCTGCAATTCAATAGATTTATAAGCAATTGCATTAATATCTTCTGAATTCTGCAAGATATCGAATGAAACATATACGAAAATTTAATTTATTCCTGTTTCAATCTGTGAAATTCTCATCGAAATCCGTTTCAGAGTATAGGCAGCCTGGTTCCATTTTTTGGAGATTTCGATGCGCGTTTGTCAAGAAAACTTCCCGTAGAATTATATTTATATTATATTAATATCTTCTGCAATATATCGAAATAAAATATACACGAATACCTAAGTTAAATCTCCTGTTTTTAAACCCTCAAATTTTCATTGAAATCCGTTGAACCATTTCGGAGCCTATTCAAGATACACTTACAGATAGGCAGATTTTTCAATTTTATTTATTGGTATAGATTTCCATCTGAATTAAAATTTAATATATAATTCAATTTTCGAATATTATTTTTAGAGAGTCCTTTTAAAAAACCTCATATTCAGATAATTGCTCAGGAATTGTTTAGGAAAACAAAAAGACTGCCTCTGTAACGTCTAATGGCTGCAGTCTAGATAACGCGGGCGAAATATTAGAAATTGAAACTTCATACAGTAACCACGCAATTCAACTAGAATGGTTACGCAATAGCTGGAATCCCTTTGCAGCAATGCAATTACCATGTACCCTTTCTAATCTGACTGATTGATAATCGGCGTAGACACGACGAATCTGGGTTGATTTCGTGTTAATACTTTTCACTCCCTTCTACCCCCACTCCCTATAATGGAGCTAAAGTACGCCTTAACTTGCGTGTTGAATGTCAGAATTCATTTCAGGGACTTCCATAGCCCCGGAATAGACACTAATCTCGGTCGAATTCGCTTTATTTATATTAAGTTCCCATTAAAGGTGTTCTCATATTGAAAGAGATAGCAATTATGCACAATCAACAACGGGAGAAACACTATCAATCTCATTAAACCCGAAAAAATATTTATTAGGCGTAATTATCGGCAGTTGTCACCTGTTATATAAAGTCCACCACCCTCTATCTCCTCTTTTGGGGTGGCTGTCTTATTTCAGCCACGCAGTGTTTATTTTCGGATAGCAGCATGTGAACAAAATTTGGTTGGAATTGCTCTACGCGTTTTGTAAGCGGAACATCCAAACTGTCAACTTTATCTATTTGAGTGAATGCCCGGGGGCCGTAGTTAATCCTTGTCTGCCTTGCTCATCCACTTCACAAACTCCCTTTCTATGCTACTAAAGGGGTGTTGCCTTTAAGTGAATCACCCTCATGTAGCCTGTCATCGTAAAAAACCATAAAACCAAACACTTAATAATGAATTTAAGCTCTAATAATAAAAGTTAAATTTCATCATTTAGATATTATAATGTTAAGTTTAATTGTAATTTATGACCTCGTTTCTTAGATTTGTTCTGTTAATAAATATAAAACCTAAATTGGGACATTATCAACAACCAAAAAGCGTACTTTTTGAAGTTGGAATAAACAGCAGGAATGGGTAGGAAAACTAAATTATACAATTCGGATAGTTGTTCTGCAAAATATTTAGAGATTCCGTAAATGGTGATGCCTTATAAATCATCGCTGTTCACTTCGGTCGCAGTTTCAAGCCGACAGTTGTACTATTTGAAGTTACTAAGGGTAAATAAACTAAGTCTGAGTAAAAAATACAACTCAATTTAACGAACGGAGTATAAACCAACAGATTACGTAGGAATTCTGGCAAACAAGTCGATGCTGCTGAAGACAGCCCTGAGAGCCGAGGTTTGCACTGTGTAAATAAAACATAGACTTCCAGCAGCTTTCTCGCTGTATTTATGAAAAATTACTGCATTCTAGCCAAATCTGCTTAAATTCTCGTGATCCTTAAAAAATGTATACAATAGTTTACGCTGTTGCCAGTAAATAGCTTATAAATATGATTTGAAAGACCCTTTTACTACGGTCCATCGCTTTAGAAAAAACTAAGATAGACACTATGTGGCTGAAAATAAAAATTTCCATGAAAATGCTCCCAACGAAAACATTTCTCAGCTCCACTCGTTACGTTTTGTACAAATATTAGTTATATATTTCCTCAAACTCTTTATCTGGTCGCTCTAGCACATAAAACGTCATTACATTTGTTTTATAAGTATTATGCTTCTAATAAGACTTTTCTAGATATATTAGCAAAATAATAACGTCAATAATTGGACAGCTTTAAGAACTTCACCCTACTAACCTCCTACCAATCTTCCCTTAGAAGGAGATACCAAGTATCTATCATCCTAAATTCTCGAGATATTTCAAAATGTTTTGCTTTAACCATAAAGGATGTCCCGAACTGGTGGGGAACTTAGAATTGGCCAAAAATAACTTGATTGTCTAGACCACCTGAAGTAAAGGAGACGGTTTTTCCAGGTGCAGAAGGAACGTCGTATAGAATGTGATGGGAGAAGCTCCAGAGGTAACTATTCTTATTCTGGGGCACGTTGTGAGAATCAAGGCTGTTTTTTTATAGTTATAGTAACACCAAGAAACGGAGAGATGTCCCATAGCTCTTTCGGTGCTTATTCGCAGACTAAATTCAACGAAGCGGAGGAAGTTTTATCCTGAGAATTTAGCTATCACCAGGAAATGTTCCACTAGAAAGTGGGAACTTGTATAAGCAAACTCGGCAATTATTTCTTCAAAACTTTTCATATAATATGAAATTAAACTGATTTTTTTAGCTGTTTGAAAGCCGTGAACTCTTAAAAACGAGAACATTATTAGTGTGCTAATATTTAGTTAATAAATAATATATTAATATATTTGAACGCATTCATATAACACCACTATCATACGTTTGAAAATATTTTAAAAATGGAATAATAATTATATTTCAGAACATATGTATGGAGAAGTTAAGCCTTCATGAATTGTTAAAAAAAATCCTAATTTACTTTACCGCAAAAGGCAATAAACACTTGGCTAATAAAGCTAAAATCATATGTAAACTATTTCCTGCTTCATTCACGATTAATATATTTTTTATTATACAGTTCATACAATTTAAATGTATAAATTATTAGCCTGGCCTCGATACACTTTCACCAACGCTACTCCAGTTTCTTTATTATATTCCTTGTAATCTCATTCCCCCAAAGAAAAAATAAGAACCCTTATAAACATATTAAAGGAAAATTAAGTTAATAAAGCATATCTCCAGGCGTGGTTGCTTAAATAAATTAATTTTGGGAATTGTATTGCCCAAGGTCCTCAAAGGAATTATAACAAAGTAGCCATGATTACACGGAAATATTTCAGCTCTGTGATTCTTTAAATCGAAATGGTGAGCTGTATGAAAATTATTTAATTGTTGAAACTTTTTGATCAACAGACTCGTATCCCAGTGTTGGATAATAAACTCCGATCTAGAATGCGCTGTACGCAATTATTTAGCAGACTAGAGGGACTGGCCGGTAACTCTCGTAAATGAGCGAAAAGTGATAGAATCGCTCGATAGTTGAAACCTTAAGCCGCAAATTCCATGCGATATGAACGTTCCCTTTCATGTCAAATGCATTCTGACGAAATTTGCAGGATCAGGGAGTCGGAATTAGCCCGCCTTTGAACGTTTGGCGTATGCTACGATAAAACAATTTCGGATTTTGAAACATTTCGCATTAATACTACAATATATTTCAGTTTTTACTTACTAAAATACATAATTATTGCTTAATTATTATTGGTAGCGAATATGTCAAAATTGCACGTACAATTAATGGAGCCCGAATTTGATTTAACGATTAACCCTAGTTAAATTTTTGAATTTGCTAACCCATAGATAAAATAAAATACGCGAATAGTTCACCGAGTGGGGTTGGGGGGGGGGGGTGAAATTTTTAGTTACGTTTCAGTAACATTTCCAAATGAGGTGATCCCTGTAACAATTTCGATACCTATGATTACAATATTTTACTGACGCAGAAATAGGTTAATTGTGTACCGCGAGCTTATTGAAATTAAAAGTATACAAATCTTTAAAATATTAATATAAATTTTATTAAATAGTAGTACACGTTTCATTCCTTAAATTTCGAAACTCGTTGGTGTGATTTAAACTTTGAAAGCATAAAATAAATTTTCAAAATTAAATATGTAATACAGTTGTCAAATAAAATCAAATATTACTTTCGTGATCGAGAAAGAATGAAATTTTGTACGTCCACGTCGCACAATCAAAACAATAGTTCAAACGAATAGCAGGTGTTCTTAATCTTCAAAATAACAATGGAAATTTCTCTTTCAGAACGGATGAGCCGGAAAGTTTATAATAGTAGATAATCATAAATTTTGTTTAAATGATTTGTGACAATTTTGACATTGGTAGTCGAATTATAATGGCTCTTATCTGAAGAATTTCGCTCCTCACTCTAGAATAAAGATTACATTTGTAACATTTTGCCATTCAATTTTATTGTTGTTTAAATATACGTGTTGGGGCAAAACTGAATAATTTTGCGCACAAAATTTTAAATTATGTTCATTAAAGTGGCTTTCGAATGAGCGTTTGGTTTGACCAATATAACAGGATTTGCAGTTTAAACAATTAATTTGGAATTCACATTGTGTATCGGAAATATGAATTTTATCTTCAATATTTTAACGAAGTATAAAATATTGCACACCATGATTGTTAAACAAATCAGTAAGTTTGTACAGTAATTTTTCAAAAAAGGAGACAACTATAAACAAAACTTAGTTACTGGGTCATTTAGTTCCGTATTTAATCATTTTAATTGTAATGTACTTTTGTAAACGAAATGCAAAGGATAAATCGAACCAGTGGTAGAGCAACCACCCTGTAAACAGGAGGTCACTTGATCGATTACCGGGTCCGGTCGAGATTTTCTATAGTAATGTCATTTCATTTGACAATTGTATTATTTATATCGTATTGTAATTTTGTTTGTATTTCTGGAGTTCAAATCAGACCAGATGAGGTTCCAAATTTAAGGACGAAACGACGTGTACTACTATTTAATATAAGTTTATATTAATTATTTTTCTGACAAATAAACGGTTTCATTATTTATTTCAAAACTGTCGGATATTGTATCTAATTAAACAAGTCTTCACTGTGTTAGCTTTCTATGGTTGGTATTTGTATGTTTCAAATGAAATTTAGTTTATTCTATTTAAGAAACAATCTTTATAATTTGAAACTGTATTTAATTGTTTCGTTACAACGCTAAAACTTTTATGGAACTCATTTTATTGCGTAATTATCATACCAAAATTCATATCCGTCGGAAATACTTAACACTTTTATTCGTATAGGAATATTTCATTTTCATAACATGAACAGATTACTAATATTCTTATAAAAAGTCATTACAAATTCAAAAAATCTATATGAATTATACATTTAAAATAAATTGTACCGTTCAAAAATATTCCAGTGCAGCTTAGTAGAACTAGAGACCAAAGCTTTTACCACTACTTCATTGTGGGCTTGTAATATATTCTACTAAACTTACACTACAAGTAAAATAAGAAACATCAAAGGTCAGAGAGTATGTGTCCCCGGGGGAATAAAGATGCTCCTTATAATCCTAACCTCTTTGTTTTATATAATCAAATACTACTTCCCGGAACACTAATACCGACTTTAAAGCAATGATCTTGTGTATATCAATATTAATGTTAAACTTCAAATTGCACGGTAATTTTGTTTTCCTTTTCATAAAATGATGAATAGAACCTATTTGGTGAAGGAAGTGTGTTGTGTTTTTAAATGATCAAATAATTTAATACTTTCCTCTCATATTATCTGAAAATGTTGCAACACACTTGTCTTTTAACGGCAACAATTATTTTCCTTCAATAAAATTGAATTGTGGAACAATAATTCCCTGGTTCAATTACCTGCAAGCTGCATTAAACCATTTACAGTTTGTGAGATTCTACATGACGTGTTTACATGCGCAGTAGAGAAGGAGAGTATTGTCGTTTGAGGAGGTACTACCCCTCCAAGTGGCCTGGCGAAACGATACTATAATTGTTAAGAATATTTTCTTCATACAAAAGGTATATGGAGATTGCGACATCTTTAACGCACGCTGTACTTTACTATTTCATTTTAGGGTTGCGTTTCTTGATGTACAACATAACCTGAATTGGTAGCAATATATTTCCTAACTCCAATATTTTCAGAATTGCTTTTACACTACCAACTTATCTCAACAAACGCCGGGGCAAAAGTGAGCTGATGTTTACCCTCACTACAATATGGGCGGAGTTGTCCACTGCACATAGTCTTGACACACGACTAGCTAATTCTCCTGAACTGAACTTACTGTAACATTAGCTAATTTAACACAACATGAATAGTCCAGCTAAGGAATTTTAATGTTGTCTTGTTATAGGCTACATAATTTTTAGTGTTTATCAGGTCTATGATTAAAAAACCGATGAAGTGCCACACGTGTATCCAAATTATTCAATTGAGCATCAGTCGTTATAAGTCTTGTAATGGGAGGATCAGTATAGAGAAAACCATCGCATCAAAGCTATAACACAGGTTGCCTTTAGGAAGGGACACTCAATATTTATTATGAAGAATGTACATATCAAATATCGACGTTCTTATGGGACCCATTTTTATCACTCCCCTTCACCGTGCGAACAAGGAATGGCTACGTATACCAGCGGAATATGACAAAACAAAACTGTGCAGAATTTACAACGTCACCGCGTGAGCAGTGTACGGAATTTAAAGCATGCAATTCTGCCAGTAATAATTACAAGAAGATCCCGTTTCTGTCGAGAAAACTATCATGCAGCTGGTATATATCACGAGCTGTTTGACGTTAACGATCTGAACGTGCCGTGCGTCGCTAGTGACGACAAATTCCTTCTGAATGATGGAGCAGGAATTTGAAGCACGGCTGGAGACGAAATCAGCTGTGACCAGGACGAAACGAATTCAAATGGAATAATATCAACCACATAATTCGTGAGCATGGCGGGAGATTTACGGGCTCCCCTTGTTCATACCGTAAAATAATTTGTCTTCCACTACCAGATGTCACCTCGACAATATGAGACGTATTTTTAGTATTAGTTATATGTAGTTCACGAACGAGCTCGTTCTACAGAACTTTTTCGGGAAAGAGGAATTGTGTTCGTGAACAAACGCGGATCGATAACTAAAGCCATTTCGTCAACTAGCGCCAGTTTATATCTATAGCCAGTTCGTCAACTAGCGCCAGTTTATATCTATAGCCAGTTCGTCAACTAGCGCCAGTTTATATCTATAGCCAGTTCGTCAACTAGCGCCAGTTTATATCTATAGCCAGTTCGTCAACTAGCGCCAGTTTATATCTATAGCCAGTTCGTCAACTAGCGCCAGTTTATATCTATAGCCAGTTCGTCAACTAGCGCCAGTTTATATCTATAGCCAGTTCGTCAACTAGCGCCAGTTTATATCTATAGCCAGTTCGTCAACTAGCGCCAGTTTATATCTATAGCCAGTTCGTCAACTAGCGCCAGTTTATATCTATAGCCAGTTCGTCATCTAGCGCCAGTTTATATCTATAGCCAGTTCGTCAACTAGCGCCAGTTTATATCTATAGCCAGTTCGTCAACTAGCGCCAGTTTATATCTATAGCCAGTTCGTCAACTAGCGCCAGTTTATATCTATAGCCAGTTCGTCAACTAGCGCCAGTTTATATCTATAGCCAGTTCGTCAACTAGCGCCAGTTTATATCTATAGCCAGTTCGTCAACTAGCGCCAGTTTATATCTATAGCCAGTTCGTCAACTAGCGCCAGTTTATATCTATAGCCAATTCGTCAACTAGCGCCAGTTTATATCTATAGCCAGTTCGTCATCTAATGCCAGTTTATATCTATAGCCAGTTCGTCAACTAGCGCCAGTTTATATCTATAGCCAGTTCGTCATCTAGCGCCAGTTTATATCTATAGCCAGTTCGTCATCTAGCGCCAGTTTATATCTATAGCCAGTTCGTCAACTAGCGATAGTTGGTGAACTCTAGTTCGTTCGGGTCCCACAATCACGATGGTGACCAGTCGTTTTCATTGTTAAAAGTTATTGTTGTCACATTTTCCTTTGAGTGTTTATTTCTCTTATCATCGCATGCATGAATATTACCGTGTTATAAAGAAAGTAGGCAGCTTAATCTGACTAATAAACTACAGTTTACTGGGAAGTCAGAATTTTATTAAATTTTAATTAACATTAAACCCAACGATTAATCTTCCTTAATGACTTTAGTTGACATACAAATAAATAAATTAGAATAACCAAGATGCTTAAATAATTAAAAATTTGAAAATAATTAAATAAAACCTTTCAAGATTAAAAGTTAAACTTCGAGCGCTGAAATGAGGGAAACCAATCTAACAGATCACAAAACTTACATTATAGCAACCGATTCGTTTTAAACACAACAATCGAGCTTCCAAGTCTTAGGTATGCAATTTCAGATCATAATAATAATGAATCATATATGGAATTGAAATTTTTTGTATCTGTTTTTACATTTATTTAATTTATACTTGTTATAATAATAATAATCTTTTCGCTCAACAGCCGAGGTTAGTAATTCCTTTATTCATCTAAAGGTTTTATACTTCTCCAAAACAATTGATTTTGTTTTGTAATGTATGGCGTGTCCTATTTCCTCAACCGAGGACTAATGTAAAAAACAATTTAATCTAATCAATACGGTTATTCTGAAAGTATGTGTGTTAATACGGAATGTATATTCAAAGTTATTTAATTTTTCAAAATCTTCTTTAATTCTGATTTGTAGCTTACTTCGACCAATGAAGCAAGCTCTACAGTCCACACACTAGATTTGATATATTTATACAATTTTAAATTATTTTCTGATCTAAATATTCCCCTAACAACAATTGTAAGTTATGTGATCGGTTTGATTGGTTACGGAAGTTATGTAAACAGTCTAAATTTTTCTGTTCAAAGTTTTTATTTAGCTCTTTTCCGCATTTTTTAATTATGTAAGTAACTATGTCACATTACATTTATTTGTTTATTTATTAAGAAGTGTGCTATTGTTAAATTCAATTATTTATTTCTAGACATAACTGAAGAGGTCCCAAAAGTTACGAGTAAAATGTTTTGTTTAATATTAAACTTTTGATCAATTTCTGACTTTTGTCAGTACATTGTAATTATAGTAACAATTATCTTCAAGCGGATAAAGACAAATTATATCCTTTTGACGGAGGGTCCGAATAAACAAGCATTTCAAGCTCACCCTATTATTTAGTTTCTTTACGTTCGTATGTCTTAATTGAGAGTATCTGCGAAATAAAATATTTTTCGGAAACATTCATTGTGCATAAGGCTCCCTTTTCCGTTTACCTTTAGCTGTTGTTGTTAGTATTGTGATTGAAGTTGAAAATGAATTAGAAAAATAAATATTTTTCTTTGCAATCAAATTTTCGTTGTACACAAGACAAATTAACTAATTATTTCAGTTTAACTAGTTCAATTCAATGATAAAATATAAAAATTATCTTGTCGTTCACTAATTAGGAGTAATATCAAGATTAAATTGAGATTAGCGCCATAAGAACTTTGTATTTCAATGGATTACTGAGTTTATTGGAATAGCAACAAAAACTATTTGTTGTTCAGAGGAATCAACATATGTGGTATGATAAAGAACCAAAGGTGATGAGAATGAGTAGTTGTCTTGGTAGTAACATCATCAGACAATATAGATGCATTATGGCAAACTCTGCTATTATGTTAACAAAGAAACTAGTAGTTTATAAAAATTTTGGCAACTGAAATAATAGAATTATTCTTGAAGATTTATTGGTTCACACGTTTTCAAAGATAAAGATGATTTTTTTAATCGGAATCACCTGGTTTCCAGATATGATCCGCTCCTTCAGCTGCAACTGATTTCTTTTCTAGAGAATGGCGCAAGATTCTTGCATTACATCTGATGTGAGAGACGAATGTAGGTTAGTATACTGCGATGCTACAGAGTATTCGATTTCCTTCCGAGCACTGAGCCACACAGGCTCTTTAACTGCACTCTCTGATGTCGTCCTGCATTTTTCATTTGAAGCTGTCTCAAATTCTCATTGCCAAGGAAGGCTTTCAGTGTCTCAGACGCAAAGTAAGACTTTTGGGTCACACTCCACAACTCAGTATCGAGAGTTACATTTACATTGAAAGTGTTTATTAGTTTTTTTCTGGTGTCTCACAATGTTATGAACGAAACACAAAACAAATCTAAAGTCTCCGACGTATTGGGATTACAATATTGGAATGTGTTATTCAAACACGACTAGAGTATCTATATCAATAAAAAAATAACTTTTTACACTCTTATTCTCTTTTCTTCTATACGATTAATTAAAGATTTTATTTTTATTAAACTTGGAATAAACCCAAATCGTGTCTCAGGGTCGTATTCTGAGCCTTTCGGAGTAAAGAAAATTATTGCTCCCGTTACCGACGGCGTGTAGAAACAGAAGTGAAGCTGATCAGAGTCCACTCTAGCCGCTTCTTAACACCTAAATTGCTCAGACACGCGACTGCAAGTAGAACAGTTATCTGAGATTTGTAATCCAGTTTCCGCCTTGCTTCCGCACGAGAACTTAGTCCATTATGAGGATGTAAGTCAAAACTTTAAGAGCCCTTGTTTACGCCCTCTGGTATGAGGATACACATTGACTTATAAATCTCCACTGTAATGGAGATTATCCACACAAAAGTCACTCGAATCACATAAAAAGTCCCCTTCTTGCAACCTTTACTAGACAATGCTGTGACAAGAAGACTGATCTATAAACGACATAATTTAAAATATTTTTCGCTCAAAGGCCACAATTTATTCTGATTGCTAATTTTTACTTAACAAAAGAATTATATACGACTCCCTCAGTCAAAAAAATTCAAGTTACATAAACTCTTCATTCCTCTATAAATGAATATTTATTTAATTCTTGAGACGAGATGACGATGTAAACCAAGGATATATGTACATGTATACATATATATACATGTATATATTTCAATCGTATATGACCCAAACTAAAATATTATAAGATTTACTTTTGAATAATTACAGTACATTTCATAAAATATAATTTTTTTTAGTGTCTTCACATTTCATGGCCATAAGATACTAAAGCAATTAGCTATAAGTAACGCGCTACAGAAATATACATCCAAACTGTAAATGATAGAGGGGTTTATATTTAAGTTATTACTTCGGCTTTAAAATATAATAATTTCATTTATAAAAGTCACTTTAAGGGGTCCTGGGCGCTATTACAAACAAACAAACAAATTAATTAATTCAAGGAGTAATTATTAAATATCAGGGTTAATTACTTATTGGATAACCACGTGCAGCAGACGAACCTGTTTTTAACTTCATTCGTGTCTGGATGCAGGTTATTAGACGACCGTAACTTCCTACTTTCTTCGGGTTGAATTGTAAATTTTCCATCGCCCAGCGGAAAGTGGGATGAACCCGGTACTGCCGGCGAAACTCCAGTTTTCACCCTTCTTCCCTCTGACCTTCCTTTTTCTCACTTCCATCTCACTAAAGAGCAACAATTCTATCCTCCCTTTCAACTCTTGTTCAACCCTCAATCTTCCTCCTCCCTTTCAACTCTTGTTCAACCCTCAATCTTCCTCCTCCCTTTCAACTCTTGTTCAACCCTCAATCTTCCTCCTCCCTTTCAACTCTTGTTCAACCCTCAATCTTCCTCCTCCCTTTCAACTCTTGTTCAACCCTCAATCTTCCTCCTCCCTTTCAACTCTTGTTCAACCCTCAATCTTCCTCCTCCCTTTCAACTCTTGTTCAACCCTCCAGCTTCCTCCTCCCTTTCAACATCCGTTTCACTCTCCAGCTTCCTCCTCCGTTCCAAGCCCTGATCAACTCTCCTCCCTTCCACCTCGTCTTCTCAACGACTTGATCAGCTCTCCTACTCTTCCTCCGCGCCCTCTCAACGTCTTCAACAGCTCTCCTACTCTTCCTCCTTGCCCTCTCAACGTCTTGCACCAATATTTTTCGGCTCCTCGCCTCCAGTAAACTCGTACACACTTTGTCCAAGGGAAAACGCTATCCCACGTCGTGTTTGTTCCGCCAATCCATGACAAAGGGAACAGTGTCCTTCGGAAGTTTTGAAGCGTGAAAGTTCCTTCAGCTAAAACTAGCTTAATATTATAAACCCGCAAACTGGCACGTCTCCCGTCCGGCAGCCCGGCGCCGGAAAATTCTACTTCTACCTGCCTGTCGCCAATTAGAATGTTCTTGCTGAATTTTTAGGTCCTTTAAAATTCTACAAATTTGAACAAAATTAGGTAGGGGTCCTACTGCGCTACAAAACCAAGCCTGTTTCCATCAATAGCATACACATTTATGTTTTCACTCCAGTACGAATTATGTGTTACCTGCTAGTCGTATTTCTAAAATTCGATAATGTTGAAGGATGAGATGATTAGGGAGAGTGGAAGTGTGAATTTATCTCCTAAACCTCCAAATATCCGAGCTGCAATAAATACACTACATTGCTCGTGGTATTATGGATTATTTTTAAGAGCCTAATATTTTTGTTTGTTTCAGCTGCTAAAGGTCCAGTAGCCCCCCAAATCACAGAGAAGGGTCCCAGCACCATCGTGGCCCGGGCGGGGGAAGATGTCGCCATCCAGTGCGTTGCTCAAGGATCGCCACCACCTCAGTATTGGTAAGTCCCACCATCGGCTATTGATTACCTTCTTTATACTACAATTGAATTATATACTTTCCTAAATATAACATAGAAATTGGTAACATTCCGATACAGAGTTCTGTCAATACCTGAATGTAGCTAATATTAATGAGATTTTAAATTTATCATTGAGTCTAACAAATGAGTTAGTTTTATAACGCTTTATGGACAGGTAAATATAAATGGAAAGAATTCTCTTGTACGGATAAAAACTACATGACCTTTAATAAAAAGAAATATCAGCTGTTGAATATCATTTTACTGAAGGACTTGACTTTGAACAAATCTTAAACTATTAACATTATCGGGAAGGAAAGTTTTAGCGATAAATTGAAATCTCTTATCTGAGATCAAGAAATTTGAAGTACACCACTTTTAACCCGTTAATCACAAATTATTCGTTTTTTTGCTTATTATTATAGATTTACATCTGCTTAGAAAGGAAAACTTGTACTTTGAATCACAATACTTGTAATTTTTCCAAAAATTTGAACCATCCTCTAATGGTAATAATGACGCACATACCAGTTTAGGTGCCATACTGACACTCTGCATGTAGTAGCACATTTTTGCAACACTGTTTTCTTGCGTTAGTCTCACATACAAGACTTTTCCTTTGTTTGACTATTTGTGTGCCTTCGATATAGTGGTCAGTTCTGGAGGTTCTGACTTCAAGAGGAAAGAGACTCTTGGCCCTGACAACATATCATCTGAAATCCAAGAGAAGAATATCACCATTTTCAAACAATATAACACATGGGAATTAACCAATGCTATATCAATGGCATTGATGAGCAAAGGAAAAAGCCACCTTCTCACCTTATTTTAGTTCTGTACTTTGTGGCGTTCAAATCCATCTTATCAACCCCGTCAATGTGTCTGTCATTTTCTATGATCAATTTGGGTTGGGTGACTTGCATTTCTCTCTTGTTCGCCTTGATGAATCGCTTCAACTGTGACGTGGGATCAATGGGTTCAGGATTTCTTAGTGGCTTTACACAGCTGTTGTCATTCCAAATAACACCTAAAATTTCATTCTCGGTATCGAAACTGTAGCCGAGTGTTCCTCTTCCTTTTCTCACGTCCTTGTCAGGTGCACTTGTTTATTGTGTTCAATCGAACAGTCGATGTTGCCCTGACATCAACATGGCGCACAGAGACAACTTGACTGATCATGCGCACATCTTTGTTTGAAAAGTAGATAGTAAATTGTACCACTAAATTGTACCCAAATGGGAACCAAAGTATTTAATGGGTTAATTAACTTTTTTCAATACTAACTACAATATACATTTTTGCATTGCCATCGTTCCGATCCTCAAGGATCACGTATGATTTGTTGTTACACTATCCAAAATGGAATGGGGCTACCGTACTTGTAACGTGCATTTATAACTGATATTGTGAGTCCCAGAGGATGTTGTTGAGCTTCTATGTTCTCGACGGGATTTTAATCCGTATATACAACTAGGATGGTGATTCCCAGAGGATGATGATGTACGATCGGGGATCGAACCTGGGAACTCTGGGTTGCGAAGCAGCTACGCTAGCCAATAAGTCACAGGAGGTAGAGTGCAATTAAACATTAAAAAATGAATACAGGGAAAATTGAAATTCAGAAGTGCACGATAGATGTCCCTCCATTTTTTATTTAAATGAATGGATTTAAAACGCACATAAAACTTATTACAAGAAATAATCATGCGTCGAAAAAGAGAATTGTTTCAATTTCGTTCTCTACATCTTCCTATGAGCAAAGTACTGTTTTCCTTTCCTAGATACTGTTCTGGAAACCTGTGCTTCGCCTTCTTACACGCGGTTATTTATTTCTATCGTCCTATTTTGTTGTTGTGATAGTCCGCAGACTGGTGTATTGCAACTCTCGCGGTGCTATCCTACCCTCATCACCACATGACTTCAGCTCAAATCCAGCCCTCTTCTATTCCTATCTCATACCTCTAATTTTACTAGTCCTTGCCTCAAAGTGGCCTATTAAACTATCCCTTCAGTCTCCTCCATAATGTTCTCCATTATGACCATCTATGTTATACAAGGACTGAATCTGTTAACAATATTTTGAAGACCCGTTTCATAGATTCTGTTAAAGTTAGTTAAAACTAATATTTTACTTTATTTCGATTTATTATTCTTAAAATAAGTTAAAAATTATAATAGACATTTAAAAATATCTTATCCAACGACGTGTCTGTATACTTTTGTACTTCCATCAGGTTATTTATGTTATGTTTTCACAACAACAAATTTCTCCTTCATAAACCTCATTTATGAGTTCTTTTACTTTCTGTATAATTTAATTGCTGTACATAACACATTTTGTACCATAATAAATAAGAAGAATCATATAACCAAAAATCAGTAAAAAATATCAAGTGGTGAAGTGATCAATGGAACATTTTAATTTTAAAACATATTTAAAAATTTATAAAAACAATTGTTTGTCTGAAAAACAAACAATTATTTCAAATTATAATTTATGAAACATTTATTCTACTTCTATAAATTTATCTAATACGAATATATTCTTATATCTGAAATGTTGCAAGGAACAATAAAGCGTATGCCAATATATTATATGGAATCAAATCACACATTTTCAACATTCTTTCAATCATTACGTAATTATGAACAATTTTTTTTCTATTAAAAATTTATGACATAAAATCATCATTAAGTGAATTCATTGTGTTAACAGTTGTTTGTATGTTAACATTTGTTATAAATTGTGTATTAATATGTTTTATTTAGTTTCAATAATTTCCTACCAAATTCATAATGTCCTTCTTTCTAATTTATCTATAGTATCAACATGATTGTTTTTGGTGTCATTTTAATCCTTTCAACAGCAGTTTGCCATTTTTTTCACATTTAAGTTCAAATTAATAGGATATATAACAATTTCTGTTTGGTCTTTTTATAGTCTTGTTTTATTAATTTTTAAAATATTAATATTCGCTTCAAATTTTTACATATTCTACAATAATACAGTAGTATTATAAATTGTTTACGTTCTATATCAGCTTGATTATTATTTTTAATGTTCTCCTTCTTAAATTTAGCATTCTATTTATGGTTATAATTCTTATTTCATATATATGACTTTAACGAGTAAGAATAATGAAATCGTGACCTCTGTGGTCTACTGGCTAGTATCACAGACTCACACCACAGAGGTCCCAGGTTCGATTCCGGCAAGGGCCTGGCTGTTTGTGTGTTTTTTCACGTTCCATGACAGAGAGAATCATTCACCTGATTAGAAAATCAGTAATTACCGTAGACGTTGGTGCGACTGTGAAAACAATTAAAAAAATTACTAATTAAATATCGTTGTAATACTAGTAATTATGCATCATAATGTGATGGATTGGAATATTTTATTAAAAGCGTAAAAATACGTCCTGAATATATTGGTTTCCGGAATCCACTAGTTTCAATATCATAGTTCATAATTACTAAAACAACTAAAGATCGTATGTTTTAAAAAATTTACTTCATAAATAAATTGAAGGTAACTATTAGAAATTAAATTTTTGTGATGTCTCGGTTTTAATTCTTATTTGAAATAAAAATATACCGTCTACTAGTATATTTTGCATTTTCTTTTCTCATAATCGATTAAAAAAAGTTGATGGTTCCCATTGGTGATCCTTCTATTTCTTGGTAACACTTATTATCAAATTAAAATATTAATGAGTTGTATGAAGGATAAATTTGTAACGTATACAGTAACTGCAGAAAAATAACATGAACAACCTGATGAAAGTACAAAAATTAATATAAAAGTCGTTGAATAATGCACTTTTAAAATTCCTATTATTATTGCCTATTGCTTTATATTATTTAAAGAGTATAACGTCGATAGGAACAGCCGGAAATAACGACAAAGTGTACATCTATTATTTTTACTCTGTATGTTCCCTCGTTCCATTTCGACCTGACGACTGCTTATGGCTTTTGTACTACGGGCCGGCCTAACTGCTCTACTAATAATTACTGACTTATCTCGCTGCTCTCCTTTTACATCCCCCATTCCCATTGTCTCTCCCGTGTAACTGTCGGAACATTCAGGTCATCCGTACCGAAATTAAGACTTCGTAACGTCTGCCAAACGTCGTGTATGGCATCGGAGTCGTCCTGGTGCGTGGCATTAGCACTGTAATAATTTAACAAATTTATCTGAATATTAAGGAAACAAGAAATCTTATTATTTGATTAGTTGGTATAATAATTCGTCTGCTATTTCTATGTTAACAACACAAACTAATATTCTTGCTAATATCTTTGGTAACTCAAACCTGGTTATAAGAGTTAATGTTTTCCTTTAATAAAAGCTAGTGACATTAATCTGACTTCACTGGAAATAAATTAGTTCAACGCCCTATTAGAAATAAAATAAAATTTAATAAATTTTAATACATGCTAATGACAATAGCACAACGTGTCATTCCTATAATTGAAACTTCAACAGGTACTTTAATAAATTATTATACATTTTAAAACTTCAAATAAAACCATAAATTAAATAATAGATAATAAAAAAATATTGACAGTTTATCTGATATGACATAAACAAATAAATTTTGGAATTTCTTTGACGCACTAACATTGTGACTCAAATAACGGGTATAAACTTATAGCTTTTAAGCATTGTTAAAAAAGTAACAATTAAATGTTAGAAAAGTTCATAATAATAAGCAATCATAAACTATATTAGTATAATTTTTATATTATTTGCCGAATTATTCTATCTTATGTGTAACATTTTACTTGTCAATCTACAACTAAAAGTTTTTCTTCTCAGATAAAATTTAGGATTATTTAAATACATAAGTTTGGACATGACTGATCAATTTTGGACACTGAATTTTAAATTATGTTTGTGTTCATTGACAAGAGTTTTTAATGAGTGTTTCTTTTGGCCCACATAACAAGATTTAAAATCTGAACTGTTGATCATTTAATATTTTATACTAAGTTTAAATTGTAACAGAGTTTTAAAAAATGAGACGAATACCATAATTATAAAAAAAGTCAATCGTTTTGTACTGTATGTTTGCAAAACAGGTTGGAACTAAAAAAATTAATGTATTTTTAATTGGTAAATTATTTATTTCTATTTCAATTTTGATCAATGTAAGTTTTATGTTAGTAAATGAAACGTAAGGTATAAGTATTTAGAAGAATATTAATAATTGTGTGAAGGTTCAGCGAAATGATTATAAATCGTAGGTCTTTATGGTATAATGCGTTGTTGGACTGTAAATGAGAACTCTTCCCGATTAAATGGATTTTGATACAAGTGGAAATTAGCTTATTGTTAGAAAATATTAACAAAACAACCAATTCACACAGTGATCCTTCTCAATATTGTAAGTGAAATTTTCTTTTTAGTATAATAATTGTTGAAAATATTGACTAAATATTTTAATTGAATTTTAGGGACTATACAAAATATCTAAAAACAACCTAATGGTTTAAAATCTAAATATGATTCAGAGAAGACTCATTACTAATTCAGCGTAGAAATGAGATAGATGATATGCTTAATGCGTTCAGCAAAAATGGAATAATAGTTACGAAACGAAAAGAAAACTCACTTGGCGTTATTCTCTTTACAATGCACTTAATTTTTATGGTTAAAAATTAATTTTATTTCTCATTAATTAGGACCCAAAACTCAATATTTTAATCGTAAGGATGTGAGACCAATTTGCCTAGTTTATTGACAAATTATAATCAAATTGATCTTGCTACAAAAATCAAACTCAGTGTGTCGACACTCAATCGTCGGAATTAAATGAGCTCGAGCGAGGATTACTGTAGCAGGGACTCTGGATTTTGAATCGTAATTTCCGTACCAGCACGATCAGTATAAAAACTTAAATTTGTGGGATAATTGATATCATTAAAGCTTCGTATTTCGTGTTGAATTTGTTTTTTATCATTATTATTAGTCATAACTGAAAATTGAGATATTAAGGTAAATATTTCAAACAATTTATGTTGCGTATCTTTTCTTGCTTGAAGATACAAGAAATGATTAAAAATATATTCAACAATACCTTAATATGTCGGTCGTAGTTTTATTGGTAAAATTTCTATATTATAGCTACATGTACAACCGTTTTGTTATTGATTCCTTAAATTTATCCATCAAACAGATATGAAATCTCTCACGCAGCCAAAGAATTACCCTTTATAAGAATTTTTATATTCGGATAACAATTGTTATATTCTTTGGAATTGTGCACGAGATGTTCATTAATATTATTTATTACTAATTATTCTTAAATAAATATTAATCCAAAAACTATTATGATCTATTAATGTGTAATACAAAGTAACAGATATAAATTAAAATAGACTGAAATGATTTAGAGTTGGATAATTAATTACTACCTGGGTGTCCGGTGTTGCACGGGAATTCAATTATATTAGCTCGCTACACTATTTAACTTGGCAGTAATTACTTGTCAACCGTCAGCGAGAGCGTCACATTTTTTAAATTTACTTCATCACGCTGAATTTCGTCATAATCACCACGATTACTCAACGTCTTAATCAATAAATATATTTGTGCGTGAAATAGGCACTTACGTACAGAAAGATATTCAGAAACAATAAATTGTATGTATAAGGAGAAGATACTTGAACCATTTCTTCGGTCGAAAAATAAAATTGAATCTATGCTGCCCGCCTAAGTATATAACGTGCTGCAATAGTATGCACTGAGACTTTAACATTTTGCGTAATTAAGTAATTAAAAAGTATAATTACTTATATAAAGTTTTAGTAAAATTTAAGGATTATTTCAAGCTTAACAACAATTTATCTTCTTAGAAATGCTATGTTAGATCATAATCTATCCTGCTGCAACATCTATGTGACCATATGACCTTTTTGGTCTGAAAATGGAGAGGAAGGATCTACAGAAACCTTCTCTGGGCAGAGAACTACATTACACTAAAATTTCATGTTAATCGGATGAATGGTATAGGACAAACATGAAGTCTCAGAGCAGACGACTGACGTGGGACTTTTTTTTTTGCTTGAAAGGAGTGGAAAGATGAAACCTAACTCTTTAAAATATCGACTCGAAACTTCGCTGGGGTGATCACCGCTAAGCCTCAAAAGTTCACGGCAATCTGATGAATGGTTTAAAACGCATTAGGTCAAATCATAACGTTGCAGTGTGTTGGAACAACGTCCTGTATATAACACTTGGAGCGCACAGCATACATTGTCTTATACTTGTATAGATACTAATTGAATATAAGTTTTATAAAACTGCTCCCCACCCATGATATTTTCGCTCCTGGTATTATGCATGCTGATGAAAGCACGAGTTTGTCTAATGGATGCATATTTTGATATGTAAGATCCTGACTGTCATACTGGAAATTTCATGAACATAATTACATTTAATAGGAAAGAATGAGAATGGAATAAAGTGTATGACCATAATATATAACACTAGTTTTTAATTTAATATAAAATTTGCACACAGACTGTTCTATTACGCATATGTGTTACACAAAAAGCATTTCCTGGTGGTGGATTAAAACGACCTGTTGAAGGGTAACTTACACAGTCAGCCTACGGCAAAAGAGAATTATTAGAAACCTATTAAACCCACGGCTTCGGCAAACACAATTAAATTTAGAATTAAAACGCAGTACAAGCTTTGGTGCGGTTGTAAATAAAAGAATAGGAAATTTATTTCGCTTTAAGCAGAACCAGCAAGAGAAGGGCATGTAAACTTTACAAAATATAGTGCAAACAGAATGTGGGATAGCTATTGATGATCCGAAGCGAATCATGTTTTTCGATTGGTGTTGTTTGCTCTTGGAAGAGGATGGACCTGGCTCCGCATCAACGCAATACAAAGTCAACATGCAAGTTTAATTGCGGAAGGTGTTTTCGGTTGTGTCAAAACACGACGTTGCATGAACTCGTGTCGTTTTACACTCGTGGGGGGATGTGGCGGAGGAAGGGAGGTGGGAATCTGAGCACACAAAACATCTACATTAATATAGGATAAGAAACCGCCTTCCAACAAAAATGGAAGTAAAGCTATGAATCCAAGTTTTAGAATGTACATCGTGTTTATAAGAGAATGTACCAATTTTAATGGCATATTATAACACATTCATTTAGACTCTTTGCAATAAATCATTCATCCAATTGAAAGTAAACTAATCCAGGTTTTCCTACAAATATTCAATATGTACACCTTTAGTTATTCGGCACACATGCAACCCAAAATCTAAATTTCTCCCACACTTTTGTTAAAAAAAAATCTGAGTAATGGAATATAAAAGAAACTGGAGGGAATGTTAACTTTTTAGTTAAATTAAGACAAATTCTTTACTTAATATTAAAACAAATTTATGTAAATATAATGTAGGGGCAATTAATATGTCACAGCTAGCTCAGATATAATTAAGCAAGACAATCTAATTAAAGGGTCATTTACTGTTGGATTTTTGTACATCAGGAAAGTAGTCAAACACAATTTCGATTAGATGGCACTGACACTGTTAATTCCTTCGTCGGCAATGACTGACTTCCAAGATATCTGGACTGGTCGCACCCCGAACTTACTCCCAGACTCTCCTGTCGGGTCTCGTAGCACACTTATTATTACTTTTATTAATATTATTCTTATTACTTAGCTGCTATTGGGCATTTGCCCGGTAGCTGCTATTTTGAATTGATTTAACGAACACATCAATATGAAATTATTATCCCATTAAAATTAACTAATTAGCCTTTTATTTAATTTAATCCGTTATTTTTTCACGAAATTAAAGTGTAACATTTGGAGATACCGATGACTATGAACAAATGCCGAAATCTCCTAAATTTTAATAAAATTTATAATAAAAAATCTTTGGCTTTTATAAAGTTTGTGATTGATTTAAAACTGAGGGTTCTTGATCAATATCATCAAAATTAAAATCAGTCATTTAACACAAAAATTTCTCCTAAGATGATATATGGAGATTCCTTTATCACCCCTCTTCGCTGAGATAATTCAGAGAACTTGAGAAAACATCCACTCTTCTGAGTTTTAAACCCTTATGTTACTTTTGTTACGTAGAGGATATCTTAAGCATTTCCTGGACATTACCCTTACGGTAGATGATTTTAAATTACTGACAAATTGGTATAGGAAGCCAAGTTTTTCAGGGTGCGTCCTCCATTACTTTTCTATTTATCATAAATACGTTATTATATACAATTGCGTGGACAGCCATATTCGTCTGTAAACATGTTTTTATTTCTGAGAATTTAAGTATTTATACCAACATTTTACAGGCTAATATCTCTACCTGCTCTTTCATTAGGTTTCGGATAAAAAAGATTTAATTAACTCATTCATTCAATCCCCGTGAATCCTTGTGACCAAAATGTTACCAAAATTGCCCTCTCATATTATAGAGACCTACATATTAGAGTCTCAAATTTACACCAATGCTGTCGTGTTTTATTCAGTAAGAATGGTAAAGATCCTTTGGAAAAAACAAAGATTGCTTTGAAAAATGGATCAAGGAACATAAGTCTAACTATAAGTATTCAATATAAAATCAGTGTTTTAATATAATTTAGCCATATAAAGAATTATCATTTTTTCTGGATTAATGTTAAAATACTTCGCGTTAAACCAAACTAAAATACCAGAATCATCTCTGAAGTGATTAATATCAGACTTAATAATTTTACTGTACACAAATACGTGAAGTAAAATCCATGACCTCTTACTTTGTAAGATTCTTGGCTTCCTTTAACCGACATCTTAAATTTAAAAGTTTCACTTGAGAAGGTCCAAGAAACGTTGTACTGATAGTATTACAAAGCATTGTATGTATATGGCCAATTATACGTTATTATACAGTGTCATCGAAAAGTCACCCACATCTCTTCTTGTCTCCAACTAATCTGGTTTCACGGAAACGTCGATTTAATCCTGTCGTTGAATTGTCGGGAGCTGTTACATCAGGATATTTCACACTAAATTAATCTACAACAAATGCATATGAAGGACTGGCAAAATAATATTCAACAATGAACACTCTTTGCACATGAAGCTGTGAACTCCGCAATACTAGATGTCATGTGACCAAAACACTTTTCAATGCCTCCTACATTTTTTTCCCGGTAATATCAGTGGTGCTACCTTGTTGAAGTCGACACGAATAATTGAAAAAACTATTTTCAGATACGTTTATTCAATGTATTTTTATCTCTCGGAATAATATTTAATATTGTTAATAATGTGTATTAATGTTAGTTTGTTCCTTGCAGTATGCCTCCGGTATATTTACTTTTTATAGTTCGTAACCCTGAAAGTGAAATGGGCGTCAGGTAGTCTAGAGTAGAACTTATCAGTAGAGTACACTATGGAGGACTAATAAGCCAAATGTTTTAGGCCAGAAGGACTTGTTAAATTAGTATAAGAGGGACGTTTGTGGGGTAGGAACAGAAGAGGGAGACGAAGACAAGAATATGTTAGGCAAACCAGGCTGCATATGAGCTATGATATTTATGTGGAGATGAAATTATTAATGCAGGATAGATTCGTTTGAAGAGCTGCATCAAATGAGTCTCAGGACTGTCTACCATAACTCTTAAAACATCGCTAATTTTACATTCGAAATATATATTATTCTAGAAATCTGCTGTAGCGATGTGTCTGTTGTTCTCTCAAATAAATTATATTCTCCATTCAGATCTCTCGGTGACACGTTTATAATCACCAGAGACGATTGCTAAAGTGTAAGGATACTTAATCCGTATGAGGGAACGTAGATAGAATGCCTTTAGTCGGACCACAAAGCGTGCATACAGTAATTCCTAAGCTTGGGGAAGGAATGTGGGAATTGTTAGAATGGTCGAGCTCGTGTAAGGTTATGAGGTCATTCTCACTCGCATATGACTGTGTTGGAAACATTGTCCACAGTTTCAGCTCACATGGATCCAATGTTGCATCAGTGGAAATGTTGTGTGTGAAACAGGAAAAAATATTTTCCCAATATCAATCCAAAAGCGTAATACTTATAGTTCATTTAAAGGATTTTCAAAACATCTTCAGTATAAAATTAACCTACGCAATATTTCATAAATATTTTTAAATAAATCGAATAATGTGTTTTAATAATTGTACAAAAGAACAATTTTAAAATTGTTTAAACATATAACTCCGATTGATTTGTAATTTACTTCGCTTACATGGATTATGATTCAAGTAATCTACTAAAATCTATTTCATTTTAGTTATTCACCTTGTAGCGCCGTTTTGTTATAGTGTGTAACAGGGGTCTCCAAAACTTTTTGAGGGCCGAACAGAAAAATCTTTGACGGGCATGTACCGGAATATTGTACCACCCACCTCCCCGTCCTCTCCCCCCCCCCAAAAAAAACACACGAAGTATGCGTAAAAATTTTAAGATATAACCGCCTGTAAGTGCAATTACACTGTATGAGAACTCAGTATTTATTTTACAAAGTAATAAATATTAATTCTTAAATAATTTCCCTCATTCTGAGCCTTCCTGTGGGCCGGACAAATACACTTCGCGGGCCTTATAGTCCTTTTCAAATGGGAGCCGTTCCGGCGTTCGACGTATGAGAGCAGAGAAATTGACAAACGTTGCCACAACTTCTCATTTTCCCCTCAACTAACACGCACTTCAGCTGCGTGGACAATAAAATGTGACAGTGTGACTAATTTGATTGGATGAGACATTAAACAGCGTCAAGATCAAATGAACTTTCCATTTGCAAAAAGCAATAGCTTGGAGAGCCCTGGTCTATAAAATAGCATTAAAGGATCAGGAATCAAACCCAAGACCGTTTAGAAAAAAAGCACAATGTAACAAGTAGACGTCCCAGTTTCTTTTTACCGGTCTGCTCGACGTTTTTCCACCCTGATACTTTAAATAAATTATCCCCGTCTAATACGAAGGAATGCCTAAGGAAACTGTAGAATATATAAAGTTAAACTTTCTTTTCATATATTACACAATATGTTGAGAAATACTCAGTCTATCCTTCAAATTCTGGTCAAAGGTTACTGTTGTTTCATTCAGTTAGCGAAACATCAAATAAAATTAAACTTCCCATTATCGTAACAAAATATTTGCAGCAAAACGGACGTTGACAAAACTGAGTAACGCGAAACAATTCTTTTATCTCACAAAGTACAGTTTCACGAGTTCTGAAACTGTAACATTATACTTTTAGAACATTTTACTGTGGAATATAAGAAATTTAAGACCCATAAAGTTACATCAAATAGTTTATTTTATTTGCCCGTTTACTTTTATCGTTTGAGCTGAATTTTATTTTATTCTTTTAAAATGGTATATTAACTATTTCAATGGCTGTATACTTATTTTTTTACTATATGAATAGTGATATATTACGTATGATTCAGTTCACAGATAAAGAATAGTTTAAACAAGATTTAAGTGTTCCCGTATTTTTCAATTTATGGTACAGTAGATTGTCAGGCCGATAAAATGTCCTCATTCTGTATTACAAATTGGTTTTAAATATTTTCTTGTGAAGAAAATATAGTCTCCCATTATTTAGCTATGTATATGATAAAAGAAAACGTTTTGTAATTTGGCTGTGTACACTTTACGGATGAAGGTGGCTAACTAGAACAAAAGCTCATGTTTTATTTATAATATGGCGTTGCAATAAATGAAACCGTGAATTATGTTCTCAAGTATGTTACTATTTATATACACTGTGTTCAGTTTATCTGAAAACATTGAAATCTCTCTAGAACCACACATCGGAGGAAAAAAATTAATGAAAAATGTTCGTCTCAAAGGGGAACATCTATCGATATGAAACTTGACCCCCACCCGTTGGGGTGGTGGAGGGGAGACCTAAAAACTTAAATGAACACCCTCATTTTTTTATTTCAGATTCTGATTCTCCAGAAAAAATTATTCCTATTTGACCCATGATTCGAGTAATTTCGGTCATGTAATCCACAAAAATCAAAATTGGTAAAAATCGCGTAAAATGGGGATATCTCAAGAAATGGTCACCAGATCAACAAAAGAAAATTAAATGTGTTTGATATTCTTACAAATGCTACCTATTGACACCATAAATGTCCACCCACCCCCTACTCCCGAGGGGTGGGAAGCGAATTATGCAATTGAACAATGAAACGCAAGTAAACGCACCTAAAAACGGCAACAAAAATTGAGAGGCAAGGAACAGAAAACTACTACGTCAACGTCGTTGTTCCTGGGTAACGTAGTTGCTACTTATTAGTAAACAAAGAAATAAACGTTTCCGTATTCTTTCGATGGCAGCACAATCAGCGAAATAATTTCCATGAATATTGAATTTAAATTCAACCAAGGTAAACTTGGTTTCCCATTGAAAGTTTTGACATAACTGTTCATCCCCACCCCTGGGGAGTGGGGGTGAGTGGACAGTTATGGTGTCATTAAATAGCATTTGTAAGAATATCACACACATTTAATTTTATTTTGCTGATCTGGAACCTATTTCTTGAGATATCCCCATTTTTCAAGGAGTTTGTACCCATTTAGATTTTTGTCGATTACAACGCTATCTGTGGCCGAAAAGACTCTAATCGTACGTCATATTGTAGTAATTTTTTCTGGAGAATCTGAATCTGTAATAAACAATGGGGGTTTCCATTTGTTTTTTAGCTCTTCCGTCTCCCACACCCTGGGGGTGAGAGTCGAGTTTAGTATCATTAGATGTTCTTCTTTTGAGACGAACATTTTTCAATGCACACTTTTTTTATCCGATGAGTGGTTCTCGAGATATGTCAATGCCTTCAGATAAACTGAACACCCTGTATATTGTAATATGAAATGACGTTTAGCTACATACTTACAAAGAAGAGTATCACATTTCCAAACTTACAGGGTTGTTTTATTTCACAGATTTTATAAACAGACAATATTTATAGTCTTAGCCGGCGCTTAAAAGAAAACTACATGTAAATGTTTAATGTAAGGATTTTTTTTAATTATCATGCGTAGAATTAGATGAATATCACCAAATGTCGTAAGATTTTCTTTCCCTGAATTATTTACGCACAAACTATAACTGTTAAAATTAGTGAGTCTAATATGTACGGTAAGTGTTGTTGTTTCCGTTGCTTTGGTCAATAAATGCTTCAGTAAATTGTATTGCCATAAAAAACACCAATATTAACGACTCTGATAATTAAATAATGCACATACCAGCACTGTCGGAGAATTCCGTTGGGATTTTTATTAGCAGTGACTAATTATATTGAATTATTTAAAATGTAGGAGGTGACGGTAAATAAAATTATTTGTGAAGTTAATTTCAACATATGAAAATTTGATTTATATTATTGATCTAGTATCATATGATTCTATCTAACAAATTTAAATTGGGCCTTAACTCACTGTAGGTACGTGAACGGTGGAAAATGAAATATTTAAAGTACAGATACAATAAAGAATATTAATTTTATTACTTAAACGGTTTGTCCAGTTCTAGCCGTTGCATCAATTACGACATCTGTAACTGAAATTGAATTTGTTGTCGCGAGTGTTCTGACCTGAGTAGTCTATTCAAGTCATTTGATTATCATTCAAACGTACTAGCGCTTTCATCATGGGTCAGTGACTACAATAAAAAAGGAATAGTGACACTATATATCGAATTTGGTTTATGGCTGTCTAATAGAGTTATCGGATTGCGCATTTCTGCTGGCGTCACCCGAAATATTTCACTCACGTCTCATTTGTTAACACTCCTCATTGCCTCACGTGCTGGCTTTGATGGAGTGAGCGTTGCTAATTGTAGGTATTGCAGCATGGATTAATATTGAGGTCGCCAATGGCGGCGACAATTATAATTTCCTTTCTCGGAATTGAGTACAGTGCCCATTACAATTCAATCTGATAAAGATTCTGAAATGGAAATCATGATCAAGGATTGTAATTTGCCATTATCAGATCAAATCATTGTGGTGTAAGGCCTTGCAATACTTCAATTAATAATGAAGATTTTTTAATTAAAAGATTTCATTTAAATTTCAATACCATTATGAATTAAAGGTTGTATTTAATTATACTTTAAATGAAGTGGTATACATTTTTTTCTTAACGAATATAATTTTTCATCAAAGATTATATGCTCCAATAAAATTTTTACACAATATAAATTTGAAACTAAATTAATACAAGTGCCAAGCATCACTCATAAAAACAAATATTTTCTCTGTAGCGTTTAAGTATTGGTATAATATTAATATTAAATCATATTCCATTGATCGAATAGAGAAGTAGAGCTTCAGGGATGTGAAACCAATCAGAGATTGTACATAAATTACTAATAACTCTTACTATTTACATTCATATGATTGTTTAACTTAAAATAAGAAATGCTCAAGTACTACAGGCAAGAAACAATTTGTACGTGATATATAATATTGATAAGTATTGCTAATAAATTAGTGTCTCAACAATGTACTATGTCTATGGTAAGGTCTAGACTAAGATTCACTCAACTCCATGAATTCAACAGAGTAGAAGCTGTGGCTAAGTAAAAACTTAGTTCATGTTGAACCTGTTTGTATTTATTTTCTACTGTTTAATTGAGGCTGGAGGTTCATTTAATATCCTAATAGCATTATAATTAACACTATAGTGAGACATACCTTCCTTGTGGGAATTATTTTCATTTCTGGTGTCAAAGCTATGCTCATGAGTTTGTTGTGAATAGGTGACTGTTATTAATCAAAAATATCGTCAGTGATTGAATATACTGGCATGTAAGAGTGAGTAATCCCATTTATTGATTAGCCTTCTGCATGATTTATTTAGAGGAACCTGACATAATATTCTGACAGCGTTTTTCTGTAGATAAAAAACTCTATTTTTCAGAATGTTGTGTCATATGGCATTAAATAGTGAAATTATGCAGAATAAATTAATTTTCTTATGTTTGGTTCACTACAACTTCACATAATTCTAACAGCAAAGGTTGCCGAGCCTAGTTTCCAGAGATTATTAATGTGATCTTTCAAATTTAATTTACACCTAAAATTTTTGTGAATTCGACTTCACTTATTTCACAATTGTTTGTAGTTAGTGTTACAGAGGTCAATGTATCATCGTGTGTCTGAAACTGCGCGAAATGAGTCTTATCACAATTGACTGACAAGCTATTAACTGAAAACCAGTGAAGCACCTGCGTTGGTGTATCATTGGCAGCATTTTCCAGACTGTTTTGCTGACTTGTTACCAAAATGCTTGTATCATCTGCACAAAGAGAGTAGTTAAGAGGGAGGATTTATGGCTGTAGGTAAGTCATTTATACAGATTAAGAATAGCAACGGGCCTAAAATGGTACCATGAGGAACCCTAGTCTTCATTTGACCCCAGCCTGAATGAAACATATGTCAAGAAAATGTGTCATTTAAAGAAACTCTTTGTTTCCTGTTGGAGAGGAGATCCAAGTATGGGAAATTCCAGTTATTCCGTAAAACTTATTTTTTAAGAGGATATTATGGTCTACAGTATCGAAAGCTTATGATAAGCAGCAGAAAATTCCTAATGGTATCTTTTATTTCACAAGTGACAGGGAACATGGACGGAATCTAAACAATTAAAATTTAAAAAAGCAAGTTCCTACTTTGATGAGAATGGTGTTCACTTACGTAAAGAGTTAGAGAATTCCAATTACCATGCCTATCATGTGACTGCAGGAAATGCTTTCGTTGCTAAATTTCTAGGAGAAACTGTTACAGGGCTAAATCTCGTTGAAGCTTCTCTGTTTCATCATCTCTCTTTTCTCGGCGCCCAAGTCGTCTTGTGAATGTTCTCTGCACTGCACTCAACCTCTCCATTCGCTGGTTTTTAATTAATAAAAGGTTGTGTAATTTTCACAAAATTATTTTTGTAGTAAGAACTAACTGATAGGTCCGCCTCTATCCAAGCAAGTTAGTTTCCATTCCTCATAAAGCAACATGTGCCAGTTTTTCTATTCTAATGCTCCCCGCTCCGAAGTTTTCAACAATATATTCCAGCCAAAATGTCCGTTGTTACTGGCAATGGAAGGCCCCGGTCTTAACTATGAAAAACATTCTCCAATACGTGCCTTTCCTGCGCTTTTAGACAAAATATGAATGGAAATTCTTTGTGATTTCCTGAGATGATAAAAGTTGAAATATTTAATGTTAGAAAAGCTGGTTTGGGGAACGAGTCGCCACATCGTCCGAGTAATCGAAATTAGTGTTAATAATCGCTTTATCTACAATATAATTTTCATTCCTAAAATTATGATTGACAGGCCATGGACTTGTTTAAAAATGTATTTTCATATTTCATTAGCCATACATAATTTAATTTATTCAATATAAAAATCAAAAACGAGGCAACGGGAAACTTGTTGCTAACAAAACTTTATTATTAATTTAGTGATTAGACCGACTTATTTATTTTTAGGGCAATCTGGGCATTTTCTCAGTAGTAGCATTTAAGTATGATAAAGAAACTTAGGAGTGATTCTAACACTAAAACTACGTTATAATGCTCTATTTTTAAAAATGTCTTGATTCATCACAGATTAGGAAATAATAAATTATTTATAAACTATGAATAACCACGTTATTTTGATACAATTCACCTCACTATTTTTCACTCTTTCTTATTATTCACTTCCCTGAAATTACTTTTAAAAATTAGTAAAAGTAAAAAAGTAAATATATGTACCCTATAATCATACCAAAACGATCACACTAGTTTTTTAGCCTGGCTCCAAACTTATCAGCGGTATTAGGAAAATTAGTTATTTTTTTGCAAACAAGGAATTGCAATCACGCGTATTCACAAATAAAAAATCTTTCAACCTCTGTATGTTGTCCTCTTTCTTTAATTTTAATATTCCTTTCTATTACGAGGTCTGACAGGCTAATTTTTTTGCTGAAATTTGGCTGCAAGTTTTAGTAAGAAAGCAAAATATTTTTCCACTAGTCTGTGGAAGCTACCTGAGAGCTGTTGAACTCTTCATTTGTTTCCAAAATAAAATTTTCGGGGAGTAGCCATTGTAAGGTGACAAGTTTCAAAATTCAGTGGAGACGAAGTCAGGTAGTAATGATCATTATTTAATTTTAGATACGAGATAAAGATATAAAATTAATAGATACTAGTTTAAGAGGGAGAGTGTGAGCTTCCAACCAGGCAGTTAAAGACGCATAGTTTCCAAAGTCATTTCAGTTATTGGAGTTAGTTTGTCACTAAATATAAAGTAAAAAATGAGACTAGTTGGAGAAAAATCAAGACCGCGTATTGTCAAGTTGCATCGCTACCTGCATTTGGAGGGAACATAGAGGTACACAACTCCGAGACTAGAGAATTCCAAGAATTTCTATTAAACACTCCAACAGAATCGCTAAAGTGAATGTAAACATTGTTATTCGTAGCAGCCATGCGCACACACTCCTCTAGCAACTTTCCGATACTATAATTATGAGCTACAAAACTTTAAATTGTGAACGATATTGTTAAATTATAGCCAAAAAATAAATTTCCAAGGAGTAGAAGACAGAAAATCGTTAATTAGTTAGTGAACACTTCAGTGAATGAACACTTCGCATCGACGTTCTCAGATCTGCGTTTACAGACCAATACCACTTTTATTTGTAGCATGTGTATTTAATTTTATTGAATTTATTTAATTAAATATTTTTTTCGTGCTTGGAATGCATTAATGGGGATTTCTGGGGCACCAGCGAGGCACGGGCAGAAAGGAACGGAATTTCCAATGGGCGCAAACCAGTTATTTTTAACTTCTTTCCTCGATTTCTGTTTTTGCAAAAATCATGCTATGGAAGACAGTACGTCAGACAAAGGATTCGAAAACCCCAGAATTTGCGGGCAACAATTGTTCAAACTGGTCATATAACCGTGTTTGGGTAGGGGAAAAAATTGAGAATACTGATGGGCAGTCGGTGATTGTTTGAGCAAGGAGGCCGAGGCCGAGAGTGATACAGGGCTGAGTGTGGTCTTACGCTGCCGTCTCGAAAAGCTTCAGAGTCCGCCGTCAACCCCGAGAATCGTCTCCGCACGACCCACGCGTGCATTCCAAGCAGAGTGATAAACGTTGTGTCGACATACGAGTAAGTGCCTCGTACGTTCGTCTTCCGTTCACTTGGGTGCCAGAATTTTGTTTAGGTTTGCCTGTGTCCCCTGAGATAGAGGAGTCTCGTAATCCTTTTCAATTTATGTTAGGGCCTGTTAAAATGTATATATTTTAAATCATGAGTATAAAAGGAAAGCCGGAGCGATTAAAAAATGTATTTATAGTAAATATATTTTACTTAAACACCAAATATGAATCTAATTCAACATATTCAATTTTTGTATACATTTTATGTTTAATAATAGCAATTACGATGTAGGAGGTAAAGGATACATGTTGCTATTGTTTTTTTTGTTAATACGTATTATCTTATCAGAGATTGCATGCATTATTTCGAACATTCGGTACAAATAAATTTGTTAAGTAAGCGTTTATGTACAAAATTCCCTTGAATGAACAGTAGTTCTCAAGTACTGAAAACACTTTACTAACACAATATATGTAAAACAATGATTGGATGCCAACTGTAGGGGTACATTCGAACTATTCATACCTCAGAAAACATTATTTCTACACTGCTCTTAATATTTCAGATTGTATGAGCAGGGTTCATTCACCGGATAATTTATACTTTTATTTTGACCAAAAAAATCAATAATTAAATAATTAATAACATTCGTTACGTCATTAACTTGATTATGGTTAATAGTGTTATGTTAATGGTCTAGGAAAATTTCGTGTTCGCGGACGCTTCCTTGCCGATTAAACACTACTTCTTCCCCACGTTAATTGCGTCTCGTCGAATGTTTTTGTATTGGCGGAATATTTTTTAATTGCAGTCTATCAATTGTCCTCCTCTACGCTTTTAATTAAAAGTTTTGCGTTCAGGACCACGTGTTTGCCGCGTAGACAAGACAGCAAATGTGAGAGTGCAATAATTACACAGAAAACACGTTAGCGCCGTCATGGTGTAGAAATAAAGGCCTTTACCTAGTGGAAAGACTAAATTTGTTTATGTTTCATTACCGAGATAGAACACATGGAGCGAAAGAAGCAACTGTTTGCTCAGGTAATATCCGCCCCGGAAACTTGAAAACATACAAAATGGAAAACATTTTACTTTCACCTGGAATCGCTCAAGCGCGTAACGAAGAAATTTATATTCCCTCCAAGTTACTATAAGAAGAGGATACTAGATTCCGCCTAGTGAAGAAACTTGGTGTAAACATTTTTCTTCGCATTCGTAAATTGATTTCGTAACAGAATAAGAATGAGACCAAAGTTTTACGTAAATTAGTAAAACGTTAACCTCTGAAATGCGAGTAACATAAACTTGCTACAGCGTATAAACAATTTTTGTAAAATTGTAGCGTGCCATTGTTAGTGGTAGGTAATAAAAGCCTCGCGGAAATTCCTTGAGGTCATATCTATTTAACATAGTGAAAATTTTAAATTCAGGCGGAAAACTACGTTCCACGTTTATAAAGTAAAAACCAGTCTGTGTCAAGCATGTTTAGGACACTAGAAAATTCTAAAAAAAAATACATTAAAAATATAAAACGGCTCGACCTCAAAATTTGAATTAGTCTAGAAATAGAACAGAAAAACGTTGCCACAACGTCTCACTTCTGGCAACAAACCTTACTGCAGTGCAGTGGTGCGTGAAATTTTAATCAACGGCACAAGGAAAATGTTCAAGGTAAGATCGGTTTCCATTTTTAAATAACTATAAGTGAAGAAAACCGTGCCTAGAACTTGGCTAAAAATTACATTACATTCCAAAATGTGAATAAAAGGGTTCGTCGTATTACGTGATTTTTTTTCTGCTTGTTGTCGTTTTGATTTAAAAAATTACGAGGTTGGCCCAGAAACAACTCGCCACAATGTTTTTCTCAGCCCCCAACAATGGTACGAATAGGAAACTTTAGATATCAATTATTTAAAGTTTCCGTTTTATCCGAAAGATAGCGTACTTGCAGCAATAGTTCAACGTGGCGTCTGTAAATGATGTACGTTACAAGCAGCGTGTCGTCACTGAATTACTTATTAAGGAGCAAGAAACATTCACAAACGCGTATGTGCAGCTTAAGGAGCATCAGCAGTCGACATGTGTACGGTTATTCGCTGGGAATAGAGGGTAAGGCTATCAGAAAGGGGCTCAGCAGAGGTCCAAGGTTTGCATCGGTCGGGGATGTGTTACCGAGATGTAACACAATTAATTCTGAGGTATATGTGATCACGTTAACCAACCTCAAGAAGCGCGACTCGGACGCCATAACAATCAAGGTGATTGATTACTTTAACATGATAACGCTCGCCCTCACACGAGTTAGAGCACGTTGAAAAACACAAAAAAAAACAGGGTTGGACAATGTTACTCCATCCACCTTACAGGCCTGCCCTAGCTCTCTCGGACTTTAACTTTTTTGGGCCATTGAAAAATGTCATTCGAGGGAGACATTTTGAGGATGACGAAGAGGTGATTCGCACAGTGAAGAAATAGCTTCGTGAACAACAAGGAATGGCATGTACACCCTTGTGTCTCGCTGGAGGAAAGCTTTACAACGTGAAGGAGATTACGTATAAAAGGAGGTGTATCAGTTTCATTCGGTTCAATAAGTAATTGTTGAAAAGAAAGTGTGGTGCATTACATTCTGGGCCATCCTCGTATTATAATAAGGATTATAGCTTCATTTAAAAGCGTATGAGAATGATTGAAAGCTTATTTGAAATTTTGTAGGCGATGAAGTTATTTTAAGAAATAGATCGCATAAGACCATTTTTATTTTCTTCTTTCCGCTTTTCAAGTAAATATGTAAGGATATTATTGAAAGTATCATTAGGCGTCAAATTTTTTAATAAGTTATTGTTTATATTTACTTTGAGCACCAAACATCCTCATTGTTTCATTGATTGTAACTCCAGAACCTAATCTCCCTCAGGATCTTGGTGGGCCATCCTCTGCTAACTTAAAACTATCATCCCGAGTTCAGTCATATCTTACTTAAACCTGCCTTTAAAATAAATCTTGTAACATAACTTACGTGGACATTTCGATGCCTTACTTATGTTTTCATTAAACATAGAAGAAAAAAATAAAAATTCCACACAATACTTTTAATTAATGTATTGAATTTCCCTCCAATCTTCAGTTGTTTCCGATAACAAGAACAAGCACTCTTCCTCTCTCACACAAACTCTACATGGACAACATTACTTTTATTGAAAGCAAATATAAATAATTCAAACATTTAATTAACATAATAAACGGCATGATTGGAACGATCCGACGTAGAATTTATTGAGTTAAAGTTGAAAGTTACAAAATTTTGGACGGAATCATACAAATATTGTAAAATGACTGCAAAGACTGTGTAAGTTTAGCGACTATTCATGCCTAGGATCTTGGCGTAGTTCTCATAGGTCATAGTGATGGGTCTTTTAATTGTTTGTTTGTAAAGTTCATGTAGATTGATTTACTCTCGTTTAATTTTATCCTCCATTGTTCAGCCCAGCAAACTATTGCATTGCTGGCTACTTGTAGTCTTCTAGTTGACAAATCATGATCTTTCTCTCCTGGGAGTCTAAAAAATAGCAGAAGGAAGCATCAAATATATAGTAGTACTGGATAATTGGAAGAAACTATGAGCTTTAAATTTCTAATCGCCTTTCATCAAGTCTTACCACAGTGGATTCTTATGACTGTCAGGTGGTTCCGCGAGCGCGACGGCCGTCTGGAACCTCTGCGGGCCGGGCCAGGGCCGGGTCCTGGAGCTCGCCGGGTGCTGGTCGGCGGGTCGCTGCTGCTGCGTGGGGCGGCGCCGCAGGACTCGGGGCTGTACGTGTGCGCCGCCAACAGCTCCGCCGGCGCCGCCAGCCTCGAGGCGCGACTCCGCGTGCTGCCCGCGCTCACCGCCAGACTCTCGCCCGCCAACCTCCGCGTCGACGCCGCCGACGCCGCGGTCTTCGAGTGCGTCACGCCTGCGAAGCAGGTGAGTTCATCAGTCGCTATTCTCTTGAGCAGTGACGGAAGGTGGCGTCTGTTTAAAAAATTGTCTCCTGTTAACTCATGGTCCTCCAGAACATGGAATTTGGCAGTACGAGCTTAAAGGAAGTCATCTTCAGGGAGATTAAAAGGGCAATGAAACCCAGACATTTTTACGCCTATCCGGAATTACTGAAGCGGTGATATTTCGTCAGAACTTAACAGTGGAGAATGTCTTGTACTTTCCCAAGTATCGGTGGTAGGTGGGGTGAGTGCCCCTCCCAGATTCTCGGCGTGAGTAATAGATTGGCTCGGAATTTGTTTCTATCACCGATGGAAATAAGATAGAGATTTCAGGTTAGAGCAGGGAGAGACAAAGGGGAGAGTGAAATTCAGGAGTGACAGAGGGAAAGGGACGTGATAATGGAACCAGGGACCTCCCGCTTTCTTGGCGGGGCTCTTGACCAATTGACCTACTTCTGGTGGATTACCAGATCTGATACAACATTCCTCGACTCTAGTAAACCTATCCTAGCCTCACCTACAATTTACAAATCACGTTCTTCACACCTTAGCTAGGATTCAGTGAAGTACGGACATTGTGACAATTAATCAATTCAAAGAGAGAAGAAAAGTTGCTTCCATTAAAGTTCGGCCAAAGGCCATGAAATAAATTTACGGGTTCGATTCCCGGTTTCTATTGATATTTTTCCATCCATATTTTCTATAATTATTACATTATAAAAGACGTTATTCTAAATAATAAGCTAAGTTTCCGTAATGTATGTTTGCAAAGCCTAGTTCCAAGAACTTTTCTACAGACGATGTTGAAACATTTCCGGTTTTCCTTGTCATCTGAAAATTATTCCGACAAATAGTGGAAAGGTATCTTAGTCACTTGTGTCCCAACAACCTAAAGAAGGGAAAAGAACTCTGCTTTCCCGAAAAGGCGCAAACAAATGGCCCATAAAAGCCTTCGTACCATGAACCTCCACTTAACTTTCCGCTTCTAAAAGCCTGGCAATATTTACTAAAATCTGCGCTGGAATATTTTCAAGGTGACGAATAACTGATGTGAAATATTTCAATGCTGTTCCCAAGGCACCATAAGCTGCAGCAAGCAAATATTGATTATTGAATGTGTTAATTCAGTGGCTTCGCAGTAGCCTTCTCTACTTTTTATTATAGTTGATTTAACTTTCAAAACCCCTGCTTCCTAAATAATACTTGGCTGTTTCATTTATCAGTTATTGCCTTTCACAGAACCAATAACTTTCGGGAGCGGAGGTATAAAATATTAATATGCGTTTATAAAGATTTATAAATATTTTTCCAATTAATTGAATTTACTGATTTAATGTTTATTAAAATTGACTGCAATAGTTCTGAAACCCTTTTCAGTCCTCATCGTGAGAAATCTGGTGAAACGTGGCGTTGCAAATTTTCATCCTTCGGATTTGATTGTATGAATTCCGTTTGGCCACTGCTCGATAACTTATTCTTGAGCCTCCTGGTCTCTAGTATCGTGATTTACCCTCAACTGTGTTCGTCGTCTGCTGCTTACAGTCCACCAAGGTGGGTTTAAATGATGCCAGGGTGCGCGCGCAGCACTTTCATCTCACTCGCAGGCAACTCTTATGCCAAGCCACTTTTCACCACCCTATTAAATTCCTTTCCTATGCTATTAAAGGGGAGTTGCCTGTTTCAGGATCACTCTCATATAGCCTGGTAACAAAAAAAATGAGATGGGAAAAACTAAATTGAGTTTATACAAGTGGATGAAACTTGAGCAATTTTGTGACAAACAAGAACAAGGTTGCAATGACTTCACGGATTATTAGATGAAATTGGTAAGACTGAATTTGACATTAATAATAAAAATAAATAGCGTCTTAGAAACTGTTATAAATTGATTTTAAACAGGGAGTAATGGGTTGAGAAGTAGTACATTTCGGCAATATATAAAAACGTCCTAACTACTGGCTAAATAAGTGAGCTGAGACTTTCCGGTGTAGTTGATGCAGAAATAGTTCTCGGGTTTCCACTCGGGTGCAGGTCCGATGAAAACGCAACGTTTTGACGACCAAGTGTTTCTTCAGGCTGAAGATGACGACAGAGCACTTGGTCGTCGAAACGTCGCGTTTTCGTCGCACCTGCACCCGAGAACTATTTCTACTGGCTAAATATCTCAATGAGGTGCATCTTTGTGGTCAACTCTCTTCCGCTCAGTGCCTAATATCAACAGTTCCTCAAATTGAGATACAGACAGCGCCTCTTCATCTTCAAATACCACTTTATTCAAATTAATTAGAATATCAGCTACAATATTTATCCCCTCCCGCCAGCAATCGCAAGTCTTGCTACTTCAAATCAGATCTGAGATAATTTTGTTTGCTTTTTCAGGTTGTTTATTATTCACTCGGAAGAAAAAAAAAGCAGAACTGCGAACTCTAGAAGTTTTTTTGATCAGTCAAATTTACAGAGACATTATAGGTTACCCCAGTTTCTATAGATATTCTATACGTGCTCCTCCAGGAGACACGGCAAATATTTATGCGGTATTCCAGTTATTGCCAATCTCCTGATAGAATATCCTTTGTTAATGTTTCGAGCACTTCAGTTTCTGTAAGTACTGGGGAAGTGGAGCCTTGAACACTTTGGCTTTACCAAAACCCCGTAAGAAAAGATCGCAGGGGGGGGGGGGGTTAGATCTGGGGATCTTGGTGGCCAGTAAAGAACCCAGCATGGTCAATACTGACATAAGTCTCCTTAAACTGCTTCAGCTCCCGTTAGATGCGGTGGTTCTTTACCAAATTTAGTGCGAAAGAGTCTTCCGTGTCCCCAAACACAATACACTATCTCGTGCATACGTATGGCCTCTAGCGCCGATTTCGTAATTGCGAGATAAACTTGCATATTTGTAGTTTTGGGAATTAATTTTTTTCAGCTAATTAATCAGTTACAGAATTTTTTCTATGCTATTCATTTTGTCCCATAAAGTTTGAAACATTAAGTATTTATATAGGTGTTCTTAAATGTTTTACTAAATTTAGAGGATCGTAATGATAAGAATTGGGGTCCGGTCGACATTTTTCGTTCTGATCCCCTAAAATAGCTTCACGTTCTTTATGAGCTGGAATAGAAGAATTTTTTCTCCCTATAATTTAAATATTTTTACATGCTTTTTGAATAGCATAAATACCTAATATCCAATTATAACACAGATAAATGAACATTCCTCATGATTGTCTTGACAGAAATATTCAGTAGAATTATGCAGGTATGCTTATATGAAACATATATGAGTTTATGGGTCAACTGGTGTCAAGTGCGAGTTCCTGCTAGACCTGAATCGTAAATTATTGATGTTGCAGCTTGCTTTTCCTTCAAACTTCAGTAGACGAACTAGGGAGTGTAATTTTCTAGCTAAATCCCATCTTCTTTGCATAAAGAATTACTTTTTTTTAAAGAGTTGGGCGCGTGAGTAACCTCAATTTGCTCCTAAGTACACTTTCGTGGAGATTGCAATTAGCCGAGGCTCCTTTAACCCGGCTCTGTCCACTGCACCTTAAACAAAGGCGCCATTCTGATGCTCAAAAGTATGCTGATGAACCTTACGTTAGCTTTGAAACTTATCAATCGATTTTGGACGCTACGCATATGACGTGATAACTTTTAATTACTTAACAAAGTAAACATACGGTTACATGTGATGTAGGATACAGGATGAATTTATCAATTATCATCGAGCGACAGGATAGTAATTCACACTAGAATTATTACGATACGCTGTCGCCGTTGCTTAAAAATGTTATATCCGTTTCAACATTACAAGACACGGGAGAGAGGAGCATTCAAAAGATTACTCGAGAATAATTACAGATTGGTGGTTGAACAAGCACTTCTCTTTATTGTAAAATTCTTCTCAAAGTCCCTCTTCACTTTAGGCCAATGGCTGGGCCATATATTGGCCGCCAATCATTGTTGACGTAGCACCTATCCAGACAATGGGCCAATATTTACACGGCCCGTTTCACACTGCGCACTTTGCTTGCGCAAATTGACCTCCTTTGATATGTGGAGAAACCAGATTCCAAAGCCTGTGCCGGGAAACTCCACCAATCACGGCCAATACAAGCCAACCCCCGTCCACACCATGGACATGGCCTGCATTGGCCCAGCTTGAGCCATGGTGCGAAGGCACTTGGTCAAGTACATCGTACGACCTCAGCCACTAACCCTAATGATCGTTTCACCATGGAGGAACTAGAGTAGGATGACTCGATGACCATGCTTTCTAAGGATCATGCTATGCCTGGTATTTACTGTAACGCTTACCCGCTCCCTCGGATCCATTACTCGAATGCATACGCAGAATATATATTGTAATATACACGGGGAGGGGTAATTAAATAATAAACACTTCCAATTTAAGTACAATAATTATATTTTCTAAAATATTACAAAATTAAAATATAGAAATGTCTCTATCTCAGGGGATTTTGGGCCTCTCGATTATGTAGTATGCAAGTACTGCAAATAAAAGAAAAAGAATCATTAGATTCTTACTAAGCAGTGTAACATAAAAAAAATTAGCAAGTTTCACGGGTGCTTTCAACTTATCCCAAATTATTGAGCCTACACACTTTAATCTCTACGTATTCGTCTGATGTGGCTCATTGGTGCGCTGCAGCATCCAAGCCTTTCCTTTTCCCCTGGTATCAGCCGTCTGCCCAGATGGACGACTTTGTATCTCGTAGTCCCAAAATCACTCTTTCTGAAAACCACTAAATTTGTGGCATCAACCCGCCACCTTTCTCAATATGAACGTCTTTGTGTCTCAACGTACACCACAGATTCAAAATGAAAGCCAACACTCGGCTCATAACTCAGGGATGCACACCAGCCTTACTTAACCGCCGGACGCACTCTGCCACTCTGACCTCTGGGACAGCTCTCCTAACTTCCACTCAATTTCAGCCCTCGGCCATTTAAAACACACAGGTCACATGGACCAAACCAACTAATCAGTGAACTTTCCGACTGTATCATGTATCAACTTGCACACTCACGTGATTCCCACTGCCTCTTGCCACTCGCTACACCGCTACACCGTGGGACCCTCTATTCACGTAACAATTAAGACCTTTCTTTTTGTTGACCCCCCTCTCAGGGGTCTTGGCTATAACTAATTAATTATGAGCAGGTTTATTGAATAATAAATCAAAGGGAAATTTTTCGACAGTTTAATTTAGAAAAATAAATAATTTTATACTTAATGCCAAACTCAGTCCCTCGGTTCGGAAATCATTCAATGTTGCTTTTACACACACTCAAAGTTACACACCATTTTATATACTATATTAAACTATTAAAACTAAGATATTACAAAATTTCCGAAATTTTATCAAATATTAAAAGTTTAATGGCACATCCGGTCATTGTAGCCACACGATGTAAAAGGGGAAGGGGAGAACTTATTTTTTGTTGATCTCGGTGCGGGTGCCGATGATTGTTGTCCATGTTCCGGTGGGATCCCTTTCTGGTAGGTACGGCGACGCGGCTCTACGCGGACTGGTTCCTCCGCTGAAAGAGATCTCCACATACCAAATCTCAGCAACCTGGCGATCTCTCACACCACCACTCGTCTCCACTAAATCACTTCTTTACTGTCTCAAACGTACTCTTTGTCTTACTGTTTACATCAAAACCCGCACTCTCCTCTCTCCAAACAGAACACACTGTCCTCCCAGTCTCACTGTTTACATCTGTCTCCCTTCACCGCTTACATCTATCTCCAATTCCAAATCTGACTCGAGTTTTTTCACTTCGAAAAATTACCGCCACTTCTGGAGGGTTTTTAAAGCATCTCAAAGTTTGTTCCTGGCCGCTGCTCCAGGTCAAAAACCCTCCGAAATCACAACAAACTTCTGACCAGGATCCACCAGATTGCCGCACCAACATAATGCTAAGGATCGTCTTTCATCCGCACCGACTGGCTACAATACAGACTGTGCCCACACAGTCAATCAAGAGTATGAGTCTGAACGATGAATCAGAGTGACAGTCCAGGGGTGAACCAGACTGACAGTCTTCAGGTGTCTGCCGTAAGCCAGCGATAGCAGTTGTCAGTGTAAAAGAGATCAACCGGTTTGGCTATAATAATGGCAATAATGTAAAAATTAACGTCTGTGGAACCAATAGAAATAGATATGACCTTATATTAATAGGCAAACCTTATCATGTAAAGATAACGTTTCGAAGTTGCCTTTGCGTCTTACTAAAATTGCACTTATAAAGTAAACTGACAAAATTTGAAACAATCGGAAAACAAAGATATAATGTCTATAATGTCGTATCTATTATTATAATAATGTCACTAAAAGAACAGCGAAGCGTTGACGTTGCGTGAAAGAATCGGTAAAACTCTCGAAAAGTATACGTATTTATTTACTGTGTAAATTTCAGAGGCAAATGCATTATTTCCTAACAAGCAGGGATTCAAGAATTTTCTCGAAATGGTTGAAGTGCATCTGTGCAGAAAAAAGGATAGTACAATAAAATAATGGGTCCATATTGGTGTTATGATTCTGCTTTTATTTGGAGAGATCCGTTAATGGGGTGAAAGTGGATTATTGTAATAAAAAGGTTGATAGATGCTCCATATTGTTACTTGGTCTATTTTATGTCTTAGTTTGGACATAAATCCCAGCGAAATACTTAATATAAGGGCAGGAATAAGCATTAAGCAGGCAACTATTAACATTTACGACCATTTTAACTATTCATTATGAAATATGAATAAGTTCCTACTACACAAAATTACTACTTTCGGTCATAATCATTCAAAAGCACCAACACAAGTAATGAATATATATATATTTTTTAAGTAACTGTACACGTCTGTTGTCAATGCCGTCGACATATTGTCATAAGCCTTCTATAAGGTTAAATACTGGACCTGTTTCCAGATCACGTGGCTGAAAGACGGTCAGCAGCTTCCACATTCGATGTCAGAGGATCCGAGTCGTTTGGTGATCCCTGTGGTCCAGAGGGAGGATCAGGGCATGTACCAGTGCCTGGTCCACAGCGAAGGAGATTCTGTCCAGGCCACGGCAGAGCTGCGCCTAGGAGGTAAGCTTACCGAACAATCATTTATCAAAAGATTTTCAATTGGATACTACAGGAACTGAATTATAAAAAAACGAAGGCGTGCCTCACTTTCCAGTCAATTCTTAATTTAAAATAATGTTTCACCGATAGAGGTAAGTGCACCTTTTCCGATAAAATAAAATAGGAAACCGTTAGAAAACCTGAATCAGGTAGGTCGGCCTATTGGCTACTACTCCAACGCCCTTCCGATAACGGGAACCTGGTTGTTGTGGGAACCCAGCAAACACGAATCCATGCCAACGAGCAAATTTGAGGGGCAGTTGGCAGACTGGTCCATTGGTATCAGCGAACAACTCATAGAGGGATGGAAAGAGTAAAATCAGGAAGGAGGAAGTCGGCTCTGGCTGACTTTCCAGAACTCCACCAGGTTGTTTCTCATTTCCCATTCGTCTCACAGTGTAAAACAAACAGCTCCTGAGTTATGTACCCGGATTGCACAATCAATATTTTTTCTGTTGAGCGCCGTTCATCCCAAAAAAGGATGCTGTTGATCTTTTGAAGATTTAGAATCCTTCCTTCCAGCCCTTCGCAGCCCAAAAACGTCCCACGTCAATCACGTTCTCTGCGACTTCATGTTTGTCCTCCAGGATTTCCTATACCATTTATCCGATTGCCATAAAACGTTCGTGTATTGGAGTCCTCGATCCAGAGAAGGTTTCTGTCGATGCATTTAAGATTTGGGTTCCTTCCTTCCCCATTTGAAAAATTCCTACCCTATAGCCATATAGGCCTTGCAAATGGATAGGTTATGCTCTAACATAGCCTGTCAAGCGAAATGATTAAATTGCTATTTCGCGTGAAATAATGCTAAAGTTTAACATACAGCTTATTTCAAGTAATGACATTTTTTAATTACATGATAATAATAATTCAAAATGTTTTATGACTTGAAATGTAAATGATTCAGTATTGCGATGTATTTGCTGAAACTAAAAGTCGAATCACTTATCCGACAATCGCGAAAAACAATAGTTCCATTACTTAAATAATATGTAATTTTACGCTATGTAATCATAAATAATAAAACTTGACAGGTTACGGCAGGCTAAACACATTTAAAGTTAAACAGACTGAAGAGCATATGTCTGTGAAGCGTGATATAATACTTAAATTTTGATCAAGTGACTCCGATGGTATAAATTCAGCGTATGATGACATATAGCCTGAAGACAGCGGCAGAAAATGGCCGCAGAAACGTTGTCTTTTTAAAACCTGACCCGGTTGGTTAACCGTGAAGATTTCATTCGCTTATAGGTCTTTGGTTCGGCCTATTCTTGAGTATGTGGCGGTGTGTTGGGATCCCTGCAGAACTGATCAGATACACGCGTTGGATAGGGTTCAAAACCGGGCGGAGAAAACAAATATTTATAGAGGTGTGGGTAATCTGGAGGAGAAAGAGGGGCCAGGTTTTGTACACTATACAAAGCGTATCATATCAAAGCTCGTATTCATTTACTGACTTATGTAGCTAGAAATGACCATTCAAAATTAATCAGAGAAGACCACGAACTGTCGTGGGTAAATACTCCTTCATTCGTAAAGAGGACCGTAAAAGACTGGAATGGTTTGCCCGCAGGTCTACCTGCGACTTTTCCGAAGACTTTAAAATCATTTACGGACCGAATTAAGGACATGGTTTAACTTAATATATTTAAGTTTAAAATTAGTGTTAACGTATTTGTATATTCAATGTTAATAGTAGTATTAATTTTTTTAACGTATATTCCTTTATTGGAATATTAAATGTGTTATACCACCAGGCTCGGCCCATTCTGACGAAATAAATCTATCTAAAATAAATTTATATATCTAATTTTTATATTCTTAATTATATTCATTGTAACCAAAGTTTCTATTACAAGGTACCAATTTTAACGTTGGCGTTCCGACTCCTTCATTTTCTACCAGTAACATTAAAATTACTTGGAAGTTTGTTATTTTATGTTTATTGTCCGTCTTATATTTATAATATTTTGAGGAGGGACGTCAATCCTGAGGAATTGAGCCTACAGCAAGAGTGCAGCTTCTTCGTCGGTCAGTGATCGTGAAAGATACTCAGCTGTTAATGTTTTCCTGTGAAAAACTGACGCCATTAATCATTTTTCGCAATAGGAATGGTGGTAGAACCCGACGGAGGCGTGTGGCTTGCTTTCACGTATGACCTGAGTCTGATGCGCATTAAGCTGCGTCATTTACCGTGGATTGATACGGCAGTCAGTCTGTATCTATCGGGGGGGGGGGGGAGAAGGAAGATTTAACCAACGAATTGCATTCATGCCGTTGTATTTTATACCACGGAACATTATCTAATCATTTTGAACCACCACAGGAATTCATCAAATGGATCCCCTACTTAGTCTTATTGCGGCTGTTTTATAATTCTCGGTATTACTTTTTTATGTCTTTCCCTCAATGTTACGAAAGAAGAACTCGTAATATTATCTCGAGAGCCTTAACGGGCCTGTAATAATTTTATTTTAGTATCCTATGAATTCGGAATGAAACAGCTATATGGATCCATTATTCAAGAAAATGAGTTGAATTATTTATAGAGCGGAATACTGGTTTTTATTCTTAAAGTTCTTGTGGGTCGATACCTTCGCCCGTTAATGACTTTTTCCACCCTTAAAAATTTGTGATTCTGTCCAAGTAACGTCAGCGTAACACACTATGTATGCATTCTGATGAGAATACTTGATTTGTAATTCGGGAGTCATGTAGCGCTGCGCATTTTTGAGATAGTCTGGCACAAAGACACGTCGTTTGATGGGAAAATAGTTCTTTTCCTCCTGTGAAGATTTTTTGGTCGATTTCAGTACACCAGGTTACTTCTCGACTTAAAAGAAACACAAAAAGACTTGTTCTGAAGCTTCGGAGACCAAACAACTGGAGGCAAGTTTGAATTTCAACATTTATTTAAACCCCACAGGTTCTTTATTTATATGAAAATCCATATTTTTCCACGTTCCATTACGTATTGTAAAGCTGGAATAGAAACCACTTGTCACTTTGGTAAGTACATTCTAATTAATTAACATTAATTTTTGAAGTTGTAGGAATTTTAGTCTGACTCCTCAGGCTTTGTATCGTAAGGTTACAATACTTCGAATTTATTCTAAGTATTCGTAATAATTACATTGACTTCGTTGACACAACTGTCCGATTTCAAAACTTTAATAACCAAATATGCGTTTTAAATGTAATAAATTATTCAAATAATCCAGTATTATTTCTTCAAGTTTGAAAAAAAAAACTTTTTTATATTTACAGTCTTTATTCCATCACCATTTTTTTGGATCTTTCGGCTTTATTTTTTCACCATACTCATCTACATAACATATATATAATAATATCCCAAAGATCTTATTTTGAATATTAAGTCAGTGTTATACATTACAAGAATTTCACAATCTAAAGTAGATCCATTCATGTCATTCCTTACCTCAAATATGAAAACCATATACTTCATAATATGTTCATTCATACTCGTCAACTCGTATTATACTATTATTTCTCACATCACTTAGTTGTGTACAAGTAAATTTAAATTTTCTATCATCCAAAACCATTTTATCTATACTCTTTCAACTTTATTTACGTATAGGATTATTCCGCTATTCTCTTTGAAAAATATTCCTCTTTAAGTCATATTCTCTTTCTAGATTTTTTATATCCTATATTATATTCTTTTATTTTAATAATAATTACTATTTACAAAATTTTCCTTATTTTTTATATTAGATAAGTATTCCAACATAGTGATTTGTATTTTTTATTTATTATATTCTATTTTCTTATATACGTCTTAAACTTATTACAATTTCATTATATACATCTTATATTTATATACAGTCGTTTTACATTTTCTTATTTATAATATGTAATTATAATTTCGTTATATACCTTCCCCTAGCTCTTCTTATCGTTACTACCACATTTATTTCATTCATCGTTTTACCTTCGTTGTCTAAAATGTACGTCCCTTCTAAAATTCTTATTTTCATAGCATTTATTTTTGTAAGTATAATTTTAATTTTATCCCAATCTATTTCATGTTTTCCTTGTTTCGACAATGCCGTTCCACTCTTTGCTTTCTCTTTCACAGTCCCTTTAAGAAATTTTACTGTTTCCATTTTCATTCCCGTATGTCCTATATAAACCATTCCACAATCTCTACATGGTATTTGATATACGATGCCTTTTTCTTCCGAAAAAGGTAGAAAGAATTCTAAAGGAACATTGTTTCGGGAACTAATGATGGCATATAGACCAAATAATAAAATTATGAAATGTATCAATTCAATGAAGGATAAAAGGAACACTATGGAAGAAAAAGGTACACAAATAAGTGACGTGAGAAATAATAGTATAATATGAGTTGACGAATGCGAATGAACGTATTATGAATTTATATGTTTTTTCATATTTGATGTAAGCATTGACATGTATGCATCTACTTTAGATTGTTTTAATTTATAATGATATTGGATTAAGTAAATAATAGAATAAGCCAACTTTTATGAAGTGATTTCACTTTCTCCATAATTTTACAAAAATTGTCAAATAATAAGTGTCCCGTTCCGTCCCGCCTTCTCCTAATCTGGATTTGTAATCTAAATAAATAAAAGTTAATGTATCCTGTTTTTTATTATTATATTTTTAGAATGACTTGCTACGTGAGGGTTATCCGCTTTGGTTTGGTGGTTTTCTTCTGTAATAACATAGGAAGGGATAGAAAAGGGGAAATGTAGAAGATAGAACAAAACAGCTAAGGGTTGATTAGTGCCCCCGTGCTATAGTTTAAGGATCATACCCCGATGATTCGGGGAAAACTTTAGGGAAACGCATCAAGTAAGTCGGGTACTGGTTACAATTCCCTCGCCCTTCCAATGAAGGGCAGACTAGATTGTTGTGGGGACGCATGCCTTGATCAAATTTGGGGGCAGCTAGCCGATAAGATTAGCCCTTACGTGTTTCTATACCATTCATCCGACTGGCGTTAAATCTTTTTTATTGTTGTGCTCTGCCCAGAGAAAGTTTTTTTTCGATCTTCCGAATATTTAGGTTCCTCCCCTCCCCCTTCTTCCTACCCTCAATACATATGGAACATGCAAGGGGATGGATATTGACCTCGCCTAGCCTGTCAAACGATATGATTTATTTGCTTTTAAGCATTAAATAATTCTTAAATTCAACTAAGATTTCCTTTAAATAAACATTTTAATCGGTTAATAAATATACAAATTGTTAATGATCAGAGTTTTTCCCGGTATAGGTGTTGCATGAAATCCTCTCGGGAAATCAACCGGGTGGTATCGTTAATATGACATGACGTTTCGGCACTCACTCTCTTATAAATCGCAGTGCGAATGATTGAGCCATGTTATATGAAGAGCACTCAAGCATGAAAGGAAGAATAAAAAACAAAGGAAGCAGGAGGATATCCTGCTGGGAAATGAGTGAGAGCCAGGTGGAGGTTGACTTCCTCCTTCCTGATTTTCCTCTTTCCCTCCCCCCTTGGTCCATGGCCAAGGTAGTTAATTTAAGACTCCTGCAGGCTGAGACGACCTTGGGCAGTTTGAGAGGTATATGTATGGTGGTCGAAGACCTTCGGCATACGGTAAGAGTTGTTCGCTGATCCTATTGGACCAGTCGGCCAACTGCCTCTCAATACTGAACAAGGCTCGGAGGCGGGTTTGTTGCGTTCCCACAGCAATCCAGTCTCCCGTCATCAGAAGGGCGCAGGAATAGTACCCACTAGCCCGACCTACCTGATACATGTTTTCTAGGGTTTTTCCCTGCATCTCTTTTAGATGAAACATCTGTTAGGATCCTTAAAACACATTCCGGGGGCTCTAGTCAACCCTAGGCTAATTTGCTCTACCTTCCGCTTCCCCCTTTTCAATTCCCTTCCTACGGTAATAAAGGGGTGTTGCCTGTTTCAGGATCACCCTCATGTAGCCTGTTAACCATAAAAAACGTACACAATGTTATCCTTCATCGATCTACACGCGTTATTTGACCATAATCTGAACGAAGAAGTTTATCATGTATCTTCTTCATAAAAATTTATTTATTATTATTACTTATCTGCTGTTGGGCATTTGCCCGGTGACAGTTATATACAAAGAAAACACAAATACAATAACAAAAAGTTTACACTAAGAAATAATTTTGAAGTGTAGTTTTTATGTGAAAAAGAAAAGAAAGGAGTCACACAAAAATCACTTCACTGCACTTCACTGATTCTAAAAGAAATACTTAAGTTTTCTTAGCCTATTCCTAAACTGATTTACGCTACCCGGAAAAATCGTCAGTATTTCTGTAGGCAAGGAATTCCAATCGCGTATTGACCTATTTACAAATGAAAATTTTCCTACGTCTGTGCGTTGCCCTTTTTCTTTAATTTTGAACGAGTCGTCATTTTTAGAAATATAATTCGTCTGCTTCTAAGTACAGTTTTCAGCATATGCTTATTTAAGGTACCAATAGATTTCTTGACGCGGTTAAAATATTGAGTCATCGCGGCGGTGATGATGAAATTCAGCTCTAATAAAGTAGGGGGCGTGAGAAGATAAATTTTCAAAGATGTGACTCTCTCGCTGATGGTTTAATCACATGTTGACAAAGAGATTACTGTCGAATTAAATACTGTGGTAGAGGGCTGATAAAGATGAATTCACAGCTAATTTAAAATAATTTATGAATTTTTTAAAAATTTAACTCCGTTATAATTAAAACCACCACGCTAATTTGTTGGAAAATTTTCAAGGAAGTTTTCAAACTTGAAAGCCAAAAATGTAGTAAATATAATTTTGAGAAAGGATATAATTGTAAAATTAAATTATATGGATGCTAATAACATGGCTATGCGTCAACTGTGGGTAATGTAAAAGGTCTGTGTTAAAGTATAGAAATTGGCGTGGATGTAGCCAAATTACAGGCAAAATTAAGTGATAAAAATAAATGCCACACAACGTGTCTGAAATCCTTGTTCATTCGTCGAGCTAGACGTAAATGGCCAATAAATAGCACGATGTGGGCTGACAATAAGTGCAAATCCCAGTGCGGAAGGTAGATGGAAGGATTTTGGAGCAAGCTTGTGCCAGGGAAGGGGGTGAGGGGTGGGCAGTTGACAGACCGCAGCCGCGGTCGATCTGGGGGCAGTTCAGTGCGGAATTTACTACTCATGGCGGCGAGCGGCGAGCGGCGAGCGGCAGCACCACACATGTTGCGGATTCAGCGGGACAACGTTTGTTAATGAACTTTATATGGCTGCATGCACGGAACTAATAAACTATAGGATAGTAGCGGGGCCCGTCCATTGTCTAGAAGCGGAAACGTGTGTGGCACATCCGTTTCACCAGTTATACATCTCCATTCACTTCCAACCCACCAGCGGCTGTCATTTAAAACACTTGTCATGTATGAATGTTTTGCCATTTCTCTGGTATACTTTCACAGCAACATTTTACCGTGTTGCAGATTAACTTAGAGAGTCCCCAAGCTGCGCAATCAGGGCATCTTATGGCACCTCTCCTATCTCAGCCCACAAGATGCGGCTAGATATCTTGCTTTTCTCAGAAAACTCTGGAATTTATAATAATTACATTCCAGAGGGTAATTAAATTAAAATGCAAAATATAATGCCTCCAGCCATTCGGAAACTTCTCCTTTCCTCTCAAATTCTTAAATTAAGCGACATTTTAAAAAATTTACTTAGGATAAAATAAGTTAAGATTAAAATCAATACAGTTCAATAAATTTAACGTATATTAATATAAAAATGGATGGAAAGGTTTTAACCAAGCTCAAACTATGAAGATATTAAATTGGACTAAAGTATCAAAATTGAATAATCTTGACAGGACCAGGAATCGACCCCGGAACCTAATGGGGTGCTCTTTCCGACTGAGCAATACCAATCGACTTCACGTCACTTGCGAGATTTCCCTATTTATTTTACAGATCGGCATATAGACTCAGTTACAATTTACTCAATCACTCGGATATCTCAGTTGGTAAGAGAATCCTGTACCATGGCGACGTCCGGGTTCTACACTTAGTCCGGTCTAGATTTTCCCTCTGCATGACGTTTTCGTTCGAATTTTTAACGTAACGGTTTCACGAAGGAGAGAGAAGCTGGGAACCCGGAGGCAGAAAGAGAAAGTCAGAGGGAGGACTAAGTGCTTTGCGGACGGGTATCTTTGGTTTTGGTTGCCGTGGGAACGGATGTATACAGCAGGTCTCTAAATAAAAATTTAATGTTTTACTGAATGATAAATATTCATATGAGGGAATATGGTCTAGTAATGTTGTTGTTGTGGTATTCAGACCTATGACTGGTCTGATGCAACCCTCCATACTGACCTATATTGCACAAGGTTTTTCAATTCCGCATAACTACCACATCCCAATTCCTCCCTAATCTGATTAAGGTATTCCAACCTTGGCCTCCCTCTTCTGTTCTTACCCCCAGACACTTCCCTCTATTACTAATTTTACAGGACCCTCGTGTCTCAAAACGTGACCTATTAATCTATCCCTTCTCTTAGTCAACATCCTCCATATTGTTCGCTTTTCCCCTATTCTATTTAGAAATTTAGATTTTATCCTCCCGTCTGATTTTCAGCATTCTCCTATAGCACCACATTCCAAATTCTTCTATTCTTTTCCTTTCCCCAACTCCTACCGTCCACGTTTCGTGCCCATATAACGCCGCACTCCATACGAACATTTTTAGCAACGATTTCCTGATATTCACACTTATATTACCCGTAAGTAAATTCCCCTTTTTCGCGAAATCCTTCTTTACCTGTGCTATCCTAATCTTTGTTTGCTATACTTCTACCATCCCTAGTTATTACACTTTCCAAGTAACAGAATTCCTTAACTTCCTTCGGATTTTTCTTATCCTGTCTCCTAAAATTAGACGCAAAGTCAATATTGCGTCTCTTGTCCCTACATTCTTCCTAAAACTATAATGATCTTCTCCTAACTCGCATTCTATTTGACGTTCCATCCTAATATATACTATTTTCGTTAAATATTTTGCATGCATGAGATATTAAAGTTATACCACCATTGGAAGGAAATTGGAAAGGGGGATATGGAAGGTAGAGCAAAATAGCGAAGAGTTGACTAGGGGCCCCGGGTTACAGTTTAAGGATTCTATCAGGCGTTTCATCTAAAAGAGATGCAGGGAAAATCCTAGAAAACCTGCATCAGGTTGGTCGGACTTCTGGATACTATTCTCACGCCCTTCCGAATGACGGGAGATGAGCTTGCTGTGGGTCGCTGCAATCTCTTATCCATGTCTCCACAGTTTTAGGAGGCAGCTTGCCGAATGATCCAATGGGATCAGCGGACAACTCTTACTCTATGCCCAAGGTCTTCGAGCCCAGTTCATACACCTCCTAAAATAGATGAAGGTGCCTCTGCATGTGAGAACCGTGAAAAAAACCGCGAAGGTGAGTCCCGCAATCGATATGCAAGGAAATATCTGTGAGAGAAAGCTCCCGCAGGCATTTACCGCTGTTCTCGATACTAAATTCCACAAGTGGTATTAAGTTGAAAAGTTCATTAGTCACCCTGAGAGAGAGAGAGAGAGAGAGAGAGAGAGAGAGAGAGAGAGAGAGAGAGAGAGAGAGAATTATCATGTGTATAGATTGCGTCGTCATGAAGTAATGTACGACTGCGGCTGGTCGGATTTACCGGTCACTGGCGCCCCGCATAAATATAAAGCATTAATTATTACGAAATTGACGTCCAACTGAGGGGATGAAGAAGTTTAAATTATTACGAAATTGATGGCCGATGGTGAGAGGCTGTTAAACTATTACAAAATTTGACATTCGAACACGGAAGGCCATAAAGCACTATTACAAAATTGACGCCAACACTGAGGCATAATAATCAAATTTAAAATTCATTACACTGCGATCCTTTAGAACATTAACATGCAATTGTATAAAATAATTAACACGTTTCACAAGCATTTTAGTTTAGTTTATTATACATAGCAGGGAAAAACGAACTGAAATGCAAGTATTTTTTCCTCAAGTTTTTCTTATACAATGCACAAAATGCGGGCAAAAGTAGAAAACGTAATTTAATCTTTCCAAAAATCACTATTACATAGGGGTTTTTGAGGTTTCTTATTTTAATGTTTAAAAAGCACAAATTGACTTCTAATTTGAAATAAATTAATGATAAAATAATTCAAGGAGACAAAAATTGCTTCCAATTGAAGTTCGGCCAAAGACCATGTAACTGATTTTAGAGGCTCAGAATGGAAAAAACTCTACCGGGTCGCGACTCGAACGATTCAAACGGTAATGATATGGGTCTAACTATTTTCGGAGCTCAAATTGAAACTTCGATTTTGGGGGCTCTATGCGTTGCGTCGTAGGGAACTTTTTTACGGTGATGTGATCAATCAAGGAATGTTATTGGAAAGTAACGCATTTCAGTGAATAAAAAAATTCTTTTTTAATAATTATTTAAGTATAACTCGTGTTCTTCGGATATTTCTAATACTATACCAATAAATAAAATTGCAGTGTCTGTCTGTCAGTATGTTTGTCTCGAATAGGCTCCGAAACGTATCAATGGGATTTAATTGAAAATTTGAGGGTTTAAAAACACGATTTTAACTTAAATCTTCGTGCTTGTATCATTTCGATATATTGCAGAAGGTATTAATATAATATAAATATTAATATAAAAAATAAACTGGAAAGGTTTCTTGGCGTGCGCCCATTCAAATCTCAAGTGTATGCGGGTTGCCTATACTCTTAATTTGTTTATGCTCCGAAACTGCTTAACTGATAAATTTGAGGATTGAAACGAGAATTTTAACTTAAACTTTCGTTTGTGTATCATTTCGATATGTTGCAGAGTTCAGAAGATATTAATTTAAATATTTATAAATCCATTTAATTGCCGCGCGAAAGCTGGTGTGAAAACAAACTGCGAGTTGTAAGTCCTATTAGGCGTTCCTATACTATTCATCGGACTTACTGTGTTGTTATAGGGGTAGTTTTGGCTGCATGAGAGAGGGCGAGTATTCTTACTACATCGATTGTTGCAGCAATATTCACCCCGTAACTAACCTAGCGTTGGCAGAGAGCTTACTCTGAAAAATAATTAACTTCTTTGGATAGTCGATACGAAGTATACGTATATTGGCTTTATTTGTCGCGTCGGGTAAATTTTAATATTTAGTAATTGCTCATTTTTAAAGGCAAATAAAATAAATATTATTTATGAATTACAACATAGTTTTCTGACTTTAAAATTTACAATAAATATAAAGACGGCCAATAAGTACGATGGTCCGCGATACTAAATTCTTCACATGTACATTCAATAATCTTTTCGGCTGAGGGATTCAAGGAGTAAATATGATGAATTGATAAATTTTGCGCCTGAAAAGGAGACGAAACGTCGTTTTTTAATAAATAGTGATAAATTTATATTCTGACTTGTTGACCGCCTTTTTATTTATTGTAAATATAATTAAATTTTCTGTCTGGTGCATCTAATTAGCTCCAAAACGTGTGAAAGCTGGACATGGTCAAAACCGACTGCGAGTTATAAGGTTTGCCCTGACGCGATCATAAATAAATAATACTGTACTTTTTATATATTCAATGAGTTCAACTTTATCAAAATTCTGCACCTGTTGTTTCGTTTTAGGGCAAAATAAAAAGCGCTTCTTCCGTGCGAACTAAGTCGCGGGCATAGCTAGTTTGTAATATAATTAATGTGCAATCTTTCAATGCTCGATTCATGTAACTCAATCAGGCTAAGATCATGTACGTGTGGCAGGTACAGCTGTGTCCAGGCAAGGTAGTAATAGTTTATCTCTCTCCGCTTGTGCAGTGTGGCCAACCCCTTCCACCCCAACCCGTCCCGTCTTTCGCTGATAAGGGAGTGTTTCGTACGTAACTGCCTCTGCAATGTCCTGATAATGCTGTGGAGCGGAAACAGACCCGAGGTGAAGTATGTGGCGACGTTCCCTTGGCCAATGTTCGCAAATGTTTCTCATCGGAATACAATATTTCCGTGCGTCCTGAGCCGAGGAGAGGAGAAGGGAGAAGAGGTGGCAGCTGCCGGGGCTCTACTTCTCAAGACGTCATTTCCTCTCCACTTCTAGGCAAATTATTGATACTGTCGTGCACACGTAACTTGTAGCCTACAGATATTCCTAAATAACCTTAAAATCTTCCCTATTTATTTAATGAACTGCGAAAAATAAAAATTATGGACCTTTCTGGACGACTTTTGTAGTTCCCGTGTGGACTTCACTTGCCTCTAAGGGCGAGATTATCACATTCCGTTCCTTTGACGCCCTCCCACACCCCCACCCCCACCCCCATTCCTTCTCTATCACCTACGTCTTCACACCAGACGACGGAAATTTCGACGAAAAGGCTGTCGTCCAGCATTCTAAATCTGCAAAGGCGTTACGATTATGGCGGTATTTGTTCCGTGAATCGTTGTTGTGGGTGAAGGTATTTCATCAACTCTGCGCGCGCGCACAGACACACACACAGATCACTTGCCTGAAATAAAACGGAGCTAACTATTGTAAGTAGGAAGTTGAGGAATACTTAGAATGCAGGTGAAATTTGAGTAAGGAAGAGGCTTGCTTTGCGCAGTGAGTTCCCTTTGTAGGAGGCTTCATTACCGTCACTGGTGTTCCCCTGATAAGCATTGTTATTTTCATACGAGTCGCTTTAAGCTTGATCTTCAATAGATAACAGCGGAATCATTTCAACCCACCATAGTCGGCCCTCCTTTCAACTAGTACTATAAAAGATTTAATAAGAAGTCTGTTTTAATGAGGGGCTCAAAATTTGCACGGTTGTTATTTCCCCTTTGTCGCCTAAATTAAAGGAATTGTCTTTACACGAGTAAGACTGTAGCTTCTAATTACTGATGACATCATTATAATAATTATTTATTAATATAGCCAAATCTTATTATCTATCATTATATTTATGACATTCATATGACATTCATATTATATACAGTACTTCGATTTAAAAAACACATTTTTAATGTATCCAAATTACAACGTTCCAGTACTTGAGACTTTAGGTCATAATCATTCAACACAGGGCACATGTAACGAACATATAATAAATAATTCAGTACTGTACTGTTGTACACTTTTAGTCTTAGGTAACACTAGCTATGCCCGCGACTTCGTTAGCGTCGAAATAGTCTTTTTTATTTTGCTCTAAAAACGAAAAAACAGCTACAGAATTTTTATGAAATTAAATTCATTGAATATATAAAAAGTATGGTATCATTTATTTATGATCGCTTAAGGGCAAACCTTATAACTCGCAGTTGGTTTTGAACAGGTCCCGCTATCACACGTTTCGGAGCCAATAAAAATGAGCAATTATTAAATATTAAAATTTACCTGACGTGACAAAATAAATTTACGTATACATCCTATCAACGATCCAAAGAAGTTTGTTTCTCAGAGAGGTAGCACTCTGCCAACACTAGGTTAATTACGGCGCGAATCCTACTGCAACAATAGATGGTTGAGAATATTCGCCCTCCCTCTCCCTCTCTTATGGAGCCAAATTACGCTTATAATAACACAGTAAGTCGGACGAATGGTATAGAAACCCCTAATAGGACTTACAACTCGCAGTTGGTTTTCACACCACCTTTTGCGTGGCAATTCAATGAGTATATAAATATTTACATTTATATCTTCTGAACTCTGCAAGATATCGAAATGAAGCATACGCGAAAATTAAATTTCCGTTTCTATTCCAGATATTTTCATTGAAATCCGTTAAGCCGTTTCGGAGCATAAACCGATCGAAAGTGTAGGCTACCCGCATTCACTTGGAGACTTGAATGCTCGTACGGTTAAAAAACATTTATATATATATTGAAATGAAATATGCACTATTATGGAAGTTAAATCTTCTGTTTCTAAACCCTCAAATTTTCATTGAAATCCGTTGAGCTGTTTTGGAGCCTATTAGAGACAAGCATACAGAGAGACAGGCAGACACTTCAATTTTATTTATTAGTATAGCTTACTGCCATCCAGTCATTGATTCTAGCATACAATCGTCATTTATCGTTAAAATGTTAAATTAAAATTCTTTGCAGTGTAAATTATATATACTATCTGGGTGCCCGGCGTTGCGTAGGGATTCATTTATTAGAGCCCACTGCACTAATCTCTTTGTCAACGCGTGGTTAAACCATCGGCGATAACGTCACATTTCTGAAAACTTACCTTCTTCAAACGCCCCCTATCCTAAGTAAGTTGAAGGAATGTTAATTTCACCATAACCACAGTGACGACTCACAGTATCTTAATCTAATCAAGAAATCTTTTGGTAATTAAAAAAAGTCTGAAGAAATGTAGTACGTTTAAACAGGCGAAAATACTACCGCTCCTCTAAAGAGTCAAATACTTCCAAAAATAAATAAAGAAGGCCAATAAGTCAGAATATAATCTTATTACTATGCATTGAGTTGTTTGACCGTTTAATGTTGATGATGAACAGATAATAATAAACTCTGTGACGGTTATTGTTGATTTGTAGCTTTCGGCAGATTTAACTGCCATATTCATCGTATTATACTTGAAACAATTCTACTTTTAGAACATTGTCAGTACAGCGGACTTTGTAAAATTTTAAATGTTTGTGTTACTCAACACGTTGTCTGGTCACTAAAGTTACTTGCAATTTCAATAGTATAGGTTTTACGTTCAGTAATTACTGTCTCTTATAATGAACTCTTGTGCCATAGTTCATTTATAGTTTGTAGTATACAATATCACTCATGACAGTCATTCTAAAGAATAAACATGTTTTACTAATGCATCTTGGTCAACATAATTAGCTGACGAAAATGATTTACGATAGTTGATTGACTTTTGTGTTCGTAACAAAGAACCAAGTTTAGCTCCCTTGTTAATCCGATACCAGCCAAGCCAATCAATTGATTCGATGCCATTTCTTCCGTATCCCCTAAGGTCCAATTAGTGAAACTGTTGGCGTGACAGCTGATAATGATTCGATTTAGTGAGCGAGTTTCTAACTCTGATTAAGTCTCGGCGGTAAAGAGACTTGTTGAGACAGCCTCTAAGGGTTCCGGCTTTTATGCCACTGTATTTCCTACAAGTGGTAAAGCTAAGTTCCGCGATACAATTCTCAGAATGAACAGTTCGTTATGGCAGCAGAGTCTAAGCGAGTAGAAGCAGCGCATATAATTAGATGATTCTTATTTCAGTATAGCAGTTGAAAGAATTGGCAAGTTTGCAGTTTGGTTTGTCAAGAACTCTCATAAATCAGTCGAAACCAACAGCTTGAACTATGATCGGAGGGACTCCTAAATACCAGCCATGTTCAGAAAATAAGTGTACTAGATTTTATATTTTTTTAGAAAAAGTATATTTGAAGAAAGTTAAAAGATATTGTTGATTATTTTTCCGCATAATCGCCAGCCAACTTGTTCAATTAATGTGGTGAGCCGTGGCACAGGATTCTTTCTGCCCTCTTCCGCCAGCTTCTTTCCCCGCTTCATAACCTCTTTCTGCACCTGCTCGTCAATTGATATTTTAATTCTACCCATGTGTGCCTTCAGGGAAATGAGGAGATAATAATCTGAAGACGCCATGTCAGGGGAATGCGATGGGTGATTCAAACCATGAGTGCAAGAGCGCCTTGGTTGCTAGAACTGTGTGAGGACGGGCATTGTCGTGCAATAAGCACACTCCTCTCGTCACAATCCCCCTTCTTTTGTTTTTAATACTTCTCTTGTCTTTTTCTAGGGTCTCAATTACCGTTGTGCATTAATGGTCTCCCCCTGAGGCACCGCTTAAACACATTCGTTACTAAGAAAGTGGAAATGCTTCAAATTAACTCAGTAAAGCATATAGCTAATTTTAGAAGAAAAATAAGAATGGAAAAATGTCAACCGGACCAGGGACTCGAACCCAGGACCTCCCGATATGAAGGTGAATTGAATTCTGGTCTAAGAAAGTGGAAATTCTTTAAATGAAACTCAGTAAAACAAATAGATAATTTTAGAAGCATTTCCACTTCCTTAGACTAGAATTCAATGCATCTGTGATCAATTAACTCAATGTCAATTATTCACGTATTTCCTAGAATTAGGGCGTGAAGAGTGGAATTGGTAGGTGAACCTGTCTTAGGTTTATGGGAATGGAGAGATGTTGAATCGTTCCTTGGCGTCGAATCGGATTAGCTCAGTTGGTAGAGCACCCTGCTGTATACCGAGGGGTCCTGGGTTCTAGTCCCTGGTCCGGTTGACTTCGTTACGTTCGTAACACCTTCGCCGTAAACCGTTTTGATTCGCGAAAAATTTCTGCGCCGAATAAGCGGATCACTTGATGGGATTTCTTAGACATCTTTCACACAACTTGACGCTACAACGTGAGTTTATGTACTACCGTGTTCCTGCGATGCTAGTTTCTCAGGAGATCCCCTTTTCCACTCAGTATTGACAACCCTAAAAAACACAGGCCGGTATGGTACACTTACTTTTTGAACATGCATCGTATATCGTCCCCCAATCCCCGACAGAACTAGTAAATAAGACATCAGCTCCCTCAACCTTCCTTAATCTTGCAGTTTTTAAGGCCTGAAATATAACCTAGACGAATACCCTCATAAAACCACAACGCCACCCTCCGTCAAAGAGTCTCGATTTCTCCAATAATCATTTATCTGATAAATTACTGTAAAGTTTATGGTACTTACGTCATTCTTATACATAAAGTTGAATATCGGTATTCGTTTTCAATACTTTGAGAATGGAAAGGTTGTTATTTTATGTAAGTTGAATTCTTAATTACACGAGTTAATACACCAACGCTTATTGCTTTGTGTCTGTTCAACTGCTGCTGTTGGTCCAAAACTTTACTAAGGCGTTTCGGGGGAGGATCACAACTGTTGTAATGTAATCAGATTATATTGTATTTGTAGCCTGTTTAGAAGCACTCAATTAATTTCCTTCTTGTTCTTCTATAAGCGATGTATTTGATGGTTTTTTTCTGAACCTATACAGAAAATATTTTAGAAACATTCACAGAGTCAAGAGGTTATAAAAGTGTAAACGGAATTAAATAAAAAATAATACAAGCAAATGTCGCAAAGGGCGAGTCAGTTGGTAGCTATGAAAGTAAGTGTTATCCTGTTGCAGTTTAAGGTAATTTGTTACTTGACTCAGATGTTTAACAATAAATTATGTACTCAATTTCTCGCTGTATTTCTAATCTGAGAATCGCATGTCTCACAATTTTCTGCAACCAACTGCATTAGTCCCGCATATTTTCAACATATTCACTGGATATATGTTTAATATTTTCCTCTTTACACCAGGTATTTTCAATAATCAAATAGACAAATTGATGTAAAGAAACGTTTTTTAGGGGATGTTTCGTACTTTAATGGCATCATTGGGATTAGCTGAGAACACCTGACGGATAATTTTTTTTTGTTTATGACCCCAAAATTGCATTTAATAATGGCGAATCCGCTTGAAGTATGCAGATTAGTTGAACAACGTTCAATGATCCTGTTTTTACTTTCTGAATCTAAAAAAACCTGCTAAAATCTTTTCTTGAAAGCCAAAACATACTGCTGATTGCTTCATTACATGCTTACATTAGACACAAAGTGTTTACTCTACATAAATACATTATTCAGATTTTGTTGATCATAAAACCTGCATTTATGGTTCTGGTATCACTCTTTTGTAAATTAAATTAGTATTTCATGCGGCTAGTCGGAGCAAGATTAAAATGAGGATAGTAAATTTTGTAAAAAGTTTTTTTATTAATTTATGTAGTAACAGAATGATTGTATACAAGTTTAATACATATTGTAAATAGTTGTAAATTAATCACAAATTTACGTGATGTCATTAAATTTTCATAAAATTATTGTTCCTGGATTATGTAATAAAATAGACGAGTTATGAAGGCTGAAATGTTATTTACCTAACCAATTCTTAGTCACATTCAGTAATTAGAGAGACAGGCTGTATTAGAAAAAATATTTTGTAGGAAGTATTTGGTACTTTCATAATTTTAGATTGGCACCAATGAATGAGCTGAGAAAACCTGACGGATATAAATCTTGTTTATGACCTCAAAATTGAATTTAACGATTTCGTGTCTACTTGAAGTTTTATACTGTTGGTTTTACAATTAAACCTTTAATGAATACACCACATTAAAGTTTGGGTAGGGTTCAACTTATTGAAAATATCAAATCTGGTTTATTTTGATCATAAATATATTATCAAAATTTATTTAATCAAACTATTTAAATATATATTAAACTTACATACAATCAATCTGTTACTACATAAAATAATAAAAGAATCTTTTTACAAAATTTACTATCCTCATTTTAATCTTTCTCCGACTAGCCGCATGAACTTACAGGTTGACCGTGGTGGTTAAGAAAATTTTTCCAAATTGTATGTTGAAACTTAAATTTAAAAAATACACACGGCACCGTTGAATGTAACCCCATTAAAATTATACAAAGAATAAACAGAATTAAAAGTATCTAAATACCCTGAAATTAGCGCGTAAACGTGAGAACATGGGTAGAACTGTTCAAAAACGGTGGAAACTAAGTGATCGACACGCAAGGTCCTGGCCGGCCAGTTCAAGTGTCAACTCCTTCGCTTGAAATGAGCATTAACGTCAATATCCGTCAAGACCGACGTATTACTGTTGAAGGTATATCGAGAAACGTTGCAGTAAGTGTTAGCACAGTTCTTAATGTCATCAGTTACAAGCTCCAGTACAGTAAAACAAGCGTAAGGGTTAAGTCAACAGCACAAGAAACAAGACTCAAATTGTGTGGAGACTTGAAAAAACGCTTTGAAAAGGAATGACCCATTATTAAGAAAAAAGATATTCAAGTGTAATGAAACTAGTGTTTTTTTTATTTGAACCAGAGTTCAAAAAAAGTCAAAGAATTTTTTGGAAGCTGGCTCAAACAATTTTCATCAGGTATATAAAAATTACTTTATCGTATAGGGACAAGCGTATTTTTATTCCTGGGGATTATGTTGAGAAGTAGTAAACGTCTCGTTTCGTAAAATACCCTTTTTTTCTTGACCAAATGTTTTTTTAAGTATTGAGTTCCTTAGTACTTATAATTTGATAGCAATAGTATTATTTAATTAAGTTCGTTTGATTATTTCAATGTTTCATATAAATTTCTAATTTTAAATAATGTAATCTGTGCACAGAAAAACTTATCTTTCTTTACTTTCAAAAATGGTGCTGTAACGAATGAACTTCCAATCTGTAACGATAATGATTCACGGGAAGAAAAGAGGATTGTCTTTGCCCAGATGGAAAAAAAATAATGGAAATGCAAAACTAGGGGGAGCGAGTAAAGAAAGAGAAAGGGGGAAAATCCCCATATTCCCTACCCCTTTTATTCTAATGTTGCTTTTCGCATGAAGATTTCTGTAAGGGGAAGAGAGTAACGTGTCCCTTTGTGCTGCCTTCTCATAGTCAAAAATATATTTCAATATAACATTCCTCCAGAGACTTCCTGATCACACGCGTCACTTTCACAACATATAATATCTTCACGAAAATGGAGTTGAAAAACTCGTAAATCTGACGTTTATACTATACGACATTTCAGAGGCATTTTCCTTACGTAACTAATGTCTTGAGTATCATATTAAATACAAAAACGCATATTTCTAAAAATTCAGTTTCTTGTATTTCTTCCCAAGTGTTTATCAGTAGCAATTTAAGTAATAAAGCTACTTAATTTTTCAAAAGAAGGCATTTAATTTTTAAAACTGGAGCTTTAGGTTTACATTGGTCATATTTTATTGTACAGAAAACAAGAAATTATAAATTATAAAAATACATACAGTGTATAATTCCACAACAATTCCACGTATGTGGTGTTAGCAAACTCTAATATCGTATTATTAAAATGGCCCCTTTTATTATTTAATTTTACAAGCTTTCAATATTCATTATTTCTCGTTAATTACCGAAGTGCGCCAGTTTCTAGCAAGATACATGTCTATCTTGTAAGATCGATTGACTACGCACCTGCGGTCCAGATACTCGTCGATCCTATCTGACTCCACGATTGAACATGACCAAACCTATTAAAAAAGTCTTAGTGCCCGTGGGTCAATCTTTAATAAAATCAATTACCCTAATTAAATCTCCGTAACATACGATGTTAAGAAGAATAGGGGAATTAAGCATAAAATATAGGCGAAACTCCAAGCTTTCAATCACCAACAAACAGTATCTAGCTTTGTCCTGTGACACAAACAATTTCAGACTAGTGTCGTAAGAAGTACGTAACTTAAAATTTTTAGAATTTGAATGAAGTATGATGGTAATTTATTGAATTTCCAGCTTAGGTATTGAAATAATCAGACTGTATGAGAATGGATCACAGGGAAATCAATTGACGAATCTTCAGTGATCGAAAGGAAGAGAATTTATGAAATGAAATAAGAAAGAATCGGTAACGTAGTTTCATGGTATCTAGACGCCAGTCCGGGACTGGAACGTAAATAATAACCAGTAGAGAATTTGAAGAAGTTTAATATTAAAATTAAAGAAGATAACTGGACCGCAAAGACCGAAGAGCCAAGTCTCTAGGACGTAGCTCTGACTCGGACTAAACATCTCCCTGCTGTTCTGGACGGCCTTTCCCCCAACCAACCGTGGAGCAGGGTTCTGTCACGTGGCTGCGAATGGAATCCCTTCAAAGCCGGTTCAATCTAAGAATATACAAGCCTATCATTAAAACTTAACTAGACCTTGAAACTGTGGACGTCTTCCGTGTCTCGACGTTTCTGTTGCTGCCTGTCGAGTTAAGGCTGAGACTCCCGGTTTCCCCAAGCAAATTCTAACAGACTCTTGAATGATATTAAAGTTAAAATATATTGATCAACATATATATCAAATGTTATAAAACATAGGGAATGCTTCCTGGTATATCCGAGATACCGATCTGTATAAGGCACTCCAGTTTCCAGCCGTTAAGGTGGAAACAAAAGTTTTGTTGGGAAACACGAAGCGAGGATTGACTTCCGTGTCAACCCAGTGAGCAGACAACTTCTGGACAATCAAAATATTGTCAGAAGAATGAAAAGAAGAAACCAGTTGGTATTATGTAATGTGCAGTGTATAGCGTTAGTAAAATTTACACAGGGCCAGAAAAATTGATAAGTAGGCGTACACAGTTTAAGACTTGAAGAAGAAAATTAATGTTTTCAATAATAAAAATAGTTAGCTGATACAGTGGTTTTATAATCTAAAAGTTTAATTTTCATCACTTTATACAGTTAAAAAATCATTTCCGCCTCTTTGAAGCTTTGCTGCTCATGAGGATACGTGGAAAATGAATTAATTCTATTTATCGTCCGAAGTTCTTGATTAGAAATCCATGCAGATGGATAAAATAAGTCATTTCACAATTCTGTAAACAAAATCTGTATCTATACCAATAAATAAAATTGAAGTGTCTATCTGTCTTTCTGTATGTTTGTCTCGAATAGGCTCCGGAAAGACTCGACGGATTTCAATGAAAATTTGAGGTTTTAAAGACACGAGATTTAATTTAAATATTGCAGAAGATATGAATATAATATAAATATTAATTCTATGGGGAAATTTCTTCGAGTCTCCAAAAAGTGATCTAACGCTCCGAAACGGCTGAACGAATTTCAATGAAAATTTCAGGGATTGAAACAGGTATTTTTACTTACATTTTCGTGTATGTTTCATTTCGATATATTGCAGAGTTCAGAAGATATTAATGTAAACATTTATAAAACCAACGGAGAGTTATAAATCCTATTAGGCCTTCCCATACCATTCATCCAACTTACTGTGTAATTTTGGCTGCATGAGAGAGAGGTATGGCGAGTATTCACATTATTGTTGCAGTAGTATTCGCGCCGTAATTAACTCCCTGAGAAATAATAAACTTCTTTGGATCGTCCTTACGATGTATACGTAAATTCGTTTTATTTGTCACTTCAGGTATATTTCTCATTTATATTGGCTCCAAAACTTGTGAAAACGGGGCCTGGCAAAAACCGACTGCGAGTTATAAGGTTTGCCCTGAAGCGATCATAAATAAATGATACCGTACTTTTAATATATTCAATGAATTCAACTTTATCAAAATTCTGTATCTATTGTTTCGTTTTTAGGGTAAGAAATAGTCGCGGGCAGAGCTAGATGTTAAATACTTGTGGATAGCACGGATAGAAAACTAAGAGGTATAACAAACTGTGGAGGCCTGAAATTACTGCTGAGCTCTATTTTGGCCGCGGAGATGAAGGTTACGACACTTGCAAAAAGCATTTGAAGCTGATCAGCTCCGTAGTTTGCAGCAATATTATTTTTTACATACACAGAAAGTTTCTTTGTGGTTCCGAATTGTATTCAGTTGTTTATTCATGCGTGGGAAGTTTATTTTGTAAAAGATACATAAAATTTTGTTCCTAAGTACCGTAACTGAGGACTAATGAAAGTAATTGATAATCAGTAGCGCAGGATTTACTTACGGGATTTTAAAAACAATGTTTTGATATCAGGGAATCTGTTAAGTTTTTGTTCTAAATATTCGCACGGAATTAGGGCAGTGCTTAGAAGCTGTGGAAGAGAGAAAGTCCCTCGGAAACAAGGCACCTGAGAGCGTAGCCAGTCCCTTGTGGATAGAGATGGCGAGGCACTCCATCAGATATGCATTGAAATTAATTAGGTCCATATCGCTGTGTCAGGCCCTCTCCCTCGGAGCAACGAATTCAAGCTGTACAACACTTTTCCTTTAACCTCGACAGCACAGGATCGTACTTTTACACGATAATTCCGAAAGTAAATCAAACGGAACTTTTCCACTAACACTTCTCAAGATCTACGAAATATGATAATTGTAATTAAACATTCCCTTTTAACATACAAGTGTTGTGTTCATCGTCCACAACTTTATTATTATATTCGGGATATTATTTACATTTTCATATAAATATCGATTTAATTACAAATTAAATGAGTATAAAAAATTAATTTATGAATGTGTAATTAGTTGTAAATTTATTCGATTAAATTATTGTGAAAATGTTCGCGATATTAGTTATATTTTCATATTAATACCATTTTGTGATTACATTTCTTTACAAATTAAATGAGTATAGAAATTTGATTTATGAATATGACAAAAAATCTTTTTCTGTAATTGCTTGTAAACTTATTCGATTAAATTATTTTGAATGTACATATGTGAAGAAATCTTCCCGTAGAATTAATATTTATATTGTTTTAATATCTTCTGCAATATATTGAAATGAAATATACACGAATATTTAAGTCAAATCTACTGTTTTTAAACCCTCAAATTGATTTACTAAATATGATTTTTTTTCTATAAATACACAAGTCAAATTAAAACTTTGGCAAAAGCAAAAACTATTTAGCTTGGAAATCATTTAATAATCCTAGGTCTGGATAGTATAAATATATTCTTTGTACTATACAATGGCTACTCTCGTGGAACGTATACGAAAGTCTAAGCAAATAAAATTCAATTTGGGAGTATAGCTGTAGATAAATGGAAAGACGTGTCAAAAAAACTGCGCAATGGTCCTCTGCCTAGTAATTATGGTGAGGATTAACTGTAGCTCACTTTGACACTATTTTATTCGGCAACTTGGTAGTGTCAAAACTATTCCGAAAGCATTAGCACATATTTTGTTCAGTTCAGGGTATGTTGAACGTCAAAAAGTTGTATCCATAAAAGTTATAGATTAATGTATACAGAGCGCGGTGAAAGGATTTAAGCACAGTTTGTAAGTCCCAATATTAAGAATGTAATGAAGATTTTTTAGAATCGTAGTAGATTCGTTCCAACGACTGTTCCCGCTGACAACAGTACTCCCACCTTCTCCCTTCTCCTCCTGCGCACCTCACACGTCATGCTATTTCTCGCAGCTTATACCTACGCGCTATGACTGGTATTCAGTAACCATAGAAATGACGTATACCGTATCTTTCCAGATGACTGGCGGAGGTACTATTCATTTGTAACTTTTCATTTGTAAATTATTGTTCAAGCCCCATATTTGGAAGGCAAATATTAATGTTTATATAAAATTTGTTTTACATAAAAATTATTGTGGGGCAAATGATTGTTAATGTGTAACGGTCAATCTCATATTCTCGGACTTTGGCGGTGTGGAGTCAAAAAAAAGAAGACAGTATTTGAGCCAGGGGCAATAAAACATCGTTGTTCCTGGGTAACGCCAAACGTAGTTACTACTTATCAGTAAACGAATAAATGAACGTCTCCGTATTCATTCGATGGCAGCGCAATCTGCGAAATAATTTCAATGAATAATGAATTCAAATCAATGGTTTTGGACATTACAAAACCAAGGTTTTCTGTAAATAATTGGTTTCCCATGGAAAATTGGCATAATTCGCTTCCCCGCCCCTGTGGATGAGGGTGGGTGGACAGTTATTAAGTCATTAAGTCATTAAGTAGCATTTGTAAGAAAATGAAACACATTTACTTTTATTTTGCTGATCTGGTGTATATTTATTGAGACATCCCCAATTTTCAACGATTTTTTACCCATTTTGATTTTTATCGATTACAACGCCATCTGTGAACAAATGACTCGAATCGTAAGTCAAATTGGATTAATTTTTCATGAAGAATTCGAATCTGAAATAAAAAATGGGGGTTCTCTTTTAAGTTTCATATCATTAGATGTCCCCCTTTGAGACGAACATTTTTCATTCAAAATTTTGTTGATCCAATGTGTGCTTCTCGAGATATTTCAATGTTTTCCCATAAAATGACCACCTTATTATAAACTTTGTTAATTATTTTTTTATTACTTAGCATTATTTATTACTTTAATACATCAATAATTTAATATTAATGTATATATAGCCAGTGAAAGAGAGAGGAGGGAGAAGAGTGGATTAAAAAGTCTGCTGTTACTAAAACGGGAGATTGGAATGGTTATTTTGTACAATAGGGCCTATAAGTGATTAATAACCTAACAAAATGCTATGCGTTTGCTTTCAGTCATGAAACAGCATGTAAAGTGAGCACTAATCAATCAGGGAAAGAGCCGCTAACGAAATTATGTCGGGCGAGCAATCGTAAGCGCTTTGTGGCGATTATATTCAACGCCCTTAATATAATAAATTCATTTTCACACAAAATTTTGTTTTTATTTAATTTACGATGATTCTTTCATCCCTGCTTTATCAGCCAAATTAAACTCTTCTAATAAATTTTCCACAATTTTCGTTCAAATCAATCTTGTCCACCAAAAGATTTTTTCTGTTCCCTTGGGGTGCTTGTTATGAGAGTCCCCTTGCTTCTTACAATTTATGTTGCTGGTTTTAGGTGCGTTTCATTGTTCAATTACTTGCGTATTTCGCTTCCCCATCCCTCGGGAGTGGACAGTTATGGTGTTATTTAGTAGCATTTGCATTTAATTTTATTTTGCTTATCTGGTGCCCATTTATTGAGATATTTCGAATAAAACGCCATCTGTGACTGAAATGACTCGAATCGTAGGTAAAATTGGAGTAAGTTTTTCTGGAGAATCCAGAGTTACGTGTCATTAGATGTCCCCCTTCGAGACAAAATATTTTCAATCACACTCTTTTTGATCCGATGTGTGGTTCTCGAGGTATTTCATTATCTTCAGATAAACTGTACACCCTGTATAATTAATCGAATGTACAAATAAGTATTTACAATCAATGTTTTGTTCGAAACAATAAAGTGAACGAATAAGAATGAAATAATAAATTATGTATGTTAACGCCTGTTACGGAACGAGAAACTAATTTTTGAGACACACAAAATTCGCCTACAGAAAACTGGGAGAAAGAGACTTTTATTTGGTCCATAATTCTCGTCGTTGGTTCCCCGGGGCTCTAAATCTGTAGATGGAACAATAAAGTTGATAGAGTTTTAGTAAAATATCCTCTTTTAATTAATTTTGCTTTCTAGTTTAGCCAAGTGAGTGTCTGAGATTTGTAGCTGGGAACTTTTTGGCAAAGTGGCTGCTCAAGGAGGTAAATGGCACGAAGCAGAATCTTCTGATATTCCTCCCTCCAGTCTCTCTTCTTTCTTCTGGACGCTTCAACCGTATTCCACTAGATAAGGATTTAATCGGAAATCAATTATCCGTCTTCGGGACGGCCAATTAAGCCCCTTCGTCGCCAGCTGCTTCTCTGGATAACTTGCGCAATTCCATATGTATAAAAAGTTACACCTGAACAGAGATGCGAGAGAACAACGAGTCAACTTAACATCCGAGCTGCCCGAAATTTAACAGAGTGCAATAACAATTTCCACGAATATTTAAAAACAATGTTCCGTTAGTGTTCAATTACTCTTTTTGGGCGAAATATCTAAATTAATTATTCTACTGCACTTAGGATAGCAAATCTCGGACCTTTAATTTGTAATCGATTGTTTTCAGACAAAGTATGAATTCGCGTATAAATTCGCATCTAAATTAGTCAGCATCAACTTAATTGACTTGCACTAAAGTAAAATTGCCGACCTCCTGTGGTCTAGTGGTTAACGTCGCTGCCTTACATCCCAACGGTCCCGGGTTTGATCCTCGCACGGGCTTGGATGTTTGCGCCGTCGTGGTCAGGGAGAGTGGGATTAAGATTGCTGGAGAATCTATACGCTGACCACGTGTCACTCTAAATTCGGTGTGTCATGCAAGATGACAATCCGCAGTCGACCCGGTAGGCCATGGCCCTCAGTGGGCTGTAGAGCCAAGTAAGAAGAATGTAAAATTATTCTTATACTAGTTATGCCCGCGAAATGTTCGCGTGGAAAATAGCTCTTTTTATTTTTCCCTAAAAAGGAAAGTACGGTATCATTTATTTATGATCGCTTCATGGTAAACCATATAACTGGCAGCTGGTTTTGAATACGTCCCCTTTTTCACAGGTTTTCAACAATAGATATAGTGTGAATGCTTGCCCTCCCCCTACCCCCCTCCCTCCCTCCCTCTCATACTGCCCAAATTATCCTTACAATAACACAGTAAGTCCGTTGAATAGTATAGTAACGCCTAATAGGACATTTCACAGTTGGTTTTCACAGCGCCTTTCACGCGGCAATTCAAGGGGTTTATAAATATTTACATTAAAATCTTCTGAACTCGGCAAGATATCGAAATGAAACATACACCAAAATTTAATTTAAAATTCCTGTTTCAATCCCTGAAATTTTCATTGAAATCCATTGAGCCGTTTTGGAACAATCATATCAAGAACATAGACAAACCGTATTCTTTCCATCTATCATCATAATCATAAAGTCCATTGCCAATCTCCAATTACCTTAAAATCCATTTGCGTCCCTTTTTAATAACTTTTCCGTGCACCATTATTTAATTTCCATTGGTGGCGGCGACGTTCAACAGTATTTACTTTTGGGAGGAGCTATTCACCCCACTTACGATGATGTTTGGGGAAAATACCAGGTCTCGTCATAGCTAGGTGTGACGGAGTCTCGACGACGTTTTATTACCCTGTTCTTCTTCAATTTCTCTGGAGCCAACTGCCTTTGATTATTTACCGCAAATTCCATATTTAGTTGTGTTTTAACATTATATCGCGTTTCTCGAATTATTTTTTTCAGTTTTCTTTTCTCAAATTGCGTCGTAACGAAGCGACTCTGACGAAACTTCCATTAAGGAAAGATGTTTGTATTGCCTCTCTTTATCCACCCTTAGAATTTGTTCATCGTTTTCCGATGTATGTTTTTATTAATTTTATTTGGCTTGAGTGATCCTGATGTTATTCATCAGGGATGAACAGCAAACTGTTGCGGTAAACGGTTGGGGTTTTACGTTACGATCCGTGAACTGAGGGCTGTGTGATGTTGAGGTGTTCCACGCGCCATATTAATGGAGCGTGGCGTCTCCGTCTAGAATCTTATTGACGGAGCTTTATCTCTGAAGCACTGCCTCCTTTAGCTGTCACACAACTTCAAAGGCTGCCTTCCTTCAGGTGAATAAGGACGTCACGCGCTTCGCCGAGTATAACGAACAATTATAATATTCCTACTACAATAGGACTTTATATAACCTCCATTTTTCTGAAGGTGTTATTGTATGTCCCGTCTTACACGGCATTTACTTCATAGCTGAAACATAATTTTCTACGTTGTTTTGCTTAGGGCTTTATTATACTGAATAAAATAATCTCACCGATTCTATAAGCTTCAAGATAACTCGATGCCGTTCAAATATAGGACGGCTATATTTTGGTAGCGTCATGTTAGTTCTTTGACGTTCAAACAATTTTCAAACCAGGCTTGAAATACTTTTTCCCAGTAAAATGTTTCTTAATATCGCTGTATTATTTTCTTTTTTATGTATCTGACACGTTACTAATAAAACTAAAATAAAACTGACTGAATCTGAACCGATCTGAGTTTTTAAAACGTGAATAGAAGATTTTATTTATTTTTAAAATTTCACGGAGAATTAATTTCAGTTGAAAACGAAATATTGACGTCAATATAAATCATTTTTTAAAAAGTTACTGCCTTTGTATATATTTAAACTAAAAATACTTGAAGATACAGTAAATCAATTTACAAGAACTGCAATTACAAATATAAATAGATATATTATCTGACTATTTTATGCTAATAAATAGTAAAAGTCGGAACAATTTTAATATAAACTTCATTAACATTAGCTGTTACACGACGTTTCGTTCGTAAATTTGGAACCTCATCTAATGAATTTTAAAGAATCAAGAAATTTGATGATTTCTACCCGAACGGAATAGTGAACGTCTTTCATTTGAATCAATTTGCGGCTGCGTCGATGCAATGTTATCAAGGTGTGCGTGACAAATTTTCTACACATTTTTAACTTCATCAAAACATTCTGGATGCAGTCTTGGGCACTTGTTTTTATAGATGTTGAGCTCTTTATCGATAGTTGTGCACGAGTGATGACGGTCGGTTAGCAATAGATCACGAATTTTGTTCATGTTTCCGTCGGTTGGACCCCAAACCTCTCATTGTCCTATCCGATATTAAAATTTATAAACCACTCAAACAATGGTGCTGGACTTGACCAATTACCGCTGAAAGCTGTTTAAATGGACTGAAATGTCTCTGTAGCAGTTCTTCCGAGTTAAACTTACTCCATTCCGATTTCATGACACAACAACGTTGACAAACTACAGTCGTACATCCACTACTTAACACCAAACAGTATCTTAAATAGATAGAGAGGCAATATCGTGACGGCCATCCCCACTCCTGTAGGTGTAACTCGCTCGTAGGCCCATAACAGCCCTTGTAAAAACAGCGCTTTTTCAGTCCGCTAAAATCCTTCTTAAAGCAGCAAAAGACAAATTTAAGTGGATTATTTATTTACACCATATATTAGTGTTTTCAAATATATAAAGTACAAATATTAATTCAAATGGGAATATTAAAAATATTGTGCATGTTTCGAAAACAGTATTTCGGGTTAGTGCGAAGTTATATCAACATATTTCTCAAATGTTAAAAATATGTAATTTTATGTCTTTTAACGCCTGATTAATTTTAATGTATACTTACATCAAAATATCCTCGGCGGAAAATTTTAAATTATAATTTAATTACTCCATTAATGTGTTTCAAATAACGGAAAACATAACCTGTTTTTTAAAATTTGTTAATTATATTTGTTTCCTTGAGGGTCGTCTCAATGTTTCTATCTTCTCAGCTTCTAGTCTACGGAATTAGTATGCTCAAGATAAAATAGCAATTTCATTAATATAAATCATTTTACTTCATTCAATGCTGAAAGTTTGTACGGCTTCCCTTGACCTCCTGCAGAAACGTCGCTGTGCCCTAAGCCCCACATTTTTGTTTACTTTTAATTAGGCGCTACAATGACATTGTTAATAGATACAGAGAAAGCCGGGGGTTTCATATACGAACACACTGTCAACAGGAAAAGACACTGCATCGTGAACAAATTACATTGAACGAATGAGCCTGTTGAACACTTTCCATGAATAAATTTGCAAAGTTGAAAACATTTGCTTATCGTTTCTAAAAGGTTAATTATTAACTGCCAGATAAAAGCTCACGAATATAACTTCTCAAAACGATGATCTGCATATTTCTAAAACTTCTAAACTGTTATTTGAAAGAGTATGAAAATTGAACATTTCGTAATCACCCAGTTGGAAACGCGAACGTATGCAATGCGGTTTCATTTCTTACTCAATAAATAAATCATTTAAACTTATTTGCTATGTTATTGGATAAATTTGGTTTACTATAACTACGCTCCCAGAAAGTATTGTTATTGCTGAACCAAATAATTAAACGCTTTTTGTATTTGAGCATAACTTTCCTTTTAACCTTTGAAATTCACAACGTTTACCCCCATAAGGAGAATTTATTTTTGAAGCGGTTTATTGCTTTTTATGTCTAATACACCTCACAAGGAAACACAAAATGTAGCAACTGGGACTTGCCAATAACATTTTAAGTGACCGATAAAATTGAAACATTTATTTTAACGTAAGTTATATATTTGTTTATAAAGCTTAAAATATTGTGTACAACAACAGAATGTTGAATTGAAAATTACGAAATGTTCATATGAATTTGAAGTTTAATTTATTATAACTTCCAGGTGTCTCTCTCTTTCGCTCTCTTCCTTTTCCCCCTTTTCGGGATACTCCTCGTAGCGGCAGACTGCACACCGCAGTAATTCCTGACTCTTTGCAGAGAGTCTACGACACAGTTCCAATGTGGCGTAAGGCTGTTGAGAGGAATGCGGATTGCGTGGAAAAATTAAATTTGTTCCTAGGTGATGTGTTTACACGCTGTAAAAATAAAGAGGATGTAGAATGTAAATGTTATGCATTCCTATTGGATTTGCCTTCATATTAGAGTAATCTTTGAGGGTATCATACATTCTGTCATCTACTGGCTCTCATTATCATAAGTTTACATTTTCATTGTTGACACACACAATTTTTCATTTAAATAAAGATCTTTGGATTTCATCATAATATCAAATATCGAAGGTTTTCCCGGTGTATATTCCGAAAAACAATTCTTGGGTTTCCACCCGGGTTGAATGGAGTTGAAGTCACAACGTTTCGATAGCGAACTCTGCCATCGTTCTCAAGTGAAATTGCGTTGCGTTCACTTGAGAACGATGAACGAAACGTCTTGGCTTAAGCTTCATTTAACCTGGGTGGAAACCCAAGACTTATTAATTCATCATAATATTTTACAGTCGAATTTTCTTCCAAAAAATTATAAATCAGTTAGAAAAGTGAAGCTTAGGAATCAATCTTAAAATAATCTATTCAGCAAATGAATTTTGAAACAATTACATGATCTGTTAATCAATAATTAGCATATTTATAGATCTAACAAGGTCTTTGACCGGAAATTTTAGTACGAAATTGCATCAAAATTATTAATAATTAATAAAAATAACCAGTTTTTTGTTAATCCATACAAGTTTAATTCCAAAAATTTTTGCAATATGTCAAATATAATATATTATGGAATCATGAAATATATTCAATTGGAGCTGTATGTAAGTTGAATCTTGAAAGTTACAGAGCCCGAAAGGGAAAAACTGTAAACTTTTGAACTGTAGGAGGGTGCAGGCCAAACGAAAACTAAGACCAAGAAATTTTAAAAATGTCCTAGGATAAAATAAAGTACAATAAAATAATAAAATTTGTATAATATAATAATATAACAGGAGCTTTCATCTGAAATAGTAGATGGCTATACCTATAACTAAGCGAAAGCTCCTGATTTAACATTATAATTGACATATTGCAAAAAAAATTGCAATATGGACTAACAAAAAATTGGTTGTTATTTTATGAATAAATTTAAAATAGTCCATCCTAGGTAGTGTGGTGATTATTAATTGTTTAAAATTTCTTCGAAATTGGGGAGGACAAAGGAATTGTCATATCACTTGATATTTCAGAGTAAAATGAAATTTTTATCTGTCAGTTACATAATCATACTAGTCGTAAAAGACTCCTGCGGCTCTCTTTTCATCACAGAAAATTGGCGGATGCTGGGAGAGTGATCTTGAACACAGCAGGAAGCTGCTAATGGAAAATCTTCAGCAATTCATCCAACCTCATTCCTGCACAGGAGATAAAAAAATATATCAAATATGAGTGAATGCGTAACTACCATAAGCTAACGGACTGCATGTTCCGAAATTATTCTGGCACAGCCGTTTCTTCGTATTGATTTCTCTGAATGGTCTCCAGAATATTTGGAGGGTTTGCCCCCCCCCCCTCCCCACGCTTTTTGTGCGTTTGCAAAACGCACCTTTATTAATTTCGTTTTAAAATATTAATCGTTACAATATTTCATCTACATGCAAGTTACTAAAATAATTAACTGGGTAATATGTTCATAATAATTATTACTTTTGATAAATCTGACTTTTTAGTGTCATTCGTACGTCGGATTACAAATTCATATGCAATTTTGGAAAGTATGACGTGGATAATGCGGCAGTGTTCGTTTTAGTAGACGAATTGTAGCTGTGCACTTAATTGAAATGGCTAACTTCAAAAGAGAGGGTTAGCTAGGGGAGGGGCAATTTGCGGCACATTTAGTCCTTTAACGCTTTTACTAAATATAATTAGGGTGGGTGGCTAATTGCATAAATCACTGTGTGGAGTTCAATCACCGGTTCACACGCCGTGTAAATACCAGGTTTTTTCCCCCCTAGTAAACCTCCATAAATATTACGCATAGCTGCAAGGTGAACAATTTTTAATTCGTTTCCATTCGGTTCTCCTTATATTACCAGCCTGTTCTACCATAATGTTTCTGTACATCCTTCGGGATTTGTTTCATAAATTGTAATAGTTTTTTTGTCGCAGTCTTTATTTTATCCTAGGACATTTTTAAAATGTCTTGTTTTTAGTTTTCGTGTGGCCTGCATCCTCCTACAGATCAAAAGTTTACAGTATTCCCTTTTCGGGCTCTGTAACCTTCAAGATTCAACTTCCACACAGCTCCAATTAAATAGATTTCAGGACCAGATTCTGTTTTCGTAATTAGAAGCCCATCCATTAAAACCCGAATGTTTACGTTGTTTTGAGTTGGTATATCCTCGAAATAGGAAGCAGGATACATCATTACATAAAGAATTACGAAGTCTTACGAGCAACAATTAATAATAATTATAAGGTTTAGTAAACGTAACTAAAAACGGGAGCACACAAATTCGTCCGTCAAACTTCTACAAGTACAATTTCAAAAATAAAATTGACTATAGCGACCAAACCTAGTGAGAGGTGGAATGGAGGGAGAGATAATCAACAACTCGAAATAAAACTATACGGGTGTCTAATTCGGTGTTATAGAAGTCACTGCGGTTAATTCTGACATTCAAAGTGCAACTTAACCCGTACCAAAGAGGTTGACGGAATAACGTGAAATCATCCATATTCCTGCCTATTCCGCTATTCCAGGGTTCTGTACAGGGCGATGGGGTTTTGGATTTTACTTTAAGGAAAGTCAGCAGGTAGAATAAATAATAAAGAACTTTACAATTTTAAAAATATTTTTAAGAAAGAAAGCAACAACTAAAATAAAATAGATCTCCCTGCTCTTTAAAAAATTATATACATTTTATAAAATGAATTTACTTTACAAATTAAAACTGAAAGAAAAAGGGGAATGGAAGGTACAAATACCTTGTCTTTATTTTATAAACAGTACTTGATTGTGGCAATTGCTACTGCAGCTTTCAGTGGAGGCCATTAATGTTTTATGGTTAATTTAGCACGTTACCGACGCCGGTAGATCTGGCCGGAACCTTTAAAACCTTTGAAGAGGCACCTTCTGGAATTGGACTTGGCTGCTACCACTGGCTGAACACCTTCACCGAACTTCTCAACATATCATCCTTCTCGATCATTCGTCCGCTCAGCAACAAGTCATTAACAACTCTACTCTTCATCTCTCCGCAGCTAATTTCCACAACTCATCCCTCCATCTCCACGACAACTCCACAACTAACCATTTCAATTTTTCACACCAACCTCGAAAGATCTTGTTTCTCCTTTTCGATCCAAATTTTGGCTAATGGGAGCCCTCCTTACACTTTTGCAGTACAGAAAATTTTTATTCTAAGGGGAACGATCAAGAAACTCCTGTTCCGAGTCAAGAGTCAAACACCAGTCCCTTTCAGTAAAATATTATTACACCGATTCGCAAACTCTTGTAGGTATTAATGTTTTTTTACCTCTGGATGAAGACTATCACTGAATGATGAATACTTATCTGGTAGAGAGCAAAGATCTTAGAGCTGAACGATTTCTAGTCGTGAATTCCTGAAATTCGTAATTAGTTGTAACAGATTCATGTTCCACTTTATTAACTTTAAAAAAAATTAATACATACCCTGGCTAGAGTTAATATTCGAAAATTTCTTAAATTACAAATTTGTTCCTGTAGCAATTGCCCCAATTTGCAATGCCATAGCATATAAGGGAAAGAAAATACGCAACGCAAACCATTTTCATTGCGTTTCAGTATAAGTTTTGCCTTAATGTTCTGGAAGAATAACCAGCTGAACAGATTTTCCCAGAAATCACATCTATAGTCATTCCTCTTTAATCTGTTGAAGATCTGAAGAGCCAGAAAAGTTGCAAACTTGTCTAGAGGACTATTATTAGCACCAGCTGAAAACTGGACTATCTTAGTGTTATCTAGATTTAATTACAATTTATAACCACACATTTAGTTCGTCGAGAGTTGTCTACTTTTTAGCCAGATTATCAACGTTCTTATTTATTACTATATCTATGTCATTCGCGTAAAGAATTTCTTTTCGAAGTTGTACAAATCCTGGAAGATGAAGAATGAAAAAGAAAGACTCAAGAATTCAGCCTTGAGGGAAACCGCAAGTAATTACGAAACAGATAAATTAATATGACTATCATTAGGTTTAACAGAAATAATGAATAAGAAACAAGGTTCTTAGATAAAAAATTTTACACTTGCATGAATGCATTATTCATTAATTGTGGAATACAAGAACGAGTCCTGGGCTTCTTCTATTCTTCTTTTTACCTTCGTCCATCCTTGCCAAACAGAGTTCTTTTAATTTTTCCTCTGCATCGGAATCAATTTTAATATTAAATTGGTGATTATTTTCAAGTTTTCGTGTAACGTTTATAAACTCGTGCTGCCTAATCGTCTGTTTTTGGATGACAGTTCGTAAGAGTTCTCGCTTGAGCTAGGCCGTATTTTGGCCTGTGTATGTTTTCCCCATATTATAGCAGTAAAATATGGGCAGTGCTGAGCACAGAGTTCACAAGTGCCGGCAGCTGCACATGCAATTAATAGTTAACCCCGAGGGCTTGACACGTTCCATGAATTATGGTTTAAGTAATAACAACCCCTCTCATGTGCTTGGGCGGTCGCAAAATTATAGCACTGTGTGTACGTTTCCGTGACACTTCCTCGATTTGATTAGAATCTTGGACGAATTCTCTCTTCCTGGTTGACGGCCGAGGCGTTGTTCGATTCCGTGGTCAGGAGCTTTTACAGTAAATCACGTTGGGGCTTCATTTCAGAGGTCATGTGGTGTAAAACGAGTTCTCGTATTAAATGCTTTCTGGCGATGTTGGTCTTTTTTTATGTTTAAAAGCTTCAAGGACAACTTAAATGGTATTTATTTAATACTAGTTTAAATTAAGGAAAATATCCACAAAATTAATTAAGGAAAACTGTCCAGCCGGGAAAAAAACAGATCTCTCTCATAACAGGAAGAGGAAGTATATCTCCCCCCCCCCGCCCCTTCTAGACGTCCTAAGACTGGTGAAACTTCAGTCTACCTTTCGTGAGTCCCTGTGTCACCTCTGGAGTAGTAATGTCCGTATCTCTCAAGACGGAGAAGAATTCTTGTCTTCACAACCCAACGACTGGGCAAAACGTATCGATTTTATCGACTATTTTGGTCATTGACCATTGGTCGTATTAAAGACTCTTCTTTTGAGGCGCTACTGCGATGTCTTGGCCTGATCCACAACGTGTCTCCACTCATTTCTCTTCTGGACCTTAGACGTCCACTTTCTAATTCCGAGACAGTACTTCGTCTCTCCATCTGATCTTCGGTCTGCCTCGTATTTTAGTTGAAAGAAGGGTATCCAATTTTAAACCTTTTTTTGCATTTATTTCGTCGCTAATTCTCTGTAGATGTCCAAAGCAACTTAATCTGAGGGATTTCACGTGATTACTGTGTTTCTGTATTGAATTATTTTATCTAATTCATCGTTTGTTCGTATCCTTCAGTTTCCACATGAGAGTTTAACTGGAACATAAATCGTTCGCAAGACTTTCCTTTCAAATATTTGCAGGCTTTTGATGTCCTTCTCTTTCACTACATAGGTGACTATTGGTCTTATTACCGACGTATACAATTTCAATTTTGCCTTTTTTGATAGTAACTTGCTTTTAAGTAGGTCTCTGTGTTAAATACATGTTCTCCAAAATGTTGACTTTCTAGAGCCATCTCCTTCCCAAGACTACCTGTCAGGTTCGTCCTTATGCAGACTCCAGGGATTAGCACGTCCACATATTGGCACCTGAAAGAAACACATTACAACTTGACAACATTTTAATAAAAATAATGGAATACCATATGTATAAAATAATCATTTATCTATCGCGCTACAGCTGTAAGCAACTCAATACGGTCCTGGCTTTCTAAGCGAAGGAATTTTTATTTCCCTCTCATTTTTGCGTCTTGTTCGAGCGCTTCTTATTTTTTTTTTATATAGAAGTGGGCAATAAGAAAGGGACAATGGAGTAAAACAATTGCGCCGATGGAAGACAGACGTTGTCTGTGAACAAAGCCCGATGTCTGACAGGCCACGTTTCCTTTCCCTCACAGATGCTGATGCATCTCCAGACTTCTCAGAATAACTTCTACGCGACTTTCGCACCCTGTGACATCTGTTGAGCTTAGTCACTCGCCCCTAAAAATTGGAAAAACATTTTATGATTTTCGTAGTTTTAAAAATGCTGCGTATTGTCACTGTAGGAAAACCCCTAAGAATTCCTCCCCAAGATTCGAAATAAACAATATTCAGATTTATTTTTCTTTCCAAGTCTATTTCTTGAAAAATCCTCAATAACGTGTTTCAGGCATAATTTATAACTCAATTCATGTTCAGTGACCAAGATAGCTAACCCATTAAAACGATTTTGAGTAGACAGTTCTTCAATAACCAATTATTATTTTTAAATTAGTAAAGTTAGCAACGGTTATGGCCAGCGTTAGAAAAATCCTTAAAGCAGTGCTCAAATTAAAGTAACGATTTTAAATAACGTTAACTAGATCTTCTTTCTTTATCTAAAGTGAAGAAACTAGACCTATTTCGTTTTAAAGCGGTGAGATCGGAGAAATTGGCATCTGTAAAGACGTTTTGAAGATTCTTTTTGCACTCTAGCTCAAGTGGTTTTGCCGCCGTAGGCAGTCACCTATGGAGGACCGGATGATAGCTACTTCAGTCTTCTTTAATGCTATTAATAAAGAATAACTAATAACATTTGATATTTTGAAGCATTTGCAGTAAAACTTTTATCTCTCCTAGACTAGTTTAATGAACCCGTGGCTATGTCATTAAATTATCCTAATTCCTTCAATTTGTGGTCTCGCTCTATACATACTAAATCATTTCCTGAATTTAATTAATAAATTTTATTAACATACACTTTCCTCAGGAATGCTTAATAGCTTAAATGTCCTGTTAAAAGTAAACCATCCAGCTCATCAAAGTACCAACTGCAGGATCTACTTCTTCACTGTCCACAAATATTTACCGCCGTGTTATTTTTTCAAGTTCGGAAAGAAAAAATTATCCGAGGTAACCAAAATCTGAAGAATAGGGTGCGTGAGGAAGCAAGTACAACTTGTCGTGATGAGACAACACTTTACTTTTGTCAAATCCAACCGGTTTTCCTTGATTTCATCACTCAAAGGCCGCAATGAGTTCGCATGAGACTCGCCGTTGAATGTTTTTCCTTTTTAAAGTAAATCAATTTAAACTAATCCTGGAGCGTCCGAAAAACTGACGCCATGACCTGGCCATAGATGGAAATTTCTTCGCCTTATTAGGAACCAGTTCAGTTTTTGACTGTTCCTTCGTCACTGGTGTAAAATTATGGACTAATGTTTCATCCATGGTTATGAATCAACGGCTTCATTGCTGCGAAACATCGGCAGACAAATGACTGAGACGTTCTCACGAGGCTGTTTTGGGTCTATTGGAAGCAAACGTGGCACTCATTTTGCGCACAGCTTCATCATCGACAAATTGTCAAGTCAGTATGCGATGCTCATAAATGTTTGAAACGCCTACCTTATCTGTCAGTTCGCGCACTTTTACTCGACGGTTATTCAATGCCAATTTGTGGATTACCGTCACAATTTCTGGCGTCGACCAACTGCGATGTTGGTCTTGGCAACTCGCGCGGTCTCGTTTAAACTCTGCCACCCAACATTATATTGTTTTATACCAAGTTGATTCCTCCCAGGGTAGTTTCTACCTTGATTTGTTTTATATTGGTTGGACACAGGCCTTTCAATTTTTTTTTATTATTAATACTTAGCTGCTATTGGGAATTTTCCCGGTGGCAGCTATATACAAAATAAGCACAATTTACGCTCGGGAACAATTTTGTAGTGTCTTACGAGGTTTTGACCTGAGAAAGAAAAGAGAAGTCAGGAGTCGCACAGAAATCACTTCACTGATTCTAAAAACTGCTCACTTTAGTTTCCTGAGCCTATTCCTAAAAGGATTTACGCTACCCGGAAAAGTGCGTATTGATCTACTTACAAATGTGCGTTGCTCTTTTTCTTTAATTTTGAACGTGTGATCATTTTTAGATATACAATTCGATACCGTAAAATGATTTATTTATTTCCAGGCCGGTTCACCCTTATAAGCTTTGTATACCTCGCATGTTTCCTTCTATTACTAAGCGCTTCTCGTGAGTATTGTTCGCGAATGGACCCCCAAACATCTTTTCAGTCCGTTTTTGTATTGTTTCCAACGCTAGTGTGTTCATTTCGATATGGATCCCAACACGTTATCCCATATTCTAAAATTGGCCTGAACAGCGTTTTGTAAGCAGAAATCTTGGTTTTTCTCGTGCATTTCCTCAAGGCCCTGTTTACAATGTGAAGCAGCAGCAGCGCCCTCCACCCTTTACCTGCCAGGGACCTCGCTCACCTCATTACCCCAATTTAAATCTTTACTAATCGTTATCTCAAGATATTTACAGTTGTTTCACTCCGTTACTACTTCGTTTATATCGAGCTTGTATCACAAAACAATGACAAATTCTTCCTTGAATACTAATTCGTTGAGGGTGTTCACTATTGATGGCTGTCAAACATAAGTATTAGGTTTGGACAACCCGCTTTCTATACGACAGGTACTTCTGGGACTGCCCTGGTAAGAGATAATGTTTCTTAATATATTAATAAATAAATGGAGATATTCTCTCGTGAATGTTCTTTTCTATGAGATATATAGAGCGTTGAAGAATCCGTCGTTGTACTATTTTATCTCATATCTAGTAAATGATTAAGAATATTACAAATAAGGCACACCTCTTACGTATAGGAGAATTACTGTTCACCGAGTTGAAGTCAGTATTATTAGATCTGTAAACAATGTAGCAAGTAGTTTTTGTATCGACCTGTGCTGTAGTTGATACAGCTGACTGAAGGTGAAAGCCTCAAAATTGGATGTGTGTTCACACTCGTTCGCTCAGAGGCAGTCAGGAAGGAAATGGACCTCGGGAGTCTGGGTTGTCCTGCAGCTCAGCAAAATTTCCGGCGGCTGGAACGACAGTAACGGAGTCGTAGCAATAAACACCCACGTCAACCGAGGAACAAAAAAGCTTTGTCGCCTTCATCAAAGAGACCGGCGGCTTAGATGAGGCTTTTCCCATTCGTTAACCGAGAAGACAGCGCTGTTAAACTCACCTGTCGCCATTGTCTTCCGGCCTCGTCGGCGAAAACGGCTTCGACTTCTCCGGCCATGAATCAGCCGGACGGTTTTAATGAGAAACTGGATTACGAATGTACTCTAATTAACAAAGTGCTGAAAGAATGATTTGTTTGGGCGAGGCAGGGCACTTGGGCGTAATTGGATCTCGCCGCTGCGATCTCATTTCACGCTTCGCGCACGACGCACAAAGATCCTCGCGATTGACCGTGCCACTCCGAAATTGAATTGCGGCCCTCATTTGTACTTCGATTGCACTTTATTAGGCAACCTGGCCGACTTTTCGTTGTTCCCGTCACAAAGAACTTAAGAGTGGATTGAAAATTTCACGCTATCTCCGCCATTTTCTGAGCGAAAAACGAAAATGTGTCAATTGAGTCTTCTGGGTCGCTGTGATTAATATAACCCCGGGTTTCCCAAACTGTGTTCCGCGGAACCATCGTGTTCCACGGGACCTCAATACGTGTTCCGCAAAAATTTGGAGTGATTCTATCTATAATATGGATTATAATATGTTATAATACAACCTAATCAGTTCGTAAGACAAAAACTCAGTTTGCTTCGAAAGGGAGAAATCGAATCACAGCGTTGCGAAACAAAGAAACCCTATTCCTTGTACAATAGGAAACATGAGTAACAATGGACAAGTGCGGACGTGTTCAGTCAACCAGAATCTGCCATAGCCCAGAATTATACACTTAATATTTTATTTAACTTGACAATGAGCAGCTATGACCAAACAATAAGCCAACCTTATACACCTTCGTTTGTGAAATTTAATTCAACAGCACATTGTGGTGAGGGTTCTATTAATTTGTAGGTGGGGAGAATGATTTTAGGTTGTTTTTAATTTATACGGGATAAAAAAATTATAATATTTAAATTTTAACAAATGCAGATTTATTAAATTAGATATTTAAGGGGGATCCTCGCTCACTACGTCGGGAGCTGATTGAATCTTTAACTAAGGGAAAGGTAAACGCTCCGTGGGTATAAATCGAATATTGGGGGGGGGGGGGGAAGCGAAACAATATATACAAACGAACAAGAGGCAGGAAACAATACACGGTGTTGGACCGATCCCCGACGTCATTACCTGGCAGGTTACTCAGTGATGCCTGCTTGGCGTCGTCTTCCAAGCGTCGGAGGTATGCTGGTTCAAAGATGGACGGATGATTGATCAGATTTTACGTCCAGTGAAACTGACGTAACTATTTAAATTTTTCAAATGTTGTCTTTGGTTGCATCCAAAAAAATTGTTTCTGTAACTGCTGTGTTAAATTAAAATTTCTATAAACTGACTCTCTAAACTGCTGTCCTCTAAAACTGCTCTCCAAAATATGCGTGCAAAACTCTCTATCTTCTTCTAATTCACCCTGGTTTTCTTCTTCTCGCCACGCCCCAATTCCTCTGGTGGGTGCACTTCCTACTTCCTCCCATATAGGAGGGTGGATTTCTGGAGATTTCTTATTTTCGGCAAGTGTCCCTTCAAATCTTGGGATAACATATTGTTGTTATGATAGTCATCTTGCTCTATGTTCCGGCTTTCGGGGAATCGGGGTATAAGAGCAGGTAGCAGCAGGTCCAGGCGTCTGGTCAATTTTTTCCGCGGTGACCAGATGTATCGCTGCAAATAAATCTTTTGCGCCATGTCTTCGCAGGACATAACATCCAATAATATTACCGAACTTAATGTTTCCGAGAAGATGACTGTTAATTCGTGATTTATTAAACATATGCGTTCATCATGCTCCCGACTTCGTCCTGCTTAGACCTAAATACTTATGTACAAGAAAAAAAAATACAATTTAATTAAAATTATGTGGTACAGGCAATCGCGTACCACAACATAATTGCAGTATGTCAGGACCTTCAGTACAGAGGTTCTCTAACCGAGGTCCGCAGGAAAAGTTTAGTGGCCACTTCAATCCAGATTATCCAATTTTGGCTTGTGAACACGAAACACTTTTATTACACACTGAAGTGAGATGACTATTCGGAGGAAAAGTACTATTAACTTTTTGAACTTCGAAATGAGTTGTTGGTCTTCTTGAAGGCACAAAATAATTCAGGACAAAGTTTTGTTGAAGTTTTACCAAACCTTCATGGTTGATTAAACTCTCATATCTGTCAGATACTTTTACAAAGTGGAATGGACTTATTACAAGGTTAAGTATTATACAATTTACGATGATTTAAGACGAAGTTTTAGACGCAGGAATTATTCGACTATTTTAGAACTTGCTTCCTATTGCTAAAGCATTGGACGTTTTGCAGCTTCCCCGCCGCAGCTGCTGTACAAGTTCATAGAGCAGACTCTACAGCCTGGTCCAGACGTTTCCCTCAAGTGCGTGGCGACGGGACAACCCACGCCTCAAGTTTCCTGGACTCTGGACGGATTTCCACTGCCCCAGTCAGACAGGTATGGCTACACTCGCTGTGAAATTTATTTTAAAGAAATTTAGCATTATCTTCTATTGGACAGAGACTTCTAGAAGCATTCACATTTGATAAATTTAAATCTTTTGGATTTTCCAAAACTAAGAAGAGCACTTCACGTCTTTAAATAATTTATGAACGTTGTCCAGTCCATGTAGACCAAATACATTTGTTATTTGTCTGAACTGGGACCACGAAAATTTACAATTTTATTCTCAAACCTCTACAAAGACCAGAAATTAACAATTACAACTTATATTCCGAAAATTCTATTGCGAACATTGGAATATTTTTTTCAGACCTGTAATGCTCTTGAATGTCTAGTAATTACCAAGTGGGTTTATTATGACGACGGTTCTGATGAGGAGATGAGGTAAAAAAAAACTGAAAATAAAAATATAAACATTCAATTTTTTATCCAATGTAACAATGTGACCCTTCGAGTAGTGGGTCATATTTTTTTATACTCATAGGATTTGACGGTGAATACCTGGACATTAATTTTCTGAAGAAGTGCGATGCGCTTCTCAAAAACAATGGAAAAAATCTACTTTGAAGGTTTTCGAGTTCTATGAGTTCAGATAATTTTGTCACGTCTTCAGAACCCTCGTTGAAAAACCCCTGTGATATAAATCCACATTTAATTAATTTGCATATTTAGTCATTCTAGTTATAGGACTGTATAATAGGATTTATAGGATTTAATATTAAACGTCTGCCTCAGTCTAGAGTATTTTAAAAGGAATCAATCAACTTCATTTTTAACGAATTTTAGATCATTACTAGGTCGTTCTGATTCTACAGAGGGAATTCTTAAGAGGGAGGACTGAGTTGTAACTTATAGTCATGATCAATAAACGTATCAGGCAACGCCAATCTAGAAAAGCTTATTCTAAAAAATCTATGTTGAATAGTTTCTATTCTCATGGCGCCATTTCTGATATGCGATAGTGTCCACGGATGTTTGTTGTCATTTTGCCAGGTTCATGATCGGGCAATACGTGACGGCTGCTGGCGATGTGATCAGCCACGTGAACATCAGCAGAGTGGCTCCTGAGGATGGAGGAACGTACACGTGCGACGCAGCTAACAGAATGGGCCACACCACGCACAACGCACCTCTTCGCATTTACGGTAATACCTCCCAAAGCTACTTCAAATCTAACTGAAAATATTACACGAATATCTTGTAACTATTAACCAATGAAATTCATTTCTTCAGATTTTGAATACTAGAGAACGTAAACGAGCCATGTTACGCTACGTTAAGGGAGCTTCAGTCAATATATTGACAAAAAATATTGTTGGCTAAATATTTTAAAAGAAAATATTGAAGATGCCGCTCACAGGGTCAATATAATTGCTTCAATATTTGGTCTTGCATTCTCCTTAGAAAGATGTACTTACGAGGGTTATTTGATATGCCTACTAAAAATGAAACAAAACGATACTTTATTTTTCAACATATATGCAACTGACCCAGCGAGTTTCCAATTTTTTCAACCCATCACAGTAATAGGCTTTGTCAAACACTGCAAAATGCATGGCCTCGATAACTTTCTCGTTTGGTGAAAATTTCTTCGCACCAAGCAAACTTTTCAAGTTCTGTAACAAGAAGTCGTTTGGTGCTAGGTTTAGTAACTAGGATGGATGAGGAAAAAAAATTCGAATCTCAACCCATACACTTTTGCCATTGAGACTGCTGCTGTGTGCGACGGCGTATTTCCTGTTGAAACAGCAATTTCTTGGTCGTTTCTCAATCAGAGCCCGTTTCAAATGAGCCAACAGAGCATCATAATCAGTTGCAAGTGATAAAGGTGGGGGGGGCGAAGAATATTTATTTTTATTATTTCAAAACCATTTATTATTGGGTTTTGCGTACTATTACAATTATACATATTAAGAATAATTACTTTTTAAATATCAAGAGGTTCTCGGGATTAATTACTAGGGTAACAACGTGTAGCAGAGATTTTAATTTCGTGACGAACCTGCTTAATCTTCCATGCGATTCCGTCCCTATTCTGAACTTCCTCCAGGTTGAGTTGTGAACTCGGTCGACGGAAATGGTAATGGATCTGGTACTGCCAGGTGTTTTGGGGAAAATCAGTTCTCCTCCTGAATCTAACACATAGTTCCTTCTCTTATCTCTTACTTCATCCTCACTTCAACTTCCAAGCAACACTGACTGCCTCTCGCCTCGATCAACTTTGCTCACTTTTCGTCTTCTCATTTCTCAGATAAACTCTTCTTTCCCCCTTTTTCAAGGGAAATCACTACCCCACGTGACGTCTGTTCACCAATCTTTATTTGTCCTTCGCCAAGCGCGTGGAGTTCTTTCGGGGTCCCTGCTTCTAAAACAACCCTAATCCCTTGGACATTCAGGCAGTCACGTTTTCTAAGTGACACCTTGGCGCCTGGGATTTCCACCTCTTGCCTGCCTGTCTCTAAATATTCTTACTGAATTTCGATCGTTTTTATCCTAAAAATGTGAATAAAATCAGTTGGAGTTGTGCCAATTTCCGAAGAATCTATGAATATTATACTCTGAGGATCCCAAACGAAAGAGGCGTCAGCTTTACAGCTAACGAAACGGTCTTCGCCAATTTCGGTGCACTTTCACTAGCTTTTGTCCATTGTTTTGATTGCTTTTTGGTGTAGTGTGCGATCCAAGTTTCATCAACGGTTACGAATCTTGTGGGTTATGCCTGAGCATTGCTAGATTCTGCGTTGAAATGTTTTTCCGAATTGGTTTTTGGTCCAAAGTCAACAGTCGCATCACCCATCGCGCACAAAGCTTTTTCGTGGAGGATGAAATGCACACGTTCTGTTGAGAGGCCTGTGGCATCAGCTATCTCTCGCACTTTTAATCTACGATCTTCCATTACAATATTGTGATCTTTTTCCCTGTTTTCCTGAGAGGTGAGCTCAATTGGGCGGCCGGGGCGAGTTTCAAATTCTGTGCTTCTGCGACCTCGTTTAAACTCATTAATTCAGAGACGTAAATGGTCTTCAATGCTGGAATCAGACTCCGCGTGAACTTGATCCAATTAGTGTACAGGTAACAATAACACTGGTCTGCGCCAAGTTTTTTGTCCGTGTAAATAAATGTTTCGGTGCCAAGTACTGGTAAAATTTTAAACAAATTCCACCGCGTAAGTTTTCGCCACAAAAACCAAATTGCCTATGCAAGACAATACTATGGATTGAAATTGTTTCTTTCTTCATTCCAACGTATTCCAAAGTCAGGATTTATTCTAAAAAGTACAACAGGTCAAAATTAATATAAAAAAAGAAGTCTACTTTGATTCATTGGTGGACCACAAAAAAGGGCTTTCACCCAACTCAACGTCAAACTTGGAATGATGACCAGCAAGCTACCTGTTGTGTCCGAAACAAAACAAAGCTGACAATAGAAAGTTTATGAAGGACGAAAGCTTTGAAAAAGTAATCTAAGACGTTGAGAAAACAGCATGGAATTCCTTCAAATAACTTGTCACAGTTTTTGAGAAACCAGAAAGATCCTAACTTTGAAGGAATCGTAAACAACATGCTGAGAAGTTTCAAGGACCTGGGATGCTCAATGAGTTTAAAACTGCACTTCTTGAATTCGCATCTGGATTATTTTCCCGTACGTCTTGGTGCAGGAGTGAACAGCAAGGAGAGAGGAAACTGAGCTGAGGTGCCAAGGACGGTGGAACGTAAATATGATCACCGACTACTGATGGATGCGACAGAGAGAGAGAACCAACACGCGGCAAACAAGCGGAAAATTTCCAAACGAAGCTTAGAGGCAAATAAAAGGAGATACAACAAAGATTCTTAAAAGTATTCATATTTTATTAAATTAAATTCAAACAACTTTAAGAGATGATAATTAAATAAAAACAAACCCACTTAAGTTGTCAATTCTGTATTTTTAATTTCAGCTTTCGGCGATGGCCACTTTCAACTGTAAGACAAATATTATAAATACACAAAGTTATTACTAATAAAATGTCAAGAACAGCAATAGTTACGTGCATCTGACAAACATTAATTTACCATTATATTTTAATTATCTCACGTACAAATTTTACCAAACATAGTACCATGTTACTATGTCACGTACAAATTTTACCAAACATAGTGCCATGTTAAAAATACAGAATTGACAACTTAAAGTGTTTTTTTATTTAATTTATATTTTATTTTTATAACATAAGATTTTCATTTCCGCTTTGGGGGAGGAAACCTGACGTGATGGAGGATTCAGCGCATCAAAAACCATAGGTTACACCAAAATCGATACAAAAAATAAACTAGTGTTAATTTGCAATGCTGTGTAATAATTTCCCATAAACCAATCAAACAATAACTGAGTAATAATTAAATAAAATGAAGCAAAAAAATGTGAAATAAATAAAAGCAGTTACAGGAGTAGCGTATCGTTACAATACTATATATTAATAATTCACTCGTAATAATCTAGATATTCAATGGAATAAGATATGGTGCTAACAAGCAGTGATGCTTTAATCCATAGTTGCTCCAGATAGTTTATTTTTTCGAAATTATGATACTACAACACGTTAGTACAATACAGGGAGTTTAAAAACAACTTTTATCCCAATGTGATTGAATATTGTACTGTTAAAAAGAGGAACGTAATTACTCGTGGTTTAAAAGATAAGGTTTCCTCAACGTTGGATCGGCCGTGCTGGACAAAATGATTCAGCCTCATCTCACTGGCATCACTGCATGTGATTTTTATTGAGGGTCATAAAAGACTCAGTTTGTGTGCACCCACTTCCAGCAGCTATGGTGGAACTGTGGAACCGCATAACAACAGCCGTGGTAATGAGTAATGTAAAAAATCGTTATGTATTTTCCTTTATTACAAAATTAACAATAATTTTATATATTTTTTATATATAATATTTTATAGAACGGCAGTAAGTAAAAATTTTCGACTTTTGAAAATATTTCACGGGTAAATGTATTATAATTAATTTATAAAGAAAAATTCGTAGTTGTTGTTACGGATAAAATCATTTTTCAAAGAAATGTCGTAGCTCAAATAAAAATTATATCTTGATTTCTCAAAAGCATTTTTTAAGACTTACTGCCTTTCATCTTTGGACGGCAGTAAAGCCTGCGCCACGAAAATGTAATAAAAAGGTCATGGACTCTTCCCCGCAATGTTGCCAACCATTTGACTCACCGGTAATGAGTGTATGCGGGAAGGTTATCTAGCTGACCGTGATTTTACATTTTCGTGGCGCCAACTATACTTCACATGGTACATGTCAGAGGGATATTAAATATAACAACTAGAAGAGAAATTATTCTAAAACTATCATTATTCGTGGTTTCCAGCTTACCGATACACGTGTACGAAAAAATTGCGAGTGGAATAGGAGTGATTTTATTTATGATGCTCTCGTTATAAATGTATTTCCTAATTTGACATAACCTTCACACTGTCATATTTTTCCTTCCTGATCGATAATGTACTATAAAAATGAGTGTAACGTTAATACTTATTGTGTTGAATTAATGTTGAATGTAATTATGCTCAGGCCCACCAATAGTTCGTAAGATGCCACCTATTTCGGCCGTTGCTGGCGACCGTTTAATTGTGATGTGTCCTGCTGCAGGATATCCCATCCATTCTATTATTTGGGAAAAAGGTAAGCTCACAATTCTTTATACAGAGATATTACTGTACTGCATGGAATGGCGACTACGTCAACTGGTCAATACACGTTATTTATAACCAAGAAAATGTCTTTCGAATAAAACATTACACGTGGAAGTTAAAATTTTATTTGAATAACATAAATATATTAAGACTGATTTTATGTAATTTATTAATAACTAGTGGCGGTTGGTGCACATGTGCTCACGAGCTACAGCACATTGATTGATTTTGGAAGAATTATTTGTTTCGTAATTTTAAGTACCTTTATTTTATTTATGAGTGTGAATTTCAGGTTTCATTTCTAAGACTTTAAACTGCCTGCTTGCCCGTGTGATCTCTCCCGCCAAAGCACTATGCTATCCTGCATTGTACCTCAACATTACTGTCTGAAGCGTGAAACGCGCATGCGCAATATAATATTTTAAACCCCCTGCGCGCCAACAAACTAAGTATTATGAGCTACAAAGAACACAGGCGTGCTGACAGCCCGCCTCATCAGGCTACAGTTTTAAATATTTTTGACTAGTTAATAAAAAAATTACTACTTATGGACTTGTGGTTTGTTTGAATTAATAATAGGTTATTTATAAGAATTAATATTTAAGGGGCGATATTTTGAAGACGTTCATATTCTCTGAGGAAATTTCCTCACGATCCTGCATTTAAGATTGCCGTAGTAAGTGGCTTCTTCCTAATTTTAACTTTATTTATTCAAAATATGTACGTAAACAAAATACATTCGTGTTAGGAATTTGTTACAATTTGATTTTATATTTGTACAGTTTTAATAATTCATCCCTAATACGTGTTATTCAGACTAAATAAAATCATTATCAGCGCTGTAGCTGTTTAGGAATTATTCATATGTTATGTAATTATCCTCATAAAATTGTTCCTTAGGGTGATGTAGCACTTAAGTTTAAAAACTCACGAGCCAACACTGTTAATAAGCCCAGGTTTTAATCAGTCATATAAGTCTAAAGACCGTTTTACTTTCCTCAAAACATCCGTTAAAGCTTGTAACTGATGGAACATTGGCCATATTCATCTTCAAGATGCCTCATTATAGCAAAAATATTTAGCAGAGACATGGAAGCCAAATATACAATATATAGATCAGTTTTTCATTATATTAGAATATTTGAATTTAGTTATTAAAAACCCCGGTCACAACTTAGGTTTTCATGTAACTTTTTAACTTTCATTTAATTAATTATTGTTTATACACGACTAACAAATATATTTTTGACTGTTGTAGAAGGGCGACAGTTGCCAATAAACAAGTGGCAGTCTGTAGCTGACAATGGAACCCTTATAATTAACAATGTTCAGCAGACCACAGATCAAGGAACTTTCACATGTGAAGCACGCGGTCGTCAAGGACATGTTGCACGTGGTAGTGTCGCCATTTCCGTAATGGGTAAGTTTTCTTGAATTTCGTTAATAATAAATAAGTCTGGCTGAAATTTATTTAAGTAAAACCTTTTCAGTTCTCCAGCAGCCACACTGAATGTTATCGTAACATTTTCGAAACTTTAACCCTGGCTGTAGATAAATCCGAAACAAAATTAGCTAAAAAGACTTATTGTTGAAACAAAATTCTTGAGATTCAAATGTAATTTATTCTTCTTGAGTGAAACAATATTGTATTTACTTGTATAATGTAAGTCACCTCCATACTCAATATGACCCAACGGCTGAATCTTCTCTGTAGTTATGTTTGGTTAAAATCAAAGCAGTAGCTTAACTGTCGTTATGCACACATCTTTCAGAAGTGATCTCCATTATGATAATTACGACACAAATTCCAGGATAATAGAGCACCTAAACTGCTATATTGCCTGGTTCACTTTTTGTTTAATATATAGTAATACAATTTTGAATGAGGATTTGTCCGAGTTGACAATTAAACAACTATTGCAATTCACTACATAGTTGTGGTGAAAAGTTGAATAGTCCTTATGAGCACTTGAAGCAAATGATTCAGCAGTTGTTGGGTCATTCCATGTCAAATCACAAAGGGCTTCCCACTCGACCCTCTCCAAATCTCATGAAATTTTGTAAGGACGTAAACCCAGATCGCAATGGATAATCTGCAAAATATTAGAGCTCACCGTACGCAGGTTCGGAAGTTACAAACCCATCTTGAATGGTCTGTCACCGCCTTACCGCGCACGCGCCTCTGAAAAGACCAACTTTGGTCCTTTGTCAATTCAGTTCTAGAAGCCAGATAAGTGTGAAACTCGGCTCATCAAACCCAGAATGCAGTGGTATGATAAAAACGGTAATTCAAATGGCCGTTCTGATATCTGTTCAAGCCAAAGATGCCACCAAATTTTGTTGTCATTTTGGAGGCCAATTACTCAGCAGCAAAAGATTTATACGCCACCATATTTTGGAACCCAGGAGAGAAAGCAGCATACTAAGACATGTAGAAAAATAAAAACTATTATACTCATATGTCTTGAGATATTCCTCAGGAAAGTTGCCCTGAAAGATTTTACATGTAAAAGCAGCCACATTTCAAGCTAAAATATCTCAAAATACATCACTCCCAATTTTTTAAGACATGGTACAACTAAAAAGAGCAGTCTTTTATGTACACAAATCGTATATTTTTATGTTGGGATCTTCCGGTTTGTAACACCTATAGGCTTCTGAAGCTAACTATGTTGCGGTATTGCGCGCGAGACACTAAAGAGGCCAACTTTGATCTCGTGTCACATCCGTTCTAGTGGCCAGATAGTAATTAAATTTGGCTTGTCGGCACACCTTCTACCACAAAATGATCAGAGAAGTAGTACAGTTGGCCGTTTTGACATGTATCACTCCTAAAGTCACTACAAAATTTTGCCGCAGCAAATTCGGGCCTCACTTTGGAGGCCCATTACTCAGCAGCAAAGGCTCTTTACCCACCAATAATATGTAAATGAACATATCAGGCACCATATTAAGAGTTACTGGAACATAAACTCTATTGTTTTTATATTTTCAGAGATTAAAACAGAAAATATGGCTTTTTTTTCAAAGTAAGATTTTTCTTGTCCAATTTCATGTGCAACATCTCTGGAAATATAGAATTTATGTTTCAGTAATTCTTAATATGGTGCCTGATATGTTCATTTACAAGTCACTGGTGGGTATAGATCTTTTCCTGCTGAGTAAGGACCCTCCAAAGTGAGGTCCGAATTTGCTGCGGCAAAATTTTGTGGCATCTTTGGCTTGAACAGATATCAGAACGGCCAGTTGTATTAATGTTTTGATCACACCACTGCATTCTGGGCTAGAAGTTGTATCGATAAGCCGAGTTTCACATTTATCTGGCCTGTAGAAGTGAATTGACAAGGGATCAAAGTTGGTCTTTTCAAAGGCGAACGAGCGTAACATCTGAACCAGTGTACAATGAGCTCTAATATTTTGCAGATTTTCCATTGGGATCTGGGTTTACTGCCTTACAAAATTTCATGAGATTTGGAGAGGGTCGAGTGGGAGCCATAGGTAGTTTTCGGTGATTTGACACGGAATGACCCTGTTACTAACTGAGTCAGTCCCCTACATAAAATAAAAGGCGGTCCCCACTCGACAACCTCAGATTTTGTTCAAATTTAATGCATACATGCACACTCATCTGTTAAGCTGCTGTGCCAAATTTTGGCTCGGTTGGTACCCTTGTTGCAAAGCTAAAGCCATCGTCGCGAAGCGCGCGCTGCGAACGATTTGGCCAAGTTTGATATGTTCTGGAGTTACAAATAGGGTATCTGTTGTCCTGAAATTTGTTAATCCAGCAAAACGTTTGGTACTTAATGCAGCTGAAGCATTCAAATTGTTTACTCTATTTGGCCCTAAAGTGCCTTGAAAAATTTGCCGCGGAAGATTTAGGGCATACAATAGCCACCAATTACTATAAGACAGAAGCAGCTGGTGGAACCTTGAGTTTTGATCACACCACTGCATTCTGGGCTAGAAGTTGTATCGACAACCTAGTTGTCATCATACTACAATATTATCGTTTATGAGCTAATAGTTATGATCTTATCGACCCTCATTCTTGGTGCAAAATTAAAAATCGTTATCTTTATCACGTTTCAGAGTCATTGTTAAATACGGCTATCACCTCCGGTGTACTTTTTATTGACACCATTGTAAAGAACACACATTTTTCTACATGCAACGTAAAATAGTCGAATGGTAAATTTCCATATTAGGTTTTTAAATTGCCTTAAAAGAACGCTAGCGTTTCGGCATGCAGCGTATATCAGAGTTGGCTTCTGTTTTGTTGGAGTAGGTCATGGTACCTGTAATGTTATTTGTAAGTACAAATATTTTGTGAAATGATTTGCAATAACTTCTGTACAGGTACAAGTGATTTATAGCATGGATTTCATGGTATAGAAAACTACAACCAAAATTTACAATACCAATTTCATAAATTTTTATATACAATATTTTGTTAAAATTTTCAATATTTAGATTCAAATTAAATTCTAAATACATTACAATAATGCACACTTAGATTTGTTCAGCAGGAACACAGTTTGAGTTTGCACAGGTCATCAAAATGTCAAGTTGATGATAGCGGCAACGATGACTACAAGAATTTGTTAGTCAAAACTGGTTTTAATTAGGAATCAAAAGATTGCTTCACCGACAAGACCGATGCCCTGGATTAGAAGTCTTGGAAACATTTATAGAAACTGTATGTCAAGAAAATGACACTGATGAATCAATTGAATACAAGAAGAAGAAAAAAACAGCACACCGATCAATATACTCTGGAGACAAAGCAATCAACAATTGAAGAATTTAGCCAAGAAATTGTGACCAAAACTTCAAATCTCTCATCCCATTATTATATAGCAAAACCATTAAAGCAACTACCTGAAAGAAACCAAATAAAATCTAGAATGTGGGCAGCTGGCTATTATGATGTATAGTTTCATTTATTGTGCAGGTTGCGGTCAAGGCTTCCACTGCGAGAATAGTCAGACCCTTTGTCATCTAATGCAAGGCATTGATTGGATTGATTGAGTCCTTTAGCTTTTGCTTACGACATGATAGAGTTGCAGTTCACGTTTTCTGCTACAAGCTGATTGGCCACCTGCAAATATGCTTTCCAGTGCACATAAGCTATTCCCGGTGTCCAAACCAAAAATTTCAAGACTTTTATTAACTTTTGTCAGCAACACACAAACTTTGGCATCAGTGCAGAATGGAACTTCGTTGCCACAAGCCATGGAACGTCTCCATGTGAAGGTAATGGAGATACAACAAAGTGATAACTGCAAGGGCAAGCCTTCAATGCCCAACTTCAGTTCAGATACTTACACCTAATGACTTATTCAGATTTTGTGAAGAAAAAAAAAACATGGAATCAAATTCCTTTTCATCACAAAGCAGGAAATTGATGCTACAAGGCCCTTATAGAAAAAAAGATATGAAAATGGTAGCATAGTTGCAGGGACAAGAGGAAAGCACTGCTTCAAACCAATATATGAAAAACTGATTCAGATAAGCAGAGTTTCAAATGGCAGTGTCATTTATTGCAGGTGTTGATCAATACCCAAGTGTGTGGATTAATAGCATTCAACCTGGCGATTATAAGGTTTGTATTATTGGCAATAACTGGTGGATCGGAAACGTCCGTGAAACTTCATTAGAAGAAGGGGATTCCTTAGTCAGTTTCAAGCATCCACTTGGACCAGTTTATTCTTTCAATTGGCCTCTAAGAAAGGACAGATGATGGATTCCAGAGCAACAAGTAATTGGCATATTGCCAGCTCCAAGTGCCGATTTAATGGGAAGAAAAAGCAGATTTCCATGAGATGTACTAAAAACTGTGGAAGAAACTTCAGAGCCATGAAAATGATTTCATGAACTTTTTAAAATGGTTCAAAATAGTATATTATTTCTTCTTAATTAAAAGTTGTGCTGCAACATGCGTGGTATGCCAAAAAGCTATCCTACCTTTAATGCAATTTAAAAACCTTCAATGGAATTTTACCATTCTGCTTTTATACGTCGCATGTAGAAAAATGTGTGCTCTTTCCAATGGTGTCGATAAAAAGTAGACCAGAGGTTATAGCCATATTGAAAAATGACTCTGTAAAGTACACATATGTGTACATGTATGCATAAATTTTAAACAAACTCTGAGGTGGTCGAGTGAGGACCCCTAGGACACTTGATGTGGAATGACCCAACTGAGAAATGTGCACATAACATAGATTTATATACACAATAACATGTATTCCATTATCTTTATTGTTTACTAAAAATAATTTAATAATCTTCTGATCTTCATTTAGCAATAGGGAAAAATGGTAAAGTAAGTTTATATGGCATATATACTTAATATTACAAGTCACATGGGCATAAATGGACCAAATTTTAATTATAGATATGAGTAATTGAATGTATTTGTTCTTGATTGCTAGTTTTTATGTTAATTTGTTTAAACATTTTTATTAATTACACATTTGCTTTCTTGATGTTTAAAATGTAGGCCTACTATAAATTATGTAAATTATTAGCTCAACCTTTTATTTTTCCGTGTTTACACTCTGATACATCAAATTGAGATTTAATTTTGGGACACTGACTTCTGAAATATAATTTATTGCATTAGAAGTATGTCATTTTGTCTGTTATGTTTATTTAATTATTGCATGCAAAATGATTTTACAAAACATGTTTTGATTTTGTTTCACTAAATAAGCAATATCAAATACAACACTGATATACTGTTTTACATGTAATCACCAAAGACTGAACATCAGAATCAGTTAAAATATACATAAGTGTAATTGTAAAAGTGGACATCAATTTCCTAGAACTTTATTTGGTAATTCATTTTGCTAACAAATTCAAAAAATCAAATTTATAAGGGCCTCAAATGGTTTCAAAATATATACCATTAGTAAATTAATAGGTTATCTTTTTAATTTACAATACTGAGCATCACTGTTTTCTGCAAAATGCATGTAGACCATGATAAATATTAAACAAAAAATTAACTTACTGAAAGTATTAAACTGAACACTAAGAAAGTAATTATAATAATACTTCAAGTATTGCATTGGCAATAATCTAATGTGAAATATTTTAAATTTTAAATATTTTGAAACTTTTAAACAACCATTCATTTTACCAGATCAAGTAAAGAATGATCCTATAGAGCAGAAGGTGTAATGTTTTAGTTCATTTTGAATTAATTTTGTTTAAATATGCCTATATTATATTATATTGTTAGTAATTGTAGATTGAAGACATCATTAATTTTTATCTATTGTACAGATTTTTCATATCAGAACTTTGGTATTATTGGTAATATTAAAACTGAATTTTTTGTTTATTTTCAGGCTATAGTAAATGCTGACTTTATTTGAAGTTTTTTGTATTAAAAAATGGAACACGGGAGGGGGGCATTTGACAGTTAAAATTAAACCAATTACTTATAGAACTATTTTCTATGTAGAATTACTTTGATTTTGTTTAATATTTATTTGAATTTGTTTAATATTTATTTGATTTTGTTTAATATTTATTTGATTTGCCAGTGACCATATTCCTTTATATTGTGTCAAACTTTGAAGTAAATATATTTTGGTCATAATAGTGTTAATATAATTCTAATCATTAAAAACAGATTTTCATAAAAGTGCCTTATTACAGAGCCTCCCAGCATTTATCCTTTTTCCATTGAGAACAACGCACGTTTGGGTGAACGTTTGGGTCTTCAGTGTCTAGTGACTAAGGGTGACTCTCCACTCGGTATTACATGGCTAAAGGATAATACAAATGTGCTGAAGTTACACCTACCAGCACTTACTGTTCGTGAACTGGGTGCATTCAGCAGTGCCCTGCTCATTGAGCGACTGTCTACAATACACGAGGGCACCTATACCTGCCAAGCCAGCAATGCAGCGGCCACAGCATCACACAGCGTTATGCTGGCAGTCAACGGTACCTAGCTCACCAATGCCTGTTTCCCATCTGACCGCAATGGCGTCCATGCCTGGAACCCACTCAAAACTTGTGCTCCATAAGGTACCAAACAAATATGCAAATTCCCGGTTTGGTTTTTCTCTCCTTAGGCATGTGGCTGTTGCGCGATGGATGGAACAACATTGTGGCTTTATTTCTATCCCAAGCCTTGCATAGTTTGCACAGCACTTAACAGTACTTGCACCACTGCACTTGCACTTTTTGCACTTTTGCATATTACAGTTCCTCCAGAGATCACCTTCTCTGCACTCCACGAGTTGATTGTGACAGTCATATTCTGACGATGTGCAATTTCATGGCACATCTTCACCATCTGATCTCAATTCTCTCAGCACTTTGCACCACTGCACTTGCACTCTTGCACATTGCAGTTCCTCCAGAAATCACGCCCTTCGCATTCCCGGAATTGAGTGAAGGTGGACGAGTCCAGGTGACGTGTTCAGTACATCAAGGAGATCTACCTCTGAACCTGACTTGGCTTAAGGACTGGGAACCACTGCCAAGCCATGTACGTGTCACCAACTTCAACACTTACTCCAGCATAGTGACAATGAATAATGTTCACCGAGGCGACAGTGGGAACTACACTTGCCTTGCTCGGAATTCGGCGCGTACCTCATCACATACTGCTCTCCTTGCAATCAGTGGTAACTTTATCTTACACTCACATTATTGGCAAATACATGAAGCTATTATTCCGTCTAGAAGAAAAAATGTGAGAAACAGTCTTTCAGATTTTGTACTAATTTTTTGCATTCACTGAAATTGTATAAGAAACTTTTTTTGTTGCAACAAAGCATTTAAGTATTAAATGTCCAGTATTTATCATAACATTATAGAGTATCTAGTTTTAAGTTATATTACCTATAATTATTTTAGCAGATGAATCAAATATACAAATTACATAGAATATGTTTTGTATTTAACAGAATATAAATATTTTACACATTTTCTGTTCTAGTTTTAATGTTAATTTTCCATTATTGTAAGGAAATAAATATGTTAATAACAATAGTTATACATTATATCAGTTTTTCAGTATATCAAAACACAGACCTGAGCAGACACACAGTAAAAGTAATACATAAATTAGTCAAATTAATTTCTCATAATGCTATTAATACACAGCAATATTGTAATTCGGGATTAAGACTGATGAAGAATCGATATGCTGGCCATGTATCACTCTAAATTCTGAATGTATCATGTAAGATGACAGTCTGCAGTCACCTCGGTAGGAGCTGCAGTGCCAAGGAAGAAGAAGAATATTGTCATTTTTACATCACCAACATACAATAATAATTTGCCCATCATGAATTCATCTAGAAGATTTAGTACTGTTATAACACATTGACATTTTAAAAGTATTTTTAGTAGGAATTAAAAATTTTATATTTGAATATTTAGTATAAAAGTACAAAAGGCTATATACAAGATTTGTATAAGATCAGTAACAATAACATTCAAGATACAATTTAGACTTATAATAATTTTTGGTATAAATATATAATGTTATACAGTATTTAATTGACACGTGTTGCAATATTATGTAAATTAATTAAGTTTCAAATATTTATGTTAATTGTAATTAACATATAATAATGACAATATTTTTGAGGAGCTGTGTGGAGGAAACCATGAAAGCAACCAACTCTCTTTCTGCCATCTTGCACTCATGGTGAATCAGCAATTCTAGCTCCAAATTCTTTTCCTACTGTGTCACTTTTGTTAAACTCTGTGTCTTGCTGGCTGAGGGCTAGATCCATCATCTTCTTCACAGCACTGTTGCAATGGATCTGCCCAGTCCCAGGTGTCATTCTCATGCAAAATTTCAGCACAATTTTGTCATATTTATGTCCATAGAAAGTGAGCTGTGCCTTACCCCCTGCAGGGCAAAAATTCAATGGGACATGGTCTCTGCCCATCCCATGGAAGTATTTCTATAAATATCAGTAAAGAATTACTTCTCCAATATTATGTTACAACGCTATTTAACATTTACTTGAGGGTGAAGTGATTTCTGTTTTAGACTCGGTGACTGTGGAATGGCATCTCATCACCTCTTTACCCCTCAGTATCTACATAAATGTCCTCTGCATGAAGAGCCATCAGGTTTCTATAATGCGGCCCTCTTTCCATGTTGTACATGATGGCATGAATTGTTAGGCAAATTATGATACATACAATAAATATTTGACGTTTGCTTCCAGCATATTACTCCATGGTGTGCAGTTATTCAGTTCCAGGTTTTCCTTCTAGAAATAATTGTTTTCCTTAATGGTTTGTATCAAGTCTCCACAATTCAACATATCCAATTCCAAAGTCATAATAATCATAGATAGATCATATCATGCATGCCCACCTTATTAATCATGTAGTAAGGCCCAAGGGACAAAGAAAGATCTTCTAATCATAGCTATCGGTATTAATAGTCATAAATATAATAGTTGTTGTAGTAATCATAATATCACCCTATTCATAAACAAACATTTCATCAAAATTTTTAGCAATAATAATTCCAACTATATTAATAAATTAAAAATGAAAGAGGATAAAAAATAAGGTGAAATGATCTTATTGACCAGTTTCTCACATTTCAGGTCACATTTAAACATCTGACTGACTTTCATATAAATTACTTATGCTCTCCTGGACACATAAATTTGCCTTTAATGTGTGTGTTGTGTGATTTATTGTATTATTTATTGTATGATATATAATTGTATGATATATAATTGTATTTTATTATGTAAGCTGTCTCATAATTTACATTAATTAACTCCACCAAATAGTATGCTTTCTCCAGTTCCTATTGCCACAATTGGTAGAACATATCATAGTAAACAAAATTCTGAGTTAATGTTTGAAATCAAAATTCAAAAGTTTTAATATAATTACTAATTAATTATCAGACTTAAAAATTAGTTTATATATAGCACATCTTTTCAAATGTTAAAAGCAATATGGTTTTTTATAAAAATATAAAATTATGTCTTTATTACATGCTCATATATTCAATGTCAATTATTTCTTTGAAAAAGTGTGTCTCATTTATTTTTAAGTGCACATTTGGTAAAATTATCAATAACTAGCTTTTTAAATAATACATTCATTTTTTAAAAAATAATTAGAATGCTAGGAAGGTAAACAGCATTTCAATACACATAATTACATTCATTTTAATGAACTATTATTGCTGGGTAATGCTGTGGAAAGTGTACCTAGCATTATAGTTGTATAGAATTGATTAAAAGTTTTATTTATTGGCAAGTAGGAAAACTTGGTTTATTTCTTTCAGCTGTAAATACATAAGTACACTTCATCTGATTTATTGGCACTTAAGTAGGAATTTATATTTTCATAAGGGAGATAAATCACCTTACGGGTGCTGTGAAAATAAAGATCTGAACTGAAAGCAGAATAAATTTAAAGTCTGAAATTTGCTTATGGTCTAGAAAACTTACTATAAAAACTCCCCAGATATAATTATCAAAGGTCAACTCTTACAAAAAATTAAATCACATGTGTTTGGCGCAGTTTTAAAGTATTGTTCAATAACTTTGAAAACATGTGCACGGTTATATTTCATTCAAAATTCTAATTTCAACTGTTACTTTTTGTACCAGTACATATTTTCACACTTGTATTTTTTATGTTTCAGTTCCTCCAGAATGGGTTATTGAACCAAGAGATGCCAGTGTAATTTCTGGACAATCTATTGCACTTGACTGTCAAGCTGATGGGTTGCCTCAACCAAATATAACTTGGCGAAAAGCACATGGTAAATTAAACAAGCTTTATAATGGCAATTTCCACATTTTAGTCGAGTTTATATTTCAATAACATTCAAGAGCTCTATTAAGCTAAAAAAATATTAAATTGTTTGGGAGTAACAATATTTCCATATTACCCTTCCATCTAAAGAGAAAACTAACTACAATTCTCTTCCCATTTAATTATTTCTTGTAATTTAATGGTTTTTGCTTCACAAATTACTAACTGTTTGATACATTTGTCAAAATTCCACAGTTTCCTATTTATCTGCTCTGTCTACTCGGATTCCGAGTTAATCTACTATTGGATATTTTCCCAGTGAATAGTAAATTTTATGAGTTTAAAATGTTTACTTCAATACAATTAAATTGTATATTATTAAAGGAAAATATAATTTTCAAATTTCATATTGTGATGTCTAAATGATATCCATTTTGTTTGTAATAATTTCTGTTGGTAAATCAATTTAATTAATTTTCTATATGTCTTTAGGAAAGCAGTCTAATCAATTTGATGACATTGGAATACCATTTAAAAATGGGTCTTTAATAATTAACAGTGCTACTGAAGAGGATGAAGGGTACTATTTATGTGAAGCTAATAATGGAATTGGAGCAGGGCTAAGTGCTGTGATTTCTCTAAAAGTTAATGGTAAATATTGTAAAATTTAATACATTTTATTACATCAATATTATGTTATTATGCTTAAAGTGTACCCAAATCTTTTAGCTAGTGATTACATAATGTTTGGAAAAACCAGCACGTACTTCACATGACATCATTTTCTTTTCCATAAATGAACTTAAGATCTCTATTACCATAAGATATGATATGAAGTTACATTTAAGCTTACAATAATTTCATAACAGCACTTATTAATACATTTTGCTATATTAATTAGCATTAGTACATTAAGGTCATCAATGCTATCAAAATGTGGTCTCATACAGCAAGGAAGAAAAAATTCAGCAACTATAATACAAATGGTATAGGATTGATAACTTAACAACCATTCTGAAGGGCAGTATTTAGCAGTGTATAGAAATATAAGAATAGATTTGTCTTATGACTTGCTGTTGTTTTAATAGGCCATCCTACTAATTCTATCCATGTTATTCGATCTACACCATCCATTGTAAAAAAAAAACTTAATTCCATATAAAGTTTTCTGCTGTTTATGAAAGTTACAGCTACTATTTCAATAAATTCTTGTATTAAATGTAATTATATTAAAATATATAATTTCAGCTCTTCCCAGTTTTATTGTCCCAGTGTCTCGAGAAACCATTCGTCGAGGTGCAACTGCTAAATTAAGATGTGAAGCTAATGGGGATGTGCCGATGAATATTGCTTGGAGGTTTAATGGTGTAATGATATCAACAGAAGTTAGTTACAGGTATGTAAAAAATATATGAATAATGATGAATATTTGCATTCATTTTCTTCTCAGCAAGACTCAGCTTTGTTGGAAATGGAATGATAAAATTCAATTCAATTTATTTGACCCAAAACTCTCAAAATATATTGTACAGGGAGTAGGATAAGTCAAGTTTATAAATATACAATAAATAAATATTAGTTTTATAAAAGTTAGATTTTTGAGCAGTTAGTTTTATTATTATTATTTTAAAGTGGATTTGTTATCATAAAGTGGAATTCAAGTACTCATGTACAGAATAGAAACAGAGATTCACTTTAAGTACTTCTAAACCTTAGGGGCTGTGTTTTAATTTCTGAAGGTAGTTTATTGTAAAGTAAACTACCAATGTAATTCAGTCCAGTTCGGCATATTTTAATTCTTTGATTGGTTATATGTATATTGTCGGATGAACGTGTGCTATACAAATGTGTCTCTTTGTTTAGGTTGAACAATTTAATATTTTTTTTCTACACTGTATTAAAAGCATGAGAATATTTGTGCTGAATGTAATATATAAGGTTTAACACTTGTTTGAGATAAAATATAACATCTTGTAGTTCTACTAGTAAATGATGGTACTTTATTTATATTTTTGAATGTGAAGTAACTAATAAAAATTAAGTCTTTCTGCAGAGCCTTGCTTTCACATGTTGGTTTTGTCACTTTCATAATGTGTTTGTTCAATCTCTAATAAAAGAGTTAAGTTGAATATTGAAGCTGGGAGCTATTGTATCAATGTAGTAAAACAAAGGTTCTATGAAGGAAAAACAGGTTGTTACTGTGCATGGTCTTTAGCCAAAACTCAGTTTCAAACTAAAAGCAAATATGTAAATCACTTTGGTACTTAACGACACAGTGAAGAAATTGGTAAATTGCTGAATAACTAAATTTTCAATATTTGATATTTGTATGAGTCAATTCATGTTTGATATATTGAAGATGATTTGATCCTGTGTTTTCTTATCCTACATGACCAGATTTGGCTTTTATAATATCTACCAAACTTCGAAATAGGAAATAAGCATCGGTTGTCTCTTGGTGTCTAATCTCTGATTCTCCTCATATATTTTGATTACATTACTAAAATTGAATTGGATTTTAATGAATAAGTTTTTTAAAAAAAACACTGTCAATATGTTGGAATGGCAAGTATAAATACCTTTCATATTTACTTAAACTTTTAGGCATCATATAAAGGAAACAGAACAAGGAATGTCAAAATCATCAGAACTATCAATATCAGATGTAACAGGAGAGGACTCGGGAAAATATTTATGTATTGCTACAAATGATTTTGGTAAAGATGAAACTGTGATTCAACTATTGGTTCAAGGTTTGTTCCTATAAATATTTCATAAATAAAAATTTTGAACATATTTTAGTTCATGTTTCATAGTTGAATTTTGCAAATTAAACATGATTTTATATTTCAAATATCTTTTTACTCAACTGATAATTCTTATTTAATTTTATCATGTTCATTAAATTGTCAGTGTACTGTTTTTATCATTTTGAACTATTCTAATTTTGGTATTGCTGATCAATTCCAAAATATTTATAATCAAATAAATGCCCTTTTAATTTTGCTTCCTTACAGATTATGCATATTATTTCAGATGTACCTGAAGCGCCAACCGATGTCCAAGTGGTAGACTGCAGCAGCCGAGAAATAAAGATAGTATGGAATGAGCCACCGGATGGAAATAGTCCTGTGTTGTACTATTCTGTTATGATTTCGCAGTCACCAGGTATACATTTTGACCTGTCAACTTGATATTTCTTAGGCAGTTTGGCCCATGCATATACGTAATTTGGCCAGTTAAAACCTTTTCTGTCAGAATTAATGTCAATATTATAGAAATTTTTATTAAACTATGAGTTGTCCAAAGAGAATAAATAGAAAATAATCAGGCAATAAATTGAAATTTATAACTAATTCTCAAGAATATGGCTATTACATTTGTAGAATGGATAGGGTTCAGAGTAAATTACCATAATGGATAATGAGTGAAGGATAGATAAATACATATTGATAATTATAAGGTAAAAGTCAAATTTATAATCAGTGGGCCCCAATTCAGAGCTTGAACATTTAAGTCTAAAGCTCTTGCAGATATAGCTCAACTTTTTCACTTTAACAAATGAAGGTTCGCCATCTCAGCCTTTTATTCTTATAAACAGCATTTGTGGAAGGAGAACAACAAATTTTCCTGTTTTTTACTATTTCGAAAATTGTAGGTACATATTCTGTATAGTTTCAAGGTTACAATATGGTCATCCATTTTTGGATACATCTTGAATATTAAAACTAGGTCAGCATATAGCATTGTTGAATTTTATGTGAACACCGACTTTTAAGTTAAATTATTTTACAAAAATTTGAAGAACTTCCATCGGTCCTCAATGGAAACAGCAAGGTTCAATTTCCGGTAATCTACCAGTTGTTTTAATTATTTGGGCAATGTTACATCTTTACTTCTTATATATAATATATATAATTGATATGGAAAGAAAGAAAGAGTGGTGACTTACCTGAAGTTGAAGTTCGACATTGGTATTGAGGAAAAGATCAAATTCTTCTAATTTTCTTCAATGTCTTCAAGAGAAAAGGAGACATTCCAAGTGTTAACCGGTGCTGAACTGTGTCTCATTTTATCCTGAGAAAGGAGGTTGACACCCCAAAAATTTGAAGAATTATCTTTCTATATCAATTTTGTGAATTATTTTGACAATGTTAGGGCCAGTGTTGCAGTGTTTCCTCAGGAAATAGAAGTACTGTGCCACTCAACCACATTCCTGCTCATAAGTTAATATAGGTTAAACTTTTAAAATGTTGTTTTGGGAATTATTTCAGATGATTGGCCTGAGCCTAATGAAACTGGAGATCCACGTTTGTGGAAGAGACTGACAAACCTTCATCCATCAACTACGTATTACATTAAAGTTATAGCTGTAAACCATTTAGGACCAGGAATTCCTAGTTCAATTAGTAGTGTAACCACAGACCCTGAAGCTCCTTCTGGGGCACCTGTTGACATCACAGTTGTTGCTATAGGGCCAAATGTGTTACAAGTATCTTGGCAGCCTCCAAAGAGAACACTTCAAAATGGACCTATACTTGGTTATTATGTTGGTTTTATGCAGTTAGGGTAAGTATTTGATTAGCACTATATATCTGCATATATTTTGTTACTATCATAATTATTAATTTAGTGACAAGCAAGTGGCACATGAATTTCATAGTCTATGGTATGAAGAGCAGCAAGTAAGATTATGATAAATTTGTCAAGGCCAAATATTGAAAAGCAAGGTAATCAACAACAGAATAAAGTTAATGTTGAAGAGAATAGGGGTCACATAAATTAAAGAAATAATGTAGGTGCAACACTTTGAATGCTGAGAAACTCTATCATGTTCAGGGTTAGGGAGGAAATGAGAGCTAATGGGTGTGAGTCAAGCCTTTAGAACACACAGTAGCAGTTTTTTTTTTACATTTTTGTTCACACTTCTACCTAATCTTTGATTATCTAACTCCTCTACTTAATAGATGGGCAAACAAAATACATAAATCAGTGCAATCATGTAAAAAGCTATGGAAAACTTTTAATATTGAACATTTTCCTTTTATGTTACATTGCATAAATTGACACAAAACTTGAAATTTATAAATAATTCATTTTTAAATTAAATACATGGTTTTGCCATCTTTTGTGTTTACCTTAATTCCACCATCCACAGAAAAAATCTTTGCTTACTCTCACAGCTAAATTCATAAGTATGCAAAATTAGAATTAATGTTTACACAATTTTGTGTTCTGGTTTTAGTTATTCATTCAGAACATGTATGAATTTAAAGACAATGACAGGTGTCTATTTAGAAAATTTATGAACACATTCATGATTTCAAAATGAACTTATATAAAAAGTAAAACACATTACAAAACAATAATCATTTGGCAATATATATTTGGAAAGATAAAGAAAACAATTACATGTACAATTAAAAGAAAAATATGCTGAATTCTTTCTTAATAAAAACTAATTCATTACAGGAGTGGAACAGAAGGAAGTTTTAATTTTATAACAGTAAGAGCTGATGAGCCTCTTCCATGGCTTCTCCAAGGACTACGAAGTTACACCCAATATAAAATAGTTGTTCAAGCATATAATTCAGTTGGTGCTGGGCCATTAAGTGAAGAAGTTGTAATGACAACTTTACAGTCGGGTAACTTCTTTTGTATTCATAAGTGCATGTTTTCAAAACCTATAGCTTGTTTCTGTATTTAAACAAGTTATTTTACTAACTGTGAATGTATATACATCTGATAAGTTTCATTACCTCATTCAAGGATTGAAAAATGTAATATATAAATTTTTTACAAAAAAAAAACTTTGGAGATTATTTAAGAATATAAATTTTTGTCTTTGAATTAGAATATACATTCGTAATGCTATCATGTAAATATAAAACAATAAAAGTACAAATTCAATAAGCTTAAAATTGCAAGAGTTAGGACATACAGAAACAAAACATTTTCTCCCAAAAATATATTTAAATGTTTGTATCAATAGTTTATACATATTGTGAATAATGAAAGGAGATAAAGTGCATAAACAACAGTCTTGGCAGGTGATGAATATTTTTTTTAATATTGCACTCATTTTCATGTTATGTGATAAAAGCAGGATCATGCAGTAGACTAGTAAAATAGGATGGCACAGACCTGGATTAAAGTATAAATGAATTCCGTTGTTGGAAGTATAATGAAATTGAAATCTATTCTAATGACGATGAATTACAAAAACATTAAGTATTTTCTTTATGTTCAAATATAATTGTGTTATTTATTAGTGAATTCAAAAAATATAATAAAAGGAACAAAGCTAAGATCATATAATCAAGAATCAATCCTATTTTAGCACCTGAATCATCACCTGTGGATGTACATTGTAACTCTAAATCCTCTCAAGAATTAGAAATTCGGTGGAGTCCCCCTCCTCCAGGAACACACAATGGAATTATACAAGGATACTACATAAAATATGAGAGTGTGATGACTTCCATTAACTTCCCACAAGGTAACTTTTACTTTATTGATTACAGTATTGATAGTTTGCAGTAATCAGAAGTGTGGCACATACAGTTGTTTCCTACACAATAAAATGTATATTTCTATTCCAGGTTACAGTCATATATGTCAAATGAATAGAAATAGGGTTTATTAATAATTTTCATTTGTATAACAATGAAGTACCACTTTAAAATGTTTAGAAAATCAATGGTATTCTGATTGCTTATTTGAAAAAGAACACAAATTAGATAGGATTCTTTATTATTAAAATAAATTGTTGTTTGAAACAACAACAAACATAATGTTCTCATAAATTATCATTCCATTACAATTATCCATACCTGACTGCACATAAATAAACACTTATATGGATGTAACATCTTATATTTTCATATTAATTTTTATGTAGATGATGAAGTAAAAACTGTGGAAACTTCGTCTGAATCCATTGTTTTGGATGGACTTCAGAAGTTTCACAACTATTCAGTAAAAGTTGCAGCATATACAAGTGCCGGAATGGGTCCAACAAGTGACTCAATTCTCTGCATTACTGGTGAAGATTGTAAGTATTATACTGACTGATAAGCAAATAAATCATCTACCTTTTCACATTTCTATGATTATTATTAATAAATGAATAATTTATAATTGACTGCAAATTTCTTGTTTTATTTTTGATAGTGCCAAGTCCACCTGCAGCTGTACGAGCTGCTCTTTCATCATCACATTCAGCCATTGTAGCTTGGCTACCTCCAACACACCCTAATGGCATAATAATAAGGTATAATGTGTATGAAAGAGAAATACGAAGAAGCGTATCTAGAGAGCCATCTCGTCATCATATATCTGCAGGAAAGAATATGTTCGAGTCAAATCAGCTACGAGATCATAGCATGTACGAATGGTGGGTAACTGCTGTAACACTTGCCGGAGAAGGCCCCAGGTCATCAGTGGTTGCTTTAACACCAAGTTCTACAGGTAAGAATTATCATTATATAAAAATATGTCCATATTGATAATGAAAAACACTAAAATTAATATTGTTAGTATTTACAAATTTAAAAATTTTTAATACAGCTATTAATATAATATAATATGATTACTGCGAAATAACTATGTACTGTATGTACAAATTATTTCCATTAGTTTATAAAATGAATGCTAAATCTTTTCTGCTTCTCACACCTGATAATGCATGTATTGTGGTGTATTTTGGTGCATTTTAAAATAAAGTTATATTAGTAATTATAAAAAGGGATGGTAATCAGATAACAGAAATAACCTGTTTTATTCAAATGAAAACAATTGGCATGTGTGTATTACAGCAAATGATAAAATAAATGTTGGCAATTAGAACACAAGAAAGAGAAGTAGTGAAGAAGAGATAAATATGGTCTAACACCAAAGGGATTTATGTTAGAATGATTGCTGAGGACATAATCAGTAGAGGAGAGGGAAAATCACATATGAGTTATTCGATACAAAGCTTAGAGTAATAGATATACCAGTGTATTCTGTATTCTAACCTCTTCAGTTCAGGCACTATTTGCACGCACCATAATATAAACCACGAATATTTGTGTACAGTATTTGATACCTGCAATAAATTATAGTAGATCAATTCCTAAATACAACACTGTTATTTCATAATAACAATAACATTAGAAGTAACAATATTATTTTAATAATCAACAAATGTTAAATTTTGTGAAACTATTTTTTATGTGTAATTTTTATTCATGGTTGCAGTGTATATTTTGTCTGTTTTATTCACCTTATAATATAATCTTTCCTTTCATATACATAATAACAGTTCCTGCTTCCATTGTGTCATTTCCGATGACACTATCACTACCTTGGAAAATGGATGTTTCATTCCACTGCCAATATGTCGGAATTCCACAACCTGAAATTAAATGGACATTTAATATGGATAAAGTTGAAACAAGTCAGAGATTGAAATTGTGGCCCAATGGAACTTTAAGTATTCAAAATATTGGACTATCAGATACTGGAAATTTTTCTTGTTATTGCAAAAATGAATATAAATCTGACAAAATAACTCACAGGTTAATTGTGCTTGGTGAGTTTATATAATATTTCTTTTCTTATATTTAATGAGGTACAAAATATTTCATTGTTAGAAAACATTAATTTTTTTAATTAAACTTACATCAATACATTTTACTTCATAGATCTATTTCTTACTGCTAGTTTGATGACTGCTTTATGATAATGACACACATTCTAATTATGGATTAATACATTTCAGTTCCTCCACTTCCACCAAATTTGGAAGTACTTAATGTTGGATCTAACAATGTTTCTTTAAGTTGGATGAGGGGAGCAGAATCAACAGCAACTCTAGGTTACATACTTAATTATAGACCAACAAAGACTAATGAATGGAAAGAAGAGCATCTACCACATCAAACGAAAACATTTTCATTGGTTGGTTTAGATTGTGGAACTGAATATGAAATTGCTGCAGCTGCTTATAACATAGTTGGCACAGGAGTGCTTGGCCCTATAATTGAAGTGAGAACTCTGGGAAATAAGCCAATTGCTCCACCAATTGAAAATGCTGTTTCAAGAACATCAACATCCATTACAATACATCTTGAAAAATGGAATGATGGAGACTGCCAGTTGTCTCATTTCATACTACAAAGATATGGTAGTAGCAAAGACTGGATTACAGGTAACTTATTTTCTTTTATATGTATATTTAAAACAAGATAGAATTTTATTTGATGAAATATCAAATAAATCAAACTAGTATTTCATTTGTTTCATAGTAGAGTGGTAGTTTACCCTAGGCATGTTGAAAATCTCGTCTTATTTACCAGGTGATGTATACAACCAAACAGCATTTTGATAGCTACCTTCATCATTGTTAGTTGACAATTCTGACAGTAAATTAATAATATTTCCAGCAAGTTTACTGTGGTTTAAGGGAGAAAATGTATCTAATTATTTTCATCTGATAAAAGAACTAGGGCCAACAACCAGTGTTACAATTATGCCTGTCACTTAGTACCTCAGTGTATTAATTTAATTAATATTTTAACTAACCCACATGCCTCTGAAAGTCATGGAGTTTGGTGCAAATGCTCCAACCTAAGCAGCATTATAAATGGACTTCTAGATTCCAATGTATTTGCAGTTGCTACTACTTTTTATAAATTAAACTTTTATTTGCAATTTTAATTACTCTGACTGATATTATTCATATCTGCTAATGATGTCCATCACTCAATATGTTGTACAAAATATTGTGCTAGCCTTTCCGAGTAAAAATTTTGTGATCCAGCCATAGCACTTGGCTGAGTGTCACATGATCCGTCTTTAACAAAACATTTATACAGGAGAAAAAGAAACTGTCCTTTAGAATTGTTGATATTAGAATTTAAGAACTAATAAATCCTATTTGTCAGAAATAAATAGTCTGGTGCATATTTGTTGACATATGGATAATCTCGTATATCTTTTCTTGTCCTTTTCTATTAGTAATATGAATGTATGATTTTATTTTTAAAATTACAAAAGTTGTTGAATTTATGAATATAGAAATTGCTCAAAGCTAAAATATGAATATGCTTATAGTTTCTTTGTATCAAAAAAATAGTTCTCTAGAAACTTCTTGATGTTCAATTAAATAAAATTGTAAAATTCTGTACTTGTAATTTAGTATCTAAATAACAACTATGTAATTTTATTAGTGATATAGTTAGTGTTATCATTCCTATCAGAATATGGTAACTTAAGTCAATAAAATGTTAGTTATATTTAAGTATTATTTCACACTTGGAAAGCTATATGATGATATACAACATTACTTCAAGCTAATCAGACCATAGAGAATATATCCCTTAATCATGAAATAATGCTTACATTTAACTAAGATTTTATTTAAACATAACATAATAGTCATATTCCGTGGATCCTTCAGTGAAAATAGTTTTCCATAAATTTATTACATTATTAATAGGATAATCATATATCTTGTTGATATAAGATTATCCGATTAATAATGTAATTAACCAATGATTAATAATAATGCAAAAAATATATATCATTAATAAGGACAGGAAATGGAGACAGAAAGTTGGTGAAAATTCAAGAACCTCAAACCCTACATCATGCCTGCCGTCTGTGAACTTCAGGCAAGTCACCAACTTTCTGTCTCTCTTTACTGTCCTTATCAATTGTTTTAATTAACCTGACAATGTGATTTTTTGACGCATATGATCTCCATTTAATAAGACATGAAATATCACACTAAGCAGGCTGAAGAGATGGTTCAATATCTTGTACTTTTATATATGATCGACTCTTTCTGTGTATTTTTCTGTGATTATTTATTGTACCTGTAGATTTGTTGACACGATTAAGATACTGAGTCATGGTGGTGGTTATGATTAAATTCAGCTCTCATAAAGTAGGGGGACATAAAAGTAAATTTCCAAAAATGTAACACATGTTTTAATCACGGTTTCCCAAAGAGATTACTGTCAAATTAAATACTGCAGTAGGCTAATATAAATGAATTCCCAGGCAATGCCAGGTACCCAACTGGTAAATATTTAAGAATATCATTCCAAAGAACAAAATATAGCTCTTAATTGTAATAAATTTTTATATACTATTGCATTATGTATAATTTATTATTGTTGCATGAAATAAACACAAAATGACACTAAAAGGTAGTAAATTTTCTGTCTTAACTTTTCACACTTTTTCGCTTTAATCTGGTTGTAATCAAGCATTTCTGAATAAAAATATTCATTTGTCACAGTTACTGATCACGCTCAACCAGGAACTAGCTACACAATTTCTGGACTAGAGCCTTCAACATTTTACCACTTACGAATCACAGCATACAACAAACGAGGTCATACAAACACTGAATATAAAGTTTCTACATTAACTCAAGATGGAGGTAAGGAAATATAGCATCTTTTGATAATAGTTTTTCAATTTTCATTTATGGTGATAAGTTTTCTCTGAGATGTATAAAGCACATTCTTCTTTTAAATCAGTAAACAAAATTATGGAGAAAATTATAGAGTTGCATATATTTCAACTTTTGTTCTGATGATCTATATTTTTCAAATTATTTTATTTCCTAGTCATTATAAACTGCATGTAGAATTAATTGCATTAATATCCTTAAATATTCTTACAATACATTTCTGTTTTCTTGATCTAATATTAATTTTAGAATATTACTTGTTTTCAAATAATATATTTATTTATTTTAAAAAGTATGATTCATTTCTTTCTAATTAAATAAAATTATTATACACTGAGTGACCAAATTCTTCCTACCACCTACAAACATATCATATCATATAATCCATCCCCATAGGAATTCAAGCAGTATTGTGAGAAAAAGGTGGCCCAACATTGTATTGGGGGGAGGGGTCATAATAATTGGGCCACTCAAGTGTATATATATATATATATAAAATTTATTTTGCTATATACTTAAAAATTATGGCAAATTTAATACTTTATTGTTGTATTGTTATATTTAAATTTTATGATACAGATAGCCTATATCATTAAGTTATTTATGTATTCAAATCATTTGGCAGTTTTATGTCAATTATTTTAGGCATAAATTTGAATGATATCAACAGTCCTGAATTAGAAACATTGGAACACCCACTATTAACAGATCTTAGGGTTAGCTTGCCCATTGCAGTGAGTGTACTTGCTCTCATACTTACCTTAGCAACTGTTGTGCTGTGTTTAAGAAAAAGTAAGTATTTATATTTTGTCTTTGAAACTGAATAGTTATATTTTTTAACATAAACTAGTTAACATATTGTGTTAATATTTGCTTAAAGACAAATTAATGTTTAATAATGTAGCTGGAACACAATTTAGAATTGTTTATTTATGAATAAAAAATTAATAAATGTGCCAGTGAATAGAAGCAATATAAATAAGAGTGTATGTCGGATAAGAAGTTGATGTTCAGAAAAAGGAATGAGATAAGAATTTAAGTTCCAAGCAGTAAGAAAATGACATTAATTTTTTAGGATTAATGAAGCGTACACGCAAAGATTTCAAAACACTTATGTAGAGGGAACCATTTAATTGACAGTAGTACTACTAATCAGAATGTTTTGCAAAAATAATATATATTGTATAAATGAATAAATTATATAAATAAAATTCTTAAATATTAAATATAACCCCAACTTAACCTAATGCATTGAATCTAGAACAATGTAAGTAAGGGAATTACTGTGTTAACTTTACCATGTAATTTTACTACCACTTCTAAGCATTTAAAACACACAAAGTAAAACTGTTTTACAATTTGTTTGCAAGAATTGATAAATAATATGGTTTTTAAGACAAAATGTTATGCAAATAAATGGTTTTAAAATTTTGTAAATAAAATAAAATATTACTTATTTCAGCATAGAAAACTAGAACATTTACAGATAAATTGTTTTGTGTAAAATATTAAATCTCTTATTACAGTAAAGGTTTCATGAAGTAAACATAATATGTACATTTTCAACATTTTAAATATGAGGTTTCTAATTTACTTTTATTTTTAACTTAGAACCTGTTAGCTGCACAACTACTGAATCTGTTGTGGCAGAAACAAATATTCAACAAAGACCAGAATATTATAGTGCTTTACAAAAGAAGCCTGACAATAACAGAGAAAGTGTAATTAACACTGAAGAACGAATTCCAGGTGAGAATGATAATTACTTGAAAAATAAATTACTTGTTTTCACGTAAACTTCCTGGCGACTTGACAATCTTTAGATTCTATGTACCATAATATGTGACTGTATTTATAGCAACACATTTCTCTGAATATTTCATTTCATAACAACGATCTCCATTTAATAAGACATCAAATATTTTAAAGCACCACAAAATGTGGGTTAAATTTCTATTATTGGAAACTTTTTTGAATGTGTTGTTGGGAATTATTAAATTGGAAGAAATTGCCTTTTTTGTCCTGTTTTTCTGTGGTTGAAGGGAATCACTTTAGCAAATACCATTCAGCATATTATTGCAATGAAATTGAAGCTTATTTTATTTAAAGAAGTTACTTAATGATAAGCCTTATAGTGGTTGTGGTAAATATATATCCAACCATGAAGAACTTTATGAAAGAAAAATCATATATATCATTTACTCATTTACTATCCTTACTTACTATCCTAATATCCAAAAACCTGTGACTTCATCATGTTACAAACGTTTCATTAATTTGTAATTTATGCTTAATGGATGCTCCTAATAATCTCTTCTATCCCACTTCTCTCTATCCATCCCAACTAAATCGTATATATATCCTACAAGACTGACGATCTTCGATGCATCGGCGACGTAGCCTAATGGTCATGGCGCTCTGCGGCTACAGCGGAGGCTCTGTGACAATCCGGGTTCGAGTCCCGGCGGCGCCGAATATTTTCAGTCTTTCTTCCTTTCTTCTCTACGCTTGACATATGTCTTTCCCTGAGCATAATTCTGTGCCAAACATATGTTTCAAAGCGTATTTCCTATCTTTCTCCCTCATTAACTATCCTTACTTACTATCCTAATATCCAAAAACCTGTGACTTTGTCATGTACAGTCTTACACTTGGAGACTATAAATAAATATATATATATATATATATTTCAATCAGTAAAAAATTTCAACATAAAATAGCTATTTTTATGTTTACCAACTTAACTTGGATCCCAGTACTGGGATGACAGGAAAAGGAGATCTGTGTCGGCTACTTGGATGACAAAAAGAAGAATTCATTCCAGCACTTGATGGTGGAATCTAGTAAAAAAAAGAATAGATCCCAGTCTTACGCTTGGAGACTATAAATATATATTTTTTTCCTTATTGTAAATAACTTACTGGAATGTGTGGTCACAGTATTTCCCCACAAAGATATGCCATCAGTCCATATTGGATTCTGAATCATTATATACAGAAAACATTTATTTTTAATGTTAGTTTTCTATTTTTATATTCAATATTTTTCAGAATATGGGGATGAAATATATCCATATGCTACATTTCAAGTACAGAAACAACCAAATCATGTTTCAAGTCTGAGAGGCTTTCAGACATTTGTGTACCAAGGCTCAGGCTTGCTGGATGTGGACAGTTATGCAACTCATGGGGTATGAAAATATATTACAAATGATGAGTAGTATTTACTGAGAGAATAAGTAGTAATATTTAGTAACAGAAAAATAATCTCAAATTAATAAATAAAAATTTTAAAATACAATTTATGACTATTGTACAGCAAATGCTTCTCAAAATATATATTTCACCAATTTTCTTTTAAGCAATAGTTTTATAGTTATAGTTATTTGAGCAAACTGAACTCATTAATTCATTTGTCTTTTATGTGTACGTCACAAATTTGGTTGGTTAACACATGAAGGCCATGAGACCACACAGGCACCAAAGAAAAATATTTCTTTTTAAAATTCATTGCAATGTTCACAAAAACAAGAGTTCAAGGGAATTGGGAGACAAACTTACAAGAAATGTGCCCAGGAGATATTTTATTTGTGCATATGCTCTCAATTAGACGTGTACACATTACTAGACTAAATATTAGGGTTAGCTTGAAATTTTACTAAAATCACAGGTATAGTGACTAAAAAAACTGTAATTAAATTCACATTGTACAAAATGTTTCCTCCCCAAGTTCACAATTCACCAATTGTGTTTAGAAATATATAATTAAATAAAATGACATAGAGAATATTCGACTTCCAAATAAATAAATTTAGTATAACATGGTTACTTACATAATTTGAAAAATGTGAAAAGAATTAAATTAAAAACCTTTCAATAGAAAAATTCACAACACACAACTTCCATGGCTGAAATGAGAAAATGCAATGCCAATCAAACAGATCACAAAGCATACATTGTTGTTACTGTAATGGTGTTGGGGTAATATTTATATCATAAAAAAATTTTAAACCTGTTTCACATAATTTTGATAAACATAATGTTGTATATAAGAATGAGTATTTGGATTGTAGAGCCTGCTTTATTGGTCAAACAAAGCTTCAAACCATAGCAAAGAGCATTTTTCAAATTTGAAACAACATTTGGATAAACAGTCTGTTTTAACGAAACATGTATATCACGTTAAATCAATTTTTTTTAAATATTTGTTTGAAAGTCGACTAGTTTACTTTAATTTGTAGAAACAACTGGTTTTTTTATTGTTAATTTAAAATTTGAATCAATTTCTGACTTAAGGTCAGTAAACTGTAATTTATGTCATATTAGTCAGATTAAGCTCCCTATTTTCTTTATAATTTCACACATTCAATACAACTGTGCAATGATAAAAGAGCAAAACACTCAATAAAGAAAATGTCATACAACTTAAAACTTGTAACAAGTCAATGCTCACCAAGATTGTGGGGCCCAAACAGTCTCTCTATTTCCACTGCTTTTTATTTCAGCCACCAGCAGATAATTATATGCATGTGCAACCATCTTTAAGGTCTGATACCGAAGAATATGATTCATTAGGTTCTGATTCAGATAGTCGTGCAGATGAACGACCCCATAATTTCCACCCGACATACTTGCATAGTAACATTAGACACAGTAAGTATTTCATTTTTACACATTGCTTAATTATTTCTTTGTAATCTTTGCAATCGGTCTCATCTCAGGGTACGGAATGATGTCAAAGTAATGTTTGTTTTTAATAAAAAACAAATATTTTGTTAATTTAATCAATTTGCCTATCAATGTTGAACCTCCTTTTTCCAGCCCTGTATGCATTCAGATACATGATGAGAACTTCTCACACAATGGAATCATTGACTCCCCAGTCCCTGCATTAAATTTTAGATTCAATTATTCTTTTAATATATTTATTTTAAAAATAGACCAATTTTGTGCATTTTTAATAAATAAATAGTAGAAATTAACTAACTGACAAAAAGATGGGAACCATGCCTTTCTATCTGTTATCATTGGACTTTATAGAAGTAACAAAAAAATTGTTTCTTTTTTTACATAAGTTGATCCTCTTTTGGCACCTGTAGTTTATAGATTTCAGAAACTTTCATTTTAAATAAACAAAATAGAGAAAACATTATATAAAAGTTTAATTACTACAGTTGATACACAACTATAAAACTCATTTTTCAAAGTGCATAAAATTTAAAAAATGTAATACAAAAACAATTAAAATTAATTTATATATGAGTGAAGAGTATTACTAGTTTCAGCTCATTTACATTTCTCCCAGTCGCCAATTGCCAGTGTGCATAAGAATAAACTCACTGTAAAAAGTATAAAGTTTTCTTATTCTTTTTTGTCTTCTTAATTAATAAAGGTTATTCAACAATTATGTAGGGATAATGAATGGCAAAATAGTGCCAACAGTCATATTAATGTAATAAAAGAAATGTAAATATTGATCACGAAACTAGTATTGCCATCAATAATATAAATACATAAGTAGACTTCACCACCAAAAGGAAGAACAAAAGATATTTCCAGCATTTAAATATTCATTAACATTCTGCTAAGTAATTTGTTGAAGTGAAAATTTTAGCCCAGTGTTCACTACACAAATATGCAATCAAAATAAATCTAATGTTAATTTAATACCAATTCTCTATAGTAATTTGATGTGATGTGTAATTTACAGGTCGCCTAGTTAGTATGTTGGAGTCATCCACTTCTACAGAGCCTTCGCCAATGCCTGATAGAAGGTATCACCATAAAAAGTCAACAATGTCATCAAGAATTTAATACTTGAGGTAAAATCTATCAATGTTAAATATTGCCAATTATGTGACCAAAAACCCATTTAAAAAATATTTATTTCAGTTTTTGGCATTCATCAGACTGATTAATAATCAACAAGTGAAATGTTCCTACTTATTTTTGCAAGTAAGTAAATATCATTAGTATTAGATCTTTTGTATTTTACTTATTTTAAATCCATATTATGGAATTATTCACATTTCTATTAAAGAAGAGAATTTCTTAAGCGAATTGTTCTGTGAACTTTGATTTCCATTAATAAATTAGTAAAACTAAGAGAACCATTTTTATAATTTACCAAAATTTCAATCTCTGCCTCACAAAGAAAGATAATATCTCTTAACTTAACAATTTTATTTATTTTTATTGTGAACATACATTTTTATAAATAATATAACATTTTGAGGTAAAACTCAATAAATCTGTAATTAATAAATGAATATCAGTGCTTCAAATATGTTGCATTCAATGTTTCTATGGCAATGATATTGGCTTTTACATATCTTTACATGGTAGTTTACTGAAGCATCTAATGACACTTTGCAGCATTTTAGCATTTGGTCATATTTTTAAATTTAATAAAACTTATCATTTTATGTGAATTTAAAAAACTGTGTAGTATAAATATTAATTACTTTTTTAAAATTCCAGGATGATAAAAGTTTTAGTTGCAATTAAATTTCAACATCTTAAGTGATTATTTACTTTTACTGTGAAAGAAGAGGTTTCCATAGACTACACCTTCCCAAGATCACAGAATTGCCTAAATGAGGGACCTAAATTATCTTATTATTCATTTCATACATTAAAATTGAAATGCACATTGGCAGGAGTCTTATCATTACAGTAGGATTATTCTGAAACAATTTGTTAGTTTTCCTGTTTTCATTTACAAACTATTACCTGTAATGAAGGTTACCAAATATTAGATACTCTAATAATTGTTCTGGCTATGTGCAGCTCAATGAATGTTCCAATGTGTTTATTAAATGCTCACGTACCATAAATGAGACTTTGCAATTGTATTAATTTTACTATCTATTTCATAGGATATAAATATTTATAAAGGAACTGTATACACATAATTATTGAGAAATGTTTACATAAGATTGTATGTTACTCAAACAACACACCGTTATTGGTTTTTCATCCAAATAATAATTTAAATAATGCTCCATTGTGCTTCTGACAGATTTGTTAACTCAATGGTATAACATTAAGCATAATTGTGCTCAAAGTGAATTTGTTTGATACTCCAGTATTCATAATGAATGACTGTATCTGAAGTGTGGATTTCCAGTTTTGAAAAAAAAAACCTTCTGTTGATTTACAATTTTTCATCTTTTTAAATTAACTATAAATTCACATTATATTTATATAAAAACAATTTTTTATTCAACATAATTCATATGATTTTACACTCGATTATAAATAGTTTAGTCCATTTATTTATCCACTTCAAAATAAATTCTGCACAGAACATGAAATACTTTGTAATTCCTCAATAAAATTAAATTATTTACCTCAAATTTATAGTGAAGTTTAATTTTTTGTTTTCTCAGATTTAATCCTAATTGAACTGGACATACCTCACAATCAGCAGTAAAAATAAAGCAAATATATTATTTTGGCTCAATCACCCTCTGTGGGACTTGGCCAGTCAAACCAAATGGTCATCTAACATGACACATTCTGAAATTTTTTGAGTGGCACATGGTCAGTGTGTCAAATCTACGCCAGTTTCCTTGACTATGGCAAGCACAACCACCCATGTCCATCCCAGGATTTGATCCCAGAACCTCTGTGATTCCAGACAATGACACTGACCACTACACTTCCACAGGTTGTTTTATTGAAAGCTATCCCGACATTGCCCGGAAATTTATTTACAATAATCCGGTACATAACCCCAAAATAATCTGAAAATCTTCCATATTTTCGTGTTAACTCCGTCAATTTCTTCCTTCTCAGCTCCCCCTCCCCTCCCTTCCTCGGACGCTTTGGGACTGAAGTACACTTTAAATTGCATGCTGAATGTCAGAATTAAACGCAGCGACTTAAAAATCTCCCTCACTATTGTAAAAATTCACACCCAGCCCTGGGGATGGTAACCGTGTCTAATAACAACAGTGTTTCTTGTAAAGTATAAAATGTGATCAAAACTGATCTACGTTTAGATTTGTATGCATAACATACGAAATTTGAGCTATACACACACACACACACAATCAATTTCATTTATTAAACAATTATAGTTGATCTATATATTTTGTCTGTTTGGCGCAAAATAACGTGGAAATTTAATTAAGCTTTTATTTGAGTAACAATAGATTCTTTGGTGTTAATAAATATAAAAATATTTTATAAGTCGAGTGGACCGTATAAATTAAACGCCTGGGGCGCGATTGGGTTATTTTCAACTTAAGCTCAGTACAATGAACATTAAAAATTTCGGTTAAATGCGTTATTATAAATCGACGGAAAACCATTTTTAAATTTTCAAAATTAAATATAACCCATTTTATTACTCTACCTTATTATTATATTAGTCCCATGAAGTACAGAAAATGAATTCTTCTCCTAATTTTCTCTAATTTCACCTACTTCTTATCCAAATCAGACAATGAAACCTTAACACTCTGAATTAAGTAAATTATTTTCAGTAAAATACAAAGTAATGCACAATTTGTTGGGTCTTTGTTTTGAAGGATAATATTGTATTGTTTTATCATATCATCTCATATGTTTAGGCATGTGGAGTACAATTTGTGAGCATTAAAGAGATGTGTAGTATTTATTTAGCACTTTTTTCTTGAAAGGTCTCTGGTTATGTACCTGGTTAAAGCTTTGAAAAACTTTTTTCACGGCTTTCATCTAACTTTATTTGCGCATTGAAACAACTCTTTATTCTAATTAATCAATTTTACTGGGAAAGATAAATGTTTTATTTATTACAATGTTCTATAAATAATTAAAATTTACTTTTATAACACACTTGTATATGTTCAGTGCATTTTTGAGTGTATTGAATCCTCCTAATTTCTGTCCACTCATTTCCAAGAATTTGACAGTTTTTAATGGGGTACAGTGGCTTGCAGAGATTTTTATTGTAATGGCATAATTAAATTTCTTTCTACAGTGCTGCAAATAGGACAAGCCCAAGGAAGGGTATGTAACGCACAAGACAAGATCGTTACTTTATTTGGTCATTTAATGTTTCACTTTCAACACCAAATACATTTTCATTATTTTAATTATAAATCCACGTTAAATGTTCAGTTTGAAATTTTTGTTCCTCTGTAAACAAATTTGTTACTCTGTCCTATGTGGACCGATCCAATCAAGTATCACAATAATGATTTGTTTGCCACTAGAATAAACTCCTGTTCAACATTGATTTCATAGCAATGAAGTAAATTGGTGGTACAAGTCAAATGCTGGGTTTTTAGAATGGACATTCATGCAAAATCTAAATATTGATACTAAATTCTATGTTTTTATCTATATGTTTCATGTAGTTCATGTATGTAATGTGTGAGAAATACATATCTATTATAAAGAAGAAAAATCAAAGTTTCAATATTTGGCAAACTTAAATCACAATGAAATTGATATGTAATAAGTGAACTTTTAAATAATAACTATAAATAAGAAATGAACATTTGATGTGATGAATCAGAATTACAAGTGACTACAGAACTCCTTAAATGATTGTGCTTTAACATAAATTGAGCTTTATTTTTACTTTACTTCTGTACTCTGGTGTGTTGTTTTGTTTTAGCTATTACAAATGTGTTGAGAAAGTGAGAAGACTAAATTTGTTTTCAAAGTACAGAATTAGTACACTTGTACAACAATATGTATGCATAAATGTGTCTAAGAGATTTCTTGCAGCAAGAAATATGTTTAAAAAAATCAACAATGTAATTTTATACATGTGTAAGGAAGAGCTGTGGCTTAACAATAATATTTGAAACAAAATATGAATATATACATAAATATAAGTAAGGATAAGAAATTGTCAAAATGATTAACACAATTGAGAAGAACAAATAGAGAAAGAAAGGTAGTGGTTTACTCAAAGTTTAAATATGGAGGAAGGCGGCAAGTCGAAAAAAAATTCTTTTGAGAAGGCAAGGGACAAGGTTGTTTTGAGCTTTGGCATTTACATATCTCTTTTGAAAATTGTTTTATCCATACCAAGAAATATGAATTTGTCTTTATTAATTATAATACATTTACTGGTCAAAAGTCTAAAATTTTACTTACTGCTTTCTACTTTGGACGGCAGTGTAGGTTGTGAATTTTATGTGAATTTTCGGAGGCATCCATTTCAGATAGGGAGAAAGAAAGGCGGTGACTTACCTGAAATTGAAGCTCAGAGTCAACATTGCAGGGTGGGATATTTTCAAATTTTTGGAGGCAACATCCTCCTTCATCAGAAAACATTCAAGTGATGGTCGGCCACAGGCTGTCACTCGGAACATGTCTCCTCCTTTCCTGATGAAGGAGATGGATGCCTCTGAAAGTTTGAAATCATCACATTTGCAATGGTGACACCAAGCTTCAATTTCCACCACCTTTCTTACTCTCTTTCCTGTCCTTATCTATAACGTTAATGATTCTGACAATGTAACATCCTTACTTGCAATTAAATGTATATTCATATTAAAGCTGATTTTAATGTACCATTTAGAGTAAAGTCCATAGTGTTATAAAGATGAATAAAAGATTTATACAGAAACATAAAGCTTTATTTTGTCTAAAGTATATTGTTAAAAAGAATATGATTCCCTTTAATGGTAACACAGATGTATGGTTATCCATTCTGATGTCTGTGTGATGGTAAATGTTGCATACTTTTGTACGTATATAAAAGATAAATATATTTAATGGAATCAGATAATTCATTATTGAACATTTATCATTATTGATTTATGAGATATAATTGGTTTTCAAGTATGGAATGGAATGTAATGTACAATGTTTACAAATAAATGAAAATCTTTCCAATATTATTCAATTTATTAGCACAATGTCCTTCCGCTTTTGCTGGAGAAAAAATTCGATGAGGAATTGAATGGCAAATGGAAAAAGTTCTTATACTCTCACTAATCAAAATTAACACAAGTCATTGGGAACATTGAAATAAAATGTTAACAGCCTCCTTTTGAGGTTGAGATTCAACACAAAAGTTCATTAATGTATCCATAGAAAAATATTCAAATAAGTTTCAGGATCCAAAACATTAACTCTTAGCCACTGACATGCAGTCCCTTGGACTCCTCTGACTTGGTGAAAATTCAAATAGTTCCATTTACGCTGTATTTAAAATGTTGAGCCTCCTTGTACCTTTTCCTTTTTCAGTTATAAGTAGTGGTACATGAGCTTATTGTTGTGGAATGCTTTTCTGGTGAATTATCAGTCATTGTTCACGCTCTGGAGACCCAGGGACTTCACGTTGGTAGCAGTGCATCTTTTATTGATCAGCCTTCTCTATCACCTCTGAAAAATGTGCAGTATAAAGGAACACATGCCTATGCCATTAAGAGGGTTTGTGAATGTTAAAAATGACTAACTGGAAGAAAAAATTTGCTGAATGATATGAAAAAATGGACACTTGTAGAAAAAGATACATTTAGCAGGGAAGTAAAGAATTAATGCATTCAAATACAAATAATGTCCTTCAACCCTTCATAGAAAAACAAAATACCTATGTAAAATATGCTACAAAGGAATGTGCCTTCAATACACTACGAAGGTGTACAAGATTAGTGTAGAAAGAGACACCAAAAGAAACTGCTTTTTAGTGTTTGCGATACTAACATTTTTAAACCTAAATTTCAATTCTACAGTTATACTAGTTTTCATTAATATATTTTGTAATGATAAATTCATTTTCTTTATAAAAGATACATTCATTAGATTAAAAGTCTGCATATTTATACACAACCATTCTTAATCACATGATATTCCTTTATTAGATCACTAGTTCACACATTTTTACTAATAGACATTTTCTTTAGTCATAATTTGTCATCAATTTCAATGTTACTCACTTGAAATACTAATTAAGAGCATAATATTTTAAACTAAATTTCAGGACTCCAGGTTGGTACAAGTACCACCAATTTTCCACATCGGCAACTAAGGGTTAAGGCCGTTTACTTATTTGGGAGTAGTTTCACCGAGCTGTGGTCCGGTGATTATTTTCTTTTCAACATTTAATTCAGAACTTTGAAATTTAATTTTTGTCATTTTGACAAGTTGCAAGTTATTACAACAAAACATACATATATATATAAACACACACACACAAGAATACATTTTACGTTACATTTTATTTGAATGGTAACAAATATGTATAAAAATGACACAAATGGTACAATATTATATATTGTTACATCTTAATAAACATGAAAATGAGTTAATAAATAATTGAAATCATGATTATGATCAAATTGTAACAGAACAATTAAGTAAAAGCATTATTACAAAAATAGACTAGAATTCAGATTCCATTTAACTTTTAAATGCAGTAGAACATCCATATTTCATTTTACATTAAAATCTTGTATCAAGACAAATGAGATAATTTAGACAATGTGGAATGCAAATCAAACATATTTTTATTTTCAATCATTCCTGCAGCATTCCTCATTTCCAAAAAGAAACAAGGTACCACAATATATATCATATGACAAAATAATTTACCCAGTATGGTTTGATCACTAAAAGCACCAATTATCTTTGATTCTAACACCAACATTAATATTATTCAATATAAATCTCAACAAAATTTTAACACACTATATTATCAGTTATTTCTAATCTTTAAAATTATAAATATATTTGGTATACACATTAATTATCAAAATGTTAAAACTTGAACATTCTTTCCGAGCATTATGTGTTGAGTTGTTGGCAATTATTTGTACAAAATATGCCTTACACACCTGAGGTTACAAATTGTAAGAATAATATCCAAAATAATTTAAGAAACTGTAAGACAGATGCTTAACTTTGAAACTTCTATGTATGGTACCTACAAGTGAATCCCAGAATAATATCGTGTAAAATATATATATACATATACATATATATGTAACAAAACTTTATAAAACTGTAACAACCTCTTACCATAGCTGCAAAATATTCTGGAAAAATTTTAATAACATTTAAAGTGGAATTTCTCACTAAAGATCTCATTATTGTCGGTATCCTTAATCTACTCTGTATAATTTCTGCAAAATAATGGAATTTTGATAGAAGCAGCGTACAGAATTATGGAGAACGTCACTCACAACAAGGTGTCAAAAACATTATAGGTGGAAACTTAGTCTCTCTAGAGAATGATTTTTGAAGAAATGTTTGAATTCCTATGGTTTTCTACCACATTAGTGACATTACACCAAAGTGACAAATTTGTAGTCTTACAATTGTTTTTAATATTTACAAAGGGTTTGGGAATATATATGGAACCACAAATTTATCTGTCATAAGATATTGGTTTCAGTTACAAGTAAGATTAGTAATGAGATAATTACTAGACAAATATCCTCTTATTTAATTGCAAGAAATAGAACTACAGGAGTTTGTCTCTGATACTAATACTAAATGAACATTTATTAATATATTGTAATTTCCAAAATTTCAACAGCTCCAAGTATAATGATCCCATTTGACAATGAAAAATATTAAAAATGCACTCTGAATTAGATATATTATTTTTCATTTTCTTTAACTTAATTATTTTCTTTCACATCAGAAACAAAATATAATCAGACATCAGAGTTTTTAATTTCTGAGAAATTGGCCATTTTTTTATTAAATCTTTACTGTTTCATAAAATATATACATGGTCTGATGGTGTTAAAATATTCAAATTTATTTAAAAAAAATAGAAATGAATGTGTAAGAAAATTCAAGTGGAAAAGAATGCTTCTTTTACCAAGCATCGATCCACTGCTTTGGTGCAAATTCATGAAGGAAACAGTAAGTTAAAATTCAACTCCCAGATTCAGAGGTGGAACAACCCATAAAGCATCATAATGAGAAAGTCTAAATTGAGCTTCCAGGTGCACGAGATGAAAATGTAAATTTTGAAAGTACTTAATACACCTCTTGACCAACATATTACCATCATTGTGGGTTGACATGTAATTTATAGTGTAATATATCTGTGCATTAATGTCAGTCAGTACATTTTATCACATGTCTTAGTATTAATTCTGCCTTTTGTTATAATGAGAATTAAATAATTTGTATATATTTTCTTACTTCTCAGTAAAAAATATCTGATTGAAGAAGAGTTGTATGATATGTAAATGGAAATAAATATTTTGTACATGCTATAAAGAACTGTAAATGTATGTGTATGTATACGTATAGCAGCTTTCACCTTACAAGTACATGAAATAATAAAATGCTATCACAGTTTCATTTTTCAAATAATTGAACATCATTAGCAAGTATTATGTAAAATATATAAAAGCCCAAGGCTCTGAAAAATTGTTTCACAAAAAACACAGCTATTAAAATCTCCCTTCCCATAAATGTTTTGCACATTAACTGTTTATTTTGATCTTTTGAAACAATATCCACTACAGAATGTAACTGTTACAGAATGTCAGTTAAAAGTTGCCATTTTCAATGATTTGTTGCTGTTCACCAACTAATGACTAGTATAAAACTCTTTCAAATGATAATTTTCTGGATTACATTTAAAAGTCCTTAAATTTGTAAATATAAATGTTAGTTGATTAACAAAATGCTTGAATGACAGAAATAATTCAGAAATTGACTGAAGTTTTGCAGACAATTTTCAATTTAGTAATATCTTTAAAATTTGCAAACTTTAATGTGTTACACACAAAAGATAATAATTACATTTTACAATATAAATTGTTTCATCAATATTAAACACATTACTTTGGTAGCAGTTCCCCATTTTAACTACTTGGACGTAATCCTTATGGTATGGCAAATATTCATGGGTGGGATAGAACCGTCACTACTGACTTGCGCTTCATTCAACCTTTGTACTTAAAGACAAAATATTGTACTCTTATTAATAATGAATAAATATATAGATATATAAAATAATTATACATAGCATCAAACACATTTTAAATATTAGACAATACACTTTACATATGCCATCAGATATGAGTTGCTGTTTGAAAGACATTCTGCCATTTACAAATAGTTGATAAACACAAGATATGATTACATAAGAGTATTCTCAGGCAAAAATAAAATCGCTCCTTAAAACTATATAATTTGGTACATTCAGATGCATACTCGAGTAAATATTTATCATGGAGTAAAAACTCTCAGACTTCGAAGTAGAGCAGCCAAAACGCTGGCCAAATTTTCTGCCCTACATAACAGCACATTTTCTTGAACATCAGTAGAACTCAATGCCGAAGTCATTGTATCCCTGAAAGCATCAGCTACGTCTCTTACTTTGCCAACAAGGTTTCTGGTCTGTAAAGGAGTGGTCGTGTGGGATGTTGCATCTGATGCTAACTCGGTCAGTCGGTTCAGGTGACCAAGGCAGCAAGAAAGGTTTTCAGGTAAGTCCCGTGCATCTGCATCTGTCACACTTTTCACCAATAACTTAGAAGCTGTCACCATTTTACGTGCTTCATTTGTTAGATGTTCCTTAGACATTTGAAACTTCGCCTCATGCATACATGCTCCTCCACCTGCTGCCTGTGCTTTCGAGCACTGTTCCATAATCATGTCCAATCGCTCAAGTAAACCAACTATAGTTAAATCTGTCTTGGCAAACAACAGTTCTTTCACCTGTGAGGAACTTCCCTCAAGTGTAGCTATATGACCATTTCTTATTTTACATGTACTGGACGGGATCATTTTCTGAGCATTGATTGAGCAACTGCTAGGCTGAACATTTCTCTTCAAGATATCCTGAAAAAACAAATATGAATACATAACATGGCTCTATTTAACAGCTTTTAATACTTTCTGCATGATTTCAAAATTAATAAATATTGTTCATTTGTCAGAAAATTTATTCCTCTCAACAAAGGGCAAGTAAGCAAAGGCATGTTGAAAATAAATTGAGTTCATCAAATGTTCTTTAGACAAATAAATAACTGGTAAATGAAGCACATTTATATACCTGTGAAGAAGTGGGTGGAAGAGGTGGTTTTCCTTGTGACAAGACTGGACGATGCAGTGTGTTGTTACTTCTAGGAGGCAAAGCTGGGGGTAGCACATCTTCATTATCAGCAACCTTTGGAGGTCTTGCAGGGGGCTTTTTGCCACAACAAGACAAGCCTTTATGATTGATTGTAGGGTACTCTATTATTTGTGAAACTTTTGCTTGCTGCTTTTTTTCATTTTTGACAGGTAAAGTAGGGGCTTCATTCTTTAAACTTTTATTAGCCTGCAAGTATGAACAAATTGGGTAATTATTTGTTACACTAAGTCAGCATGTACCAACTACTGTTATTAGGTTGTGAAAAATTTGATTAGTATATTTAAAGAATTCTTCAATTTATTTCAAATTCATGTTCCTTTGATCAATTTACACAATGTCCATGCTTCACTGGCTTGTTCTTAGCCTGTGAATAGGGCAATTAGTAAATTGTAGGTGAGCCTGAGATTTAAGTGTACAGGGTAGATGGTTCTTGCATCATGTCCTGGTACCAGACCAGACTGGCTCAGTGATTAGAGAAACTGTCAGGTAAGCGGGAGGTCCTGGGTTCAATTCCCAGGTCTGGATGATATTTTTCCATTCTAATCTTGTAAAGACTAAATAAGGGTTCAAATTCTGATATACAGTAATTTAAAAATGAAAAACTATTTCATTCACAACTATGTTTGCAAGTAACAAATCAAATACTGAAATTTATTGAATCAATCTTCCCTACAGTTCTGGTCAGAAATTGTTATTAATTGTTTTCATGGGATATATTTAAACAAATATATATCTGACCATTTGTTAGTACTAATATTCTACACTACTACACTTTACTAATGTTAAGAGAAAATTAAAAATAAATCAATTAAATTTCATAGTGGAAGGATTCATGTCAAACCTACTTAATGTGAACTTTGATCCTAATAACAACAAAACTGTTCACTGCAACAGTTGTCAGCAACATGTGGCACACCACAAGTTTCTGTGCAACCTGCCAGGTTATGTCAAATTACATTATTACAGGTAACAATGACAAATCATGTTACACCAAGTCAGCATGAATTATAAGAACTTGTGGCTTCTAATAGCCTATCAGTGATTTACCTGATTTACTGTTGTTTTTTCTTTTTGGACTATGCAGCCCATCTAAAGATATTTCTTTTGAAAGTGGTCCACTGACCCAAAAGAGGTACAAACCCTTCACTACAATATATCTCTGGATACATACCTCATCCACTGGAGGCGACAATTCCGCTGGAGGTGGCGGTATGATATATGACATTATTTCTTCAGGAGTTAGTTCAACTGATGGAAAAGTTCGTGGAGATGGAGGAGGCACAGTCACAGTGGCCAGAAAGGATTCTAAATCCAAATTTAGATCTACTTTATCTAGCAAAGTGTTTTTGTTGTACACAGTCATATTTGTGTCTGGAAATAGAAACTCGTCTGAAACAGACAAACATGCATTCTTACTACTGTCTACACAACTAAAAATAATGAATTGTTAAGTTATTTAAAATACTTAATATTTATATCATAACAAAGCTCACCAAACAGCACATCATGCTGCATTTCAAGAATATCTGGGACCCATGCTCCAGAAATTTTATTCTTATTGTTGATTGCTTGTTCTCTTGTATGCAATTCTAATTCAGGTGAAAAATTATCAGCAAATGGTGTTGGAGGAACACTCAATTGAGCTGGAAGGGCATATATTCCATCCTGTGACAGACAATTTTAAATATATTTTGTAATAATTACCAAACATTGTTCCTTTTATCATTCTAGTCTTCCTGAACTACTTATACATATTTTTTTATGTTATAAATTTGGCAGCCTGCACCCAATATTTCAATAGAAACTTTTAAACTACTTAATCGCCCTCGTGATAATAACCTAATACCTCTTAAACAAAAAAAAAATACAGTATAAAAATTGTGACTGTTTAATATAAAATGATTAGACAGAGCAATTACAAAAGGACATCCTTCCTTTCTTAACCTTATTACATCCTAAACAATTTACTTTATCTTCTTGGCAATTATGTGATAAGATTACATAGTCAAGAAATAGAAACTAAACCAAGGGAAAAATAAAATATAATTTTTATTAAAAATTAGTTTTATAGGTAATGTCAAAATATGACTCACTTCATCTGGAGTTATTGGAGGTGGGATCATGGTTAAATCAATTATATCTGGATCCAGATATAAAGTACCTTCAGCAAAATTATAAGGTAAACAATTATCTTCTTGCAACCTCTTTAACAAATCCTGTAAGCAAATGGATATTTAAATATATTTTAAGTGACTAACCAGTTTCAATGGAATTCAAGGTATGATATGAAAGTGAATTTAAACACAAGATTCTGCATATTAAATTTAAACAAGTGTATAAGAAAGTAGAAGAGAGTTTTTTAAATGTATTATACAACTCTTGCCTGCATATTTTGGTCACCCTGGTCAGATCCTACAGGCAGTAGATTGTCTGGACTATGCAAACCAAAACTGGATCCACTTGTTTTTAAGATTCCATTTGCATTATAAGCAATATTATCTTTACCTGGCAGCAAGTAGATTCAATTAATAACAATTAAAGAAAAACAAATTAAATAAGGGTCACAATGAAAATACAGAAAAGAACTTACCAGTCAGTGATCTGCGAGATGGACTGTTGGTTGGTGTGCTCATTGAGTCAGTGTCACTTTCTGAGGGTTCCAAGTCCATTTGCTGAACTGCTTCACTTAAACTGTCAGGAAATAGTTTCTGTCCCTGTTACAACATATTTAACAGATAATCTCTACTGAATATTTAGGGTACAAGCATATAGTATTGACTTTTTTTAATTGTATTTACAATTGAGGCAATTAAGATCCTGCTCACAAAACTACATATTCATAAATAGATTATGTACTTTTGTAATAGTTAATCAATCATTTTTTATTTGACTGCTATTTTCTATCATTTTACATGATCAGGAATCACACTTGATGCTTAACAACTTAAAATGTCCAGAAGGTTGAAAATGCTGTCTGAGAGAGAAGTCTTGTGTAAAAATAAATTTTTAAGCACATGTTTAATTTAACTGGTCAACTTTACAAACCTGTTGGACATATAAAAGTTGCTACAGGTGCACATTAATTGTGACTGTTTAATATAAAATGATTAGACAGAGCAATCACAAAAATAGCATTAAAATAATCCACGATTACAGGGAAACCGTTGTCAAATATACTGACAACTAATTGTGTATTTTTAAATTCAATTAACAAAAAAATATTGACCTGTGTTAGAAGTAACAGAGAGTCACTATGACGTAGCTGACCCAGTGCCTCTGAATCCTGCGATGAGATGTGAGATCCTTCAGAATCACTTTCTTCTATTTGTTGAGATGTCAGATACTGTTCAGATGACTGTACAAGTTCTTGCATTTCAGCAACTCGTTTAAGCACCTTTTATAGAAAACATATTTTAGATTTTTTTATGATATGAAACAATATATCACAGCCATACAATTAGCTCACTATAAAATGATACTGCACCCACAAAAACTTGAATTACATTTACATATAATAAGAAAGATAAAATGTTCTATAAATTAAAACTGGGAATTAATATACTTCATTTGATTAAAAAAACTAAATTGCAATATTATTCATCAAATACTGTTTAGGCACCCTACATAGTCATTCAGGCTGTCAGCATTTGTAAAGACTGTCAGTATTACCAAGTGTGAATGACGGAAATCCAGATATTCTGACATCTTTGCATCAGTCTTTGGAGGTGGTAGCCACACCCAGAACCTGCCTCCAAAGTAGTGTGGCAAGGACAAAGAAACCTACTACCTGCATTACTGAGGGGTCAACGACTATAGTGGCCCCAAAGAAGACGCTTTCTACCAAGAGCTGCAAAATTTTATATAATTCTTTTACAGTATTCAGTCAAAGTAGATGCCACAAATAAAGAGAATAGGATAAACTGTTCTGAAAGTGAACAATATCTGATACATGCCACATCACATGCTACACATTCACAGCCATAAATTTATTCTCAGTCTTCATGGAAAAGGCACATGTTGTTCAGCTGTAATTATTTGAATTAATATTGCTACACTGCTGGAGTCTGAAATAAATGCAGGATAAACAATACAAGAGCCAGGTTAAATGACCTAAAAGAAACAATTTGCTATACAGGAAAATATCCTATAGGCGAAATGAAAGTCAGTTACAGTAAAATTAAATTTGAGACAGTAAAAATTCAAATGACGTATATTTGAAAAATAGTTTAATTAAATTTTTTTGCCCGCAGTAATTTATGTATAAATTCTTCTAAAGAAAGGAACTTATTCATATTCTGTATTGAATAACTAAAATACTCATAATAAATATTAATAATTGCCTACTTATTACTTATTTCTGCCCTTAAAATTAATTACTAAATACTTTGCCTTTCCAAATGGAAATAGTAATTAACATTCAAGCCATTTATTAAAACAACCAACTTTCACCTATTAACAGATTTCTCCACATAAATGCAGCATATTACACCATTTTGTCTCTTTTCAAAATAGATCTATTAATAAATAATTTCTTTAGTCTTCTTCAGCATTTGTCACTGAAATTTTACACAGCAAATTTAAATGCATATACCCTTTGCCATTTTTAACAATTATTTCCTCCAAATTCAATGCTTCACTGTTTTTTAGTGACAATTGCCATTATTATAACAATAGATACAACATTATATTAACAGACATTATATCTTTGTTTTCCTCCTGTTTCATATTTTGTCAGTTTACTTTAAGAGCAATTTGAGTAAGATGCAAAACCAGCTTAGAAACATAGTCGGTTAATTAGTTCTCTCTATTTTTAAAGGTTTGTCTATCAATATATCATATATATTTTGTTAGTTTCACAGACATTAATTTTTACAGTATTGCAATTATAATAGCCAAACAGGTTGACCTCTTTTAATGGGCAATTGCTCCCATTGACTTACAGCAAGCAACCAAAGACTGTCAACCTGATTGACTGTGTAGGGTACTACAGGACTGACAGTCAATGACCAAGTAGGGTGCTTATTAAAAAGCATTAATTGATCAGAGTTAAAATTATGTGACACAACTCCATATTTGCAAATGTTCACGCCACAGTGTCCTAAGAAAAATCTGCGGCAAATATATGATTGAAAATTTAGAATAGAACAATGTTAAATATGAGAACATGTTGCAGTAGTCTTACAGCATCAATATCCTGAGATATACCATTGGTTATAGTAGAAATTAAGCTAATTTATTTATTTTATGTGAAAATAGACTTTATAACAATACACTTTTGTAAATCTGTTTTGTGATGAGTAAAAAGTACTTGATAATTATGTACTGTGACAGCAGTTTGTCACATCTTGCATTGTTCAATATTATGTGATGTAATAATCCACTTCTGCAAATCTGATGGTGATTTATGTCACTTACACTGTCCTCTCCATTTGACCCTAACAAATTAATTTTCCTTCACCATACTTCGACATGAAATCACAGCCAAACATAATAAATACTTATAATTCTCACTTGAGACTTGGAATTCAATAGAATTAAATTTAATAAATCAAACTTATATAGATATTGAATATTGAACAAACATACTTCACTTTAGTGACATTTTCAATTATTCTCTCACAGCAACCAAGTTGTAAACATGATCTATGTGGAGTCGTAGAAGCGATTATTTGAGTACAATACTGGCACACCAAACAACTCCCTCCAATTTTTCAATTATTAGTATTCCATGCTTTTAAATTGACAATATGTTAATGCAACTTTTAGCTACAACTATGTCCTTTATAATTAAATATTAATAGGAATTACACTTTCCTGTATTGTGGTACATATGTTAATTTGCATTTATGTAAATGTATGTACATGAATATTTAAATTTTATGAATTTGTTTTTATTCATGAACTTTGAAGGAGTAATTGCACATAACTGAATGTAGTTTCATATATTTAAGATCTAATTAATTAATACCTGAAGAGCCAATAATTAAAGGACCAAATACTGTTTTAGAAGAATTTGTAATTTGCTTATTAAATTTGTACTTGATTTTTATCCTAGTGAGAAAGTGGCCACAACATCAATCTAAAATTAAATGAAATTTAAAGGTTGGTCAACTCTTACCATGATTATGTTTACAATTTTCTCAATTACAAATAGTGCAAAAAAGGTAAGGAAAATTGTTCAATACTGGAATACAAGTAACAACTTGCTCTTTCCTACATTGAGTTGAAGTTGAAAATCACATCTAATGAGAGCATACTCTATACAATATGAATGGTACTATTAAAAATTAAGAGCATAGCTTCAGTATAAAAATATTGTTATATACTCAGAAATAAAAATATTTACCTCCTCATTTCTGGCTTCCACAAATGAATCACTTTCCAAAATTTCCATAGAAACAACACTTTGTATGTCAAAGTCAAGTTTGTGCTTATTCATTTCACTTGCTTTATTGTTTATGCCAAAGTTGTTAGAGTTGCTCATGATACTAGTCCTGGAAATGATCAATTTTCAGAAAGAGAACAAAGTGAAATAGAGGTGTAAAGAAACAAGAAAACTTACATATTATTCATGTTATTATCCAGTCCACTGTGAGGTGGTTCACAAACAGTTGGCTTTAAATTAGGAGATGGAAAATGTCCACTGGGTTTGACCTGATATAAATCAAATATAAATTAATAGTTGTCTGACAGTTAATCATCACAAATACGCAATTCATGCACTTACAATTAAGGGTTTGTATGGAGGAAGCACAGAAAAAGCTGCTGTACAGTGCTTACTACTGTCTTCCAAACCGTAGCTCCATTTGGCTGGAATGACTGTGTGTTGTGAGTGATATGATGGTGCTGCAGGAAAAAATAAGATCTAAGGTTTGATAAGAAATCACTAATTGTATAACTAACTGTAATGATCTTATTCCACTGACCAGAATCTTCAAACCATGTAGAGTGATGGTCATACTGTACTGTGAGCTCTGATCCTGTCAGCAAGCAATAGTAGCCCTTTAGAACTGTAATGAGTTCTTCTGCATCTCTGTCCTCCAAACTCAACAGTAATTCCTGTAAACATGTTTTTAGTGTTGAATGTTATTTGCAATTGTCAGCAAGCTAACAATATTAATTACAGCTCATTCATTTTCCAATTCAGATTACAAATTAATTACATGTAAAAAGTTAAGCATATATTAAAAAAGGTATTAATTCACATTGACTCAAGTGAGACATTCTGTAGAAGAATATCAAACAGGAAAGTTATTGGCTGATAAGTAATTCATTGTTAGCTGTTTTGAGAGTAAAATGATGTGTGGTATCCGTTTCACTATTTTAGGAATATTAAACAGAATACAGAGGAATTCAGTTTTGTTGAAGTGGTTTTTATAGAAATTCTTACACAAATTTGTGTGACGATATAAATTGAAACACCACAGCACTGTTACATTTTACACAAGGTCTTAGAAAAATGTAAATTTATTTTTTCAAATAAAAAAATTATGTATTAACAGAATATTTGAACAGTAACCTTTTTCTCCTGACTGGAATAATGGATTCGAACATAGCTAGATAGCTCATCCTCTCTTGTCATAGTTACCAGATAGATGTCCTCAATTTCTGTTATTGGCATAGGCTGAAAGAAAATATATATATTAATATAAACTTTAAAAACTATTAATCATACATAATTCAAAACAATACTCACAACACTGTTTCTCAGACTAGATATCTGACTAACTCCATACCGAGGACTCACTAAAATGACCTGTTCCACATTTGAATCCTAATACAAAGTAAATACAATTAGTAACAAAGCCTAGAGTGAATTAAATTACTAAGTAAATATTTAATACCATAATATTTGTAGAAAAGCATTTCGCTCCATAGCTTGGCAGTTCACTAATGATGTTCAAGTAGTAGAGTTTAGCCTGCAAACTTGTTAGACTTTTCTGGCCAGATGGTGACAAGTTATGATTGAGTTTAAGAAAATGACCTATAAGTTTTCGTAGTTCCTTTCGCTTCATTGAAGTCATCAATGAAACTGGAACAAACCTTTCCAGCCCAAATTCACGTCTGAAACCAAAATTGAACTAGCTCAGCAAACTTAATACAAATTACCATTATTGATGATCAAAGTAAAAAAGTGTTAACACTTCAAACTAGATTATTGTGAATAAAGTATGCTTAAATGGAAAAATAAAAGAATATTCAATATTGTAAAATTGTGTTGATTCAACACTTTGTAGTCGGACAAAATGAGATGCACAACTACAGTGTGTGTCCTGAGAAAGGAGGCTAACACAATCAAAAATTAGAAAACTATTACTTCATTTATAATTATCAGTGAATGTAGTTAAGGAATTTTAAATTTAGGGACTGAAAATTATGTTATTAGATTCTGGGTTAGCATACGTACTCTATAGCTTTAACAGTCACTTTGCCAGCCATATTATTTGATACAGCATGCTGGTGAATGTGAAGAGCTGCTAAACGAAGAGCAACGTCATATTTCAACTCTGGAGCATAGCGTTCCTGTACTACATCATTGCAGCACTGTTAACAGAAACAGATATCAGATACACAAATCAAATGTGAAACAGTAATTATTAATGGTAACTGATGGAATCAACTTTTAAAAAGTTATACTTGAAATAACATATGAAACACTAAAATATAAATTTAAGTAACATTTCATAAATGAAAACTTAACACAAATTATTGTGCAATAAAATAATCTATGAAATTATAAATCAATTTACCTCACAGTAAATTTTATTAAAATGTTAAGGTAACCAACGAATGGTTCTTGTGAAACATCTATCAACACAGAAAAATTGCTTTTCATTGAATTATTATGAAATTGATTAAATAAAAAAGAATATTTATCCATTGGGTTTAAGCCAGATATTTCAAGCAACAGGTATCTTCATTTAAAGGATTTTAGGGCATTGGCTTATAAGCAAAGTAGATATCACAGGTGTTTTGAAAATTAAAATCAAATTTCAAAATTAAATTTAAGCAAAGCTATTTTCTACCTACAATTTAATTACTTTCTTCACAACACCATACAATCAATGCTACAATCTTAAGGTTCTTTTATGGCCATAGAAGTCTGATAACAAGTGACTTCCAGACCATCACCTTAAATTACACATCTTTATTAAATTATGTTATTATGAAATATTATTAATATTAATATATATCATGAAATTCTCACACCCAGTATACTGATTCTCTTCAATTATTGATATTTTTCACAATTTATTGGGAACAGGGAAGGAAGAATGCCAACCTTTGTATTAGGATTCCATTCACAGAGGGATTAAAATGATTTGGGGAGCTATGAAAAGCATTATTCAGGAAGACCAAAGGGGAATTGCTATCCAAATTCTTACAAGAGCAAACCGACCTGCCGTGAGTGACCTCAATAAGTTTCAATTCTGGAAAGTTTTCAACTAATTTAATCAATTAAGGTCAAATTTATCACATATTCATTTCATTATTAATAAGATATAAAAAAACATCATTTTATTTATACTTTAAAATTATTCTGAATTAAAATAAAGTATCGTGATCCATTTTAACTAGGATTTTCTCATTATTTCTAAAACAACTTTTGGAACTTTCTTCATTGAGCACTTGTTACCTGCATATATAGGTATTCAAAAGCCACCAAGTCCTCTTGTGCGAAGTCGCAAGCATCTTTTGGAACAAATGCTACCCTGAAAAGACAACGCAAGTTGTGTGCTCCAGGTCTAGCTGCAATCTGTAATACAGGAAGACTATTAACACATCAGTGGTACTAAATTCTATATTAAAATACAAGTTGTTATAAATACCCTGGACAATGGTTCAGCAGGATCCAAAAGTGTCAATTTGTTACGTTTCAAAGTTTTTACATGTTCTACCATCAGTGAGAAGTATTTTACAGCTTTTATGCAAAGTTTTTGGTGCAAAGACATAACAACATCATGAACAGTTGTTGTAGAATCATACTTGAATGATTTTGTCTGTCCATTTTCAAGAAATACTTTCAGAACATTTGGAACGATAGGAGATGAATCACCTAATGAAAATGTAGAGGGCTGAAAAATAAATTAACAGAATGTAATGAGCATTACATAGCCAATACATAATTATCAACAAAGGAAATAAACTCACTGGAAATAATGGTGATCCATTGACAACAATTCCCTCAGCAAAACGTACCCTAGAAGGGTTGGACTTGAGCTTTGCCTTTTTTGCAGCACTCAGCAGAGCTGATTTGCGAGCTGACTGAAACCATAAAAAGAAGAGCTAGGTTAAAACACAGTCTATATATTTGATTTCTGTTAATTGATATTTAAGAAATGTAAAAATTGTCACAAAAAATAAATAGGTTCACTTTCTTGATATGACAACTTTATAATTTGTGTCTCTAAAATTTCTACATATTAATCTGTTTGTATAACAAAAGTTTCATTGTTTATAGACATTCTGTGATGTGTAAACACTTCTTTAAGGGTGATTACCCATAGATATAGACTCGGCCTTAAATCACCTACAATCCATCATCCTCACAGCTGCTGCCATAGCCTCCTACCAAAAACCAACTAAACTACATCCACCAAACGCTCATCAAAATCAAATAGATAGCCTACTCCTCGAGAAAAAATCTCTACGAAGACAGTGGAATAATTCCAAAAATCCCGCAGACAAGTGCAAATACAACGACATCACTAGAAGACTTCAAAAATTACTAAAAGACTCCAGTGACTCCAGACACTTCAATTTTCTTCAGCAACTTAATGCAACCGACAAATCACTATGGCAAAAAACAAATCACCTGACTAAGAAAAAATCCGATATCCCTCCACTTAAAAAATATAATAATTGGTTTACCACTCCCTCCCAAAAAGCTAACATCTTCGCCCAACTACTGACCAAGCAATTCTCCCCCAACAGCTGCTTCTACAACAATCACAACCAGGCCACAGCAGAAAAACTCCTACAACCCCTACAATTATCACCCCTCCCAAAACTCTTTACCCCTCCCCAAATATCAACCGCAATAAGAATCCTAAAAAACAAAGCCTCCCCTGGTCACGACCTCATCACAAACTGCCACCTAAAACATCTCCCAAAGAAAACAATAATCTTAATTACCTATATCTTCAACGCTATCCTCAGAACCACTTATTTTCCAACCAAATGGAAACACGCAACCATAATAATGATACCAAAACCAAACAAACCAAAAATACACCCTGAAAGTTATCGTCCAATAAGTCTTCTTCCCACATTATCCAAATTGTTCGAAAAACTACTCCTACCACAACTAATTAATCAACTATCCTCTCCGATTCCTGACACTCAATACGGTTTTCGCCCAAAACACTCCTGTCCCCATCAAATATACCGCCTCTCCAACCTCATTAACAACTCCTTTGAACATCGCAAATCCCTCATCACCACCTTTATCGACATAGAAAAAGCATTTGATAAAATCCACCGACCTTCCCTACTATCTAAAATCAAAGACATCCTTAATGACACCCACTACAAAATACTCCAAAACTACCTTTCAAACAGAACCTTCTCTGTCAAAATAAATAACCACCTCTCACAACCTCACCCAATCGCGGCGGGCGTCCCCCAAGGAAGTGTCATTGCCCCCTTCCTATACAACATCTTCTCCCATGATATCCCACAACATCCTAACACTAGCACAATCTTTTTCGCAGATGACATAGCCATCTCCTATGAAACCTCCTCCCTCACCTCCGATTTCCAACCACTCCAATCAGCGCTCAATAACCTAGAGCAATGGTCCAAACAATGGCGAATCAGTATCAACCCCACCAAATCAATAACCATCCCATTCACTCTAACAAAAAAACCTCCTCCCCAAATACATCTCTATCTAAACAATTCATTAATCCCTACAAAAACGGAAACCACCTACCTCGGAATCATGTTTGACTCAAAACTATCCTGGAAACCTCACATTAATTTTCTCCTCTCCAAAATAAACCAAAAATTCAGAACTCTATATCCCCTCCTAAACAGAAAATCCCCTGTCTCCACTAGCACAAAACGCCTCATATACCTCTCAATTATACAACCCACCTGGTCCTATGCCTCCTCCATATGGGTAACAACAGCCAAAACCCATTCAACCAAAATTCAAACAATACTACGCACCATCACAAACTCTCCCTGGTACCTAAGAAATTCCGTCATCCATAAAAACATCAAAATTCCCAATGTTAACTCAGTACTCTCCAAATCCATAACAAACCTAATCAAAAGCGCACTCAACCACCCAAACCCCACGATCCAGCAATTTCACAACAATCCTCCTCCACCTCCACACTCCCATCGCCTCAAAAGAAAACTTCCAATTGACAATCTTCCCCCTGATCATTCAGGCACACCCTAACCCACTCTATCATGTCCGCAGACCACATCCTCATTAATCCTCCATAAATCAGTTCTACACCTGTCAATCCTCACCCACCTAAGTCGTATGCCCCTCAGGTACTCGCAAAAATAAATAAACATAACCAATTCTCCTAAAGTAGGTTAATTAAATGAATTAACCTATCTTCACATTATCATGTTAATTATATACCTTTTTAATATTGTATATACTGTATCATTATCGTCCAAACTGATAATCTGTACGATAAATGTTTTTAAAATAATATTAAATAAAAAAATAAAAAAAGGTGATTAATTATGAAAATTGCACAGCAAGCATTCTTCTGCATACGAGATTCCTAAATCCATAATTCGTGAGTTAATGTTCCATAATCAACAGTTGCAGTTTACAAAAATATATATATATATATATATTATATATATATAAACACAGCTGTGATTTGAAGTGAAATAACTTCGTAAGTCTAACTTCTTTAACAACAAGCTACATCATAAAGTTGGATGAAGAGATCTTGGGATTACAACCATATAACAATGTTTGTTTACCACAGTGTTTCAATGGCTGGTACAGCCAACTATTACAGTGTTGTTGCATTGGTGGTCTCAAAGTATGCAAGTGGCAGTGGTGGGTTACCTATGTAATCACAGCCACACTCTCTACAGATAGTTGTAACAGCTATCCTAAACTCCAGTGTTCCAGGCACATCAGACCCTCATGAGTGGCAATACCACCTGAATTGGCCAACTGGTCAGGCAGTGAGTCCATAATATAGTCAAGGCTGGGTTGTATGCCTTACTCAGATGAAAACAGTTGTTCTGGTTTATTGGTTTACCATGAGTAGTTATTATTGCCACTGACTCCATAAGAAAACTGTCCCAGAATTTGCTTGAGGGATCCTGTTTCCGAGTTTTCTGGAAGTCTATATGTGCACATGCTCCACCATTGCTGAATTGGAAGATTGCTTAAGCCACAAGCTCCACTGGTGTCCAGTTCTCCTTTTGTTCACAGTCCATAGGGCCTAAGTGGAATTCAATCCTGCAAATCTCTTTTTATTTATAACTTAATGTGAAAAAACAACTTAGTAATTGTAACCAATGATGTATTCAAACAATTGATTATGAGGTTATGTTATAACACATTTCATGCAGTTTCAATCAATCAATACAACCCTGAAGCAGTAGAGATATAAAATTATGAATTCAGAGAAATTAAATGTAAATATATATTACTTGTTTTTGAAAATGAATTCAACAGGAAAAATCACAGTAGTGTCCATGGCTGTTAAGAATAACACCAAACTGCAGTGATCTCAAAATGAAAAAAGTTCACTTTGCATTCTTTCAATCTTTATGCTGTTTTGTTGTACAATTCTTGACTCACTCCACACATTTGACTTCTTAGTAGGAATCTGCAGTTGATCGCCATTTTGAGGAACACGATGGTTCTCACTTTAAACAGGGTATTGAAGCATTTAACATTCACAGGCAAAAGTGTATCAAGTTAAAACCAGACTATAATGAGAAATGAAGGTTTTTCCCACTTATTTTATGGGGTTCTTCTGAGCTACCTTTATATCTTAAAATAGTTTAATGTACATATACTATAAAAAAACTGAACAAGACCCTTTAACAATGAAACATTATTACACTTAAATTGTTATATACGTACATTGTCAAGAGGAGGTTGGCAGACTGTGAGTTTGACAGTATCCCTGCAAGAGCGAACTAGTTGAATTACATGGTCCCTAGGAGCTTTTTTCACATCTTCACCATTAATGACTAGAATTTGATCTCCAGGTTGTAATTTATCTTCACTAGGACCCCCTTCTGTTACAAATCTATAAAGTTAAGAACCACTCAACAATAAGCTTGTCACACTGACAAAATAATAATGAGAATATTGTTATGGTAATAAAATTGAATATAGAGCTGAACCAGAAAATATTTATAGAATACAACATAATATGCTAAAAATATGCACATATTTTGTACAAACATATTATTAAACTATACAAAATGTACAGAGAAGCTATGTGACCAATTAATCATGAAACTATGTAAGCACAAGTGTGTATCTGTCCCAAATCGAGGACACAGATACAAACAAAACCTTAGGGAGGTATGTGAATGGGGCAAAACAGAAATAAAGTCTGTGTGTCTGCAGAAAATGTACTTTTTACATTGATACAAAAAATTCCTGGGTTACAAAATTATTAAAGAAATAATGGTCATTACAGTGAGAGCAGGCAAAGCTTTAAAGTGCAGATTCTAATAATAAGAGTGATAGAGACAGATACCTTCATCAGGGTTTACTGGATTCAAAATATAAAATTGTTACATAACATTATTATATTGTTCCACAATGGACTTTACTAGTAGCATATTAAAACTATAGATGGCATGTACACAACTTGAAAATTTACTTAATTTTTATCTGATAATCATATTTCATATAACATCATCTACCTTTCAGAAAATAACACTAATTCAATATACATTAAAAACATATCAAAGTTTTCCTTTGCTATCCTTGTCAGACAGTTACACAATTATCAGGTGTGGTATATTCTTATATAATTTCAAACACTTCCTAAATGTATTTCTATTGTAAATTAATTAGTTTTGAGTATGGTGAAAACAATGTCATATCATTGACTTTATGAGTACATGAAATTTTACAATAACTTTTGCACTCACCTAACAATAACTGGCTTCTCACTGCCAGCTACAAAACCAAACCCTAGCTCTGGATGCCTGCTGAGTTCAACTTCTCTTGGCTGAGGAGGCTCTTCCGTCCAGTCCTTGCGTGGATCTTCATATGTAGTTGTCTTATTGAGGTGACTGAGTGTGAAATGATAAATTTCAATAAAAGCATAGTAAAGCCATAAACAAACAGCCACTGTATTGCAGCAAAAGATACAGCAAAGATTTATAAATGACTATGTAGCTTAAATTGATTCCAAAGTTAACCACAAAAATTGAAGCATAAATTGTGATGTATATTTGTGTATTCTTTAAATATTCTAATAAGCAAAAAATGCATAGTACTAAATGTAATTAATTTACCTAGGCAAAAATAAATTTTAAACAAGGCATGCAGGTGTTTCATGCCTACATGCAGAATAAATATTACTTACCTACTAATAATAATGTAAAAAATAAACACAATAGTTCAATAAATTACACTAGATTATTAAAAATTTACCTAAAAATCTAATTAATATGTTCTCTCTGTTTCTTTGTGTCTCTTTTAAATGCCACATCAAATGAGCTATGCATATGTAAAAAACGAAACAGGGAGAAACTTTATGGAATAGATTACAAATATTTGTTAGCCAAAATTATACTACTATGATGTGTATGTTATAAAGTTTAACAAAAATTAATATTAAGACCCTTCTTGATAAGCTTATCAAAATCTACATCAATATTTTTGAGTTGCTGGCAGAAAGTAATTGACACAATTTTTTGGAATGGTAACCCTGCATATGTATAACTTTTTAATAAATGTATAGTTTACAGAAAGAACAGAAAAAATGATACCTGGCAACACAAAAATTATCTGATAGCATATACTGTATATATCTGTACACTTCTGGTAATTCAGCAGTTTTCTGTCTCTTTCCTGTCCTTATTAATTGCTTTAAGTAACCTGATGTCATTTTCTGACTTCTGTATACTGGCACTATATATATATTTAAAAAAAACATTTAACAATCTGCCAAAGAATTTTAACAGCAGTCTGCAAGTATGTAGGGCAAATGCCCTTGTAGTAATCAAATAAAAGTCTCTTTTACCAAATGATGGTAACCTCTAAAAAATTCAAAGAGAGAATAATTACACACAACTGGGCCAGAAAATCCATAAATATACTAAACACATTATATTAACTACAGTTCAGAAAATAGTCAGATAATCATTCACAACCAGAGCTATAAAAATCAGTTTGTAACTTCTATAATAAAAGTTTGTTTCCTCTAGTCAAACATTAACCAATTATCAGAAACAAGATATTCATTTTTATAACTTTCCAAATTAATTTTCAAAATTTCAGGATTTCCTTGATATAAGAGATTGTGGGAAACAAGTATCTTAAAAATAAAGGTAGATTGTTCTCGGCATTTTGAACAGTAAAAATAGGGTCTTTGTGGAACTAAGTCATTAGATTCTGATTTTTAATTTCAGTATTATTCATCAAAGATTTATACCTTCGCTATATGAAAAGAAAAACATAGAAGTTTACACTTTAAAAACTTAAGAACAACCTTCCTCTATTTATCTCCAATACTTCCATCAATCTGAGAAGTAAAACCTGGAACACAATATCTACCAATTGATTTCAACTAACTTCAAAATCAGAATAACTCACATGACATTGCAAAGTGGTTGTGACGCTAAAGCTATAGTTTGAAAATATTAGGAAATATTTCACCACATTACTAAAAATAACCTATCTGTTTGAAAAACAAAATATACAAGCTTGCTACAATGTGAAAAGTGGGATCAAACAAAATTAGTACCTGAAGGATAGGAAGACATGAACTATTGACCTGAGACCACTCATTCAGACAGATACATTGGGCCAAGTAAACAATATCAGATTAAGCAATTCCACGGAGTGTATTTACCTAAGATATTTTCACCTCCATATTCACATCAATTTTGTGAACAAGGCATCAAATTCCAGTGTACTTACAACTCTGCCCACAAACAATCTACAGTATTTACATATCACTAGTTCATGTATGTTCTCCATATTAAATTTTGTCAAAACAAGACATACTAGATCTACTATGCCTCTTTACAAAGATAATATTCCACTAATCTATTCCAGGAAATTCTTGCAAAATACCAGCAAAATTCAATTTCTGAAATACTTCACAAATAGCAAACATTCAGCATCACTCATTTACATACTGACAGTTAATACACAAATCCCTTCTGCACACAGCCTGCATTGAAAGACATAAAATTGTGAGGGATATCCTTCAGGTATTCATCTAATCTGCACAAAATTATGATTCATAAATTCAAACTCTATTTTCCCCAACACATGGCAATGATTGTTGATAAACAAACACATCAATAATAAATAAAAGATACAATTGAAAGTTTTGTATTATGCTGTATCATAAACAATTTTTTAGCATAATAATTTATTAAATTACAACTATATACTCTATAGTAAACAACCAATTGTTTCTTGATAAATTAGCCTATAGTAGAAATGTGGCAAAATGAAAACACTTTCTAAGTAACAAATAATCATAAAATTTTAAGTTCAACAAATAACCCTGTAACAAACAAGTCTCCAATTAATGTAATCTAATCTCAGTGTGATATTTACTTTATTAATAATTTAAGGAATAGAATTGTGCATTAACAAATTTTAAATTGTCACAAGTAATGTAATGAAACATGCTCCGAGTGACAATCAACCTTTGGAAAATTCCTTAAATTTGATCACAAGCTAAAATTAGCTACAAGCTGCATTCTTACATGTGAAGCTTCAAATTCTATGATAGCCATTCAATAATTTACAATTCTACTGTTTTTGGAAATTTGAAAGCTTATAATAATAGAATGTAAATGTTAGCATATGAGGAGAAAGGAATAACATTCTGGATTACGACATACTTCAGAAGAATAAAAAAATTATTTAACTGTTATATTTAAAGTTGTTAAAGATATGGAATAATATTTTTTGTTTTTTCTAATAGACTTAAATTGTAATTTAAATGTGACAACCAAATCAGAATTTTCTGAGCTTAAAGAAATTTAATTACAATTAGAAAGGTGTGTGCATAAAGGTTCCTAATAAAATTGCCCAACTTATGATTTTGTCCTCATCGCATCTGTTTTTTGGTTGCACATTCGAAAGGATACAATTTCAACTAAAAGCAAAAAATTTGCTATGAAAAATAAGAATAACAAGAAATGAGCAAAAACTGGGTGTATGTGTGATCCCCCACACAGTTTTACTGCACCCATAAAGGTCTAAGTTGAAATGACCAAACTGCTAGACAGCAAATTGGCTATACAATATTCTCCAATTAAAAACAACAATTCTTTAACATCATTGATTTCAAATCGTGTAATTTGGACATGAAAATGTATTGAGAAATTTTATGATTTTTGTTTGGCCGTGATACAGAAGTTTTGAATAGAAAAACTGAATTGATCAGTAAATAAAAACACCAATTGTGACAGTGCACTGTTCTATGATCGAACATCATTTATGTACAGAAAATGGTCAGTTCTGAACATGTAAAATCTATTTATATATTACCTGTAAGTTTTTAGATATCTTATCATACCAAAAATATATTAAATGTAAGGTAAAATGTATACTAAAAATTGAAACGCATGGAAAAAGTTGAAGCTCTGTAAATAAAGGTAAATTTCTTTCTCCTATCAAATATTAAGCTTCGCAATAATATAAGTAAGATCAATTGCATCCATGAAAACTATCAAGAGAACCAAATGGCGATTGCATACAATATGTAAGCAGACTACAAATTATTGATGTAATTACAATTTCACTACATCTACTATATATATGTTTATGTATATAAACATATATACATATATCTGTGTAATAAATTCATGAGCAGGTTTCAGAATAAAATTGCATTTTTTAATTGGGCTATAGTGGAAACAGAGAGTGCATATGTGTACTGAATGTACCTTGGTACGTGAAGGAAGAAGTGTCGATAGGCATTCTGACTGGAACGACACAGTCTCTTCGTGCACCCGACACCTACAGAGCCACATTAAAAATCCAAATTGTTCTCGAATTTCACCATCATCATCTAACCACACGTAGAAGTAACTAATTTATTATACCTTTACACTTAAAATAAATATCTACTACCTGCAAACTGGCAGCTACTACTAACATACAAAAAATACTACAGCATATTCAGCATATATGAGAGAAAACCTTTATTAAAGATACAAATAAGGTAATGTAACTAGCTGTAAGGCAGATTTCTCACTAGTTATTAATATTTTACCACATCAGAAATAAAGTCTCCACTAAAACCTAGACAAAACATTAATTCTTGCATTTTCACATAACCACAGAACTAATATTTCTATTAGCTTCCTGTAAGTAGTTGTTGCAACGTGCAAAACAATTACTTATTTGAATACTCACAATCCTTTACTTTGCAAACCAATTCATGTAACACAAACACTACATTATAAAGATAGAAAATAAAGAACAATAAAATTAACTTCAAAGGTGGTGCACAGAATTTAACGTCCACTACATCTAACACCATGAATATTGGAAAATGATCTATTATAAAAATATATATGTATACAGGGTACTCCAGGATGAAAGATTAATAGTCTAGAAGATCTTATCAATAATAGTGGACAAACAAGTTCATATGAACATAAAATCTATATGGCAAGATAACAAGATTCCACAGGTGCTTTGTCCTCCCTCCCCCCCTTTCCCCTATACTTCTGTTGGCTAAAAAGTAAACTGCGTTATTGGCATTATTCTTCCTACTTAACACTACATCATCGCACCTACAGACACCACCCACCCATATCTTCCTGGAGATGATTGTGTGTTGTTCACTAGAGAACATTGTGACCTCACCATACACTAGAAAATGCATCTTGTATGCTACACACAGGTTGCTTCTGAACACCTTATCAAGCTCCAAAGCTTTGAGATCTGCAGATCCTTGTGACTAGGGAATGTTACTGCCATAACTAATCCATACCATATGAGAAAATCCCAAAGAATGTTTGAGAACATTTTGTGAAATCTGTATCGGTGAAATAGAAAGAAAGCTGTATAAAACATGTTTTTTTTTTAACTTTCATATTCTAGCAGTGAAATACATTGTTAAGCCAGCAGAATACATCACATTTGCATATAAACTTTTTCACCATTATTGATAATATGATTTCTGGAATATTGATGATTTATTCTGGAACACACTGTACTGTATATGTATTTCATTATCTTTCCTTCCATATTTATATTAGTTTTTGATGGGTGCAATTACATGCAACAACCCTAAAACTTATGAGATGTATTATGTCCTTAATATCTATAAGTTTCATATTTGTTAATAAAAGAACTTGTTTTCACCGAGTGCAGTGACATCTTACATAACATAAAATTTAATATGAATTTAACATGTAGAATAATTCAGATTTAATTTCCTTATAGTACAAGGTAAAATCTCATTTCAAAATTAATTGCTTTTGAAAGATTACAATTACCTATTATGAACCATTTTATGTACAGTTTTATTTACCATGATAAAACACATTTTAAATTCATCATACATATTACTATTTTCTATTTAAAATTATTCATTTGGTAAGATAATTCTACTTTCCTTAAGGAAATGGCACAAGTTGTTGGAGCTTATTCTAAAAAGATCAACGCAAACTGAAATAGAACAATGAAATTCTTCATCAAAGTATTTTATAATTACATTCAGAAAATTGTTGTGATTCCAGCTTATTAATGGAGTGATACAATATTTTATTATCAACCTTTAATATGAAGCATCCTTAATAAAATATTGTTAAAGTATTATAATTCTTCAAATTTTCTGTCATTATATAAAATTCCAGATTAACAAATATTCTTAGAGACTATCAAAATATATATAATATTGTAAGAAAAGCTGTAGCTTTCTTCAATTGATTAAATAGCTAATGTGTCTTATATTCAACTCTCAGGAAACTGGTAAAAACATGTCAGTTACACTGTGTTTCATTTACTATAGTCTTCATTGTAGTTCTTATATGGTGTATTTATAAGTCCAATATCTTTAAATTTTATTATTGAAACTAAGAAACAACTGAGGGCATTTCATTGCAAATTGAAGCTTGCAATGAGCTCTGCGGTGAAAATTGAAGGTCCATTATAACTTTATAAAGTCAAAGATATATGATCTTCCAAAGTGACTAAAGAAAATATCATCTCATGGTAATGAGGTGAACAAAGTTGTAAGAATGGTAAGCTATACCAGTGACACAAAATATTTTTAAAAAATATTTCCAGTAAATTAAATCTTATCATTTATAATTTGTAACCAAAAAATATAAGTATTAGAAGATAAAAATTATTAAAATGAAGTTCTCAGGCAAGATAAATATAATCATAGTAGTTTGTGGACTTGTCTGTACTTGGATCCTTTTCGCTTTCTTACATTTTCTAGTTTATTAAGTACTTAAAATACTATTGAATTTATTTACAATAACATCACACCTTCAAAAAATTATCATAAAAACCTTGATTTAGCAATCTACTTGTTTGAAGGCATATAAAAACGCTCTGGAACACTAGAAAATTTTATTAAATGATCACATTAAAAAATCAAAATCGCATATTTGTAATTTTATTCCACATTCTATAGTGAACAATACCAAGAACTTCTTTTAATGTGTTGAATTTGTACAACAATTTTAATATAAATCATTCTATAATAAATACTTTGAGAAATACAAGTATAATTTCTGAACTCACTTGATAAAGTACGATTTTCCATCTCCGTCTAATGCTTGCTCCCAACCGTAGGGAAAACCAGTACTGAGATCACTCCAAGCCTCAAGAGGTGGTAACCACGATGGAGTTTGAGTTAAGTGGCTGTAACACATATTACATAATATAAGAAGGGATCAGATAAAAACTCAGGAAAAAACCAAAACATTATTAACAAGTTCGAATGATACTCATGACAGGGAAAATTCCATAAAACCTGGAAACGTTACTTATACAATGAAAAGTATAAAACATAGTGTTTTTTTTAATTTCAATTAGTAGGATAAACGGACCAATTTTATTAAAATAATATAATTTAATATAAGTGTGGCTAAACTACAAAATAAAATCTTCCTCAAGTGGAAATGGTGTAATCATTGGTAGTTCGGACACAATTTCAGTTTCCTTTGCAAAATCATTTGATAATTGGAACTGCGTTCTCCATAGCTGCACGTCGCAATCGTTGCCGTTGTCCGCAATCCAGACCAAGTAACGGACTTGTCCGCGACACTCAATTTCAGGGCACCTCCAAAATTAAAGTACTCCAAGTACTTTGCAAACACGTAAAACACTTCAACTGAAATGTGTTCCCTCGATGATATTACTCTCAAAATTATTTATTTTCACAATCCAAGAATATGTGGTTACAATAATTTTTGTAAGCAAATTATTTACACCGTCCCCCTCCCACAAAGGGCAATTAAAAAAACATAAATAAAAAATACATGTCTATAATTTTTACGAAAATTGTTTATTTTATAACAAAGTTAAAACAGTTTCGAAAAATACTTATTTTTTATCTATAGATAAGTGGTGGTTCCGTTCTTTTTCTTCAGATTATACAGCACATAGAACTTGTTTAAATAACGAAACATTGTTATGTCGGAAAAATATATAAACAGTAAAATATATCAAGTACGGAATTCAGTCCATAAACTCAATGGTATTTGGAGAAGCAATGGAATTCAACGAGAGACGAAGAAAGGTATATATAGATTCATCATAGAAGACACAACTTTGTATAACATAGAAACATGGGAAATAAATAAAAAAACGAATGCAGATTACAAGCAGTCGAAATGGAGAAGTTGTAGTGTATCGAGATCGGAACAAATTCCTAATACAAAAATTAAAGATGAAATGAACATTAAAGAAGACATACTAGATGGAATAGAAAAGAAATTGCTAACATGGTAAAAACAACGCCAGATGTCCAATTAAAATTTGGAATTAAGAACCTAATGAACGACGCAGAAAGAGGGGATGGCCAATACGGACGTGGAAGCAAGAAATCGAAGAGGTAATACCATCCGGTACATAGTTTTCTTCGTCCAAATCAGGATAGACAGTAGGAACCTACTTTTTTTGGTTAACAGGCTACATGAGGGTGATTCTGAAACCGTCAACGCCTTTTTAATAGCATAGAAATGACATTGAAATGGAGGGGAGGTGAAAAGTAGCCAAGGATTGACTAGGGCCCCCGGGCTATATAGCTTAAGGAACCTACTCGGTGTTTCACCTAAAGAGATGCAGAGAAAACCCAAGAAAACCTGCATCAGCTAGGTCGGGCTATTGGATAGGTACCATTCTGACGCCCTTCCGAATGACGGAATTTACTGTGGGATCGCAGCATTCCCTTCTCCGTGTCTGCACCAGTTTTAGGAGGTAGTTGGCCGACTGATCCATTAGGATCAGCGGACAACTCTTGTCGTATGCCAAAGGTCTTCCTAAAATAGATGAAGGTGACTCGGTAAGTAAGAATCTTGAAAAAACCAGAGAGCGTACGAGGCATTCCCAACGCAGTCAGGTGAGCCCCGCAGTCAATCTGCGAGAGGAAACTCCCACAGGCAGAAGATGACGTCCAATATAAGAATAAATGGCGTATTGGCTGCGGGAAACGGCGCAAACTGAAAAACTGAACATAATATCGGGCTGTATGGAAATCAATAAATAGTAAAACAGCCTTTAAGTCAGAAAAAAATTAACATTATTAACAGTAGTTCATACACGACGTTTCGTTCCTTAATTTGGAACTTCATTTGGTGAGATTTTAAGTAATCAAGAAGTTTAGAAAGATGAAAATATAGTCGTGCATGTCATACAAGCGAAGAGCATAAATAAGCTTTATCTCGCTATTGATTATATGTATCCATATTTAACTATGAAATATAGAAGAGCGTTAGGTTTAGGTTAGAAATTTCTACGAACTGATAATATCTGAATTACGGACTGAACAAAGGGCAGCTCAATCCAAATGGTGCCCGTAGAAAAAACAATTGGATAACCTTTAATTAGAAACTACAAGCTTTAAAGTAACTCGTAAGCTTCTTTCTCTACATAAAATAAACTTTTTATGGAATTAATTCAAACGTAAAACTTCAGTTACGGTATAAACGGCAAGGTGAAAAGTAGTAGAGGCGTTTTTGGAATAATCCACAATGAAATCGGCTGTGCAAGTTTCACGACAGCATTATCAACAAACTTCAAATGCAGGGTGAAATACTGTTGAACGTTTTTCCTAAGCGGTAGGAGGCGATTTGTCCAATGGTATTTGTCTCTGATTGGGAAGCAATAACTTGCGGGGTCCCGCAGGGGTCAATTCTAGTGTCTCTGCTTTTACCTTTGTACAAAACTAGCATCAAACCTATAAAATTTGTTTTTTTTGCGCCGATGTCACGAGCTCGGTAATATCCGCTAGTGACGACAAAACGCTTCCAAATAAAGTGGATAACGCCCTCAAGCCTGGTTCAGTGCAAAAAGAAAATTGCTCTGAACTTCCAGAAAACGTAACTTGTTCAATTTTCGTCCGGCAACAACGGAATTCATTTCTCGGTGTTCAAGTTGACAAAGTTTGACGGAATGCACATATTAAGGTACTCTCAAGTAAATTTAGTTCCGCCGGTTACTCTCTCCGATTACACTGAGGAACAAAAATTAATTTCTTTTATCTCAGAAAGTTAAATATGTGATTCGGATAGTACATTTCTCCTTAATTCAAAAATTTAAAATATCAAACATTTCTGAATGCTTTATACACAATATTCAAATATTGACTCACCCAGAAAATAAGAAAATACGATTTTCTGTTAAACTTCGCCTCTGGAACATCCCTCTTGACGGTCCAACAACAATCGGCTGGCATGTTACGATTACACTTTCCTTGATACCATAGCTGAAATGTCCTGATGAAAGTTTTCCCCGTGACCATCGCGCACAGAGCGAAGATAATTCTAGGTGCGAGTGCAGGAAGCGTACTTTTATGAACACATTCCAGCCCAACTTTTTAAAAGATGATGTCAATATCACGGTAATTTTCTGCCTTTCGATTTATCAAAAAAAAAACTGTGCGTAATCCTGTACTGTTGGAGCGTGAAGAGAGATACTCCACAGGCAAAATATGGTACGTCAGTCACAATCTTTGAATATTGCGTAGTTAGCAATGTAGAAAATATTAGAAAAAAACGACATCATATTTCAATGTACGAGAAATATTGCTATCAGAATCACAATTTTTCTTTCCGAGACAAAAAAGGTTTCCTTTTTGTTCCTGGGGGCAATGGACGAAAATACTTTTATTCCAAAAAAAATTATCTGAAAAAACTGTGGGTGTTGGAGGAAATTTTTACAGGAAATACCGAATTATGTTATGGAAGTACAAGCTGGGAACTTTACCTCTGCGAAAATTTTTAAAATACATTAAACCCGCGATCCGGATTCTATGCGGCAAAAATTATAGAGAAAGTTATATAACCTCTGTTCAAATCTCTTGGAATTTCATCGTAAACTACTTACAATTGTGAAACTCTCAAATTTGTAAAACGTAGTCTTTTTGCTATCAAAGGGGAATTCCAAAAACGTATCAGAAACCGGGCGTCTAGACAAACATATCATCTTTTTGAGCACGTAGACCGCCATCAATTTGCAGGATATCAAAGTATATTGAATACGTTAAACGAGAAAACTGACACCACTAATTCACAAAATCAACCTTTAAGCCTTTTAATAGAATATAATAACGTCTTTTATGATACCTTCTCCCGATCTGGAATGTATTTACCCTTTTCCTAAGACCATAGGCATATTATATATCTTATTTGAAGGCCCGGGTATGTCCTTTAAAGTAAATAATAATAATTTTGTGAATACCACACACAGCATGTTTTATTCAATTTCAACATAGACCCATCCTTATTGAAAACCCCATACAGGGCGATTCGCTGCACGAGCTGTAAGGGGTACGGACACGACTCGGAATCACACAGAAATGCAGAGTCGCAAATGCTGTAGTTGCGAGCTATGGTGCAAAGAAACAGAAAAAGAATAGAAACAGCAGCACATTAATTGGACAATAATGTACTACAACATGTATTCGTAATTACGACTAGAAGTCGTCAGGCAGGCCTGACAGCGGCGCTGCATGGAATTCCTTTCGTTCTGGAAGATTACTCCCGGCAGTCTTGAAGAACGGAACGTCCCGTGAACGGCGATCTGGAGACGTCATTTGACGTCCGTTATAATTACGAACACCTGTTATAGTACAACCTTTCAATAAAATGTATTCTAACACCTGTATGTCTGTATACATTCATTACACCTCATACCCAGTACGTAAATAAAAAAGAGGCTTATTGTCTCTTACTTCCACGGTAACTTTTTATTTTGAAACCGGTAATTCATCAAGCCTCACTCGATAGGCAAAATAGTAGAGCCACAACCATGAGATTTATATCTCTCATGCATTATATATTATCACTTGTTTAATGACCTCGATCACGGATAATATTTTATAGATAAAAATATTAGCATAATACAATACAGAAAAAAATTCTGACTTCTTATTCATTATCAGCTCATCAAAAAAAATGTTCTGTATAAAAAATTATCAGTTAATAAAATCATTGCGATACAGCGTCATTTAGCTATGCTAGGACGAAACATGGACTAATTTTGCGAACACGAATGCAGGGAACGTGAAACAAAAAATATCGTGCTGCGACGTTGAGGGGAAACTCGCGTGACGAGTCTGTTCTAACTTCCGGATGAAAGAGAAAGTAGTAACGAGGTAAAGGAACTGTTGCAAAAATTCCAACTATATCTACCACAACGCGATTCACTCGTATTTAAATAATTATCCAATGGTTCAAGGCAAAGAGTGTGCGCAAATTTAGACGAATCAAACTGCGGACGAAAGTTTGGGATTTACATCCATGGAGATATTACAAGTTATAGTATAGAAACCAAGGAGATTAAAGATGGCGCGAGCTGAATTTATTCAATCGCTCACGAAACAACATGCACAGAGGTAACACACAAATTATATTTCACTACATTAATTTCCTTTAAAAAAAATCTTATACACTAACGAACGACTGGTTCATTGACCGTATTGTTGTGGCTGCATTCTTAAATGAGGTATTAATAAAATACCAAAAAATAAGTTTGCATATGAGCCAACGGAATGAGATATCGTCAAAATTTCTCAAATCCATTATACATATTTATGGCAAACACATATGGAACATTATAAAGAAAAGTCGTTTATTACAGTAAATAAATCTCACATAATGACTATGAAAAAAAATAACGAAATGAAAGAAGAAATGACGGGAAAATTGATGTAATTTAAATTTGCGAAAGACAATTCATTAATTGTCTTATCTAGGCATGTATTCGTGGACCTGAATAAAATTTTCCGACAACAATTGGAAGAGCAAATGTTCTGCAGTTTTAAGAGAATTTATTTGAGGATTACAAAAATTATTAGCACCAAGTTGTTCCGATAACATGATAATACAAAGGCAGAACTATTACAATGGACGCAAAGCAGAGAAGAAGTCGGCCATGTAACAGACACGTGAAGGCAATGACTGAAATAAAGAAAAGAGTACTAAAGGAAGCAGGAATAATGGAAAATGATTCGAAGAAATTACCTGAACCAATAAATCCAAGTCTTCATTCAATACGAGGCACTATAATTAAAAATAATTACCTCTTCGGAATACTTGATTGAAGAATCGATCGGTAAACGCTTGTTATAAACTCTGAAACAGTGCATTTTTCAAACAATTGCGTTCGGATTGGAAGCCTCAACGCTTCTAAGCTTCACGTTTCGTTGGTGTCGGACTGTATTAAGTCTCAATTACACCGACCTAAACACCTTGCTTTGAAAAGTCGTCGCAAAAGTCATTCCAAATCCACCCCCGCACTAGAACCTATTTTTAAGAGCTACAGAAATATACCGCTATTACTGTCCGAACACAGCATTCAAGCAAACGCACAACTTAAATACTTTTTAAGTTCAGTACTATGTATATTCTGGACCCGCACAATCCCAAGATAAGAATATTAATCGGTTGAAAAAAAAATTAAATATTAAAAATAATATAAAATGCGAAAAATCGGAAAATGTGAATAACAGAGGCTAATATAAAATACTAATAAACAAGCATTGTAAGAAAAAGACGCATAGAGTTGATATTAACAATGTTAAAATCTTAAAACGTGAGCACCGCCATCATAAATCCTCAACCTATAATAACAACAAGAAAAAGAAAAATGTAACGGAAACGTTGATTGCATATTTAAAATCTTGACGGGTGGAAAAAAAATAGAAATTCAGTTTTAACATAAGCTGTAAACGTCCGAAAAATACTAAGGTCAGGCACCAAAGAGGTCCCGGGTTCATTTCCTGGTCTGGATGTTTGTGTTTTTTCACGTTCCCTGGCTGAGCAAAACTTGACTAAAAATGAAATCAGGTACCTAAACAGAAAGTTTCTAGTGACCTTAGATGTTGGTGCGACTATAAAAACAGAATTTAAAAAAATACACACCATACACAAGTTTAGGAAAAGTTAGAATACTTTTTCGAGCTTTAAAAACATATTTTGGGCAAGTCATAAATTATAAAGTTAAAACATGTCACTGATTACGCAGATACATTTGGAAATAATAAAAAAGTCTCACAAAAATACACGTAAAGTATACAATTGGTCGATGCGGAAACGAGTTCAGATTTGCAACGAGAATAACTTCATTACTACAGAAATTTTTAGCTTTACTGCTGCGTACCACGTGATGTATATCGAATCAACCCGAGTTTCGCAGAGAAATTAAGCCATTAGTTACTTGATATTCCTGGTTTTTATTCCTGTACTTATTTAGATAGATAAATATATTTCCATATAATTGCACACCTAAACCAATTATCCAAGACTTTCGGAAATATTCGATGAATGAACCTTCGAACTTCTTCAAATTAACAATTTATTTTAAATTTATTCATTAGAGTATTGAATTAATGTATTTTTATGTATCACTCGAATGCTACGACCCCACAGCAAACTCATCTTCCGTCATTCGGAAGGGCGTGAGAATAGTACCCAATAGTCCGACCTACCTGATGCAGTTTTTCTAGGGTGTCCCCTGCTTCTCTTTCAGGTGGAACACCGGGTAGGATCCTTAAACTATAGCCCGGGGGCCCTAATCAACCCTTGCTACCTTGCTCTACCTTCCACATCCCCCCTTTCCAATTCCCTTCCTATACCATTAACAGGGAGTTGCCTGTTTCAGGATCATCCTCATGTTGCCTGTTAACAAAACTCTCAGTAATGGGTCATTCTCAGAAACTATGATAGTTTATAATTTTCATAGTGTTACAATGGCGTTAGGGACCTTTTCATGCAATCTCCATAATTATAATTATAATATTAAAAATTAATGAATAGTAGATTGCCAGTAATTCGTTTAGTAAAAATATAGGTTTATAGGAACCAGTCGAGATCAAATATTTATAAATCTAACAACTTTTTCCTGAGATATTAAAAATCTGTCTAAATACTTAGAAACAGCACATCCCCAAATTTATATTCCATAACTAATATGGGAGTAGACACTGGCATATGTCTGTCGAAAGACCGATAAGTATAACCTACTTTTGTGTATTTCAATTACGAAATAAAATTAAATACTGCGGATACAACCGGAATGTTGAATGAAAATGCAAGTACGCAAAATTTTTCTCGGGTAACGACAAATTTCTTAGGAACAATCGTGTATAAGTGTCGTGGTTGAGTGACTATCAAAGATTGTATTATTTGAATAGCGGTAAAATTCGAAATGAACAGAGAAATTAGAAGGGATTTATTGTATATCTCGGAGTAGCGCTACAAGACTCGGCACAAGTTCTCTCTGGGATTGAGATGTCACGACTGAATTCGCAGACAAATTAATGTCTCGGGGATAACCCGCACGCTTGCTTGAATCCACATCGAAAGCCATTTCCCTTTCGAATTCAGTGGCTCAGAATTGCGCGATATCCCCAGAGCCGACAGGATGAGCAAACTAGATGTCGCCATGAATCACATCAAGTCAATGAGAAAATACAAGATTGCCTTCATGAAAAAATTCGAGAAGCGTTCACACAGACGCCATATATATACACGTGGATACATATGATGGTGCAAACGTTACTTTTAGCACAGATCTGTCTACACTAAATACTATTGACAATATTCTTTGATCTAGAATAAAGTACCGGATTTAATACTTTTTGTAACTTCTTGACTCTAAGATTACAGTACGGAAATCTTCTCGCTTACTCTTGACAACCTTTGCTGTTCAGAATTGTCAAGTTGTAGTGACCCAAACATAAAAAAATTAGTTTATTCTGCATACTTTCACCCTTTAATGACATAATATTCTGGCGTACTGCATCTGGGAAAGACAAAGTTTTTAATCTACAGAAAAAAGTTGTCAGAATATTATGTCAGGTTCCACAAAAAATCTTGTAGGGGGCTCTTCAAGAAAATGTGAATACTAACTCTTACTTAGCAGAATATTCAATCACTAAGGTAATTGATAAGTCATCTATTCACAACCAACTCAAATGTGCATAGCTTTGATACCAGAAATAAAACTTATTTACACAAGGAAGGGAAGTCTCAAACTATAATAATAAAGGGTGTTCATTATAGTGCTAGACATACCTAATAAATTTCCAGCCTCCATTAAACCGTTTAAAATAAATACAAACATGTTCAAAGATGAGCAAACGAAATTTTTAAGCCACTCCTACTCTGTTGAAGACTTCATGGAGTTGAGTGTATCTGAGTATAGACCTTACCATAGATGTAGTACATTGTTGTGACACTAATTTTTTAGTATAAGATATTAGCAATACTTATCAATATTATATATCAGACACAAATTATGTTTCTTGGCTTCTCTGTAGTCCTTAAGCATAATCATATGAATGTAAATAGTAACAGAGTTAATAGCAATTAAGCAATTATAACAATTTATGTATAATCACTGACACGCTCCACATCCCTGAAGTTCTACTTCTCTATGGCATCAATGCAATATGATTTAATAATACTAAAACTAAAAAGCAAACCAAGCCTGACAAACAGGAATTTAGATCACATCAGCTTCGCTAGCCTAATGCACGAAACGTAAATAATAAGACTGAAATCAGTGGACCTAAGCAATGTACATCCAAAAATATTATTTTTATATGCATTGTGTTGCGGGACGAAAGGTCACATGTTCTGTGAAATCGTCGTATGGGTGACTGAGAGCATAAAAAAATTGATGAACAATTTATCTTTGCCGATCTTACCCAGACGCCTCCTTTGGGTTTTCTTTTATGTCACTTTATTTGTTTTAGAAAAAGTTTTCAAAAATTCCGAAGTCCATTTGAAAACTTGTTGGATAAGTTGATGTGTTGCTCAACGAAGGTCACCTGCAAATGTATAATCGAAAATGTCCTTGTGTGTTAAGGGGACCTGGACACGAAAACCCATTTAAGAACTACTTTTTTATTGCGCCATTATAAGTACAAGTGTTTCTGATTTCAAATTCGTATAAAATTGCAACATTTTGGAGACGAATAGGCTTTTAAAAGTGGTTTTTAAATATAGACGCGACATGCTCACTTTAAAATGCCACTGCAATGACACATACGTGGAACCTCTTATTTCATACGAATTTAATCAGCCATTCGATATTATGGAAGCCATAAAGCCTATTTACCGAAAGTTGTCAAAAAAAACTTTTATCCAAGTGTAGTCATGGACGTAGGCAGAATCTAAATGCCTAAAACTGTAGTTGTAAGCATAACAACACTGAAAATTGTTGTTTTAATGATGTAACGTAAGCATATCAAGTGTATTAAGTATCCTCGAAACAATATGGCACCAGCTCTGACAGCAATAGATTTTGTAACGTTGCCGAGGAGGAGAACGCTATGCAGAATACGAGTAAAGAAGCCAGAACAAACATAAGGAGTCAAAATTGGAGGGAGAAGAGGAATATAGAGTTGGTAGCTTCTAGCAAGTTACAATGGTAACACAAGAAGAAACAGCATATAATAGTGTAGTTACTTTATGTAAATTGTCAATGTTAAGTGGCGTGCCCTTTACAAACTACAACCTTTAAAAAATGGGATATTTCAATTTTTTTCATGTTTCAGTTGCAATATCTCTGATGGGCATGCAGATAAGAATCTGAAAGTTGTACACATAATAGGCCACTATAGTATTAAACTACAGTATAAATTTCAACGTTGAGACTTAACTCGAGGATGGTATAAGAAATGGTTAAATATAGCATGAAACGCTTGACTTTCACAAGTAGCATAAGAGGGTACTTCAATTATTTAAACACGTTTCACTAAGGAAACTGTTTTGATAGAAACATAATATCAAATAACTATTTGTCATATATATTATTGCATTTTTATGTAATGTTAACTACAAAAAGAGTAAAGAAATACAAAAATATTAAAAATAAATTAAAACAAAATCATATAAATTGACAAATTATTTCCCTGAAGTAAATAAACACTAAATTAACAATCAATTAATATAAAACATTCTTTTAATCTATAGTTAGTTTTTAATGTTGTTTTAACAGTCATGATAATTGCTACCGATATTATAATGCCGTCCGGTCACCGCGATGAACTCCAGACTACTATTTTTTTTCTATATATTTTTTATTAGCGCCAAAACTTTTCATTCTTTTGGAATGAAGTACTTGGTCCTAGGGGGGTTGTTAAAATATAGCACGTACTTCTTTGTCTTGATCATCTACGTTGTTCATTTCCGCAACCCACCACTGGTCTTCATAAATGCATGCAAGTGTGTCTTTATTTTGAAGTGTCAATGATACAACTCTTGCAACTGGGTGACGATGATGTATACTGACATTTTAACACAATTTCCGATTGTGGTATGAAACAATGAAATGATCTAGTTCCTTTAATTTTGAGACATGAGTTGTACCTTTCCAGTAATTTCCTGTAACTGATTACTTAGATTTCCCGAGAACTCATAAAAGTAGGTAATTCCATTAACGTTTTATTTAAAAAATTAAATATTTCCCGAGGTGTCAAGATTTGATCGTTATAACTACCCCTTGTCATCGATCGTTTCGTACCACCACCAATGCCATCGCAGACATTTTTCCCTGGGCACGATACAAAAAAAATTCTAGTATGAAATCTACTTTCTGATAATTCTTATTTTTAAATTTATTTTTATATTGGCTTTCTGCCCATCAAAGATACATATCAATTTTTTATAGCAGGATAGTTTCTTTTAATGTAATCGATTGTTTGAAGATGAAATGGATGGACTGTTGTTCTAGATGATCACTTAGCTGTGGCTGCATAGTATTACATATACAAATGGAAATATACATAAAAGCACGAAAAATATTGACATTTGCAAACTGTTTCTTCTTGAAGAAACAAGTCTACGAAAATGGAATTTTCTTTATTTAGAATCGACAACTTCGCTTTACACGGAGTACATGGAAAAATAATTTTGGTCAGTAAATAGAGGTTTAATTTGTAAGCCTGAATGTACTGAACACGCTGCAGTTTATTTGAGTATGATACATCAAGACAGTCCTGGATAATTTATAAATTAGTAGAAACGCGAAAAACAGCATACACGCTACAACTAAAGCGGCGGCCAATTTTGAACCGTACACAATATAAATGAAACAAAATTAGTTTTGAACTGCTAAAACATGGGAGAATGTACCAACACTATATTATGTTTTTCTTAGATGGTGCGGCAACTATTTTCCTTTTGTCTGGACCACTTGGTATGGATTGACCCCCGGGGAACGTAGCGTCGTAATTCTCGTGTTTCATAATCATTTTTCGAAAGTAAATTGCTTACAACTCAATACCAAGGAGCTACATATATCGTCTTATAAAGGAAAACTCTTACAGAAATATTAAATACATGCACGAAAACTTTAAGACCAACTATTAATTTAGCCGCTTGTTATACCAGGTTTATTTATAGATTTGATATTTTATAAGTGGATAGTTTCACATTCACTGCACATTTTTTGTTTCTGTTTTAGTTTTATTCAAACTAGTGTTGCTTACTGTCATTCACGGTTTTCAAAATGCTTAGCAATTAAAGTACCACACACTTACATTTCGTAGTTTCGCTAAATTGACGTGTAAACAGGGGATGTTTTCATATGTTGCTAACCAGCGACTGTTTTAATAGAGTGAAAGAAAAAAATTTCTTCTCGACCACTGATAATTACGCAGATACAGTCTATTAAAATTTGTAGAACTGACATCATTGTAACCTCTGTTTACACCTCCTTCAATTCTCCCATGTTGTAGCACAGAAATGGGTAATATTAATAAATACAAAAGCATAAAAATAACTAAAGTTGAGCTTAAGTGATGAATGTCTCTTAAACAATATTCCGCTCAACAATTTAAATTAAATGGAAGATGAAACATTAGGTGAATAGATAATGTAGACTTCAAACTACAAAATGGGAAAGAAACTGTTTCTGGAAAATATTCTAAACATTCATGTCGAAGTCACACAATGCCCAGTCTCTGCTAAGTTGAAGACAAAATGTATTCAGTGCGAGACTCCATCTGTGTGTTCTAATGTTAAACAAATGCAAAGTAGACGGGAAGCTCGTTACGAAGCTATGCATAACTTAAGGTTCCCTCCTAACAATGACAATCAACGTGCAGTCATCATGTTAGACGAATTGCACAGTTGGAACGCCGACAGATTCCCCGAGTATGCTTTAGCTTTTCCCCTTTAAAATCGTATTTATCAAATAGAATGTAGGTAGTTCCGTTCGTAAAGTTACAAAGGTAGCTTCGTTATCAGTTTCTAATAAAAATTATTAATTTTTATTATAAGCTAAAATGAATAACATGTCGCTGTCAAGAAATTAAAAAACTGGCTCTGGACCCGGCGTTGCCTGGGTATTCATTTATATTATCCCGGTACATTATTTAATTATTGGTCAACACATGATTAAACGGGCATCGAAAGCGTCACAATGTGATCCTCAACTATACACACAGTATCTCGAGAGAGTAAGAAATATTCCCGGTACATAGCAGTGCTAAAAATATTTTCAGTAAACATGTTGAATAAAAATTCTCTTAACACTTTATAAGAGCACAAAAATACTCCCAGTACATTAAAGAAATAAAAACTGCCGCCAGTATTTAGTTTCGGTACCATAAGACAGTATGACATGAGCCAGAGCCACACCCCTGAAGGAGCTAGGGGTTATTTTACCCATCAAGTGTTCAAAATGAACATAAGTGATATATGAACTACTATATAAAATAGCTCCAATTGTAACAGAAATTAATTAACCCCCCTCCCCACTGATAATCACTATAATTAAACTTGCGCAGAAATGTGATTTACCCCGTCCCTACCCGCAGTTAGGGTATGAACTGCAATTTAATTCGCATGCTACATATCAGAATCAAGCTCAAAGACACGCATAACACCGATTTCGATACCAGACTAGACTATTTTTATTTTATTTTCATACGACGCCCCCTACACCTCACCCCTACGAATAATCTTCGACGCAGAATGGGGTTGAAATTATTCGCAAACAAATTAACCGAGAATGCTAACAAATTAAGTGACCCAGAAAAAATTATATTGGAAGGAAACAAAAGGCTTTTATGGATATTTAAATACTTCTGTCTCCTCCACACCAGCCCAGATGGTGGTAGCCGTGTCTTAACCCAACAGTGTTGATTTCCAGGTCGCCAAAAACACGTGTTCGACATTTGATCGAAATCGTTCCATCCGTTAAAAATAGTATGTGAAAGTTTGTTTTACCTCCTTCCATTCCATCTTAGGGTTTTAACTGTAACTTAAATTGCATTTTTCATGTCAAAATTAAACTCAGGGGCTCAGGTTCCAATGGTTCAGAGCCCAATCTCGATTGTTTTCTGGATATTTTTATCTGATGCCCCTCCACCCCTCCCCTAAGAATACTCCCCTTCGATTATAGATGGGGTTGAAATTATACGCTAGCAGTATCGAAGGACATACTACCAAATTAACTGGCCCAGAAATGTATTTATATGATGGAAATATTGGCCAGTTTTGCTTATTTAAAATTTTCCGCCTCAGTGGTGGCAGTCTTACCACTACATTGCTAATTTCCGTTCGCAAAGAACACGTGTACCAAATTTGGTCGAAATTGGCTTACTCGTGTGGATATACAGAACATATATACACACATACAGACAATTTCATAAGAGAGAGAATTGTTTACACAGTTTTAATATATTTTAAAAACTAACATAAGCAAGGGTGTACGTGGATAAGTCAATTAGGACTTACAAAATCCAAGTGTTGGAGCTATTAGCATCTAAAAAAATTATTTCTGTTTGAATACTCTGCTGGTTTCATTATTGATCAAAAATTGTGATATAATCTGTAAACATTAATAAGGGGTAGGATTAGTTTTTTTCAGTAAAAAAAATGCTAATTACAAACCATTAAAATATTTTCCTGTCACAAAATTAATAATTCAAATATAATTCAATCAAACAATTATTTTAAACTTCAAATATCTCAACTAATCTTTTTGTCATTCAATTTTTATCTCGGCGTCTTTGCTGGCTTCTGACTCGGGGCTTCTTTAATAAATGGCTGGACTTCAGCGTCATTGCTGGCTTTCTGACTCGGGGCTTCATCGGCAAGCAAATTCAATCACGATTTGGCAAGACCTTGGAGAGGAGAGTCGTATTATTTGGGCCAGATCTTGAATCTGAAATGAAGATAGCTCCATGGCGTAGCATGTGGTCACATCCAGAGTGTTTTCTGCGATCTCGACGCGGCTGATTTCCAAAACCTTGCTCCTCTCAATAATGGCCACTCTTATCGTCCAACAATTACCATTTCTCTCTTCTATTCATCTCTTTTTCTATCGCTCCTACGGGTTTCACGCTGTCTCGGCAACGGATTCCCGTGTCGAATTTCTTGACGGAGACATTATATTGTTGTCAGCCTTTTTGTCTTTAAAAACACGGAGGTCCACGACGTACGCTTTTGTCCCCTTGCCTTCCTTTCATCACATTGACACTATAAATATCATCTTCCAGCCTTAAGTTTCCAGAAACGAGTAACTTTTTTATCCTCATGAAATTAGTCTCACTAACAAAAAAAGTATCTACACAAAAATCCGTCAAACACTCCACTCTAAAATTTGATGCAAACAACGGTAAGAAACGAATTTCGGTCAGTGATTAAACACTTGCATTTGGAAGGCAAGTCGCCTAAAGACATGAAAGTCGAGTTGAAGTTCTTGGAACATTTACCCTGGCGTTTATATCCGTTAATATAATTGAATCGATGAGTTTACTCAAGGCCGGGCATCCATAAGTAAGGAATATTGCTCGAGAAGTCCATTGGAGGCGACTACGCCAGAGATGATGGACCAATTCCACGAGATGGTGTCGAGTGATGGGCGAGTCAAATTTGAGGCCACGGGTTTATCCCACAGTTTATTATTATCTTCAATTATGAAGAACAAATTGTTTCTCAAAAACGTCTACAAAATGAGCGTAGCGTTTTCTCACAGCGTAAAATAAATACAAAGTGTGTCGAATCAGCGGGTGCTGCGGCACCTTTTCGTCGCAAACCCAATGGTTTGTATGATGATACATAACTACTGTTGAAACATGGATCCACTACTTCACTCCTGCGACAAAACAACAGTCGAAAGCTATACATAGGCGACTGAGAACCTTTTCCTTCGGTTTTTGTGGACGATTCTCTGTGGACAAGCTAAACACTCGGGGTAACATCCAGACAATAAAGCTATGTCTGGAAGAAAATGCGTCGTTCGCGTCCGACATTTCAATATTATTAGTACAGATAAAGTCTGTATGTGATTGGTAGGGGAAGACCCCGATTAAAATGTTACAAATCATTCAGCAATTATGACTGTACAGAACAAAGATTACTAAATTGAATTAGTTTTTTAAATTCCATTCTGACGCATAATTGACAAGGAACGAATATATAATCCTTGGATTATATAATATCATTCGAAACGATTGCCGTCGGCCCTAAGTACGTTATATTGGCACTTCTTGCCAGAAAAGCTGTTCAGTCACGTATGTAAATACAAATGCAAATGAAGTGACTCGGTCCAGAAGAATTTGGACTCTCCTTTTAGTGCGCTTGATGCAGTATTTGTCGTAGTTCTTCATTCGAATAGTTGATATGTATGAACGTTTATCATATAAACTTGGCGATTGTACTAATTGAAAATAAAAAAGGAAACCTTTATCACAGGCATTACCAATTACGATTGTTAGCACGGGAGCAAATTAATTTCGTGAAACTTATGTTATACCTACTTGGAACACAGAAATCTTTATTCGTTTGATAATCCCCATTTAACTTTAGAAGAAACGAAACAGGAATAATGTTCTGCCGTCAAAGATTCGGACTTTACTATACACATATCCTTGTAGAGGTGTTTTCAAAAAAAGAGAATCAATTTTATCTGTACCTACTTCAACCGGGATCCAGTGCAACTGAATTTTAATCTCATTTTGGAACGCGACTTTCAACAATTTGTTTTCATATTCATTTCGCATAACCTGGTAATAATTTAATGTGTTTCGTAAATTTATTTTTCACGTCGACGCATAAATCATCAAGATTGCATTTTGCCAATTGCATGCCTGATCCTATGAAACAAAAAATTCCATTTCCTTTATCAGTAATTTCAGGTTATTCCAATGTCGTTTTTATATCTTCAGCTCTGTCGGGATGTATTACGTTCGTTTTGTAATAAGAAGGTAACGCAGCCATTAAGTTACTGCTTAGAAAAGTGGTCCGTTTTCTGTAGAAGACAATGAATTTGAAGAAAAGCGCTAGCAATGGACACGCAATTTCCCGTAAGCTAACTACCTCATTGACGGTGATCAATAAGAAGGTGGTAGGTAATTGTAACGCCAGACATTAAATACGAAGACGTTCCCTCGTCGAACTGTTGCAGTTTTGATTCAACCTTCACGCGAAATGTGCGCTACAATGAATTTATAATAACGTGTACTCTAAAATAAATCATAAAATTCAATATTATTCAAAATAAATGACAGGAACTTGAGTCTAGTCAGAAAGAAAATCTGAAAATTTTTTTCAAGAAAAAGCATTCAACAGAATGTGGCCTTGTTTCCTACCCCAAAGGGCAATGTCTATTTCCGATTATATGACTACAATCACAAATTCAGGTTCTATTCCCTTTTATTCTACCATGCCTTGGCTCATTGTAATGGAGGTAGGATTTCAATGAATGTGTTTTTACTTATGTAATGAATACTTGAAAGATAATCTGGAATATTCCTTGATTTTAACACATAATTCTCAAGAACTAACAAAGTAGAATTAACAGAGCGACCTTTTGAAGGCTTTCTCCGTTTCATCAAAAAATGGAGCTTTCTAGTACTTTTATACCTTTAATCACTTCCCCAATTACTATTTGATATGATGGGAGACAGTTCATTTTATAAAAGATTCTCTCTGAATTTTCCTTTGGTTTATTTCTACACAGAAATCATTGAGCAAATGTAGCCATTGCTGCTAATATGTTCCACTACTATAGAGCGAACGTTTCCTAGTGAATTTGTTCCAAATACAATTCTCAGGTTTCAACAAAGGTCAAAGATTGCTTTTCGACAGCAAGATAATCTATCTGACGAAGACGGTGGAGCTTGCTGTCGAAACGTTGTATGATTTTATACATTCCGACAACAAGTTTGCCATCTTTGTCAGATAGACTGTCTTATCGTCGAAAAGCAAACTTTGACCTGGGTTGAAACCGAGAATTGTATATGTTCCACTAATGACTCTACATTTTGTCCTCGTTAAATTTTATGAAAACTTTACCGCTTGTTTCCTCTTCATAAAATATGCACCTCCCAACTGGTGATATTTTCATTTCTGGTTTGGTATCAACAATTTGCTTTCATATTTGCCATTAAATTTTTATATTCAGTTCATATACAAATTCTCCACACCAGTATTTATGGATCTACTTATTTTGGTTGAACCATATGAAATTTGGGCCAACAACCACTTTGATACTGTCATACCTCAACTCCCTTTGCTGTTTCTCTCTACTGTTCTATGATGTCTCACAATTGCCTCATGAATTAATTTGAAAAAGCTCATTCCACCCAAAATCGCCCCGTGTATTAAGCCAAAAAAGTTCATTCCACCTACAAATGAATTAATATGAATACTATCATTTGCTGCACATTTTTTGGAGACATTACAATTCTGTGCTCAAGTTGAGCGGAACAAGGAGGGGAAGTAGGAGGAGTGACGGAGGGGAATGAGACGACAGTACCAAACTAGTCCAGTTCCGAAATTTTCTTTATCTTATAAAAAGATTCAGTTTTCATCATCACTTACTTGCAATAGTACAAGCGGCCATCTCCATCAACATGGGCAGTGCAGCCAGTTTTCACCTCCCACAGACAGTTGCTTGAGGCCTGAAGGAACATGGGCCTCTGCAACACAACCCCAAATATTATAATTCAGTTATTTCAAAATGTTATTAATTAACAGAATATGTTTTCACCATCTATAAAACCATATTGAATAACAGAGGAAGCCTATTCTTGAACATTTGCACTAAATTACCTCAAAATCATTTAATGATATTTAAAACATTAAAACTTAAATCCACATTTAACTTGATCAAATTTCTCAGGAATAAGCAATTACAAAGCCAAAAATATAATTCTCTTTGTTTTTCAAAAACCTACTGATTGAATTCTCAGTGCACCTAAAACTCATAATATTCACTTACAAACACATTAGCCAAACAGCACCCAAAACACTTTATTTGCTGCATAAGCTAACATTGTAACTTCAATAATACAGTGAATTGGTTTTCTTTCATTCAGCTACCTTTCAAAGTGATAATGCATTAATCTATTGGCCAATACTTTATATAATCTGCTATGATTAGCTACAATTTGAAAGGACAATTAAAGCTAATAACCACTTTTTCTATCATTCTACTGCCCTTAAATAAATTTCAGACTAAAACATAGAATAAGTGAAATTTGTCACAATACATATTTATATGAAGATATTCTCATGCTCCACAAAGCAACTTGAAATTATATGCATCTCCAGTGTACATAGTTACAGTGTTTAACTTCCAATTGATTATTTAATCTAATTTGTAAATGTTCTTAAAATGGTGGTGACAAACTATCACAATCCAAGAAATGGAAAACCTCTAAAAGTTTAACTTTAATGTCTGGTGATTTGAAACCCTTTAATTATGGGTACTTGTGAAATGGCATATTGTTAGTATTTGTAAAAGATTTCCAGCATAATGACAAGACAGTAACTTTGCACTAAATAATAAAACAAGTTCTAAAAATAACTTTATTTTAAATGTAAATTAAAAGGATTATAAATATGTAAAAGGTTTTTGGTCCAATACATGTTAATTTAGTCTGTTATTCAACATGAAGTAGGGTAAGAACACTATATACTTATACCATAAGAAACTGGCATGTTTACACAGCACATCTAAATTATTGTTATGAATTCACAATATAATGAACATAAACGTGAAATTATTAGATTTGAGAATAATTTGTGTTTAACACAAATAACGAAATCTACACAAGCAATGATTACCAAAAATAGCGTTACTCAAGATTCTAGAAGCAAACGTTAAGACACTTCTTTAGCTAATATATGCCACTGACACACAAAACACATACGTCAAATGGAAATCATTCGATATCGCGCATACAAATTAGTTATTTTGGTGGCAACATCTTCAACAAAATACTTGACAAACTGCTTCGTTATTAACGTTCTGCTTACGAAAGTTTTTCCAGTTCCCTTTACAGCACTGCAACGACTTTCATCCTTACGTAACAGGATCTCACGCTTATTTTATTCGCACACAAGGAAAAAGAACAAAATTACGCTTCTCTACACGATGTAACATGTACTAACAAAACATGACAAAGTATTTCAATACATAATTACGAACTTGCCTTTCATTTATGGGCAAAAACTAGGAAGCAAATGTGACGTTAAAATTCAATATCACCGGGACAATTATTTTTGGCACTTTGACAAGTTTAATTACTGATCCATTCTTCTACTTCCAACTGTGATTCGCTGTTTTTTACTAAAAGCATCTATTTGCTATGTCTCTGTTTCAATAAGTATCCATCGAGCTTCAGTCACTGACATGAATGAATAACAGACAGACCTCCAAAGATTCAGACTCTCGATCAAGCTGCCAACCTTATTCTCAGGTTCGAAATTCCTTTTACAAGAGATATTAACTGGGGAATTTTTATCCTCATGCAAGCCTGAACATACTACATTTTTATAATTTATTATGTATCTTCTCTCAGAGGAATTGTATTGCAACACAAAAATAATTATATTAAATGACTACATAAGATACTATTGTTCCATGCGGTCGATATCATTCTACTGAAATGACATTAGATCGTCATTCATTGATACGGCTGATTTTTTTATACTTTATGATATTATTTTAGAGATGAACAGAAGCTTAACCCAATCTTCGAATTATTTCCGTTTATCTTCATTTTACTAAAGCATTTACAGGAATACACAACGAAAACATAGATACTGTCTCCATTGGGCCAGCAGATTACATTTATTTCTATATTTCGATACTCTGTACTTTAATCATTAATACTTTAAATATTCCATTGTTGCAACTTTATGTTGAGGGTTCCTTATTTTTTTCTTATTTCTCCCACAAAAATGTTTTATTGTAATGCCAATTGCAACAGACAAGAATTTGAAATAAATAGTTACGCTCAGTATTGTAGCCTGTCTCGTGGAACATTTCTTCAGTCAGCAACTTTCTACCACATCAATTTCGCTAACGTCATTGGGAGGTGTGGTCTTTTTGCGATTAAGTTAAAAGAAAAGTTCAGTATTACATTTTGTTTTTAGAATTGAAAATAAAATTTCTAATGATCAATTCTTCCTTAGGAAGTTACTATTTTTCAAAACTTCCAAGAAGTCCCTGAAAAAATGGCACACTATCAGGGCCCGCGCTAGACGGTAGCCTTGATAAACAACCTGAGCTAGAGTGCAAAACAATCTCGAAAACGTCATGGCAGACGGCGATTTTTCGTCTTAACACACAAGAAATGGCTGACGAAATAAAGTTTTCCTTCACTTTTAACCAAGAAAGAAGATCCAGTTGCTTTCTTAAATACATTACTTCGCTTAAAACTGGGTCACATTTGATCAATGCTTTGAGAATTTTACCAACGCCGTCCATAACTGTTGCGACCGACGAAAGAACTTTTTTAAAATTACAAATACCACGTCTACCCAAAATTGTCTTAATGGATTAGTCATGTTTACCACTAAACAAGAATTCAATAATAAATTATATCTCAATGAATAACAAAATTGAATATCCTTCAAATAACATTTGATGTACACGTCCAATTTTATTAAGTTGCAGTCTACCCTTTAAATGTGCTTAATAGTAAGTTCAGTTAATCTAATAAGATTTTTATCAACCACCACTAGTTTAAGGCAAACAAAGTTGTTTTTCATGACATAGCCATCTCATGTCAAGTGAAGGTATGGTTTACTAAAAATTATATATATTGTACATAGGAAGATAACATTTGCAATTGCAGGTGAATTAAATATCCCATGATATGCCACATTTGAAAGTTAGGAGGTTTTCTTGTTGACAGTTTAGGAGTTGACATAAGGAATATTTTAATAAAAATAACTAGACACAGTTAACACATTTTATTATCATTGTGAAATAAATTAATTTCAATAATTAATGGATATCCATAAATAATTTATCCATTTTTAATAAAAGCAAACAAAAAAAATTGTATTGACTTAAATTAGTGCTGCAGTTGTGCTTATTGATAAATGCAAAACTAAAGTGTTCCAAGTACCACACCTCAAACCATACTTTTTGAAGGTAGTAATGGATCTTCTTTTTCTGCAATTTGTTGCTTGTGATCACGTTCCATTTCCAGTTGTTTGACTCTCGCATATGCACCACTTCCTCCTAATACAATCCAGTTGGAACACCACCATAGCATGGGTTTAGTTTCACTGTACCAGTAACTTGCAATGACTGTCTGAGCACAGGCTTTTGCAGTCCCTGAAATATTGTGCGTCAGTGGTGATGTTACCTAAAAACAATAGTTTTTTAGTAAGAAATTCATTTAAGTTTCATGGTTATACAAATACTAAATATATATATACTTCCAAAGCAAAAAACTTTATCTTTCCAATGCGCAGAATTTTTTCTTAAATATTGTATTTACAATTGATAAATTCAAAATAAAACTATTTCTTACCTTTATCTGACAGGCAGTGACAAAACCAATGGCTAGTCCACACAATCCACCTATAGTCATGAGCAACCAAAACATTAAAGTAAATAATTTTTCATAAGACAGAACAGTGGAAACTTCACCTTTCACAATAATGATAGGAATGAATATGAGACAGGAGTAAACATTGTTGTAGTAAGATAACAAACAGATCTCTTGATTTACAAAAGGAAGAATCCTTTTGGTATATATAGAGTACAATGACAACGACAGAGACCCAAGGACGCCATAGCAGGTACCCAGAACTGACAAAGAACCTGAAACAAAACATGATTAAAAGTAAATACTGAAATATATGGACTTTTCTTAAAAATTCCATTTTCTGTGAAATCTATGTATAATTACCATCAAATGCAATTCCCTAAATTTCTTCAAGTTACCACAAAACATAATACAATAATAACAAACGTATATTAAAATTTCTACATAATAATTTATTTGAAGTTTTGTTTCATTCAACATTAAATAGCTCATTACAGTTGTTGAATTACTGTGTTTAGTAGAACTTTTTCAAGTTTTACACAAGCCACAATTATAGTGATTTATACACAAGTATTTTATACTATTTATACACTTTGTTGCCACTATACAAGGGTGCTCTTAGATATTATACAACCCTGAGTCAAGGGACAGATTATGTCTTGTTAGAAAAAGTAATTAGAATAACAATTATTGCAAGCAATGAGTGGTATTCTTACACAACTTGAAAACTACAAAATCACTTATTTTAAAAATACAACATTAATGTATAAACTGTACATTGTCGATATAATATGCATTTTTAAAGAACAGAATAATACTGTGATAAGGCTAAATTCATAAATAATCAAAATGATATTGCAGTTATTGAACAGCAACATGATTGTCAGAAAGGGTAATGAGTTTCCAAATAAGAATGTATTTATGCTATGGCATATCCGTGAATTTCATGTGAATTATTTTAGTTATAAGTGTTGACGACTGGTTTCAAATTAAATGTACAATATGTGACTAACAACAAAAGAGTGATGCTTACTTTGTATTTAATTAACAAACCTGTTACATTTTCTTGGTCAACACCCAACCAAAATCCACCTACAATCACAGCACAGCATAATATTGCTGAGCAGGAAGTCTTCTGACCTTTAAAACAAAATTATTTTATTTTATTAAGTTTGAAAACAGTACTTGGCTTATTAAATAATGGCAACACAAGTCTTACCCAATATTAAATAACTTAAAACTACATTGAATACTGTAGTAAGGGAACGTCCTATGTAATAAAATGATACATCTACATATTTCAAACATAAATTGTTAAATGCTATCATAGCAGTAAACAAAACAGATAGTGGGAAAACCTGAAACAAAATAAATGCAAAATAGAATGATAAATAAGGAAACAGTCAATGTAAGGATAAGAAAATAAAATGCTTAATCAAACCTTGACAAAAATTTCTCTTTGAAGAGGAGAGCCTTTTGGAAAATAGAATTTTTGTGGTAAGAAGTCAGAAATATTACTCCATGTAAAGCATATCACAGATGACACAACACATTGATAAAACGTTACAAATAAAGGAGCATCTAGTTCAAGTATTTCACTACTCAACAGTGCTTTATTCACAAACACAGTAAGTATTGATATAATCCTGTAACAGAAAATATAAACATCATTGTTGCCACATGTAATATCTTTGTAAATATTTCAGGCAATAGCAGATACATTATAAAAATTTTAAAACTGTTTTCATGTCTATATTATAAATAATTGGAATTGTTTTAAACAGCATTATATTTTATATCACTAAGGAGAACCATGTGATCACAGTGGAGGGGGCACAGACAACAGTCTGGACTACATCATCATTTACCAAATTGAAAACAGCATAGACACATCACAAATTTTACCTCCCTCACAAATGTGGGTTTTGTCTCACAGTTTGTGGGGTAATATTGACCATGCATGAAATTCAATTTAACATGTGTATCAGTAATAAAATAGATGAACAAAATTAAAATGATCATAAACACTCAATTTTACATCAAAACATCATAAGTATTAAAATTAAATTTAATAAAATACAAATACTACTTACTGATACTGAAATACAACTATTTTCTTTAGTGTTGAATTAATGCTAGTGGTCATAAGAGACTTTCTACTGTTTAGGGAACTCATACCTTAGTAGGGGTTTCTCTCTAAATATGCTCAGCTCTGCCAACACATGCAGAGGTATGTCAAATTGCAGTAACAAAAAACTGCAAAACTAGTATAAATTTTATATTTCCATTCCTAATGTCATATGGAATTATACTTTGGGTAACTCCACAGATAAAGGTAATGTGACAGGTAACCTCTAGGACTTCATGCAGAGAGCTATTCAGGAAATGAGGTATACTTACTCTTTATGGTCAATTCATTTACTCATTGATGGTATTGGTAATAAATAATTATGATTAATTAAGTACCAATTAGAATATGCATTCATTTAATACAAGGAATAAAAATAAATTACATAAGAGTTAAACTTACTCAACTATTTTAGAGTAGAACATTGATAATAATTTTGATTTTATCCCTTGATAAAGAAAAATTTAGGGTGCTATGATACATTATTAAATGAAATGAATGTTGCTGACACATTGCTGTTGAGCATATTGATGATAGTTAAAATTAGTCATAATTTATATAAAATATGTTATCAATTAATTAGATATGGATACAAAAAATGTAAGATGTATAAGTCTTTCCATATCATTAAAGCTTCCCTTCCCTGGAAAATTAATTTATTCTATAAAAGAATGATTAAATTTTTTAGATCCTCTATATTTGAGGACTACAAGACTCTCTATAAGTATTATTTAATATACTATAAGCAAAATAAATGTGTGTGCACTGCACCCACAATTTGTGTTATACATATCATATATCCAAAAAAGCAAGATATGCTTGACATGCAACTATAGAATTGTGTAACCACTGCTTTCAGTTCATTAAACAAAGTATGGTAAAGGTGTGTATGAATGTAATCCAAACACTGATGTACACTGTTTGTGTTTAATACTCTTAACTAAGTTTAATTTATTGGAAGATAAAAAAATAACACTGACATCATAATTATCAAACAAGTCAGTAAGTTTTTAAAGTACAAGGTCTTTCCTGGTGAACGGCATGTATATATTATACAAATGTATACATTCAACCCAGTTGGAAACCCGAGAGCAATTTATACAAGTCAGTAAGTTTATTTTGAATGTTTTCAAAAACAGGTTAAAGTATGATAATTACACATTTTAACGAGTGAATTTTTAATTTTGACTTAATTTTAATCAATTGATATATTTGTAAATAAAATGTGAAAGATAAGAATTTAGTAGAAGGATATTAACAATTATGTCAAGGTTTTCTTTATGGTACAACTGATGTCGTAATTTGACTGTCTTATCAACCAGATTATAAACAATTTCGTTTTTTATTTTAGAAAAAGTTTAAAAGTGCAATACAATTTAGGATAAAAATTATTGAAAATATTGAGTAAATAATTCAAGCAAATTTTGGGGGATTTGCAAAATATATCTCTGTCGCCCACATGTCTGAAATAGTTTAAGGGTATAAAGTCTAATAAGATACATAAGGCTTCCAAATCTCTCATTACTATTTCAGCACAAAAAGGAGGAAAGGCATTTCCTATAGAGGAAATTTGACGATACATTCATCTAGGACAAGCCTATGATGAGAAATAAGTAGCATTTTTAAATACATTGATTACTATAAGGAAATCAGATAAAGGAAATTTTATACATATAACTCATTAGGTAAAGAATTAAATAATATATCTAATGAAATCAAATTGAGATTACTTTAGACTTAAATTTTAACTATATAAATTTACTTGGGCTGTTTCAAACAAATTTTTATTTTCGGAAATATTCATTTGTTCGTCGTGTTTTATAAATTACAATATGTTTATAATCCCAACCCAGAAAAGTGTTTGTGTAGGATTTACTTTTCCAGTAATAATGGGATCTGTATCATTTCGTAACATGCTAACTATGTACATAATAGTATAATATTAGAAGAAACTATTTAACTAATACATTAAACATATTATGATAAAGTGATCTACAAATATCATTTTGTATTTAACACCTCTCAATATTGTTTAACTGGTTAAATCACGTAAATTCGTAAAGTTTCGACATTTTAGGTAATACATTTTCCCATTGAAAATAGATAATAAGTACAAATATTTTCATTTTATATTTGGTAATGTTCGTGCATGTATTAGTATGAAGTTTGTATTAGTATTAGTTTGTAGGTTATAGCACTTGAAGCTGTCAAGCCGGAACAGACAAAACATGAATAATTCAAGGTATGAAAATAAGTAATACAAACCAATAGGCGGCTACCACTCCGAATATTCTGAGATATTTGGTGAACAGCGGTTCGTTCGTCATTGTGAAGTGAAAAAATGCCACGTAAAATCACATTATCTGAAATTGTGCTCCTCGTACATGTCGTCATATTTTGTTTTGATAAGGTTGAGAGTGTCAACTTTGCACACTGCTGTAAACATTGAACGCGTTTTGATCAAAACAAATATTTAGGTTAGTAAGAAACAAAATGAAAAACTTTTCTTAGAAAGAATAGTCAGCCAATAGAGAAAGTTTATTTCATTTGACGTTATATGTATACCTCAGCAAGAGGACCAACAATGCTGACGTCAGTTATTTGTTTTTTCTTCGTGCAAATCTCCCGCTTTTCCTGTAAGATTTTTTGCACATGTACTCAAGTCAGCTCATGGCGAATTACTTGTGTCTGAATTTTGCGAGGAGTGCGAAAGGAATCGGGTCAGCCAGTGATATAAACAGAGTGCTATCAAGTTTGTAGAAAGTAGGTAGTGTGAACACTTGTAAACCTACGAAAATCGACACATGAAATGACTCAAATTCATCATTAGAAATATATCAACGTAGGTATCGATGTTTTATTTATATTATTTCAGGCGAAATAAATAGCTTCATTCCCGAATACGTCAGCCTTAACCCTCGGCTTTTATTTGTTTTACACTAAAAGAATTTACTACTTAATAGGCCTTATAGCAAATGGTTGAAATTTTAAAGTTCTATTTTTTTAGTTAAAGCAAACAATACAAATACACTACTTCGTAATAACTAATATATAGAGTACATTCACATGAAACGAATTACGTGCCCTTTAATTATTTTCGGGTACAAAATAGCGTAAAGATTCATGCCATTGTCGTTTTATTTAGAAATGTTAGTGAAACACTGTGAAAAGCAACTCGAGTTTTGTTCGAGTATTTAATTCAGTTCTCATTTGAGCGTACACAGTGCTGTTTTGATAACTCACAAATCAAAATGTCATACTAATATAAGTCCTTATTAATGTTGTTATTTTCAAATCATTACAATATCCAAATTGTTAATTAATAGTTAATTAAAAATGAGAACCCTGTCCACACACCTTATTATCAAACTGCATTTTAAAAAATGAAAAGAAACACTTGTAAACGAACTCAATTTCTACATACCAACAAACATTCAAGTATTTAACTGAGAATTTAAATTATTCAGTGCATACTGTTCCAGGTGTTTGTATGCCATCAACACATTTCAAAATCTGAGTGATCTAAAGTTCTGAGAAGAATGAAATGGCAAGTAACTGGCAGATAAAAATACTTATTGGTTTGATGGCACTGTGTTCAACGAGCATGTTTCTTTTTATAGGAAATTTCTTACAACTAGAAACAGATACAGGTATTTATGTTTTGTTAATCTTGATACTTAGGTAATTTCTTTCTTTCCTTTATGCCAAAACTAGTTTGGATTCATCACTTATGTCATTACGTTTCTCGTATTGAGACTTTTTCTTCTAATTAAAGGAAAATACTACAGTGAATGATAATTTTTGAATAAGTAAATTCAAATAATGATGAATGATCTAGATGAAAATAAATATTTATTTTGAAGATTATGTCTAACTTGAACGATCATTCTGTGGTGTATCTTAACTAGTCTTCAGTCCCTAAAACTTTTATATTAGAGGACAAGAATCCATCATTGTTTCAGCTCCCCACAAGAAACAATTTTATGTATTGCATCATTGGTTCCAAAATTAGGTTCCACTATTTATAATTTAAACAGATGAAGGATTTTAAGTTACATGATATAGTTATCATTTCCTAATAATTACTTTTGCCACAATTCTTTAATATAGCCTATCTCATTGAAACATTTAAACAAACAAAAAAAGGTAGAAAGAGAAGTATCAACTGTGCATGAAAACAAGCAGCACACATACAAGATATGTGGCTAAGGTTGAATCTTTTAAACCTCAAGCCCTCAATGAACTTGCTCTGTGGAAGTCCAAGTTGGGCTATAATATTAATGCAGAGTTCTCTCAAAATTGGTATCAAGGAGAAGGATGGAGGGCTTTTACTAGAATTACTGTATAGCAATGGAAGCAGTTGTTTAAATAATGGCTTAGGCCATGATTAGCTTCCCAGAACTGTGTTTCGTTTAATTTGACCTGTGCTGCAGTGCTTGGCAATGTATTAAATAAGAGCAGTTTTCTTTTGTTCAATGCTTAATATAATTATATTCAAATGGGAACCAATTTGATCTTGGAAGTACTTCCTTTTGCCATTCATTCAAATTTCCGATGGCATATTCACATTTGGTCTTCACAGCTGAAGTGTAGGGGGAAGTGAGGCGATGTAGCAATGTTTCTCTATTTCTCTGCTCTCCTTTGCCAGAAACGCTCCCATTTGAAAAGCATTATAAAAAGCAATTCACTTGCACACTAGTATTGAGTTTTATTCCTGATTGTAGTCTATATTGAAAATGGGATTGGTTTTTCAGACAAGTATAAAATGAGAGGTATTCTGTATAATGTTTAAATTTTTAGGTTCGACAAAAATTGATTTCAGTTTCATCTTCATATAAAAATTAGGAAATCTCTGTATAACTGGCAAAATAAGTATTGTCTATTTGTTATATGTCACAATGGTTATCAATAGATCATGTGTAGGTTTTGAATGTACTGTATTTCTTTTTATGCTTGTGTTTGAAAGCAAATATTCATAAAAGTATAGATACTATAGGTGCTTGGTTCTTTTTAGTGTGTATAAAAGGGTAAGTACGCACAATTTAAAGTTATCTTCAGAAGAATTGGGATTATTACTGGTGGCAGTGTTTCAATATTTGTTGTTAACACATTTACTGCCTTGTGTATTAAAAAGCATACACACTGGTTGGACCTAGTGTGCCATGATAATTATTTTGTATACACAAACATTCAGTTTATTCTCGCCATGTACATCTTATAGATGCACATTTAGCATAGATTTCTTATGGCAGGATAATTGATGTGGGGTGGAGATACAGACCTTCCAGCTTAGCCATTTATTTTAGAAATTTGTTTTTAATGTGTAAAAGTTTATTATTGCAAAAATACAAACATAATGAGTGTGAATATTAGAGAAAATATTTTAATAGAGCTTATGGTGAAGTACCAACTTATACTATCAAAAAAGTCAAATAGAATTTTTTTAGAGAAATATTATACATAGAAAAAAATCTCAGTGCTCTAACAACTGATCTCTTCATGCTGGACATCGCAAAGAAATTTGCTTGAATTTTTGAATTGTGTAAGCAAGACCATGAGTTTATTTGATTTTTAGGTAATAGATCTTGCCGTGCTCTTTATTTTTTTCAGCAAGGCGGTATGCATTTTGGTTATTGACAGGAACCAATTTAATAGTTTCATATACATGATAACAACTGCTTACCACATGTATATCTTTTTTTTAAAAAAGGTGCAATTTTACTTCATAATAGCCCTAAAAACATTTTAGAAAAAATTATCAAAAGTTATGGGGTAACCTGAGGGATCTTTCCAAAAATACCCACAACAGTTAATGAATTAAGGATTAGGTATTCATATCCATATGCCTACTTCTTGAGTATATTATCTACGAACCTGAACCAGGTTCAAAGTTTTAAGGGAGAAAGAGCATTTATCTTGATCCAGTCTACTAAGAACAGGTTAACATAGTATGGGACATTTGGCTGTCAATGTCTTAGTAAATTAAAAATATTGGTGTACAGTAAATTGTCTATTGCAAATGGTGCTGTTCTTTGGGTACAGAATATTTTGACAGTAACTGGATGAATAACAGTAAGTTATAGTATGTAGATACATATATTTTTTTAAATATTAAGATAAATATTAAGATGTTATGCAAATTTTGAATTAATTATTTATTAGATAACATATATATTAAAACTTCTATAAGCATGCCTTATCTTAATAACATTGCATTTCGAGAATAAGTATCCATTAATACCCTGCAGACTTCCAAAAACACAGATGTTCTTCACTGTTCAATTATTCAAACCTACAATACTAAACCGAATAAAAAACGGGGAACAATCAACTGCATTTTCTATCTTTCCTACACTAGTTTGCATTCCAACTCATTCCAAATCTTCCCCAACCTCACATTCATTCACTGAAAATGGGCTGCTGGCCTTGCTGTAGGAACAAGAGGAATGTCTGCACTGTCTTTCAATCTACTACAATCCTCCTTAGTATTCTGTATACTCATTCTTGATCCAACTGATTTTCTGGCTAATTGGAATTTGTATAAACTTTATGATGTCAGTATTAATGTTTAGATATAAATTTCTTCTTGAGTCCTATATTAAATTAACTATTGGACCTCTTCATGATAATATGGGATCACTTATTTAATAAAACATTTTATAATTAATACTTAATTGATCTTTTAAATTTAGCTTTCAAGAACTAACTGTAAATAATTCATTAACCTAACATGTACTAACTTACTCTCATCTTTCAGTTACCCTTGGTTAGTGGACTGTATCAAGAACATCAATAAGGGTATGTCTTTTGTCTGTCTAACATATTAGCAAGCTTTCATTTAACAAAATTGATTCAGTATAAGTTAGCTGTTAATTTAGAACAATATTCTAATTATTAAAGATTGAAGGTTTTCCTAGTGTATATTCTGAATAAACAATTCTTGGGTTTCCACCTGGGTTAAATGGAGTTTAAGCCACGATGTTTTGATGGCGTACCCTGCCATCATTCTCATTTAACCTGGGTGAAAACCCAAAAATTGTTTATTCAGAATATTCTAATTGTATGTAAGAAAATATTAACAGATTAGGACAGAAATATTATGGAGCCATTCTTACCAATGTGCTATTCTTGTTGACTCCTAGTCCCATTTTATGCACCGCCCCCTTCATCAGAAAGTTAGGAAGACTTTTCCAGTGATCGGCTAGCCGACGACTCAAGTACTAATAGGGAAAGGACAGAGAGATAGAAAGAAGGTGGCTTACTTGAGGTTCATAGATGGTAGACACCTTGTGAGGTTTAGAGTACTAACTTTCTGATGAAGGGGGCGGTGCCTCCGAAAATTCAAGTTAACATGACAATGTCATTTCCTGACTCATATTTATATAAATATCAACAAGGTGCCTGCCATCTGTAAACTTCGCGTAAGCCACCAATTTGCTACCTCTCTCTTTCCTGCCTTATTAATTGTTTTAATTAAACTGACAATGTCATTTTCTGATGCATATATGTGTATATTTAGCATTCCAAGTGACAACCAGCTGTCAACTGAAATATACACACACCAAAATGTGCAAAAGTTCAGTTTCTAAAAATTTACTCTGATAATGAGTTTGATTCAAGTTGTCCTATATTCACTTGATTCACTGGTATTCTAATAAATTGTACATATTCCAGCAGCCCATTTTTTCAATGTATCACTGCTGGAATCGATCACAGAAAAAGATGTTCATTTTAAGTGATCAAATTCAGAATTTTCCTTCAATGCACTGTCATACCTGTGTTATATTTCTCAGAAGTCTAGAAGGATAGCTCAGTGCTCTGAGTGGATATTTACTTAGTCGTGTCCTTGGATTTGATACCCTCTCAATATTTTTCTATCTTAATCTATTAAATCCCTTTCCTAGCTTTTGACCTGAACTTGATTAAAGCATTTCTTTTGCAAGAAATTTTTTTACTATATAATTACGTTCTAATTAACAGCTTATTAGTATTTTAATCACAGTAGTTCATAACAATAAAATTGTGAATCTTTTATTGTTAGCTTGTGTATTTTGAAATTGGTACAAATTAACATTTATACAATTTCAAGTCATCTCACCAAAGAAACCTTGAATTGAACCGCAAACAGACTGTATTTGCTGAGCTTGCCCAAACATTATGACTGCTTTAGTAATGTGTGAACTGGCAAGCCTAGCAAATATTTGCGCATGTCCTTTAACACTTCTTGTTTCATCTGTATCTGTGTAACTTGTTAACAAAGGAATGTGTTTAATTAAGAGATTTATTATAAGTTTTTCATCTTATTGATGTATTTAATATCTAATCATTAGCAATTTTTATATGAAAAAGAAAATTATATATTGAAGAGTTTTTCAAGAAAAGTGTTCTTATAACATTTACCATGTGTGGGATAAAGCTCACATTTATTGAACCACAAAGAACTTGAGTTTGTAAAATGTGCAGAAATGTTGCTAAACCTAAAATTTTTGAGCAACGTGCACATCTTTCCGATTATTTAAGCAGTTGCAAGGTACTGTGAATTGTGGAAGCATATGTATAATTAAAATTGAGGCCCAGTGCCACCATGTAATGCCACAGGAAATTGTTCAAGTTTTAAAAGGTGCTAGCATCCTTCTTGATGACATAGTTGTCCACATCATACAGCCTGACAAACACTGTGCTCAGCCAGCATTAGGTGGAAAACCATCTCCTGAAGGAGGTTAGCACACCCCCAAAAATGTAAGCATCAATTTTAGGTTAGCCATTAATTCTTTCTCTATCAATTATTTTGACAGTGTCACATCATCAGCCTTTCTTTCTCGCTCTTCCCCTCCCTTCCTCTGTGTTTCGAGAAGAAAAAAGACAGTAGCTTAATATATGAGGACATATTTCCAATTTTTGTATACCTCCTTAGCCCACTTTAGGAGAGAATCATCCTGTGTGCTGGCCAACCATACTGCAGAAGGTGGCTGAGGCCTACAAAAATTTGACATGTCCTCCACTATAATTTTAGATCATCTGCTAATTTTTTTTTCATAATTTCAGATAGTTGTGTGTTTTTGTGGTGTTAGTTAATTAATAATGATGTGCTATTGTAAATTCACTAATGGATATTTTGCAACTCTCTAGTTCTATATTGAATTCTACAATTTTATATTAAATAACCATTTATTTGCTAATATTCATTGTTCATTATTTGTTTTGAGAGAAATTAGAATGCATATTTTGCTGCACTTATAATCTGAAATATATGTACCTTAAAGAATTCATATTTGATCAATTTTAGAGTATTGACTCCTGTTGGTACTCTACATTTTATATAATAAATTATCATTTTTCTAGTCTGTATTTACGCACAACTTAATTATTTTGGAATAGTTGTCTTCAAGAATCTGCTCAGTTTTCCTATCACTACCTTTAGTCATAACAAATGGGCAAATTTATTTAAATAAACCATTAAAGGAAAATCATAATTTGTCACCACAGTTTCTTCATTGTGATGTGCTACCATAAGTACACTTTTGATGTCAGTTTCAGGGTCTAGAACTTTTGACACCTACATACCAGATCCAGCACGGATCAATGAAAAAGTATATTTTGATAGACGTCGGCAAGTGGAACGGAGTTGTCCTAAACAAAAATCTTCTATAAGATTGAGCAAGCTTGACCATATTTTGGTGGACAAAAAACACAGTCTTTTGTACTGTTATGTCCCTAAGGTTAGTGTACTAACATGCAATATTTTTATGTACATTTCTGCTAGTCAATGCCTACTATCAGTTTACAGTAAGCTGTTTTCTTTCTCTCTTTCCTATCCAAATGAATTTATATATTGGCCGGCTCTTGAAATGAGCCACCGCCCCCTTCATCAGAAAGTTAGGAAGACATTTCCAGTGATCGGCTAGCCGACGACTGGAAATGTCTTCCTAACTTTCTGATGAAGGGGGCGGTGCCTCCGAAAATTCAAGTTCTCTAAACCTCACAAGGTGTCTACCATCTATGAACCTCAGGTAAGTCATCTTCTTTCTATCTCTCTGTCCTTTCCCCATTAATTGTTTATATATATATCGTGTAGAATACTATTATAATTAATTTTCTAGCCCATAAATTGTGATCACTTGAATCATTTATTCAATTTTTAGCGAATTATGATTGTGTGCATTGATATATGACATTTTATTACTTTGGCACATTTCAATTTCTTGTAGTATTTTTGCTGATGAAAGTTACCAATTTTTGTTAGGTTTATACCCACAATATTGAAAATTTAATGCTCTACAGTCATTATACTTAATGCCAGTATAAACAATAGCCATTATATTGGCCCTTAGTATTTCATGTAGTATTATATGGTCACATCTCTCTCACTCCATGCTTTGGTATTGACTAAAGAACCAACAAACCTCAATGCATATTAAGTTCTTTAATTCTCAACTAGTTAAAGAATCCTATATTTTTTGTAACTGTCAGTTTCATACTTTATTTTACAGGTGGCATGTACCAATTGGAAACGTGTTTTTATGATTTTATCTGGCAAATCAAATGCAACAAATGTTCTTGAAATTCCTGCCAGTGTTGCTCATGGCAAGGATGTATTTGAAAGGCTGACCCACTTCTCCATGCCAGAAGTGAATTTTATGCTCAAGACTTACACAAAATTCTTGTTTGTGAGACATCCATTTGAACGACTCCTCTCAGCCTACCGTAATAAACTGGAACAGCATTATCTAAGTTCAAAGTATTTTCAGGCTCGTTTTGGAAGGTACATAATTAAAAGGTACCGTAAAAACCCTACAAACCGTTCACTAATTCAGGGTGACGATGTGCTGTTTGAAGAATTTGCAGCATATTTGGTGGATGAGAACAACGTGGTTTTCAACGAACATTGGAAACCAATGCATGACTTGTGTTTTCCTTGTGTAATACATTATGACATAATTGGCAAATATGAAACTTTAAGTGAGGACACCCGCTATATCCTGTCACGTGTGGGAGAAACAGATATCAGCTTTCCTTCTGGAAAGCAATCCTCAACTTCTTTGAACTTGCACAAATATTATCAAAACTTAACAAAGGAAACCATAAAAAAGCTTCACAGTATTTACAAAGCAGATTTTCAGTTGTTTGGATATGATTTGGAAAGTTTCATTGTCAGATGATGTGATATGTTTTATTCAGTGGAACAAAATGTGGCCAGTTTTTATTTAGTATAGTATTTTAACTATAGTAAGTACTTACTTATAAGTCAAATACAGATATGTGATATGTGTATATACTGAATGAGTGCAAACATTCATAAAAAAAATCGGTGTTCTTTTCTGTGATGCAATACTGAAATGTGATATTCTTCAATAAAATTGTATATTTTTATAAGTATATATTATATTGTTTTCTTTCATTAATCAATAGTAAGGACATTTCACAAATTACTTCACAACTTAATAACACTCTTTGGTGATTAATATTACTTGTGTAAGCAATGCAACTGCTACAAGTAAAAGCTACTCTGATTCCAAATACTGAAGTGTGCAAATAATTCCATTAATTTTGTGCTTGATTTCACTCAGGATTGTGCAAATCACAATTTATCATAGCTGTTGGTTAGCTTAGTTCAACTGTTAAATTTGTTAATCATGTGAAATTTCATGATATTTTTAACAGCATTCTATCTAGTTACCGAATATTTTTGTAAACATATTTGTTGATAGATGTCTGGTTAAATATTTGTGTTTGTGTAAAGAAAAGAAAGTGTAAGTTATTTTGTGTACTACTTAAATATGTTTGCAAAGCTATTGATTTATTGATAAATTCAGTCCATTTTGTTTTTTAATTAAAACATATTGTTTTATACAGTTGAGTTCCTTTCAGTGCTATGGACTAGTGAGAAAATATTGTGTGGCTTGTTTGTAAAATTTATTTTATTTAAAGTACTTGTGAAGTAAAAGTACTTTTTGTGTTAGAAATGTGTATCTACTTGAAGCTTTAAACACCACTGGACACTATGTAAAGAGAGTTAGAGATGTCGCTGGTCTGTATTATTAGAATTTTCATAGTTATCCTCATAAAATTTTTTGTTGCTTGGGATGATTTAGAGCATAACTAAAAAATTCCCAGCCGGCTACTATTGAAGAACAGAAGTAATCATTTTGGGACACTGGGAATAAACCATTCGTTTCCTGTGATTAGTTCAAAAAATTATCAACAGAATCGGTACAAAAATTCAGTGAAAATGATGTCGAAAACAACATCTTTACTTTAGTATGTATCATAGTATGCTGTAAGAAATTGTAAGGAAACCATCAACACCTCAAGATAAGTGTACAACTAATTTTCCAGCATTTCCCAAGCTTTGTGTTCTTCGACTTATTATGATTTGTGAAGAACTAATCAGTTGCGGTAATTCAGAAGTTATGTGCTTCGCATGTCCCAAGTAAACTGTGGCTTTTCTGAGCTGATTCTAACTCATTTCAAATTTAAGACTGAGGTGTGATAACCCACCAGTCAGTGCACAAGGATCATGAAACACAGTTTTCTCGTATAAGAACAAACAGGTGGGACTTTCTGAAGCTCATTTGTAACTGTTAATTAAATAACACTCAAAAATATATTTTATGAGTGAGATATACTTAATAATTACTTTCTGCATTAATCACAATACAAATTTATTTAAATTCTACTTTACTCTTACAATGAAATGTACATCAGTTGACTTTAGAAATGAGACCAGGCTCATTGTTTTTGTTGGGCCACCTAATTATATTACGAATCACAAAAAGGATTACTTAAATACGGGAAATGATGGAATTATTACACAGGTATGTACATATAAAGTTACAATTCTCTAGTTATATGGTGACTGGGCAGCTATGCAGCTCTAGTTCTGAGTTTCCTCATCCTGTAGCCTACTAGCGTGTACATGCACTTATCATTAATCTCCTATGGACTTGTCAAACTACATTGCCTGTTCCTTGCTTGAGATCTAGAGCTTTTATTTCCCACCTTGCCAATACCCTTCATTTCGCTGGTGTTGTATTTGATTCTTTACAATAGAAATGATTCTCTTCGTATATTTTATGTAACTTTAAGAACCTTTGTAATAATTGTGTTTTTACAGCATGAATTCCTACTTTAATTCAACAACTTTAAACCGACAACCTATGATGTACTTACTCCCACTAAAGCAGCCATGTTTTTGTTGAGCCCTTCTCACCTCATAATTGATTTCTGTCTGGACTAAGAAATACACAGTATTACATTTCATTCCCCTGCACTACCAGTAATGCTCAAAAATTTTCATCCTTTCTGTGCTGTCGACCAGTGAACACATATACGATGCAATGTTTTGTTCTAGGATACAGAGAGCTGGCATAAGCATAGGAATCAAAATAAACTTAAATTAAAAATCTTATTTAAAAACAACAATAGTATTTTTACATTTTGCATATATTTTTTAAAATCACAATTGAAGGATATTTTAAAGAAGAAAAAACATTAAGGGTGACATTTTGAAGACATGCGACGCATTAAGAAGCCCTATGGGAAAACACCAAGTACATAGGCATGACTAGACACCAAACTTAGGTAGAATGAATGTGTTAAGGAAATAAAAGCGGAATTAAGCATCAAATCTAGACAATAGTACTGACTAATTAGAAGAAACTCCAAGGTTTCAATTTTCAACAAATTACTGTTTTACAATCAAATACTGAAACCAGTGTGACTATGGTATCTAGCTTTGGGGCTGTGCCTCTGACACTTGTGATTGTGATTTGCCGCGTAGCTTGAAAAACTCTCTCTGCCACTGCAGCCAAGCGCTGTCGCAATCCAATTTCTCCGTGTTTGGGCCATGAAGAAGAGTAAACGTTTGTACGCAGACAAGCTGGATTTATAATTTAATGACAATGGTGGGTTTAATTTGGAGAGAATAGTTTTTGGATTGTGAATCAAAGAAATTTGGAGGGGTGTTGTGACAGAAGTCTGGCATTTCTGACAGCGTTCAGAGCCTCTGCATACATCATTGTTGACTCAAACAATCCCTTCTATGTAAATCGCATTAGAGCTCCATTATGGACCGGGGATATCCAGTCAAGGGGAAGACAGGATGGGCGTAAGAGGAAAATGAAAACAATTTTTGCTGAAGATTGTAAAACAAACGAGGAGATTAGACAAGATATCGCAGAGCGGGAGATAAGATAAAGAGGAGAGTGCGAGATGGAAGGTCGGAGTCAGCGGCTGCAGCTGGACGCCGTGTTGGCGTCGCAGCCCGAGCTCGGGCCCGCGGTGCCCGACGGAGGCCATGGCTGGGCCGTCCTTGCTGTCGCCGTCGCCATCCGAGTGAGCGCACTAACACTATTTACCTTCGTTCTTCAGCGAATCCACTATTTAATGAATCGCACGACCTAAATTATACACAATCCTTTCAGCCAGGGCTGGATTTATAATATTTGAAATATGGTGCTAAGGTTCAAGAATATTTCGTTTAGACATTTTAGAAAAAATTATTAAAATTTTTTTTTTATTGTGGGCATTTTTTATTCCCCATGAAAATAGTTTTACTAGTCACAAAATTCCAAAAGTCTACACAGTGCCCATATCCATATCAGGAACATATACACATGATATGGCAACCATTTGTAGTGGTAAAACACAACTTGATATAGAATTTGGCGGTATGAAGTCAAAAGGAATCGGCTTGAGGGAAATTTAGGGACGTTACAGGCAGGTTAATTGGTGCAATTTCCTCCCCAACGGTAATTGTATACTGGAGTGGGGAAAAGTTAGAAGAGGGTGATGATGGATTTTTTGAGGATTGTGGAATTGAGATTGGCATAGAGTGTGATTGAAGGGAGAGACAGTGGAGATTGTGATTCAACACATTCAGAAGCTAGATAGAGAGACAATGGAGGATGAGCGCAGGAGTGGTAGACTGTTTTTGATTTGTTCCGTGATCCCGACTTGGAGGATCCAGGGCGGATTGCTCTTGGTCTCGGTGGCTTTTAAGAAGTCCAGACAAATGTTTGAGATTCCACCAGAACGAGACCTGGCGGCAACTTACAAAGCATAAACCGGTATTGTCAGAAATTGCACTCTTCTAATTTCCTCTTTTGACCAATTCCAAGTAAGAAATTTTTATTTTTAAATCTGTTTCTACATGAAGGCCGTGCAAATACAACCCTAGAATAACATCTTGTTGAGTAATTAAAACTTGTAAATTTTGTATTGCGTGTAAAAAATATTAATATTTTTAAAAAGTCGACTCCATAAAGGTAAATTCTGTAATAATAGTTGTCTAAAATTCCATTTATATTAAATTATATTAATTTATTCACACCAGTCCAATTCATATAGAATATTCCTATATAATGTTCCATGTCACTGAAATTGTTAATGTTAATATTGGTCAGCTAATGTAGACCAAATTACTGATTATTTCAACCAATTATGGCCATTTTAGTGTCACGCGAATATTCTCTATCGTTGCCAGAGTTCTATTCACACCTGATTTAGAACTCGCAAATATGTATTTTTGACATAATGTTTTTGAGAAAACAATTTAACTTTTGAAATTAATATATTTATAGGCACGAATTACTGAATATGAAGCTGTGCAGTTACTCGAGGTTCTTCCTCTATGACATTTGTATTTATAGTTCGACATCTTGAACTATAATCCTTGGTCCTTACAGCAAGCATTACAACAGTCCTGTGCCTGGTTGCTGCTCCTCATGCCTTCCTGTTCTGATAAAGTTATTTTATGTGCTTGCTCTAAAGCCCAAAAATCTTATTGAAAATGCCTATTTCAGTTAAGACATTAATAAAACAATTTACCTTAATTTTGGATGAAGTAGATAAGAAATATAGACCCAGTCAGATATTATGGGTGTAACAAAATGCTGAAAAAGTGAAAAGAAGAAGGAAATATTCTTTTACCTTGAGTCGGTTGATAAATCAAAATTTTACTTTGATAAAAAAAAAGTGTAATATAAAACAAAAGCTTCAGTCATTAGATGTTCACTAACATTGAGGTCTCAGATCAGTCAGCCAGTGCACCTCTCTTTGCACGAGTAGTAATGTACTTAGCGGCTGGCAAACATACCATTTCGACACACTTTCTCTGAAGAAGGGTGTTTCAACTCTTGAAGATGGAAGTCGCCATTGTGGATTGTGAGTATTCGAATTTTTGGAGACAACCACCCCTTCATTATGAGATAAAAACTGTTCTCTGACTGACTGCCAGATTTATTGGTTAGTTATGGAATCTTGATTCAAAATAGCCAGTTTTTGACTACTTGAAACAAGCAATGAAATTGTGTATATATATATTCAGGATAGGAAAGAGAGACAGAAAACTGTGTATTTAACAAAAAGACTGTTGATATTCAGCACTTTGGTTGAAAGGTTAAAGACATCTCATGGTTATAGCAAGAGTTCTGTGACAATCTTGGTTCGAGTCCCGACGGTGCTGAATATTTTCAGTCTTCCTTTGTTCTTCCGTTCCTCTCTATGCTTAACATATGCCTTTCTCTGAGCGTCATTCTATGCTGAGCATATGACTTAAAGCAAATTTCTCCCACATTTTCTATCCTTACTTACTATCTAATGTGTGTTACTTCATCACATTTCATTAATGTATATAATGATTAACTTTGATTTACATGAAGTAATATAAATATATAAAATTTTATAAAAGAAATGTTAAATAACCTAACATCTTTCAGATTGTCATGACCGGAACTGTAATATCCTGTGGATTATATCTTCTGTTTTCAAACCAATTTGCATCCAACCCAAAAGATTCAATTATGTGGGGAAATTATGGAATGTGGATGCCAGTATTTTTGTGGGCCTCTTGGAACTTTATTGGTTAGTTATGGAATCTTGATTTAAAATAGCCATATTTCGACTACTCGAAACATGCAATGAAATTGTATCTGGTAAAATGGTTCCTGATCTTGAACGGTATCAGAATCATATATTTTCTTTATCAAGATGATAAACATATAACAATAATTTGACATAGAAATTAACTCTACAAAATTCACAGAATTTTATTGAAATACAAATTTGTTTCCATTAAATGGACTTATGTTGGCCTTATAAAAGTGAATAAAAACTGCATTAAGTAAAACTGTTTATATATGAATTTACATTAAAAATGTATTTTGATTATGAAAATTGAATCCACATTTCCGAAATAAATTTTAAGAACTTTTAATTATATCTAAAAATAAGATTCAGTATTTCTTTCTTTCTTTTAGATCCTTGGAGTATGTCATTACCTAGTATTGTTTCTGCACACACTGCATCAGTTTGTGGAGTCTTATCTTGCAGTATAAGTATGCTTGCTTACATTTTGATTCCTAGTGACAGACAAACATTTTTAAAAGAAGCAGCTATTGGATTTTTAGCAGGTATTTTAAAGAGAAATTATGGATAAAAATACAGTGCTAAACAGACTATTGATTTTGGCACATTCATTTAAAATATATACATTCAAATGTAGCTCCATTATCTAGCAACATGAAAAGCGTATACAACATTTCAGGTATGGGGACAAGTCTGGCCACAACACAAGCTGATCTTCTTCTTGAGAAATATTTTCTGAGAAAACTTATCTTTGTGAGAACTCTGATGCTAATTGGTGTAGGTGTTGGATTTGTTACATATCCCATCATGTTGAGTTTTCTGTTGGTTCAGAAAGGATTCTTCATCACGCTACTCGTGCAAACAAGTTTGATAATGTATTTAGCAATTGCTACTGCTCTGTTCCATCCACCAAAATATGAACAAGCAAACAATATTACTACATACAGCTTGTTACAGGTTTGTTTCTGATCACCTCACTTCAAAAATTTGATATTAATAAAAGATAAAACTGTTTAATATGCATAACATTTTATATATAAAAGAGAATAAATCACAGTTAAAGGATATGATTAACATTTTGGATACAAAAACATATGTAAGGAGGCTTTTTTATTTCATATTTTACACTATTAGTGTAAAATCTTGCATGGAAAATCGTATGTAGGAAATTCTTTTAATAGATTAGAGTGATTTGATAAAATACAAGATTTTTAAACTTAACTCCAACATTATGATCACATGAAAGTTTCTCATAAATAACAACAGAGACAGTAATTCAAACTTAATTTTTTTAATAATCATTTAATTTCATAATTCATAATAAGTATTTCACAAAAAAATTGAGATACTAGTCTTTTTGAGCATCGTCACTAATTGAGAAGAAAATTTGAAGAAATAAATTAACAGAAATAGTGAAATGAACTATTTGTAAAGTATGCACCATTTTATGATTAGGATATTTCATTTTCAAATATTTCAGAATGAAGAAGACTCCCAAGAAGTTATATTTGACGTCAGAGACAAATCTAAAGTGATTAAAGAAATTTCTATTGCACCGCCTGCTCCTGCCGATGAAAATATTTTGCTTTCTTCCAGTTCAAATACTGTAGCTACATATAAGGACACTGAAAATCCTACGCCAGAAGAAATATACCCACAACCTCTGTTTTGTGACAACCAAGTAGCTGTGGAAGGCAGAAACATGGCTTTTTTTATCGAAGATCCGGCAGATGATGAAGTTGCAGTTTACACATATGGTGATCATAGAACGAACAATAAAATGTGTCTTCAAAGTTTCAAAACACTGATTCAACCCACATTTTATTTTTTATTAGTTATCTCAGTGATAAGTAAAATTACAACAATTGTTTTGTGGTTATTTTTACCAATATTCACAACTTTAAAGGTGGAAAACATTTCATTTCTACAAGCATCTGCAATTCTTGGAATATCAGGGTTTGGAGATATTATTTTTGGCATTTTTTATTCCTGCTTGTTAAAATTTGTGCTTCAGTGGAAACATTTTCTCCTTCCAACTGTTTGCTTCATGACATCAGCAAGTTTATTTGGTAAGTCCCTATTTTTTGTTTGTTTCTGTTCTGTTATTTGAAAAGCAAATTAGTGCTTTCTAAAATAGTTTTATTTTATTTTATGCAGAAGACTCAAAATGAAAATAAATAAAATACTGCAAACTAGCTCAAACAAAAGTTTATTTTTTTAAAAAAAGGGTATTTGCCTTGACTAATCTTAACAATTTTTTAGACATATATCTAGCCTTTTATTACTTTATTTGAAGCTACTTTTTTGAAATCAAATATAATTCAAATCAAGCAAAAATTCAGATTAGAAAATAAATAAAAAATGCATTTAGCTATTAAACATAATAAAATTCAAGATATAAGTTCCTGAAAAGTATTGATTCAGAAGAAAGACAAGAATGGAAAAGTATCAACCAGACCATGGACTTGAACTTCAGACCTCTCGTATCGTTTTCCGGGCGGGCGCTCTACCACTGAACTGATACGAGTCGACGTTTAGGATGTGAAAAATGTGATTAAACCTGGCTTATGTTTACAGGAATGGAGGGATGTTGAACTGGTCCTTGGATGTCAACTCAGATGAACTCAGTGGTAGGGTGCCCACCTCTGGAAAACGGGAGGTCTGGGGTTTTAGTCCTGATTCAGTCAACATATTTCCATTCTTTTCTTTCTTCTAAATTAGCTATATGCTCCTACTTGAGCTTCAATTGAAGCATTTCTACTTCCTTTGACTTGAAATATTGATTCATTCATTAGAAATTACTATAACTGAAATAACTGGAAAACTACAAAGTTTGAAACTAAAGAACTAAAAAAGGGTTGTTTCAAGGCAAATTCAATTAAATTTAATAATCTGTTTTAACCAAGTTAGTGATAATATAAAGGTGCAGTTTAATTACTGAGGTCCAATCTATTAGATATAAAAATAGATTATAATAGCTTTTCCCTATCATATTGAAAGCATTATAAATTCTATTAAGAACAAGTTCTCTACACGGTACAATTGTAATTCCATTATGTTGTACTAATTAATAATTTCCCTCTCTTCTCTGGCATTACAACCCATGAATGGGCTTTAGCCTTATTAACTGACTTCTTCCAGTCTGCTCCAGGCTCTTGTTCCCATAGCTCTGATTTCTTCCTCCACATTATCCCTTCATATTTTCCCTCAATATTTCCATTTCAAGACCCTTTTTGGTCCTATATTCAACGTTCCAAATCTTATCCTTTTACAATAAATAAAAAGATGGTCAATAAGTCATCATATAATTAATTAATTAATCAATATAAATATGATGTTTTGTCTCCTTTTTGAGACTTCATCAGCCATAAAATTTAGTCATTCACGTCTTTCAAGGAGTGAAGGACATGAATTACTAAATTTTATACCATTTTATGCATATGAAGTCTCAAAAAGGAGATGAAATGTCATATTTATATTAATTAAATAGTAATAAAATTACATGCTGACTTATTGGTCATATTTTTATTTATTGTAAACTTGAAGTCAGAAAAACTATGTTCAAGCCAATGGTGTAATGGTTAGCACCACAGAGGTCCCAGGTTCAAATCCTGGCATGGGCTTGGATGTTGTGTTGAGTTACCATACTGTGATTCCCTTACTTAGATATAAACGTTCCCTATAAATGTGTACAGTCACTAATGACCATAGCTGTTGGCATGACTTTAAACAAAAGTTAAAAAAGAAATTTTTGAACCTTTTTTTTTTTGCATGTGTTGTATGCTGACTGGCTTCATTGGTTAATTTCTTTGCAACATTTTTTTTATGTGGTGGGGTCATCAACCCCCAACCTGGAGGACCAGTGTTCCTGTAGTTATGCAGAACTCCTGGATTATAATAAATTTTAAATTCCTTCCTTTAAGATTATTCCTTTATGTTTCTAAAACATGTTATTGATATAATTAATATGTTTGAATCATTCTATTCATAGAGTTTTTTAGAAACTGATGCAGGCTAATCACAAATTAATTAATTTTTATTGCTCTACATAACATTTTAAAGCATTTAAATATAAGACCTTTCTTGTCGTATAATGCTACCTGTAGATGTTATTAATACACCTTTAATACAGTTCTGTACTTAAATATTTTTCAGCTTTAGTAAATCAATAGTGCCACCCAGTTAGTAATTAATTACATACTACTTATAGCGTGTTATATTAATTTATTACAGGAATTGGCGATTGTGTAACTCTGACATGGATGTATTCTTCCGCAATATTTGCTCGACTATGCATTTGTGCTCAATCAACTGCTAATGAAATGATTTTGAAAGACTCTGTTTCCTCTTCCGATTACAAAAATATAAAATCTCTGTATTCCATGTTATCTGCACTAGGAATTTTACTTACAGCTGTATTTATAGGTAAGTACTTTCTTTCTATCTGTCTATTTCTTTCTCTTTTTTTTCATAGTTTTATAAAATCAATACAAAGTACTTTAATATAACATATATCTACTGTAGAGTATTTCAGGGTGGGGATAATATTATTTTGAAATGAAGAATTTATATAAAAATGTGAATAATATTGAATTTTACATTTATTTATTACGATGTTCACTAATTGAAGGAATCTTACTTTGCATATCCGGCTTTTTTTCTCATAAACACTATATATATTTACAAAATTTATACAAATTAAATTTCTTTCAACTAAATACATGAGTTCTAATTTAGGATCATCTAAACTGGCCTTCCCATAAAGCAGACTCACTAACTCAAATCCTACTTGGATTTGACAGTACCAGGAAATCAGCAAAAGGTTTACAAACAGTGGTAATTACCTTATCTTGTCAGCTTGCCTGGAACTGTTGCTGGACCCAACCAAACTTCCGTGTTGAACGATGAGAGCACTATGGAACTCCAGACTGGATCATGCCTTCCTTCTGTTATTTAAACGTACTCAGGAAGGACAATCTCCAGTTTCTTATTGCTCCCTCTTAAAACTCAATCTTCACCTATACTTAAAGTTCAATCTTAACCTCCAGTCATAATCTGCTTAAATGTTCAATCCTAATCACCGTGTCCTTAATAATGTCAAAAATCCATTTTTCATGGGTTTTAATAATTCATCCCACTTTCTGTCCAATAAAAATTATTTGTCCTCTCTGGGAGGAGCCGTTTGCCCTCCACCAACATTTTTGGGGGTAAACACCATCCTCGCTCATCATCCAACGCTGCCAAATTTTGGGAAAAACACCAGTCACGCCATCATGTCAGACTTTTATTGCCCCTGTCTGTAACCTTAACTTCCCTCATGCAGCTTGCATTTGATTCTGTGCAGCCAAATTCCGTACGTAGTTATCATTATACTACACTTTAACTGAGAAACATTAGTATCTACTTCAATTATTCAAAATGTTTAATTTCCATTGGGTTTTCATTTAAAGGGCATTTATTCTTGATGAGTAGTTTTCTTAAGGCATTTTTGTGCTTATAAAAGAATAGGCATTGTTCAGATGTTCCACTGATGCAGAATGAAAGGAAGTGGATGAATTAAGCAATATTCTGAAATTTAATAAAATTTGTTCAATTCAGGGCATAATTATTTGATGGAAGGGAAGAGAGGGAGGAGTGGGAAGACTAGCTTATACAGAATCACTAAAAAAAAAGGCATCCATTTGGAGAGAGAAAATAAGTATTCTGAATCATTTCTTATTTCTGCCATAAGATGATGTCGTATAATCTTATTTCTGTCTTTCCCCATGGAAGTATTTGTGAACACCCTTCCTAATTAGCAAACTGTTTTTCATATTCCTCATAAAAAGGTCTTCAATTACCATTTTCTTCTCATTGAACCTTTAAACACTTTCAGAATCACACATGATAATATATAATTTAATTATTTGCAATATCCACACTGTCCTATTCTATTTATACCTATGTGTAGCAAATCTTCTGATTTCAGGTCCCAACTTTGAAAACTTGTTCAGAACTTTGGCATGGTGTCACCTGTCTACAGCATTACTCCAGTGCATTCATCTAGTTTTGAGAATTGTGACAAGCTGTTCAAGGCAAAATTTCATATCATAATTCATTCATTGTTCAAAGAACATATTTCACTTGTAATCATCAAGTAATCTAATATGTGATAAATCAAATTTCTGTCAATATTGAAACATTTTAACTTATATTGATTAATTCAATAAGAAAAGAATCAACTCATTAAATAATTTTCAAAGCAACCTGGGGAATTGAATTATGATATCCAGATGGAAATTAAATTTTGTTCTTCTCTATAACAAAGCTTGTGACTTCACTACACAAAATAGATTAGAAAACAGCATTCAATTAAGTGAGTCAGCAAACTGACGATTTTTTTTTTGGGGGGGGGGGGGTTAACAGGCTACATGAGAGTGATCCTGAAACAGGCAACTCCCCTTTAATAGCATAGGAAGGGAATTGAAAAGGGGGATGCAGAAGATAAAGTAGCCAAGGGTTGACTAGGGCCCCTGGGCTATGGTTTAAGGATCCTACCCAGTGTTTCACCTAAAGAGATACAGGGAAAACCTGCATCAGGTAGGTTGGACATTGAGTCCTATTCTCGCACCCTTCCAAATGACGGGACTGATCCAATGGGATCAGCGGACAGCTCTTGCCATATGCCCAAGGTCTTTGTACATATACGTCCTAAAATAGGTGAATGTGTCTCGGCATGTGAGAACTTTGATAAAAAAAAAACGGAGTGCGAGGCATTACCGACATAATCAGGTGAGCCCCGCAGTCACTCTTGGGGGGGGGGAATGCCTGCGAGAGACATTCTCACAGGCTCTCCTCTCATACTGATGATATTGAAGTCAAGTTGTATTTAAGCATAACTTAATGACTTACAACTGTGAAAATGGAAACAAAATATCTAGAAATTATTTTTCCTAAGTTACTTTCATAATGATTACACGTGGGTACTTGATAATGAAAGAAAAAATATCACTATTAATTTTACATTGAGGCCCCAAGATACTCAAATCATTGTCTTATGAATATGACATAAATCTACCCTAAAATCACAATTCTGCCTTCTTAATTCCCAATCAAAAACTATATAATGAAATTTTTCCAACTTGAGAGAAAATTGGGTCAAACATTCAATCCACTGTGTAGAAAGACATTTGCCACTACCAATCATTGCTATTCGACTCAAATATTCTCCACATTGTGAGACGCCGGCTTTACTATAAGCAGCACACTGCTACCAAAACAAATTAAAGAGACCCTATTTTAATGTCTTTCATAATTTTCTCCGCTCAGTTTAAAATGTTTTACAACTCCTTTTTAATACTTTATACTGTAGCCTGTTCTTTTTTAATTTGTTCGTATTAAATCTTCCGGAAAGTAAAGTGAAATATATGTAGTATGTTCACAAAAGTCCCAGGTTCATGGTACCACAAAGGTAATTACATTCTAATACATAAATCTAGTTTTATGGAAATCACTTTTATTTAAAAAAATGTCCAAACAAAGATTGAATTCATTTCTTTTCCAACATTTGAAAAATATTTCCTACTCAAATACCTTAAATTTAGTTGGGTAGAACAATAATCACTCTAACATTGCAAATACAATCAGTCACATACAGTTACACTAATAATCTATAATACATATATGTCGATAATTCTGAACATCTGGAGCACGCTACATGCAGTAAGCTATTTATCAAGATACAAACATATAATCTGGAAAATATTTCCAGATAAAATAATAGGAGCAGTACATACAAATTGTAAAATTCATGTGCACTTTCGACTATTATAAATATATATATTCTTACCACTATTGTAACCTATCTGTACAAATCCTCACCCAATGAAAGAGCACATTTGCTCAAAACAGCAAGAGTACTGACATAATGATCATCGGTAACGAACATAAAGTTTAACTGTGACAAAACCACACAGAATTCTTAACTATGAAATATATAACTGGTGCGTGACGATCAGCTTCAAGTTCGCTACACAACAATTTTCAGCGGCACATGTTAACTGATAATTCAGTGAATAAAAGTTAGCATTAATATGGAAGCAAAATATATAACCACAATATGATGTTTGTTCCACATGGGGATAAAGATAGGGAAGGACCTAATTCATCAAGTACTAACCATGAAAATGATTATAAATTATTCACAACACCTACTACTAAATAAATTTAAAGTCACTAATGAATTTTGCACTAAAAAAAATCTGGCCTCCTTGCAAGTAATTAACCCTTAATTTTTCACAACACATTCAACCACTTATCTAGTAATTCATCAGCTTTATAAATATATATAAAATTTTTAATTTTACAATAAATAAGCTATTATGTACAGAATCATGGACTTGAGCAAAAGAGTGTGTATTACATACAGAAAACTTGGATTATAAAATTAAATCTACATTAAAATAATTTTAAAACATGTCTAATATATATACCAGCATTATTTTCTCCAGTTGTTAATGTAATTGGAAGCAATAAGTATATTCGATATAAATTATTTTGGGTACTAAAACAGCTTATGTTACAATTAGTAAACAATACAAGTGAGGAAATACAAATATATAAAACGTTAAAAAGCCAAATTATGACTACTATATTTCTCTAATTTCAAACATTCCAAGTACAATCAAACCATCAAAATTGTTATTATTAAAAGTATACTACACATTAACTAATACAAATTTAAATATATATTCTTATTCTCATGCTGTAACATTTCACATGGTGCTTTCTTACAAAATAATACAATTATTTCACACTTGAAGGAAAAAAATTACAACTCAACAACAACTTTGAAATACAATTTGAAGTAAATCAGCCTTTAAAAACATATTTGTTAAAAAGATATGGGATATTCAATATTAATGGTTGGTTTTCTGGCTTAAAAATAATTTATAGTTGAGTTACAAATTACAAGAAACACAAAATGTTCAATACATTTGAGCAAATACAACAAATGCATAATATATTGTAATGGAAACTTAAAGACCACAGTATGAACAAAATTGACACTTTTCAAGTACATTTTGACTTAAAATTCTTCTTCAAATGATAAATATATACTACATTAATCCTATTTTTCCCCCTTGGATTGGATTCATATATGACATATAACACCTATAAATCCCTGCAATTGAGAGAAAACATATGGTTCATTAATCTCTTATATAAATTAAGATATCAAATACAAAGATACAGGAGAAATGTGTGAGAATTGCAAATGTTCAAAATTATTTCAAAAATTTAACAATTCAAGATTGTTTTACAAAGAAATTAAGTTTTTAGATGAGTCAAGACTATTAATAAATATGAGACAATAAAAAATATTTATAGCTTGATACAACATTGATTTTTTTCTGAATCAGTTTTTACTGGCTGAGCAAATATCTGCATGTAAAGTCAGAACATTTGGACGAGACCATTTTACAGAGTACCATTCACACAATTTATTCAAACTTAAAAAATGAACAAAACCCTAAATCCTCTTACAATACACATACTAAATTGAAACATATATGAAACAATAAAATGTAAAATAATTTTTATATATTAGGATGATGACAGACATAATTGATTGTAGAAGGAACAGAGAGCTTATATAACTGCAAAAGTTATAGTACATTCCCAGTCACTTGTCCCGATACAAATCAATTATACATGTCCGACATATATGGATGTGTGAAAATTGAGATCACTGTATTGGCATGGACCTTGGTACTCAGGTAATTTACAACTCGGCAAAATATATTTAATATTTAAGTAAAAATCTTTGCAAATATTTAGATTTCCCATATTAGATACACACAAACCATTAACAGAAAATTGTGTAAATATTTTACTGATGGGAAAAATAGGAGCTATGATCTGATAAATGGGATTTATAGTCGTGAGAATTAACAGACTGTTTATTCTATGTACAGACTTAATTATTCAGATATCTTGACAAATCCTGCCCTTTTCCTATTCTCCATGTGTGTGTAAAATATATAATTAATTAATAAAGACAGGAAAGAGAAAGGTGGTGGTTTACATGAAGTTGAAGTCTCCATTGTGGGCTGGAATTTTTCTACTCTTATTTCTTACATACAATGGCAACTTCGATTTTCAACTTCAGATAAGCCACCATCACCATTTTATTTATTTCCTGTATGTGTGTATATATGGTCTAAATAATTAGCATGAAAAGGAAAGAGAGAAAGGTGGTGGCTTACCTAAAATAAAAGTTATCATCACCATTTAGGACAGTTCAAATTTTCATTGGCATTAAAGGAGAGAAGTGGGGGTAGGATTTATTACACACCTGAATAATTAGGTCAGAGTCCATATAGCAGTAAATATTTGTACTTCAAAGGAGTAGAACAGACTACAAAAGCAACCTCCATTACATTACATTGTCCAGCAATTTTCAATGTAATGGAGGAGGTTATCCACACACATGACTGTTTAGTTTTCTCAAAAAATTTTCAGCTTTACTTCATATACACTATTACTTACTATATCCTAATTTGATTGATCATGTATGCCTACTAACTTAAAATTGTGTTATATTACTCAAACTGAATATAAATAAAAATTTAATGAAAATATAACAATGTCTGCATTAGTTGAAAATGGACAAATAGAATGAAGAAGATTGTTTTGGAAACTTCCATATCTATTTGTTAATTAATAACAATTTGAGTTTACTCAACCATAAAGTTATAAATAAACTGGCATCATTATTATAAATATAATAATAAAAATAATAATAATAATGGAGCATTATCAGTAATATGTGTCACATTGAACATGTGAGGAACAACTACTGTAACCACAATAAAATATGGCTATTTAACACACGAATTTTATAAGCTGATAATTCACAGAACATAAACTTCCTTCAGCATAGCTGATATGTATAAACAAATAAAAATTGATATACATACCTAAATGGGTATAAACCTTGTAGATTTGTAGCTCAGCACAAAATGTTAAATCCAATATATGATCTTAGCAGATATTTAAATAAACTATACATACATAAAACATGATATTGACAGCATGATGTGGTCGATTTTATAACTATAAGGGCTAGGGTAATAAATTATTGGACCCAGTCAGCCCCTTGCACAGAAAATGTGCATCTCTTCCATTATTTGGCAAAATATTCTAGAAGTTATAAACATACATATATAATATAAATTGCACTCAGGTGTGTTTACAAAGGAACAAAATTTGAGTTTGGTATAAAATAAGTGATACTTGGAAAAAGTGAAGTTGAATGCATATTAACCAAACACATATTGGGTCCATTATAAACAAAACTGAGAAAACAATGAAAAAATAGGAATTTTATAGCATTTAAAATGTATATAAAGCAATGGTCCATAAATTATTATTTAAACTAGGAGATTAAAGTGAAAACTTAAAAAAACACAACCACAGGATCTTTAAATTTGTCATTATTTTCATTATGTAGTTACTAAAACAATGGAAAGTTCTAAATTTCTTGCCCAGTAAATAAAAACTTATAAATAACTTTTACAATGAATACATCAAATATTTTTTAATGTGGTATGATCCTTACAGTGTAACCTATATTCAAAGACTGTGACAGAATGTAAAATAAGGAAAAGTACATAGTCATATAGATATATGGATAATGGAAGTTATGGAAACACTTTCTCACTGAGGTGAAAGGGAAAAGTTTGGTGTATTTTACCAAGGATATATGGAGTAATTGTAAACACAAATTTCTCCCAAAAAATCACAGCATGTCTCTGAACAGATAGAACACAAATTATATTTGGGGAAGAAATAGTTTGTTAATAGATCACTACAGAATACATTTCCAGAGAATGTCAAACTTAATAAGATGATTGAGGAATAACTGTACATACTGAAATCAATGTAGTGAAGCAAAGCAATTCTTGAATAGAAAATTGTCAAGTGAAGTGAAGTGGTTCTATTAACATTTATTCTTACTTATTTTGTCTGTTAAATATTCACAATTTTTCCTTCTGCCTGCAGCAACATGAAACCTCCAAAGGTGCTAATTTGTACAAGTAATGAAACAGTCAAATTGCTTGAATTTTGTAAAGAAAATAAATGTGTAATAAACAAACACAGAATGCTATGTAACTTAAAATTATCATAACATCGTAGCGGTAGAAAGAAACACTCTGAATATTTTACTTGATAAAAATCCATAAAATTTTCCATTCCAGTTACAAAAGCCATATTACATTTAAAGAAGCCTATGCTTCATCACAATTTTCCTACACTACAGAACACAAGAAACTTGCCAACATTATGCAGTTGAGCAAACATGTTTGTTTGTTTGTATGTATATATATATATATATATATATACATACACACAATTGATAAGGGCAGGAAAAAGAAATAAAGGTGGTGGCTTAGCTGTAGATGGAAGTCACAATTGTGTGCTGAAACATTCAAATTATTGGAGGCAACCACCCCCTTCGTCAGAAGAGGAGGAGGCAGTTGCCTCTGAAAAGATTAATATTTACAACCCGCAATGGTAACTTCCATCTACAAATAAGCCACAACCTTTATTTCTTTCCCATCCATATCAATTGTGTAAACAATTTGATAATGTCACATCCTCACTTTTATAAATATATATATATGCTAATGTGACAGACAAACTAAGATTTGTAAGGATAGAAAAGAATGAGATTATGACATACCCTAAGCATTCAAGAATGATTGTTATTAAGAAAATTTTTACAATATTTTGAGGAGGAAGATCATTTGTGAAATGGTATAAACACCCCTAAATATTTTTACCAATTTCCTACATCATAGAATCTTTTTCAGTTAAACAATAATGTCAAAATCTCTTCTAATCTTTCAAAATACCATATTTAGGTGTGTGTAGGTTGGTTGTGTGTATAAGCCACACTTGAATTTTGAGACCATTGTGGCGATTTTTTTTCTGAATTCAAAGTAGCTGCATTCTGAAAAATAGGGTAATGCTACTATATATTCCTAAAACCGCATTTACACCAAAGTTGACAACTTTTAAAAGAATTCTATAACAGATGTTGGCAAAAACAGTGATGTGACATTGTTGTTATTCCTAGTGAAATGACAAGAATGCTGCAACCCCTAAATGTCTCCATCAGCTAGCCTTTTAAGAACATTTGCAGAATTTCTACCTTGAATGGATGTGCAACTGTAAGAAAATGACACTGATTATGCAAATTGAGAAGCCTTCAATTTCACAAATGTGTGAATGGATGCTGGATCAACAGAAATTAATCTCAGCAGAGATGGTGGTAGCCAAGAGCTTTAAAACCATGTCAATTTCCAATGCAAAGGATGGGACCGAAGATAGTGCAGTGTGGGGTGAAGTGGCAGTGAGAATGATAGCGTCAAGTGATTATGAATAACTTATACTATTTTAATGATATTCAATAAGTTGTAAGGTACGTAAATACTAATTTTATATACTAGTAAAATGTTGACTGCATTTTTTTAATAAAAAGAATTGCAGCCTATACACACCTAAATACCGTATATATAACATGATAAATTAAAATGTAAAACAACAAAATGTCTGTAAATAAAATATCTGAGTAAATGTAACATACAACAATTTTTCATAAATTAAAATATTCTCAAGATTTTGTAAATAAATAATCTTTTAAATAATAAAAAATAATGGACATTGTGGTCAAACAGTTTATGCATAATAAATACTTTTTAAAATTTACATAGCACATTCAACACATTACAGATACACTGTTTACGTGAATATTTTATATGCAAAATATATAATATAATTATGTATGAACAAATAAATACCCACACAACGACAAAGAAAAACAAGAATGACATGACAAATACATTATATGAAAATTTTCAATGCCCCTTTAATGACTGTAATTTTTTAGTATTTAATTTAAATTAATGTAATGCCGCATAAAATGAGCCTTAGCATTTGAACATGCTAAGAACCGTTTATTCTTATTTAAATAATTAAAATATTTCAGGCCCTCTGTTAAATTGATACTACTTTAAAGTACCAATGATATATTAAATAATTTTAAACAAGCTAATATAAGACACTTAACTAAATTCTAACAGCTACACATTCCTCTTCGATGATGATCTAAAAATACTATAGTATTTGTACTATTGACGCTGTAAGCAGAGCTAATATTTCCAAGTTTTCCCAAGATTTCATAATACCAAGCAATGATGAGATTCAACTACACTACTAAGGTGTACAAATGTCATACACAAACCATTACATCACTTGACTCAGACCAAATGTGATACAATAGTGGTAAAAGGCATAGCTTCAATGTGCACAAATCTACAACATCTAAAATAGCTCATGTGGTTTGAGCATATCAAATAAATTTGTTATTCAAAACAGGTCATGTCTTCAATGTATAAATAATTAGTTTAAAATGTAATTCGATTTTTTTAAAGAGTCAAAGTATATGAATGTGATGACATATATACATATTCAACAAAAGTAGAGAGCAAAATAATTACACATTGTACTCGATAAGAACTATGTTAACGTATAAGACCTGCTTAAACGAAAAAATTCTAAGGAGCGAGTATCAAAAGGTGTTGCATTCTTAGTAGCAGTAACTTGGAATGAATAAATACTTTAAAACTTATTAAAATATTATAAAGTATTTTATTAGGGATGCTAACAAATATTTCATTTTGCTATTCACGCAGACTATAACTTAACGTTCAACCCATTGTATGATATATGTAGGTACCTCTTTTTAAAGGCACAATTTTCAAACCATTAGAGATATTGAGATAATGACACTTCAATTCATTCCTGTGCTACATATAAATATAAAATAAAATTGAATTTGACTTTACAAAATAGCTATTTTACTTAACTAGGAAGTATATTCAACTCCATGTTCACAGAACATAAACTTAGCCTCTCCTTCCATTGAATGAATTTTCCCATATCACAGATTTAGTTTCATGAACAACATATAAGCATCACAATTGACAGCTTTCTCACCCTCCCTCTCTTCAGACATGAGAAATTCATTCAATGGAACTTGTATATTTAGACACGTAAAATTTCCAGTGCCTTATTATAGCATATTGCAATCCAGTCTGGTTGTGTCGCACCCCACTGAATTTGATTGATTTCACCCTCTGCAGCCGTGTAAGCCAGTATGGGATCTTCGATCGCTCGTGGCATTTGTTGTATATCCCATATGAGAGCTTGGTGATCATCACCTTTAGCCAAAAAGGAAAATATATTCAGTACAAGTCAGAATCAATCCAATCACTGAAGAATAATTCCATTATTTCTTATTGGAAAACTTAAAACATCTGCAGTATACTCAGTTTAAAACATATTTTAATAGTAAATATAGAAAAACATTTTCAAGTCCTTGTCAAATTGATTATTGTTCCAAAACTCAGATAAATTACAATCTCTCTTCTAAGACAAGAGATCAATTAAAAGGAGAGGAATGAGAGAGAGAGAGTGTGTGTGTGTGTGTGAGAGAGAGTGAGAGTGAGTGAGTGAGTGAGTGAGTGAGTGAGAGTGAGTGAGAGTGAGTGAGTGAGTGAGTGAGTGAGTGAGTGAGTGAGAGAGAGTGAGAGAGTGAGAGAGTGAGTGAGAGTGAGTGAGTGAGAGTGAGTGAGTGAGAGTGAGTGAGTGAGTGAGAGTGAGTGAGTGAGTGAGAGTGAGTGAGTGAGTGAGTGAGTGAGTGAGTGAGTGAGTGAGTGAGTGAGAGTGAGTGAGTGAGTGAGAGTGAGAGTGAGTGAGTGAGAGTGAGAGTGAGTGAGTGAGAGTGAGTGAGTGAGTGAGTGAGTGAGAGTGAGTGAGTGAGTGTGAGAGAGTGCGTGTGAGAGAGTGAGTGTGAGAGAGTGAGTGTGAGAGAGTGAGTGTGAGAGAGGGGGGGGCTTATGTAAGCAGCCTTCTGCGAATGGTTGTGGTGGGTCGTAAAACAAGTGATGAACAATTGATAGATTTATGTTGTTCCAGAGATTTGGTGTGTATTGTCTACAGATAAAGGCATTAAACATTTGCTTGCTGTAATTATTCTAGGCCATTTAAATGTGAACCCAATCAGGACTAGGATGTAAATGTGTGTATACAGTCAACGGCTGGCAGTCACTCAGGCTAGCCGACGATCAAGCAGACGGAATTTGCTGCATGGCTAGCTGAGCTTATAACAATGGACCCCACCAGACCACCAACTTTCTCTCTCAACGAGTCTGGGAAGAGGCAAGGAATTGATGGTGGCTGTGGAGATGCATACAAACACCCCCATGTTAACACACATACATTCATTCACATACATCCACCCTCAAATTCTCACACACACTCACACATACATACATACATATAACCACTCATCAGAGCATAAACAACATACACACACATACCAAGGTATACACACATGAAAGTTTTTTAGCACATATACATATTCCAATGGAAATACATACAGGTGATCATATTTGAGGATGGGAAGGGGGGAAGCAAGGTGAAGGTTACTATCTGTAGAATATTCAGTCCAGGCCTTTCACTGGACTGTAACATATGTTGAAATGAAAGATTTCATAGATGGAGTTCAGCTTCTGAAGAATCAGGAGTGAAACACTGGTTGAAGTAGTTGGTGTTGTGGCTTCAGGCATGGGCGGCTATAGGGAATTGTGTTATGAAGAGTTTCATTGTCCTGTGGTGGTTGGCAATCCATTCGGGGAGGTGTCTCTTTGTCTGGCCATTGTGAGCAGAGTGTACAGTTTATTTTGTAGGAAGTGTGGTAGGACAGACGGGTTATGTTTTCTTTAATTTTGTAGGTTGTGTTATTGGTGGGATTCTGGAAGGTTGTGGTGGGTGGAAGTATAGAACAGACATGACATCTGGTCCTACCACCAGGTTTGCAGCCAATTGTGGGTAGGGGGTATGAGGTTTATAGGGTTGGACCAGAAAGTTGAACAATGAGTATGATTTATTAAGGAGAATATATGAATAACACAAAAGAAAGAAGTAATTTAATGTTTGTATTCTACTACTAAAACCACAGTAAAAAATTAATAATGTACATTATGGATGTAATTATTTATTGATGGTTAACTAAAATCTTCCATATGTTTATGTCGACCAATTTTCAGACAAATTGATACAACTCAAAACATGTACTTGTATTCTTAGAATTATTATATGACAAACTGTCAAGGAATTTTAGTTATACTTTAATATGTTACTATCAAAGTTTACATACCAGCAGTACAAATATGGCAAGATGAATGTGGTGCCCATGCAATGCCATTCACACAAGCTCGATGGTTGTTCAAACGAGCAACTGGGGTGCATGGAACTCTGACATCTAGTATAATCACCTACAGAAAAGGCAATTGAAAAAATATGGAATTTTGAGTAAGTTTTGAGGACACTACTAATTAGTCTTAGATTACAAAGATAGTCAATGCCTACTGAAAAAAGTATGTCCAAACTTATAAATTAATGCAAATGGAATGAGACAATAAAATCAATTTATGTCTCAAAAACACATAATAATTACATTAATTTTTATGGAAAGTTATATATTTGATATAATATATTGTTTTTCAATCCATAATAGAGTTCCCCATAAAATTAAATGTAATTAAAAATTAATTTATTTAGTTAACTTAAATCAGTCTCTAAATTTGTTACCTCACATGCATCCATTGCAACAGTAGCCAAATAATTTGGATCTTGCTTGTTCCATGCTAAGCGAAGAAGTGGTGTGTGCTGAGGGTCTTCGTAGATTATTGTTGAATGTTCCAAGTGACGGAGGTCAAACATTCTAACTGATCCATCAGCACCTGATGGTGAAATAAACTATTAGCTGGCAATTAATAACAATTTATTGCAAATGATGTAACTTGTTCTTAATTATTATTGTACACTCAAATTTTAGATGGTAAATTCAAATAAAACCTAGTAAACACAAATATTCAAGATTTAGTTAAATAAATATTGTAAGTTTCAATTGAAAATGTATTCAAGCATTATTGGTGCATTCAAACTGGTGCTTTAAATAAATTTGTGGGGAAAATATTTTTTTCTCCAAAATTTTTAATCTATGTAAGGCAGTCCTGAAGAGGTGGTTGAACAGTTTATGTTTAACTCCTGTCTGCTTTGGCATTAGATGGTTTCCTTATTTTATTTTTTACTTATTAACTTTTGTAGTAAGGTTGTAACTCGATAAATTTATCCTTCAAGGAACCTGTATGATTCCAGTAAATCCAGTCACTTGCATGTCCATCGCCAACTGTCAGTCACCCACAATTAACACATGACCATTCTATTCAGAAAAAGATTTGACTATAACAATAATAAAAAATCAAACTGCTAATTATAACTAAAATCAGCACCTCTGATAGTCTTAAATATTGGAAATTATAGAATGCTTTTCATTAAAACATTAAATAGTACATCTAATAGTACAAATTACTAAAACATACCAACTGATGCAAACATATCTCTACCTCCTCCAGCTCTACTAAATGCTATGTCATACACTTCTTTGTCATGGGCTATCAACTGTGTCTTTACATGACCTGTAACATTTGCACGGCCAAGAATCTGCAACAGGAAAAATTTAGTTTTATCATACATATAGAATTGGTAATCAATTCACCAAATTTCTTGTATTATCTTACCTGCCCACACTCCAAACCCCAAATAGTGCATGTCGTATCTATACTAGAGGTACCAATAAGATTTGGATCAACTTCATTCCAGTCAAATGAGGTCAAAGGGGCACAGAAATCAGAGTTCTTATTCTGTAACAATGCCTATTGTCACTTTCTACATTTTGTAAAATATATACAATTAGATCAATATTTTCATTGTCAAAGGAGCAAGTTCTTTATTTGGGAGACAATGTAATTTTAAACACATTCCAATACTTCATCAATATAGTATTACATATACACAAATGTCAGTTAAAATTGTGATTGTTTTAACCTATTATCTTATAAAAAATCAAATTTCAACTTCTTTAACAATGAACTTTGAAAATAATATTTACAGTATTGAAATCCGCTTTTAGAATGTGTTCACACTCTAATATAAACAGTACATAGCAGTTTAAACTTATGTTTTGTGATTTCATAAATATTTAAAAGCCTTTAATAACTGCTAAAATATTTGACTGTGTTTTCTTTACTTAAATTATTTTTACAAAACAAAAAATCTACAATTTAAGCTATATCAACATCCACAATATACCGTATTATTTATTCTATTGTACATTGAGCCAAAACACTTATACCTAACAGAATCCAAACATTTGCATAACAATTGGAGAGAAAACCCAAATTCAAAGACTTAAATTTTAATAATAGTCATTCTGAAATACATTAATTACTCCATACTGTAGTAGTCAAATAAGGACAAAATATAACCTATTTTAAAGTGTCAGGCAGTGCCCAACTTGTATATTAGCTTAGAAACACCTATTCAATGGATTTGCAAGAAGCAACTTGCTAAGTCTGACAGCAGAAGTAGAATTGGAACTGCAACTACAATCAGTTAACACCCCTTTCAATCTGTCAGCAAAAATGAAATGAAGTACATTTTATCAAGAAAGCTCAGAAAAATTGGTTAGAGGTAACTGATATCAATAGAGTTCAAGCTGGCAGTCAACAACAGACATTACCTCATTTGAGGAGGATAAAATATGAACTAAAACTGTAATTTTTCATTGGTCAATAAGGTCATTTTTACCTCGCAAAAGAAATTACTTACAAAAACTAGTGCACACAGAGGCTGATAAGTCAATTAAATGAAGTTTGTTTTTGTCATGTTACCTTCTGCAAACATCCATTTTGTTTACAGTAATTGTTATAAAATTAATAAATAAACTACAAAATCATTTAAGGAAAAGCTTTGTAGAGTCAATACATTTAGGGTATCTAAAAATTTGTGGTTATAAAGAAAAGAATATTATGAAGCAAGTTGTGCCACAGAATGGGGCTGAATGTTTTAAAATTAGTGATAAAAAAAGGCGTTTATTTAGGTATAGATTGAAAGCCTGTTTCTAGTTAAGAGAGTCTTTAAATGACCCAATCTATATCTATAGCACAGCTGATACTCAAAATGTCATCAATTAATTACAAGGTACAAGACCAGTCATCATAAGCTATCATATATTTGCTTAACACACATTTGACGAATTAATAAGTGGTCCTAGAAACGCCAATGACTACTAATTAATAAAACAAAATTGTGAATATTGGGAAGGCTACAAGGGACAAAGGAAACAATATGTGCACCATAAAGAACAGAACCATACAATTTTGCAATACATACTTAACAATATCCTGGAGGTTTTTAAATTTTTGAATACTGAAAGGTGATTTGCCACCACACTCACTCTTACATTGTTCAGCACACACTCCAATCTTGTCTCAGGCTCTCCTGCTCGCCATACACGAAGGTAGTCTCCGCTTGTAGCCAGCAAATCTGGGAATACCCCTTTCTGTGAATGTTTAGGCAAATAAGTCTTCATAAGATTGATAATAACTTATTAGAGAAATAAGGCCATAGTATCACAATAAATAAACAGCTGAATTAAATATTAACAACCTCAATAAATACTTGGTAACTACAAAAAAGGTATTTTTGAGATACAGTTTTAATTAGAGAAAAACATTATTGGAAACTATTAATTGGGCTTCATTGAATTAATGACTGACCTAAATGAAAGGTTTAGAACTTCTCCTACCAAAATTCTGTTCCCAACTTACTCTAAACTCTGTAATCACATACAAATATACCAAATTAATTACAGTCTCTACCCCACATTCTACATAGACCAGGGCAAAAGATGTCTCCTGGAATGCACAGCCACCTAGCACGAACAACACAAACAATTTTGACCAATCTTCCTTGAAGCCCAACAGCCAGACTCTTAAGAGACTGAACTTCATCTGTGAAAACTCTTCTTCCAATTTGTTCTACAGTCTAGCAAAGCCCTGGACTCAATATCTTCACTAATGCCCACCCCTATTATGTGAATCTATAAAAGTATGTCTATTTGAAAATATGTATGTGTAAGTATAGCTGCATATGTATGCTTATGGGTGTACGTACTTTATGTGCATATGAGGCAAGCTCAAAAAGTAACAGTAATTTTTATTTTTTGAAAGAATTCTATTTATTTGTCTACATTAATGCTATACCATTCAAAATAGTCCCCATTATATATTGTATATTTGTGCCAGCGCTCTTCCAATCCTGAAACATTTTACAAACTCCATATTGATAATAGCGTTTAGCACCTTCCAGCAATGTGCTTTTAATGTAGTCTATGCTTGTAAAAAAACAGTACTTTAAGGTCATTTCTAGGAACATGTTGGGCAAATTACAGTGCTGGTTTTGGCCAAAACTTTATGAACAAGCAATGAAGTGTGAGCAGGTGCATTATTGTGCAAAAGCTACAAATTCTTTCAGATTGCTTCAAACATTGTTGATCTTTTATTTAGTACTCATTATTGATCATTTGACCTTGTGGCAAGAACTCATGGTGCACAATGTCATTAAAATCAAAGAAACTAAGAGCAAAATCTTCACATTTGACCAAACTTGTAGGGCTTTATTCAGGTTTGGCTCAGGTCCTCAAAAATTTGAAATGCCCCCCAGCCTAGCAACACCATTGTCAATTTAAGAAAAGGCAGCTGTCTCTTTCCTATTTAAATGAGTTAATTGATTTGACATTATTCATGCCAGGACTAGGAAATGATCTTTCCTAATGTATTGAATTAATAAATGATTCTTTGTTTATCAATCAGGTCAATTGCTTATTAGAACAAAATGTTTCAGCAAAATTAAACATCACCGTCATTGAGTAAATGATGTACCATGACAACTTCACTACATATATACTGTAGATTTCAGTCAGTGCTCTTCATTCAGCTACTTCTGACCTTTTTTGTTGTTGGTTTAGTTGTTCACTGCCAGATTTTTTTCCATAGTATGTCATAAATAGTATTACTATATATACTTCAGCAAAAACGAAACAGGAAAACAGCATATTTTTATTTGTAAAAAAAAACTATCAACATTTTCTTGGTAGAAATTAAAGTTTCGAAACATTTACTTACACTATCCGGAATCCACATAATTTTAGTAGTTGGGTATGGATGGTCGAATGTGCTCTTAGCACTAAATTCAGATGTATCTTCATCAAGGGAGACAATTTGTACTTTGTTATTATACTCTTCTACAAAGCTTCCTAATGCCAATCTACAATGAAAATAGGAAAATATTAATTTTTATACTTTAAAGAGAAGAACTTTGAGTTACAAAATGATTTGTCCCTAATCATGAATGAGAAATATGACAGTGCATTTAAGTCAAATTCTGAATTTGATCACATTAAATGAACTAAGTCTGTTTTTGGGGATGATTCCGGCAGTGAATACATGCAACAAAAAAAAAGTGGGTTGTTGGAATATGTATAATTTATTAGAATAGTCTGAAGAATAGATCATATCAACGAATAAACTGAATATAGGATAGCTTGAATCAAACTAATTATGAGAGTAAATTTTTAGAAACTGGAAGCTTGCATATTTTGGTGTGTGTATACTCACGTCGACAGCTGGCTGTCACTTGGAATGCTAATATATATGGGTTAGGAAATGATATTGTCAGGTTAATTAAAACAATTAATAAGGACAGGAAAGAGAGATAGAAAGTAGGCTCACAGATGGCAGGCACTTTGTAAGGTTTGGAGTTCTTTAAATTTTGGGAGGCACCGCCCCCTTCATCAGAAAGTTAGGAAGACATCTCCAATGATTGGCAAGCCGATGACTGAGCAGACAAATTTTGCTGTGCAGCTAGCTGTTCTTAGTTGTTTAAGAATGTTAGGAAGACATTTCCAGTGATCATCTGGTCGACGACTGGCCATCTGTTTGATGGTTAGGGGTGGGACTAGCTATTTGGGAAGTGGAAAGGGCACAGGTTATTTGTTCCTGGAGGTGGTCTATGGGGTAGTTTCTGTTACAGAATGCATTGAATATGCGGTGGAAGATATGCAAGCTCCCCTGAGGGCTAGGCTGTAACGGAGAGAGTTTGGTGTGTTCATGGTGGCAACTGAATAAGTGGAGGCATTGAAGGGCATTAGTTGGTTGTGTGTGTGGACAGAAGTGGTTATCAGACCTGAATTCAGTTGTATGTCGACATCGAGGAAGATGATGTTGGTAGGGGAGTAGTTCCAAGTGAACTTGACAGGGAATTTTGTGTTGAGGTCATTTGAGACGTCTGTGAGGGCATCTGGTCCATGGGACCATAGCATGAAGATGTCATATAAGGGTTTGAGTGGACAGGAATTTAGATGATGTACTAGTTGTGTCATGAACAGTTTGGCATAGGAGGGGACCATCTGAGTGCCCATGGCAGTGCCGCTGATTTGGTGGTAAGTTTTGTCTTAGAAGGAGAATGATTCTCTGATGAGGACAAACTGGGTAAGTGAAATCAAAAAGTGGATGTTTGGAATGGAATTTGGAGACTTGCGAGGCAGGAAGTGTTCAAGTGCTGACAGGCCACTGGTGTGAGGAATTTTGGTATATAGGGAGACAACTGGTAGGTAACCAGTAGTGTGGTTTAAGAAGTTCATGGAGGCGACTGAGAAAGTGATTGGTGTCTTAGATGAATGATGGGAGTTTTTCCACTGAAGGGAGTCATCCACCAAAGTGGCAATTGGGCGGCCAGGGACCACAGGTTTGTGTACCTTCAAAAGTAGGTAAAATGTGAGTGTTCTGGGGGATACCTTTTGAAGAGGGCCATGGGTATGAACAAACTTATCTATTTCTTTGGTAATGGAAGGGTTGGTTGGGGTCTGTGGGGACAGGTTTGTAGATTCTGTCATACTACAGCTGGCGGAGTGCCTCCGTCCAGCATCTGTCAGATACCATGATGACTGTGGTGGAGCCATTGTCAGCTGGCAAGATTACGATATCAAGATTGTTTTTGAGGTCATGGATGGCTAGGTGTTGGCACAGGTTAGGTTGGGTTGTTTGGGGGGAGAGTTCAGAAAGGCTGGCAAGGTCACGTGGTGTATAAGTATACTTGTTAGGTGGCAGTTTAGGAGGTGGAAATTTGCAGGGTTCTTTAAATTTTAACAGGCATGTGGCTGTGGCATTAAGGTTTCAAAGTTGATTGTTTTTTGCAAAATGGTGCTTCCACTGGACTTTTTGGCAGAATTTAAGGGAGTCACGGGCAAGTCAAAATCGGTTCAGTGTTGACGTGCAGGAGAAGGATCAAGATATAATGGTCATTTAAATTTTTGAGGACACTGTGGTTTAAGGGTGTCATCAGCCAGCCAATCACTGGAAATGTCTTCCTAACATTCTGATGAAGGGGGTGGTGCCTCCAAAAATTTAAGAACCCTACATGGTGCCTGCCATCTGAGAACCTCAGGTAAGTCACTAACTTTCTATCTCTTTTTCCTGTCCTTATTAATTATATGTACAGTATATAGTTACGAACTCAAATGAATACATAAATGTTTAGGTTATATGATAATTTTCCTTGCTCCACTTGATACGTAGGCATTAAATCAAAAATATTTTTTAGAATTACCTAAATCGTTTATCTGGTCTGACAGACCAATTCATACTGTAAAGAGGCCATGGAGCTTCATACTTGTATATTTCCTTACGTTTAGGTGGAGCCCCATGGACTGCCATTGTTAAAGCTCTTTGAAGAGGTTCTGAAAACAAATAAATTTGATAATTAAAAATATATAATAGTTAATCAACAGTTAAATAATTAAATAAACAACCCAAGTAAGTTAACACTTCATTAGAATAACAAAAATCACAAAAATGGTAGCAAAAAATATTATTTACAAATGGTAAAATTCATGTGATACTATTAAAACTTATAAAAATGTCAAATGTTTGATATTCAACATTGAGCCACTTTAATGGAATCACATGTGCTGCAAAAATCAAGTCTCTATCTGTGTAGATTAATGAGCTCCAAAATGAATTACTGACCCATTCTATGAAAACTGTGTTCCACTGTTGCAATAACTTTTCTTACAACTTAGCTTCAGTTCTAGCGTCTAAAAATTCTTAATTATACTCTTATTTATTAAGATTCTAAATAAACCTATTTAATAAATAGCTAAAGTAATTTGTGAAGAAAAACAAGTATTTCGCAATCAAGTGGTGTAAATGAGGAAAATTTTAGTAAAGATGCTATTAAACAAAAAATATTCATTGAATTAATTGTCCTGGATAGATTTGCTTCATTCGGAGCTCTTTTTCTACTCTCCTGGTTAAGGGGGTGGTTACCTCCAAAAATATGAAAACATCCATCCCACAATGGTGATTTCAATCTTCAACTTCAAGGAAACCACCACCTTTCTTTCTGTTTTCCTTTCCTTATCAATTATATAAACATACATTGAAGATAGTCGTTGCCATTGAGGGATGGATCAATTTCTTCAAATTTTCAGAGTTAACCACCTCCAGCAGGAGAGTAGAAGACACATTCCAAGTGCCAGCCATCCATGAAACTGAATTTGAAGAAATCAATCTGTCACTTAAATTTCACATTAAAAACCACCTTTCTTTCTCCACTTCCCTTCCATATCAATTGTGTTAATTATCCTATCAATGCCAAATCCTTACTTGCATATAAAGGGTTTTCAGTTTATCTGAAGACATTGAAATATCTCATGAACCACACATCAGATCCAAAAAAGCGTGAAGGAAAAATGTTTGTTTCGAAGGGGGACATCTAATGATATGAAACTCGACCCCCACCCCCATCCTCTGAAGGTGGGGAGGGAAGAGTTTAAAAACTTAAATAAGTAGTAATTACATTTGGCGTTACAATGTGGATGTAGTAGTTGTCTGTTCCCTTGGGGTGCTTGTTTTATGCGAGTCTCCTTGCCTCTCACAATTTATGTTGCTGTTTTTAGGTGCGTTCCCTTGTGTTTCCCCACCCCTTGGGAGTGGTGACCTGGTGGGGTCAATTGCTTATGTCCTAAGCTAGCAGCGCAGCAAATTTTGGCTGCTCAGTCATCGGCTATCCAATTACTGGAAATGTCTTCCTAACTTTCTGATGAAGGGGGCGGTGCCTCCAAAAATTCAAGTTCTCTAAACCTCACAAGGTGTCTACTATCTATGAACCTCAGGTAAGTCATCTTCTTTCTATCTCTCTGTCCTTTCCCCATTAATTGTTTTAATAAACATGACAATGTCATTTCCTGACTCATATATATAAATTAATGAAATGTTTGTAACGTTTTTTTTAGGATAGTAAGTAACATAACTAAGGATAGTAAAGGAGGGAGAAAGATAGGAAATACGCTTTGAAACATATGTTTGGCATAGAATTATGCTCAGGGAAAGACATATGTCAAGCGTGGAGAAGAGAGGAAGAAGGAAGAAAGACTGAAAATATTCGGCGCCGCCGGGACTCGAACCCAGATCGTCACAGAGCCTCTGCTGTAGCTGCAGAGTGCCTTGACCATTAGGCTACGTTGCCGGTGCGTCGAAGATAGTCAGTCTTTTCTTCTCTACGCTTGACATATGTCTTTCCCTGAGCATAATTCTGTGCCAAACATATGTTTCAAAGCGTATTTCCTATCTTTCTCCCTCATTTACTATATATATATATAATTAATATCATGTAGTATTAATTTTTTGATCCAAGGATTCTGTCCGTACTTTATGGCCGAAACTGAATGATTATGGTAAATACTACTGTAATTATCAGATACATGCAAGTTTATATTAAGAGGACACATTAAACAAGAATGGTGCAATTAAAATCAGATGACACTGAAGTAGTGTGATATTTTCAATTATTAGGTAGGATATTTATTATAATCTAATTTGCAGTATATTTGACAAAAACTTCACCAATTTATTGTCCTCCCATCACAATGCATTGTTGCATTTCTCAACTTTTTGGCCTATTATTGAAATGTATCTGAATTTCACAGTCATGAAATTGACTTCAAACAGAAGCACAACTCTTATTGCTTTAGTTTTATGCATAATATACTTATTTAACCTGAAAACTAGGGTTATTAAAATGAATAAGACACAGAAACATAATTACATAATTTTGGGGAGTATCAGATATTGTAATTTTTCACAATGGAAGATATACAATGAAGAAATAAATTTGGAATACTTAAGAGTGGGTATTGTGCGACTTACTAATGACACCAAGAGGATATAAAGCAAAAGAAATAGCTAGTGTTCTTAATACAGCAAGACAAGAGTTCAAGATTGGTTTAGGAAGGAGTTGTATAAAATAAATTTACCTAACAACGCAGATTATATTTGCCAACAGTGTTAACACTGTGATGCACATTAAATTCAAGCAACTGTTGCATATGTCAAGCCCTTTCGAATACACAGACTATATTTGGCAACAGAGCCATAAGGCAAAAAGCAAAATATAATATTCTCTCGCAGACAAATAGTGAACTAAAGTATTGTGTGTTCAATTTAAAACATAAATATCATTAAAAGATTGCAATAGACAGCAAAGTTGCGTATTCAAGCACATGCAATATTTCACAGTGGAATAATTTAAAATAACAGTATTCTTTATTATATTATCAGCTTTACCACAACATGCATATTAATAAGTTGCACTATTGAGTGTCTGACATGGTACAAGCAACAAAGTCAAATCTTAAATTTATGTCCTTAACTTGTATAGGATGAATAAACCACTAGACTGAGATAAAAGAATATTAAATTAAAAAATTGATAATAAATTAGAAGTGGCAAAAAATGAATGATAAAACATAACTTCTTCACTTAATAGTTATTGACATTCATTTCTGCAGACTTCTACCTTAGCTTTTCTTTGAATTATAAAAAAACTTCAGCCTGGAAGATGACGGAGTTGCTATCTGTCGAAACGTCGCTGAAGTCATATGCACGGCATACAATTATGCTTAAAGAAAGGCATAAGTTAAGCATAGAGAGGAATGGAGGAAGAAAGACTGAAAATATTTGGTGCCAGCGGAACTCGAACCCGGATCGCCACAGAACCTCTGCTATAGCCGCAGAGTTCCTTGGCCATTAGGCTACACCACCGACTTGCCAAACATTGTCAGTCTGGTGGTTAGTTGGTAATAGTTTGTGTCTCCCACAGAATGCTTATTTCAGATAATTATTTATTGAAACAAATTAATGAGATCCTTTTTATTATTAAGAATAACTTGTCAGGCCAATAATCTATAATAAAGAACTTTACATTTCAATAGAATCTAAGACTGGGACACATGCTACACAAAAACCTTATACACACACAGCTTCCCCACAATTAAGACATATTCACCGCAGAAGCTCAAAATCTGGTACAACTACCAAAATAAAATGGTAGCTTCCAGCCCTACATTAATGATTTTAGTTCTATCACATTCTAATAAATATTTTTACATAAATCACCTTTTCATCATGATGAATAAAATTTAATCACATTCTAGATAGATGTTAATCTTGTAGACATACTGAATCACAGTAGATGTTGCCAACCACCTGTAGTGTAGTGGTTAGTATCACTGCATCACATCACAGAAGTCCCAGGTTCAAATTCCAGTGATGGCATAGAGGTTGGGTGTGTATTTTAATACTGAGAAATCCCTACTGCTAACTAGTTAGTACCCCAAAAAGTAAGAAGTTGCTAATGACACAAGCAGTTGATGTAACTATAAATAAAATAGATGTCTGAAAAAATAGATGTTAATTGGTAGAGCACAAACAGAAGAAGAAGAGAAGTTTAAAGGGAATATAAAAATGAAAAGAACGAATAAGAGTAGGATCATTCAAAGTTTTAAAAGTGAATAAACTCCAATCCTTAACAAAAAAAATTAGCCCCCAGGCTCCACAATTGTACAAGCACAAGACTTATTCAATTCACTCCAATCCTAGAATGATTCTTAAATCTGCTTATTTTATTTCCTCCTTTTTACCTAGTGACACTAACTCTACAAATAGAACCATACCTGAAATGTGCAATAAATGCAACGGTAATATTTGTCAAATAACAGTACTCTTTGAAATTAGCAAGAATTTCTTGACAGAGCAATGCCTCATTATCAGCATTAAAATGCTCTGTACTTTATTTATAAATGTGAGTTGATGTGCACAATGTAAAAAACAGGACTATGATAAATGGATGAATTGCATGATGGTATTACACTTCTTATACATAAGATAAATGCCTACAGAACATTCTGGAGGATAGGGGATTGATAAGAAGAGAGAGCTCATGCCACTTGACCTTAGCAATAAAAGGAAACAAACCAACTTACTTCAAAAAATATTTTGTCCATGGTAATAGCACTTATTTCTAATTCTAAGGATATTATTGCAGACACTTAATATTACAGATTCAAAACAATTTATTATTGTATTTCTAACAAAAAATTAGTTTGATATTCTCGACATAAATCAACTTGTGTCAGAACTATGCCATGCAAATTACAATTAAAAATAAATCCTGCCAACATTTATGATATAATAATATTTAGATGAGCTTAGGTCTGATATACTAACCCATTTATTTCTTCTATGAAAGAGTAAATGTCTTTATCTGCTCATGAGTTAACTGTCAGAAGGAATCCTATGAACAAAACAAGGGACAACTTAAAACCGGAGTCACAGTTACACAAAAGATGACCTGGGCTCATTATTTAAGCCATGCAAAAAAATCTTCAAACACATTTTATGGCATAAGAAAGAGAAAAGAAGAGAGAATTAATGGTGAAAATTAAAAGTATTTATTACACACAAACATGCAAACACAAAAACTATTTATAATACTGAATCAAAAACAAAACAAAAAAATCAAATACTTAACACAATCATGCAGACTTTAAAACAGAGTAATTAAATTTGACTAACAATATCTAAAAGCAATACAATGTAAACCCCAGCAATCATTTACACAAGGACAAGCGAAATATTGTTTGTAAAAATTGGGATAGAACATCAAACATTTTAATCACACTAACTTATAATCAATAAAACATGATCCAAAATTAATATTTGACAGTCCAATAAAAGATGTAAAGTTATATCGACCAATACACACACTTTATATCAAATGACTTTATAATTTTGTCTTTGTCATCTTATCTTCCATTCCTTCATTTTATATATACACAAACACACACACGTGTGTATATATATATATATATATATATATATATATATGTGTGTGTGTGTGTGTGTGTGTGTGTCAGAAAATTATATTGCCCCACTAATTAAAACAATTAATAATGACAGGAAAAAGAGAGGGAAATTTGGCGACTTACCTGAAGTTACCAGTCACCAGTTTTTTGTCTCTTTTTCCTGTCCTTGTTAATTGTTCATATATATATGCAAATAAGGATACGACATTTTCAGAATCATTAGCACAATTGGTACGGTAGGAAGGATAGAAAGAAAGATAGGAGGTGCTGTGCCTGAAATTGAAGCTTAGTGGAACAGGGAGGTTACAAATTGTTTGAGGCTATCTACTCCATCAGGAGAGCAAAAGACACATTCCGAGTGATGGTGGGCGGAGGACAGGAAGTGTGTCCTCCTTTCCTGATACAATGAAGGAGTTGGTTGCCTCCAAAATTTTGAAACTACCCCATTGCATAATGGTAACACCAAGCTTCAATTTAAGATAAGCCCCACCGTTTCTTCCATCTACTGTCCTTAAATACATATATTTAATGCAGTTGGAAACCCGACAATGTTTTATTCAAGATTTAGAGTGGGAAATTCTAGTTTTGAGATAAAATGAATTCTTATAGATGTACAAACATAAAACTGGTAATCAAAATGTAAATCTTGAAATCAGCTAATTTCTATTTAAGTAGTGCAGGCAGTAATTAAACAAAGTACTTGTTTCAACCGTTTAAAAAGTTTAATTGAAAATTACATTCCTCAGTTCTATGAAGAACATGACCAAATAAGAAAGTTTATTGTTTTAAAAGTACAATTGTATGAATTAATTATGAAATATAACATCAACAAGTCTCAAGTGATTATATTTTTTTAGTAAATTTAGTGGCCAACCTACTTTGTAGTTCAAATCAATTTAGATGGATGTAAAACCCTCAATTGAGGAATTATAAGAAATTTAGTTTGTTAAGCACATTTAATCCAATGAATTTAAAGGGTTTTAAAATCAAATGTAAGTCAAATACAAAATTCATTTAATAAAATCAAGAACTGAATAATAATGTAAGAATACTGAATACAAACCTAGTAATCTAATGCTTTATAACAAAAAATTATAAGAAAAATGTGGCTGATAGAAAACTTACAATTTGCAGTAAAGTCTACTATATTTGGTTATTTAACAAAATTTATATAGCAAAAGCTGAAGAGTCATAGTAAGTTTATGTGATTATAAATGTTAAATTTTATAAATGGCACTATTAAACACATTTGTATCACTTGTGATTTATAAAATTAAATAGATGACAACCAAAAGTCAATGGTTACTGTAGTCTGTAATATAATCTGAAACGTATATGGCAATTAGTAGATGACATCAAAAATTATGTTCCATATTATTGATATATCACAGAAAAACTTGTCACTTTGCCTCACATATGCGATTTTACCTCAGGGCAGTAGTTCAACAACCTACTGAATTTTGTTATACAAATTCTCAGTACAAGGTTCTCATGGTGTTTCACCTCTGCACAGTTAGTAATTAGCCAATAAATTTCATAAGTATTCAATCTCATATGATATTAATAGTTTGGCATAACTTCTTTTACATGCTGTCTGTGTATTCCAGATTTTTACCATTAAATGGCTCACTGAAAAAATACGATTAGATTTACTAATACTTACACTTATTGAAAATGGGACGATAGTCTGTCTATCATGGTGTATTGTTGAATCACATCACCATTAAAGACACTTGAAATGCAAAAGCAATACTGAAAAAAATATTGATAATATAATTAGTGACTCAGAAATACCTTACCATTAGTTCATTAGCAAGCATTTACATTTATACAAAAACCTGGTAACCACCAAATGTAGTTCTCTTCCTCAAAAGGCAAATTGAAGGTAATGTTGAATAAATTGGAAATTCAGTGGTTTTAAAAGTTAATTATTAGACTAAGATAGGTAAATCTTGACAAGACCAAGAATTGAACCCAAAATCACTATGGTCATAAAAATTTTCTATCCTAATCTGTTAATTCATTTGCATATTTTTAGAGCAGCATGGTGGAAAATATTTCACCGATTCTTGAATTAATTCATTACAATTTTAGGTAATATAAATTATATGGTTGGGCAATTTCTAAAAGAAAGAACTTATACATGAAATACACTTATAAACAGAAGTTGCAAAAAAAAAAAAGATAAATTATGTGTTTTGGATTAGCATATGAATGAATATAATATTATGTGAATATCAGTACTAGTGATACAGAGTGAATAATGAAAAAAAATCAGTTTTGAATAAAACAATTCACAATATAATGTTATATTATCCCTTCTATAAGTGATATTGAATAAAAAAGGAAACTTTTATGATACACCATTTTCTTTAATTAATACACTATATGATGCAAAAAATGTTTATTTTACTGACTGCCTATGAAAGACAAAATTCACCCACTTATTCCTTGTTTCCATTTGATATGTAATTAGTCGAGTGGCGAGTAGTTTAGTAAATAAGTTAATAGTAACTCGCCAAAAACCTTTCGTACATACAGTTGACTAAAATGAACAGTACATTAGTAGCAAGAGCACAACAAAGTAAATAAGCTAATAAAACTTATTGCAATAAATATTTAATAAAAAGATAAAGAAGAAATTCAGGAGATGTTAATACAAAAAAAAAACTATTAGTACGCAACTGGTTTCAAAGAAGGAATGAACTAGGAGAAATAGCATTAGAATTTGGAATTGTTTTAATTTTCTGCAGTCACAAATTCTGTGCAACTATACATGTTTGAGAAGTGCAATTCACACAAAAACAAAATTACAGCTCTCTACTTTCTTGCTACTGGATGTAGTTGAACAAATAAACTTATATTTCGAAAATCAACTATTTCAGAATTCAATCAACACATGCAGATTGCTTAATTTTTTCATTTAGCAACAATCTTAAATGTTGGGTTTTCATTCCAAAGGCACGGCAGCTATGAACTAATGAACTGGACTAAAACCATCAGGTTCACACTTGTTTAGTGGATAGCGACAAGTGGTAAAAAATAGAGTAAAATGAATAAAGTATTTACTTAAGTAGTTTAGTAACCGACTAAACTACTCAACTAAATTGTTGTTTAGCTACTAAATTACTCGCTACTTGACTAAATTACTTACGAAGTGCGAGCAAGGCTTTAAGGTACACAACAGTAAATACCTCTTTTAACCAGGATAAAAATTGTAACATACAAGATTGGAGAATGAATGAAAATATTACATTGAATATTTCAAACTTAAAGTAGGAAACTAGTCATTGATAGACAAAAAAGGAAGATTTTTTTGCAAGTCCTTCACATGAGCAATTCATTAAACATAATCAAGTAACTGAATCTACAACATTTTGTTCTTTCAATTCATTTACAAAAAGTGAAAACTATGAGGGAATATTCTGTATAAATTTTGAGTACCTATAAAGTTTTATAATAATTTAGCAGCATATTTATTGTTGAAACATAGTATTATTTAAATAAATTATAAATGTAAACTTTGACATTTTTCACTAACTAGAAGCCCAACTTCAAAGCATAATCTGTGAATTGCGGTTTCATGTGCGAAGATGTATTACTCCGAAATATTACATTTATACGCCGCAAACATTTCTTCCATCCAACATTTAAGATTTAACAGAACTCAATAAAAACTTACCGAATGTTGCGGTTCGAAGACGAGACGATGTTCTAGTAAATCTATCAAAAATTATGTCACGTAATTATCACAGTTCTCGCCACTGATGACATGGTTAGTGATTGTAAAGTGTGATTAAGTCGTGTTTTTGGTGTATCTCATTTGAACGACAAGGATCTAAGCAGCCATGAATGATGCCTTTTGCGTGCTACCAAAGCATCGCATACAACCAACGCGTCTATGCTACAATATTCAATATACTAAATGCTGACAAATTATAGCATTGACATAGTCTCAAATACTTGTTCCTCTACACAATACGCAAAAATAATGTGTATGTTGAGATCTGAAAGTTAAAAATTGAATATACAAAATAATGTGAATAAAAAGGTAGACCAACATTTCTAATAAAAATAATTTTCCGACTTATGATAAGTTTGAAATGTTAAATGTGGATAATGGGAAATTTAAACATTTAAGCCGAAGGATTAAGTGTGTATTAAATACACATTTATTAAGTAATGTAGGAAACCCGGTAGTTTTACCGGACTACACAATAAAAAAAATGACATTGAATCAAGAATTTAATGACTGATAGCAATCGTAATCTCAGTTTAAAGGACGAGCTGTAATAAAATGCGAACTATTTTCAAATTCCGATATTTACATTTGATAGTAATCGCGAACCTCATTGCACTTTAGCTGTCGTTTCATACCAAATTTCACAATGTCCACTGATAGTTCAGTTTCAAACGTTGTTTGTATGAGTTAGTTTAAAAATCAATCTGTACTTTTTAGTTAGTTTTGTTTCGACTCCAATTTTATAAAAAACGTTTTTTAACTTCTTCATTTCCGAAGTTTTCGCACAATTGGCATCATAAGTGCGTTTTGATATTACGTGGTTATTGTGTGTCAATTTATTGTTAGTACCTATGTTTCACAAACGTGTGTAATATCAGAATAATACAATATTACGCTGAATTATAGTAACACTCCGTCGCATTGTGATTGAATACAGTACAAAGTTAAGAAACGAGATTATTACTTACAACAAATAAATGCCCGTGGGCGCTTTCTCTCGCAGGCATTTTCTCCAGAATAAGAGCGGGACTTCCCTTTAGGGATGCATCATACTCTCTGGTTCTCAGATGCCGATAAACCTTAGGACGTGTTTGTACTGGTCATACGGTAACAGTTGTCTGCTGATCCCATTGGATCAGTCAGGCAGCTGCTTCCTAAAACTTGTGAAGACACGGAGAAGGGAATGCTGCGACGCCACATTAAACTCATATCCCGTCATTCGGAAGGACGTGAGAATAGTACCCAAAAGCCCGACCTGCCCGACGCAGGTTTTCTAGGGTTTTCCCTACAGGGTAGCATCCTTGAATTATAGCCAGGGGGCTCTAGTCAACCCTTGCCTTCTTTGCTCTACCTTCCACATCCCCTCATTTCAATTCCCCTCCTATGGGAGTTGCCTGATTCAGGATCAGCCTCGTGTAGTCTGTTACCCAAAAAAAATTATTACATACTAAAAGCTATCAATTTATTACGTATAACAATCTAACTGTAATCATATTCACTTGAGTCTTCAATTTTTTACATTTATAAACTGTAATATATATATATATATATATATATATATATATATAGTGACGTTTTTGTTGGCGTGGTATGTAGAATCCTACCGGAATTGTATATGGGCGCCACCTACGCTTTACGTAGGACAATTTTATTATGGGAACACACTCGGGTTCAGGACTGAGAGCATGGATCAGGGGAGTGACGTCACCTGTTCCCGAATCATACAGATTATTGAATTAAATAACACAAATGCAAGTGAATGTAAGTATAACCAAGGCAGCTTTACTTGATCAGTCTTGGAAAACAAAAGTTATATATATCTAAACTTAAAACTATTTACATCTAGGGAGCTCCGTGTTAATGCCGGCTTATCCTTGAAGAGGATTCAATGACATAATTTACAGTTAAAATACAAATTTCGGTAATTAATTTGCCATAGTCTGTTTGTTACACCAGGGAGGAAAGTATCCAAATGAAGAGAATTTCACACGTTACCAGTCGGGTGTCACTCGCTTTAGATGTTGACTGCCTCAAGATAACGATCTGGAAGCTGGCGGGATAATTCCTTCTTCGCAACAGCAGCAGCTAGTTGCTTTTCCTACCCATCCCAGGCGCAGAGTGAGCAAAAACAACAACGTCAACAATACAACAATCGTCTTCTCATAAGGACGTATTCTTGCTGCAGACGCGAGCGCTACAAAGCGTCTGGAAGATTTACAAACGAAATTGGAATACAACTATTTACATTGGTTACCTACAAAGTGAGGCACTGTTACACGGTTACAATATATATATATATACATACATACTTTTTTTGCATTCTAATATTCTGCGTTGATATTTTCACAAAACATTCGCTGATTACATATAACGCGGCATGAAGTGATAACAATTCTTAACTCAACCGTACGTAAACGATTATTTTGTATACATACCTAATTTTGAACGTATGCTTGCCGCAAAGAATTCCAGAAACCATAAAGAGTAATATCAATAAGTGTTTACAGAAAGAGCATCATAATAGTATAATACAGTGATGGACAAACTACGGCCCGCGGGACATTATTCCCAATCTGACGAATAAAGAAAGAATACAGGCAGTAAGAAAAATAAATAATTCTTGACTTAACCTAGATATTGGAAAGTTATGTTGAGAGTGAGAGGTAGCTTTGTAGCTAAGAGTAAAATTGGGCAACGGAAACTCCTCGCAGTAGCAACCTTTCCACCGTGGCTACAAATCGAAAAACGTTTCTTGATTCAGAGCTGTCTTAGCGTTGTTGATTTTCTAGTTGTACTCTGCATATTGTAAACAAATTATCCCTAAGATGTTATCTAAGAAACGGAAATTTGATTCTTATTGCCGTTGCTTTCATAGATGAATAGAGTTGGAAGTACTTTTTCATAGTTTTTATGGATAAATCACTCTAGCGCGACTTACGATTGCATGGAATAATGGTAAGATTAATAAATTTGGGAGATAGGAATGCGAAGCATCTAGACACGTTTAAAAATAAACCACAGACAATGACAGGTACGAAGGAATACTACCAATTTCCTTCGCTTAACGGTGCAAAAGTTCTTGGTAAACAGCCCCCGTTCACCCAACGGAAGGATAAAGCTTTGCTGATTGGTTCTGCCATAAAAGCACGGGATAAGTAGGAACCAGCCTGAACCTTTTGACGATCACTGGTCCAGGGAGAGGTTGGGTGACGATGAAGAAAGAGGACGACTGATGCTGTAGTGGTAAGACTTCCGTCACGATCAATTTGAGCACGATTCGTTGTTATCCTATTAACCCCGCGGTAAACCTTGAGTGTAGACAACTTTTTGCATATTTAGCTAGCAGGGAAATTTTTGTTTTCAATTTTTCGTAAATCAATTTTTGTGTTTTTGATAGCTTAAAACCTTAAATATTTATTAGATAGGAATGTACGCTACACCACTATGTCTCATCTGCAACGAAACTGAAACATTCTGCAAAGAGTATAAGGTTTCACGACACTTCAAGTCTAAATTACATTGGCCTGCCCAAAGTTTTTTTTTCCTTTCTTTTGGTCCCCTCTTTAAAAAGTTTGCCCATCACTGGTATAAGAGGTCTATATACACGGTAAAGACGGTAACGGTTTAAAATTGTGCCTAATGACCTGTGGGACACTGAGACAAGTAATTCGATCCAGGAAACTTAGGGTACAAATGGGCAGGAAATGTCCTAAAATTGAAGCACAAGTTTACATGAGGTCACACCCGCTTCGCAACACTTGTCCCTGGTGTGGGTCCATACCGTGCTTGCGATTTCATGGCAAGACTCTTCACGAAATCACTTGCATGCTTTAAATGTTCTGTGACATTAGATTCTGCTGGCTCTTTTTATGGAGCACCTTCTGGTAATACAAAGTTCTTGTTCGGGTCATTATGTCTTCATTTTCTGAAAACTCTTATGTTCTCAAAATTGCTCATTGTTTCTTACCTGTGAAAGAACATATAGTGTTTTTATTAAAACAAAATTATAACAAATAAAAAGACGGCCAATAAATCAGCATATAAATAAAGGATCATTTCGGCCGTAACCGTCGCTGGAAATGATCCGCGGCACCAAATTCTTCACATATAAATACTTCAATACATTTAATAATATTTTCCGCTGAGGGAGTCCTGAAGTAAATGACACGAATTGCTAAATTTTATGCCTGAGAGTCTCAAAAGGGTGACGAAACGTCGTATTTATGTTAATTAAATACTAATAATGACTTATTGGCCGTCTTTTTATTTATTGTAAATAAATGGAAAATAGCAGGGTGATAGATCCGGGCTGTACGGCGGGTGATCAGCTCGACTCCAATTTATTATTTTAATTTAATTTATATTATAAATATTATTATTTGCGTGATATTATTTGCTTTGGCTGATTACAGAACCTCTAGAAGGGCAGCGATTTGAAGTTGACGGGCTCGTGCTACTCAAGCAACCAACTTCATTCCATGACGGTGCGATAAAAAAACTCCATTCTCACCGGGAGAAATTCGTTTTTAGGCAGGAGGCTATGTAGAAAAAAACTTCGTTTTCAATAAATAAGCCCTAAGCAGGTGCAGTGAATAGCCGCCACGAGGTTAAGTTGGGTCGCGCATGACGTGACGTAAGCTTGCGTCATTAATTCATGGGGTGATTGTGGAGGAATGAGCTTTTTCATCATAATTCATGTGCTATTTGTGGAGGAATGAGTTTTTCGTCATAATTCATGTGGCGATTGTGGTGAAATGAGCTTTTTCGACATAATTCATGTGGAGATTGTGGTGGAATGAGGATTTTCTTCATAATTCATGTGGAAATTGTGGTGGAATGAGGATTTTCTTCATAATTCATGTGGAGATTGTGGTGAAATGAGGATTTTCTTCATAATTCATGTGGAGATTGTGGTGGAATGAACCTTTTCTTCATGATTCATTTTGGCGATTGTGGTGGAATGAGGATTGTCTCCATAATTCATGTGGTGGTTGTGGTGAAATGAGCTTTTTGGCATAATTCAAGGGGTGATTGGGTCGAAGAGGTGACGAACTTTAATTGCAAGGCGAATTTAATTAGTTTATAAGTTGTAGGATCATGTTACTGACGTGTAAATGTTGTAAACCAATAAATAATTTTTATAACTATATGAAGTTCAGATATTTGTGATCCACCCACGTATTAATTACATGTTTTAAATGTCAGTAATGAATCTTTCCACATTGTGCAGGGGCATTGCTTCAAGTCCCATTTAATAGAGAATGTAAATTTTATGATTATAAAAATCGTTCAGCACGATACTGGTTGACGCTTCACATTTGTTCACGTCACAGCACGAGGAGGAATGAACAAGGCTGGAGTATTTACGTGCACATCAATTTACCGTTAAGTGATGCGAGGGGATCTTTTGTTTCCAGAAATCGAAGCCTTGCGAGGACGCCAAATCAGCGTTGCACAATGTGGTTGCAGTTGATGCAAATAAAATTATCTCTGAACTGAGAGGTGACGTTTTCTATGTCGTGGCCGTAATGAATGTATCTATTACATGATATGTAAACCATGTAGGTCCTTATATATCTTCGGTCCAGATCCAGCAACTTTTCTTTACTAAAAAAGTATAATTAAACCTCATTATTTTTATAAATCTAGTACAGAAAAAGAATACTGTTTCTTTAATAATAATTATTAAAAATATATAAATAAATAATATTTAAGTAATACAAAAAATCACTGATACTAATTTACTATAATGAATATAGGGGGATACTAATTTTAATAATTAAATAATAAAATTTTATGAAAAACAATAAACCATTTACTTTAACAAAACAGAACATATTTACAATAATAATTACAAATTTTTAATGCTTCAATATTTGGGCCGGCACTTATTTTCAATAAAAACTATTACATATATATTTACTAAAGTTATTTATATTAAATTCTTAAACACTAACAATTTTAAAACTCATCTCAGGGTCGCACTTTATGGGCCTTCTCATAGAACAGATATTTATTACTCTAAACCACTCGAATCTGGCAGCAAACAGGAAATTACAAAGAGTTACAGATGCAGCAGTTTACCTAAATCGTCTTAGTGCAGGTTCCAGCTCCTACCTCGTCATTGCTCCAGATCGTCACCGCTCTCCAACAATCTCCTCCAAAATCTGTCTCAAAATTCCAATGTTCAGTCTCATGCCACCGATCACCCTGCCTCTTCAAAACCACTTCCCCACTTCTGCGACACCTATTACCAAGGTGGCAGGGATGGATTTCCTACAATAATATCCCTGGTTACACTTGGGGAGAACACGCCACCCGGTCGCATATTCTCACATAATTTTGGGAAACTCCCGAGCCAAGACGTCGAGTCTAGGTTTTATAGCCCAAGTGTCAACCGCTGTCTCCTTTATTTTGATTACGCCGCCAAAGCCCGATCAGATGTATTTGTTCGTTAAATTACATGGTGTTTAATAACGAGACAACAAAGTATACATGTGATCGCTGTTGATAGATAAAAATTTACAGTGAAACTATAACTATCTGCGTTTTTATAGATGTTCGACGTGTGACATTGACGCGGTAAATATCTATACGGTATTAGTTCCTGCCACACTCGCGATAGAATATCATTTGTTCATGTTTCGAGCACTTCAGCTATCCGCTGCTTTAGATTCTGGGGAAACTGAGGCATGAACACTTTCCTTTTAACAAAACATCATGGGAGAAGATCTGAGGCCAACAAAGCAATGATATATTGTTTGACCTAGCACGGTCAATCCAGCGATGTGGTAGACTACCGTTTTTATGCGAATGCGGTGGAGCATCGTCTTGTTGCAGAATGAAGCAAGAAAAGTTTGCTCCATCCGAGGTAACAACCACTCTGACAGCATATCTCGGTAAATGCACATATTAATCGATTATTTCGCGAAAAAAGGACCATAAACACGACTATTGGAAATGGTGCATAAAACGTTCACATTTGGAAAATCACACTGAAGTTACGTTAAACCCGGGTTACCAAAACTATGTTCCGCAAACATTTGGAGTGATTCTATCTATAATATAGATTATAACATCATTTTATAATACCACTTAATCACTTTGTATGCATCGAACGGGAAAAATCGAATCACAACGTTGCGAAACAAAGAAACCCTATTCCTTGTTTCCCGCTACAATGAACAAGTGTGAACATGAACAACCAGAATCCAGTACGTGTGATATAGAGATTGCCATAGCACACAATTACAGTTAATATGTTATTTAACTTGACAATGACCAGGTTTGACCAAAAAATAAGCCAATCTAATACATATTCGTTTGTGGAATTTAATTCAATAACACATAATTGCAGTCTGTCAGGATCATCTAGTGCAGCGGTTGGCAACCGGAGGTCCGCAGGAATATTTTAGTGGCCACTTCAATAACAAATTTAAAATTTTGTGAGATTACATGACTAGTAAACACAAAACACTTATTACATAGTGAAGTGAAATGGCTATCTAGAGAGAAAGCACTATTATGACTATTTGAACTTCGAAATGACTTGGTCTTCTTGAAGACACAAAATAATTCCGGACAACGTTTTGTTGAAGTTTTACCAAATCCTTCATGGTTGGTTAAACTCATGTACCTGGCAGATATTTTTACAAAGTGCAATGAACATATCATTGCCAGGAGAAAGTAATATAATTTTAATACAAAATTTTATATTTTGAGTAAAAAATACAATTTTTATTTCAAGAGTTGAATTTAACGATCTTAATTGGTTTCCTCCCATTCATGAATTAAATTTTAAAGTAGATCAAGAAGTTTCTAAAACATCTACATAGCTCGAAATCAACTCTTTTGCAAAATTTTCCGAAAACAAGTAAGGACGATTCCTGGGTTCAGAATAATTTTTTTGAGACCGTTAAACCTGTAGGTTTAGGTGCAAATGACTATGAAAATATAATTGATTTAATCAGTGAAAGATGTGATTACTGGGCTAGTTCAAAGGAGTATCCCGATATTTCATAACATGTTATTATTTTTCCTACAACCTATTTATGCAAAGCTGGATTTTCTTATAATGCTGCAATGAAGTCAAAGAGCCACAACAGATATTAGACTTCAATTTACAAATATTGTGCCTGATATCACTAAGATATGCAATTCAAGGACCAAAAATCATCACAGTCGCCAAATACTTTATTTATATATCTATATTTAAAAATAATTACTAAATTAAATCCAATTTTACTTTTCACGACTGGGAATCAGCCATCGTAAAAAATAAGCCATGTGTTCTGTTAGAACATCCGATTTTACCAAGTGTTCCGTTGAAGAAAAATTTTGGGAAACCCTGCGTTATACCATGTGGATTTTCCATGCCCCAAAATCGTAAATTATGGCGATAAGCTTTGCCAGAAACGTGAAAAGTTGCATTATCTGTAAGCACAAGTCCGTTCGCGAAACCTGCTACCTCCAGCATGTTGGAAAGTCTCCGAAAACCCTTTATGCAAAGGTGTTTGTCCGGAATTGTAGAAAGTTCCATAATACACGCCACAACGTTGTACGAGGCACACTGAGTTCACAAATAGCACGGCGCGTTGATTTAGTGCGACATTTTAAAAACGAATTCTTTCAAAAACTTCGGGTTTGGCTGCTGTTCGTCCTGGGTTGGTTGCATACAGAAGTAGCCCCTGTCTTAAAACTGCGATGGTTCTTTGCCAAATTTCGTGCGAAAATGTCCTTGAACGACGATTTTTTGGCGTATTCCAAAACAGTATACGCCTTTTTCCAGTATGTGTGGCGCCATTTTGATTAACAATGCCTCTATCGGCGATTCGTAAACCTGAAGAAATTCTCTGTTGCCTGATAAACTTATATAATTTTAGTATGGTAATAGTTTTGTCCCATTCAACATAAAGGACCCTGTATAAGTAAAAATTAAACTGGTTTGGACGAGTCGTGTACAAGTGTCGGCGGCGAGTGAAAAGAAAACCCGTAGAAGCGGGTCAAAAGACCGACTACAGGCCGAGCGTGTCCCTACATTAACGTTGGACGCATGTCACTCGACATCGGCCACACGATGCGCACAACCATCAACCGTCCAGCGTTGGTTGCATCGTGTGGCGCCGGCTTTAGTCTCCCATTTCGTATCAATCCATCGCTTATGTACAGTCCTGAAGCGTCTCTCCTGTCAGTTGCACCATTGTAGCCTTTCTCTAGTTGCAGACTCTGAAAATTAAGCCACTTGACATGAAATGACCCATTTCCTATTTTTGAAGTGAAAAAAATTAATGAACGAGTGAAGAAACCTTAATTTTATTTTTTTAATGTGGTAGTGTACATCTTTTTGAATAACAAAAACTTTTGTCATTATCCTTTTCCCTCATGATGATATTCATGGAAGTTCATATTTAATTTTAAAAAATTTATTTCACCACTTCAGAATTTTTTTCAGACCACTTAGATAGTTTATAGTTACAATAATTTTTATGGCTTCCTTGCCTATTGAAGTATTCACATAAAAAAATTCATTAACATTGGTTGGTAAATAAGGAAGGTATAATTTATTTTCTATGGAAGAACAAATCCCATTACCCCCGCTGATCGATAAAAAGCACGCGATTTCAAAAACTTTAACCGGCTATAAAACAAAAACTATTTGTGATACAGCAGAAATATTTTATATCTTTACTTATATCCATGAAAGGGACAAACGTGCGAAGTTTCACTAAAATCTGAGATCATGGGTGTCTAATCGTATTTTTTGGGTTGATTTGACATGGAATGACCCCTATGTGAATGATTCTGTGACCCACTGGACCACCATAAATCTTCACAAGTCACATCACCCAGCTCTTGTGGGGGTGAGCAGAAACTCTGGTAAGCGATGGCACAGCATCTTGTCCCTCAAACACTTCTTCCTCCATGTGCCCCAGGGTCTCAAACCATCCCTTGGGCAACTTGGCACCACACAAGGGATACACAAACAAAATGGAGGCTAGACATACCCTTTTTCATACACTGGACACCATGCCATATTCTCGTCCAGGCACTGTGCCAACCACTCGTTTTCCTCCTGCTCCAGTTGCTCATATTCTATGTACCGCTGCAACTTGGCTTTGAAGAAGGTCTACTAATCCGGAGTGGGCTCGAAGTTGTGGAATATCCATCTAAACTTCAAAAAGTCTCCATCGAATCTACTAGAATCTAAGTTGCCATCACCTTCCATATGTTTAATTATAGATCTTAAATGATATGTTTGTATAGCATCCATTAATATTTAAATGAAAAATTAGTTTCCTGAAAACCTAAATATGTTGGTCAAAGAATATTTTCGGAAAATTTGTAGTAGTACAGGAGACTAATCACGAATTTTCTTATTCTGAAATGTCTATCTGATTGTAATGGTTTCTGAAATTTTCCTCTGGCACAAATCATCAAGGATTGAACCATTAATGGTGCACTCCATAAAACAGTTAATCCTTATTAAATATGTGATGAAAATAACATGGCCATGAGTAATAGCACATAAAATATAATTTGTTCCCCATAACTCCTTTTTTAGTTATTTATTATGGACACATGACATATTCACAAATAATTAAATTAACTCATTTTTATTCTCTTATTTTTCTTATAAAAATGAGGCTCAAAATTACTTTCAATATGCTTATTAGTAGTTTGATTTTCTTCGTAGGGTTGAGTTATAGGATCTACATTCTTATATGGGTCTCTCTTACTTTTCTTCTTCTTTTTGAAAACAAGTTCACCTCCTGGTTGTACACAGTTCGCACTTGAGTTGAAATCTGTATCCTGAAAAATGTTTACACAACTACTATCATCACTATGACACTGATTATTACTAATACATTTCCCTTCACTTGTGACATGACTGGATTGTTCGCAGGATTCAAGGAAACTAGAAACTAAACATTTAACTTTATTCTTCTTTCTTTTCTTCTTTGTTATTTTATGTTCACATCCTATCTCCTCAGAGACTTCACATGAATTTCCCTTTGAATATTTTTCACTAAATGAATGTTCATCATTAATTTCAGACACATCAGGCCTCTTTTTCTTTCGACCAATTTTAGGAAACACTTCATGGGAAATATTACGATGTTCACTTTCAGTAATTTGATCACTACTAAACACAAGTTTTGTATCAAAACGATTCTTCTTTCCAGCTTCACTGTGACCGACTTCATTCTTTAAAAGTTCCTTGGACTGTTTTTGACTCGCAAATAACTTTTCCTGTTCTTCTATGCGAGCTAATTTACCATTCAGCTTCATACCATGGCGGGCACCTCTGGAAAAAAATGTTATGAATGTATTGTAGTGGTCATTTATAATACAAAATAAATTATCAATTGATCGTTCTCAATTCTTCCCAGAACATTTCTTTCAGCAGATATGTCATTCACCAGCTCACCTTTGTTAACTTTTGAAACCAAAAGCTGCGCAATTAACAGCATTATTATGCTTAACTATTTACCATTCCCACAATTTGAATAATGTTAACAGCAGTTGAATTATCTTAAATTAAAAATAGCCACTGACCAGCAGACATACAGGAAAATTGAAACTCTTGAGAGCCTAAGCACCTTTCTTCAAAAATTTAACATCTTAACAGAAAGGTAACCAACCTTTCAGACAACAGCTTCATCTTGTCTGAGTGGCTGGTTACCATGGAATTAGACATACAATTCTTAGAGAAGGAAGCTTAGTATCTCAAATATTTAAGTCAACTATATTAAAAATCCTGTAGTTCCACTTCATTGTTATTTTAAATTTTAAAAATACCATAATAAAACTTACTTATGTGCAGTACGTCCTCTGCAAGCTTTAAAAAGCTCGTCATCAGTTAATAAAGATCCAAAGAGTGTTTTCTCATTTGACTCTTTGCTTGAAGTCTCCGAAACCTGAAAAAAAATTAATTATAAAATCAACAATTTAAATCAAAAGTAGTAAAATAAAAATTGGAAATTTATATCCTTACAAGAACCTTTCTATTTAGTTGTTTACAATATACAAGAAAGCTTAAGCACAAAATAATTTACGTAAGGTGCTCTTAATTTTGTAATTACTAGAACTAACAATTTATTGACATCATTGAAATAATTCAGCAACTAATTCTGATAGTTCTCATAGTTCAATGCCATCCCATTTGTAATTTAGTAAATAATAAAAATGTAATGGACGGTTTTCATGGCAGATGAAACTTAATTAGGCTGTCAGGCCATGTATAGTATTGGCCAAAAATAATTAATCTTTTTCACTCGTCTGCTTATATATGCAGTTAAGAATTCAGGTCAAGCCTGAAAATGCTTGCCGTTGGCAAGCAAAATGTTGGCAAACATGCCAATACTATATGCAGTCAAACAGCTCAATGAATTAAAAGATTTCCAGTCAGATAAACAAAAATGTTAAGGAATATTATATAGAAAAACACATCTGAATAGGACAGAGGGATAGAGAGTAGCAGACTTGCCTACACTTGGCTGTCTGCACGAAATTCAGTCCCTCTGACCTCAGTAAGGGTGCACAGCCTGGTGACACCAACTGTCTTTCTATATACATGTCAGGCAATTACATTGTCAGGTTATTTAAAACAATTAATAAGGATAGGAAAGAGAGATAGAACCTTGTAAGGTTTGGAGTTCTTTAAATTTTCAAAGGCATCGCCCCCTTCATCAGAAAGTTAGTGTGTGTGTTTATATTTGTATGTAAATGTAGTAGAAATAGGAAGTCCCATACCTTCACAAAAGATCCATATGTTTCTTGCAAATGAATTGTTGTAAGTTTCTTGGTTGAAATATCTAGTTTGCCTCTAGATATTAGAGTATTGTCATTCTGAAACAGACAATGCATCAGATCTTTAACAATGTAAAATACAACACACAAATATAGTTAATTCTACTATATACCTAATGTATGAAAAATGAATGAGTATTTAAATATAGTACAAGCATTTAACACAAACATAGTCACTCAAACAGTTCCAGTTAAGGTTGCATACTACTCTATACTTTATTAAATTTCAGATTGTTCATTTCAATATCATAATGCAGTATTATGATAAATGTTTTTTACATCAGTCTGAATTGTTCCCAATTATGGGAAGTTCAACCAACAGCAGCTACTATCCTCACAAAACCACTTTGACTCGTCTATATAAATTTCTCATTCATTTTCAGTTCCAAATTCAAATTCTTCCCGTGCAAATTTCTGAAGTAATTTATTTTTATCACCTATCAAATTACATCACATAGCATGATATACAGAATGACAAGTTCCAAATGATTACTTGGATTAAAATATATTGTTACACCTTATAATATCAATGACTGTATATTCAGCCAATGAGAATTTGATAGCTGGGTTTCTAGAACATGGAATTTATGTATTGTCAAAGTATTAATTTTCAGTAGTGTAATTTGAAATAATTTTTTTACCAACTAATATTTCATGGTCCTTTATCTGGTAGGACAATAATCAGGAGTATGTTTTTGAAGATTTGTGTTTTGTTGTACTCAATTTTACATTAACTATATCAAAAAATGGTTAAAAATTAAGTTTCAAATAAAAAGTGAGTAAAAGATTCCGTTTATTCGGCATGAAATTATTCCTAATTCACTTTAGCGATATCTTCATTACAGCACAATCTAAATACAGTAAACTGTTTTGGTAAGCAACATCATCAGTTACCTCTATTTTACACGAGGACTTGTATGACTGGAAATAATGCTGAGATTCATAATGTCATACTTATTGTCGGGTTAGGCAATTTTCAGAAAATTTAAGTGTGTATATCCGTGGAAATAATGTTTTTTATGAGAGAAATATTTTCTTTTCATTTCTTAAAACAGTCATTTTTGGGTAATTTTCTTTTTATAAAAACCTCAAAGCAATTACATAGCAAAAATTCCTCCCAAATATTTTAAAAATTAACAAACCTTAATATCAATATTGCTTGCAGCTTTGTTATAGAGATGTTCCCACCAATGATATGTAAATTGTTCAGAATTATCATGTCCTAATCCATGTGTGTCAAACTTCAATTTTGGTTTCAATGCCTCAGAGATGCCAGATTCATCCCGGCCAAGTCCTTTACCTAAAACCAACAAATTAAATATACATTTCATGGACAACTGTCATTTTTTTTTTCATATTATTTTTTACCAGTTTTTACTAGTACATAGATGATAATAAAAATGAATTTGCAGTAACAAAATAAGTTGCTCACCTACAGAGAAAACAGTTTGTTTACTTAGAGAGAAATCGTGAAGAAATTTGAGCACAAACAGAAGTATAAGAAAATTTGGTACACACAATTTGTTGACAACAGTTTGCAAATTTGAACACACTATGGAAAATTTCTTTTTTTAAAAAGGAAAATACTTTTAAAAAATTATTATTGGTTTATATCTGCAGATTCAAAAAATGTAAGCAAAAAAAATGCAAGTGTACACAAACAAACCCTCTTAAGACTGTCCTAGCTTGTCTTGGACGTTTGTCACCAATGGAAAGCAATTGTACAAATAATACAAAAACTCCAATTAAAATTAATAATTTTTTGCCACCACTATCTACAATCTAGGTTAAAAGGTATTTAAATTTTATTAGTTTTTAATTTAGAAAATAATTGTTCCACTTGATAAAATGTGACAGCATTATCTTGGGCACACTTAATTACAAATAAAGTATACAAATGTGACAAAAGTCAAAAACAACATTCTCTTCCTTTTTAAGCAACAAATAACCTTAAATAATTGACTTCCAATTAGAAAATCTATTAACCAAATCACTTAAAAAATAAAATTATTTTATATTAAGCATTTATTTTAAATAAACAAAAATGTGGAAACAAAGTGAACAACTAAAATAAAAGAACATTGATACAGATCTAGTAGGAATTAGTACAACAATATACCTCATACAGGAGAACAATTACAGAGATTGTAAAATTTAATGTATAAAAAGAAGAAAGAATTTGTATAAGAAGGGTTCATACCAAAGCATGTAAAATAAGAATAATTAATTATGAAGTATATGGACAAGAAATCAACAAAAATTGGATTGTTTTTTTTGTTTTGTATATTGATGTCACTAAGAAAACTCTGGTCAACTCCAGAGTCCATAAATTTCATTGATGCATCAGAGTGCATTGCTAAGCAAACTCGTGACATGACTAGTGGGTCTACAGCAATTGCTCGTCTTCTACTTTCAAATGGCTCGAGACAGATTTAAGTGTGATTACATTTATTTTCAATTTCACACACACAGCAGTTTGACCTATCATCTTTGAAATCTCCCCTACAAAGACGCTGTTTATTGACATTATTAATGCAACAGTTTAATAGATACTGTATAAGTAAACCACATGTAATAAATATTTAACTCTGATCATAGCAACGTCTTGATGAAATGCCAACACAAAAATTAGAAAATGAAGGATTTCCCAGTGAATGTGTTGAACAAAATATCTTAGGTTACAACTCATGCAATCATATATCCTAGTTTGAGCAGCCAGCTCGCTAGGTAACACAATCGTGACTAGGTTGCAACCTGATAAATTAGCAACACCAACAAAACATAAGGGATAAACTTACTATAAGATGGAGAAAATATTAAGTTGTTTGTAGGAATAGCCATGTAGAAAATTAAAAGAAAATTCATTTCTGTAGGTTATCACATTAGTCCATTCTTGTTAGAAATATTTCCAGGTAAATGATTATATTTCAATAATGCGCTACCATTAATAAAACTAATTACCTTCTGTCCACCCGTATTTCAGAAGTTCTCTTTTGGCAAATTCCATTTAGCCCAATAGACGGTTTTCTGATCGACGAGTAAATATTATTTTGAAATACGGTGTGTTGACTTAGGCCACTTTCAAAACTTAACGCATAACTTGACAACAGAAACAATAAATCTGATCACATTGTATTAAGTTATGCCAATTTTATTTAACCTCATGCACTACACAGAACACGTGAAAAACTCAAAAGTTCAATTCTTTAGTGGGAAGACAAAATTATCTCAATATCTTTATATATACGTTGCTTAGTCAAAGATCATAAAAGATCTTTTGCTTATGATATACGGAAATAATGATTATTATAATTTCTTTGTCAGATATATTCTTTATCTGATAGTATGTAACAGAAAATGATTATTTTCCTTCGCGCTGAACATATCTATTTGTAATTAAAATCAAAGTAGGCCCATTCCTACTTCCATTTTAAAGGGTTCGTACTAATGTACGTTTCTCCATTTCATAATGAGTATGAAATTAGCTCGTAACATACACAAACCCAACTAAACTTACTGGTAACTGGTTTCATCCAAGACTCATTACCGCAGGATATTTACCCTATTATTGCACACCAACTTCCTGAACATTAAAGTATTATGTAATTTGGGCGACTCTGAAACAGTAGGAATAAACATAAAGGATAAGAAAAATTTAATCTGGTGATACACATTGTATTTACAAGATAACGGAACAAACGTAGATAGTTTGTTGAACGCCAAAATTATGCTGAAGTGTATATATGGCCGCCAAGCTACTACGACAGTCTTGAAGAAATGAGGTTCAAGCTGTCGAAAAATTGACATTTTATTTCTTCTCAGGTTGGCAACACCTACTATCCATTTCACGCAAACCAACCTCTATCCTTATTTCCTACGAGTGACGGCCGGCCGAGGACTACAGAATAAACTGCTGGTAAAGAATGGGCCTCACCAGACCACCGACTTTCTCTGCCAAGGAAGGCCGGTACAGAGGCGAGGATTTTATGGGATCTGAAGTACTGAACACAAAACACCTGGGCATATTATACATGCGTGCAGCACTTCAAGGACTGCCACCTTAGCGTGGATTTTTGTGTTCCCGATAATCCTGAGAGCAATGCTGGCGGGACCTTAAGCATCTGGTAGGGCCACCCAAGCCAGACAGGTTGAATGACAGGGGACAGACCAAAAGTAGTCCCCTTTTTTCAGTGAATTTTCCACAATGAAACACGATGAGACGCCATTTGTCGACTACGTACTATAATCACGGCCGGATTTAGATGAAAAGAGGCCCTAGGCTATTCCACTTATGAGGCCCTTTCACCTCCCATTTTTAAGTTTGTAAATTACATGAGATACATAGAATTTCTCCTTATTTTCGGTCCAGCGTTTTAGAGTTGACTGGTTTTAGAATAGTGTAATTTTAACTTTGTTAACAATTTGAATCTCGATCTTGAGGCCCTAGGCTGAAGCCTAGTTAGCCTATAGGAAAATCCGGCCCCGACTATAATGGACTTTGCATTATGCGTGGAGACACCAAAACAAAAGTTTTCTATTACAGAAAATCCTTCTCTTTCAAATGGTGTCTACTAGAAAACGATATCTGGTGTCCCTACAAACGATTTATCCCTCTGTAAAAAAAACCTCACTTTATACGTGAGGTTTGCCGCGCCAAATCAGCAAAGCTGAAAATCCTCTGACTTGTAGACATGCGAAGTCCAAAATATGAATGTCGTACCTAATTCATTTGTCCCAGCTGCATTCCTTGAAATCCCATTAGGCGAATTTTTTTTCACTTTGGTGCCCATGCAGGCAAACTATTCTCTATTGTTTTCGTGATCTACGCATGAAGTAAACTGAAACTAACTTTCAGAGTTGATTCTCTACTAACTGCCGCAATTATAATAGCTCAAAAATGGTCACTTGACACGGAATGACCCTGTTGGCTAGCAGACTAAAAATGAAGGCCACAGCTTGTTTTTAGTTTTTTTCTCAATGTTGAAGATCAATTTTTAAAAAAGCTGAGTGGGGTATGAACAATAAGGCCTATGTATTGCTCTTTCAAATAAAAAAATAATTTATCTAATACTTCAGACACGACTTGTTTTATTACATTTCAACATCGACCTGCCACTATTTAAAACCCCTTTAGTAAAAGGTATGAGCTACATCTTTCGCGACAAATTTTATAAGGCACTTTCGGGTCGAATAGCATAAGGGATAACAATGTTACAGCTGTATTCAACACCAAAACTTGTGTTAGTGTAAAAAAATTCAGGGCAACAGATACTCCAGAGCATATTAAACATGGCCAAATCCTTCGCACCTCGCGACAGGGATGGGTCCACTAAGGTGGATCTAGTTTTCAAACCAGTGAACCAATCAAGCCAAAATTTTGCACAATAACCTAAATTATGCATAAAGTTTGAACAAAATCTCTGTTGGCTGAGTGAGGGTCACTTTTTATTTAGGACACTTGATGTGGAATGACCCATAATATTTGTATGTGCTTGTGAGGAGTAAGGAATGTGAATGAACATGACAAACAGCATGCCGATAATAAAGAAAAAAAAATACAAATATTAAGATAGGGCAAGAAAATGTCAAATGGCTTGGAATGTCATTTAGAAGTGAAGGCATGCCTTGCTAAGGTGAAGGAGGCTTTTAATAGAAGAAATCTATTATGTGGTGGATTGGATAAGGCACTGTGAAAACAACATGGACATGGACGTTAAGAAGTGACGATGAGAAATAGAAAAAGAAAATAGGCGGGCCACACTTCGAGACCAGCTGTTTGCTGATGGAGGCTATGAAGGAACTGGTTCACAGTAAAAGAGGGAAAGGAAGGAGCAGGAAAAATATGTTAGAAACATAAAACAATGTAAAAAGTGAGAGTACCTGAAGAGGTTGGTGGAGGACTGAAGAAATCTGCTATATGAAGACCTGCCTGTGAGCAAGAAACCTACAGTTATAGCATGCGGACCATTACGGACAGTTGAACTTGTACATGGTCAGGTATACACATTTCACTTGTCCAAATACACTCAGTTAGTTAAAGGGCTCACATTTTCTTTCACAACTACAAGTGGGGAAAAGTTAGAGGTTGAAAGTTCAAGGCTTGGTCTGGACTGCAAGATGTGTTTGAAGGAGAGTTCCCACAGATAGACCTCAGCTTCTGAAGAGTAGGGAGTATTGTTTAGAGGAGGGTCAGAATGAAACATTGGTTGAAATTGTTTTGAAACGTTTGACTGTGCTGTGGTGGTTGACAATTTGTTCAGGGATCTCTCTCTTTGTTGGGCCAATGTAGAAAGCTAGCAGTTAATTCTGTAGATGGTATGGGAGGAGATGCACGTTACATTTCCTTTAATTTTGTAGTTTGTGTTCTTGGTGGATTATGGAGAATTGTAGTGGGTTGAAGGATAGGGCCGACACGGCGACGGTTCCTATGACAAGGTTTGCAGCTTCGTGTGGGTGAGAGACAGGGGATGTGGGCTTTGTAGGGTTGATCAAGCATGTTGCAGAGGTTGGGTGGACGTCTGAAGGAAACCCTTGGGCAGATTGCAGGCCAGTGTAGCCCAGTCTGAGTTGAGTTTATGTAGTTCAATAAATAGGACACTTCAGAGTGGACTACGTAGTCTGTTGGTAAAGAGGGAGTTTGGATATGTGTTTGTGCATTTCCTGTTAAGGAATGCATTGAGGATGGTATGGGAGGTGGTTAGTGCAACATGAATGACTGTCCCAAGCGAAACAAATGCAGGCTGTACGTCAACATCCAGGAAGGTGGTGATGTTGGGGAAATAATTACAAGTAAACTTGACAGGAAATTCGGTCTCATGTTTCTGTAGAATACTGGAAAGGGAAGTTGGTGGTCTGTCAACAGCATAAAAGTATCTATGATCTGGAACCAACCTTTTAGTGGCAAAGAATTTAACTTTTACTGTTCCCATTGATTTGTGAACAGGTTAGCACACGAGGGAGCCATATAAGTTTTGCTAATGTATCTATACGACTACTTTATCTAATTGATGACTGCCATATAATTCTTATAACAAAGATATGATGAACATGTTACCAATAAAGATATCAGGGCACCTCTCAGCTAACAGTACAATTTGTAGCCATTCTTACCAAAGTACATCCAAAACACAAACATGAACACTATAGCTGCCAAGAACTCCCTTCTTATAAATAACCTTCTAAAATGGCAGGATATTGCCATCTAATGTTAACATTACAAATGATGGCTAAAAGGCAATATAAATATATATATAATTTTTACTCCTCATTGGCCCAGTATACATGCATCTGAGGAATGAGAACACATACAAAATGTCCAAAGCTGCCCACAGCAATACTTATATTTCAGGCCAGCCACTGACTTTCCTCTCTTCCATATCCGAATCACAACTTGATTAAGAAAAATAAAGGTAATGAAGGTGGCTACCACCTCCAAAAAAATGTGAAATATTTTGTAACTAATATGGCAGCATTGGCACCCTATTTCAGGTACGCTAACTTACTTTCAGTGTCTCCCCTTCCTGCTAGCAGTCACATATGCAGTATCTTCGAAGCAAGGGAAGATGATGTGACAGTGTCAAAATCGTTAACCGATTCAAGTACGAAAGAGGAATAGAGAGCAGTTGAATTACATTAAATCGATAATAGGCATTGTCAAGGTGGGAAGCAGTAACTTGCCCAATTTTCAAAAGCCTTGGCACCCTTCAAGTCTGTATGTTTGAGCAGCTGACCAACACACAGTTTTGAAGAAGGGGACTAAGGCCCTTGAAAATTAGAGATGTTACTGCTTCCCAGCCTAACATTTAATATTGTTTCAAGGTAAGTCAAGTGTTCTCTATCGTCTTTTATAAACAAATTCATTATATAATTACATTTATTAACTAATGATGTAGTTTTGTTCACTGAATTTATAACAGAATAAACATTTACAAAACTAAGCAATCCTGCTTACTATTAAAATATACAAAGTGTGAAAAACAAAGCCCTCATTAATGTGGCAAATAATATTTGATTCTAACAAATATTTGGTGTGATAAAAATATTAAAAATGACTTTAGTCCTTCAAAAAGAGAAGCACTAATAAATTCGAGAGTTATATACCTGAAAAACTTAACTATAAGGTCAATTCTTGGGGTAAGAAACCATTTAAAATACAACTTCCTTTTATTAACTTCATGAGATGAGAATCATGAAAGACACTTAAATCAAGGCAATATACAAAGTTGTAAATGCTTGTCACATGGTAGTTAAATATTTTCTGCAACATCAGCAACATATCCATAAAAAATTTCAGTATTACTTTTGAATAAAGTATAGCACATAATCAAATATACAGGTAAATAAATCAAAAAATTCAAATACTGTGTATAGAACTACTGCACTTAAACAAGTGTGAAATTATTTTGAAACAATTTATAATTTTTATCATACAAAAGATGTATTTTCTTCCTCAATTCACAAATTTTGCTTACACTCAATGTTATAGATGTAAGTAACTGTCCAAGACTAAAAAGCAACCATTTTACAGGTCTAATAGGTGTAATAATGAGCCAGAAACAATGGCTTCCAAGTGGGATTAATTTAATCCACCCTAGTAAAAAAAAACAAATGTTGCTACTCTCAGAAGAACCACTTTCCAAATATATGCAGAAAACAACAATTTCAGAGTTCAGTCTGAAATTTGTGTAATACACAAACACTAATTTCCTTTCAAATTGGGGTATGGAAAGGAGCGCAGCACATACACAAGGCTATTGTCGATTCTTTCATTAGGGTACATTACAAACTGAAAGTATTTAACATTTTGATACAGAAAAAAAGTAATATAAATTATGTTCTATATTTAAACCATAATTTGATTAAATTGATATCACTCTGTAATGTTCTAGCCACCATTTAACAAATTTTACTTCAAGCTCACCAGTGTTTGGATATGTGCTAACAGATGTAACATGATAATTAATTTCAAATTCATAAAATTAAACTGTCTTAAATAATCAACATGAAATTAGTATAATACATGAAATGCCAACAATGACTGGCCCAACGTGTCTAACCTCTTCTCTATGCCGACTTATGACTTTCGCCTTTCTTTCCCGTTACTCTTTTAAAGTCACCCATTTTTGTGGTAGATATAGGAGAACCAATAAAAGATAAATATTCTATCATTGTTGTTTCACTTCCAGATTGATTATCCTTAACAAACATCTGAATGTTCTGCACATTTTGAAATTTTACAAATCTTAAGTGAATAGGCTTCCCGTCCAGATCTTCTGGAGTTATCCTGAAATTAATGAAAGGAATGAGAAAAATCACTATAAAGTAGTAATAAGTTAAATGTTTACACATATTACTACTCACACTAATTCTTGCACAGGTATATATGAATTTCCAGAATCAAAATCCAAGGTCTTTGGATGATTTATAAATAATTTCACTGTTTTGGGTCCCTTTTCTTTATCAGCTTTAACTTTTATTGAGTGAACTTTGACTGGCTGAGTAAACGAAACAGCAATTATAAGCTAGAAAAAGAAACAGAAAAATATTGTAAAGATGCTATATTAAAATAAAAACAACGAACATTAGTATTACAGAGTTATTTCATTAATAAAAATTTTTGCTTACACTCAATGTTAATGAAGTTAATAAAAGTTCACAGAAAACGGAATAAAATAAAATTAGCTGTGACAACGGAACTTCAATTCACAGATAAGAGAATAAGAACTTGTAAAGAGAAAAGTTGTTCTTGTCACTGGTACTTGTGATGGAGGAATTTGGGGAGAGGGGGGGGGGGCGGCGTATAGCACAGTTGGTTAAATTTATACTGCTTGAAATTTCTTTAAACCAAGCATGATAATCTGTGATGAGATAAAAATACTTAGATTCCTTAGGAATTAGCCCTCACACAGAAATCATATGATCATAGTGGCAGACAATAGTTAAGACTAAAATCCTATTTACTGAATTGAGGATGGCATTGAAAACACCATAAAATGTGTCCTTCATACAAATGTTTGTAAATGTCTCATTATTTCAGTACTTTAACAAGTCAAACACAAAAACCTGGCGAGAAATGGGCGGATACAGGACGAGTGCAATTGCCAGAACCAGACAGATCTTTAGTACATGTTACATGTGGACACTGTATTGAGTACTGCCACAGCACACAACAAACGCTATACTTGAATACCACAGCCAAGTTGCTACTTGTACGGTGAATTGCACAAAGCATCAGTGGGTCATTGGGAAAAGAAGGAATTCCAATTATTCACACATGATTGTGTGATCCTTTTAAGGCTAAATGTCAGTGTTAAAATTAATTTTAATAATCATTCACTTTTCATTGAAATGTCACAAGTTAATCCAATAAACTTAATGAACTGATAATCTCACTATGAGAAATATAGTCCTAGAATAGAAAATAGAATTTTTAACCATCAATTATAATTTAACTTTTGTACAAACAATGAAATGGAATTGCAACTTGCAATAATGTCAACATTTCATAACACACACATGCTATAATATTGCTGAAGTAGTTAATAAGTTTCAAATCAAGATGCTGAATGGTCAACATTAGACAACACAGCAATTTTCTTAATTTTCAAAAATAGCCAAAATGCACAATTACAGAATTTACATAAACAGAATTATGTAATCTTAAGCAGGGTGATAAATGCAGCAGCAAGCAACAACTGCAAAAAACTTGAACATTCAGAAAAAAATAAAATTATTAAGTAATTGCATATGAACTCTTGAGCTTCTGGGCAAGAGTGGGGTCTGGCCATGGCATTGTAACAGTGGTCACTGCCATCATTATCATGGCCTTGAAATACCCAGTTGGAAACCAAAGAGTTCCTCTTAAAATTATGCATTTATCTTGTAAATAAAATTGGATTTGAGTGTGTATGGTCTGCATAGAAATTTTAATGTGGATCAATTTAAACCAAATTTTGTACTAATTTTCTTATGAACCAGTAACAAACACAGTGGGGTTTAAGACAGGACTACCACCCCTAGACAGGAGGAATTTTAAAATAAATGAAATGAAAAAAATATGTGTGTTTTTTTCTCCCGATTTTCATTTTGAATAATTAGAACCTTTTTGGTAAAGGAGGGGGTTGAAAAAATGAGCACTGAAAAAAACAGTAATATTAAGAGGAAGTCAATAATACACACTATCTATTTGAAACATTCAGTGATCACTCAGAAGCACTCAACTATGTGAATATATTATTATAAAAAATCAAATTGTATGAAATTATGAATGTGTGTAAAATAGAGTATAGGTCTTACTTATTAAAAAACAAGAAAGTCATACTGAAAAAATATGGTTATCATTTACATTAAAGACATACCAAAGCTATCCTTATTTAAGATGACAGAGGCATATTATTAAGAACAAAAGATGCAACCAGTACTAAACTGGAAATTACACATGCAACAGTTATAAATTGGTTCTGTACACACACCGTCAATAAATTCTTATAAAATACAGACACAATTACACACTACTTATTCCACTTGGTAGACTGAAATTATTCATGTGACTATGGTAGAAAAATAAATTTAATTGGGAAAATTGGATGAAGAATAAAACTAGCACACCAGTCTGAATAATATCACCTCATGCTGCTAGAAAAACTACGAAATTCATTGTATATTTAGTATATTACTTTCTTTGGTGAAATTAGACTGCACATATTTCATGAATATATTTCTGTTCCTAAAATTATTTATACAAAATAACCCATTTTAAGTTAGAAAAATACCACTAACTTGCTCATCACAATCTGATTCTAGGTAGTCTTGAGTGGATGCAGAAAGACAGCTGGAGAGTACATGGTCATCTGATTCATTGAGACATTCACATTGTTGTTTGTCCACAAAAGGCAACAAGTCCATCTAAATAAATTATCATAAGTTTGCAATAAATATTCATCCCAAGCATATGAAATAAAAGACAAAATCTTGAGTTTCATAAATAACTCAATTGAAAAACTTGGAAACTTCTTAGACCTATAAAGTGATTGAGCTCGTGTAATTAGAATTAAACCACTACTCACATGTCCTTGTACAGCAGAATCAGTTTCACCAGAAGTGCTTGCTGATAAGTGTTGCTGGATCTTGCTTTCTAAACTCTTATTATCTGCTCCTCGCAGAATATCAATTTTTACCTAGAAATTGAAATTTCAGTCAATTCTAGGATAAAATATACATTGTAGTGAGGGACTTCACAATTTGTTTACCTTATTCCTGTAAAATACAAATGTTGGTAGAGTGCTAACTCCCTGAGCTACTGCAGTTTCATGGCAATGGTTGACATCAACTTTCAAAAAATCAGCTTCATTATACTTTACAGCAAGTTCTTCAAAGAAAGGAGCAATTCTTTGACAAGGGCCACACCTGAAAAATAAAGCATAGCAGATAGCAGCTTTAAAATTTAAAGTATATTTATCAAGTAATTTACAGATTCCACATTGTGATTAAAAAATTATAATTCTGGAACTCCAATTAATTAGTCATAAACACAGTAGAGTGTCATCACCTTCATTCATAAATTAAAGATTTATTAAAATTACCAAAGGCTTCTAGTTAGATGTTTGCATAAAAGTGCACAACTAATGGATATATTGTCAGGGAAAGTTTTATGTAGACATAATACATTATTTCTACTAAAAGTATGCTCTCACAGCTGATCACTGAATTTGGATAGACAATGTTATACTGAAATTTCAATCTTGCAATAATGCACTTTTCCTTCAGTAACCCAGATTCACAGTCAATCATATTATTTCCTCACATTTCTTCCATTGGTTTAGTGAGGAGTTTCTCCTAACAGAGGCTATGCAACCTCAATTTTCTCTCTGCAAACTGAACCATTGTAGCAGATTGAAGCACTAAAATAAACATTTCAGCATACTGAAATCGAGATACCCAAGAGAATTTCTGCATTCCCAATTATTAAGACTATTTTAATTTTAATTATACTACATCACATAAGACTTGTTCCAGCTCTTGTACACTTTTATTCAAGCATTACATACACATTTTTGATCATAGTTTCCTGCTAGCTTCAAAATATCTGCAAGAACATTTGCAGTTTTCCATTTTTATTATTACAAAAAGGACTATACACGATCCTATCAGAGTATTCTACTCCCAACCTAGACCCCTCGAGAATTGGGGCATAACTATTTTTCTACTTCTCTAATTTGTAAGAGGAGTTTCTTCTATATGTCTTACTGAGTTGGTAAATGTGATCTTTTGGAGTATGGAGGCAAGACTTATTCAGGATAAATAATTGATCCTCTAAATATACCAGAACATTAAGATTGATAACTAAATGAAGAATTAAGCAAAGTAAACTGAAAAAACTAATGTAAAATTTCAGAATGGAAGCTACTTCCTTATAATCAGGTTTCATTATTTTTTACTTCAAAAAATCTCCCTCTAGCCTGCTGTTAAAGATAATTTTTTTAATTTTTCATGGTTGTTGTCAATTGTAAGGAATTGATACATATTTAAATATATAACAAAATCACTTCATAGAATTGTATCATACAAAAATATACACAACTACTAACATATCAATTAATATGTACAACAATGTTCAAATAACAAAGTAAAATATAATTTGTTCCACAATATCAATACTTCTTTAAGTAAACAATGTATGGACAGTTCTGAGCTTGATAAAATCCCACTAAACATTTCACTCCTCTTTAAGATAAAAAATATATAACCTTCAGAACTCATATAAATTAATACTGATAAACTTGTATACCCCAGGTTCCCTCCCCATACATTTGAGCTCTGAAATAGAAAACAGATTACCTGTTCGACAGTCTAAAACAATGTATTCAGTCACAGGCAATCTGCTTAACAAAGTAAATGAAAATTCTGTCTCGGAGTCGACCCAACTATAAATTATTTTACAATCATCCAGAGATTCATGCCAATAAATTACCAAATACTTCCTTAAAAATGATTCCAATATGAATTAATCTAGTCGTTCATGTTTTAAGTTTGAATATCAAATATTAATATTAGACATTAATTATATTATGGCTATATGTTCGATTCTCACTCTCCTAAAAGTGTCATATAAAAATTGGGAGGAGGTGCTATTAATGAACCCCGAGTGAATAATATTGTTAGAAACTAAGCAATTTGACATGACTAATGGAAACTCACCAACTAGCTGTGAAGTCAACTACTACGAGCTTTGTGGGAGAAGAGGACATTTCAGAGAAAAACGAGTTATCATTTTGCACAATTCTTACAGCTGACATTGCTACGGAAAATTACAAATAAATATCAGGTACAGTGAATTGCCTCGCCACTATGACGCATGAATTTGTAACGCTCCAAAGATCTTAAACTTGCTGTGCACGTGATACAGTGGTTAGGCTTACACAGTTCCTTGTTCTCATTATTTAAGGTTTAGCATTCTCTGGAATATAACAAACCTATCTGTTTCACAATCTTCTTTAGAAGGAGAATTAAGAATATTTGGCTTAGAATATGTGAACCGCGATTTTACTATGGATCGATAAACTTAAATTCAAACGGATATACCCTTTAAAAATAAACGAATCATGCTTGACATTTATAGTTATAAATAGAAATAAGGCGCTCTGCTTCATTTTAGTTTAATTGTTATTCATATTATTTTTGAGAATGAACATTACACCGAAGAAACCCCATGAAACTGGTGGAATCCGACACTCGTTGAAAATGTATGTACAATCTAATTTATAATTGCAAGGCTAAATAGGATCGCAAATAAATTAAGTGCGACAGGAATGCGTATTAAAACATTAAATGCGTAAATTTCATAAATTATTATTTTTCTGTGTATCATACAAACCTAAGAAAAGCTCAGAAACTGACAGAATAAGTAGACTAATGAAATTGTATTTTGTTATCATAAATTTATTATTTAACTTTTCTAATTTTGGAAGCAACTCCTTTTAGGTTGAATCACAATTGCAATTTTTTCCTTCCAGTGCCTCAAGATTATGCGGAAAAGTATAAGTTTTTCTATTAATATTTCGGTGAAGACGTGAAAAGTATCAGAAAGTTGAAGCAATAATTACTTATATGTAGCAGTATGAGGAAGATTAAATTTTTCTTTTCCAAACAATTATATACGGAATTGAATTAATCTGCAAGTTTTTATAATTTTTCAGGTAATATTTTGGGATACCTTCTTCATATCCCGTCAATTCACCACCATGAAAGAGAATCAGGTGAAAATATTAAATAAAGTGAATGAGAAAAGGAAAGACGAATATTTTTTATGAGAAAATGACTATGAAGATATTGACATTTTCTAACGAGGCAGTGTATTTCATAATAAAATATTTTAATAATTGGTACTAATGTCAGACCATATGCTCAGTAATCTGGTTGAAAGTGTCGTCGAAACAATTGCAATTTAGTCTGTTGATCAATTTTTTCCCGAGTGAGAAAACCATGGAACAGTTACAGAGGCACCACAGAATAGTGACTCCTTCAACCTAACTGATAATTGGAGAGGTTTGAGTTTTCAGCGAAGTAGGACTCCTCCCTAATTTTATTCACATTGGATTTTAAACGATCGATTTCAGTAAGAATATGCAGAGACAGGCAGGCAAGAGACGGAAAATCCAGGCGCCAAGGTGTTGGGTGGAAAATATGTCTGCCTCCAGCTACAAGAGACTAGGGTTATTTTGCTGAAGTGACGTTCACCTTCAAAGTTTACCATTATTCTTTTAGTCAGAGAAAAAGAAATTCCCGCGCTGGGCGAAGGACGCATACAGATTGGCGAAGACACGCCACGTGGGGGGGGGGGGGCGCTTTCCCATGGAGAAGGGAAGCATAAGAATTTAGCAAGGAGGTGAGAAGACTAAAAATGAACAGAGTTGATCAAGATATAGAAAGGGCGAGGAAGTAGGGAGACAGCCAGTGTTGCTCGGAATTGGAAGGGAACAGGTAGCAGAGGAAGTAGGAGAGAAGACGAAATGAACAATTAATGAGTGGGTAAGGAAGGCCAGAACTTCGGACTTCCTTGTAAGTGGAAGTAATTGTGTGTTGGAGTTTGGAATGATGAAGGAGTAAAACTTGATTTTTCTCAATCACCGAGCAGTACCACGTCCAGAGCATTTGTTCCGTCAACAGACGGCAAATCCACAACCCGACCTGGAAGACGAAGGAAGTGTGAGAGTGGAAGAAGGAAAATACTAAGCAGAATATATGGAATTGCTGAGAAGATGAAACAAGTTCGTCATGAACGTAAAATCTCTGCTACACGTTATCACCCCAGTAATTAAGCCTGATAACCCCCTTATATTTAAATAGTAATTCTCCTTAATATAGATAATTGTAATAGTGCGCAGAACCCACTACATTTTTTAAACAAACAAATATTTTATGAAATTATTTTAAATAACTCCCTACCATATTTTATCATTTACAAGTTGAAAATATATCATTGTTTTGCGTCACGGGGATTCAGCAGGAATATATGTACAGAGTGTTAAAAGTGTCAAAATAATTTGGGAGTTGTTAGTAGCTATCAAAACGAGAAAAAATTGCAATAAAAATGGGTCCGGAAACGCATACTTTTTGAAATCTGTACACTTGTACAAAGTGGTTGAAGACGTTTGGTAGTGAATATGTCTTAAGGATACAGGTTCTGTAGCACCCCTCAGTGTCGCATTGACAGTAGCAGACGGCGTGCGTCATTCTCTATTCTGAGTGGTTCTACATGATCATACAATCTTCAGCGCTTCCAGGCACTAAGGCCAGAAGGTAAACATAGCAGACTTTATTTAGCGACGAGGCAGGGTTCACAAGAGATGGCTTTGTGAACTCTTGTAACTAGCATGTCTGGGCTGATGAAAATCCCTATGCAGTTGCAGAAAGAGGACATCAACATAATTTCTCCATCAACTTATGGGCAGGCGTTCTTGGTGAAAAATTACTAGGGCCATACATCGTACAACAAAGACTAAATTGGGCTAATTATCATTAATTTATTGTTAAGATATTGCCTATTTTGTTGGAGGATGTGCCATGTCAGCAAAACCTACAGATACGGATTATGCACCTCCTATAGCAAGTGTCATAAATGGATGTCAGGTTGAACCCTACTATGAACAGGTCCAGTGGCAGCTCGCGAGTTTTTAAAGTAATGTCCTACATCACCCAAAGGAACAATTTTTACGATGATAATTCCCCATACGTAAGATATTAATAATACTACAACGTCTAAAATGTATAATTATTGTCTAGGGTGGCATGAATTTTACTTTAAATTATGAACTATTTATTTAGTTACATTGAATCAAATCAAATTTATTAATTGTAATTACAACAAATGCAAAATTGAGGGTCCTTTAAAATTACCACAGCTAGCTCAAAATGTATTTAGTAAGACTATCTATTTAAGGGTCATTTTTGTGCGGGCAGCAGGAAATCAGACATATGCACCGGCGATTAATTTGCACTGACGCACCTGGCATCGTGTCTTCGTGTTTTGGGGTGGCTGCTTCCTCTGTTGACTTCGGCTTGGTTCCCATGAATCGGGGCAGGTCGCACCCAGAGGTTTTCTTCCTCGACTCCAGCAAATTACGTTAACGAGATTTATTTCACATTCCGCCGTCTTTTCTCAGTTTGTCTCTAGGTTCAAAACAAACTTCCTACTTCAAAGTTCATTCCCTGACTGAATCCTTTCTCTTTCAAAGATTCTTTTCCGACTCTCTTTCTCCTCAAAAGATTATATCCCTTCTGCTCCTCCTCCTCCAAAGATTATTTCCCCAACTATTCAATTTCTGCATTTTCACCTCTCCAGGTCAATTCTGCTTATGCCCCCACCATGGGGGTGGGTGGCGGATCACATGACCCCCAACCTCAATCAAATATCGGACTTGTCCCGCGTATAGTCTTCGGATTCCGTGGAGGGAGAAGCGTCCTACGAAATTCCCGAGGGTTGAACGCCCTGCTTAGATTAATGTCCCTTAATCCGCAATAACGAAGATTTAAGACGCTCTGGGTCTCTCTTTGCTGCCAGCTTGGTGCCTGCTAGCGTGTTGTTACTGGCTGAATGATGCTAGTAGGAATTTTTTCAACTAGTGTATTGTTACTGATTAAATAAAATGGCAATTGCCACCTAAATTCATTACAAGTTGATAATACTTAATATTTAAAATGTAAACTAAAATTGTAGTTATTATAGTCAATAAAGTGTATATTAACATCTAGGCTATTTTAATTGACTTGCAATATATAAATATTATAATACAAAATATTTAAGTCTACATAGGTATATTACACCAAGATGAAGTGTTATGAAAGTAATTGGCCATATTTGTTCAGGTGGTATTGCCTCTCTCACACATTCATTTAAGTAAGAAAAGTTTTTTTATTCTGCATTCCTCAAATGAAGGTTTCAACGTTAAGCCTAAAAACACTCTGGGTATATCTGGAGCTTAGGACAATTCACATAAAAATGTTCTGTTAAACTGTCAGTTTGATGGATGCACCCAATATGCTCACTTTTTTTTGTAGCGTTGAAAATTTTCATAAATATAAAACTACAAGGTTGACTACATCCGCTATTATAGGTAGGTACTACACCACACTGGTGTTAAAACTGAAATTTGTATGAATATTGGGAAGTTTGAATCTTTGTGGAGTGGAGAATTCACACAAGCGGAAAACCGCAGTTGCTTGAAAATCCTTTCAAAAAAGTGAGTCATTTTCAGCGGACATGCATGCAAAATCACACTCGTGTAACGTTAGTCTTAACCATTTCATCACAGCTGTTAAAATGAGAAACACAGTTACATCAAGTAAAAACTTCAGAATTATTGCTAAATCCACCTTGAAATCTGACATGTTATAAAAAATCTAAGTGGATTGTAACTCCAAGGAATAATGCAGGACATTTAGTAAGGCAGAACAAACACAGTTGAGAATTGAAATTTTCAAACAATTTTTACTTTATTCATATACTAAAGATACAATAATTCATCATTCAATAATCATTTTAACAGTGCTACAATGAACTTAAATACAGAAAGTATTCAAAGTGCACCAATATTCCAATTATATATAAATGGGCACATACATTTATAGACCTGATATTTCATTACTCATTCCAAATTAACATGCCTTATCAAGAAGAAATGTTATGCACCCAAAATAAGATCTTTAAGCAAGGAGACAACAAGAACTATAAAGATATGAATATGTAATAGGGGAATAAATCTCTAATCTACAGACAATTTGCTTCTGCAAAAGTCAGCACAATGAATATTTTAAATCTATGTCTGACAAAACTTAACCACATATATATCCACAATTTGGTTTAGATTGATAAAACACAGTAAAAGAACAACAAATACAGTTATAAAGAAAGAAAGATAGCAATTATTGTTAACGTTAAATATGACAAAATATTTTAATAATTGAACATTTAAACAAAACAAGAAAACAATTTCTACTAACTGGAATCTGCTTCTTACACCAAACAAAAACAATGCTGTACCCTTGCATTGGTTCAAAACACATTTTATGTAACAAGCAAACTTTCCTTTAAGATTGGGATCCCTAATAAACAGATCTGTTTATGTCCAGGAAAGCCTTTTTAAAGTATTTAATAAATTCTTAACTGCCACAAATTAACAATGTCACTATAACATGGCTAAATATAAAAAATATGCTTTCAAAACAATAAACGTCTTCATACTAAAAACTAATAGCATTAAATTGTTTATATAAACACTATAAATTTCCAGTTCACTGCACTCAAATCTGTCAGCCTGAAGTCACAAACCTAAAGTCTTTCTTCATCTAGAAGAAGGCTTCAGCAAAACACGGTATTGACCAGCAGCAGGATCTAGAAGAATTAATAATTGGTCTACAATTATTGTCATTACAATAAACTCGTTGAAACATTATTTCTCTCTCAATAATGACAACTATCAGAAAATCTAAGCTATTTTTTATTTAACATACAGCACAAAAACACTTACCTTCAATAATCTCAATAGTAAACAAAGATTCATCCTTTAAGTTTCTCACAACATCATCAGATATATGAATATGAATTCCTCCAGGACCCTGCAGAAATATCTCCTGAACGTGTTCTCCTCTCACACCAAGAAGTGTTGCTATTTTGTGCATCATTTCATCCGAAGAAAAGTTATCCAGATAAAGAGCACGATATACAGTATCTTGTCCCATACATAGGTAAACTGTGAGGCATGGAGCCACAGCTCTGAAACAAATTTGAAAAATTGCATTATATATGGAAAATAACACCCCTCCCACACAAAATAACAGTTCCAAATTCTACTTTTATGAAAGTATAACAATATCATACAGCAAGAAAATAATTTTTCATAATAGAAAATTACATGTTTTAGTACAAGAAAGTAAATGTAACTCATTAGCGCACATCTTACTTCCGAGGAAAGAGGACTATAGTCTTTCCTTACTAACACAGCGACACTGACCTTGAATTTCAGGTAAGCTATTTCAACCCTCTTTCCAGTCATCTATGATATATTTTAAATGTTTATATCTATGATGTATAATAGTGAAAATATTATTGAACATACTTTGAATGGAGTGCATTGAAGAGCCTAATACCATCAGGGAGACCACAAATTTGGATTAGATCTTCTTTAGATAGGCGTTTAATGTCTGCTCCGGAGAAGTTTGAAAATGTTCGTATGTAAGACCCAAATCGGTTAGACTGCAACCACTGTGAAGTTTGCTGTGCTGTTGCTTCACTCGACAATATCTGAGAATATAATTATGCACAAATATTAAATGAACTTGTATTGACATAAGACAAAATAACAATTTATACTTACAGAAACATCTGAAGACACACTTGGTGCCTCAGATATCTGAGGCTGTAATTTCAGTGGTTGGGCAGGTTCCTCTTCCTTTGTGGGCACAGTCACCGGTGTGACTTCATTGTTGCTACAAGCAGCAACAGCAGCAGTTGCTGCCGAGTGTACCTGATTCCCACTGAAATTAACAATAAAGATATGGACTAGATTATAAATACTAGAGAAGAGCTACCACACAAATCTATTTAAATATAATTCATTATTGGAAGAATGATATAGTACCAGGGATACTCGTATAAGATAGTTCATGAAAAACTGTCATAGTTTAAGTTGAAATGATCATACATTCAACATTATTTATGATGAAAAAAGGGATTCATTACAATTCCTGCACAATATATATATACTGTTAAATGTGTCACTGAAGAAATTAAAATAAGGTAACCGAAGGTATTCACAATTCTTTATATATTAGACCTGACAAACTGGCATTTTGGGAACAAATGTGAACAGTAAGTCACAGAAAAAAAGTTTATTTTTGACCACAGCAGTTACAAGGTTGGGAGAACTAAAAGTTTTGGTAGCTCGAATGTGCAACAATCAAATAGTAAGGAATTGCTATCAATTATTTCGGTGCTACTCGGTCGAACATTTATCGATATGGATATATTCGATCAGTTACGTCTTTAAAAATGACTGCAATATCGGTACTCTCGTTTCATCGGAGAAGTCAGTGCACAAGAATATACAAATATTTATATCAGAACTTATTTACTTACATGGATACTCTCTGAAGCACTCGTCTGAAAATTGGTTGAAGTCGTACATGACGTTTTTGAGAAATAGTCCTTCTACTCGTAATATTTCTCCGACATCGGCGAAAACTTATAGCAACTCTTTTGGCCAAAACATCGAGTTGTATACGGCGTTCGCGGGGAATATGCGATACTGCATGATAAAATTGCGCACTCACTTCAAAATCATCATGAACCAATGTCACAGTATGTACAAATATCAACATGATTAAATATTTGCAACTATGAAGCAGTTTGTAAGTCTATAAGCTTGTCACACACACAAAGTCGATAAACAGATGTTGAAAAAAATGCCGTCACTATCTTTAACCACACAAATGTCATTCGTTTCACAGTACTTTAAAGTTGGACGATTTCGAACCAACATGGACGGCACTGTACGGATTTTCCAGATCCTACAGGTTTCAGCGGTAAAGAGTTTCAGAGAAAATTTATCAAGAGATTATTCGCTCAGACGAAACTAAGATTTCTGAACGTGCGACTTTTCACGGTCAAACATCGTTATGGTGGAGCGAGTGAGGTGGCCGAATTTTACTCAGTAGATATCCTTCTTTTTATGTGAGACCCGCCGCGAATCTGTAACGCCTGCCACAGTGTATCGGGCCCGACGTGAATTTGTCGTTCTCGGGAATTATAGAGGCGCCATTCGTGACGACTGCGAAATTACGAGAAAGTCCGTCCAAAATCCACAACAGCAAATTTGGGGCCGCTTTAGAATCCAAATAGGGCCCTCTTCTTTTTGTTGCCGGACGGATTAATCGCTCGTCAGCTAATGAAGTGATCTTGGCGAACAAATGCGCAGCTCTTCCCAAATCCAGCTTCGTATAGTTTAAATAGTGAGTGGAGTGAAACAACCATTCCCAGTTGTTTGCGTTTGGTCTCAGCTTTAAGACCGCGAAGAAGACGAAGTCTGTTAACTTCAAGGCGCCGCCACTCATTCGGTGTGAAAACGACGCAATATTTAAGGCGTTTCGAAAGTGCACACGAGATTTATATTGTTCTCCAGATTTCCTGGGAATCTAGAGGACTCCGTACTGATCGGATACATATACAAAAAGAGACCGCGACGAGTGAACCGCAGTTGTAGTTATATGCACGTCCAAGCACAGTCAGTCGTGTTCAGCTTTCAACTGGCAAAATCCGGTTCCTGCGGCATTCGACCTAGCTACGGCCTTGTTCGTATCACTTCGACTAACTCCGTCGCTACTCGGCTTTCAAGGTCCCGCTTCCCAAACTCTTCGCGACTAATACAATCATGTTACGCAATCACATTTTTACCTGTTCCATGGCACATATTTTGAAGTATGCAGAAAACACAACACACGATCGACAAGACTTTTTGATCGGCTTCCCGGACGTTTCACGATCTTCTTTTCTCTCTATACCGAAAGCTTTCACAGTTTTGGAAGAGAGTCCTTAAGTAGCGGTAATGTCACTTTTACTATATTCAAAGCGAAGTGTAAGACTTAAAATAATTCCTTCATATTCTAAGTTTCAGGCGTAATGGTTCTGAACGAGCTAGAAAAACTGTTCCAATTAAAAGTTATAAATCAGGTATCCATGAATCAAGATGGATGCAGCAAACTTTTAATCACCACATACCACTACTTTAACAATTCGCAGCTAGGATTTAGATGTACAATATTTAATATGTAAATTTGTAGTTAATCTTACACACTTTTCATATAAACCAACCCCGATGTCAAAATAGGGTCCTAATTAAACTAACAAAAAAGGTGTTCATGAATACAGTGGATGAAGAACGGCTAATAATATGAAAAGTCTGTTGCATGCCTTACAATTAAAGTACGTGCCGATACGAATTATCACTTCCAAATGGCAAACTAGAAATAAAATAAAAAGTGTTTGGTTATGTAAAGACTGCAGCGGTTTCAACGAGATCTCGCCTAGCCTTGAGCAGTTTCGACTCCACAACGAAAACATAAACGTTTCCGATAACAGACAATCACTTTGCTAACATTTTCCGAGAATTTAATAAATGTATTAGTTAGCACTTTACTGTTTCCTTGGGTTCCCGGAAATTTTAAGATCGGGGTGAGTTTCCCATTGTAGGCGGCCCGGGGCCATTTACTAAATTTAAATAATCGGGAAATGGAATAACTATACATAAATTGGGAAAATTGTGCGTTTAATTGAGTCGTAATAGTGTATCGACCTATTATTATGCATTTCTTTCGGGTTATCACCGTCAATTAGGCAAACGAGATATTGAAAGGGTCGTATAGCAGGAACGACAATTTAAAAATATGTTATGTGAAGATAGATATATTAATCTTCCATACTAATATTTACATCATTTGACCGAAACTACTTTATATATGTATACTTCAAAAGACGAATATCTTTGGTACACCAATGAAGTAGAAATATCTTCGTAATGCACTTCCGCAATTCGAAGTGTGGGAAGCCGATTCCTCGCTCTCTATGTAATAGATATCGGTAAATTATAATGTATTGTATAACAAAGTTCTGGATAGTATTCTGCGGTCAAGACTGACAGTCATCGGCACATATCCAAGCTAACTGGGAAAGTATTTTTTAAAAGAGATAAACTGCCTAGCTAGTCATATATAAAATTAAATTTAGTACAACACGATGTCACGTTCCTTTCATTGGAACCTCTTAAGGTGCAATAATAAATTACTGTAAATAAATTCAAGACATAAAATTTTGAATGTGCGCAATGCACAAAAGTTGAGAACTTTTATTATTAAATTTAATTTTTTTCTGACTAATTAGGCTGTTTACTCATTTGTTTTCAATGAAGTCAGATCGATATAACTATGAAGTAATTTTTTTAACTCCGAAATGAAACCAGGAGTCTGCAATATTATCATATTTCATAAAATTTTATTGTAGTATTAGGGGAGTCAGAAGAAGTAGTAGACCACCGTAATAAATGGCATGAACGGGATCCTGGAGAAAGAGTTCTATATGAGGATTAATAGAGGGAAAAACCAAGGTAATGCAGTTTAGTATGGGAAACAGTGGAATAACAAAGGGTGTTCGATTGAGAAGGGATATTTTGACGGAAGTTGAGGAATTCCGCTACTTGGGAAGCGTAATAACTAGGGATGGCAGAAGTATAGTAGTCATAAAGAGTAGGATAGCACAGGCAAGGAAGGCTTTCGCGAAAAAGAGGAATTACTTACGGGTAATATAAGTGTGAATAATGGAAATCGTTGCTAAAAATGTTCGTATGGAGTGTGGCTATATATATATATATATATATATATATATATATTATTCATATAAAAACTTTTATCGTATTGATTTTTAGTCGGTACAATAATGATACAGTATATACATTAAATGGTTAATACAAAATTAAAATAATGTATATAATTAACACGTCGGCATGCGGGGTAGGCTAATCCATTGAGTAGAATGGGTTTGGTTTATTTATTTTTGTGAGTACCTGAGAGGCATACGACGCGGGTGGTTGACGGTTGACAGCCAGTGAACTGAGTTTTGGAGGATATATGAGGATGTGGTCTGCGGGAATGATGGTATGGTGGGTTAGGGGGTGCCTGCATGATCAGGGGAAGGATGAGGTCGATTGGGGTTTTTTTTTGAGGCGACGGAAGCGTGGAGGTGGAGGAGGATTGTCATGGAATTGCTGGATCGCGGAGTTATATGGGTGCGAAATGTGGACGATACGAGTTGCAGAAAGGAAAAGAATAGAAGTTTTGAAATGTGGTGCTATAGGAGAATGTCGAAAATCAGATGGGTAGTTAACTAACGAGGAAGTTCTAAACAGAATAGGGGAAGAGTGAACAATATTGACCCAGAGAAGGGATAGATTAATAGGCCACGCTTTAAGACACTAGCTTTAGAGGGAAGTGTGTGGGGTAAGAACAATAGAGGGCAGATTAGAGAGGATGTGGGATGTGATAGTTATGCGGAAAAGGCTTACGCAGAGGTTAGCATGGAGAGTTGCATCAGACCAGTCTTAGGACTGAATACCACAACATCCAAATTGTCTCATTGCATCGAAAATTCCTCATACAAAGCAATTACGAACATGTGAAATTCGGTACAAATTAAAATAACTGGGTAATTCGACGTGTGTTTACTTTTAGCAAGCTATATAAGGTGAAAACAATTTTGTAAAATTTTGTGAAATAAGAATGAAAGGGATGGTCTTCAGTGAATGAAGATGCATCGTGGGATAAAACGACAAAGACCGAGCTGGCGCTTTGCCTGGCGATCTGAATTTTTTATTTATTTCAATTATCAATCAGAAATATACAGGCGATCTGAAATGTGAAGGTCCATGTCTTGCTTGAAGAGTTTCTGTATAGCAATATCATAAGCCTAGTTTAGGTCCTCACAAAATTATTTACGAGCTTTCGAACCATACGTTTATTATCAAGTCGTTAATTGAATGCCAACAGCATAGCGCCACTCGGCCAAAAATCCCACATATATACCACCAGCAGCAAACAAAAACAACACGACTGACAATTATTGAAGTAACATTTGAAGAAATCACCTGATAAGAGTCGTAAATGTGGCAACGAAACGTCGTATTGAATTAGGTAAAAACTTTGTAATTGATCGTAAATTTATTCGATTTACTGATTATATAATTCTTGAAACATGCTATAAACGTTTCGGAATTATACTAAACTAAAAATTCGGATCAAACGAACCACTTCTAATAGAATGATAATTTTTGTATTTTAAATGTGTTCCTATACCGTGCCAAGCAAATCCACCTTTATTTAGTTTATACTTAACAAAATCCAGAAGTTTGGCAAATATTACAAGTCAAAGCCTTTTTAAGAACTTTTATTATTGTAAGTTTATTGAAAATACAACATTTTATGATATATAATCGGGGGAGGGGGTGTTGTTTGAGGACCCTAAACATATATTAAAAAGTAATATAATGCATGGGTTTTTAAGAATTCAAATTTTTTATTAATTAATTACATGTATGTCCGTTCGTTCCACAGAGGTCCTGGGTTCGATTCCAGGCAACGGCTTGGGTGTTTGTGTACGTCTTTCAGTTCTGTTGGCCAATCCCCAGCACACGTTGAAGTCAAACATTAAAAGAATATTGATCTCTGTTAAAAATCTCGACACCAGAAGGTGTTAACCAATAAATATAATAATAATAATATATACATGTATAACAAACTCACTTTCTCTTCATATAAAAATTAAGATTTACATGAAAGACTTGCGGCAGTTAGACCACATTACTTCTTTTTTGCTATAGCTTATACTGTACTGGACACAAAGAGTGTTCTTTTAAGTCGAAAAAATCAAGATGGCGCACGAGAAGCTGCGGTGATCTTGATCTTAAAATACAACATCTGAAGTAATTTCTCTCGGAACATTTTTCGTAGATAGTGGGACAGAGAAGGTCGTTTAGACATTTACATTATCGAAATATTCACACTTTTTCCATTCATTAGAAGTGATACATCCAGTTCATTTTTAAATATAACGTGTCAACGAGCTCCATAAAATGGATTTACACTTATAGTAATATCACGAGAAGGTACGTCGATTAAGGATTTGACTGATAACGGAAAAGCCTGCTTCGTTTGTTAGGTTCTTAACAGCATGCACGTTTTTCCGCACGTTACGTAAATTCCATACAATGGGACGGTTTTTAATCTGACAGCGTGACGCTTTCATTCCACAGCACATTCCGGTATTTTGATGCTTCCACTACACTTAAATTTAAATAACACATTAATCGAACAATACGAATCTAACTCGGTTAAGTACGTAGCTTGTAAAACGACGTTGAACTATTTGTTTCAGGTACGTAAAACATGTACACCACATTTAGTAGGAGAACGAAAATTTATCATGGGTCCCCATTCCACCACCTCATATTTTGTTCAAAATGTATGCATACCTTCATGTTGGGCTACTGTGCAAAATTTTGGCTCGTTTGGTACACTGGTTCCAAACGTAGAGCCATCTTCGTAGACCCATGCGCTGTACTTAATGCAGCTGAATCATTCAAATTGTTTAGAAATTGTTCGTTATCCCTTATACTATTCGGCCCGAAAGTGCCTTGTAAAATTTGCCGCGGAAGATTTAGGTCATACTAAACCATCAATTACTAAATGACAAAATCAGCTGGAACCTTGAGTTTTAGTCTTCTGACAAACAACCTGGTAGTCATCATATTATATCAGTATTATCGTTTATGAGTTAATAGTTCTGATTTTATTGAACCTCATTCTAGACGCAAAATTAAAAATCGTAAATCAAGAGTCATTTTTCAATATGGCTATCACCTCTGGTCTACTTTTTATTGACACCATTGGAAGGACAATTTTTTTCCTACAAGAAACATAAGAGCAGAATGGGTTTTAAATTGCCTTAAAGCTTTTCAGCATACCACAAGTGTTTCAGCACAGCTTTTAATTGTGTTGTGGTATTCAGTCCTAAGACTAGTCTGATGCAGCCCTCCTCGCAAGCCTTTTCATTTCCACATAACAAGAAATCTTCCCTATTATGCTCAGCGTATTCCATCCTTAATCTCTCTTCTATTCTTACCTCACACACTTCCCTTGAATGCTAATTTTACAAGACCCTCGTATCTCTAAACGTGGCTTATTAATTTATCCCTTCTCTTTGTTAACGTCCTCCATGTTGTTCACTCTCTCCCTATTCTGATTAGAACTTCCTCGTTAGTGATTCTATCCACCCATCTGATTTTCAGCATTCTCCTATAGCACCACATTTCAAATGTTTCTATTATTTTCCTTTCTGCAACGTCTACCGTCCACGTTTCGCACCCATATAACGCCACACTCCATACGAACATTTTTAGCAATGATTTCTTATTATTCACACTTATATTACACATAATCTACCATCCTTAGTAATTATGCTGCTAAAGTACCAGAATTTCTTAACTTTCTTAAAAATATGCCTTCCCAATCTAACACCCTTTGTTATTCCATTGTTTCTCATACTACACTCCATTACCTTGGTTTTCCCTCTATTAATCCTCATATTAAACTCTTTCTGCAGGACCACGTTCACGGCATTTATTATGGTTTCCAAGTCTTCTTCTGACTCCCCTAAGAATACAATATCGTCGGTAAACCGTAGGGTTTTTATTTCTCCTCCTTGCAGTATGGTTGCTTTTCCATATTCCGTTTTAACTTTTAATTAAGAAATAAATAAAATACTGTTGTGAGGAATTTTGAGAAGTTTATGAAATCATTTCCATGAATGTATATGTCAAAGAACTGACCAAATTAATTTATGCTATTATATCTACAGTGAATTCAAGCCAGCTTTGATAGTTTACCGTCCCTAACTACGTCACGGAAATTCACATAAATTTGCGAACGTAAAGAAAGTATAGTGAAATGGTATCAGAATGATTCTCGACACAAAAATGTCAAGCACGGAACTTGACACGCATAGGTCATATTAATGAAGCCTCCAAATCAACGTTTCCAAGCGACAACTATCAAATTCTTATAAAGCACCAAAAGATAAATATTACGATTACGCGTCACCATACCTTTTACGCCACGTTCGCGTAGATTCTACTTGATACAAAAAATTTTCATGTCGATTTGGTTTACGACAGAGAAAGGCGGTTAAATAAATATATCGTACGGGTTGATCATGCGAGTTACGACAAGTTGTGTGTCGAACGAAAAAGAAAGTTCGTCAAAGCACTTTCTAAAAGACTTCTCAGAGGTTCCGCAGTCACGAAAATGTCTAGTTAGAGGACAATCCAGTAACTCTCTGGAACCCATCTTAACGCATGACGACGCATCGGCCGAACGTAATGGTCAATTTTGTTTGTGAGCTGCTTTAAAGCAGAGGTGGTTAACCGCACAGAGAATCCAGTCTGGAGTCGTACGTGACTGGAAGGTGGTAGATGGATAACTGGTCGTAGCCAGAATTAAGAACCGACACACAGTCGTAACCTCGGAACCGGTCCGTTCCGGTTCGGCCTGCTTTCGCGAACACGAGTAGGTAGAGCGTTCCTCATCCTCGCTTATCTCCACACCCAAAATAACTTTCACAATACAAAAAAAATATATCTTTTACAACTCGGAACAACATTTTATATATTTGTGCGTGATAGTTCCCACACTAAATAGTTTGTCACGCACGTGATCGAGAAGTATGCACGTAGTCCCGTGTTTCGAATTACGCCACCTACAGGAGATTAAAAATGATGGTTTTATCAGTGACGTGGCTTTGCTGCAGCCACTGTCCACGCCGGATGTGAACATGTGTCGGGGTCGACCTCCGAGTTTGGTCAGCATCCGGGCCGACAGTAAGCGCGAAACTGGGCACGCAGACTTCGATTTCGGGATTCGAAGCAGCGAAGACTCCACGTCTGATTTTTCTCCGTAACGAGAATTTTGCTCTTGCATAGCCACATGCCATTGAATCTCCTAGACAATAACACACGGAGACGGAAAGAACAAAATTTACTTTCAAATATATATATATATATATATATATATATAATTAGGACAGGAAAGAGAGACAGAAAGTTGGCAACTTACCTGAAGTTCACAGATACCAGACACCATTTAGGGTTTCAGATTCTTGAATTTTGTCTCTTTTTCCTGTCCTTATTAATTGTTTTAATTAACGGGACAATGTCATTTTCTGACGCATATTTATATATCTATATCTGTGTGTGTAATCACTGTTAAATTTCGAGCCAAGACTGCTTGCTTCTGCACTTATGCAGCCTAGAATTGTCCGTGCGCTGCCGAGTCATTATTGTCAGGATCGGGCTACTTTCAACCAGTTTGTCTCAACCTTCTACCTATAAATCCTGGTCGTTAAGATCCTATGGGTTCAGAACTTGCTTCGTACATCTATACGTTTACGTTCCTCCGCCAGGCTGTTATGTCTAATTCCCCATTCTACCTCTTCCCACTGTTTGTAGTCCCATAGCATTTTTGGCTATTTTCATTCAGTAAATAGTGAGTGTGCGCATTCATCAAACTCTAAAACGAGATCTTTGTTTGGAATACTGTTCAATTCATTCCATATACTCTACGCCATTCTCTTTCCCAGTAAAGGCCACGTCTACATATTGCTTCAAGTTTCCTGATGTTGTGCAATGAAGTAGTTCTTTGTCTTGCTTTATTCTTACCACTGACAATTTGCTTATGGTATTCCTGTGCCATGTAATATAATATTCTCCACCAAGTTAGTCTATACCGGTGTTTCCCACACCCTGGTGGTGGGGGTAATTAAAAAATGAGCTCATCTAGTTTAAAAACTAACCTTACTTGCACAAAACGAAACACTTGTTAGTATCTCAATTTTAAATAAGCTTTCGTTAAGTGATGTATTTTCAATACACACACACTTGAAAGTTTGGAGTGACCAACTAAAATTTACTATGCCTAGTGTACGAATAGTATGTACAGTACCGGATATATCGGTGGTTTAAGGCTTTGTATATATATAACACCTCAAGTGAAAGCGGAACTCAAACAGTTTTGAGCGGTTAAACGACCGCAAAGGATCGGAAGATAAGAGATGTTTGCTATAGCCTCCATGTTCACCAGATCTGAGGCCATGCGATTTTTACCTTTGATCGTGTGTACGCGCCTCCGCTACCAGCTGATCTACCCAACTTAAGAAACAGGATTGACAATTACTCTACACAATTGTGATGTGCGTTTGCACCAACATACATACAAGAAAGAAAATTTTCCCCATCATAATTTTTAATTAGCTTATTTTATAAATTTTGTATATGTGTATATATAGAGTAAAAAAGCTTTATAAGCGGGCTAGACTGTTTACCGAGCCAACGATGAACGCAATTGGTTAATTTAACATTCAATTGAGATGATACATATAGCCAGAAGAGAAACGGAAATTCAGTCACTACGGGATTGACCGGAAATATTTGCAAAAGAAGATTGACAGTTCTGTCCTTGAGACCAAAAAAATGTGGCAAAGGCCCGAGTTTGTCACTTGTAAACAACACGTGCACATCCCTTGCAACAATAATCAGGAAGGGACCCTAGGGACGAAAGCAATCGGGTGAAATCGCCGGGGATGCTTTCACAACCTGGACATTTTTGACCTACACTCCACGCAAGGCTTGCACAAACACGAACCAGACAGACTGAGACTGAGCAAAATGAATAAAAGGCCGAGGTGAGGAGATTTTCGGACATCATTATTACTTTTTAGTCTTGACATTTCGTCTAAATTATTACTTGATCTTTAGATATTATTCGGCAGTACATTGCATAATTCAGTATTAAATGATAATTATTTGGAAAGCACGAGTCTGCAGCACTTGCCGAGTATTGGGCAAAAATACCAGGATTCTATTTATTTAAAAATGGCAGGTGTGGACGTACGAGACAGCGAGAAGCAGCTGACGAGGACCACGACATCCAGAGCCAAATGATCTGCAAGCCACGTTGATATACAAAAATTCACGTTTCTCGACCCCCCGTCCCCTGGCTATTTTGAGCATTTGAAAATTTTCGATGCCTAGTTTTATTTTATAGCCCCGCTAGATCCCTGGGGAAAACTAAACCGCCCCAAATTAAAATACTTTCATTGTTCATTAAATTTAATGTATTAACTCTTATTCCATTTTAACTTTCAATTGTTTAAATTTTATTTTAATAAAATTGTTTTCCTTTTTTATTAAAATTTCAATATTTTAAATTAATATTAATGATTGCTAAGCCCCACCATACACTGTTCCAAGGTTTGAGAAGAACTTTCCTATTGACTCCACGTGTCCCGTATGACACATTGAACACGTGTAAGAAAAACTGTTTGACTTGCTCTTTCATTTGATGTATTATTTGTAATTTAACTTGAATGCAATAAATATTAAAAGCCTTAAAACCCCGGTATTCGTTTTGAAACATTTATATGGTATGACATGTGCAATGCACATCACAATTGTAGAATCAAGACTAAAAACTAAAATTCAGCAAAATATAAAATCCCTCTGCAACAAGCATGTTATAATTATTTACCAATTAATAATAATTACTAAAAGTTAAAATACAATAGAAAAATCTTTCATATACATATTTTATATTTTAATTTTAGAGGTCTATTATAAGGTTTGAAAAATTAATAATTTCCAAAGTTTTAATTAGACTTCATTTAGGGAAAAATTCCATTTTTGAATAAAAAAAGATGTATGTTACATGGGGTTCGGGGGGAGGGGGGGGGGGCAGAAGACCGAGGTTAGGCTGGTAAAAAAATGTGTACAAACACTAGTCTATACTGTTATTCCCAGTTTACATGATATTAAGATATATTGTGCATCTGGATTCTTAGTCTCTTGTGCTCTAGGAGGATGATGTAATTATGCTAAATGCAATTGCTGAAGGTGTTAGATAACACTATACTCCCAAGTTGAATATTGTCGTTCTTTTCATCTCGCTTCGCAAGTTAATTGTTACTTATTTCTTCATATTTTTAGAAATTATGGGGAAAAACAAAATATTATGTTTCCGTGTGGCGCATATAACGTTCATTCTGCAGTGTCCCTTTGATGTCCCGGGTTCGAATCTCTGCACGAGCACGGATGTTTGAATTTGTCTTTCTCACTCTCAGCGCCATCATCAAACCTATTTGCGGAGCATCCGGTGCCACGTCGCACGGCTAAGCTCGGAATTTACAGGCTGAAGGAAACGGGAAAACCTCCGCTGTAATAATCGTCCAGGAAAAAGTCCTGTTCTTCTAATATTTAGGAAGCCGAACTGAGAACATACAATTCACTCTCCGAACTACTGACACACAAAATGCTTGCTTTGGTGAGAATGATTCACTAAACTTTACCGTAAATATGATAGACCTTTCGCCTAATTGCTTTTAATAAATGGGTTGAGTTTTAAATGCTCGATCGCATCTCAAGGGTCGCCAGGGGGCCGGGCTGATAATATATTGAAGGAGAAATATTGTCTCCTGTGTAGCAGATTTGCGTGGAGAAATTCGGAGTGCCTCTGTTGAACGGAGGAAAATTTAAAGAAAAATGTAAAAGTAATATGAGATCCCTGGAGGGAGTAATTGGGCGAAATGTGAAGAAAGTTCAGTGTTAATATCAACAAAAGCAGAATACAGTGATCGAATTTTAATAAAGTGAGGTGATCCTGTGACGGTAAAGTTCATAAGGAAGGGAAAACATTCCGGACAATGGAGAATGATACAAAATTATACACGACATTTTCTCCTACAGAATTTTATTTGTATTATGCCACTATACACGGCCAGAACTAGACTTGATGAGATCATAAGCTATTTGAAATCTAGTCTAGATATTCTATGTCAGTGACAAATATTATTTTCAGATACATGAAGTGTTTAACTGAAATACAATTTAGCAGTATATTGATAATGAAATAATAAATCTTTAACTCAAAATAATTTTTAGTGATGTCAGGGCCCCACAAAGGTGGGCTTGTGTATATTTTACATAAAACAAGCCCTCCCACTATATCAATTTTTGCATCCCTTCTGTAATTGACACAGAGGGAAAGATCATAGCAATATTACTTTTGTTTGAAAATTTTGAGCAATCAAATTTGTATTATAATATTAGAAATAAAATATAAATGAAATCATTATTCATGGTAGTATAGTATTATAACATCTTTGTAATCAGCACATGAAGCCATTTCAATTATGTAGTGTTCATGAAATATTATGAAATTAAATCAAATTAGTTGTAGTATTTATTAATCTTTGAAGTAACTTAATGTGCCTTGTGATTAACCATAGATCTGTCAGGTGGCGTAGAATAGGACAAATTCACAAAATGACATAATAAAGATTTTTCTAGTTTTACTATGAATCTTAATTTAAAAGGAAAGTGATTACAATGAAAGTAGTGAATAATAAAAGGTACACAAAAGTTTTAAGATTGAATTTGGAAACCAATTTCTTAAATTTCTTTTTCCCACCCACGGTTATTACAAATTGGCAATTGCTCACAACCACTACCAATTTTTATTTCCTTTATTAATCATTAAATTGATGTTTTAAAATAGAATGAATGAGTCTAATAAATTGTTAGTAAAGTAACAATGGGATACAGTGAGAATTCTTGAATAGCCAACCTATAATTAAATGTGTAAAAATACTATTAAAGTGGACCAATACCAAGATTGTCTTAAGAGGAAAAATAAAAAGATTGTTGTGCTAAACCTGTTTTAGGTTTAACTTTATTTAAAAATGGGCAATCTGATGTCTAACAATGTATGTTTGTAATTTACAATTATCTAACATATTTTATGGGCATTGACATTATTTAAAAATCTTTATATATCTACATAACAGTGTTTCTGTACATATTTGTACCCTCTTTATGTTGCCTGACAAACATTTTCTCAGTTTGCCAGACTTGAAGATGATATTTGTACAGAAACATTGTTACGCTGTTAAATAACTATTTTAAGAATATATTTTAATAGCTTTCAATAGTCATTAAATAGATTTGATTAAGAAACACAGACAAAAAAATAAAATAATATTTATGGGATATAAATTTAAAAAATGTCGAAGTCCTTCTATAAAAGTATTAATGTCTGATAGCATTTTAGATTGGCAAGGGTCTGGAAGATAGAAACCAAGAAAACATAAATACAATCAGTTGACAAAAATATAGGGGCATTTACTTGGAATATGTGAATAACAGCAGATATTCAAAGTGCTAATGAAGAAGGGAGCGCGGCCAATAAGTTTCAGATAGTTACTGTGGAAGTTGTCTTTGTCTATTGAAAAATAAGCAAAGCATACTGCAATGGAAGACAAAAGTAAATATATAAACTGTGGTGTTTGCTCAAAGAAAAAAGTTATATAATAACAGCATATTTTGATAATAGGAAGATTATAAGTTGATATCAGCCAGCTGACTGAAGGCAACCTTGAAGGTCCAGGTTTGAGAATGATAAGCTGTGAAGACACATTACTGTTTTCTATTAATGTATCACCATGGCTAGACTGCTTGTGATTTATACACTAATATAAGATTGTGTAATATAAGTCTTATTTAATAAATGATTAATCAACATTTAATAAATATATGAACTTCAATTATTCGTAATTTTATCATAAATGGTTCCTATTAAGTAAGTCACGAAGAAACATGAGAATATAGCATTAAATTCAATTGAATTCCATTTAAATTAAATGGTGTAAATTTAATTAAATATTTTAAATTCTTTAAAACTTTACATACTTTTGTATTTTAAGAAATAAATTGAAATATTGTTTAATATAAAATAATTTAAGACCCTGACACTTCATTTAGCAGCTTTACATTTGTTTTAAGTTACATTTCTTATCAAAGCTAATAGAACTTTGAAAGAAGAAAGTTAAAGTCAATTAACTAATAGAATGCATGACTTATGAATTTATAGTTTCACAACATATTTAGTGAAAGGAATTAAGGTCTGAACTACTGCTACAATGGATAATGAATGAAATCTGTATGGTAAGAAAGGAAACAAACTTTCAATTATATAATAATCCTTTCATTAAAAATAATAAATTTTCACTTACTCCACAGGGTTGTAGACTGTTGTTGTAGTGTTACATTTTATGGTGGTTGGCATATGTTGTACTAAGTCTGTTGTAATCTGAAAAGAAATAAAAATTAGTGTTTCTATTCATCAGATCTTATTTATTAATTTGTATTAATACATACATCATTTAAAACGGTGCACTCATATGAATCTTGATACTTCTGTTGTTCAGAAGGTGGCCGCTTTGATATTTTTTCTTTATCCTGTTTGTGTTTTCTATCAGCACCTTTCAACTATAAAAAAATATTCAATTTTAACATGAAAATTAATATAGACTTTTCAATAATTCAAATTTTCCACATACCTTAAATACTTTAATTTGGCAAGCTGCCATATGCAACTTCTTGAAAGTACCTTCAGTAGCCAGATAGGTTTCTACCTGAATACGGAATGGCACACCTTTCTCACCACCATGTTTCTTAGGTGTGAACTCTGTGCTGATGCAATTAACCTGTAATTTAATCGGACTTTAAAAATAATATTGTAAATAAGTAAAGTATCCTGCCTATATTTGAAGTTCAATAATTAAGAAAATTCTCACAACTTCATAATAGTGGACCTTTTTCATTGTGGATACTATTGCACACAGCATAATAAGGTAGTCCAAGACATTAAAACATCAAAGAAGTTCACAAAACATTTTAGGTTATTTAATATTCTAATCACATCTTTAAAAAAGAAAATATGTAAAATATAACTGACCATCGGACAGAACGCATGTCCTACTCTCCTCAAATATGAAGAATACCTACAACCTACAATGGTGGCTACCATCTTTAAACTTCAGGCAAGTCACCATCTCCCTCTCTTTCCAGTCCTTATGAATTGTGTTAAATATATGCAAATTTGTAAAATAAAAAATAACTTGAATGGTTTGTTGAACTTTATCTTTTATAATGTAATATAATTTCATCAGTCTTTCAGACCCAGTTTAAGCGTTTTCAGAAAGCTTAAATTATAATACAATTATCATTCTCAAATGAATGATATTCATTTAGTTACAACAAAATCTTTGTAGTTATTACACGCACTATTATTAACAGTTTAAGATTGAATGTTACAGTTAGTAGTAAATTCAGTAAAGTAGGAGAGAGAGAAATTGGGAAACAGTTTTGATAAGTTGGTCCAATACTAAAGCCTGTTATTCAATAAAAAGATTTTATTATAATCTATTCAACTCCTATATCACATCCTTGCTTCCTTACATTATTTCTCTCTCTATGCTTCCCTATATTTCATTGAGTTAGACCTTACCCTCTAACATCCTTGTATCATCTTTCCCATGCCATCCTCTTGGAACCTTATGGTTTGTGGGTTGCAGTTCTAAATTCCTTTAGTCCATTAGCAAACTTCTATGAATATGCCCTGACTGTTTCCATTTATACTTTTCATTTTTCCAAATATGTCTGTAATTCTTATCACATATCTCACAAATTAATTCCTTTCTTTCTCAATTTGGCTCACTTTTGTGCTACTTATTACTCGTGTACAATTTATGCACCATATTTCTGAGCCATATGCCATTGCTAATCACTTATTTTAGTCAAACACCCGCCTCTTTAGCTGGAAAATTAAATTCAAATATAAAAAAATAATTACAAGTGAATTCCAGTAATGCATTTTTTTGATTGACTAATGGCATGAAGGATCATGTAAAATCAATATTTCTTATTTATTCTTATATGTTCCTAAGTTCATTCATTGCACATCATCTTCGGCCTTGGAAATTTGGTTGCTATAATAATTTGTCTAACAGCTAACACTTCTTGAAAATAGACAAGCTAATAAAAAAATCATAGATAATAAAAGCATTACACATCTGTTTTGATCCTTATTCTTGTTGTTTTAACTAAAATTTCCTTTAATGTTACAGAGATAATAAAAAGGCATTATTTCTGAAGCATTAGAGAAGATGAAGATAATATACACTCACACCCCATATAATATAATGGGACTTTAATTGCCGAGTGATTAATTGAAAATATCATCAGTGTGTACGAGATTGAAAATATTGAAATTTGTCCCATAAATCATTCCTTATTAATAATTATGTGGAGTCTGGAACAAACTGTGCAATGGCCTCCAGGTGAGTAATAGCTTGTGGCACAGGGCATAGGAAATCTGATGACAAATCCTACTATATATAATATAAACACCTCTTTAACAAGGTCTAGTATAGAAAACCACCTTTGTTTAAAAATTACGCCTCGAAACTATGAAACACGGGTGAATCATTAAACACAGTTTCATTAAAGCGTTTCTAAACAGTTGTGTGAAGTTGTTAGCACAATGATATGATGAATTTTACAGATATTGCAAAGTGTTAGGCCCAGTGCACACTGAAGTAATACATTTCATGAAACAACACACATTCACAATGCTACATGTCATAATAATAGAAATGTATTTTGCCATATTTCCCTATATTTCTATCTTGATGCCTAGGTCTCTCTGTGGATGATTATTGAGAAAATGAATCTTAATTTTTAACAATTTTTATTGTAGTTACTACTTTATACAAGAAACTGATGAAAAATTTAAAAATTGAAAATTATGTTTGAAGGTTGATTCCAAGGTCAAGTATAGAAAGCCACCTTTGTTTAAAAGTTATGCGTCAAAACTATATAACACCGGTGAACCATTAAACACAGTTTCATTAAAGCGTTTCTAACCAGTAAGCACATCTCTATGTTAGCTTATATATCGGTTTCATGAAACATTGTTTCTACAGTGTGCACTAGGCTTAAGTGCACAGTTTTTCAATTTTTCTCTGTTTCATCTTTTGAAAGATTACTTCTATTAACAATTCTCTTCAACAGTTCCAATAGCCTTTACTGCTTCTCAAACAACACTTTCCTTCACCAGAACACTGTTACCTTCTTCTCTTTGATAATTATTTACACAGTTTAAGGTACTTTACAATAGCTAAAAATATCCAATCATTAAATTTATATAATTTTTAGTGGGCAAAAGAGAAAATGGCTTCCTCCGTTTTGTTGCGATAGTTTGTAAATGTTGTGTTCTTGTTCTTACAAATTGTCACTGCAGCTATCAGGGAATTGATACACACAAATATTTTCCATACAGCCCAAGTTATTCTCGCCAAGATCCACCAAATTCAGCCTTTATCATGCTGCTATTGTTGTATTGTCTTTCTTATTATAGAAATGGTATATAGGTGACACACAATTAAGCCTTCCATAACTGATGTGCTTGTTTACCATGTTTTTCTTTAGGTCAATTTATTACAGTTACAATTGAATTGTTAAAGCACAAATTAAAATGTAGTTTAAAGATCTGTATGACACATTAAATGACTAACTTTTATGTATACTCCCACTTCCTTTGTGGGGTCCCAGAAGAATTCAACAGCATTGCAAAGTGATGCATCCTCTTCAACATCAAAGATGCCATAGGAGAGAGGTACATCTACTTCAACTATTCTATCTCCTGGCCGAGAAGCCTGCCATGCTGCCATCTGTTCACGCTCCATGTACTGAAGTCTACGCTCATGGAAGCAAATACGAATGATGCTCTGGAAATAATTATTTTTTAAAGATTTAGTTTTCAATACTGGTAGTTTTAATGGCTGAAAAAATTAAAATAACACAGGAAACTGTTGAATTCAATATATATTTGATATATTATATTGAATACAAAAAGTCTATCTTGACACAGGCCTGACACTATAAAAATGTGTACATATGATTGTGCTTACATTCTTAGAATACAAAACTACAAACTGAAAAAAATATTCATATGATTTAGGTGATACTAGTAGCAATGCACAATTCCACTGCCACCAGGGGCAACTGAATGTTATTAAGAAAAACTAGTTTGGTATTTACAGTCTTCATTAATTTATGAAAATATGTTAGAAAATGCCAAAATAACATGTTAGCAATCAAAGAGGTTTTATCAAAACTATTTAAAATGGAACCAATAAGATTTTTGTCATCATCTGGTTCCAAAAAAGAAATCACTATCATCGTCAATAATAAGGCTGTTTCTTATTTTGAAATGATTTAGAACATCTGCTAATCAATATATCAAAATATAACTCAGGTCTTCAAGAAATGATGCCATAAATGATTTATATTAAAGCAAAAATTTCACAAGGACCTATAGTTATTGCATGGAAAGGACCACATAATTAATTAACATATTTCAAGGAACTATAATATATATTGAGATAATAATAGCCAGCAATATTTTGGAGAATTAATGTTTAATACATAAAATCTTGACCTTTATTTGAACTAAGCAGAAAATAACAAGCTACACCAATTATTCTGTCAGTATAAAACTGGAAACCCAAGTATATATTTTTAACTGGAAAGATTGTTAAATATAATTTCATCCGTTAATACAGAATTAATCTGAAATTTGTGTCAAATGGCTGTAGATTTCAATAACTGAATCACATAGCTTAGCACAGATTATTAAAGCAAAAATTTCATTATACTTTTATAATTCTTCTGAAATGAAAATGTCTCTCTATGAACATTTCCATTTGATGGAATTATTGTATACAAGTATTCACTAGTTACAATTCATTAAAACAAACTAAGATTTATCTATAGTTTATAATGTCAAAGTTGGGCCAATTGAAAGTATAGTTTGTTTCTGTAACTGTAGGTATAAAAGGGCGAGATTTAATATACAATGATTTGGTGGTTACAGACATTTTGCATAGTTCTACATATCAGTAAGAATATTCCTGGCTGTTTATTTAGAGTATTACAGGAAACATAAACAAACAAACAATAATCAAACCATAAAAGTCCACAAAATTTCACAATTTATTTAACTAAATCGCTCATAAATACATTACTTATATGCTGGGTGGGGGAATTGCAACACAATGGCATTTAATTTTAGCCTGATGGATGGCATGGATTAGACAATGTGACTTGGATAGAGAAGTCCATCAATAATTTTAAGGAAATAAGTGTATAGGTAATAACAGCTTTCTAAGATTACTAATAGAGTATATAATCAATTTATTTATGTATTACTCATGGTTGTTTTCTGAATGTTACAAGTGATAATAGCCAAAAGCTCATTAATATTATAAATTTGGCTAATACAAGCCAGGATACCTGAGGGAGTTCTCTTTCACAGGTATTTCCTACATAGTGATAATGGGGTTTACCTTCTCTCTCTACTTTCAAGGTTCTCACCCACCGAGGCATATCTTTTGGGAGGTGTATGTACTTGGGGTCGAAGACCTTGGGCTTATGGTTGATCCCACTGGACCAGTTGGCCACATGCCTCCTAAAACCGGTGGAGACACACAGAAGGAAACACTGTGACCCCACAGAAAACTCCTCTCCCATCATTTGGACGGGCGTAGGAATAGGTGAACCACCAGGTATGATCCTTAATCTATAGCCTGGGGACACTAGTCAACCCTTGGCTACCTTGCTTTACATTTTCAATTCACTTCCTATGCTATTAAAGGGGAGTTGTCTGTTTCAGGATCATCCTCATGTAACCTGTTAATGCCCTCCTCGTCCTCAAAATAATGTTGTATTACATGCAATTAAGTTAAATAAATTGTGAAGTTTTGTGTACTTTTATGATTTGATAATGGTTTAAGCACAAAATGTTTTGTAATATTTGTTCATAAGGAAATGTAATAAGAATGTGTCTCAATAAATTGCTCAGAAAGAAGACAAGGTGTAATGCATGAAAATAAAATAAAAACAAATTGTTAAATGAGATATTAAATTTCTCAATATACCTTTAAAATCTTTCCTCGGTAAGCTGATAGTTCACCCAGCTTTTTGAGTTTTATTTCATATGGTTGACCTTGATTCAGGTAAGTAAGTGTCTCTTCATTCTTTTTCATAGCTATTGAGGTTGCTGCTGCCAGTACATACTGAAATCTGATTAATAACTGATTTATTAGATTATAAATTAATGCAATAAAAAATAAATTAGCTAACAAGACAGTTAGTACCTGCAGTCAATATTAAGTTCTTGCTGTACAGATGTAGAATTTGAAAGATGAGATGAGAATCCTTCACTTTGGTCAATATTGTTTACATTTGCAGAGCCTGAAATATGTCGTTTACCAATTGATTATTTTTAAAGCATACAATAGTTTATTATGATTATATTTTCAGTAATATAATTTGGTAGGTTACAAATCAGAAAATATTACAAACCTGATAACTGGATATGAGGCGAGGTAACAGAAAAAATGTTAGAAGAGCTACCATGCTCTAGAATCTGCTGAAGGTTTGATCTTCCATCATTTCCTCTGAAACTAGACGATTGCTGTGCCCTGCAGGAGACGTAACATAGTACTGATGAAAGTGATCAGGAAGAAATCAATTAAATAAAAATTATTAAATTTTGTAACAAAAGGATGTTGATTTCTTCACTTACTAGCTACAATCTCAAAAAAAAAAAAAACAAGTCATAAATTGATTAAAACAGTGCATTACATAAACTGTATCAGAGTGCATAAATTAGAATATCTACCAAACCTGCAGAGACTCCCTCCACAGCCACATTAAATTTATATAGTAATGGACAAGATGATTGTTATAATTTCAAAGGAAGTAGTCCTATTGGTTTTTGTGCCTTATTACACTATGTTTATCATTTAAGTTGCTGTGAACACAGTCATCAAAAACTTTGAGGTTCGGGAGTGGCAACATATGCACGAAACATGTTATACATTTATACATAACTTCCTATGGGAATGTTAAAAAAAATTACAAAATTTGTCTTTCCTTTTTTTTTCTAGGATGCCACACAGACATGCAGGAATGCCCATGCCAAGTGCTAACTTACCCTGAACCATTGTGGGTTGGTGAGGGAGCCTCCTCTTTGCAGACTGCCGAAGCAGGAAGACTCAATATGGTGTCACTGTAACAAATTGTTTCTTCTGTATCACGGTACCAAGTTCGGCGAGTTGGGAGCTTTGAAGGTTGAAACCTTACAAAATTTTCTGACTACATTCAATGTTTCTGTTAGGAAACAGTGGAAGACACCAGCAAGATTTTACTGCAAGCCACAATATATTTTATATCCAGCTTTCATAGTACAGTTGAGAGCTGGTTGTGTTTCTATCGTTGTGACTTATTTTTGTAAAATGTAACTACTTTAATGTATTATAATTCTCTGAAGTACATCATAAAAGTGAAATAATACTAGAAGAGAAAGAAATGTACATCATACACATGAATTTTAGTGTTTCAAACTTTGAGATTTATATCTTCCCAACTCCTATTACCTACATTTCATCTAACATTTACTGGTACTCCTTGTCAAATACATAATTATTTGGACCTACAGAAAACTCATCTGAAAGTGCAGATTGAAAATTGAGACAGTCAATAAGCTTAGAAAAACAGTTCAATCTGAACCTGCCTTGACATGTGGGTTCGAGTATGGACAATTGTCAAAAATGTGCCTACTATAATTAAGAAAGCAAATCTGGACATAAACAATATTGTGACATAATGAAAAATTAAAGGTCCTTATTATTCTATTAAACATTCTGTAGGATATAATTATTTTTTGTGGATAGTACTTCTCTAATTTAATGCAAATAATTCATTTATACATGAAAGACATATGATCACCCTCCTGAAACTCTTGAAAAATCAGTATTATTTATACATGCAGTAATTATCAAATAGCAAAAAATATTATTTGATTAAAATTTGAACTTATTTTCAGAAAGGATGAAAAAAAATAGTAGTACAGTGTTACAAGTTTACAATTAGCTCAATTATCATGATTTGTTAAACACACCGTTAAATTAAACATGATATCACATATAATTTTGGATGATTTAACTAAGAAGATCAGAACTGAAAAATTTAGACCATTCTGACTTTAGTTTCATGGCCTTTGTCTGAGCGGCAAGTGGAAGCAATGCTTTTTTCTTTGAATGATTTAATTTGAAATGTGCTCACAATATCAATTGATATCAATAGGAGTATACGTATACGTGATTATAATTTTCCTCTATGAAAACCAAGGGAGTGTTCAAATAATAGAAATGATAAATAAGAAAACTCACTGTCAAACCACAACTTCCTAGTGAAATAAGGTACTAGTTGAAGAGATTTCACCTGAGTGAACAATGACTGATTTAAATGATTAGCTTAAAACAATTCTGTAGCTTCAGAAAAAAAGAAAAGCAATATAAGGAATAGGAGCTATATTTCATTCAAGCACAGAATTTTAATTTACAGTGATTCTCTTACATAAATTTAAAAGCATGACCAAGATTTCTGGAACATACAAAATGAATATCTATTATGCTGGGACCTGTATGAAAATTAACCTAATTGTATTTTCAACAGTGGGAGTAAATAAAACGTATCCAATTATAGGCATAACGCGCTTTTGTCTGCATCGGAACGTATTCCACTGGTTTGAGAAAAGCCCTTGACACAGTGAGCCACAAATATTGACAGCATAATTAAACTCATTGGGCCTATCCGGTAGTCTCACGAAACTAGTGAGATTCTGCACGACGGGGCAAAAGTAAACATCCAACAATGGTTATCGTTTGTTTAATATACTTGCGTGTGTTTACTTTTTTTCAAAAACGATACTACCAGAAGTATCAATTCATGTATCTAAAACATAATAACGAATTGACAATAAATACAATAATGACAAATTAAAACATTCTAGGGTTGCACGGGACAACAAGTATCTGACGTCATCTTTAACAAAAGAAAATTTTGGAAAACACCTACTCAAATGGCTCTAAAAGGTAATAGTCTCATAGAGGACTGTTCATAACGAACTCTGTTATTAAGAAATATTTCCATTGTACCTTTCTTCTAGTAAACCTTAACACTGGGACCCACGGCATAATTAAAAAAATTGCACGATGAAGGAAAAACACACGATATAGTTCTGATAGCATACTTATCGGAGGATGTAATGTGGACAAAATTTGAATTTAAAAAATTATCTTACCAAGGAAATTGACGGGATGTAAATCCTGTTGTGAGAATAGTAAGATAAATAATACACGGTCTGTTTAATATTTATTTGTAAATTCAAAAATTGAATCTAGTATTTTCGTTATATTATAAATTTCAACAATTTTTCTCACTGTAGCAACTGCATGAAGTAGCAGCGTACTTAAGCAACATGTGTGCAGACGCTGCTTACACACAGCAATAACGAATAAATAATCGCAACGAAAACTTAAATTATCGTCAATTTTGTCGGAACGAAGTGAAATCGAGGTAAACAGAATCACAATCGCACATGCACTGCAAATTATCTATATTTTCGCTTAATAAGGAACACGTTATTAACAAAAGCTCATAGGCACACTTCTGTAAACTTATTTGCTCATACGTTAAACTATAGATTTCAATAAAAATGGTCTTACAACAAAGTCCGCATCCGTAAACGTTCACAGCGAAACTGTTTCGCATTTTTACGAGTATGGAAAAGGATTCTGTAGCGGCGTCGACAAGACGTCAGGGAGAAAAGCTGCCATTACGTGATCACGCGGGAAGTGGTGGCAACAATGATGGACTTCTGGTTCTAACCAGTTCATCCCCTCTCTGGCGTGGACCTAGCGGTTCACCTATCACACCTGACCAAGATATCTCAATCTTCATCGGGGGCGACAAGTAAATTATTAAATACAGCATATACCGCTAACCTACACTGTGTGATGATGGCTACCAATTAATTGACACGCATAACTCTCTCGTAACGACTGACATCAATCCATTCCATTATATTTTGTGGGCCGTTACAGATAACTGTTCTACTGAATATAACATGATGACTACATTTCAATACTGAGTATTTACTTTTCCACTTTCTGAAACCTTTCACGGTGAAATACTGCACTACTTTGACACATCAGCACGATTTTAGAAAATTCTTCCTGGACCTAAAGCTGCACTCAGTATTCAGATGTCGGTAGCAATGTGAAGATACTTTAACATCGCTTTCAGGGACGTATGCGGAAGTTTCCGTCTCACATTAAATGCTTCATAAATAGCACAATTGAATTCAAAGTTTGTAATAAATTCAATAAAAGATGTTACACAATGAACAGCTTCTTATTAAGAAAGACAATAAATTAGAGACAAAAATAATTTGTGGTATTACCACACATGTTTTTTAGGTCTATAGATATGTTTTCTTGTTCACGCCAGTGTAATTGTGTATTATTTTACCTGCACAAAAGTACCGGAAAATAGGGAGTTTATTCAACTAAAAAACAAGAAGACGAAATATTCAGAGGCCCACAGAGGAACTTATTAGGGACGGCAAAATTTCACAATAAATAATAAGATGTAATCTGAACCCTGAACGATACACAATAACAAATTTATTCTTGCTGTAAAGTTGTTTACAATTTGTCAATTTTGAAGTATTTTGGATTTTCAGTACTTAAACAAGGGGGCGGCAAATATGGCTGAAACTCCGTGCCGCTGAAACCCACGCTACGCCACTCGAATATTCGAAAATATTAGAAATCAGAAATTTTATTTATTGCTTTTAAGTTGCGCAATGACTCATCAGACTTAAACCTTTAATGTTGCATGCTCTCCACTTATCAAATCAAAATATTAAAGGGGTTTTTAATAAGGGCGGGTCGATGTTGAAAGGGAATAAAATAAGCTGTGTGTGAGGCATTAACGATATTTTTTATTTGAAAGGCCCATGTATGCCATTATGTATGATATATATCATCGTTCAAATGTCATGCTAGCACGGATCAGTGTGTTCCAATTTTTAATGACTCTGCCGCATAGATCCGGCTGAATTTGAGCAATGTGCTTGCAGAATGTCCATCGTGGCGGCGTCCTGCTGCAACCACATGTCGTCTATGTCGATATCGTTCAATATGGACCAAAAGAAGTCGGTTATCATCGTTCTGCAGCGGTCGCCGTTGACGTCGTTTTCAAAAAAGTCCATACCAAAGACTCCGCCGGCTCAAAATCGGCACCAAACAGTAAGTTTTAGTGGATGCATTGGTGAAGCTCGTGTGGGTTGGCGTCGACCCATATACGGCAATTGTGCTTGTTAACATAGCCAGTCATTCAAAAATGAGCCTCGTCGCATAGGCCAAAATTGGGGTTCTTTTCCAAACGCTCCCGTAACCGAGTCAGCGAACAAACGGCGTTGTCTATGGTCATTAACTTTAAACTCCTGGATCAGTTGGATCTTGCACGGGTGTCCCAATGCAAAGTTCGCCAAGCTGATGTCTGCGAAGGCCGAGTACATGACGATTAATTGACTGCCTCGGGTTCTCCTGCACACTTTCATGGACCGCGGCGATGTTCTCAGGCGATCTGGTGTTCCTTTGTCGTATTGGTGTTGGCCGATTGTTTACGAAAAGAGAATACATGGGCCTTTCAAATGAAAAATGAATTTCGGTAGTACCTCACACACAGATTGTTTTATTCCATTTCAACATTGATCCGCTCTTATTGAAAACCATATAATACTGTTATCATGAGTAATTTATTATGCAGGAAGGAAGAATGCATTATGTTACAAATATGTGTCAATTTGATTTTAAAATTTTCATGTTATCATTATTACATGTAGTTCGTAATTAGAAATTTAGCATATTACGAGTCGCAGAGAATTGATCACTATTTCTGTTATAATATTATTAATACCATATGTAATTATCCTCGTAAAAGTGATTGCGAGGGATGATGTAGTACATAACTTGAGAAACTCGAGAGCCGCCACTGATTTTAAGGCAAAAATCAGTAAAACGCAAGATTTCGTAGTTATTTCAAAATTTGGGCAACGTAAAATAAAATGTATTGATTCATCTGTTTCTATTACAGCTAGTTTGAAAATAGGTAGACAAACACTTAATCAATGACAGTAATAAACCAGGCCAAAATTATTCTCTGGATTGCAAACAGCTGATTAAAAGGAAAACATTAACTCACAATTTACAATTCTCTACAGAATAATTGTGGCCAACGTATTCTAAACAGTTTGTTTTCTCAACTCCGACAATTTCTAAAAAAAATAGCAAATTAGATAGGGTAGGGAAAGTCGAAGGTCATGCGGGTAGTCGGGACTCCACAAAATGGCTGCTACGCAAAGACAGGAGAAACGTGCAGTACACTCTTCCGTTAATGTCGGGAACCATATTTACTACTTGGAAGTATGGTCACGTAGCAAAACAAAGCGAAGAACAGTGCCTTGTTGGCAGGCTTGAAGACCATTAGCAAGGTCCGTTTCCGATTTAATTTTACGTTATAGTATTATAAAGGGCCGGCCTCTGTGGTGAAGGGGCTAGCGTCACTGCCTCGTACCTCAGAGATCCCGGGTTCGATTCCTGGCAAGGGCTTGGGTGCACACTTGAAACTGATTAAAAGAATGGCGATATCTCTGCCAAAAGAGGACAAGAATAAGAAAGAAATAGAGTATTATTTAGGAACTTTTATTTTAATATTTGCCTAAAACTACTTGGTAGTGTATGTGGCGAATGAACGTGTCTTTAGTGCTGTAAAATATCTGAAAGCTACATCTCTCTAAAAAAAGGAGTGTATAAGATGAATACATTCCAATGACAAATTAAATGTCCTGGGTTCGAATACTGACATGGCCATGTTTGTGTTTTCATACACTTAAGCTATTACAGCTAACAAGAAAACGAGTCGCTAATAGTAGTTGATGCGACTCTAAATGAAGGTAATAGTTAATAATACAATTAAAAATTATTCGATTTATAGAATCACCCCTGAACTGTATTACAATAGCTATGTGGGTGTTTATGGAATAATGTCAGTCCATACTGCTGAGCATAAAATGAACCACCATATTTCCAGGAAGTCTCAAAGTAAATTGAATATTTTCTATCATTCTGATCAGTCTGCTTAACTTTACAATTGTGACCTTTTTTTTTGAGAAATTTATTTTCTTTCTACATACATTTCTTTTTCTCCTTTTTGCGGGAGTTTCCTCTACTTGACTTGTGCATCCCCGTTTTCTGAGAAACAACTCTGTTTTGATCAGATTCGTGCCATATCAGAGGTCTGATTGTGTTTCAGTCAGTACGGATCCTAATGCACACAGCAGAATCGCTCGAGCAAGAGATCGAAATGTAAATGTTTCCTCGGTTTACCCGCCTAAATATTTGGGTTCCTGACTCTGTAACATATATGGACCTTATGTTATCACGTAGTACTGCTTTTGTTTAGAGTTCCCATGTTTTATTTAAATCATATTGTCGGATTTTCAATTTTTTTATACCATTAACATTCCATTGTTACGGGAATCATCAGCTTGAGTAAATTTGCCTCCACCACAAAATAATTGAAAGAGTGAATCGAAAATTTTAATTGAAGATCTGGAGTGAAGCAGGATACCTTTCATCTTTGCCAGGTTTGCTTTCATCGCGTCCGACGCCATGACCAGCTCGTATGTTGCCAACATCAAATATTTGCTCATTATCGCAAGATTATTCAAAATGAAACAAACTGTACATGGCAGGGGCATGGATGTGGATAGAGGGCAGTTCAAAGTTTAGTCCTATTGTAGTTAAGGTTGCACAATATGTAACGTGCCCTTATCGAGTCTGTATATGAAGCCACACAAGTGGAAATCACTAGTGCCATTCTGATGCCTACGATAAAATTTTCATTTCCATTCTGCTTCCTTGAGGTTATTCCAATTGACGAGTTTAGTAATTAGGGACCGCCTGACTCCTTGCGTGACAGTAAATTGTCTGTCGTTTTGATGCTTGCCGCGCTCCATATGGTGCAACATACAGGTCAAAGGACCAAGCAATGTGAGAAATTAATTCCACGCTACAGATATTATTTAAGGGCAAATCGACGTAATGTAATCCATTATGCTTCACAGCCCTGAATTATTCCAAATGTTGCCGTAGTTTACGTACCAAATTTGATTAAACAAGACTGACAACCAAAATTATACAACTTTTCACTGGTTGTTATTACTATTACTTCAGGTCATCATTTACAGTTTTATAATCTCTTCAGGATGATCTACTGGGTCTAAAAGGATCAACAAGGTCAAATTAATCGCCTTGCGTCGAACTGCCGCGACATGACAATTATTACACTGCTCAACACGATTCTTGTCTCAGTAGTACCGATAGTTGTACATGATGCACTTCTTTACCGTGTTTTCAATTACGTGTTCGGAATTTCTCCTACATCCACAGATTTTTTAATAAAATGTTCAAAATAAACGAAAAATAAAAGAAAAATATGTGATTCTGATTCAAATATGATGTCGACTTTTTCCCATCAATATTGGCATTTATAATTTCAAACACTGTTACCTTTTATATTCTAAACTATACAATATTCAAACATTGTGACTGACGTATAAAGGAAGAAATAACGATTTTCTGCTTTATTTCGAGTGTGGAGTATCTCTCTTGATGGTCCAAAAGTAATCGGCCAGCATATTAGGCTTTAAAAAATTAGTTTTTTGGGAAATCGAAAGGCGTAAAATAATCGCAACGATCTTATACACACACACACACACATATATATATATATATATATATATATATATACTTGGGTAGTAATAAGTCCTTAAATGTATAATTTCTGCACTCGCACCAAGATTTAGTGAGAGATGATCACGTGGAACACTTTCATCAGGTGATCACACATACGGAAAAGAAGTATCAAGGAAAATGGAATCCTAATATGCTAGCCGATTAATGGTGAAGGATTTCCAGAGAGGGGAAATATAACAGGAAATCGTCAGTTCTTACTTTTTAGACCAGTCAAAATGTTTGATAATCGTGTACATTTAGAAATGTTTAGTATTTTAAATGTCTGCCACTCGGAAACCTTGCGTGGTGAAGAAAATCCGATTTCATATTTGAATTAAAGAGGAAATGTACTATCAGGATTACCTATTTAACTTTATGAGGTAAAAAACTTTTCGTTTGTTTCTCAGCGTTATTACCTCTTTTTTATGTAAAAAAGATTCTATTTTATCTTCATTTAAAGTCGCATCAACTACTAGACCGCATGAGATCGGCAAAAATGAATTTGTAAGAAATATAAGCATAGTTTTTTCTAATATAAAGAAATTGGTTATTTGTTTGTGATATGCTTTCTTGCATAATTTCTAATAATAAAATGATTGTCACTATTTGTCTATTTCATTTGACAAGATAGGTCTGTCCATTATTCAAATTTCGTTCTGGCTACATTTATGACTTGGAAAATAATTAATTCTTAAAACCGAACGCTGTATTCTACCGACTCAGACAGTCAAATTCACTAATACGACTTGTGGGAAGCATATAAACTCATCTGGTTAATTTGATAAATACTGATGAAATAATTACCACGTTTAGTGGGGATTAAATATAATAACTGGCAATTATACATAATCATCGGTTTATGACTTTACAGTAGCATATATTTTGAAAAAATAATAAAAACACAAAATGTCATTTTTTATATTAACGCCAAATGAGCCCAAAAGGACCCCCTGGAGATGCCGGGCACATGTCTAATTCGGTATTCAAATTCGTACCACACTTTAGCGAGCATGTCTCGAGTTACTACTTCCATGGCTGCTGTTATACTGTTCCGCAGTTCGACCATTGTTGCTGGAAGTGGAGTCCTTAATAAACGCCCACAAGAAACAATTATATGCAGTAACGTCCACGACTTTGGAGGTCGATCCATCGTCGAGGGAGTCTATTATTTAGAAAACTCTTCCTCGTAGGTATAATTCAACCTCATCGGGTTAAAAGTTGGTTATCAATTTTTAAAAGCGGATAATTTGTATTTTACAAACGGCTCATAGATTATAACAAAATTATTTGCAAATAACAATGTAATATACTGATTTTTTTTGCAAATTGCATTATTATTAGAATCCAAGAAGTAGAGAAATTAAATATATTTAAATGAAATAAATTTGAGTCATTTCTGGTAAGTGTAGATTATTATTAAATAAATAAAATAAAAATATTGACCGTAAATTTATGTAACTGTTGACTCGTATGGAAAAATTACGTAACACATAAGAAAAAAAGTCATTTTAACGTTTGGACTGTAACTGCATTATTCGATATGCAGGATTATTTAGAAAATACATACTTAGGAGATTTTCTAATGAAACCAATTTTAAAGGCAATCGTGTGTTGCTTCATAAAAACATTTACGTTCAGAATGAGCTATTAGTTCATCAGAACCATAATCACAGGCGTATCTTAATAATATAATTCTTAAATAATTGACAAGGAAAAGTGCAAAACTATTTGTATAAATACTAGGATCATCACACATAACAAGCCAGCTTTATTATGTTTCGCACATCTCTCATATTAGGAACAACCATGAAATGTTCAGTTTATCGTTGAAGAAAAAGAGGTTTCACGTGACAGTACGAAAGCAACATTGAAGTACGTCTACAAAACAATTCTGCGAGTCGATATAAAATTGAATTTTTATTTCCTACGTTAAACATAAGAATAAAAATTATTTCGCTTCAAGAATTCTTTGCTAAGTTGCTGTTTTTGCAAATATAAATAAATTACAGGGCCTGTCTCTTTTTTTGTCAGATGTTACGTAAACTATCTCGATGATTTTTTTTTCCATACAGCAATTTATGGTCATCATAGAAGTAAGGCGGCTATAATGTCAATAATTGTAGCTAGTACGAGGGTCAGTCAAATATAAACGTGAAAGTTTTTTTAATAATATTTCTGAGAACGATAAAATTTCAAAACATTTTTTAAATTTTTTTCTACACAGTTTACTTGAACTGAAACACATTCCCCGCCGTTTTGGAAGCGTCATAAAAAACTGGTTTTAAACAATTGAGCACAAAGTTTTCAACTTTTTCATCGCTATTGAACTTTTGACCTCCTAGAGCTTCTTCAACGGTCCAAGGAAGAAGGATGACGCTTCTGATTGGGAAACGCCGTCTTTTGCTTCGATATGCAGATTTTGTTTTGTCCAGCAGTTGACAGTAATATTCGGAGTTCACCGTTAGGCGATCGTGGAAGAACTCAACCAAAAGAATGCCTTTGAAATCCCAAAACACGGTGGCACGAACTTTCCCTGCAGATAATCGCGTTTTGGCCTTTATTGGTGCAGCCTCATGTCCTAGTCGCCACTCTTTGCTCGCCTGTTTCGATTTATGCGTATAGTGATGACCCCATGTCTGAGGAAGCCTTCTCCTTCGTCAGCATAAGGGACCAAAACTCTGTAGCGAATCTCTAAACGGGCGTTCTTCTTATCAGGAGAAAGAAGCCGAGGAACCCAACTCTTTATGAAGCCAAGTTCATTTCTGATGATGGAATGTGCACTCCCGTGACTTAGACCAACTGAATAAGCAATTTCGTCAACGGGGAGGCGCCAGTCTTCCTTCAAAAGCTCCCTTACTGCACGCACGTTGCTTTCTTTGATGGAAGTTCGAGGACGCCGATCGTGACTCTGATTTTACACAGTTTCCCGACCTTCAAAAAAACTGTTGTGCCACTTGTACAGGTCGGTTTCGGAGAGAATGTCATCCCCGAATTGTGTCCGAACCTCTTGCCCACTCATTGCTATAGTGCCGACTGAATGAGGCTAACATTGGCAATGGGTGCGGTAGTGAAGTGGAGAAACCCACACGGAATTCGTGGTAAAGCGGCAGGACCGTCCGACTAGGCTTCATAAAAAATTCCTGTATTTGACTGGCCCTAATATCTTAATCTCATTAATATCAAAATTCCTCAAGGAAGGAATACTTTGGCTTTCGGTGACCTCTTGGAAGTAGTAAATAGGCGATTGCTTAAAAATTAAGTTTAATTTCAGATTAAATAGAAGTAATATACCTAAGAAAGTGAAATAAAATTTAAGAACACGTTTATCGAGCGATTATTGCACAATGAAACACGATGAGACGATATTTGTCTGCAGCACACTACAGTGGAATTGACCCGAAATTTGAGACTATCCGACAGGACACCGAAACGAGGCACAAGTTTTATATTACTGAAAATCCAATTCTTCATACTGGTGTCAACTAGAAAACGATATCTGGTGTCACTATGAACGATTTATCACTGTGAAAAAGATAACTTATAAAAGTTTTTCATTTTGGTGTCGTTTGCCGCACCGAATTCACCAAAGTATATTGTCTGCAAAGTTATAAATCCTCCGATTTGTAGACAGCTATGTAAGCATGTGAACTATAAAACATGAATGCCGTACCTACTTTACTTATTCTAGCAGGATTCCTTAAAACTCCTTAAAAAAGTAAAAATAGGTCGATTTTTTTCGGCAACTTTGGGGGTCCATGCTAGCCAGGGATGATATTTTTGTAACTTTTGGTTATTATTTTCGTAATCTAAGAATGACGTTTACCTAATATACCAATTTTCAAGAACTGCTGCAATATTAGAGCTCAAAAATGGCGTTCCTGATACGACATCGATTGTTCGTTAGCGTAGACTTCTGCGAAAATCCCGTATCTCAGCCAGAAATACATATTTCGAACTGAAATTTCGCAGATTTTCATATAAGGCACTATAGTACAAGCTTCAAAAATTTCATCAAATGGGAAATGGTCGCTTAATTAATTTCAGTTTCTCTCTTTGATAACTTTGCTCTTTGTAGACTTGATTTTCATCGTGGCCGACGCCTCTCGTTAATTTATTCCAATCGTACTTAAGTCTTTCGTATTCTTAATATAATAATGCACATTCCTACATGACTAAGTGCTATTTTTGAGAGTTGAGCCTAAGACGCTATGAAAAGATGCAAATACTACAAGTCGTTGATATGGTGTTACTCGTAGCATCAAACAGAAAAAAAAAAGAATAACGGTCTGAAGAGATTTTATAAGTAACTCAGAGGCCAGTCTCAACTCTCGAATATAGCACAGCATATTGATAATAAATGAGTTATTTGAAAACGGGTTGCTACTTACTTGACATTATAGGCCGAGAGATCAACTCCTAGACTGATGTCCAGCTCTGAAGCAGCCATTCCGTCGCACCAGCCACTGGAGCCTGTTCAAAACCCAAACCTTTACAATCACAAACCAACAAACGAGCCAATTGACTCAAAAATATAAACAACAATCAACCTACTACAAGTTGTCATACATTAGGGTAGGTTAATCCTATAGGTTTTCATCTGTAACGACGTCCTTCCGTGGACGTGGAACATTGGTCAAATTTGAATTAAAATAAGTGCACTTTTGATCAAATTTACAAAACGTCTATTCTTCATTGATGTCGTAGAATGTGAAGAATGTGTCATAGTGTGTTAAGATATTCAGGTATACAAGGGATCCAGCAGGGGTCCTGGGATCGACTCGGATTAGCCCGGATGGTAGGGAGTCCGCCCGTTAAGCGGAGTCGCAGTCCGGTCGAGAGTTTTCCATTCTAATCTAATTAAAAATCAAATTTAATTGAAAAATAACGTGAGGACTGGAACAAATCTATTGACACATTAACACTAAACACTCAACAAGGATGATCTCAGCTCCATTACACAACACTGTAGAGCTATATTCGTCAATATAAGTATGTCTTGAATACGACAGGAATAAAATATCGAGAACCTTTACAGAAGGCAGTCAGCAGTAATTAGAATTGAAGATCAAGAAAAGAAAGCAGTAAGACAAGGATGTAGTCTGTCGCCTATGCTGTTTAACTTATATATAGAACAGGCGATGAAGAAAGTTAAAACGGAATATAGAAAATTAATCATACTGCAAGGAGAATAAATAAAAACTCTACGGGTTGCCGATGATATTGTAGTATTTGGGGAGTCAGAAGATAACTTTGAAAACATAAGTGGCATGAATGTGATCCTGGAGAAAGAGTTCAATATGAAGATTAATAGAGGGAAAAGCATGGTAGTGGAGTGTAGTATGGGAAACAGTGGGATAACAAAGGGTGTTAGATTGGGAAGGAATATTTTGAAGGAAGTTAAGGAATTCTGGTACTTGGATAGCGTAATAACTAGGAATGGTAGAAGTATAGTAAACACAAAGAGTAGGATATCACAGGCAAGGACGCCTTTCGCGAAAAAGAGGGGTTTACTTACGGGTAAAATAAGTGTGAATATTAGGAAATCATTGCTAAAAATGTTCGTATGGAGTGTGGCGTTGTATGGGTGCGAAACGTGGACGGTAGGAGTTGCAGAAAGGAAAAGAATAGAAGCCTTTGAAATGTGGTGCTATAGGAGAATGCTGAAAATTAGAGGGATCACAAACGAGGAAGTTGTAATCAGAATAGGAGAAGAGGAAACAATAAGGAGGACGTTGACCATGACATGAGGTTCTTGTAAAATTAGCATTAGAGAAATGTGTGTGGGGTAAGAACAGAAGAGGGAGGCCAGGGTTGGAATTCGCTAAGCAGATAAGGGAGGATGTAGTAGTGATGCAGAAATGAAAAGGCTTGCGGAAGGTAGGTTAGTATTGAGAGTTGCATCAGTCCTGTCTTAAGACTGAATACCACAACAACAAATATTTCTAAAATTTTAGTGTAGAATTTAGTTAAGACTGAGAATTAGAAAAAGGCACCAGTTTGTCCAGACCTGACGCGGCCTGTAATCCATAGGGATGGCATTTTGTCACGTAAGCGACGGACCTCTGTTTTCCCGCATTACACTCTGGTGGAAAACGAGGAACCTGACAAAAATCTGAAATTTTTGAAAACCACGTGGTTGCGTCAGCCAATGTGGTCTAGGTAGATAGACTAACATATATCGAAAATCGATCAATTTTCTCAAAGTGGTGACGCTGTAAGGAAAGAGCATTTTGGTCTCTTCATGGAGACGGAGTGGAGTTCACTCGCGTTTTCGTGTGTTCTGACGGAGGCGGGAAGAACGAAAACCTCTTCTCTTTTCGTCATCCAGAGAAGCTACGAGTCAACCAAGAAACGCTGTCAAAGTTTCTCAATCTTCGAGGCCTAGGTCTTAACCAGATATGTAGTTGATCATATTGTTTTACAGAATAACTAAAATTTCCTTTAATTACTTAACTTTTGTAAATACTTTCCTTAACCCACCTCTTCACATAAAATTGCGAATAATCGGGAAAAAGGGAAAGAAAGAAACCTTATTTAATGTCAGAGATAATGTCTGGGGGCTCCGTTGAACGATTTGGATAATAAGACAACTATAGTCTGTTTTAAATAAAAAGACCCATGGCGGTTAGAACGCGGGAGGTGTGAAAGAAACAATTCATCTCTCCAAGCGGACACACCACGTGACTTCTATTTTAAAACCTTCTATAGAAAAGTTATAGAGTTTGGGTCAAGTTATGTAAACATGAAAGAAGGTTTAGTAAATTAAAAGCTGTATTAGACGATTTACTTTAGAGAGGAAGAACTGGAAATTCACGTTCTGAAGAGTAAACACCTATGTTCAGAACTAAATGCACCAGTCATTTAATGTCTAACCCCAATATTGTAGTTTTTGTAACATGAATCACGTAGCTGACTCAAATTTGACATCCAAAGGAAAGAGCGTGAGTGTATAATATTGGAAATTAAGAGTAAGGGTATTTTAATGACGGTCCGTTTCTCAGTGTTGGAGGAGGACCAGACGACTGAGAGACTGAACAAACCATCGCGTACTCTTAATGAACTGAAAATAAATCATGAAGGACCTCGGTTGTCTGATATAAAAATAGAATTTAGAAAAAAGTCATCGAGGGAAATTGACTATAGTATTAATTCACCGATGGGTAGGAAGAGGTAAAAGTTTTAATTTTCTGAATACGATTACTGACGGGAATAAAAGGGGAGTATTTTTTGCATGAGGTCACGGGAATAATGCAAACAACTGAAATAAGGCAGATTATCTCAAAAAGTGTGTGAGTGAATCCGTTGAAATTTGCATGAATTTTTTGTAATGTGCCTTTCCATAATACGTTTCTTTTATTCATTTTTTCAGTATACAACCATAAAGGTGAAGCAATGAAAAATCGCAGAATGGACGCTCGTACAAACGAGTTATGCAAAATTTAAATGCACAAGAGTGGAAATGGTGAACGTATTTAAAATAAAAAATACCATTCAAATCTATTGTAGCATTTTAAAGATAAAAAGTGAAACTTTGTTAGTTGGCGATATTCAAATGTTTTGAATAATATGGCTTTTGAGGTTAGAAATAATTAGAGGTCTGCAAAAGAATCTTTCAAGAACGCAGAAGTAAGTGCTTTATATTTAGGCAGCCTACGCCTGTTCTGCTACTTTCGTGATGAGAACTGGCTATAAGTAGAACATCGTGACGCAGGCACCAGGTCAGGGAATTCGCGAATAATTTGCCTGCCAAATCCTGGGGGAACATTGTGTGATCTCTTCACTTGCCAGCAGTCTCTTGCGTCACACGTGAAAAAATCAAATAAGGTGTTTCAGTTACTACGATATGACCAGCAGCTTCACAAGTGTTTGCAGGAATCATTACCCTAACCGAAATTGTCTGCGTCAAGGTACTGGAAACAGGCATTTGTCTTTCAGCACTACCAATTGTAAAACGTCGTACGACAGTTGGAATCATCTCATCACAACCTCCGTACAAAAGGAAAGGCTCGCCAATAAATAGAAATGAGAAATAGAGAGAACCTTCCTTATATCAGAAATGACTTCCGAAGGTAGTCCCAGAAGTACCCCGACTTAAAAGAAACACAAGAAACTAAAAAACTCTCGCGCGAAGCAATTACAACTTTAACTCGTTGACTTTGACCATCGCGATAATGGATGTAAATTGTCGTGATAAAACAACACTTTCTTGTTCGCCAAATACAGCAGTTTTTCTTCTATATTTCATCACTGAAACGCTGCAAGAAGTTCGCATAATATTCGTCGTTGATTGTCTTTCCACGTGGTAGATAAACATTGAAAATAGTTCCACGCGCATCCCAAAAGACTGACGCCATGATCAGATGGAACGGTCTTCGCCTTCTTTGGAGCAGATTCACCCTTTTCAATCAATTGTTTTGACTGGTTCTTCGTCTCTGTTGTGAAGTGATGGACCCATGCTTCATCGAGGGTTATGAATCGACGCAAAAACTAGATCTTCATCTGCGAAAAATCTCCAAACATTCGAATAAAACATCCTCACAACGAAGTTTTTGTTCCATTGTAAGCAAACGCGGCACCCATTTTGCGCGCAGCTCTCTCAGGTTCAAAATTTTCGTCAACATATAGCGCTTTTTGAAATGTCTACCTTGTGTGCTAGCTGACGCACTTTCAATCGGCGGTCATTAAATACCATTTTGTAGAGTTTCGTCACCATTTCTGGCTGCGATGTTCGCCCTGGTAGCTCATACCGTCGCGTTTAAATCTATCTGGACTTCGATTTTGGTTGGATTGAGACCTATGAAGCGATAGTATTGTATCAGATAACAATTGCGAATTATTTTCCATGTTTATAAATTCACTGATACTGTTAACCATTGATGGCTGTCAATCACTAAACAATGTATCGTCTTCAAACTGAAGTTTTTGTTTTACAAATAACAACCCGCCATTTACGCGTCAAGTCTGGTGCTTCTGGGACTTCCTCTGTACTACTTAATAAATAATCCTAAGATACAGTTCTATATTCATGCCATAATTCTACAACCATAAGCTCGATAAGTCATATTGAGTGGGAATTCGTTTCTGATTGTGATTTTCAAATAACAATGAATATTTATTAAAATACAAGAAATGGGCTCAAAATGTGTCACGATATTTAAAATACGACCTTGGTTATGCTTGGCTTTCTTATATTAAAAAATTCTGAGTTAGAGGAAGCAGGAGCGTAGTAGTTTAAAAATACAACAAATTTACAAGGTGTTTCGCCACATCAAATTCAAGCGAACCGCAATAAAAATCCTAAAAAACAAAGCCCCCCCAGGTCATGACTTCATCACCAACTGCCACCTAATACGTATTCCCAAGAAAACAATAATCTTAATCACTTGTATATTCAACGCCATCCTCAGAGCTACATATTATCCAACCAAATGGAAGCACGCAACCATAATAATGATACCTAAGCCAAATAAACAAAAATCTCAACCTGAGAATTACCGTCCAATAAGTCTCCTTCCTACATTATCCAAATGGTTCGAAAAATGACTACTCCCCCACCTAATCAATCAGCTCTCCTTCCTGATTCCACACACTCAATACGATTTTCGCCCGAAACACTCCTGTTCCCATCAAGTATACCGCCTCTCCAACCCCATGTACCAATCCTTTGAACAACGCAAATCTCTCATCACCACCTTTACTAACATCGAAAAAGCTTTCGATAAAATCTACCACCTACCCTTCCCTACTATCCAAAATTAAAGACTTCCTAAATGACACCCACTACAGAATAATCCTAAACCACTTTTCTAACAGAACCTTCTCTGTCAAAATAATAAACCACCTTAATCGCGGCGGGCGTCCCCCAAGGAAGTGTCACTGCCACCTTCTCCCACGATATCACAACGTCCCAACACTAGCGCAATATTTTTCGCAGTCGACATAGCCATCTCCCATGAAACCTACTCTCTCATATCCAATTTCCAACCACTCCAATCAGTGCCCAACAATGGTCGAAACAATGGCGAATCAATAACCGTCCCATTCACGCTAACAAAAAACCCTCCTCCCCAAATTCATCTCTATCTAAACAATTCATTAATCCCTACAAAAACAGAAACCATCTACCTCGGAATCGTGTTTGATTCAAAACTTTCCTGGAAACCTCATTAATCTTCTCCTCTCCAAAATCAACCAAAAATTCAGAACCCTACATCCCCTCCAAAACAGAAAAGCCCCGTTACCATCAGCAGAAATTCCATCATCCACCATAACATCTAACTTCCCGAAGTAAACTCCGTAATCTCTAAATCCATAACCTCCCTAATCAAAAGCGCCCTCAACCACCCAAACCCCACGATCAATCGATTCCTTGACAATCCTCCTCCTCCACGCTTCCGTCGCCTCGAAAGAAAACTCCCAATCGACCACATATACTTCTTCCTGATCATGCAGGCACCCCCTAACCCACCTTACCATCATGCCCGCAGATCACATCCTCATATATCCTCCAATAATCATTTCACTGCCTGTCAACCCTCTTTCACCCACGTCGTATGCCTCTCAGGTATACACACAGAAAACCCATCTACTAAAGTAGGTTAATTAAATGGATTAACCTACCTCCATGTCAACATGTCAATTATATACTATATTTTAATTTTGTATTCTTTATTTTATTATTGTATATACTGAATCATTATTGTCCAAACTGATAGTCTTTAAGACAAAAGTTTTTTATATGAATAATAAAAAAAATCAAGCGATGTTGTCTTCAGTCAGGGTTTTTTGTCATTCATTATTGACTCGCCACTTGTGGCAAAGTTTGTTTATTTATTTGGTCTCATTCGCTGAAAGGCAGAATGGATCCCTTTTGAAAATCATTACAGTTAGGGCGCTCACTCGATATTCTATAAATGTCGAGCTCCTCAATATGCCTCAAAGTTCTACCAGTAAAAAGGATAATTTCTCGTTATATTAACCTTGCTCAAAGCAGTTTGTTCACTAATTAACGGAGATGTACTATTTGAATGGATATGGGACAGGTATTGACAAAAGAGTAGTTCTCTGGGTGCAAGAATTCTTAAAAAATAGGCTACAAAAAGTCAAAGTTGGGAAAGAAACTTCGGAACTCGGATCTGTAACATCGGGAGTCCCCCAAGGATCGGTTATTGCCCCATTATTCTCATATTTATTAATGATTTGCCTAATAATATAAATTCGAAGGTCCGACTTTTTGCAGATGACTGTAATTTACAGGGAAATAACTGGGGAACAAGACGCAGCTGCTCTCCAAACTGACTTAGATACTCTAAGTGCATGGGCTAAGCGAAATAAAATCAAAATCAACAATAGTAAAAGTAAGGAGATTAGTTTTCCTAAAATGCGCGTTCAATATGCCTCGATATATAAAATAGATGGGGAAACTGATCGAGGAGACAAACTGTAAATACCTAGGCATTTATTTTAACAGTAAGCTGGGGGCAGGTAAACTATGCTACAAGGAAAGCGTGGAACACCTTGCACTTTGTCATGAGAACACGCATGAAGGGGAATGCGAAATTTAAAGAGTTGGTATATTTGTCATTAGTACGCCCACTTATGGAATATGGTGCAGCATGCTGGGATCCGTACAAGGATAGGTCAAATAGAATCCTCAGAAAGGGTGCAAAGAACGGCCGCAAAATTCGTACAAATAGGACCTGGGCATGGGAACGAAAAGGTTAAGCTACTAGGGTGGGATACGCTACAGACAAGAAGAGAAAGAGCAAGGCTACACATTTTCTACAGAGCTTTTACAGGTCAAAAACCTTGGCAGGGAATCCGAGATAGAATGAAAGAATCGACTCGGAACGGGAGGAGGAGTGATCACCTGTTTAAATGACAAACAAGGAACCAAACAACAGACGTTGGAAAATACTCATTCCTAAATAGGACAATTAATGACTGGAACAATCTGCCTGCAGGAGTGTTTGGGGAACTTCCTCTAACAGAAAGAAAATTTCGACTCAATCTAAGTTTAGTGTAGTGTAGTGCAGTGTAGTGAAGTGATCAGTGCTGCGACATCTCTAAAAAATATACTACAGTAAAATATATTTCCAGTTTTTTTGTTTTGTTTCTTTTTTTTTCAGGCAAAAACAATACTATTCTTTTTTTAAAAAAAATCATTCCGAATAATATGATTCCACACTTATTTATTTATATTGAATATAATTATACTTTCAACTATAGGTTAAATATGGTCCTTACGACCAGTCTATTAATTATTGTTTAAGTTCTATGTATCTGCCACCGGGCATCTGCCCATTTGTAGATTTAATAAATACAATACAATGTTAATACAGAGGATAAGTGTACCTGACTAGGGGTAGATCGTTTTGCAACTCTTTAATATTACCGGAATGGATCCCAAAAAATGTATGGAAGTACAAGTCGTGAAAGAGAAAGGATTGTTTTGACGTTTATTTTGAGAAAGTCTGATTGTACTCACCGGGTTCGAGGCGCTTGGCCGGCGTCGAGTCGCTCGCTTCTTCCCACATACGTCGCTTCCGCACAGCGCCCAGAGCGAGGTTCACTTCGTTAGCCCACGGAATCAGATCGCTGACGGATTCATCCATAATAAACAGCACTTCACTGGGTGCCGTATGCAGTTCCATCACAATAATAAAGTTTACTGACTTCTCTCCAACACTGTCACCTCTTTGGCACTGAGTGAGAGTACGGGTCCCAGGGTAGTCAGGGCGATTCCGGAGACGAACATAAGAAAAGAGGTCAGCAAAGAGTAGCCGGCGTATTCCTTGCGACGCATCATTCGCTCCAGGGCCTCTTCCGCTCGCGCTTCCGGATCCAAGAGCAGCAGCGGCGCAGGCAATACGCGGGGCTCAAGGCCGACGGCGCCGCCAGATACATTCAGCCTTCCTGCAACAAAAACCCAAAACACCTATGTCATCAACACGGTCAGCAAATCACACGAGAAAGTTTTCCCATGGTCCACGCCTGACGCAGAGCCGATAAGATTCGACTGTTCAAGCCAATTCTTTCATCCGGGGCCTCCGCCAGGCCAGGGATGAGTAACGCCAGGCTCAGCACATTTTGTGCGCCACGCCTACAGACCAAGAGATTGTCGACTTAACTCATTCTCAGGGCCCAGTAACTTACCAATTTGGGATTACTCTTATGGATTGTGATACACTGCACAGAAACATCAAACGCACATAGGTGATTTAAAGCCGAGTACTGCAAGTCGTAACTTGGGCACCCTGGTATGTAAGAAACTACTTACACTGACCAACTTATGCAAAAAAAAACTGGTTTCGGGCAGTTGATGGACTACACCAAGTATCACCTACCATGTCAATTAAATTAAACTGTGTCATCAAGGCAGTTCTTTTTAAAAAAAAGGTATGAGTGAGGAAGCTTAGTGAATACAGTTGGATTATTCACCCATAGTTGCGAAATGACGGAACGACTCGAGAAGTGATAATACATAAAAGGCTTGGCGTTACTCATCTAGAAACCATTCACAAGATCCAATTGGCTGAGGTATAATTGCGACGTGTGAACCCTTTTCAGATGGACGCGTACTGATGTCATGGAATAAATTCAAAGTTTGGTCGTGCATCACAGCCAGAAAACTAGGAGTTAACATTGAATCGATACGGGGGGGAGGGGGGGAACGAGCCAACGACGAAAACATTTTTATTGACCCCTAACAGAGTGTCACTTATGTAATTTTTCGTTATACTGCCACTTCTCAAAGAATAAAAAATCTACACAAGATTATTCATTCTAGACACATGACACAATGTAATTAACTGCAATTCATAATTACGATGTGGTCTGCCGCAGAGAAATTTCCCAGTATAAAACGTTCGCAAAGAAAAGTTTACCTTGATATTACACAATTGACGCAATTCAAGGTCACCCAGATCGACAACCACCTTTCCGAATTAAAGATTCTATTTCAGCAGAACAACACGAATTGTTGGGCCATTTTATCTGAATATTTCTAAGTATTATTTTTGTTTCCAGGACTAATCCTGAATCATTGAAGTAGAGAAGTTGTTCCATTGAACTACCTCACCCCCTCACTTCCCAAATAAGGTTCCTTCTTAAATGTAACTGCAGACATCTGGCAACAAGGTTTGCAAACTACTTTTACAGTCTGACGTTGATGTTTTTATCTTCGATTATACGGTTTACAAACAGATAAACAATTGCTAATCCAAAATAACTATCATGAAAACTATCAAATCCGAGTGTTCCAGGCTAAGAATAATTACACCGACTTATCCTGAAATTTCATTTTCACGTTTGCAGAGAAAGTAGGTTTGTCATTGCAACCCCCACCCCCCCAACTATATAAACTGCGGTTCATATTTAGTTCAAATCCACTGTAACTTACCACCTTTTAATAAATGCTTACCAACACAATCACTTTAGGAGGCAAACTAACTGGTTAATGTATTTCAACTGACAGTTTTTTTTGTGGAGGTTTTCGTTGTATATATGACGCGAGTTGACGCATAGAGTAATAATTCAGAGCTTTGAACCCCCGCTGACAAACTACTTCGTACAGTTAAGCTCACGCCTCTCGGCGTATTTTGGCACGAGTAAAAAAACCGATTTATTTCACCATGAAAGAAACACCAGACTGATCACAAGACACATTCCGAAATTTATATTCCTCCTTTGGGAAGCAAATAGTGTAATTAAAATTCATCAAATTTCAAAATATTTAATTACTATAATTCATAGTAGTATAACAATTTTGTTTCCTTTTTCCCCTAAAATGCTTTCAACGTTTCTTGTTAATCACGTGCATAAATGAAACCCTGAATATAAACAGTTTCACCCCCTTAAATTACAAACCATATTAAACATTATGTAAGATACGAACAGAAAGGGAGACGGCAATCATGTTTCTATGTGAACAAGAAGACTCTTGCATAACGAAATCCTGTTTACTGATCTCCAGACACTATACTTACGGGTTCAGAAATACTAAAGAGAAACACGCAAAAGCCAAGTTTCCTTCATACAACCGTGGAAAGAGGGATAAATAACGATTTCGATTTGTAGTTACGAGACCGCGCTTCAATTCAACATGGCGCGTGCTTAGCAACACGTGCTTCGGACTTTGCTTCGTGCATTTGATATCGCGGAGGCGGTGTTACCTTTCGCACACGTGGCGAACAAGTGAAACTACAGTAATAGATTACGAGGAAGTAGGCGGAGCGTTCTCCTAGCCAATGAATTACAACAGAATCGCAAAGTGGACCTATGACGCATTGCGAGCAGCGTTAACAAGTGACGTCATCAGTTAGACGTCTTCATATCATAGCCGGGAACACAGCTGTAGTGCTAACAGCTTCATTCTCAAACTATACAGCCTTGCGGAACTGTTCAATGACTACCCAAATATACAATTAAATCTCACGGTTGATCTGGTTCTTTTCTCGTTCTTCTTCAATATTTTGGCACTAATCACCTGGTCCGTGGAGGATTATAACACTCAGCTGCATTTATTTTTGTGCCACCGCAAAGTTGTGTATATCTTGTACAAAATCTAATCAGCTATAATGGTTTTCAAATGGGAGCTGTTCTGGTCGTCGGCGATTGAGTGCAGAGAAATAGACATACGTTGCTAAAAGTGACGAGTCATAACGATTGACAAGAAATCTTTATTGTAATGCGGCTGCATGAACAACGTTGCACGAATTGGAAGGTCAAACTGGCTCCCATTTGAAAACAACTATTTTTCCATTATAACTCCACTAGTTTACAATCTGTCCTAGAGGGCAATAAGTAATATATAATTATTACAGCAGTGTAAACGGCCTAACAAAAGTCTTGCGGAGAAGGGTTCCATTGAACACTCTCCATGATGTCTAATAGTCTAATATATTAGAATATAATATAGGGCGTTCAATTTATCCGAATACATTGAACTATTTCGAGAACAACACATCGGATCAAAAAAAGCGTGGAATGAAAAAAGGTTGGTGTCGAAGGGGGAACTGGACCCCCACCTCCAACCTCTGAGGGCGGGAAAGGGAAGCGTTAAAAAACTTAAATGGGCACTCCCATTTTGTATTACACATTCGGGTTCTCCAGAAAAAAATCCTCCAATTTGACAGGCGATTTGAGTCATTTTGGTCACAGATTTGAGTTGTAATGGACGAAAATCATAATTGCTAAAAAATCGTTGAAAAATGGGGATATGTTAGAAAAATAGGCACAAGATCAGGAAAATAAAATCAAATGTGCTTGATATTCTAACAAATGTTACTTAATGACACCATAACTGTCCACCCACCCCCACTCCCGAGGGGTGCGGAAGCGAATTGTCAAAATTTTCAATGGGAAACTTTGGTTTTCTAATTTTAAGTAGCATCTATTTGGAGTTACACAGGAACAACAACATTAAGTAGCATTTGTAAGAATATCACACACATTTAATTTTATTTTTCTGATCTGGTGTCTATTTCTTGAGATATCTCCATTTTTCAACTATTTTTTACCCATTCTGATTTTTGTCGATTACATCTGTGACCGAAATAACACGAATCGTAGGTCAAATTGGAGTAATTTGTTCAGGAGAATCCGAATCTGCAATAAAAAAGGGGCTCCCATTTAAGTTTTTTTAACTCTTCCCTCCCCCACCCCCAGGGACTTGGAGTGGGGGTCGAGTTTCATATCATTAGATGTCCCCTTTCGAGGCAAATATTTTTCATTACACACATTTTTGATCCAATGTGTGGTTCTCGAGATATTTCAATGTCTTCAGATAAATTGAACACCTTGCATATGCAAGTTTTAGTTAAAACGTCAGTAGATCTGATGGTTTTAGTTTCTTCAGTCTTCTAGGTTCATCTTCTTCTAACATTAGTGTTTGTACAAGTTTATTTGGATGAGCTCTTAGTCTGCCTCTATACTTTTGGCATGGTTTTGAATTTAATTTTTCACAGTTTGGATGTACATACGGTTTAGTAGGACTATTTGGTACATACCAAGGTGTATTAGTGAAGCGTTTTAGTTTGAAAACGTTCTAGGATGTCAATATTGGACTTACATGCTGTCCCCAAAAGTGTTATTCCATAAGTCCATATGGGTTTGAGGGCGACTTTATATACTAGGAGTTTGTTACTCAAAGATAGCTTCGAGTTTCTTTCTATTATCCAGTATAGTTTATTTAATTTGTTGAAGTTATGGTTCCTCCATGTAGGCCTTCGGTCTAAATGGAGTCCAGAATAATTGGCAGTTCCAACGCGCCTGATTTGTGGACCATTTGGAATTATTGTCGGACAATCGCTCCTTTTCAACGTGAAAGTTTTATGGTGAGATTTGGCTTCATTTACTTGTATTATCCAAAGCTTTAGTCATCGTTGTATTTTGTTTAGGTGTGGACGCTACTTCAGGTCGCACGTGTTATGCTGGCACTGCTACTGAGTCATCAGTAAAAGTAGCAGATGTAGGGAAATCAGCCGTGTACAGTAGATAAAGCAGTGGGCCCAGAACACTGCCTTGCGGGACACTCGAGTATATTGGGTGGAGATCAGAAGTAGTATATTTTACTTTTAACACAAAAATTTCAATCAGTCAAGTAAGATTTGAGGATAAGATATATTTGAGGAGGTAGTGAGATTTTCAATTTGTAGAATAGCCCTTCATACCAGACCTTGCCAAAGGCTTGGGAGGAATCCAGGAAAACAGCAAAGCAGTACCTGTTGCTCTCAACATCATTACATATCTTGCTCACTACCAGGTAAAATTGTTCGATTGTCCCATGTTGATTACGGAAACCAAATTGTTCAGGTATCAGCTCTTACTCGTCCAATATCGGCTTAGTTCTTGATGGTAATAATTTTTCCAGGATCTTAGATAGCATAGAGAAGAGGCTTATAGGTCTTTAGGATGACTTCTCCAGGGTGTTTACCTGGTTTGGGAAACATTTCTATAAGAGCTGTTTTCCAGAAAAGAACTATAAGCTGGTGTTTCTCAACCGGTGGTTCGCGGTCCGTACGTAAATTTCAGTGGTCCATCAAACATAATATTACAGTTAACGAATACTGACTTTTTAAAAAATTCCCAATTTTCCTATTTTTGCATAACGACTAGTGAATAACAAAAACTGTCTTATTTATCGAACATACTTTCTCTATTCAACGAATTGAATTTACGTCATCAAAGAAATAATACATTTATCAATTTAGGAGATCAAATCTGTGTGTTAAAGACCAAAATTAAACTATAGCGCAAGCGTATGGGAGCAAAGAACTAATCCAGGGGTGGCCAACCTTTTGTACACCAAGCGCCAATTTTTTGACAGACGAGTTCAGAGTACATTTTATAGCGTTTTTATCCGTTCATGGTTAGGGGTTGGTAATATATATGAGGATAGAATCTGCTACGTTTAGGGGACGAAAAGGAATAACTTCGACGCAGTTCAATTAATTTATTTATGCCAGTTTAATGAAGAACCAATTCACAAAACTCAAGAATGATCCTGTACGAGGTCGATAGCTTCGTGATGCTCGTTTGGTGAAGATAACTCGTGACTACAGTTGTTGGCACGGAGAGCGAGATCGGCTTGGAATTGTCTGTTCCCTCTATGCCAGAAGAACTGTTATTAAATTCTTGTATTTATGACTTTTGGACATTCAAAGTATTTATTTATAATAATTGACTAACTGTCCAATGCTTTCGAACAATGTAAAGAGACGTCCGAAATACAAACAGAGTCAAGGATGCAATGCAATGCGCCTCTTTCAGTCGTCTAAAAAGCCACGATTTGACCACCTATGAATTAAAGTATGTTCCACTGTGTCCATGTAATTATAAATACAGAGGGTGTGGATTCTGACGGTTTGTCAAATATTATTTTGTGAACAAATACCAGCGACTTTTTGTGCGTTCGAAGACAGGAAGATGATGTGCCAAAGGGTTGTAAAGACATTCTTCGAACATGACAATAATAATTTGAGTGATTAGGAACAGAAAAATTTACTAGAACTAAGTTGCAATATAACTCAGTTTTTGGGGTGAAGGTAAAAAATGAATAGGCTGATTTACAAAAAAACAACAAGAGCGTATGTTGCAATCTTCAACAACATTCTAGCAATGACACACACAAAATCAAAGCAAATAACTTCAAAATTAGTCCAGATTTTCACCTTGATGCATCAAATGACTCGTAAATAACTTTAAAAAAATCAGCAGCGATACCGTCGAATTTTTTCATGTTAATTTTTCATTTTTTATGATCATTGTTTTATTTTACATGGTCACTTTTATGTCATTTATTTCTTATTTTCAATAATATTCTAAAAAATTAATAAAATAATACAATCGTTTAATTTTACAATTAATTTCAATTTTATTAAACTTTTTATGTCATGTATTTGAGTGTTTATTATTTATGCACATTTTAATATTTACTTTTTTCTGTTCACTTTTTGTGATATTCTATTGAATATAATTGTTTTATTTCAAAATATAAATCAACAATTGTTACTAGAGGTCCGCGATAGAAAATTATGTATTTTAATGATCCATGGCGGGATTTTGGTAGAGAAACAGTCACATAAACAATTTATAAACATACTTTATAGGACTTTCATTATAAGAGAGATGAATTGCTTTAATTGAAGCTCAGCCAAGGGCCATGAAACTAAAGTTAGAAGATAAGAATGAGGGATGTGATTAGTGAACTGTAGGCGAACCGACCTTAGGTTTAAAAGAGTGGAGGAATGTGGCATCGAATCTGGCAGTCGACCTGGACTAGCACAGTTAGAGCAACCGCTTGGTAAGCGGATGGTCCCAGGTTCGATTCCAGGGTTCGGTCGACATTTTTCCATTATTCTCTGCTGACTTTAATTATTTTAATTATTGTACTGAATAACCAAATAAATTTCTAAACACAAATTTTAACTTAAAAATTAAAATCGGAAAAATTCGTCGTTCTAAGAAAAACTAAGAACAAAGATGGACTGAAATGTAATACTAAAAACTTCTTGTTAGCATTGAATCATTACAGCTAACGACCTACGGACTTATGTAGTTTTATAAATACGTGTTCTATACTTTCATGCTTTACACTTTAAATTTTCTTTCTTTACAGTGCTATCAAATTCGAAAATCCGCTACTTTTGCTTCTAAAATTCGATTTTTCCGGTTGGACTTCTCAAAATACTCTTGCTGATTTTTCTGGTTCCGTCCGTCGACAAAAGTTTAATTTTTTCAATAGCACATCGGAGGAGGAAGAGATTCCTGTGGGAGTTTTCTCGCAGATATCTCCAGGTTGCGGGACTCACCAGACAGCGTTGGGAATGCCTCTTACTCTGTTTTTTTTCCAAGGTTCTCACATGCCGAAGCTCCTTCATCTACATTGGGAAGTGTATGTACTGGGACCGAAGACCTTGCCCATACGGTAAGAGTAGTCAGTGGCGAACTGCCTCCTAAAACTTTTAGAGAAACGGAGAAGGGAATGCTGCGACCCCACAGCAAACTTGACCCCTGGCTACCTTGCTGTACCTTCCACCCCCCTTTTCAATTCCCTTCCTCTGCCCTTTTCAGGATCCTCCTCATGTAGCCTGTTACCAAAAAAAGCACTCCGTTTCCATTGTTTCAAACAGTCCTGTTTCAACCTATCAACACGTTCATATCTCATTATTACACAAGCCACCAACGTTTTCAAAATTCTATTTGAATAAAAATTCAAATTTTATTTCGAACTACCAAAACAAGTATTAATATATCCATTTCCAGGATTGTGCCCATCTTTTTTCATCTGATTTTTTAAAGTTGATTTTATAATTTTCTTTTGTTTTATATTACCTTGTCTGGAACCAATACTTTCTTCATTATTCTATTTGGGTATTTTCGGATTACACTATACATTTGTTTTCCTTCAATAACTCGCAATCCAACATTACATTCCAGATTACAGTAATCACGATCTTCAAGGCTATCGCCACCACAATCATCCTATTCTTTTCATAAATCATATTCTGAAGGCGCTCATTTATTTAATACTTTGGCCTTAAGGCTTTCGTGTTATCTCTATTTAGAAAAGCCGAGATAAACCGAAACTTTATGAAACATTAATACTTCCGAGATAATTCTCGTGTAGCTTAAGTTAACAAACATGGCAGTTTGTTGGCAATTAAATAACAGTTCCGAGCGTCCAAACAAAAACGGGGATAGTAAATCAACAAAAGAATGTTGTGTTACAAATTGCTGAAACGAGAGTCCAAAGAGCTAAATAAAATGTACTCAGGCTAGGTAAATAATTTTCGAAGAACACGTTCGTCACTTTTAGGAAGATATATCGTAAACTGGGTCTTACAAACTGGCAGTTGTTCTGGGAAAAATAGAGTAGGATTTGTAACAAAGCACTATAGCCGCCAGCATAACCTATGAACAGAAATTTCGCACATTCTGGCAAATCTATAAACAAATTCATGGCTCATCGACGATGACACTCTGAACCAAGGTTAAGGGAAATCGATCACAAGAGTATCAGGATTGAATTTCCACATAGATCGAGTGTTGTCCTCAATACAGTAACCTTCATTTAACTTTGCTAAAATTGATCCTGATCTAACAAACATCACGTAATCCAGAGATAAAATGCCTATTTGTGGAGAATTTAGTGAAGCACGTGCGATTTCTTTCTTTTTTTCTGTTAGATATCAGCCACAGGTGAGTCGTGATTACGTTCCACGCCGTTCACATTGAATTCTATCTCAGTTAATTACTTATGGTTTTACATCACGAGTTTACCAAACATTCAGTCTTTCTTACTGCGGGGTCGTTCTATAACAAATTTTAACCAATTCACAGTAATTATTAATTCTGACGCTGGGTATATCATATGTAATGTCCGATATTTATTGGCAACGGGGCGCCGGGAATATGAGGTTGCTGTTGAAAATGGCTGCGCCGAGAGCTCCTGAACGACATTACTGTAAAATACATGAACTTATCCGGTTTCTTTTTATTATTATAAGGATAATTTCTTTTCATAATCACGAGTAACCATGAAACCATCAGTGTCCGGTCCAAACTCAGCCGTAACTTTATAAAATTACACACTTTAAAATTCACCAGCTAAGACTAGTGTTGAAAAAGAAACAAAGACATTTGCCCACGTCACAACACGGTCGTCGCCGGAGACTTGTTTTTCAGGATTCAAGAGATTGGAGAAGGAAAGACCACTGAAATTAAAAGGAGTAAAATTACCAGCGACGCATTAATCAAACGGTTTAGCCGTTCATCTTATCACAGCTTTCTTATCTTTGACCACAGAGGGTATGTTTTAATAATTTTCTGGAATGCCAACAACATGGCAGTATGCAGGTGTGGAGGAGGAGGGGGAGATTAATTAATTCAGAGTACCCCTCTTCAAGATTACTTGTTTCATGCTTGTTCTAAAAAATGTTGCGACTTTATCCTTTGACGAAAATAGTAACTTTTATATAATAAAAGTGATAAAATTATTTATGTAAATAATTATTAAAATAAAAAACCAGAACAGTTTGTATATATATATAAAACAAAATATCAACAGAGAACTTAAATGCAATGAAGTAGGTAATTATTGAGTATAAATAAAATAGGATTTAAAAATAATATTAATTTATAATAAAACAATACATGTAATAGTATTCTAAATTTCGTTTTATTGTTCTTGATTGATAGTTTATTTACTAGAGTGGTCAGTCACTTGATCTCAGAAGTTTTATGTACTTTGCAAATAATTGACTATATGTTAAAAATCACAGCTAACAGGTTACTTCCTTTTTAAGTTAGTCGTATAATTTAATATTATTTAGAATATTGAAATTTTATAACCAATATTGTATTTGCAGATGAATATGCCATGATGCTGAAAGCTTATGGAATATAAAAAATAATTTTTAACTAAATTTCTGATTTTTTATTTTAATAAAATAGTATTTCATGGCACAATTTGAGCTTTCACAAACTTTAGGAGTTTAAGTGTTACGTTTGCCTCGGATCTCGCTTGGTACTATTTCAATTCGTATGTGATTCTTACTCTGTTTTTATACTGACTTGGTGAGTTTTATTTAGTTTCCGTTTAAATTTTAAGTTTTAACTTTAACATTCTTAGCGTATTTAATTTTTTGTAAATATTTCCTCTATAGGAAGAAAACCCGAAGAAGGGGTGAAAATATGCCGAAACGTTGTCCGTAATTAACTTTTAAGAAATAAAGCCTGTGAAAGGTCATAAATTGTTTTATAAACAAAGTTTTTAAAATAATATTTCACTGTTAAAACCTTTTCTCCATTTCGACACTCCTAAAAGTCGAGTAGTTTTCACCAATTGTTCCAGTTCTATCACGATTTCTTCACCTGAACTTCAGTTCGGTATCAGACGCTCGTACAAATTCTAAATGTACCAATTTTTCTCAATATCCTAGTCAATGTGTGAAAAGTAAACTTTCAACTCTTGGCAGTAAGGCAGGCTGATTAAAATGAACGCTGAGTTCCCGTTTGTTGTTAGTTTTGATTCCAGTGGTTTCAATTATTCCGCAATAAATTTCACCAGGCTTAGTCTGTTCCCAACCAATAATTCTATGTGAAGTGTGGCAAATTATCAAAAATATGTTTAACTCACATTTGAAACGTACACGACTGTCGCATTAAATAGTGTAGCTGGCTAATATAAATGAATTCCCTGGCATTGCAGGGCACCCAGCTAGTAAGAAATATAGGGCGATTCCAAGATGAATTTCAGTGTCGTCATATAAGGTCGATTTTTATCAAATTACACCAAGTCTTAAGTTTATGGTCATCGACCATTCGACAATTGCGTTCAGACTCAAGCTATTATTCGACAGTTGCGCTCAGACTGAAGAAATTCGACAGTTGCGCTCAGACTGAAGAAATTCGACAGTTGCGCTCAGACTGAAGAAATTCGACAGTTGCGCTCAGACTGAAGAAATTCGACAGTTGCGCTCAGACTGAAGAAATTCGACAGTTGCTCGAACTGAACCCACAACTTCTTTTTGAAGATGCCGGCCAGTCTTGAAATGCCTAAGGCAGAGTGGCTTAACACGCGCGAAAAAACCTAGTGACATTCCACAACTGCATTCCATGAATGAAGAAGATAATTCAAAACAAGCAGCGCAATATCAACGCGATAAACCCAGAGTTAAATTGTTTTCAATGACCGATAAAAGGAAAACCGGTACTTGCAAATAAATTGATATGAAAACATCCAGCCAGACTTAAGATGATAACCATTCATCAGATTTAAATATGAAGGAATTTTAAGAGTGTTTAGGCAAAACAGAGTAAACAACTCTAAATGGGTGCCTTTTTGGGAAGTCGCGAAAAAAGTGTGCAAAAACAAGCTGCGTCGAGTGGAACTGTATCTTATCTCGACCGCGAGAACGTGTCCAGGAAGGCGCGAGGCGTGAGTCGCGGGACGGCGGGGTGCGGTGATCCGATTCCGCCACCACAGCAGATATGAGTACGTTGGCCGGCTTCGACGCAGATAAAAATTAATGTAGGATATCTTTCAGCTGTTACAGGAAAAAAGAAACAGCGAACGTTGCCAAAATTAAGACAGACTATAGATGCGATTTCCAAAACGCGGTATTCCGTTAGTAGATTAACGAAGTTTAAGAATAATTAAAAGTTGAAAAGGAATATGCGTGGTCCGAGTTAAGTGGACACTTGTAGGAAATTGGTCAGTGAGATAGAGCACCGAAAATGGAAATTATTCGTTTTCTTTTACAGAAATCCAAGTATGTTGAAAATAATAAATAGACAAAAATTTAAACAACAGTAATTGTCAATAAGACAGTACTAATAATTAATTAAATGTTATAACTTGTGCATTAATGTCGACAGAAGAGGATTATGACAAATTATCGAAAGCTTCTGGTGAAGACATAATTGACGATTTGCAACAAATGAAATAGTGACAAAAAGTGTTATTTTGAATGTTTTTATAATTGAAGCACTAGTAGCTTTGATAAATATAGTTTTAATGATAAGCGGATAGATGCTGCACAAGATAGTACAACATAAATAGCTTCTTGGATAATTTACGATTCCACGAGTTTGTGTTCAGAAATAGAGTAAAATAAATCATTACTATATACTATCACAAAGTCAATAGAAAAAAATATTTATTATGTGTAATGTCGTTAATTCTTCCAAATTCTCACATAAAAATTATTTACTCAGATTTATTACACACCAATTTTTAAATTATTACGATTGTAAAGTTTTTTCGTTTTGAAATATTATTAAATCCATAAAACTGAAAAATCAAACATAACCTAATATTCTCAAGAATTCTCACTTGAAATTAACTTGTCAATTTTTGCAACCAACAACAAATATATTAATTATAACGACTAAAATAATTTTCGTTTTGTAATGATAAAACGTATCAGAATATGGAATTTGGCAGTGTCAGGTCAAAGGGAGTCTATTCAAAGACATTTAAGTTACTGACAAGTTAATAAAACCCAGACATTTTGACGTCTATCCGGAATTTCGGTAGACATGATATTTCTTCAGAACTTTGCAGAGGACCATGTCTTGTAGTTTCCCAAGTATCGGTGGTAGGTAGGGTGAATGCCCCCACTTGGATTCTCGACGAGGAGGAGTTGGCCTCGGCCTCCGCCACCGATGGAAATAACAAACCGTAGTGGGGAATTCTTTTTTAAAAAAGGACATTGATGGATTCGAAGGACTTAAGAGAGAGACAGTGGATAGAGGAAGATTCAAGAGAGGGAGGAGGAGAGACAGACAGAAGGAGGATAGTGAGGCTGAGTGCAGGTGTGAGAGACTTACAATTGTTACGTTGGTTCTGACTCGGATGATCCAGGCAGGGATACTGTTGGACTCTGCGCAGTTTGCGAAGATTTAAATGAGCAAGGTGCTGATGTCCAGAGATATCTTTACGAGGTTTCTAACTTAACGGGAGACTGGACGCCAAGGAATGAAACTGGGGTACCTGATAACACAGAAACCGGTATTGCTAGATCATAGAATTGCACAGTTTGTATTTTTTTCAATTTCCTCGTGCTGCGAATTCAGAGTCAAAAATTTTATTTACTTTTTAAATTGTTTCTATAAGAAGACCCTTGATCAGTACGATCCTAAGTTAATGTCTCACTACTCCATGTACATATTACTGAAATTTTTGTTCTGCTTATACTATTAAATCTGAAAAGCCGGCTCAGTAAGAATAATTTGTGAAATAAATGTTATACAGTACTCAATTATCAAATGTTGAAATAATTTATTCATAGCGGTACGATAATATTACCATAAAATAGTTTAACTCCCACAATCATTTCAGTATTTTTAACACCTTTTGATATTACCTAAAGTTCGAATAGCAGTATATATATTGGATAAAAGTCGAGTTTACCGTGGTTCCAATAATGTGTCATGTTAAAAGGCTGCTCTAAATAAAACTCAAATATGTAAATAAATATTTCGTGAATAAGTCAATCGAATTTGGACCACAGTTTCATCACTATCTGACTTATAACACAAAATAAAAGCCCTCTTTAAATTTTTTAAATTCAATACACTAGGCATCACAAAACAAGTTTTCAGTCTTTCGGTCGTAGTCATCTGTAAGTTAAAACCTTCAATCTCTAAATGTACAATCTGTTACGAATGCGGACAAATGCTTGGCCATCAATAAAAAAATTAGAAGACTAGTTTTATTTCGCGTGAGAAAGCAATCGAAAATATTTCTTGTTGTTAATCATGATCCTTCGATATTCTCGTATTTTTAAGGAAATAATTGATGAAATATGCGAGTAAGACGAGGTAAACAAATAGACGCCATATTGCGTGCAATTAAATATGGCGGATTCCCTGTAGTGTGTGTCAATGCAAACTGACGTCACAAAATTTCGTGTGCTAGTACATGTATTTTTAACTATAATTATTCTTTGCACGTTTGTGCTTGGGGTTTCTCACTCTGTGTTTTTAGGAATATGTGATAAGTTTTGTTGTACTATGACCACACTTTTAAATATGTATACAAGGATACGTAAATTATTTTTTATTGTACACACTTCTTGCGACGAAATTATTGTTTTTAGCACGAGTCACTTTTCAGAATTCACTTCTAAAGACACATTTGGAAATAAACCAGTGATGATGTCTGACGCGAGGAAAAATCCACGCCATCAAAAATATCTGATTATGAAACTCACGAGCTTCCTTCTTTGCATTCACTACAGTTTCACCATTTTCTAGCATCGCTTTTAACACGATCATAAATCAATCACTAGTGTATAATGTCAGATGGTTTATTAGGTGTCCAGAACGACACATTTTCAACTCATAGACACAAAACAGCCTCAAAGTTTCACTACATTGCCTTAATAAGCAGATGGGGCCTCTATTTTATTGTCAGGCATAAATCAGGCGAGCAATATTTGCCGTTTGAAAGATTTTTTACATACAATTGTTAGTTTACGAGACCTGGAATTTTAGTTTTTTTACGTGCATTCCGTAATTAGTTTAAGGAGGTGATAACCTCCTTGGTGAGCATAATATCTTAGCGGACGCGTAATGCATTATTTATACATTTTAAGAGGATAACCGTTTTTGATATTAAAGTACTGCCGTACTTGAAGTTCGAAATATATATTGAATCGTTGTTAGAATTCTGGCCAAGGCACTGAATGGGTTGCAGAGCCAAGGAAGAATATTTTAACTGTCCTTAATATTGTGGTTGTGGAACTTTTATTTTAATATAAATGCTATTATCTATAGTTTTATCTCATCAAATTTAAAATACGAGAATAGAAAGTAGATTATGAATCTGCAAATCAGGGTGTCAGTGGGGTTTTGTGGCTTAAGTGGCAACAGTTCTGGTACACGATATGTACTTTCATTAATTTAATACGATCTGGTTTGATATTCTGCGTCGCCTTTCAACATGACCCTTGGATAAGACCCTTGCTCGTCCCTGGATGCCGCTACAGACTGTCTGCGCGGTGTTGACGATTATTAAACTTTTTCTCCAGCCACTGTTAAACTAGAGGTGCATTCATCAGCGCACCTTCACGAACTTATACCCGAATGATCACCCATCCGTGGTTGTTCCAAAACTATTTCCCTCTCAAAGTTAATTTCCACCACCTTTTCAAAAAATTCCACCTTTGGTATTTTATTCCTTAGCGCGTCTCCCAAAACTCGGTACATTTCGGGGTCTACATGAGCACCTGCAGGGTTCGCGGTCAGCACGTCCACATTATTTCGTCTCGGCGGGCTCTCGAATTCGGGATTATCTGGCTCCAGACTTGTGTCACCAAAGTCCGTTCGGAAATTCCCAGTCTCGACCAGCCATTCCCTGAGCCCGAAGGAAAAGTCTGGAATGTAGGAATGTACAAGTTCTCAGAACACTCTCTCAATGATCTAATCTGAATACTATAGTTCTTTTCAAATGGGAGCCGATTTGACCTTTAAGGTCTCCCCGCCGAATCAAAATCTCACGACGTTGTCTATGCAGGGTTTAATATCATTCATTACTGACTTTTCACTTGTGGCATTCTCTATTCCTCTTCCGCATTAAAAAAAAACATTATAAATGTGTAAGATCCTGTCACTATTTTCAAAATTCATTTTTTACGTTACTCGTAAAAATGGTATATATTTAATCCGCGACGAAAATAGCTGTGCATTTATATTTGCTTTTAAAATTAATGTTGGGGCCGATATTAATATCCGTAATCACTGTACTCAAGAGCTTCAAACGAAGGAAAATTATTTTATACTATCTGGGGACCCGGCGTTGGCCGGGTATTTATTTATAATATCCTGGTGCATTATTTAATTCTTCGTCAACACATAACTAAACCGACATCGAAAACATCACAATATGAACCTCAAATATACTACCAGTATCTCGGAAGAGTCCAAAATACCCCCGGTTAAATAGCAGAAATTAATATTTTTTCAGTATTCTAACAGAATAAACATTTTCCCCCACTTAATGGTTACATTTTTACTTAAATCGCATATTAAAAGTCATAATGTAACAGCCACCCGCATTACACCGGTTTCGACACCAAATTCGATAGTTTCCGTTTCATTTTCATATTAGCAATTACTAAATTTTTAAATTTACCTGACGCGAGAAATAAAACCAGTTTATCGATTTATGTAGACATGGTATCGAAGATAATAGGATTTATAACTCGCAGTTGGTTTATTTGGCCCGGCAATTCTAAGAAATCTTCCAGTAGAATTAATATTTCTATTTCTATTCATATTATATTAATATATTCGGCAATATATCGAAATTAAATATGCACGAATATTTCAATTAAATCTCCTCCTTTTAAACCCTCAAATTTTCATTGAAATCCGTTGAGCCGTTTCGGAGCCTATTCGAGACAAACATATGAACAGACAGTCAGATAGACAGGCAGACACTTCAGTTTTATTTATTAGTATAGATGATATAAAATTTGCCGGACTCATTTGGTTTTGTGGTTAAAGTCGCTGCCCGGGTTTAGATCCTGGCATGGGCATGAATTTTGCGCGTGAGAATTTCCATGCTGTGAAAAAACCCCTACGAAGAATTGAGTTACGCAAATTGTAGCAAGTCGCTATGGCCATAAGCAATTGATGCGACTCTAAATTAACAAAAAAATATCAAATGTATGTTCTACATGCCACACAAAGAACATGGGTTCTGCCAACAGAATCATCTTTGAGGATGACGTTATTATAGGAAGATATTCCGAATAAGCTTGTGCCAGCACAATGTTATCCGTCTTGTGCTGTGAGGCTAGCACGAGGAGACCGCTCTGTTTATTTAGGAACATCGCTATCGATTCTGCGGCGACTTTACTAAAACCTTCACATGCTGGTTTCTATCATTACACAGGAGGGTTTGGACTTTGAAGGAGGAATTTACCATCATGGAAGTAACAAAAAATCCACAAAATAATCGTCAATCACCCATTAGAAGTTTAGATTTTAATTCTAAGACTTTTTAACGGTAGACTTTGAAATATATTGGAATACAGCAAAAATGTTGGACGAGGCCATTTTGAATTTAAAAAGCGTGTCTTGCCCATTAATATTAATTTTTGTAGAAACGTTTCTCGGGTTTCCAACCGGGTAATCTGAGTACACAGCGACGTTTCGACAGATAGCCTGGAAGATGACGGAGTTGCTATCTGTCGAAACGTCACTGTGTACTCAGATTACCCGGTTGGAAACCCGAGAAACATTTCTACATATTCTTAACCGGGAAAGCCTTCGTTCTTAAATATTAATTTTAATTGTAACATGCGACGACTGTGTCGATTTTATCCCTAATATTCATTCAGTGGTGAAGTGAAAAAGTGCCTCAAAATAATGAACGTCAATATTTTCCCTGAACAGTCTCATATAACAAAACGTTTAGGTATGTAAAATATGAAAGAAAATGGTAACGCCGGATACTGGAAATAGGGAAGGAATTTATTTTCAAATATTAACGTGAAAAAATCCCAACGGGATATAAATATTGATAAAAAATAGGCAGATAAACAATTTGTCGAATCTAAGGACATTCCAGATGCTTTCGAAATGCCGAACTAACGAAATCTGAGTTTTATATTTTCTTTAACCGATGTTCAAATTAATTCGTTCACTTGCTTACGATTTCATCAACTCCCTCCAACCAGGCAACCTCAATTCCAGCAAATTAATATACATTCGTACAGGTAACAGGATGAAACCTCACAAGTTTGAACCCCAGTGACACGATATTAAGATCGGGGATAGCTTGCAGTTCAATTCTCACCCTACTCGATTTGTTTGACACTATTCATATGCTCATATATTAACTGAAATTAGAATGGTACCACAAATGTGTCTTCCATTTCCCAGACCTATACTCTATAAATTGGCGAAATTTGCACAACAGCGGTTCGCAATGGAATCCAAGAATACTGGTTTTGGCAGTGTGACAGTCGGATGCTTCACGTCTGAGTCTAAAAGCTAATGTCGATATAAATACTTGGTGGAGGACACTAACCTTAGCATAGAAATGATTCAACAATCGCCAATACGTGGTGGCTATTCGTCATTTCAAACGTACTTAAAAAGTTTAGCGAGTTGTACAAATTATTTTACAGTTTGGACATTACATTAAATGACAGTTTAATATACAAGGCATGTATAGAAAGTAAGTGTTCTATATTTTTTGGAAAGTGTGCTTCAAAAAATTACTGGTTATTGTCGATACACTTATTGACTATTTTTTCAAATCAACGCCATCCAGTTCAATGCATGTGGTGAACCGTGGCACAAGCTTCTTTATACCCAGTTCGATCAGCTCCTTCCCCCACATCAGAACCTCCTTCTGGACCTACTCGTCCGTTGAAAATTCCATCCATCTGTGTCTTCAAGAAGTGAAAGGTTGACAATCCGAAAGGCCCACATTAGGGGTATAATGCAGTAAAGGGGGGGGGGGGTAGTGGAAAAACAACAATCAAACGAGTGAGGACAGGCATTGTCGCGCAACAAGCACACTCCTCTCGTCAGTATTCCCCTACTTTTGTTTTGAATGCTCCTTTTGAGTTTTTTGTGGTCTCTCAATATCGTTGGGCATTGACGGCATCCCCATGAGACAGAAATTCGAATAAAATTAGGCCTTTCCGGTCCCGAAACCCTGGGGTCAAAATTCACTTCCCGAAATTGTGGTTTTGAATTTTTTGGCAGACGGTGAATGAATGTGACGCAACTGTGATGATTATCTTTTTGACTCAGGCGTGTAATGAGCCACCCACTTTTCGCCAGTAGGAAGCGGATCAAAGCACGTGGTTCGTACTTAGTGGTAGTCCTTACAGACATCTTTGATGTTACTGAAGACAACGTGAGTTTACGTGTTCCTGTGATGCTCGCCTTTCTGATGTAGTCTCATGTTGTACTTCAGAAGGTCCATCAATTGGTACAGGAAACGTCGTACGTTAAATTCACTATATTGCTAGTGTCTGTAGAATTAGCCAATTCTACAAAGAATTTTAATCTCGGTAGAATAAGAGGGTCATGGATATTCCCAGTTCTTTAGGGACTGAAAAAAAAAGTCTGCTAGGCTATATTTAATTATGGATATAAAGAGTATAATCTTCTTTAAGTGTATCACACAAATATTTGAAATTTTTATGACTTGTAATTTAGATACTCTTACTTTTGAAACGCCAATTACTGTCAAATGTTTGCAACGGGGGGGAGCTGGCTTTATGGCATTAAATGGGAGGACCGAACTATTCGAGAGGCCGACAGATACCTCAGCAGGGGTTCAGCACAGAAATTCACAAAATTTTCACAGCATTCGGATGAATGGCATAGGAAGGCATGCGGGACACACAAAGAAGATACATTCACTGGTATTTATAAAGATTGGGAGATAGAAGAAGAATTCAGAACGAAGAAAACTACCAGCCACGGGTCTACTTAGCACATATCTCTGCTTTTATAGTTGTGTTACAGCATTTTATTACAATTGTCACACTACGATTTTAACTCGATTCACGAAGGAAAGACTGTTCGCAGCTTTGATATTTTCTCAGCCCACAGCCAACAAACTCTACATTTCTACTTCTATCCAATGACACCATTTCAATTCCTTGATTAATTAGGCCATGGAAAAACTCCGTGCATGGATGAACTGTGTCCGCGGCGTTGTGTGCCATTTAATTTTAAGATCACGTCCACATCTCAATTCCTTAAAAAGAGGTTTCCCTTCCATAATAAGAGATAATGGCGTTTAAGTGAGGCCGTGCCTCGATACCAAGCGAATGGCGTGGTTTGAGGAGCACTCATACTATACAGACGTGCTAGTTGTTTAAAGCCTAGACTTTAATTAAGAAACACGTTCCTGGTTGGTCTAAATTACTTTAATGTAAAAGATAAAATCCACGAGCAACTTAACACGAACCACAACGCACCATTCATTACGCGACTACGAACAGACTATAAAAGTGACTAAATCACGTACGAAGAGGATGTATTTAGTTTCGCAGTTTCACACTTTGCCAAGCCGAACTGAAAATGTTTCGTTTATAGTTGTCGAGTTCCGCTCAGTAGCTCAGTTGCTAAATACAGATTAAGAGATAAGACTTATCTTCGATATAAATTATTCCACACATTTCATGAAATAACAAGATTTAGCGTTTAGCTGGATACCACTCTAGTATAGAAACAATTTTTTTTCATCTACGTAGTAATTAAAACAACTTCCAGAATTATTTAAATGATTAACGCGCTAGGAAAACACTGTAATAAACTTTGTCATGTCAATTAAATGTGAGAATTGTTTATATTACCCTTATTAAATAAATGTAACATCTTTGACGAGTCGCTGGTTGTTGATTACGATAGAACGAGGATCTTTGGAATGTGAGCATACACAAACCGAATAATTAAATTTCTTGATTGATCTTATTTCATAGTTCGGCTTTGACGCAGGATTTAATTAGCTGCTCATAAGCTGCCAGCAAGTGATTTTGAAATGTGTAAGAGCACGTCCTTGCTAGCTCCAATTCAGATACCCATCATACATTACACAGATTTCCTTCATAAAATGGATTCCCGTTTTCAAGGACAATTGATTCCTCCTTGACGTAACTCTGACAACAGTGCATTCTTTCTGTACAATTAAATACTGATACTGCGAATACTGAAAATAAAGACACATTCATAGTATACTCAGCGTTTGAATTGAAATCACATAGAAGTCTCATATTCGACTTTTATTCCATGCAGGAAGAGTTTTAATACAAAAAAATGGCGATTCAATAGCACTGACATTGACGGTCAAGCGAAAGGCTGGAGTAATCATCCGATAATTCAGCGGACAGATTTTCGGAGATTCTATTCGTTACAGAAATTCGAAAACAATTAATAAGAGAGACGGAAGATGGTGAAAAGGGAAGAGAAAGCCACATCTAGAACACTAATAAACTATTTCTTTTCAAGGGCACTATCAATTAAAAGCAAAAGCCCACGTCCCAAAGCCATGGGCCTACTTTGTTCAGTGATAGCCTTGAGGAGACTTTCTAGACTGTGAAACTTAGTTCCACGTTTCCACTTCAAATCGATAATAACTGTATGTATTAATTTAGTCTAGAAATGTGCAGCTTGCCAGGGGAAAATACATGAAGTTACAGTAACGGAAATTACAGTAATTACATCAATTAGTTTATATAAACAAATGACCTGGGCTTATGGGCAGTTTTCTGTTATTAAGGTATATAAATAATACTAATCGAAGATCATTTGGGGTGGGGGGCGCAGGCAACTCCTTTTTGGTAGGAGAGGAAGCTAATTGAAAAGGGGGGGATGTGGAAGGCAGAGCAAAGAAGCCAAGGATTGAGTAGGGTCCTCGGTCTGCAGTTTTAAGGATCCTACCCGGCGATTCACCTAAAAGTGACGTAGGGAAAACTCTAGAGAAACTTGCATGAGACAGGTGGAGCATTTGGTACTAATCCCACGGCCTTCAGTGGCCTGTGCGACTGGATTGTTGTGGGGACGCACCATACCCGACTGTAAGCGGACCATATGGGTGTCGCATGAGACGAGCTATCCACTTATAAAACATTTTTGTATATTAATTAAGTACTTAGAATCTATTATTACTTATATACAACGTTCGTTAATTTTTTACGTTATACCGCGCTAAACGGAGCAAAGAGATGGATCAACTATATTCTTCTTATAAATGTAATTCATTGCTTTTGTGTAAAAATAGCTCAAATTTCTATGTATGTCCCGCATAAAAATATAAACAAAAAATGGCCAATATTTGGGTCGAATGAAAATTTTTGGGGTCAATTTTTTTTAAGTGTTCCACCCACAGAACTTGTGTATAAATTGAACCTCTTTCAGCATGGCAGGGTAGGGGTGGAAGGTCGTCACATAAGAATAACAAGAAAACAATCGAGATTGGTGTCAAAACCGGTGTAATGAGAGTCACCGAGTCTGATTGTGACATACAACATGCAGTTTAACCTATAATTCAGTCCCTGTGTATCGGAAAGGTGTAGGGGTGATTGGCGGAGGAGGATTCATCAAACATTCCTGACTATTCCAGGGTTTATGTACCGGGCATCGCCGGCCACCCAGCTAACCAAATAAATAAAATAAGGTGTTTATTTGTATGTACGCATGTTCCGCATACAAATTCAAACGCATGGAGCAATTTCGATTAAATTTTGTACACACGTCCATTGCGAAGTTTTTTAATTTCCTGTTAATAATTAGCGTGCTTCACGGTTTATTGCCACCCTGGACTACATTAAGTGGGTCAAGTGTCTAAGGGTTTTTCAGGAATTATGAAAAGAACGTATTGTTTACACTCAGTACTTATGAACTATTTTCACCGATTTTACGTCAGCTATTCCTTTTATCATTTATTAGCCATTGTAATACATGGCAGACAACATACCTCATATATACTAATTTTACTACCTATTGTTTTGCACTAAATCTCGCAACTTTACAACGGGAAATCCTAAAAAACGAACAAATTATAGTATAAAATAACCAGCACACGCACAACCTACGATTAAAAAAAACTTTTAAAGACATGATAAATGAAACAAGTTTCGTTATGAAATGTAATAAATCGGTACCGTAACTTCTGCATCATCCTTAGTATTGGTTACGAGCATATAATTAGTATCGTCTATTTAATACAAAAATTTCGTATTTGTGTTGGTTTTCTATTGATTGACGGCGTGATGTGTACCAGGACACTATGCATATGATTATATATTTATTTAACTTTCATTACGTGGATTTTCAGATGATTATGGTAGAAGTGGTTTTTTTTACCTCGACGACGTTTCAGTAGAAATAATTCATTTTCTTCCACACACATACTATATAGTTAAAAATATCCTTCCATAAGTTCAGTGCTGTATCTATGATAGGGAAGGAACATTGACAAGATTTGGTCTTCAGACTACCCGTAAATTGTATAACAAGTATAAGAAATTGCGAGTTTTATAAAGGAGAAATTTGTAATAGACAGAAATTTAGTTACCGGGGGAATAAATTAATCAATCTGATGAAAGTACGGAAATACTGAAACGTCGTCCAGTTGATGAAAATATTTTTAAATGTAAAATGGTCTTTTAAGGTATTTTAATATATTCTTCGCGGTTTGATGCCCCCATTCCGAAAATATACAAACGTTTTAAAACTTTGTTAAATTTAATGTCTAACAACTATACGTATCTTTCAAACAAATATCTACGTATCAATTTTAGGGCAGGGAATCTATTAGTTGAAGTAATGAAAAATATACAGCTTCAAATGTCTCACTCCATTCTATAGTGAGGGATTTAATATTGTTTATGCACAGTACATTTTTAATTTCTGATGCTTCGTCTGAGATAGTAAAGTTTTCCCAAAGTCTCTACGTTTCCCTTTACTTTATAAGCGTGGTCTCATTTCGAAATTTATTAGGAGTCGTGACCTTTTCCATTTATTCAGATGCCCCATAAATTTTCTTCGGCAGGATTTTGTATCCTGCGCGTTGGACTGGGTATGATCGGAGAACTTTATTTGAAACGTTTATTAGTTTATTGTCATAAAATTCGTTTATTAGGTTAGCGAGCTAAACTCCAGACGTAGCGTGCGAGCCATTTCTTCATCAGAAATCTAAAGAAAAATTGACGGAAATGGAGGTCAAGGTAGTTGTGAGCGTGCCTACATCGATCCAGACAACTCGCCGACGGTTGACCTGGCGCCAAGGTCGCGCCGAACCTCGGATAGACACTCAGAGCGGCAGCCATGCCTCCGCCACGTGTCGCAACCCAGCCGAGCTTCCGTGCCAGTTACAAGGAAAACCTCTCAGCCGGGCCACATCCTCGTCAAATTAGCAGAGAACATCAGCTGGGAAGTCTTGCCGGATAATTTGTGAAAACACAAAAAACAACTGTAATATCATTCAGGTGCATCTAAAAGCAACGCGGAATACCGAATCGAAGTAAAATAATGTTGTATTTACTTGCAACATGTAAATACATTATAAACAAAAACGTACCAAGGTTATAAAAGTTGAAAAAACCATTTCTATCCTTGCAAAATAACGTTTTAATTTCTCTTATGAATTATTCATTTGGTTTCTCCTCTAACGCTCACGAATTAATTAAAATTAGTCGATTCCTCGGCGAAGCAGCTGATCATGGACCAAAATGACTGTACTCTTGTTCTTTTTTTCGACGTGGTTACATTTCAACGTTCAGTTCAAAGCGGCCTTCTCTAAAAATATGGAGACATTGTCAAAACATGGAATTTTGTGAAGTGTTTATGACAATTCCAATTAGAATATTGTTACGACAAGAGCCCCGCTGATCAAAAAAAAAAGGAATTGCCATTATGAAATGAATCAGAGAATACATTCTTGAATATTTCCAGGTTTCCAAGCAAGGTGGAAGACGGATGAGTGACTTTGTATAAATGCAAAGGACATAAAAATTAACGGACGTCAAGGCACGGTTCAAAATTACCCGTTTCAAGTGTTCTAGAGTTCCCCGCGCGATCATTTCCGATTTACCTGAAATTTTTACAGCATGAACTATGAGGCCTTAGATGGAAGTCTTGCAAACTTTCTGGTGGAGCAACGGGCTTTTTCGTAGTCGTTCGACAGTCGACGTCGTCGAAAAGCTGCCATTTTGAGCTATAACATTGCGGTCGTTATTAGAGAATCGACCCTGAAAATTCATTTCTAAGCTAAACCTCATGCGTACATTACGAAAATAACAAACTTGCCCAAATATGAACCCTGGGCTGCAAGCAACCCTAAAGTTGCCGAAAAAAAATTGACAATTTCCCCCCCCCCCGGATTTTCAGTGAATTCTGCTGGCATAAATAAAGTAGTTACGACGTTCATATTTTGCACTTCGCGTGTCAGCACTAGTATTTACAAGTCAGAGGATTTACAGTTCTGTGGGCAATATACTTTGGAGTATATGGCGAGTCAAAATGACGCCAAAATGAAATACGCAAAAAGATGAGATTTTTCAGATGAATAAATTTTTACAGGGACACCAGATATCGCATTCTAGTTGACACCATTAAGAAGAGATGGGTTTTATGTTTAGTTTTGGTGTCTAGACGGATAAGGTTTAAAATTTCGGGTCAAAGGTCACTACACTATGCTGTCGACAAATATCGTTTCGTGTTTCGCTGTGCAGAAATCACTCGAAAAACTTGTTCTTATGTGTTATTTCACTTTCACAGGCGCATTTAAACTGATAATTAAGTTGTCAATATCTTTCAATTAAATTTCTATTATTGTACATCAAAATTAGACTGATAAAAGTTAAATACGAAATTAACAATTTACCTGTTAAAAACCCAGGCAATTAATTAATTTTTACACTTTTAAAAACAGAGTTCGAACTTGTTGACTTGTTTGATAATAATGGCATGATTGTTACTTTCAAATCTTACAATAGTTTAAATCTTGTCAAAAAAACTGAAGATAAAATTAGAACTTCAGACAAAATTAACTATAATGACTGTAAAGCATGTTACATGGGCTAAACTAAACGCTCTCTATAAACTCGTATCACAGAAAACAAATATGTAAAATAATTCATTCGCATCCAAATAGATTTATTTCAATAACAGTAAATTTGATAGGCGAAATGTCAAATTTTCAGATAAATTTGATTATTCTAGATTGATGTGTGATGTATTACACATTCGATCTATTAATTCGGCCATTATTGGGAAGTATGATACCTAAAATTAAGCAACATTTACAATTATTATTGTGAACCTTTTTATCATTCAATTTAATGAATTTTTTTCCACGGCTAATTGTTAATGTTTGAACGTTTCAGCGGCAGTGTTTATGCGTTGAGGACGTTCTAGATTTTAAGTGTGTATCTCTTGATTTTGTCATTAATGTCCCATAACATTTCAGATAGTTATTTTATATATTTCATAACCTAACCCATCTGCTAAAGTAGGCTAACCAAAGGACTAACCTGTCTTCACGCTTACAGGTGAATTATATACACTATTTTAATTTTGTAAATTCATTATTTTAATATTGTATGTACTAAAACTATTATTGTACTAACTGACAATCGTAAAGATTTTAATATGAATAAAGAAATACATTTCACGTTTGTAAATACTGTTTCGGTTTTTGTAGTTTTAGATTTACCTTTTTTCTTTTTATTTCGTATAAAAACTTCGTTTTAGATTTATATTAATCAAACCTGAACAGGTTCCAATGAAAGGAACGAAACAATTTTTTTTTACTTAATTCAATATTCTGACTGTGGTCATTTACTCGTTTATTCAAATTCATTATTATAATTATACACATCTATATACAAGTGTATGGAAACATGAACATCATAGATGTGTCTAAGACTGACATAGTACAACAACTAGACTGTTTTTATCCAGAAATATAGAAGCCAGATAGGGATATAGTTATTTCAAATATTGTGCATACATGCAAGCAAAATATTAACGAAAGTAGTACATAGGAGGATGGAACGACAAATACATTGCGAGTTAGAAGATCAGTTTTGTTTAAGGAAGAATGTAGTGACAAGAGAAGCAATAGTTACTTTGCGTCTAATTTTAGAAGACAGGATAAGAAATAACAGGCCTATGTTCATGAAATTTAAAGATTTAGAAAAAGCCTTTGATAATGTGAACTGGAACACATTATTAAGGATTTTGAAAAGGACAGGAATAAAAATTGAGAAAGAAGTATTATCCATAGCCTCTACAGAAGGCAGGCAGCTATAATATAATTTAAGATCAAGAAACGAAAGCAGAAATCAAGAAAGGATTTAGACAAGGACGCAGTCTGTCGCCCATGATGTTTAACTTATATATGGAACAGGCGATGAGGAAAGTTAAAACTGAATAAGGAAGAGGAATCATTCTGCAAGGAGAAGAAATCAAAACTATACGAGTTGCCGACGATATTGTAGTATTAGGGGAGTCAAAAGAAGGCTTGGAAAACATAAGTGGCATGAACGTGATCCTGGAGAAAAAGTTCAATATGAGGATTAATAGAGGGGAAAACCATGGTAATGGAGTGTAGTATGGGAAACAGAGGAATAACAGGAATTCTGCATAACTAGGGACGGTAGAAGGATAGTAGACGTAAAGAGTAGGATAGCACAGGCAATGAAGGCTTTCGTAAAAAAATAGGAATTTACTTACGGGTAATATAAGTATGAATATTAGGAAATCATTATTAAAAATGTTCGTATGGAGTTTGGCACGAAACGTGGACGGTAGGAGTTGCAGACAGGAAAAGAATAGAAGCTTTCGAAATGTGGTGCGAAAGGAGAATACTAAAAATCAGATGGGTGGACAGGGTAACTAACCAGGAAGTTCTGAGCAGAATAAGAGAAGAGAGAACAATATGGAGGACTCTGACCAAGAAAGGGGATAGTTAATAGGCCACGTTTTGTGACATGGGGTTCTTGCAAAATTAGCATTAGAGGGAAGTGTGTAGGGGTAAGAACAGAAGAAGGAGACCAAGATTAGGGAGGATGTGGTATGTGATAGCTATGTAGAAATGAAAAGGCTTGCGCAGGATAGGTCATTTTGTAGGGTTCTATCAGACCAGTCTTAGGACTGATAACGACAATAACAACGTAATAAAGGGTATGGCAGAACAGATTAAGCAGTTTTGGAGGCAAAACTGTTTTAGCTTTGAAGTTAGAAGCACAGAGCATTTAATAACTGGCTTGAGCCTTTTGCAAGATGTCAATGTATATCATCCAGATTGGTGAAGATAAAACAAAAAGAAATTGTATAGGATTCAAACTACGTTAACTGCGTTTAGCACGCAGAGTTCTGACACAGAACTGCAAATACTTCACAAATAGAAAGGAAAACATTTTTGAAACAAAGTTCTAAACATCTCCTGATAATATATTCTAAATCACACATTCAGGCACATTGGAGAAGGGGCAAACTTTATCTATTGTGAAAGTACAATCGTTATCAGCTCTGCGAAACACCTGGCTCTGTTTCTTTCTTAATTTCCTACTTCACTGAAACATCATTACAGGTTACTTTGATACAATGTATCATGTATAAATTAGCTGAAACCTTAAACATAACATTTAAAATTTAAACCAGTGACTTCAGTAAGGAAATTTCTCGTCATCAATCACGCCATTATCAACCTTACTTGTATGTACTGGGACATTTAGAATGTTCTGGTGATAATCGGAAGTAATATATAGGGTATTTAAAAATAATCTGATTTGACAAGTAAAAGTTTTGAAAAATAATGAACAAAAAAATTAATGTTATTAAATTTTTCCCACACTATAGTGAGCATGTCTTGAATTACTGTTTCCACTGCTGAAGGTTATACGGTTTCGCAGATCGGCTGAAAGTGGAGACACACAAACGATACTTTTTAGAACCCCTCCCCCACCCATCAAGAAAAAAAAATACATTCAGGAGGCCAGTAATGTAAGGCTGAATAATTTCGTAAGGGGTAAGGGGGGGGGGGCGAATCCAAATTCAACGTGCAATTTGAGAAGTTTCTACCTACCTTTGTATACAAGTTATTTAGGACCAGGAACAAACACTGGATTGCTAAAGCACAAACAGCACCTATAAGGGTCACGAGTATTTTTCCCCTTCTTAATCTACCGGTATTGTTTAGAGTACCGGGAGTATTTTTGACGCTTTTAGGGTAACTAAAGCAATTTTGACGGAACTATTTTTGCGTATCTTAATACACCGCTAGTATTTTTTACTATAATAGAGTACCCGTAATATTCTTGACTCTGATAGGGAATCTTGAATAATTTTAATTACATTAGGGCACTGGAAATATTTCTGACTCTCATAAGGTACTGGGAGATTAACTGATTCCCTAGGGGAACAGGGAGTATGTTCGCCTCCCAATAGAAAGGGAGTACTCAATGCAACGTTTCTTAGACGTTTTTCAGTTACTTAGCTAAGTTAAAATATAGCTGTTTTCCACAACCTGTCATGTATTCAACACACGTTCAAGACACGACACGGCAAATGGTCAAAACGTTTGTATCCAATTCATCAGTATTGTGTGTTGAAAAGTGTCCTCTTGTCGAGTGCCCTTTCCTATAAATACTCGTACAAGTCAATTATTTAAATAGACATGACGGAACACAGTATTTGAGAGTAATTTGCATTCACATACATCACCCCAAAGAGCAATAACTACAATGTTTTACGACTTTAATAACTGCGGGAAATAAGCCACTTTAATTTGCTACATTTCTAATTCACCCTACGTCCGGGATGAGCAACCCACGCCCCGTTTAAGCTTTACTTCTGACTTGAAATGAAATGTTAAACTCATAAAAACAGTCATTATACATTCCGAGCGTGGGAAAGAATAACAATAGAGAAAGAATGATTGCAGTGAGGCTAAAAAAAATTGATTTGAAGACCCGTCGAGGTTGAATGTTTTGTCAAGTATTACAAATTTCCTGGGTCAGAAAAAGCTGGGAAGGGTAGCTCGGGACGGGGTAAATGACAATATCTGTGGGCAGCAACCTGTGTTGAGATGGTAGACAGTGGAATATTTTACAGGGAGGTGGGACGGAGACTTTGACAAGTGTGTGAGATACTTGAAAACAGTGGTAGCCGTGGGATGTCCGCAGAGTACGGAGGGAATTTAAGTAGAGAAGACGGGAAGACTACAAAGGAGCAATACCGAACTTCTCATTAACATTAGTTTTAAGGTTTTTCCCATTGTAATTACCTTCTGCTGCTTTTTGTATGGCAGTTACGTATTTCTTTTTCTTGATAGAATTGACGATATGTTCATTTTGTTAAAAAAAAAGAGAAATTGTGTCTCGTCTACGAGCGGCGATCAGATGCTAAGGTTACGAAGCCGATACTCCTGGAGTATAGTGAAATTTTTAGTGTGGTGTCATTTTAATACTAGCTGTTGGCAACTGCGCGCCACCTATATACTTGTAAGTAAACACAAATGGCGACGCGTTTTGAAAACTGGTTTCGTGAAGAAATCCGCTCCGTTATTCGCGAAACGTAGCCGCGGCTGAAATTCACCGACAGTTGGTAGAGGTGTACCGAGAGACTGTAATGTCGCGTCAGATTGTCGCAGAATGGTGTCTGAAGTTTGCAGCCGGTAGAGAAAACTTCAATACCACGTTATTGAAAGAGTCTCGTTCAGACATCGTCGACAATCCTCCCTAGAGCCCGGACCTCACTCCCAGTGATTTTGACCTTTCTCTTCACTTGAAGGAGTACCTACGAGAGCGACAATTCAGACGAGGAGGTGAAACACTACAACTTGGCTAAACACGCAAGGACAGGAGGGAATAAGCAGACTCGTCCCAGGAAGCAACTAGTGCCTAAACCGATATTGAAAATAACCTGCTGTATGTGGCTGTATCGGTTTTATGAAATAAAATGTACAAGTTTCACTACAGGATTTGTAACCTTAGTTTCTTTTCACCCCTCCTATAATTATTCTCACTTCAAAATGTTTCATAAACGCGTTCTAAAAAGGTGGTTGTTAATTCCTCGTCAACAAAGTTTACAATAGTTTCTCATTTTTAAAATCGGAATAATTTAGAATTACGTCGACATAAATTCAGATACAAAAATATCTTCCCGTTGCACAATATTTAGAAGATTATGACAGGAACGAACCACGCATGGTGTTGGAACTATTGTATGTGCTCACTGACGCTGAACACAGAAAAGAGGCAGTTTATGGAGTTTGGTACGGGCAGGGGGTGCGGAAGGAGTGGTGTGAGACACAGAAACGAAAAACCACACGTGTACATTTCTCATTTTCTATGCTCAGCACAGAGGTACCCAGCTGGCTGAATTAGCCGGGGCAGTTTAAAGTCTCGGAAATCGAAGCAGGAATTATCACAATTATTTTAAAGGTTCTTGAAATAAATAAAAAATTCTCCCTAAAGTTATTTATGTGCCACTGCTCCGTGCTACACACAATCAACCAGAACAGAAGATGGTATTCTCATATTTCTCGTAATATTTTTTTCTTTAAAATTAAAGCTAGTTAACATTATTAGAAATACACAAAAGTGATCAAAGATCGAAGGGGCTTTCCCGGTGCAGTTTTTGAACTGGAAGATGACGAGAGCAAACAGTCGTTGAAACGTCGCTGCACCAGTGTGGAAACCAGGGAACTCTTTCTTCATCCACAAATGATTTTACATACATTGTTATTAAGATCAGCATGTGACATGTTTCTGTTTTAATAATTTTAAAATGTATTCTAGTTTACTATAGAACTTACAAATTTTGTTTAACTTCGTAAATTTTAGGAATTTTACTGTCACTTGACAGATTCAGCTTAGGATATAAGATTTCTAGGCTGGTTAATATGGCAGTGGAACCTATAAAAAACTGATGACAAACCGGCGTTTTTTCGTGGGGATGAAAATTGTCGGCCTTTTAATTTCCAGCTAAAACGCTTTTCAGAGGTTCAAAATGTCGCAGAACGTGAGAATGGAAGTCTCTCCGGTGATGTATCAGCGGAAAATCCGTGACTTCGTGTCAGTCGTCTTACCCAACAAGAAGTTCAAAAGATCCACGTTTTCTAAACACTATTTCAAGAAGACGCAATAACTTTCAAACGTTCCTGGAAATTTCTCTTTTTCCAGCACTCTACAAGACAGCTGTATTAGAATCAACTGACAACAAACATTCTCCCAACAAGCCCAGACAAGCTGCAAAACAAGCGTAATTGTTAGTTACATGGTTGTGAAGTTTGAGTGTTAGTTCCCAGTTCATCGCCTTTCATACACTACATTTAAACTGTGTTAAAAGGTAGTATCGAATACTTTGAGGGCTGCCTGCTAAAGTAGTTTAATCAAAGAATTAACCTACCTCAATGTCTAGAGGTATATACTTGTATATACTTAAACAATTATTGTACCAACTAAAATGATTATCATAAAAGTTTTTATAAGAAATAAAAAAACACATGGGGGTGTAAACACATACTTTCTGACATCTGTACACTTGTTCATAGTGGCAGAAGACGTTTAGTTGTGAATAATTCTTAAGTAAACCGGTTCTCTAGCACCCCACAAGGTGAACGGCTGAGGGTCCACACACTTCAGATGGTGGAGCAAGTGCTGCAAATATCTGGAACCAGTGTGCAGCGATTGGCAGCAGCAGAAGACGTGAGGCATCCTCTTATCCGAGTGGAACTGCAAGAAAAATTGCCGTATACCATAGTCAGGCAAGAAGAGCACAGTAGCAGATTGCAATTCTGCCAATGGCTCTTGCAGATCCAAAGTTTTTGTCGAAGATTTTATTCACCGACGAGGCAGGGTTCACACGGTTGTGAACTTTCATAAGTATCTGTGGCCCGATTGAAAATTCCTGTACACTTACAGAAAGACGACATGAGCATCATTTCTCCATCACCGTATGGGCAGGCGTTCTTGGTTATAAATTATTAGGTTCATACATCCTACCACAAAGATTAAATCGGGCTCATTATCTTCAATTTATGGTTAAAATATTGCTTATTTTATTGGAGGATGTACCATGGCAGAAGTCACTACAGGTGTGGATCATTCATTTCCTATAATCAGTGTTATTAATGGAAGTCAGGTTGAACCTCTCCTACGAACAAGTGTACAGTTCTCTGAAACTATGCGTTTCCAGCTCCATGAAGTTTTTCTTGTTTTGATGGTTACTACCGATGGAATGTTCATGCCATTGCAAGCAACAGGATGACTTACAATACTTTTATCAAATCGGGGAATCTTACGGTACGTAAATAAACACGATACCTAGAAAAAGTCTAAAGTATCCCGGAACAATGAGAAAGTGAAAATATCCGCAGTACTTTAAGAGTTGAAATTCTTCCGAGGAAGTCAAGAATACGTGTCGTTTTAAATAATACGCCTGGTTCCTTAAGGAAGTTAAAAAGTATCCACTTACTGTCTAATAGGAAATTTATATGAGTGATATTAACTAACGAAAATGTCCATAGTTGCTAGGCATATAAAGCATTCATTATATTATTAGTAATTAGTAGCAATAAGGAGACATTAATATAATAAATACTTTAAATACCTAACAAAGGTGGACTTGGGCTATTCAATGATATTTTTCATCAACCTTGACCCAAACCGACCAATCAAAATGAGTTTCTGAATAACAAGAAATTTAGGGACGCTTCAATTTACTTAAAACGCGTTTTGCGGAGCAGAATTTTAAATCCTACGCTCTCAGTAAAAGAATGTAAAAATTGTAAAAATAATAATTCCAACAACTATTCAATAAAAAGATATTAAATGTACTGTTAATTCTTTGAAATTATCACTAAATTATTTCGTCAGATTTACACCACTTCGGTCAAATCTATTAAATTATAACGATTTAAACATTTTTCGTACCAAACTATTATTAAATTATAACTATTGAAATGCTTATCTTATTTAACTGTTATTAAATACACTAAGCACACAAGCACAATCTAAGTTTCTCAAGAATTTATATAATAAATTATTTCGTCATATTTCGAAAATGTCAACAAATCTATCAAATTAGAATTATTTAAAAATCTTACCTATCGCCTTAAAACATTCTTTGACGTTGCCTGACGTTTGTATTGCAGGGAAAAAGTCGAGTTTGAAATCTAACGTGGTTCCGAGAATATGTAAAAAGGCAGTTTTGAATAAAATGGAAATATACAAAGTTACGTATATAAAAAATCTTTCATATTATTTATCATCAATCTTCCATGTGTTCGTGTTTTTCGGGATATAATTGATCAGATATGAGAGTAGGACACGGTAAACAAAAAAAACGTCATACTGGGTACAATTTAATATGACCGATGTCCCTGTGTTATATGTGTCAATGCATGGTAACGTTAAGGATTTTCACGTTCTCTCACCCCCCCCTCCCCCGCCACCTTTTGTTTTTCCTCAGTTTTTTAATAACGTGTATATCTAGTTACAATTTTTCTACGAGTTTAAATTTGTACACAGAAACGGCAAACATACATAATATTTATTATATAGATATAGAAAGGGAAGAGAGAATGGCTGAAGCCCTTGAAAATTTCCCTCTCTTCTGAATGGCGACGCAAGCTTCAACTTCGTTTATGGCATCACCTTTCTCTCTTTCCTTTCCATATCAATTATTTTAATTATATTAACAATGCCATATCCTTTTTTGCTTATATATACTTAATGTATACTTCAATTCGATGTCCAACAATCTCATTTAGATATATTGCGGCAATCAGTTCACTAAATTACTAACGGCGCGAATTAATTACCATGCCGGTTTTAGACTAGTTACAAAACGGTGTTACGGCTAGCAAGTTACGGTAAAATTTTCGTCGAGCCACAGTGCGGAAATATTGCGACAAATTTTCGACGGCGTCGAAGCTTGGAACAAAATTAATGGAGAGGATTATAGTTTCATATAAAAACGTGCGTATCACCGGTTTCTATGTGACCACGTGACCAATTCAGTTGAGCGAATCCAATTCGCCAGAGAGAACGAAGGTTGATCTTTTACATGGTTGGCAAGAATAAACGGACACACAAGCATGTTTGGCAACTCGAGTAACGCAACGGTTCACTTTGCACAGAGGTTTTCTGAATATTCCATCGGCAGTAGTATGGTGCCAAAAGAAGGACGAGCCGGGCAGTTCAAGGACTCGGGGGCTTTCCCTCTTTCTTTGAACATGAACTGACTTCATATTAATGAAAACCACTTTTTGAGTCATCAGTTTTAATCCTCTTCATATAAATTCCTTTAAAAGACACGAACTTTCAATTTACATAGCCATATTCCTTCTGTAAAAACTTTGAACATCAATATTTACAATTTTCACCTGTTGTTACTTGTTGATCTGCAAGTTAATATCATAGTACTATGTGCAAGCACTTTTAGTCAAATGATCTGCAAACACTTTGTGTGCTCAGTCCACCAGAACCATCACAACTACGTAATTTAGCACCACACAAATAATTCGAATATGCAAGCGAAGACGAACGCATCACTTTTGTTGCACTTAAAGGTTAAAAATTACCAACGTGATTCGAAACATATTAATATATTCCACAAGTCGACAAAAGAAGACTTTAGGAAGGAATTTAGATTTTTAATAACTTATAGAATGTTGTAAATAAGAAAAAATCAAATAGGAAATATGATCCTATTTTAGGTCAACTGTTTAAGATTAAAGGGATAAATAAGTAATGAGATTTTTTAAACTGTGTACATAAACTACAGAAAAATGGATTAGGTCAATGTAAATATTAGGCTAGTAAGAGAAAGATTGTTTTCGGTATTACAAAAAAAAATATATTTAAAAATGTATATAGGAAGGAAAATTTAAATACGAAGAATTATTTTTTAGAATGCATATTTTGAGTTTGATCTTTTAATTATTAATATTTAAATATGCACATATAGGAAAAATAAAACTAATAAACGAAATGTTGTTACTGTTCAAAATATTCATTTCTGTGACAATTTTACATTCATCGATTTGGCTCTTGCTATTTCTATGACACCAATTATTTTCTTCCGTTCAATTGCTTTTCTTTTGTTTTCCACAATTGTCGTTCTCATTTTGTCTTCCGATTTGCCCACACATTTCTTCTCTATACCGCTGACAGTTTACCTGATAAGCTTCTCCACAAATGTCATAGCACAGCTTGAGCTCGTGTGTCCAGTTCTGACGTGATCAGGGCAAATGATTGTACGTTTGTCAAGATTACCGAGTTCCTGGGGATTTGGGAGGGTGGGGGGCAGCGAAAGGTTGCTCGGGGCGTGGTAAACTGACGTTATTTATTAGCAACCTTTGTTGAGAACATCCACAGTGAAAAATTTTAATGCGTTTGAGGACTGCGACTTAATGCAGATTAAAAAAGACGCATGAAAGATTTTGAAGAATGTAGTCGTGAAGGAGTGTAAGAAAAACTAATATGTATTGATGTCCGACGGCCTCCTAGGAGAACCGAATATAGATGCAAGAATTACAATGCTTTGGTTGATGTCAGTTGTAAAGGAAAGAAAATTGAAATATGAGTAGAGGAGTCAGACTGGTCGGACTATGAAGATTGAAAGCTTCAGAATTTTACGTGGTACGGCAGAACGAGAGTAATGGGACGCAAGAGAAGAAAAAAAACAGAGCAATGTGATTTTGCAGATTATGTAGAAGACAAAGTTTTCGAGGAAGAGTGGACTACTAAATTCTGGACAACAGATAACATCTAAATATATAAGCGTCCCCACATAAATGTGTTCATAAGCCGCAAAGTTTCAATTTGCCGCTATATCTTCTCATGAGAATTTTATTCCGGTAGAGAAAGGCAACGTTTGAAATTGTGGAAGCAAATTTGCATATTGTAGTTACTTCTTAAATTATTAATTAAATATACATAAAACTAAGTCAATCTAATAAATAAAGTAGAGTGTGTAGTGTACATTTGGTCCTCCTATGATAATGAGTCTCATTCATCCTAATAGCGAGTTATGAAACATGTTAGTATATTTATTAACTACTTTAATAATATATTACTGAAAAAGAGATGGTTCAAATTTCTTATAAATAAAATCGTCCGTTTGTAAGTATATATATTTCGCATACAATTTTAAACGCGTGGAACTATTTTAACCAAACTTTGTACACATGCTCCTTGTGACCCCAACATAGTTGGGGTAAGATACGACTACTATTCGTAGAGACAGCGGTGTAAAATTTAGAGCATTCACAATGTCAATGAGACAATGTTTCTCCAGATGTGTGTGTGTAATCTCAATCCTATTCATAATAGAAGGAGCGCTCCCATATGAGTGGGGGTGAAAGAACATTACAATAAAGAGAAAACGAAAAGAACCGATATTGTGTTTATTCTGTGGTATGCAAATTGCCGAGTTCAATTGTAACATTCAGTGTGTCGGTTAAGTTGCAGTTCAGCCCTTAGGAGTGAGGGTGAGACAATGTTCTCCTTAAGATTGGAGCAATTTGTACCAATCTTTGGACGTGTGTTACAATCCTGAACAAACACTGGTCGGGTAAAACAACCCTAGCAACTTTAGTATATTTCACCATCTTAAGGTGCTTGGCTATCATGACTAATAAGATACCGGAAGTACCTTTGATGCTTTTTAAGTTTTCTCTTATGGTACCTGTAGTAATGTTGACTCTCGGGACTTCGGAAGAATACGACTAGCTTAGGGAATCCGTGGTATTTTCGCCTATTTTAACGCACAGGAGAATTAAATTCTAGACCTATTTTTAAGTTACTGTGCTTGTTTCTGTCATGTCGCCGATTATGATGAAATTAACATTCTGTAACCTTAGATATGACGGTGGAGGTGGTGGGGGGGCGAATAGTGTTGAACTTAATAACGCGTTGACCAAGAGATTGTCAAATTCAGTACTTTACGTGCTTAAAATAAATAAATACCCTCCTCCCTCACATGAAATGAATTATTAAATAAGTCTACCAGTCAGTTCCTTACTGTTCAAAACTCCGGATTCTTCCTTTCAATGGAAAAAATCCGAAGAGCCAATCTACAATTATCCTAACGACTGCACCAAATTGGATCATTCTTTTTTTGTTGTTTTTGTTATCACGACGAGGTTTGTATGGACGAAACCTGTAAAAAAAATCGCACGGAAAAGTTTTTAAAATCTTATAATATGAAAAGTGAGTGAGAAGAAGGCAGTGGGAGAGATCTTCAATATATTAACAAAACGTAGACAGACTGAAGTTCAGATGTTCAGCCAGCAGGTGACAACTTCCTCACAAGGAAAAGGGCGACAAATACCAAGTTAGTACATGTCCTTACCGCCAATCGCAAGAACTCTTGTGAAAATAATAATAAAACAGTCACGTTTGGTATCGAGATCGGTGCTATGAGAGTCTGACATCTAGAATGCGAATTAAATTCGAGTTCATCCCCTAACAGGAGGCTGGGACGGGGTAAAACACACATCTGCGAAAAGAACAATTTTGATAAAATTTTGTTTCCATATTCCTCGCGCCCAAAAACCAAACACTTTGAAGATCAGATACGGTTATCCCACGTAGGGGAAGGGGGGAATTTTTATATGTAAAAAGGCTCATATTTGAGCCGAAAAAGAATTCTTGAGGTCAATTACTTTTACAGTGTTATCCCCGACAATATTTGAGTACAATTTCAACCCTTTGCAGCATGAGCGGTGGGGGTGGAAATGAGTCATACGAAAATAACAAGAAAATTATTGACTTTGGTGTCGAAACCGGTGTAAACGGGGTCAGTGTGCTACATTATGACCTTTAATATGAGGTTTTAGTAAAAATTCATACCTGGCGAAAAATTTTATTCTGTCAGAGTACTGAAAATATTTCTAGTCCTGCTATTGTACCGGGAGTATTTTTGAGTCTGTCGAGGTACTGGGAGTATATTTGAGGTTCATATTGTGACGTATTCGATGCCGGTTTAGTCATGTGTTGACCAAGAATTAAATACTGTACCGGGATAGTATAAATAAATACCCGGACAACGCTGGGTCCCCAGCTAGTTTTTAATATTGATATAACATTAGCAAAATTTAAATCCAAAACAGTTTTCGTACGTTTCGTCAGAAAATGACAGAAATATCGTTTCAGGGAATGCGATTAACACGCCGTCATTTAAAACCGTATTTGGGAATAGAACTGGAAAAGTCGATGAGACACTTTAAAATTCCTAAAGTATAAAGTTCAAAATACGGCGAGATTCTCTAGTCTCCCCCCCCCTCCCTCCGGATGTAGGTTGAACGTTAAAATTGCATGTAAATGTTACAAGCATGCGTGGGTTCGTCAGTGAGAATTCAGATAATTACAGACCTCGACAGACCATGTAAACAGAACTGTAAGGGCCAATAGTAAATAAAAGTTGAATGCCAGAAAGCATATTGAAAGCGTCGCTACATCGGACACAGAATTTCGTACGCTTGGAGGTTAAGAGGTTGAAATTGTAAAAGGAAAGCAGACGCGTTCGCGAGTTAGGAAACCCGTGTGACTGCTTTCACGCGGTTGTACTCAAATTTATTAGTTTCATTTAGACAGCCGTTACAATTGTCCCGGCTTTTTCACTAAATGTTCGCAAAACCCAGTGCCACATTCTACAAACGATGCGGGTCGTACCAAGAAAATAATAAAAGTAAAAAAAGAAAGGCCAGTTTGCTACGTCAGATGTCGTAACATTCTTGAACCTCACAGAAGTTACAGGTAGACCGGTTTGTATACGTTTAAGTACTTCGACTTTAAGCACGTGGGGTTACTTAATTGATACTCTGTTCTACAGGCTCTAGAAATTATACGTTTTATTGGTGAAGAACGGTATATTGGTCTTTGGTAGGTCTCTTAAGGCTTTCACGGGATCCAGATCATGTTCTGTTACGACAACGGCGACAACTTTGCGCGCGTTACCACAAAAATCAGCCGTTATAGCTTCGGGAAGAAATCCAGTTGTTTATTTTATTTTTTTGGCTGGAACCGTGAAGACAGAACATTGCGGATCCCGTACGATACAGACCGGTTTTCACGATTTCCAAGTGCAAACGTCGCACGGTGGCAATTAACGCACCATTACATTTTCTCCTAGGTCCAGAGTTTGGACGTTGACCTTTCCGTCCAGTTTCGGCGTCGCCAATTGACGTTGGTGGAAATTGTAAAAATAAAAGCGCAGACGCAGACGTCGGCTTGGCAACAGCGAGGCAGAGCCTGTGTCAATTGCCAAGTGCACATTATGTAAGCCTCTGGTCAAACGATCCGTCTACAACTCCACGAGACTCCAGCCCTAATTACCTACCACTCAACAAACCTACTCACAGAATTTATTTCCATTACGAAATCGCGGCTTTGTCACACGTAATAGGAAACTTTTTATGTCTTCTTTACGATGTCAGGCAAAGCTGTGTTAACTCCGCGGCTATTGGTGTGAAATCACGCAGACACCAACCATTGTGGCGCTAATACCATACAGCCTCGCTATTGGTGCAGTGGGGCAGTAAACCTATCAGAAGTAAAATCGTTGCAAAACCCATCAAAAAGGGAATTCGTCGGAATTGGAAGGACTAGTCTTCATCGTGAGCTGAGCTTACAAACGAACACGAATCCGAACCCATCATATGCCACCTAGATTAAAAACAATAAGAGTACAGGTTGCAGATCAGAATATTTCCACCGACTCCCATCCAAACGTTCACCTAATTTATGCTCGGAATATTATTATGCTTAGAAATGGTAAAACCGCGTCAAGTCCCCGATATTTCGCAAGTGAGCTCTGATAAGCGACGACAAACAAACACCATGTTCTCCGCGAAAACTTGGACTGCATTTTTTTAAGATCACTAGCATGTCGACCCCCCCTGTTCTAATTATGCGTAATTTTAGGGCTTTGTTTACGGCCTACGATGTTCAGGATTTTCCTAATGACATCTTTCTTTAGTCGTTGTCAGGGTCGCCGCTTTTTTGTTAGCTTGACTTGGCGTGCACCGAGTACGGATTCGCGAAGTCTTACGAGGATTCGTTGTACACTTCCAGGAATTAATGGAAGAAATCTTACATCTCGCCCCGCAATCAGTACGACTGACACAGTCCGTAGTACAATGGAGTCTACCAGATTGATGATTGCTCCAGTCTGTTGCAAAAAGATAATATCGTTCAAAATTATTTGAATACTATGGAAAAATGAAGACTAACTATCAAAGCATTAGACAAGTGTCAACATGGGGGGGAAAAACTACATAAAATCCTTCCGTTTGTAAACTTTCGTTTCACTCATCTCTATCAACTTCGTTTCCTATTTGTCCACTTCAACTATCAACTTCATCATAAATTATCTAATTTTATGAATAGAGACATCTTTGTGTTCTTTTTTTTACCTTCGACGTTGCCTGAAATAACTACAATAACTAAAACTTCTCCACTGTAACTCAGACTCTCGGTAAATTCAAAAGCAAAACCTACCTGTTAAGTATCCGGTGCAATGAATAAGTATAGAGTACAACGACAGAGAAAAAATGACAAAAGTGTCTAGTAGATTGTACGGTCACCATACCAAAAAAAATCACCACCAGGGTGTTGTACGAATGAACGTGAACAACAAGTGCTTTTTTTCAAAAAAAAAATTGACTACGTATTTGTTCACAATGCCAGTTAGTATCTAACAGCGATAAAACTTGCTCAGTATTTCTCGTGTACAAAACAAAAGTTTTCGGCCTTCGGAACGTCGAGTCAGAAAAACAAAAAAATAAAACTAGTCTTAAAGTTACATAATTTAAGATAAAGTTAATGGAAAAATGGGCTAAAATGTTGATGCGAAAAGTTTCGAACATTAGGAACGAACACCTGTAGATAGATTTGATGCAACTCCCCCCCCCCCCTCATGTTCAGGATTTACTAATGACATCTTTACTCTTACTACTCACATATGTCACTACAGTATCTCTGTTTCTATTCCACGCTCTTTGCAACAGACTCGAACAATGCCGCCCTTGTTATTCAGCTCACCTCAAAATTTATTTTAAATATCCCACGGTACCACAAAATTCAGGAACCGTCCTAATTGCTCCACGAGTAGTGGAATTTTCCTCCAGGTGCTTTTGGGAAGGCGTAAGCGACGAAACTATCTGAAAGAAATGGGCACAAATTCTATTTTTATTTAGTGCGCGAACAATCCTCATATGATGACGTCACGACTGATTGAAGCAGTGTCCGAATTTCAACTCTAGCGGTCCTTTATATTGGCTAATAAGAACAGACCGTCGATAATAGAAACGTAATATTCCAGTAAACCGTTTTCCAATACAGACTCACTAAAAGAATAAATAATTCGACCTCCAGTAACACCGAAATTAAATGTAAGTCCTAGAAGTTACATAACAGAAAAGAATCCAGAGCTAATATTTATAGCAAAATATTGTCTTAAGCACACATAAAAAGGTAGTAGTATACGAAAGGAAAATTCCCAAATGTGAAATTTAATCTTTGGCCAACTGTCACTACAATTGCACAGTATTTTTGGATATTCACATACAATAAAAACTATGGACTGCTTGAATAGGATTTATGTTCTATTGCCCATTTACTCTCTCGAAACAGAGATATTTATGATTGAGGTAAATTCTACGCAATAAATTCAGTAAAAATGTATACCGAAATCCTGAAATTTAATGGCAAGTGCAAGTTTAATTCAGATGATTAAGATTTAACAGTTTTATCACTCCTCAAAACGTCGGCGTATTTTTCTCTCCATATAATTTAAATTATGTACTATAGATATTAACTGGGAATAATATTTTCTCAGTAAATTATCATATTCTTTGTGTGATGTACTTCGAGGGCTTTGGATCAAATTAATTGAATTTTTCGCGTTCTTTACGCATTTGGTGCAACATTGAAGCACTTTGTATAAAATTTGATTATAGCACTCGTGTTATTTGGACATGTTATCATATAAGCCTCTTACGTGAATAGTTACAAGCCTTGAACAACAAAACTGCGAAGACATCAAAAAGCTGATACAGAGTAGATAAAAAGACTGGAAGAGAGCAAACATTCACACAACTCAGGCAGCTTAAAATATTCATGAAAACTATTACGCTTTTGTAGGAAGTTGTAAACTTTACAGCATAAAATAGGTAATTAAATGTGTTATTAAATTAAAATTTTACAGCTAGATTACACAATGTGATTTTGGAAAATTCTTATATCGAAGGATGGAAATATAAAACAATTACGCTATATTCAAAAGCAGTTACAATTCGTATCAGAATATTATTTTTCGAAGTCTTTCATTTACATATTATACACTATTTTATCAAATGTTTAATTATAATAATTATATCAGCACACAAATTGTAAACTGCTGTACGAAAATGTATTTTTTTTCGATGCAGAAGTTTATTCATAACTTAATTACACGTTGGGCTAACAATTATTAATCATTTTCATTAGTTCTTCATCAAGATTAAACGACAACAATTATTTTACTTTAAAAAATAATTATAATCATACCAACTTGTAATAACGATTCGATATTTTCACAGTTCAAGATATTAGCAAATACAAAAAGGCATATGCAACAAAAAAAATCAAAATTTCTTGTTACAATAAGCAGTTTTTGAGAAATTCAGTGCGATAAAACCGTCAGAAATATATCAAATCAGTATGAATTGTCGTCTTACCTTGAAGTACCACTGAAATAAGCAGCCTTCTCAAACTTGATAAATTAACCACGTGGTACAAGCACAATCCTAACGTATCTTCACTTAAAACTTAACAGAAAGTGATCGTCTAGGTCTCTTGTGCCGATATCAAATGAAATTCAAAATCATTTCAAATCCATTTAATACTACGAAATCACCATATGAAGCCACACGAAAACACAGTTCACAGTCGAAGCCAACTGAAGTCGTGGACAGCAGCTGGCTGCTTAGTTGCTGCCTTCGCCACCAGGTTGTGCTTGCGAGCGGAAGATTACTACGCGAATTCCCATACGTAATATTCTTTCTCCGCAGTTGAGTTGCAGTTGCTCATTTGACTCGTTTTAATAGAATAAACTACTAAACAATTCCATTCAAATTCAACGAAATATTACAGCACAGCCAACACAAGCGCCGTTTGCTTTTCAGGAATGTGACTTGGTAATTATGCACCCAATCTAGCCTAGCCATTAAGAGCTGTGAAAAAGAGAGCCATGTTATGATTCGTCCTCGTTTGCCAAGGTTTCGCTCGAGGGCTCCCAGCATTTTGGAGGCTATTCCAAAATTGTTGTTTCTCCTGCTCGCGAATCGTGTAGCCCCTGGGGTACCGTTAAACATTCTGAACGTCCCCTGCGACAAAGAAATCAACGAAATTTTGCGATCCGTAAATATTAATTGCGTTTGCAGAAAACAAGAAAACTTATTTAATATCCATTTCATAGTGTCACCATAATTTTAGAAAGCAAATTACGGACACCGTCCTTCAGGTATCACTACCCTACTCCCCCCTCACATTCCCTAACAGCAAAAAAATATTCAGAAAAATGCAAATTTATATTTTTTTTACAAAACACTCATTTTCTTACAAAATTAAAACCCATCATAAAATTTTTTTATTCAGACGATTTAACTAGTGTCAACAACGAAACATTGTTTTCGAATTTATTGTAAATCTAGATGGGTGCCAGAGTATTTATTCATATTAGCTGGGATTAAATTGTAACGATTAAAAATATTACCAATGGTTTTTAATCACCCTTTGATATTTCCAAAAATTCGTGTAATATATACAAATGTTTTTTTTACCATCTGAGGGGGGTAGTTATTTTTGTTAAATGTATATTTATAATAATTAATTAATTAATCCAACTCTAAATCATTTCAGTCTATTTTATATCATATGTTCCTTTGTATTACATATTATTTTTGAATAAAGATTTATTTAACATATTAGTATTACATAATTAGAATGAACATCGCGTACACACTTCCAATCAATAGAACAATTGTTTTTTTTGGGGGAGGGGGGGGGGGGTTAACAGGCTACATGAGGGTGATCCTGAAACAGGCAACTCCCCTTTAATAGCATAGGAAGGGAATTGAAAAGGGGGGATGCGTTATCCGAAAATACTAATTTATATTGTTCAGTAAATTGTTTGGCTGCGTGAGAGATTGCATATGTGTTTGATTTATAAATTTAAAGGATTAAGAACCAAAAGAATATTCATATAGCTATCTTTTAGGGATTATACAAATTAAAACAAGGAAAATATTCTGGTATTGTTCAGTACAACCATATTTTTCATTGCATACCTCTATTTTCAGTTATGATTAATAAATGATTAACAATGGAAAAAAGTATTCATCACGAAATCACAAAAGTAATGTAATAATATGAATTTTCCCACAAAAATGCATTTTTTGGGTAAAATTACATTGCTTTTCTTAGGAAAGGGGGGGAGACATTCCCCCTGTCACCGCTCCCTTTTGGACCCGCCACTGGTTTAAACTCACAGAAAAATCATATAATTATTATACTGCAAGTTTCTGACCATAATCCATCATTGAGTTAAAAACTAAAATAAATCTAAATGAGATGATTTATTACTAATCTCAGCTAACTTAATTTGCAATCAAATTTTGTTATTCTAAGTTAAAAAATTTGGGCAGCATATATTATATTATGTTATTTAAAACTCTGCTAGCAAATTTTTTAATAAAAAGTGTAATCCAAACACTTTCGAATTAGCATCTAATACATGAAATGAATATGTGGGGTATAATTGGTTTGAATAAAGGAATTCTATATATAAAAATGGATGGGCATTCGTTGAATTTACAATTGTTATTTGATATAACACAGTTTATTAACCAAACTCCTTTTATGAAGCCGGCTTATTGTTAGGATTGACGATAAACTTTTTATACAATATTTACAAAAAATAAATTAGTCACAAACTAACATTTGAAAACATGATATATTTTCTCATAGAAGCAGATTAAAAAAAACCTACACGGAATTGGCAGTACGAGAGAATAGGAAGAAAGGTTACAAACAGAGTAATTACCGTCCTCTGTATTGCCTGGAACTCGCCTCTCGTCCTCAAATTTCGTACAGGTCCTCACACAGACCTCTCGACTACTTCGTTGTAATTATTGATAACCCTTTTTATTTTCATTTGTTTGAGTTTTTTCAATGCTCATGTTTAATTATTTTATTGTATTAAATTGAGAATCTTAAAGTTTTAACTTGTCTTTTCTTTTCAATACTAAAACCAATCGTTAATAAATCGCTCGTATTATAATAATAACAACGTACATTTAACTAAACCCCCATTAATATATTCCAAACTGTCTGCAGACGAAAATGACCAATCAGCCGCGGACTAGGATTGTTACATAGAACGTGTCGGACTAGTGCGAATTCTTTCTCCAGCAAGTGATCATCATCATTTCCAGCAGTTCGTCTGACGAAGAAGAATTACTTCTTTTGATAGCTGTAAGTTTAGCAACAAGGAAAATGGATATGTCATACTCAATTAATGTTGGTGTTATATATAGAGACTAGACGTTCTATATTCGATAGCGATCTCAATACAAATGTACTCAGTTTTGATTGGAATTATGTGATTCTATATAATGATGGAACGAAAAGGTAGAACAACTAGGATGGGAGTTATTGTCGCAAAGCCTCAATAAGCTATTCAAAGAGTTTATATTGGGAAAAAAATCAATCAATTCAAGGTAAAACGCAGAAAGTAAAAAGCAAATGTTGGAAAAATTTTCATTCCTAAATATGACCATCAACGACTGGAATAATTTCACTGAGTGTTTGGGGTAAATCCTCTTCAGGAAAATAAATTTAGGTGAAATCTAAGTTGAAATGGCTCCTTTCCCGTCAGTATAGGAAGGGTAAGTGCCATTAAAATGTAGAAGTTCAAAAAAGTGACCTGTTGATGTCGGTTAAATCGCGTGTTGACCAAAGGATGGATTATTGCCGAATTAAGTTATTTGTCGGCCTAAGCTAGTCTATAATAAAAATCAAACTTTGATAATATAATAATACAAGAGAAAGTAACTGTTTTCATTTCAGAGAGCAAATTTAAAACTGAATGCGACTTAAGCTCTAGTACTCTAATTCGTTCGAACAGTTTGCGATTCACAATTCGTTAGAATGTTCTGTGAATTATCATCGGTCAACCTTGTCCCGTGTTTGGACTTGATAATATTCATTCTTGAAAATGTTTGTTTGCATAAAGAAACAGAAAGGTAACAAACGAGGAAGACACTTTATTATTACAAGAAGATCTAGATAAAGTTAATAGCTGGGCTCTGGAAAATAAAATGAAAATTAATGGAAAGAAAAGCAGCTCAATCTCGTTTACTAAACGCACCTTGTTAAATGAGACAGAATATAGAATAGGTGGGGAACAAATTCCAAGGGTAACGAGCTGCAAATATCTGGGGATATTTTTCAACAATAGACTTGGGTGGGAGGAACAAGTGAATTTCACGGCCCGAAAAGCGTGGAATTCCTTACATTTCATTATGAGGAACTTAAAAAAGGGAAGTTCAAAAACAAAGGAGGTGGCATACTTATCTCTAGTTAGACCAATTTTGGAATATGGGGCGGCTTGTTGGGATCCTTATAGAATTAATCAAATAGAATCATTAGAGAAAGTTCAGAAAAGGGCTGCTAATTTTGTGCAAGTAGGGCCAGGTCATAGGAAGGAAAAAGTAAAACAGCTAGGTTGGGAGGTCTTGTCAGAAAGGAGGGAGAAAGCAAGACTGCATTTGCTATTCAAAGCTTATACGGGGCAAAAACCATGGATTGGAATTAGCTACAAAATGCAAAAGCCCAGTTATATAGGTAGATGGGATCACCAATTCAAAGTGAAATATAGAAAACAAAAAACAGATGTTGGCAAATTCTCATTCCTAAATAGGACTATCAACGACTGGAATAATTTACCTGTGGGGGTGTTTGGAGGAAATCCTCTTCAAGAAAATAAATTTAGGTCAAATCTGAAAAAACGTGTGAAGTGAAGTGGATATTTATTTAATATAAATGTGTTTCCGAATATAAAAAAGTGAAGTGAAGTGTTTCTCTTTTCTCTTTCAGGGCATCCACGGAACATGTTTATCTTTCTTTAGTTTATAATTATGTATATTTAATTATGTATCTGCCACCGGGCTTGCGCCCAATTGTAGATTATTAGCAAATACAATACAATACAATAAATTGGTGTTTCTTAACTTAGGAAATATAATTTCTGATAGTCTTGAATAAAAAATTGTCATTGTTATTTTCGAACATGTTGTTTTCCTGTAAGTAAATTAATTTAAGTGTCGTGTGTGTTTGTTCCATAAAATTGAAATTGATTTACAAATTCTTCAATGACACGTTTTTGCGTAGGAAGAGGAGGTTTCTCAGATTTCGGTAACAAATATTCACAGCGAGAAACAAGTAATGGAGATAAGACTATGCTATTTGGGCAGTTTTTTAGGAATTTGCGTCGTCTCTAAGGGGCTCCTCGTCAATCACCTTCGAGGATAGGAAATGATGAGGTTGATAGAAGGGAAAAATTTTTTAGATAAAAGTGCTGGGGGTACGGTACGGTGGGTTTCATTAAATAGGTATATACGAAAGGAAAAGAATTCTGGGAGTGATGAGGCGAAGACTTCTACGACCACTGACAGTTCGGTTACATGCGACACTGGAGACAATCGACACCTAAATTGCACAACTGGGCTAACTTTTAATGATCGACTGTAGTTTTTTTTTCAGACAAGTTGAGTAATGCATCAGGATAGTTTTGGTGTATGATGAGACTTTAAAATCGTAGTTGTGTAGATGAATAATGTTAAAATAATATTTTCTTTATATTTTTTGTGAACTGTTGTGTAAAAAAGTGGTCCAGAAAAATATAAAATGGTCAAAATTGAGGCTTGGTTAAATATAGCAATAGATAAATTATTACAGCAGTTCATATGGAAAGTAACAGATGAATTATAAAAATTTAAACGCAGGGTCCAGTTTCGATAAGATGTACAGATGTTCCTCACAACATAGAAACAGACACTGCAGGGGCAGTCATTACTGCCGCTCCTAAGGGCGGTGGTGGAATTGTTAAAACATGGTATAAATGTTTCAAATACAATTCTCGTGTTTCAACCCGGGTCAAATTTTGTTTACACAGCGTCTAGACAGCAAACTCCGTCATCGTCGTCAGGTGGACCCGAGAATTGTATTTGAAACAAATTCACCGGGAAAGCCTTCGCTCTCTAATGGTATAAATTAATTTTAAAATGTTCCTACCGATGATTTTTGTGTATATTTTTAATCTCTTTCGATACAGATAGGGAGGGTTTGAGGCGGATGGGCGTCACATCAAAATTATGCGAAAACAACCCAGATTAGTGTTGAATCTTGGGGTATGGAAGCCGCTCAATTTAATTCTGCTCTCAAAATTCCGGTTAAGTTTAATTCAGCCCCTAGGAGTGGGAATGAATGGGGTGACGCAATGTTCCGCGTAGAATCTTAAACGCGTGGAGGAATTCTACCAAGCTTTGTACACGTTTCTTACGCCCAGGAACAAACACTGGAGGGGTAAAATGCCCCTAGCACCTATGAGAATGGGGGTCGTGAGTATTTTTCACTCTCTTAGATCCCGGCACTATTTTTGACTCCCTTAATATGCCGAGTTCATTTTTGTCTCTCTTAGGGAACTGAGATGAAATTAATATATTTGACTACCAAGATTATTTTAGAGTCTCCTAAGGTTCAGGGAATATTATTTTTTCTTTTCTGGTTCCGAGTATATATTTGACTTGCTTAAGTTACCAAAATTAATTTTCTTCAGGCACTTGGATTATTTTAGAGTTTCTTAAGGTACGAGAATTATTTTTATGCTGGAAGCAAGTTTGACTCTCGTAAATATCAGGATGCCGGGAATATCATTACTCTTTTAGAGACCGAGCTTATTTTAGAATTTTATTAGAACATTGGCATTATGAGTAATGGCATTATCTGAGACGCCCTTAAATTACTGGCAGTAGTTCAGTTGTTCCCAAGTATTTTAGACTCATCTTAAGTACCTGACTTAAGATACCGGCAGTATTTTTGAATATTTTAGGGTAACGATATTTTAGACTCCGGTAATGTAATTGAATAACTCTGGCAACTCCAAGAACACAGATAGTTAACAATTTCTTTATTTTTCTTTTATTCAAAAGTTTTATATCTTTTGTTAGATTTATGAAAAAACAAAAATACTGCACTCTTCTATAAGAAAATTATACACATAAGTTGAAATTCAATAAAGAGATAAGGGCACTAATATTTCTGTTGTGGATTAGGTAATATTCAACAGCCTGATTTTAGACACACGCGATTTGCCTTTTATTGTTCAGTTACTTGGGAATATATGTTCCTTCTGCTGTTATAGAAACTCTTTGTAAGTGGTTTGGACATCGACACTCAGCAAAGATGTCTGCATTTCTTTTAATCTCAATGCAGAATGATTAATGTGGAATCATCTTCGTGTATATACAGAATGGTCCAAAATTATGTATATACTGTTTAACGGCCCATAACTTCTAAACTATTTTTGGTAGTGTAATAGTCTGTAGTTCCGACAATCGCCACACAAGCGGTGTTTTGTTTAGTTAGAAGACAATTGCCAGATAAGCATTCTTTTGTTGTTGGCCGGCGCAAGGCTGATATGCGAAGAAAGGAAGGCAGATTTGAAGTGGTACATCGTGTATGAAAACATCAATGAGGTTCAACGCCAGTGGCGAAATGAGTATCAAACAGAGCCACCGACACGTTTAACAATTGCGCGCATTCGAGACAAATTTGAAGTTGAAGGCTGCGTTATAGATGGACGACCTGTAACAGCAACAAGTCCAGCGAACTCCCGTCTTGATTTACAACAATTCACTCGTTCACCACAGAAGTCTGTGAGACAATGTGTGTGCCCGTGAAACAGGGCTGAGGCTGCGAAGACTTAACGCGTCTGGACTTTTACCTATGGGGAACATTTAAAGACGTCGTATATCGACAAAAAAACCATGCACATTGGATGAACTACAAGAATCCATTGTACATTCATGTGCAGATATCAAACTGGATACGTTGCAGTCGGTAGTTCATGCTGCAGTTCGGCGGCATCGCCTGTGTATGGATGTTAATGGTCACCATTTCGAATACCTACAGTAATATCTGTAAGTTGGACTTTAAGCTACACTTTCACCAAAAATGACACGTTTCCGTCAGTTACTTTGGAAGTTATGGACCGTTAAACAGCGTATACATTTTGTTGGATATTTTGATGCAGTAATTTCTGTCATTGGGTAAAATATACTACTCCGTATTTCATCTCCTTGACGGTATCTCAAGATTTTTTCTGTTATTATCACAATTGCTGACGTCAAGAAAACGAGAACTTCTTGTGTTAGTATCACATCTGCAGTTCGAGACACATAAGATGCAAATAGCATTACTTTCGTTCTTCTCCGTTGGCCAATAGCGTTTTTAATTTTTTTTACAGTATCCATTTGAATGATGATGTTTTTTTTTTAGCAATTACCTAGTTGCAAAATTCTAACCCATGTTCAGAAGAAGGTTTTACTAATTTCATCCATGTGATGTGATGTTGAACCAAATTTCTTTTACCACAAATTGAGCAAATAATAGAAGAATTTTTTAACAAATGATACTAATTAAGATTTTTTGTGATCTCTCTAAGCCATTGAATAAGTACATAACAACATCCTACTGGGAAAAATGTTTTGAGACTGCTTTAAAACTAAACAGGATCCTATACATTAAGGATTAATTACGATATTATTAAGAAAAGCCTCATTCGTGATTTAATTTTTATTTATCGAACAGGAAGCAAGGGGTAACATTGGAAAACTCAAATTCCGGGGGGAGGGGGGCAGCATTTACCTCAGACTGGGTAAATAAAAAGGTTAGAGTTCCGCAAGGATCTTTTCTGGGTCGGCTATTATTCTTAATATATATAAACTAATTGCCAAAATTAATGAATTCAGAATCCAATCTATTTGCACATGATACAAGTATTATTGGTAAAAAAAACAATAAAGATACTCTGGAAGAGGTTGGCAATAATACATTTAATACTGTTATAATCTGATTGGCTGTAAATGGATTGACTCAGAACTGTAATAAAACACACAGAGTCTGAATTAAACCAAGATAATTTAGAAGGGTACTTTATCAATAAAGTAGAAAGTACACAATTAATAGGTATTTCACTAGATAATAAAATTAACCGGAAAGAACATGTTATTTGTAGCGCGAAAGTTGATATTTTATTATTTCTGAATATAAAATTAGCAAGGATTGGAAAGTTGGATTTGGCGTCAGCATGTCGAGGCTTGATGCCTCCTATAATCCCCAGGAATGGCTTTTGGGCACGTAGGAACATGACCTGGGGATTTCCGTAAACATGGTCCTGTGGGAATCGAGACCCTCGAAGGCAACGAAATATTTCAATACCACATAGTTGCCTCAACCAAAGGGGTTTCGTGGTCTAAAGACAATCGATTTTCTATGCTTCTTCACCCAGCGGTGAGGCTGTGTGAGTCGATCATTCGGCTTTTGGAAATTGAAGGAGACGGATGGGAACCGACGCTTGGTCCCGACGTATCTGAAGGAGGTCAACCGTCGACGCTGAAGAAGGCGTCCTACTGAGAAGCTGGCGGACGGGCGACGCCACACTACAAAGGATCAGGTTTCCAATCCTTGACGTCTAGGCAGGGTATCGCCCACAGTTTTTATCCTGAGATTAGTAAGAAATCTGATTGCTTCGCCGAACGTCCAAAATTCGTAAATATTTCCTTTATTAATGTTTTTCCTAGTTCATTTGTAAATAAATTTCCCATTATCTTGTAATTACCCTTTTAATTTTATCCATTTTATCCTACACCCCAATCTACATAATCTATATAAATAAATAAGCTCTGCTCAGAAACATATATAGTCAGAGTTATATCAAATTACAGTGATATATAGACTGAAAAACTAGTATATATGGCGTATTTCCATTCCTTAAGGCCATAAGGAATTATATTTTGGGATAACTACAGACGAAGTCTTTCTAACCCAAAAGCGCGTAATTAGGATAATGTGTAAGGTAAATTTTAGGACTTGTTGCAGAGAGATATTCAGGAAATTAGGTATATTTACTCCCTCGGACAAAATAATTTACTCACTGATGGTATTTGTCATAAATAATTAGGATTCATTTAGTACTAATTCGGATATGCATGCATTTAATACAACGAAGAAACGTAATTTGAGTCATAAGTCTTTTCCGGTTGCACAGAAAGGGGTGGAACGTTCCGCAATATCAATTTTTAATAAACTTTCCAATAACATCAAAGAATTTAGAAGCAATCTGGTTACATTTAAAAGTGAGCTTAAAAAGTTCCATTTAGCTCCTCCTGCTATTCTGTAAATGAGCTTTTCGAAAATACTTATATTTATTAATATACTTGAAATCTTGGTAATTTATTGTAAAAACTTAGCATTAACTAATTTAGATTTAAAATAATAATTTTGATTTCATTATGTAAAATTTAGTTACTATAACTATATTATTTATTTTTTATTTATTAACTATATTATAATAATATAAATTATTATTACGATTAGCAAGTTTTTAATTAATTAGATATAGGAACAAAACATTGTAAGATGATTCTTTCCACTTACTTGAAGATTTTCTTCTGAGAAGGATCTATGGAAGATGAATTTATTTTATAGTATAGCCAGCAGTAATTCTGTTAACGCCCTCTCCAGTCAGTGCCATTTGTTTTAACTTCATTTTGTAGTATCCTTACATTTAAATCCTTTGTGATATATTTGAACTGCGAAACCTATTTTTGAGTAGCTCTTTTAATTATTCACTGAATTTTAATCAGTTATTCCTTGTTATTCCGTCATTAGTCCCTTTATTATATAGTTAATTTCCTGATATGAGGTTCATGAGGTCCACATCTTTTCACTGAATTCTCTTAGTTCTATTGTTTCTGTCTACAAACTCACACATTGGTAGAATTTAATTATTCCCAGAATGGAAGGGAAATTGCTTGAAAGGTGGCTGTTGTCATCCATTCTCTCAGCCTAGTTGGATAAGTCACTTCAGTTGTTCTGTGCAACCGACAGTCGTGTTGTGTTTTGATAATGCTGAAAAGAAATATCTTGAAACGTGGGTCAGTTGATGGTCTGAGCGGTGTTTGACTCGTTATATTGCAAACAGAAAGTGTCAGATCGAATTATGTGAAATGCTGCTGAAGAGAGCTGTTCACGTGACACGTGTCGTCATTTCGTAAATAAAAAAGAAAACATATCAGAGCGACGCTGAAAAGATTTTCATTCCTCACAAGTAATTAAAATAGATTCCCCGACGAAGATTTACAGATATTCCCTCTTGAAGATCGGAATTCCTCATGCCGTTTAAGCAAAATCCATGCAACCTTGATTTTGAATTCAAGTTGGGGAAGGTCTGAAATTTTTTCATGCTAACATTTTCAGTTGCACATTACGTACTTCAGCTACCATCTAGTGTCTTTATCTTATGAAACAGTACTCGAGAGTTGTTACAGTTGTCTCAAGGATGCAGTTCCCACAAATCAGCAACACACGTGTCTTGAACCCACAAGCGGTGTCAGATAAACCTCGCAGAGCAACAATTTTAACTAACAACAAATGCAACAAGTCTTTGCTCAACTACAACGCATTCTAAACAAACCATTATAATTAATAAATCTAATTTAACAAAGACATGTTTCTGACCGGATATGGACCCTTATCAGGTTGACAATACAGATATTAGAACTCACAGACGTAATTGTACAAAGACACTAGAGGGTAGTCAAAGATTATAAAGAGATGAAATGACAACGATAATTGACATTTCACGGATCAAAACATTATAAATACTGCTCAAGAAATGAATGTCAGTTTTCACATTTATGGAATTAGTATTATTGTTAATGTGAAACATTTCAGAAACTAATCTAAGCTGTCTTTATCTAAAATTTGGAAATTATCCCAGGCAAAAGTATGATTAGTGACTACGGTGTATTTCTAAATGACAGACAATCTATTAAGTGGAAATATAATGTTACATCTACATCCCCTAATTTTAATGACAGCTTTTTTAATTTGGCCAATGTATAAGGGCGAAAAGTCACTGCGTTTTATTTGGTAAACTACGTTGTTCTACGTGGTATTTCGTCACATACATATAATGTAGCACTGACCTGTAATACAATAAGGATGCTGCTGACTTAAACTCTTCTTGAATTTATTATTACTACTGATGTGCATTTGGTCGGTGTCAGTTCTGATGAAAAAAAAAATTAACAGATATCACATTTTAGAATATTTGCGTCTCACTTTTGTACTTGTTCTTAAATACTTTGGAAAATTCTCTAGTATCATTGGAGGCAAGCCATTCCACTCCCTTATCGACCTGTTTAGAAAGGAATTTACCCACATCCGTTCTTTGGTTCCTTTTTTATAGTTATAGTAAGTTTTGAGAAAATGAGAATGTATTTAGACGCCCCTTATTTTTCTCCATGTCTTGACTTTCTCCTCCTTTCACCGAATGTTTCCCATTTCGTTTGATATCAACACAAAACCCCAGCTCGTTTCTGAATTTTATCGAGCTTTTTTAGATGCTCCGCTCTCTGTAAGGATCCTAACTTGCTGCCCCGTATTCTATCACAGGTTTAACTAGTGAATTGTGCACAGCTGCCTTAACCTGTCTTGTAATTTTCTTCCAGTATTCTTTCCATAAAGTGTAACGAACTTCATCCCTTTGGTGCTTAAATTCTTATTAAAAGCTACACCTATATCTTCTTGGAGACATTGAATTATTTTTGAAGAACGGAAGATTGTCTTTAACCACAATAAACCGTTCAACCCATTTTTTTGATAATATATTCCCATAATAGTTGAACCCCCCACTCCAGTATTATAGTATAAAATGTGGGTCTAAGGCGAGCAACAAACTTTAAAGTTGTTGGGGAAGGTGTAGATGAAATGCTTAAATGGTAACCCCATATTCTACTGCAGATTTGGATTCCCCAGAGACATTTACATTCATTAGACGTTTAAAGTCATTTAGTTCATAGGCAAAAAATGGGTAAAAAACCTTCAAAAATGGGGATATCTCGGGAATTATGTACATGAGATTAAGAAAATATAGTACTAGATTCACCTAAAAACAACCACCCTAATAGAAACAAAACACTACTACGATCACGCCGTTTCTGGGTAATCACTAATGAGTGATCGTTGCAGCACCACCTGCATAAGAAATTACTTCACTAATATGGTTTCCTGCAGAATCCAAATCTGCAATTAAAATATATGTTCCCTTCTTCACACATAGGAGGGATTCGCGTTTGGTAACACTGGATGCCTCCGATTCTTTTTACATTAGTGTCCAAAATTTAAACATAATTCAATACTTTGTTCCCAATCTATCAGAATGTTTGTACTAATGAATCACGTAGGGTCTGGTATGCAACAGAATAACGAATCCCGGCACTATATTACACAATCAGACTATCACTCACACAACGATAATGGTGCTGAGTGGTTAATATTGGATGTGGTTACCCCTCATGGCTGCACAGGCGTCGCATCACTCTATCAAGTGGTTCAAGAGCTCTGCAGGCGGGCTGTTCCCATTTCTGACGAAGAGCATTTTGGAGGGCTGGAAGTGTCCTCAGTCGAGGCTGATGGACTGCAACTCGTGTTCCTAATGCATACCAGACATGCTCTATGCTGGCCAGCTGGATATCTTCCCGCTGAAGATACTCGTCAACCAGGTTGGCTCTATGCTGAAGTTCATTATCGTCCATAAAGATTGTGTGGACCAAATGTATCCCTGAAAAGTCGTTCATGTCGTTCCACTACTTCGTCTCTGACCGTCCACACAAGTACACCACCACCACCAAATGTGTGGTTTTCCACTACGTTTGGGAGATGAAACCGGGCTTTACGCTATCTTCAGATTATTGTGCGACGGGATTCATTGGTCAAACTGAATCGTCTGACTCGTCTGTAAATAGTACGTTCCACCTTTCATTCAAGATCCAATGTTAATGTTGCCACACCACTGTAAAGGTTTCCTTACGTGCACTCCAGTGAGCTGGACACACACGGCTGGTCGTCTATACCTCCGGCATACAGTTTTCCTGTAAAATCGAATGCCTGAGGCGGCTTCCAGCTCAGGAGACAATTGGTCTTGCAGGCATCGTCCGACTTCGTCGTGCTGTTACGATCAAATATCGGTCCTCTTGCGGTGTTGACCAGTGGGCGAACATTTACTGTCTCTGAACCGTCGCCGAAGCCTGGAAATGCCACAGTCTGTGTCTGACCTGCTTCTAGTCGTAAAATTATTCTACTCTTCAAAAACACGGTCCAGTTGGAGTTTCTGTGGCATGCGAGGTTTGTTCGATAAGCCTGGTAAATTTTTATGAAAGAGCGGGAAAATTTTCCATTGTTGGTAAATCTGATCCTTTCAAAGATATTCCTAAAAGCTTTAAATATACGTCAGTCGTCGTTTATTCTTGGTAGCTTTCTGTAGTGTTTAGTGTGTGGTCAGGTGAGGACAATGGGAGAAAACGAATTTCCCGTTGTCATTAAACACTTACATTTGAAGGGCTGGACAGCTGTACAAAAAAAACGAATTGGATCGAGTTCTTGTGGACTCTGCGCCAGCATTGAAGACCATTTACTTCTGGATTCATGATTTTAATCAATGTAGCAGAAGCACCGAAGTTGAAACTCGTTCCCGCCGTCCAATTGAGATCACCACTCTGGAAAAATACAAAAATGTTCACAATATCGTAATGGAAGATCGCAGAGTAAACGTGTGTGAGATACGTGATGCAGCAGGCTTTCCAACTGAACAAGAAATTTTCATCCTCCATGAGAAACTAGACATGAAAACCATTGTGCGCGATGGGTGCCACGTGTTGGCATTGGACCAAAAACGGATTCGACATGTCAACGCAGAATCTATAAATGTTTAGGCGTAACTCACAAAACTTTTTAGCCGTCGAAACTTAGATCCATCACTACACTCCAGAAACCAAAAAACAATCAAAACAATGGACAAAAGGTAATGAAATTGGGCCGAAAAAGGCGAAGACAATTTTGTCGTCTGGAAAGGTGATGGCTCTGTCTTTTGGGATTCTCAGGTATAATAACCACAGATTTCTTGGAAGAGGGTACAACCATAACTGGGCTTTATTATGCTGTTCTGCTGGATCGTTTAAAACGGATGCTGATTAAGAAACGACCAAGACTGACGCGCAAGAAAGTGATGTTTTACCAGGTCAACGCGCAAACACACACACACTCACAGAAGCAGTCTTAATGAAGGAATTGTATGAGTTTGAATTTGAATGTTTTTCTCATCCACCCTATTCAACGGACCGAGCACCAAGTGACTTTTTCTTCTTCCCGAACTTGAAAATTTGGCTTGGTGAGAAGAAATTTTCATCATTTGTGGTAGTGATTGAGGCAAGACTTATCAAAAACCGTTTGATATGAAACTACTGTTCACAATGAGAGAACACGTGGATGTTTGGAGGAGAGGCGGAGGTTGTGGCACCCTCTCTTTATGCACAGAGCACACACACAACGTTTTATAGCGATTGATCATCCTTTGCCCTTTCATTTCCATGTTTTACGAATTTACTTAACTTTTGGACGCTAATGAATATGTGATTGGTAGTTTTCGAGATATTAAGATAAATCGGCCACTTTGTAAATAAGTAGTCTAGAAGTAAATAGCAGTTTGATCGCCATAAATCAAGTTACCTTTCCTGATCCCCTTGGGCCAGACGCAAGTCTCGGGGATCCTACCCGCAAACACTGTTCAATAATACCACAAATCAATTCTTTAAATTAAAATACTAGTCAACTGAAAGTAATTAATGCGTAGTCAGAAAATGTTCAGTTGTTTTTAGAGAGATAGAAGAAATATTACAGTGATTCATAAAAGAGCAGAGCTAAACAGAATAAGCTGAAAAAACTTCACTTGAACTTAAACAGATATAGCTCTTTGCGTACAGAGTTTCAAGTATTCTCCTAAAGTATAATGTCGGTTTCCGTTACATAGCTTATGTCTTGATTTCTTGACGTTTCATTTATTCACCACAGTCGCATTTAGTAGTGGGGAAGTAAAGCTGTATCTGGAAGTTTTTCTGATCTGATAAGTCCCTGCGACATGTAACGAGTATACTATTTTATCCAAGTGTCTTACTACTCGATAATATTACTGAAGACGAAGTGAGGTTCCGTGGCTACGTAATCTAAGTGGGACCCTTTTGACCTTAATCGCCGATAAGATCCTACATTCGAGACGTTGTAAAATGTATTTTGACGCACTAAAAAATTTGGAGGCACGTCTATTTCTCGTCATTTTATTACGCTTTCAAATTCAAGAGGGAAATGAATGGGAAAATATTTGCTTCTGAGTGCGATTTTGGGATTTGGAAATAAGAACAGACTAGACAGTTTATTTTAGCGTGTTAAAAATGGAAATCAAGTGTGAATGATATCTGTATTTATGGAGTATTTTATCTGCCTTGCTATCGTGTATTTTGTAAGAAGTAATAATGATAGAGTGACAAGAAAAAAAGGTTGTGATATCAGTCGACTGAATTTATGAATCTGGTATTGATGTTTAACAGAATTGTAAATGTCTCAATAAAATGTATAAATCACAAATAATTTACTTCTGGGTTAGTTTTTGATCATAAATCAGTGGAATGACCTAGTGAATTACAAGTTTTCATAATTATCTGACATTAACACAGGGAGCAGTAGTGTATAGCACTATATCGGTCTACTTGGAAACATACAGAATATGTTTGGACAAGTCAGAATACTCAGAACAGGGCATACTCTCTCTCTCTCTCCCCCCTCCCCCTCTCCCCCCCTCTCTCTCTCTCTCACACACACACAATAGAACATCTTATAAAGGAACGACAAAGCCCGAGGAGAGGGCGCTGCGGGAGTTTTCTCGCAGGCGCTTCCCCCCAGAGTGACTGCGGGGTTCACCTGATTATGTCGGGAATGCCTCGCTCTCTATGGGTATTTTTTATCAAAGTTCTCACATGCCGAGACACCTTCACCTATTTTAGGAGGTATATGTACTGGGGTCAAAGACCGTGGGCATATGGCAAGAGTTGTCTGCTGATCCCATTGGATCAGTCGGCCAACTACCTCCTGAAACTGGTGGAGACATGGAGAAGGGAATGCTGCGATCCTACAGCAAACTTATCTCCCGTCATTCGGAAGGGCGTGAGACTAGTACCCAATGCCCGACCTACCTGATGCAGGTTTTCTAGGGTTTTCCCTGCATCTCTTTTGGTAAAACACTGGGTAGGATCCTTAAACCATAGCCTGGGGGCCCTACTTAACCCTTGGCTACCTTGCTCTACCTTCCGCATTCTCCTTTTTCAATTCCCTTCCTATGCTATTAAAGGGGAGTTGCCCGTTTTAGGATCACCCTCATGTAGCCTGTTAACCGAAAAAAAAGATATGTTCATTGCCTAAGGGATGCCCGTGGGAGTTTTCTCTCGAAAGTATTTATCCCCAGATTGACTGCGGGGCTCACCTTTGGGAATGCCTCGTACACTCTCTGGTTTTTTCAAGTTCTAATATGTCGACGTATATGCACTGAGATCGAAGACCGTAGAGTCGTCCGCTCATCCCATTGGATCAGTCGGCCAACTGCCGACTAAAACTGGTGGAGACACGGAAAAGCAAATGCTGCGACCCCACACAAACTCATCTCCCGTCATTTGGAAGGGCGTAAGAATAGTACCCAAAGCCCGACCTTCCTGATGCAGGTTTTCTAGGGTTTTCCCTGCATCTCTTTAGGTGAAACACCGGATAGGATCCTTAAACTATGGCCCAGGGCCCTAGTCAACCCTTGGCTACACTACTCTACCTTCCGTACCCCCGCTATTCAATTCCCTTCCCATGCTATTAAAGGGGAATTGCCTGTTGACCAAAAAGAGTTATTGTCATTTCGCATTACATACAATTGTTAGTATATCTTTAGGGGAGACTTTTCTACAATTTGCGGCAGAACAAATTAAGCAGTTTTGAGTTGAATCGGGGTATATAGTGAAAAAAACTTTTATTTTTGAAGTTAGTAGTACACATTATTTTATATTCATTCAGATATAAAAATAATGACCTCAGAAGGTATGAACAGCTCTTTGACACACATGGTAGGTATGACTTTCTTTTCTTGAATAATCCGCTCCCTCAGCTCTGGCAGGGTGTGGGGGCAACGTTTAAACCCCTTTTCCTTCAGATATCGCCAAAGAAATGTCACAATCACAAAAGCTCAATAGCCGTGCATCGTCCCGGAAATTTTTCTCTCAATACATTAAGTAGATTTCGGGCTGTTTAAGTTGTAGTCTCATCATGTTGGAACCCCTCTTACCTTAATCCCCCTTCAATAACCTCTTCTAGGCTCTCTTCTAGGGTGCAAAAAATTTTGCAACATTGAAACATAGCGTCCGGAATTCACAATCACCCCTTCCTGTTCAAAGAATTACGCGTCTTCTTCCTCGGCTCTGCAGCCCATTCAGGGCCTTGGCCTCCCGGGTCGACTGCGGACTGTCATCTTACATGACACATTCTGAATTTGGATTGATACGTGGTAAAGCGTATCGAAACTCCAGCAGTCTTAATCCCAGTCTCCGTGACCCTGACGGCACAAACATCCAAGCCCGTACCAGGATTCGAACACTGGACCTCGGTGTTGTGAGGAAACGACGCTAGTCACTACACCAAAAGAGGTCGACGAAGTACGGGCCTATCACTTAAATTTTGTGATACAGTACGCCAATGTGGCGACCTTTCTTAAAAAATTCGAATGTCCAGTAGCGGCTCGTCGCTACTGCAGTAAGCTACCTCTGGGATCTGCTCACAGAGATTTCAGCGGTTTGAGTAGTATGCTGGGCTCAGTTCTTGAGCCATCATTATTTTGAAGGGATAGAAATTCAAATTGAACAGATTGCCTTCGTGCATAACGTATTGGCTGTTGCTCAACTGCTGTTCTCTCCAGCTGCATATTTTCTGGTGTTCTGATGGATCTACTTATGCCGTGTGTGCTACCAGTTTCCTCAAACTGCCGAACCCAGGACCAGATGGCATTGTTGAGTGGAATGTTTGAACTGTCGCTGAAAAGTAATTAACCGACAATTATTTTATGAACAACATGCAGAATTTTTTTATTCAAACTGATGAGTAACTAAGTAGTTAAGTATAGAATGAAAATATTTTCCTGCAAAAGATCTTAGTATGTTAACATTTTAATGAACAAGCCGAGAATATGAGTTAACTTAATATGGGCTGCGACCCCAATAAGTTATTTCATTACCAATATACTTCTACACTATTATATGCAGGTGACACAACACTACTCTGCCACTAGAACAGCTATGAAAGACTGAAAGTAAGCTTCAAAATTTTTACAAACAGTGTCACACTATATTTTAATGAAAACAGGTGAATACAGATAAATGTATTGTCATAGATTTTAATATTAGGAAAGTTTGAAACCATGAAAATGAGATAATAATAGGAAATCAATGCATGACACAAGAAGCAACTGTAAAGTTCCTGGATTAATCTTTGAAAGTAAACTGAGCTGGGATATGCATGTTGATAGCATTCTTTGAAAATATAATCCCATGGGATGATGAGACTAAATAATTTTTGTAATGTAACAGCACTCTTAAAATAACTTATCATGCCCTATTTGAGTCTATATTAGGCTATGGTATAGAGGTATGTGTTAGCACTACAAAACACAATATATAACAAATTTGAAACACGAAGTGTCATGCAGATAATAATTTGCAGACCTGGAAATATTAACTGTGCATACGACTAATGTTAACTTCATCAAGCAGAAAACCTTGCAACAGAAACATATGTGAACATACCAGAAATAAGGGTAAACTACATGTTCTCTTAAAAACCTTGTATGTGTGTTCCCTCCAGCTACCCTTAGCCTAGATAAAATACAAATTAAAAAACTGGCTAATTAATAATCAAGTATTACGTGAGTGTTACAGGTGGTAATTTAATGATAAAGTAACATCATTGTACATATTTTAGCCTTAACTATTATCTATTCTGATATATATCTTTACTGTATATATAAGGGAGAAAATAATATATATATATATATAAAATAATATTAAATGAATAAAATATTATTTTGACTCTTTAGCAACTTCATGGGTTGCATTGTAGCTGACATTATCATCAGAAATAGTTAGCAGAATATTCAGTTTTTCTTCAACATTGTAAAATTTATAGTATTATATGTTTTTGATGATATTGTCAATAGTTCTTGACAATTTTTGAACTATTAATTATGTTTCAGTAATATCACCCTTCCCATAATATGAGAGGTGTTTTTATGTAGGGGACATTTATTGTAAATTATAGTTAAAAACAAAGTTTTAATGAAGATTGGTACTAAAATTATAGAATTAAAAAAATACATATTATTATATGTAATTTATTAAAAAATAAGTACACTTACTTCATATGTTTTGGTTCTTGTTTTCATTAAAAAGTGATTTCTTTGGCTAAAATGTTTTGCCACACATTTCATTTTACATTAACATGAAACACTTGGAGGCAATCAAATATTTGCTCATACTTTCAAGTAATGCCCATTATAAATAAGTTGTTTTTACAGTGAATAATTATTGTAAAATACATTTATCATTACTGTGAACATCATAGTATTACACAATAAAATAGTTCTTTATTTCTTTTTTCACAGTGGAGTTGGTACATGGAAATAAATATGAGTTTTTTTACATTTTGAAAATTTAATTAAATATTCTGTTGATGTGCGACTACTTTAAAGTGTAACTATACACAAAGGGAAACTTACTTTATTATTTTAACACATTTAAGGTATTTATTAACATACTATTGCAACATATATCCTACAGTGATTATAGCCTGGCCAACTAAAGTAGCAAGGGACCTGCACACAAGAACCTATGAGTAATTTGCCACTGATGTGATGAGAAGAATGATGATTTATCACTATTTCTTAGAGGGATGTTTGTCTCTATCTTGTGATTTGTATTGTTTCTTTACTTGGCCAAACTACAAAATTTGACATAATAGGTAAACCACTATTAAACTGCTGGATTATTTATAAAAGTATATAATTCTTAATAATTATAAGTCTTATATAACTTTTTATATATAGTGAAGACAGACAATGTTAAAATATTTTCTGCATTTCAAATGCAAAAGAAGTCATCAGAGCTTATCAGTTAAAGTCCTTGATGAGAAAGAATTGATTCATGTTCGTCAGATGCACTCTGAATGTTAGTACAGTATTTAGATTTGGCCGAATTCTGTCCGCTAACACCTAACTTCAATGATAAATATTCGATGAACAACCTTAAGTAATGTATATTTATATATATATATAATTAATAAGGACAGTGGAGTGCAGAGTTCTAAAATTTTCGGAGGTACCGTCCCCTTTATCAGAAGATTAGGATAAACATTCCGAGTGATGGCCAGCCATTGACTCTGCACTCAACAAGGTGTCAGCCACGTCAAGTAAGTGGCCAATTTTCTATCTCTCTTTACTGTACTTATTAATTGTTTTAATTATCCTGACAATGTCATTTTCTGACATGTGTATATATAGCTGATCACTGCAAATGTCATCCTAACTTTCTAATGAAGGGGGCGGTGGCTCCGAAAATTTAAACAACATCAAACCCTACATGGTGCCTGCCATCAGTGAACCTCAGGTAAGTCACCTACTTTCTTCTATCTCTCTTTCCTGTCCTTATTAATTATATATGTATATATGTTTGCTTGGATATAATTTGAATAGAACAGAAAGAAAGGTGGTGTCTTTTGTGGAATTGAAGTTCAACATTGCCATTCAGTAACATGTTTTTCAAATTTTCTGTGGCATTAGCCTCATTTCAAGTAAACCACCATCATTCTTTCTTTCATTTCTATATAAAATATTTTGACAATGGCACATCCTGACTCATGATTTGACAGTCAAAATAGATAGCTCCTGTATGAAGATAACATCTAAGAAAATTTGAACTACACACCCTGTCCGATATGATAACCAATATTTATTCTCAGATAAGCCTTTCTACTCCCTCTCTCTCTGTCTCCTAAAGGAGACAGTGAGTGGTCACATAACAATCATAGCTTTATATTTTATATCCACAACACAAATGAGTTATTTTATTTTACCACAGAACCAAGTTTTATATAAGTGATAACAATAATGTGAAAGTTTAATATAAAAAAGGGCAAGAACATGAAATAGTTGAATTTAAAATTATTTGTGTGTTTCATTGAATGACTACACTTTTAAAACTGATGGTTAGCTATAACTGTAAAATATTTATGGAGGAAAATTTTAGCTATAAAATGGTTGTTTATTATTACAGGTATGGAATTAAAATTTCTATATCACTTCAAATTGTTGAATAAAAATTTCTGCAATTTAATGGAAGTTATAATATTTCTGTATTGTTTTCTTTCTTAATGTGTAGGCTAACCAGCATGTGAATTAGATGAAGCTTCAGCATAGAAACACTTTGAATGTGTAAATCATTTCCTAGGAATAAAATGAAATGAAATAGGTATTAAATTAATGCTTCAAGAAAATAAATGCAAATCTTTTGATATTTCATAACCATAGTACAATTATTGAAGGCATTTTATGATAAATATATATTACATTTGATTGATTTTGTCATAAAAATTATGAATTATGTAATATGTAAGAAAAGAATTTAAATGTGTTATGTACATTTCACCTTATGTATTGCAGAAAAAGTTGTCCACTTTTCTTTTTATAAATTTCTGAGAGGGTATAAAATAATATAAATACTGATTACCATACTTTTTAGGTTCTTTCTCAAAAGGTTAAAATTTTTAAGTTTGGACTGCAGTATGCTTTCCTTATTATTTTTGGTAATTATTTCATATTCCGTTAGGCTATACCACTTTTAATTATAAGTATACATATTGAATATGTGTATACAAGTATACAAACACTTATATAAAGATCCAATTTCACAAATATGACATATAAAAATATAATTTATTTCCATTACCAACTTCAGTTTAACATGAAAAATATAATTAAGTAACAGTCTTTGGCAGTAAAATTACACCATAATCTGAATCAAACAGCAATAGTAAAATCACGTGTGTGAGTATGTTTGGGAGAAATTTTTGCATTTCTTACTATATCTAGATCACATTCAGCTTCACTCAACTCAACTGAGTCCGAGAATCCCGTGGGCGGGTCCAGCTTTGTGGAGAAGAAGAAAGGGGAATCCCGTGAGCTGAAGCCAGAGGTTGAATGGGGTTGGGACTTTGATGTCTCGAGGGAATAACGCGCCAGCTGTAACATCCTGAAAAATAATTAATAAATTGCATAAATTAGTTAGATCAAACATGAATGTACTTTGATGGTATAATATGATAGATTCCATATTTGTTATAATTGTCAGCATTCATAGTTATATTTTAAATAATATTTGAGATGAACTCTATTGTGATTAAGTCCAATTACGCTGCATTTTTTGGAACATTATAGCTATTATAAAAACATATCTATTAATAAATCATAATAATTTATTACCTTATTAATAAATTACTTGATTTGTGAGAGGCAACCATATTAATAGATTGACAAGAATGGCTGTTTATTTTAAAAGGAAAATGATGTGGCACAGCTTTGTAATTATTAGTTGAAACTTCAGTGCAATAATATGATAAAATAAATTATTTTAAATAATTTAAATATCTATTTATGTGATGAGCATCATCCAGATTTGAAATGTTATACATTATTTTAGTACTGATGAATCTAAAATATCTGTTTGGACTGATTTATAATGTTACCCATACCTTTCCTTCAAACTAATAAGAAAAAACGATTAAACTTTTATTTTTACATAAAGTTTACCAAACATGAAGAGTTGTAACTACCATTAATTTTATATACACTTATTTCATGGCAAATTCTATACAACACTTATAGTCTTACTTGGGTCTACCCCTTCGTGGGAAGGATTTCCTTTCGAAGATCGGTGAGGGCTCGGTGGATGTACTAGACTCCGGTCCATGATAGCTGAAGTTTGTAGGCCCTGAAATTGTGCAAACCTTAAGTGTACATGTAATAATATTGTATATGGACAAAAATTATACAAAAAGATCAGAATCAATGTGTACAAAAAAGGGGTCACTGTATAATTAATAAGGTCCATATTATTGTGGTGACCACATGAGTAATCAGTTCCTTATCACTTTGAAAATTACTACTTCATCTTTTTACAGAATATTTTATATTTGAACACGTGCATTTAGGTTTCAATAAGACTGAAAAATAATAAGTTATTACATAGAATCGGTTGAAACTTTAAATACAAAACGTCTTCATAATTCTGATCTTTAGAATGGTAATACTTAACATGTTTCCAAATGTGTATTAATAATTAAAATTAATTATTGTATTCATTATTATGCTCTTGTGTTGAAAAATAAAAGGAGAAAAGTGACAAATGAGATTATAAATTCAGCCAAGGAAAGGTGGTGGTTTACCCAAAATTAAAGCCTGGTATCGCCATTGAGGACAAGGAAAAGTTCTTTACATTTTCTGAGGCATCAGGAAAAAAGGAGACATAATCAAAGTGCTGGACAGTCCACTGCCAGACAGCACTTGTGTCACCTTTCCTCCTGAAGAAGGGGGCTGATGCCTGTGAAAATGTGAAGAACTTCTCCTTAATGGCGATGCTGAGCTTCAATTTCTCTCTTTCCTTTCTATAACAATTTCTTTAATTATTTTGACAATGGCACACTATATATATATATATATATATATAATGACAGGAAAGAGAGACAGAAAACTGGTGGCTAACCTGAAGTGTACAGATGGCAGGCACCATGTAGGGTTTCGAATTCCTGACTTTTCGGTAGCACTGTCCCCTTCATCAGGAGATTAGGAAAACATTCTGAGTGATGACCAGATATCGACTGATAGCCATCACAAAGAAGCATTTCCTAATCTCCTAATGAAGGGGATGCTGCCTCCAAAAATTCAAACCCTACATTATGCCTGCCACACGTACACTTCAAGTAAGCCACCAGTTTTCTGTCTTTCTTTCCTGTTCTTATTAATTGTTTTAAGTATCCTGACAATGGCATTCTCTGACTTATATAATGTGCAGTCCTATTCTGTACAGAGGAAGGGGCCTAACTTGTTTGCAACTATCAATCTACAGTAAGTTAGCTTCTCTCTCTCCCTCTCCCTTTCCTGTCAAAATAAGTTTATATAAATAAGACAGAGATACAGTGAACCAATTGCTTCCCTGAGGTTGAAAGTTGGTGTCACCATATTAGTCAAGAAACTTAGAATATTTTGAATGCCTCCAAGATTTTGTATTAAGATTCCTCTCTGAAGTGATGACACCAGCCTTCTGCTTTAGGTGAGCCATGAACATACAGTCTCAATTTCTTATCTATATTAATTATTTTGATGGTCACATTATCCATAATTTCTTTAAATATTAAGTATGGTAATCAAGAGATAAGGAAGGTGCAGCTTAGCTGAATGCTGTGATTAAGTTTTTAGGAATTTTATGTTTTTGAAGTAGAGGTGTTGTTGAGAGCACATTTTAATTACTATTTGATTTAATGAAATATTATTTTAAATTATTTGATCTGTGTAATGAATCAATGAATAGTTATTATATTATTTAAAACATTACATAGCCTGTATCTGAATTTAACATGCTTATTTTTTCTTTTAAAGTTATATCATTTCTGGTTAAGAAGATATAATGGACTAACATTATTGCAGAAATATTAAATTTAATGAATTTATCAGAAAATATTTTATCTCATTTCACTTAATGCAGACTAATATTGATACTCATTTTGAATAGAAAAATATTTTTATTAAAACATATTTAATGACTGTAACTTGATTAATGAATGTATTTGTAAACTGAAATTTAAGATGTTAATTAGAAATTAATTACAAAATACACATTATTTCTATTCCTGTAACATACTGCTCCAGGCCTGAACTTACTCTGGTTCCGAGAACGGTGTCGTCTGTTCTCGTCCAGGTGATTTGACGATTCTGTGTCGCTGTCAGAGCCCAGAGTGTCGTATTCTTCACTCTCCGACTTGAAAGACTTCGATTTTCGATGAGAGAGTGCACGAACTTTTGAATCAGACTGAAATGGTGAGCATGAGTCCACTTAGTGATTTGTTGTAGCACTCATTTAAAGTTCATGCAGATGATTATTAATATCACCTCTTTTTCTTGAAATAAACACTGAAGCAGCATGTTACAGGTTTTTGTGTATTAGTTTAAGCAGTTGTCTCATAATATTATAATTTTTAATAAGAATTTAACATGCTTTTAAGAACTTAAAATTATCTGAATGGGATGGCAGTGCATGTGCAAAAGTAAAAAAATGTTTTGTGATGCACATATAATATAAATTTTTATTTATATGAAATAGCTGCTTATAGTGGAATAATATATATGTGAAAGAAAGTATATATTTTTAATAATCAACATGCCATAATAGATACTACAAGACCAAGGAATATATGTATATATAATTTGTTTGACAATGCCACACAATTCATATATATATATATATATATACAGAGAGATAGAAAGCAGGTGACAGATGGTAGACACCTTGTGAGGTTTAGAGTACTTGAATTTTCGGAGGCACCGCCCCCTTCATCAGAAAGTTAGGAAGACATTTCCAGCGATTGGCTAGCCGACGGCAGTTGTTTACGACCTAAGCTAGCAGCGCGGCAAATTTTGGCTACTCAGTTGTCGGCTAGCTTATCACTGGAAATGTCTTCCTAACTTTCTGATGAAGGGGGCGGTGCCTCCGAAAATTCAAGTACTCTAAACCTCACAAGGTGTCTACCATCTATGAACATCAGGTAAGTCTCCTTCTTTCTATCTCTCTGTCCTTTCCCTATTAATTGTTCTAATTAACATGACAATGTCATTTGCTGACTCTATATATATATAAGAATTATGTGGCATTGTCAAACAAATTGATATGGGCATTTAAGAGAAACCTGAAATTGAGAGACAGTGTGAGCATGTTATACAGGAAACAGTTTAAACCATATATTCTACTTCTTAGTGGTACTTGCATTTTCTTCTTGTGGAATAGTCCAACCGATGAAATCACACAAGTCCTCAATGATTTATTAAATACTAAATACCCTGTAAACTTCCTCTGTAAACAGATATCCTGTCCATATCAACTGTCAAACTATCCAATCCTTCCTCTTGACAAAAATAAAAACACAGCACACCCGTCACCACTACCTACTTAACTCCATTCTCTCCACTTCACTGCAATCCAACCTAAATATGAAATGCAATGGTCCACAATACAATCAAGATATGAAAAACATCCTTCTCACAATATTCCTGAGTATCCCAGGGCCATATTCAACTGATCAATAACTTTTGCCATATCCTTGCCCATTCCCATAGATCCCAGACTTACACTTTCCTGCCAAAACCAGTCATGTGGTAGAAACAGATTCCATGTCTACCCTATCCTTCAATCTACTACAATCCTTCACAAAAAGCCACTAACAAAATTAAACGAAACATTACCTGCAACTCTTTCCGCAGCATGTACCCGATAAATTCGAATCTGACCTACATTTTGCAGCATCATAACTATAAGACTTCTTCTAGATCACACTGCTAATGACAGAACGGACAATCTGTATGTATGTGCATGAATATATATTTTTCTGCTGGCAAGTTTATGTAGGTATGTACCAATGTAAATTTCCATTATAGCACAAATTTTCTTGAGAGATAGAATTTATGGCTTTGTTGGGTATGAATTGTTGCTATCTAACAAATTATATATTGTGTGGTTGGTCAACTTGAGGTGTAGACTTTCTATTCTCCTGAGTGCCTCCAGAAATTCAGTTTCCTGTCCTACATGATGACACTGGCTGTCATTTTCTTTTCTGCCCAAATCAATCATATACACACAAAGGCTTCAACCAATTATTACAATAGGAAGAAAAAGATTTGTACTAGGAGAACAGGTCAAGGTTTAAAACACTAAGGATTGTATTAAATTAATATCTTAAACAAAACTACAATTGAATAATAACTATGTATCACCATTGCTTATCCTCAACTGATCTACCTATAGTAATGAATGAGACACATTATTAAGAACACTTCTAGGAAAAAAATTTAGGTGAGATACTTAACATGCACACAAACATTTCAATGTTCTCTATTTCATATGAATATAAAATATATAGTATTTTTGTGAGATTATAACATACAGAATAGAGGATAATATAGAATAAAAAATTATTTAATTCTGAAAAATTGAAGACTTAAATACGAGAATGAAACAACAGTGTGCAAAGTAATAAAATGCATGCAATTATAAAATTGTCCACGAAAACTTAAGCTAAGGAGAAAACTACAATGGTGATATTTCACTGGGTATAGGTTTAAAATATAGAGTTGTTTTGAGATTAATTTATTTCAAAACTTATTTTTTATTTATTTAAGTTTTCATTGAGCTCTTGTGTAAAAAACTGGTAACAAAACTCACCAACTGATATCATATTATGAAACTGGAATATTTATGAAATTGTAATACAGTCACACTGAAAACTGAAGCATATTAATTACTTTATGAATGAAATATTTGGAAGGTCTTATACTGAATGATTAGCTGCTTTCAATATATTAATAATAAATAGGGTTCTGAAAAGATAAAAGAGGATTGTGTGGTTGTTTTCTTAATTGTAAATTTTTGGCATCCACAGAAAATCAGGAGTGTTGGTGTAAGACATGTGCCATAAAATATTTAATGATATATACATAAATTACTAAGAAAGGAAGTTTGACTCTCTATTTGAAATTTAAGAGTATACAAATGGGATTATCATCAAATTTAAGGGAAAAATTATAATAGTAGTGGATGCGGATTTAGTGAGTGAGGGAACTTGATGGATACTTTTAGCTATTCATTCTTCTTTAGGAGAGGTAAAATTACATTTTAAGTTAGGAAATATTGACACTTCCTGAATATTTACCTGAACAATTTGAAGTTAGAATATCAGTTTACAATGTATGATGCTCCATATTAGAAGTAATTAACTTACCACCTGTTTGGATCAAGCAACGTGAAATTAAATTTGAAAATTACCTCTCTAACTTGAAGTGTATCAGCAGCAGAAAGCCGAGGATCATGATATACAAAAGTCTGGAGTGCAGTAGGTGCAGGTGCAGCAGAAGTGCAACGTGTTTCAACACCTGCAGCCTCATTTAATTGAAATGTGGCATAGGGGTAGATATCCTCCGAGTATTCTGCAATATATAAGAAATAGTAATACAAATATTTGTAAAGCCTGAATGACAGGAAAGGAAGATTACAAATATTAATATTCTTTTTTCTGTGAATTAACACATGCATTATAATAATACATATTATCTGTAGTTAATGCTGTTTCAAATTACCTCTAGTGAGTATGTTATTACTATTAATCAATTTATCTGAAAAATAATCCATTATTCATACAAGTACTGTTAATGAGAAACCATCTTTCAAAAAACATGGCAAAGAAATGTTTGTTTTATATAAATTGTATTTATGACTGAATTTATTTATTATTGACATCTTCACTTTCTCAATTTTTTAAAAACTATTTCCCATTGTTGTCTCTACTCTCTATTCTACATTTGTAAGTCTTTCAAGCTTATTTAGTCAAATAATTTATTAGGAAAGGAAGAAAAAGTGACTAAACCGAGGAAGTTTAGAATAAACATATTTAAGTGGCTTTCATTTATTCTATCTATTGTTTAGTCAAGTGGAGAGGAATTCAACAAAATATACTTATTATTTATTACCTGGAATTCTCTCTAATGTTGCCATTTCACGAACAGGGGAGCGTAGTGGTTTTCTAACTGTTGCATAATACTGTTCTCTCTGCTCTGTATTTTGTTTGTTATCAAGTGCTGCTGCAGTTTGTGATTCATGTAAACTTGCTGTCTCTCCTATGGCAGGTCCTGAAAAAGTCAAATAACTCATTCAGCTTCAGGTTACCATGCCATTCAAATGCACCCTTTTCTTGAAGAAGGGGACTCAGGCACTCGAAAATTTGTCCCCATGAGTTAATATACAGGGTGTAACAGAAATAAGTGGACAAACTTAAAGGGGAGATAAAGGAGGTCAATACAAACAATTTTCCGTCTTAGCATTTCTGCCAGAGATGCTTTGCTACTGCACAATTTGAGGAAAGAAAACTGAGAAATTGAATTTTAAAAGCATGACTAGCCTCACTAATAAAGTACATTAATATTTAATTCTAAGACTGTTTATGAACATTGAACAAACTTGTGTGTTTGTTAATATGCTAACATTTGTGCACAAATACTTAGAGTGTTTCAATAAGTTGTTTTCTTTGCTTATAGAAACACATGTATTTAGAACAGATACAAAATATAACAATATAAAATGTAGATATTACTAAATTTTTAAACGGTTTCAGATACTCACTCTTTTTCAAACAGTATAGTACAGCAAAAATTGCTAGAATTACTGCAACAGAAGACACAACCAAAGGTATGATTAATTTCAAATCAGTGTAAAATCCCATATCACCTGAAGTTGCAACCTGATTGAGACGAGGTGACACAGTGCCTATAAAAATAAAATAATTTTATTTTTGGCATGACAATAAAAATGAATGTGGTATGACTATAGAAGTGGAAAAACCCACCACCAAGTCTGTTGAGTGTTTGAAAGCGATATTCAGCTGATGAAGTGCCAGCATTATTGTGAGCTTTCACTCTTAGCTGATACTCTGTACCTGGACTCAAGCCTTTGAGAATGTAACTTTTTTGAAGCTCCACATTATTTGATACTGTAAAATGGAAATGAAAGTTAAAATTTCTGTTGCTACAGTGGGTGACACATTTTGATATTTATTGTTCATGTAAATTAGTTAATAAAAAATAGTTGTTACATAAAAAATTGGAGAGACCTAGAACATTCTAAAAGTATGGCAATTAAATGATTGAAATAATATATAGACACAAATATTTTCTAAACCTTGACAATTATAATGTAAGACTCATAAATTTGGTTATATATTTAGTTAACAAAGAATGGTATTTAGTACACATCTAGACTTAAAATATTATCTGTGGTTTGGCTTGTTCAGAACTCTCTACAACATTATTGGAATAAAATCACAGTGCAGCAATATTTTTATTTATTGAATACATATGGACAAGGAAAATACTTATATTTGAGATAATTTTCAGAAAGAGATTTCTTTAAAATGAATTAAATATGCTTTCAATCGATTGATTTTTACTGAACCAATGTTGCCTAAAGGCCATAAATCCTTTGAAAATGTGAGATATGAATGCATAAGTTTACTTGGGGCATAAGAAAACAAGAACAAATTCAAAGTGAGAGATGTAACCTGTTGCTTAAGCTATGTTTCATTTTCTTAAATTAATATTAAAAATAATAAGATTCATGTTAGAATCTATGTATTAATGCATTTCTAAAAAGAAAAGAATTTATAAACTGGTTACTTTTGCAAAATTTCGTTACATTATTCACATTCAGTGTAAAGAATACTAAATAATAAAATGATGGCATTTTAATAACAATATTTTCACTACAAATAAAGAAAACAATTAATGAGCATAAATTGTAGATACCTAAGTTCCAATGAGGATAATCTGTTTGCTTGTATTCAATTTCAAAATAAAGAATGGTACATCCACCATCACTCCAATTTTCCAAGTATAGAATTACAGATGTTGAGTTAATATATAGAAACCTATCTTTAGATACTGTTCCTGGTTTGCCTCCATCAGTAGTAGCCACAACTACTTCACTAGGGTGTCCCATACCAATATTATTGTAAGCTGTTACATACAACTAGAAAAAAAAATTTCATAAAAATCTCATGAAGGGTGATGTAAATAATTTAATTTTTTTTTACCTGGTATGATGTTCCACACCATAGCTTATTTAGAACATAGCTATTGAACTTTCTGCTGATTTTTATTTCTTCCCATTCTCCAAACTCTCTTTTGTAGTGTAAGATGAAGCCTTGAATGGGAGCTCCCCCATCATCACCTTGTTTCCATTGTACATTTAAGCTACTGCTAGTTGAGCCAGTGGCATGCAAAAGTGGTGCAGATGGAGGTACTGCACCATTAATTTCAGAACATTTGAAGTTACACTTTTTAATTGATAAATATTACTTGTAGAAAAAGTATTTTAGTCATGGGTAAAATGTGAAATAAACATAAATTATATTATAATTAGTAAATATATAGCATAATGTATTACTTAAATTATTTTAAAAAATGTAATATACACATTATTGTTGTAAGTGAAAGAAGAAATCTCTAAAAATTCTTAATATTTACATACCTTGTACTGTCAGACGATGTGTAATATGATCATAACCATAACGATTTTCTACATAACAGGAATAATTCCCACTGTCATCTCGACGTAAATCTAATATCTGCATTGTACCATCAGCTTGTACTTTGAACCTGCAGTCAATTGCATTACAATATAATATTCTAAAAATATATTAATATTATCATTTATTGTAGTTATAATGCATTTAAGTTTATTCTGGTTAATTGAATGTAAATTAATTTAATTAAAGAATAATGGTTCATTATTCTGAATTATATAAATTACTGAAACAAATTACAAAATTTATTATAACAGTTAAGTTGCATGCTATTTTTGGTAAGTTCTTAGGTGAAACAAAAATCTTTAAACTAATAATAAATAGGTGTTTAGGAGAATATTAAGTGCTTTGTGCAAAAGTTAATTTTTTTAAGTTAAAATGATGACCACATGTAGGATGTGTTAAAAAAGTGCATGTACAGTACCAGATTATAACATTAAATCACAGTATCATTACATTAATATAAAACTGTGTTATATAATATTGATAACATGGGTTGCAAATATATTACAGTCCATATTGTACATGTGCTGAGTGGTTTGTGCATTTTGTGTTAACATATAACACTCATATATAAATATGAAAATATTTTCTTGACCTACTTATTAAATAATAATATGAATATCTAAAATCCAAATATTTATATGTAACCTAGGTAGTATGTCAATACTTGCAATACCTGTACAAATAAACCACCTTATAATCCACTTTAGTAAAACATAATATATTGATAATCTCAAAATATCTAAGGATTTGACATAAAAAAGTGGTATAAAATACGTAGGTCATCATAGATATTAGTATAAATATTAATAAACCATTAGATCTATATGATATGCTGAGTTAGTTGGATGAAATCACATTGGATACTATGGCAGTTTCAATTAATTGTATTTCAAAATACAAAGGAATTTTGAAATAATTATTTTTATGAAATAAATTAATACATTCTGAAATATTTTATTATTAATTGTACTAATAGAAATGTTAATTCATATAAATAAAAATAGAACAGGTGTCTAGAAACATTTTTCAAACTAGGAATATACATTACAAATTTATTATTACTGAACATACAATAAAGAAGATACTTAAACTGTCAATGTTTGCATTTAATATTTTGGAAGGTCATTAGAAACAAAATACACTGATAAAAAATTATTCATGTTACTAATAAATGAAACTATCATACTTTTACTTACCTTTGTGAGTGTTTTAATGGTTGACCCCACTGTTTCCATGTAATACTTGCTTCTGGTTTTCCAACATACCTGCATGGCAAACGTGCATCTTGTTTCCAAGGAACAATTATAAGTTGACCAAATGAATAGATAGCTGCCTGAACTGAAAAATAATATTTTAAATATATTTATTAAATTAAATTTTCTGTTGAGAGCATTAAATAATAGATAATAATTACCTTCTGATGAGGGAGAAATAATAACTGGCTGTGTTGAAGGACCTTCACCAATTCTTGTTACTGCTGCTACACTGAATTCATAACGGTTCCGCTTATGCAACCCTTCTGCTTCGTAGCTAGTGCTGGCTGGTGGTAGATTCCTGTGATATGTTTTGCCTTCTTGGCCACCATTACCCAGTACTCTTACCTAAAAATTGTACAAGGTAGTTTGATACAAAGGAAATTTATTTTATAAACATTATCATTTAAACCAAAATGGCACTTAATTCAATGTAAAAATTAAAATATTGTAGTTGAATTTAATGAAAAATGTAAATTAAACTCCATAAATTGATGAAAGAAGAGTGAGCTAAAAATAGCACTATTTCTCATTTGTTAAAAAAAACTCTTTGTTGAGCACTCATTAATCTCTTTAGGTTTTAATAATTTATTTTCATGTGAAGTATCAGTTGCATCTGAGAGTTTCCTGAGATGAGTCATCAGGTAAATATACACCCTACTAAATACTAATTATTATTTAGTGTGATGTTTAGACATAATACATGAGACTTAATACTAGGCTTAGATCGTTCTCCTAATGTAATAGTTTGACATTTTAAATTCTGAATTCAAAGTTCACATAGAAAGCAAAGATATCCTGACATAGTGTCCATTGCAACCCCCCTCCCCCCTAAAAATTGATAAAACTATTTATCTGCTCCAAAGAACTAAGGACGCCATTATCTGTAACCATTGTTGAAATCAATGCATTTACTCTGAATTGATGTATTCATCTTTGAAAAGTTTGATAAACTTTCATTCTGTTTTGAAAGTAATTTAATCATTTTATAGCTTCTCATCAATTTACTATTTGTTTTCTGTTCCTGTCCTATTAGTTTTATTACTTAACCTATTTAATTATTCTCATTATACATTTAACAATGGATATGAATGCTATAGCAATAGTAAAATGGATAGTTTTTAAAGACTTACCAATAGGTTGTATGTAGTGACTATGCCATTAGCATGTAGAGGAGGCTGCCAACTAACTATTACAGAAGTTGCAGAGCTTATGACAGCTTTAATACCAGCAGGAGCTTCTGGAACTATAAAAAATGTGATTGTGTAATATAATTAGATAATTTTATTTCTTGTAATATAGGAATAAAGATTTTATATGTACCATCTTCTTCTGTCATGCAAAATAATGGAGCACTGGCTACCCCATCACCTACTCTTGTGAAAGCCAACACCTGTATGCTGTAGTTTGTATGTTTCTCAAGTCCATGGACCACAACAGTTAAAGCATTGGTAATTTTTGTCTCTGGCTTTGACATGCCTGAAAATAGTATAAAATTATCAGTAAAGTATATTTGAATATAGTAAATTAAATTTGTCTGAGGATGAAAATATTGATTGATTTAATATAAAATGATATCGAAAATAAAGTACGACAATGCTTTAGGAGGGTAACATGTTATATATATAGAACATACTGATATGAAAAATATAGCTCATTTCCATAGAGAAAGGTTTTCTCTATTTACACATAGATAATTCTAGTTTTAAAACTTTAGGTGTGCTTTTATTATAATGAATAATAAAGTATTAGTTAGTAAATGTCTGTTATTGAATACTCTCTATCTAATTTGAACAATAAGCAACACTCCCATGCTCTGCACACACTTAGAACATGAATTAATTTTTTTAGAAACTCACTCTCATAATCTTCTATGTTTTCCCAAAGAACTTTATATCCCTTAAGTAAGCCATGGATCTGGCTGTCAGCTGGAGGGCCCCAGCTTACTTGCAAGCTCTGTGAAGTGAATGCTGTACATCGAACATCCTGAGGAGTCCCACTAGGTACTGAAAGTTATTTACAAATACTTATTAGATAGATTAGATATTTGAAGTAGTAGCTTCCAACTATATGAATTGAAGTTCACAGATATTACAATATTAATATTTACTGATATTGTTTTATAGTGATATTGTAAATATTACTTCATAAAATTGAATAGATTCTATTAATCTGTATCATATAATAGCTTTTGTAAGTTCTTTTTGTAATAATTTTGCATGTATGAATGCAAAAAGTATGAATTTTGAAAAGTTCAATTACATGCTAATGGCATAGATAATCTTTCCTTTCAATACTTGAATTCATATTTTTGTTAAAAGGTAAAATAATTCACTACATCTTATATCCTCCCTATTACAATGTTACAAATAGCCAACAAGCAATAACTATTTATTATCTAACTCTTAACAAGATCAAGAGCTTTTAGACAACTTCACAACAATTAACATTCTTTAAATTTTGTCAATAACAAAATGTATCTGCCCACATAATGTTATTTTCAATCCATGTCATCTGGATTTACCACATAAACTTTGTGCATGAACAAAGGTGTAACACTTGTTATGCTTTCAAATATTGCTAATTTTGTCCTATTTTATGAGAGATCAAAGACTTGAAAGTGCTTCACTATCATGGATTTAGACTCTGGCCTCTATTCTTTAATAAGTCAGACATAAGATAGTGATAAAACTATGCATAAGTAAAATAGACTGTTCTTTGACACTTAATTATTTGTGCTTTATAATTTGACAACGTAAAAAATACAAAGCAAATATAGACTACTAAACAGTCACTTCAGAATTTAAAGTAAATCCTTTATGTGACTAAAATATATTTACTTACCATCTTCAAGTGTGATTGCAACAACTTCTTGTGCCATTGGGCCAGGTCCCAGTGCATTATATGCTTGAACTACAACACTGTATCTAGTAAACTTTTTCAAGTCAGTAAGCATACAGTCAGAACCTTGTCCATGGTTTTCTACGCTTTTATATTGATATTGTTCATTATTTAGTCTGAAAAGGAAGAATATATACAAAAACTGCAATAATCTACTAATGTGGTGTAAAATTATTACAAAGGACATTTTCTTAGAGCTTTTGTTTGTAAATTATAGTTCTGTATGTAAAGTATACCAGAATCAAAATGGTGTACTTTATTTTGTGTGTAGTTTGCAGTTAAAATATGTGCATGTATATTATTTATATAGTTGTTTAAACCTATTTATTAGTCTATCCCTTTTAAATAGAAATAAGTTTCTAGCAGGATGCAATGTGTGTGTTCTTTAGTGCATACTGTGCAAAATGTGCTTAACATTTCAAGTTCTTACAGTAAGTTGTTCTTCAAGAATCTTCATCCTTCTGCAGGTACATCACTGGTATATGTCCTATACAACATGAAGATAACTTTTGATGTAAAAGAATTGTATGGGCAAGGCTATATGATGCATTTAATTTAAAACATTCTGTTACTGCCAATTGCAGTTGTTAGTTTCAAAAAAATATTTCCTGAGAGCAACAGAGCCACAATTAATAAAATTTATGAGCTCAGAGTCTTTGAAGAATAATAAATCATACTTTCAGTTATGGTAATAAGATACTGCTTATTGGCTCACAGTTTTCAGACCCTTTCTCTTGAAGAAGTTTCATTTTCACATTCTCAAATGAATGTGAAACAATAGTAATGCATAAGCATACTAAAATATTCATGCACTCTTAGCACTGTACCACAGGATTAAAGCTCCAGCTTGAAAGCATTCGCTGTATCAATATTTTTCTTTCAACATCTTTGTAAGGTCTTAGACTGCTTGTGCCAGCAAATCACATTGACCTTGTTCTGTTGTAGTTATGTATGGGTATATGTACCAGGCGTGTTTTATGAAGAATACAGGAGTTTCATGATGTTTGGTATAAAAACGATTAAGAAGTCTATACCATGAAAGTGAAAATTTGACAATTTAATAAAACATATTTCATATTCAACAGAAAAGCTTCTCACCATTAAGATGTATGTTTAGATGATCTTCAAACTGAATTCAGAAAGTCATTTGTATCAGATAACTCTAATAATAACTATTATTAAGCTATTTCCAACATTAAACTCGAAAGCCAATTTATCATGTTTTTAGTACTTCTTAAAAATAACCTTCTTTATATAAATACAGACAATGGGAAGACTGTGGATAAAATTGACTAAACAATAATCAGTAATATTATATAAGAGTGGGAACAACATCAATTAAGTTTTGTCGTATCATCATATGGACAAGGCATTTTGATAGTAGTACATTTGGGAGTAATGACAAACAGAGAAGTCTGAATTTTGATTAGTAAAATTCAAAAGTTTAGTTTAAGGTATTGGAAGTTAATATAATTGCAATTTAGTTATGAAAATAAATAATTAATTTTCTTGTGAATTTATGCAATATTTTTGTTTGAAGTTATATCAGTTCTTTATTGCTTATGTTATATGATGACAAATGTGCAATTGTGTCAAACCTATAGCTTATTCTGTTCTAACTACTTCCATTCCCCTGACACATTCTACAGTAATTTAAGTTTTTTGTTCAGAAAATTGTCCCACACACAAAAACTTGAGTCAATTATAAATTACTTTGTAATTGAATCCTAACTGATTGATCATAAATATACTATGAAAACACACAACTGGTAGTCTTCAGCCTCACACCATTTCACCTTTCCATTTCATTGCTGGTTAAAATAGATACCAAGTACATAATTTTTAAACAAAATACAGGTAGGTGGTTGAAAATTGCTCTTATTGGCTGATTTAAGAATATGAACATAAGCAGCAGTTTTGTCTTAATTGGTTGCTTTCTCTAAAAATTTGTTTGTATCAGTTTCATTACAGAAATAGATATTGATTCCAACCTGAGTTCCTTATACCCTACATGATAGCCCAAGATGTCTCCATTCCACAGCTCTGGATCAGGAGGATCCCATGTCACATGTAACTCTGTTGAACTTGTTGCATCAACCTTTACATTCCTGGGAGGACCTCCCGGTGTCTCTCCATCAGTTATGACATCTAAAACCTTTAGTAAAGGCAAAAATATTAGTTTTTATATCAAAATAAAGACAAAAGAAAATTCATTTACCACTTACATCACTAGCTTGACTCCTCCCTAAGTCATTTTCAGCAAATAGACGGAATTGGTAATTTGTTGCTGGGCGAAGCCCAGATATGTGAGTTGTTGCATGTCCTCCAGGAACAGTTGATTGTGTTGTGTGTTCATGCCAGATATCTACACGCAGAGAATTCAAATTATATGTTGTGTATATGTAATTAAAATGTAAGAAAAGTAGATTGTATTGAAATTATTATTATTAACATATTATTCCAATAATTATTATAAAGGTATAAAGTTATAACAACATTTTATAGATTTTTAAAATTTTAAGCAGCTGAATGTGTATACCAACCTTATGATGCATGATAGTAAAAAAGAGGTATCAGATCTGAAAACTTTATAAAACAAATCTATAGCATGGCTAAAGTATTAAGTGAATGGTCCATTTGGGCTACTACTCAAATTTCAATGAAGAATTTTGATTCCATATTTTTTTATGGATAGCTGAATAAGAAATATTATGATTCTGTCATTGCAGATATCCTACCTGCTTCAGTCTTATATTCCAATATGTACTGGGTAATAGGACTATTTCCATCTTGACTTAAAATCCATCCCAATTTTACAAAACGGCTGCCTTTTTCAATCACATGCAAATTTCTTGGAAAATCAGGTGGTTCTTTAATATAAAAAAATTTCACATATGTAACATGTAAATATATCAATGAAATTTATACAGATCTTAATGTTATACTTTCAGATATTAATAATAAGGTTAGTTGTTACATTACTTACAGGTCATAATAATATTTATTAAAACATCATGTTCTATTTTTTAGGTATGAATCAGGTATATATTCATATTGGTTCACCTTGAATGTAGAGCTGAATTGACATCTCATCCCGTCCATATGAATTGCTGGCAATACAATAGTAACGGCCACTATCCTCTCTAGTTGTACTGGAAATACCAAGTTCAGAAGTGAGAGCTTCTGTTGTATTCATCAGCTTTACTGTGTACCTGAAACCATCAACTCAATAGTGTACAAACTATCGAGGACAGTCTGAGAAAATTATTCCGTTGGTTCATTTAATTTAAGATGAGAAAAGTGTATTGGATCCTTTCATCTTCTGGTGTTCATATGTCCAAAGGAAATGCCTTATTAAAATAATATATTTGATTATCAATCAACTTATTTATACCTCTATATTCATCAATAAAACACTTAAATCAACTAGTTTTCATTATTTATCAACCCACAAAGCACAGTTATATTCAACCAGCACCTATTCTAAACCTGGGAATAAATGTGATCATAAATTTGAATGCCCAAATAAAAATTATTTTACTAAAAAAATCAATAAAGGGTTAACTGAACCATGATTTTGATAAGTGATTTAGAAAATAGAAATTTTTTATCTACAAGAATATATATATATGTATATATTAGAAAACAAACACAACAAAACCACTAGTAACTATAAAAGAAAATTCACATAGACCACATTAATAAAACAATTAAATCAGTCAATTTTTATTATGTTTCAACAAATTATTGCATTATGAATCCAGTGATGTATTTCAGAATATAAGGTTCACAGAGATGATATATTTTTCGTGTTTTAATCCTAAACCAAAAAGATAAATGGTAGTAATTTATAAGCAGTTGATCAAAAGATTTATTCAGAAGCTCAATGCTATAAACAAAACTGTGGTATTTATGTACAATAAAAAAAGCATAATGAATATCCTAAATAAAACATTAAAAAATATAAACTAGTGTAAATATAATTGAAACATTACTTACTACAAAGCTTACACACAAGTAAAAGGAAACACATGAGCACAGGAGTAGATTATGCACATCTTGTCATTCAAGAGAATATTGTATATGAAATAGAAATCTTTGGAGGTGTAGTAACATTTACAGTTGAAGAGTATGTGTTTGAAAACTATTTTTCTGAAGTTAAAAAGTTGAAATAACAGGAAACTGCAGGAGAGAAGAGTAAGTATAATATACATAGATATGCATAAAACAATATATTATTTTCATATTAACATCAAACTGCACATACAGATTATTAATTTATAAAGTATTGAACGAAGGTTTATTGGTGTAGCTTCATTTTAAGTTGAATATAATCAATAGTGAGTTTAATTGTAACAGTGACCATTTGGAAGATGTAGTAGGTTATTCAGATGAAAGCTGCCATAAGACATCTCTCTGAATAGGATAGATCTAGATTGGAAGGTGCTGTAGATTTACACTCATGTTTTGAATTTATTTGCCTTGTTCCTGAAGATGGACAGTTAGTTCTCTATGCTATGTCACATTGATCAAACCATCTTCCCCTCCATACACCTACACAGTCTCCAAATGAAAACTTGGAATATCTGATAAATATTGCCTCTAAATTATTGGTAAATGTAGCTCGCAGTCATGGGTTCAGGGGAACTGTACAGTGTGTTCCCATTCAAATAACTCAATGTGTCCTATTATCCAACATTTTATAAAAATGACTATGTCCTGTGTACTTACAGGGGTGTAAAATTTCTATTTTATCTAGACTCAATGGTGGGGTCAAGAGTGACAAACTTTTCCAGATAATATTTAGGGGACATTATCCATTCATGTTTTATAATGTAAAAAATTGGATGCCCAATGTGGCTTACCTGTAGTCTGTAGTGGCAGGGTCAAGAGTGGAGCCTGCTTTCCTCCAGATGACCTGCAAAGGTCTGTCTCCCTGGACATCACAGCGTAAAGCTACCCCAGAGCCTAGGCGTGCAGTCTGGTTCTTCTGTTTTGTTGCAAAGCGTGCTGGTGCTGTAAAAAATATTTTGGTGTTGTATATTCAGGAAGCAAGGAAAGACAAAGTGATGATGTCAAAATAATCCATTTATTAGGACTGGAAATAGAGACAGAGAACAACAATTGACTTACCTTAAATTGATAATAGGCTTCAACTAGCTCGGACATGGGAAAAGTCATATTTTTGAGAGCATAAGCTCCCTTGCTCAAGATTGAGTATATCTGAGTGGCATGGCAACCAGCTGCTCAGTCGTACAGTGTTCAATTTTATGTATGTTTTAAAAATTGATTGTTTCTAACTGAAGTAAAAGTTTTATTAATGACTGGATGAGTAGGCTTTTTAAAATTTGAATGTAAATGTTACCAATCTTTGATTTTTATTTAAGATACACTGTTCTTGGATCACTGCCAGTTGATGCCTACTATCAATTTAAGGTAAGTCAACTACTATTTTTAGTCTCTCTTTCCTGTCCAAGCTTCACTAGGAATGCTCTTCCTTATCTTCTAATGATGTGGACAGTTGCCTCCAATACTTCAAGATAACCCTGCACTCATCATGGTGTTTGCCAGCTTCACACATCAGGTAAGCCACCACCTTTGTCACTCTTTCCTGTCCTTATTAACTGTTCATATATCTTTAATCAAAATTCATTAATCAACTATTAAATAAAATATAAAGGTTGTAACAATTTAAGTAGCTCACTCATAGTAACAATTGTTACTATGCTTGTAACATAATGCAATAAAGTTCACATGTTTAATTTTATACAGAGGAAATATATTTTGTATTTGTCAAGTGAAAGATATTGAAGCGATGTCATTGTTCTCTTTAAAATGCAAGCGTTTTGTTAAATTAACAGAAATATTTAATAGAATTCTTTTTGGGTAAAAGGAATTGCTAACCTGTGCCTTCTGTGATTTAACTTTATAGTCAAACTTTTTTATTGCAACATATTTTTCTTTCAATATAACAGTGTTGTTTATAATAGTAACAATAACAATGATTACAAAAGTAATAGTTTTGATTATTACATCATTGATAATTCTTGTAATAGGGTAGAATAGTGGATATAGATAATCGTGCTATGATGGAACTAATCAAGAAATGGTTGTAGATGTTGTATGTACAATATTAAAAAGAAACCAGGCATGCTTGACTGACGAGTCCAAACAATAGATTGTGCTGACCATTGACAGTGAGGCGGATAACTTTGCTGAGCCCAGAGCCAATTCCATTGACTGCCTCACATAGGTAGTAACCCTCATGACGTTGGAGAAGTCGCTGAATCACCAGAGACCCGTTGCTATGGACCCGGACATCTGCGGTGTCCAGCTCCCTGTAGTCTCCTGGTCGTCGTCCTGTTCCATCAAAAAATCAGTTCAACACATTTCCAAATATTGTTGAAAAAAAACATGTAAATTATCTAGTAGGTTTATTACATTCTTTACAGTTTGGTCTTACGTTAAAAAAAAACAATTTTATGTTCGGTAATGGAAAGAAATATTTCCTGATTGTTTCACTGCCTGCAGAAAATAAAATGTCGGCCAAGCCGTCAGCCATATGTAAAAAAATGAGTTACGATCTTTTTCAAATTGGAGCAGATTTGACCTTGACGCTGTTTCTTGCGCAATCAAAGTAAATTCTTGCGGCGGTGTCACATATTATCCTCGCAACTGAATGAAGTAAGGGTTTGTTGAGGAAGTCAGTCGAGTGGCAAAATTTGTGCATTTCTCTGCTCTCATTTGTTGGACGACAAAACGGCTACTATTTAAAAATGACTATAAGTGTGGAAATTAGTTACTATATAGTATACATCAGAGTTAATTTTAACAATTGACATGAATTTTATTTTGCAAATTTTTAGTAAATGAATGATAATAATTATTTTGGCCGGAAACGAAATGACTACATTCCGGACATATTTGCTGCTCATGGACATAAATTTGAAGGTAATGAGAACTGTGCATCTCAAAATAAACCGATAAAATAATTTCACAAATCAAATAGGTTTTCTGCGTAATTATATTTTAGACAATAGCACCGAAATATTGGGGGATACTTTTAATTTCAAACTAAGTTTAGCAACAGCAGATTTAACCCAAGCTTATTAAATTTTTATCCAATAGTTTATTAGGTTTATTTGAGTATGTTTCGTACGATTATTAAAATAGAAATGAAACGCTTAAACTTTCTTTGATGAATAAAATAGGCTACACTCAGTGGCGGTTCGTGAGTTTTTAAAGTTATGTGCTACATCGCCCCAAGGAACCTTTTTTTTTGGAAAATTAAATAATTTTCAATAAATGTAATGTTTTTGAATCTCGTCCACGTGATCGAAAACACTATGTGATTGGAGGGTCGGATTTAGATTTGATGAAGCCCTAAGCTATAGTCAAAGAGCTCCAGTCTTAAGCCATTCTCATTGTAATCAAATAAGACATTTTTCTTCTTCCAAATATTAGTTTTAAACTTATTTTACTTATTCAATGATTTTTATTCTTTTGATCAGTGATACAATAGAAATCTTGAAATCAAAAGCCTTTCATCACCTGATTCTTGATGACATTACCTGTATTCCGCAACAAATTCACCGGGTTACCCAAACCATAAATAAAGCTTTGGAAAATAAACAATATTGTAGTGGAGTATTCCTCGACATCAGCCAGGCTTTAGATTAAGTCTGGCACCCAGGATTAATTTATAAAATCAAGATTATCTTTCCACCAGCATATTTCAATCTGCTAAAATCATCTGAAAGACAGAAAATTCCAAACGACAGTAAAAATCTGGAGTACCACAAGGCAGTGTCCTTGGGCCATTCCTGTACGTTTTGTACTCGTCAGATATACCACTGGCTCAAGATACAACAATAAGAACATTCGCCGATGATACAGCCATTCATTCCTGCCACGAGGAACCTCAGACAGCCTCAAATATTACAAAAACGTATCTAACCAATCTACAACAATGGCTAGAAAAATGACAAATAAAAGTGAACGAGAATTATCACATTCAGTCTCAGGAAAGAAACTTGTCCCCCCTCCCCAGTCCATAAATAATTATTAATTATTAAATAAATACAAATTCCACAAACAAAAACAGTAAAATATTTAGGACCACATTTAGATTCGAAATTGACTTGGAAAAATCACATAGTTAAAAAGAGAAAACAAGTTGAGATGAAAACAAGAGAACTACTATGGCTCATAGGAAGAAAATCGTGGCTATCTATGGACAATAAAATCCTGATAAATAAAGCTGTAATCAACCTATGGGGTTGAACAATGGGGATGTGCGGGAAAATCAAATATAAAAATTATTCCAAGATCTTCCGGAAAATTGTAAATGCCCCATGGTACATAACTGCATAGAGATTTAAATGTTCCAACGGTACAAGAAGTCATCCATAAGAAACCGACCAAACATCACGCAGTCTTGGACAATCATCCCAACCCACTTCTAGACATACTCCTTGAACCCGTGATAAAAGAGCTTAGTGAACTATTTAAAGTTTAACGATTCATTGTTTATTTCAATTATATAGGTGATATAATTGGATATCTCCCCGTAAATGTTATTATTAGTAGCTGTCAGCTTTTTAGATTATAGAATTGTATTCTGATTGTTAAATAAATTATGATATACAAAGAAAATGTGTTCTTTCAAGGTCGAGTCTGTGAGATATTTACTCAGAGCCTCCATCATTTGGAAGTGGACATTGAATGTAATAAGAGGCGTGGTTGTAGATACTCACCGGGAGCCCGACGCCACGTGATGGCAGGCCGAGGACTGCCGTCGGCCTGGCAATGCAGCGCCACTCTCGCAGCGCCTTCAGGAGCGGCGGCGTCCGCTGGCTCCACCAGCCACCGCGGTGGAACTACAACACGACAGCTCACAGCGCCCAGAAAACATGATTCGGCGATTCAGAAGCAATTTAAGAATGAAACAACTGTGAAGCGACACAAAATACGTGATATGTGTGAATCGTGATTGCAGTCTACGGTGGGTGGTGGGCGTGAGGTGTCCATTCCAGGCAACCAGTCCTGAGTGCGGGAGCTGCAGCAATACCGACACGCGTTTCCCCTCCCAACAACCTTCATCTTCACATTCACTCCAAGACAATCTGATGCCAGCTTTCGTGTCTATCCTCAAAACAAGTAGCGTGCGTTAAATAATCTAGTATTCATGCGTGCAAAACATTGGTGGAGGTCCATACCGGTAATAACCGGAAAATTCTATAGTTTCTTATAGATTTCATGCGTTTGCCCGCCCGGTCGTTTCGCAAGCCATTCGTTAGTCAGTATTGTTCTTCAACTTGGCAGAAAGATGCTACACTTGACGGAATACGGTCTAGGACGTGTTACCCGAGTTGGTTTACAAATACAAGAGATACACCTCTTAACTTTAACACAGCACTGTGTCGGTGTTGGGACTGCCCTAAGTGGAAACGTGAAAGAACAGTGCACAGCACACTGACGATCAAAACCTTCCAATACTTCCAACGGAATAACTTAAAAAATAATTTTACGAATATTGGATATATGATAGTAGACACCAAGCTGAAAATTTTGATATGAGGGTCCTATGGCCGCAAACGCATAGTTCATGTTTTATTTAAAACTAGCTAGGAACCCGGCGTTGCTCGGGTATGTATTTATATTATCTCGGTACATTATCTAATTTTTGGTCAACACATGTTGACGAAATCATCACAATATAAATCTCAAATATACTCCCATTATCTCGAGATAGTCAAAAATACTCCCGGTACAATAGCAGGGCTAAATGTATTTTCAGTACAAAATAAAAAAATTCCCCCACTTAAGATATGAATTTTTACTTAAATCTCATGTTAAAGGTCATAATCTAAAACGGCGACTCGCATTACACCAAACGCGAAAGTTTCCCTGTTATTTTCATATGACTCATTTCCACCCCCACCCCTCACATGGTGGAAGGGGTTGAAATTATACACAAATATTGTCGGGCAAACACTATAAATATTACTGACCTAAATTATACGCTAGCAATATTGGATGACACACTATCAAATTAATTGACCCAGAAATGCATTTATTTGATGGAAATATTGACCGCTCTTGGATATTTAAAAGTTTCCACCCCCTCCACCCCCGCAAAAGTAGTGGTAGTTATGTCGAGTTTGGTTTGGTAAGACCACCTGCTCAGAATTTGGTCGAAATTATGCCATCCTTTAAAGACAGTATGTGGAAGTCTGTTTTATCCCCTTCCAACCCCTCTTAGGGGATGCACTGTAACTTTAATTGCATTTATTATGTCATAATTAAACTCGGCCGCTCACATTACACTGGTTTAGGGTCTAGTCTTGATTGTTCTCTTGTTATTTTTATGTTTTGCCCCTCCACCCCCACCCCTAAGAATACTTCACTTCGATTATGGATGGGGTTGAAATTTTGCGCTAGTAGTATCGGAAGACTCACTTTAAATTAAATTGTCCCAAAAATGTAATTATAGGATAGAAACATTGGCCGTTTTTGCTTATTTAAGAAATTTCCACCCCGTCCACGCCCGCCTCTAGGGGTGGTAGCCGAGTCTTACCCCGACAGCGTGTCTCAAAGAACACGTGTATCAAATTTGGTCGAAATTCGTCCACTCGTTTAGTGCGGAACATACATACGCAAAGACAGAACCGAATACGCACATACAGGCAATTTTACTATAGAGAAAACGTACATTTTATAACATTCCTTTTATTTACGGCAAAAAAACATGTACATTCCATACAAAGACATTACCGCAGCATAAGAGAGCAATAGTAGCACCTTACAGATCGTACCAGTTCATCAAATTGGCAACACCAGTCTCAATACAGACATTACACTGTCACAGAAAATTTTATCGTACAACAGACACCTGGAATAATTCAAAGAGTTCGACAAAATTTTCTGTGCCAGTGTCATGTTTGTATTGAGACTGGTTGTCGCCATTTAGTTGAACATTTGCAATGATCTGTTAAGTGTTACTATTATTTTCTTATGTTGCGGTAATGTCTTTCTATGGAATGTACACTGTTATTTTGCAGTAAATAAAAGGAATGTTATGAAATCTACGTTTTTTTTAAAAAAAAATAAAGCATAAACTATGCGTTTCCGGCGATAGGTTCCTGATATCAAAATGATCAGCTTGGTGACCACTATCATATATCCAATTTTGACCCAAAAGGTTGGAAACACCCTGTATATATACACAGGGTGTTAAAAAAGTGTCGAAAATTTTGAGAAGTGGTAGCAACCATCAAAACAAGAATAAAAAGCCAAATAAACATGGGTCCGGAAACGCATAGTTTCTGATATCTGTACTCTGGTTAAGGTCACAGATTCTCTACCACCCCACATGGAGAACAGTGGGAGGTCTCGGTCGGACCACCACGTCAGATGAAGGAGTATGTGCTAGATTAAAAAAAAAGTATTTCGTGAATAGAATTAAACTGAAAGCTGAAAAAAATTTTAGACGGTCACTAGTTTTATTGAAAATTATTTATTAGGAGCTTTCGGCAACTAACGTGCCATAATCATCATTCCATTTTCCTGTGTTCTGTAACTCGCTATCTGTTACTGAAACTGACAAATACGTCATAATAATAATAAATATCTCCAAGGCAAAATATTTTTCAAATCTCTCAGATAATATAAATAGATATTATAGGATCAGGATGGAAAAATCTCGACCGGGCGGGGAATATAGCCCCGGGACCTCAAACCCCAGTGAATGAATATTGCCCACACAAACTGAAATATTAACAACAGTGGGGTAATTGTGATGTTCTCTGAGATCTAAAGTATTAAATTGGACCCGTACATATTGTATTCAACCATTGCGTTTTTCCCATTCTCGGTCAAGTCAATAGTTGGTTGTCCGCCATAGCCATAACCTAGTTTAAAGAAAAGTGCCATTTATTTCCATCTATAATCATAGTTAAAGATTATTGTACTGTTTTTATATGTTTAGTGTGAATAAGCCGTGGTGTAGTGGCTAGAGTCGCTGCCTCACAACACAGAGGTCCCGATGTTCGACTCCTGGCAAGGACTTGGATGTTCATGTCATGTTGGTCACGAAGACCGGGATTAAGACTGCTGGAGAATCGATACGCTGACCACGTAAGATGACAGCCCGCAGTTGACCAGGTAGGCCAAGGCCCTGAATGGGTTGCAGAGCCAAACAATGGCGGCGCAGCGTAATACGAGGCTTCGATGAGCATAATTAAGATTTAATCTTGAATTCTTTTGAAAGGAAATATTTCTAATTTCTGCACTGGGGTATTGATTGCTTAGACATTCTGTGAGGTATTAATTTAACAAGTTTCGATTGGAATTAGTGGAATCAACTACCATCGGATGCACGAACGAGGGAATCACGGTAAATTATTTTCATAACTAATTATTTAACTACAGAACATTTATAAGCCTATATTTCTTCACAGTAAAGAAACTATATTTGGCTAACCGGGAACTATGGTATATAACTATTTCCTAAAAAAATAATGAAGAAAGACAACAATGGAAAAATGTCAACCGGACCAGGGACTCGAACCAGGACCTACAGTTTTCCGGGTGGGTTCCCTACCACTGAGCTAATCCGACTCAACGTCCAAGGCCCGAATCAACAATCAACATCCCTCCATAACCGTAAACCTAAGCCAGGCTCACCTACAATTTACTAATCACAATCTTCACACCCTAATTTCTAGGAAATTCGTGAAGAATGGACATTGCGTAAATTGATCATGTTGCGTGGAATTCAAGTCTAAATTAGCTATACGCTCCTACTTGAGCTTCATTTGAAGTATTTCTAATTCCTTTAGCTTGATTCCATGCACCTGGTGTCCACAGGGCGCGAAGAATGTGATTAATAAATTGTAGGTGAGCCTGGCTTATATTACGGGAATGGAGGGATGTTGAATCGGTCGTTAAACGTCGACGCGGATTAGCTGAGTGGTAGAGTGCCCGCCCGGAAAACGGGAGGTCCGGGATTCGAGTCCCGTCTCCGGTCGACATTTTTCTATTTTCGTCTTTCTCCTAAATTAGCTACACGTTCCTCCTTGAGTTTCATTTGAAGCATTTCTACTTACTTTGACTTAAATAATTTTTATTTTATTATATGAACCAGCACAGTCGTGAATAAGAAACCATGATATCTTGCAACTGTGCCGAAGGACGAATAATTTCGCTGTGAAAGCTTGAGAAATGTCGGGAACCAGCTTCATTAGAATAAAGTGAAATAGCGAAGAGTCTTAGATACATTGATTTCATATTTCAAGAACCGTTTTGGCAAATACGGGATGTTGTTAATGATGAGCGCTGTGCACCCGCACAGATTCAGAGGCAGCCTTGTTTCATATTTATTTCCTGCGACCAGACACGAATTATTGATCACATAATTTGCCGCTCATGCATTAATTCCAATATTTGGTTACAACATTATTATTTATTGTCCATTAACTGACTCCTAATGAATATTCCGGGGAATTGAAATCAGAGAGAATATTAAAAACAGCTCGTCGTATTAAAGCATGTTATTCTGCGTTGCCATTTCTGAGAATATTTTTTTCGTAACAGTGATATACGAGCACAACTTGCGCCATTTCAACGAGAGTAGCAATCCGTTATTCATGGCTTTTTAATATAATTTGTAGCAAGAGAATCGAAACAAAAATTTATTTCAAAAGTTCAAATTTGTAAATCAAAAAACACATTTTAACGAAAATTATTGATCACATAATTGATAACTGCATAACAAATGGATATTTGGTTGGGATAGTTACATCAAATAAACGAAGAATTTATCTAGGTAAACTGTTATATTTTTAAATTCGTTTTTCACTGTGCAAGCAGTGAGGATTTTAACAATAATAGGGTGACAATTACTTCAGTATGTTCTCATCTTACGTTACAATGAAGAAGCAAGAGCACTATTAAAAGAATCGTAAAACAGGACAAATTTGATTGTTTTAAATTTAATGAGGAATGGGAATGAAACCAATTTTGTGAATTTTAGACCCCAAGTCCACTTGAGGTAGGTTTACACGGATAGTGAAGTTCGTCCAAGTTCGGTTGGCTGTGCACTGCCCGCCGTTTACATCTGCTCACTTCTTCACTGACAACTGTGTGGAAGTGCTGCCCTCACTACAGAACGGGCAGTGAACTCCGATACATGTTTATAATTCTCTGTTATTTTTTGGCAACCTTGACCGGTTGGAAAGTTCGACTGTCATGTTGATGTTACATAGTACCGATATATTGTTCATACCAAGTTGAATATTTTTCTCCTTTGTGTTTTTCTCACGACATTGTTGGTTAAGTCTGACACAATGTTCATACGATTAAAGAAAACTGAGGCAGTGCTGTCGTGGCAGCGATGGATTGTCAGTTGTCAGTGCAGCACTGACATATGTTTATACGTTACTGACAACACTGCACCTCTTTTTCTGGCAGTGATCACAGTCCTTGTAAACCTAGCTTTTACAAGGTCAGCCCACGCGTGCTTTAAACGTTGATGAAGTGAGTAATTTACAGATGGGCCCTTCTTTTAAGAATGTTGAATGTCCATTAAGAATATTAATCATTTAAATCATTTTGACTGATGAATAAGACGTGGTTCGTCATAGCAGCAATGATTTACGGCGTATATAATTTAATGGATCAAGACTACAAAGGGACAATTTTATCAACGTGTTAGTTTCGTTGTTAACCACTTTTCTTGATAATAAATTGAACATGGCTGATGCGAATTTAGATCATCGTTCAGATCAGTTTACGTTGAAAATGTTCCAGATGTTTGCGGAATAGTCACGACTTTCAAATTATTCAAAGCTTGATCCTTTATTCTGAAATTGTACTCGACAAAAGGTTCGTATATATATCAAAATCGACGTCTCGGAGCAGTGAACCAGTTTCTCTTACAGACGACACGAAATCTTAGTCAGCAGTTTTTCTGGACTGACTTCATGCACCATTGGGAATTTTAGTATTCGTGCATCAAATACGAGCAATTTTCATACATCAGCATACTATCTGATTAGTGGAGCAACGTCGGTTATAAAAACCGCAGCTGTTGGCCTTTATAATGTCAGTGATCGGCCAAAAATGTATTCTAGAGACCACAGCTTTGTTCTCTCTCTCTCTCTGGTTTCATTGTGGTTTATGTGTAGAACCATACATTTATGAGTCAGTAATTCATTAGAAACATTATGTTCCAATCGTCAACATACATATGTCTGTATGTGAACCACAAGGAAAGCCATATGTTTGAGCATATGACAGTCAACGGAACCAGACCGACCAGGTACAAGGTCTGAAGAGCTGTGACCAGCAAGTCAGAATAAGGCGGGGAGAGATTCCAAGAAGCTGACCGGCATTCTTGCTACACTTTTCACGAGCCAACGCCTACCAACCCGCCGAAAAAGCTAGTAGTATGTATGTGAACACTACACTAACCCACAGGTGCTAGAAACCATGCGTACAGATATTCACAGATCCAGAACAAATGATTTTTTACCTACGAAATTTTAATTCATGTTCGTATTCTTAAAATTAAATTAGCATATAAATATAACTGTAAAATTCAGACAAACTCTTTTTTATATAAATTTTATTTACATTTTTAACTCAATCCGTCCCTTAATTAAATATAACACAAAACCTAAGATTTTCTACAGACTCCACTCATTTTTGTAGTTTCATAGTGGTTTCACCATGATACCAAACCACTTTGTGGCTTAATAGTTACACCAATTTTGTTACATATATTTTATTATTTTGATGCTAGATGATTTGAATTTTTACAAATTTATTCGCGCTGCATGGAATAATGATCGCCATAAGTTTGGTAGTTTCGTTGTGAACGCAGTCAATGTAGTGAAATGAAATCCCTGGGGATGTACCCGAACGGACTCCTCGTGCGGATCGTCGTTGGCAAGTAGCGGAGACGACGGTATTGCTGCGGCGCCGTGCGGTGCGGTGCTTTCCAGTGTCGGCTGAGTGACATGCAAGTCATGCATCATGCGAGAACAAGAGCTTTACCGCTGACGACTAATTCCGCCGTGAAAGCGACCTCAGCCACGGCGTTGCGGGCGACGCAAGAATAGTTCCCGGTGTGCCTCGCAGTGAGGCGTTCAATGACAATCGTGCTAGAGTGAGCGTCTATGCCTATGACCTTGAGCCCCGGCGACGCCGACGTGGACACCGGCTCGGCGTCTTTCAACCACGCTATGGTAAAGGGCGGGTCGCCTTTCTCAATCACGCAAGTCACCTGAGCTCGGACGCCCTCGGAGAGGTCCTTGTTAAAGGAAAAGGGAGCTATCCTAGGCGGAACTGGAAGAACCAACCGGGAACCAATCAGAATCGTGACAATGGCAGAGAAAGGCTATTGGGATGGGAGCGGGCTAGGAGGGGCCGGGAAGGACGGGGGCGGCGATTACCGTGCACCAGCAGCACGGCGGTGTGGGCGGCGCGGGCGGCGGCGTTGCTGGCCTCGCACGTGTAGTTGCCGCTGTGGCGGGGCGTCGCGTTCACGATGCGCAGCGCCAGATCGAAGTCGCCGATCTGGTGCGTGGCCACGTCCGACGCCGGCGAAGAGTCCTTCAGCCACTGGATCTTGAGCGGCGCGTCGCCTTCACTCACGACGCACGTCACGTGGACGCGCGTCCCGGCCTGAATATTGGCGGGGAAGCTGAAAGGCTCAATTTTAGGAGGGACTGTAAAAGTAATAGGGAAAACACAGGCCACTGAAAAAATTACCTGAAAATAGATAATGACACAGTAACACAAAAAAAAAACCTCGCGTCAAGCCGCAAAGTGAGACAAAATATACGATCGAAGGAAGGAGTGACGCAAAGGCGCTGGCGCGGAGCTCACCTTTGACGCTGACGTGAACGGTCTTGGCGTCGGCGTGTCCTTGTTTGTTTCGTGCTGCACACGTGTACGCGCCCTTGTCTGATGTGCTGTCGACGCGGCGCACCGAGAGCGTGCCGTTGGCGGAGACGTCCTGGCGGCGGTTCGTGGGCAGCAGCTGGCCGTCTGCGAAGAGCGTGCGTCAGATACCAGGTACCACGGGAAAGTGGACGGCGAGGTCTCGACCAGCAACTCACCTTTCTCCCATGTCACGGCGCTGATGGGGAAGCCGGCCACGGGACACTTCACCACCAAGTCCCTGCCCGCCACTGCGGCAATCGGCGCCATGGGCCGCACCAGAGGTAGACCTACGCCATTGGTTCATGTTATCATGGAAGGAAGTTCTTTCCATGAATATCGTTACATAATTAAATAAGTTTCCGGAGTTGCGTATTTCTAATTTATATAGTAGTATTCACAGAATATCTTCTTGGGAAACTGAACAAGGAACAACGCGGAGACCAATAGGTGTTACAAGTCTTCACCGACAAACTGTTAAGGATTATAGACCATGCAGAGATGGCACAAGTCGTTTATGAGTTATACGCACATAACAAGCTGCGCGCCACACACCGCAACCAACCCGTACGTTGTTCAACTGCACCGTCAACCCTCAATCTGTCGTGGCAGTACATGCCTGTAAGTTTGGTTGTTCGTTCTTGTAGGAGGTTTGTGATTGTGAGACGTTAATCAATATGTAGTACGAGTTACCTGAACATGTCTTTTTCAATGAAATATTACTTTCATATAATTGTTTGTATTCAATTCCGGCCCTTACGAGAACCTTTACCTGCACACGACTCATTAATGGTCTGTTTGGGAGCATACGTACCAAAACTAAAAATAATCCTCCGGGCATGGCCTATCATCATCTTTATCAGTTTGTCGGAGATTTCTTCGCCCTGTATCAGTAATATGTCAGTGGTTGCCAAATTTCTTTGGTTCCAAGTTCTTTTAATATATCAGAATTTTTCCGCGACGCCCGAAGTCAAAACATGAACGCATTTCAAGTCGATTGGAAATGCGGTTAAGTTAGTTTAAAAATAGAATAAATAATGGAAAGCCTATTTAAAACTCACAAATCATATACTGAAGAGGCGTAATTAAGACAATTAACGACATGGATGAACTCGATCCTCACTAAACAATTTCTCTGAATCAGAGTGGATGTATCTATATCCTCATCTCCTGTTCCACGTACATTTTCGCATGATAATAATTTTTTATTACGACGACCACCACAAAGATGTCAAAGACCTTCAATAAACGTCCAGCGAAATGGCTGCCGATGGCCTTCTTTTTTAAACAGTTAGAATAAAACTCATTTTTTGGACTCAGTCTGATCATATCTGCGGAGACACAAAGAGTTGCCGTGAAACCACAAAGAAACGAACAAGTGGCTCGCAAAAAAAATAAATACCCCGAAAGAAACAATATAAAATAGACTCACCGTATATATTGAGCCTTGCGGCGTGGGCAGCGACGCCCACCTTGTTGGAGGCTTCACAACGGTACTCTCCTCCATCCTCGACACGCACGGAGCTTACGTTTACGTGGCTGATCACTTCCCCGTGCACAGTCACGTACTGCCCAATCAGCAACCTGTAACACAAATCAAGACGGCGCTGCAGTCACAACAGCGGCGCAAAATATATTTATCAACCAAATTCCAGAAGGCTTTGGCCTCGTCGAATATTAAAATTACCTGTATTTTCAACAGAATTGAAAATCGAGGTGTATATCACCAAATGGTGAAGGAATTTAGAGATAAGTGCTCGACAACAGACTCCGGGTTAAAACATACGAACGTTACTGTCGTTGAACTTATGAAGAGCCAAAACATTAACTTTACTTTCATATCAATGAGACGAACATAAATTTAGCATTTGTTTTGTTTTTGAAATAGAGGTCAGTGACAACTTTTTTACCAGATACCAGTATTTGGTTTCATTTGAAGCACAAAATTCGGAATCTGTAATCTTGTTCCGCGTCTGAGCAGTTGAATCCGGCTGGTCAAGTAGCGGGGTTTTCAACCTTTTAAACCGATATAGGTCTAGGGTACCGTTGCGTTTTGATTATGATATCAATCTTCCCCAATGGGTCAATTTTTCTCCAATTCTTTTCAACATATAATCATGATCTGCCCATCCTACTGACGTTATCGGTAGTATTTCCCGGTTCGCCGACTATACCCTCTTCTGGACAACAAAAAACATACCTTGCCACTCCTATAATGCTTCTCCAAGCGGACAGTCTAACCCAACCCTAGCTAAACCTCCCTTGTCATATTCCAACACCGAAAATATCCTGTTTTCCCACATCCAGAAGAATCCCATCAGTATAGTTTACTGGAACCAAGTAATCTCCCCATCCCTACCACCGAAACTATCTTGATTCCTAAAAACAGAAAATTCACATTCGTATAGCTTCACCCGCAGCCACATATCTCAGGATTCATCTAAACCAAACCCTCAGCCTAATCCCATATGTCTAACAACTCATTAAAAAATTTAACCTTATCAAATACCTACGATCCAGAACCGAATCCTGTCATCCTGAGACCATCCTCCATAATAGCCCGTCCAGCCCACAGTAATAGATTATAGACCCATCATTTAAACTCACTTCTGACCACGTCTCTGAGGACCCTGGAAAGAAAAATTTCCTGTCTGTCTTCCACTTCACGTTCTGTACCCATCCATCACCCTATTCCAACACCATCGCCTTTTAAATTACCACCCTGTCCTTTAACGAATTATCTCCGTTCATCCTATGGCCACCTATCTATAAATTGAACATTTCAAAAGTTCAGTCAAGCTTCCACCATCCTGTAAACTTTAACGGCAACCTAAATTGAAATCCCCCCGGAAATAATTCTCTATAATTCCAATGTCTCACCATGCTATAATCGTCCCAGGCCAGATCAGTTGAAAATCGAAGACTAAACTGAAAAGTGTCGTTTGGATTACTTTCCTCGCTCCGCAACAATAAAAAAGGTCTGTACCAACACAAATAATATTAAAAAATTGTAATATTTGCGCTCCATCAAAATAATAATAACAGAACCTTCATCCAAAATCCCGTGCTGAAAAATACCTCTGGACCCATAACGGCAAATGACTCAGGCAACTCCTTATACAACAACGAAAAGAAAAGGAAGATGATATCAGTGTTAATAACACGATAGCTTGCTTAACATTAGTTCAACTGCATACGACTTCAGCGTGTAACGTATAAATAAAGGACAGCAGAGGTTGACACAAAAATTTATGACCGTGGCGGTAAACAGGCAAGCAGAGGTGCCACACGCAAATAATTATTTATCTCAGTTTCCCATTTGTCCAAAAGGTAAATGAGCTTAGTAATTTTTAATAGTTTCAACCTGGGTGGCAGTTGACTCCTTAATCTATTTTCTTTCCAACATGCACTGAAAAAATATGTCGCAAGAAAAATAAACATACTCGTCATAAAAATAGGTTTCATAACACTATATGAATATTTAATGAACACACGCAATAAAATTTAACTTGAAAAAGTATAATAACGTCTGTAATATATATATGAAGGATCGAAAGATACAGTAACACACATTGCTATATGTTATAGACGTTTACTTAACACGAAGTTTCCAGTACAGTTAATACATTCTTGGAATATTCCAGAAACAGAACATTCTCGAAACAGAAAATACTAGAAATGAAAGTTAAATAAAGTAAACAAAGAAAAAATTAAAAAGGGGTTAGACGAAATTGGAAATTTTAATAAATAAAAACACAATCATTAGCGTAGAATTAATATTTTTCGGAGTCAACGAGATTGGTATTGTTCCTCCCGAATTTGTTTTGTATATAAGGGTTGGGGTGGAAGGGCGTTACATAAAAATAATGCGACAACAGCCAACATTGATGCCGAATCCGGGGTTATGGAACTCTGGCATTCAAAATGGCGGTTTAGTTGTATTTTAACCCCTGGGTGGAATTGGTGGTGAACATAAGTTTCGCGTACAATCTTAAGCGCACGAAGATATCGAGAGTATATTGGTAGGTCTTAAGGTACTAGTAATAGTTTCACTTCAATTAACGTATTCTTCAGTCTTCAAGGCTACCGGAAGTATTTTAGACTCTCTTGAGGTTCTCTTTTAAGGTATCGGGAGTATTTTCCCACAGTATTAAACGTTTCTTTCTAAGTTACTGTACTTATTTATGTACAATTAGTCTTATTGACTGGATTAAAGTACCGTGAGTTATCACACCGTCAGCATCAGTGTGGTAGTGGCTTGAAAATGTGAATGTTCAGACAAGTGACGCTCACGAGGCTGATTAAATCATCTGTTGATCAATAGATTAATGTCGAATTAAATACTTTTCTGTGCTAAATAAATAATCATTATTCACGCCGCTTCTCAGCATCTTGGCTATTTTATCTTTTAAGTTTTAATACATTGTTGTTACTATCATTTGTTTTTAAAATTACGTTACATTATAACTGCATAAATGAAACTTTTATTTTATTATTTGATTACAATTCCTTACCCAATGTAACTATCCGAGTTTATTTTATTTATAAAAATCCTATTCAATAAAACTATCCATAATTTTAAATATACAACTATTAAAAACTTTCTTGAAATTTAATTCTTTAAGTGTGTTCTAATGGAATAGTTGTCGAAAGTGAGTCCTTATCTTCGGTTAGGCCTAATGTATTATAAATGATTCTGAACTTGAACAGAACCTTGAGGTACTTCTTAACGTGCCCCGAATCTCGGCGATATATAACTCACGCATATTCATGAGAAGTCCAACTGATACTTTTCAACTGTAAGCACTTTGTTTTCGGAAGCCTTTGTTACATCTTTCATTTTATTCGTGTATGAGAGACGTCCAGGCTCGGAAGACGGTCGTCAAGGAAACGTAATTGACTGTGGAACTTCCAGTTTACTAAAAATAAACGAATGAATCTGTAGCACAAAATTGGTAGTTTGAATTACATTGAACGTTGGCTTATAAAGAACTGAGAATTATTTAGGAATAAATCGTTTATATATTCTATTTATTTACTCTTCACTTACAGAATGCTAAATTTAATGGATTGCCTTTAACTTATTCCTACTCGTCTTAAAAATTTTCTGGAGTTGTTCTTTGTAATGAAAGAAAAGAATTTTTCTTGATTGTGATGCAATAATGAGAGATAAAAAACAAAGCTTCGCCTGACTAAAATGCCGTAAAGCTGTTTTAATATTTAATTTTAGAAGGTATAAAGTAAAGTAAATAGTTATAAATTATGTTATGAATAATTCTGTTAGGAAAGATGAGAGTTTCCCAAACTTTTTCTGCAATGGAACACTTCAACACTTTGCAAAATCAGACATTTTAACGGAACCCTTGGCTTATTCTTTAGTTCGGGGAATTCCTACTAGTAATTTCTTTTTAAAATTAATTATTATTTAGCAATTATTTTTAAATATAAAACTGTTATATAATAAAAACACAAAATTATTATTAAATAAAGCACCCAATTACTTCAATGATTTTGGGTCCTTGAATTACATATCTTGATGATGTCAGGCAATAAATTTGTGTATGGAATTCTAATATCTGGTGTGGCGTCGAGCCTGTTTCTTCACTTTGACTTCATTGCAGCATAATATGAACATCCTGCTTCGCATAAATAGGTTATAGAAAACTGAAGCAAAACAATAATAGCTTGTTTTGAAATATTGGGATACTGTTCTGACAAACTCGCCCAGAAATATTTATATATTTGTTTCGAATAACAGTCACTGATTATATCAATAAGATTATCATAATCAGTTGCATTAATGCTACTGGTTTAGCTGTCGCGGAAAATGGATTCTGAACCCAGGAATCATCCTTCTGAAAATATTTCAAGAGTTGATTTCAAGTTATGCAGGTGTTCTGAAAACATTTTGGAAACTTCATCATCTACTTTAAAATTTAGTTCATTCAAACATTCATGTGAGAAAGGAGAACAATTAAAATCATTAGATTCAACTGATGAAATCCAAAATTGTATTTTTTTATCATAAGATGCAATTTTATCTCTTGTATTAAAAATTGTAATACTTGTTTCTTGTAATGATAAGTTAATTGCACTGTGTAAAAATATCTGCCATACATGCAAGTTTTATCAACCATGAAGGATTTGTTAAAACTTCAACAAAATATTGTCCTGAATTATTTTGTGCCTTCAAGAAGACCAACAACTCACTTTCAAGTTCAAAAAGTCTTAATAGTACTTTGTGCTCACTACACATTCCAAAGCACAAAATTTTATTTAATCTGGATTGAAGTGGTTTTGACTTTACATAGTTTATCATTTTGACGGCTTCACTAGCAACATTTCTTTGTGGAAAATTTTTGTCGCCAGTATTTCTTCTAAAATCAATTTCAGATCCTCATTCGCTCCATTTGCTTTGTCATGTATTAAAAACAGTGAAAGTTAACACCTTTAATGGGAGATATTTTTTAAATTGACAATTATGACAATATATCGAAAGCTTCCGAAATACGTAAATTAATAGATACTTTTGTGACCATATTTTGTTTTGTTTGTTAGCAAAAAACTATTAATTATCTTTCGCGGACCACTAAAATTTCTAAATAAAATATTATCTGCATAACTCTAGGCTATGGCTATTTCTATCTCACTCGTACAGGATTCTAGTTAACTGAACACACTTGTTTCTTGTTATTCATGTTTCCAATTGTAGCAGGAAACAAGGAATTAGGTTCTTTGCTTCGCAGCGTTGTTGAATCGGTTCCGAAACACGCTAGAAACAAAGAAAGGTGTGAGAAATGATTCCACTTTCTCCCGTTAGATGTAAACGATTCCGAACAGATTAAGTGGTATTATAACAGGATATTATAATCCATAATATAGATAGAATCTCTCAAATTTGCGGAACACAGTTTGGGAAACCCGATATTAGATCAATTACTACTGAAATATATATAGCATTCTGTACTTTAATGAGGGCTACATTACCATTTGAATATAGTTTAATGGAGTCAATTTAAAATTATTTTAAAAAGAACGAAAGCGTAAGATGTTTAAAAGCGGTGCGCGCAGGAGGAAAAATAAGAGCGGGTTGCCGAGTGAGCAGGACAGCTGGCCTAAAGAATCCCTGAACAATAGTCCACACCCAGGAATGGATAAACTACATGGTTCCGGGGAAACGACCAATGTCAGCCAGTAAGCCCGAGAGTTAACATTCCAGGAAGTCTGCTGCAATCACTAACAGGACTACTTTCCTCAACGCGTGCTCTTGGGAGCTCTCGATTCAAATGAAGGGAAGAGCGGGGTGTTTGGGTCAAAAATCAACAGGGTTGTTGAGTGGTGGAGGACCTATCAAGGATTTCGACTTTGGGCCACGAGAGTGGGGAGCTTCCACCGGTTTGGGGAACCATGAGTTGAGATTCCCTGTAGAGAAAGAGAAACTCATTTTAAACAAGCCTGGGCGTGTTGTAATTTAATCTTCAATTAATAAGAACATTTTATAATTTCCAATTTAATAGTTTTTGGTACATACTGATAAATACATCATATTAGATAACGATCCATTTAAAATCCTATTGTAAAGTAGCAGTTGTTACAGTTTGCTATCCAACATGGGATGTTTAGACATGGTGTGTAACGTGGAAGTGTTGTTGATTGTGTAATTCTAATAGATACTGACCAACACGGTCATTCAAGACTGACAGTTTCAATTATCGATCAGACTGACAATCCAGGCGTCAGAAGTCTTCAGTTGACTGCCGTAAGTCAGCGGGAACGTCTGTGGAACTAATAAAAATACATACGACCTTAAATTAATAGAGAAGCCTTAAACAATAGAGAAAAATAACTAACAAATTTCGATATGCTCACGTTTCGACGCTGGCTTTGCGTCTTACTCAAATGGCTATTTACAGTAAGCTTGAAAAATTTTAAGCAGGAGGAAAACAAAAATATGTCTGCTAATATAAGATCGTGAATAAATCGTTAAAAACCGCGAAAGGTATACGTATTTAAATTTACTGTGTGAAATGTCAGCGACAAATGCTGACGAAGACTATAGAAATTATTTTTCAACGAGCAGGTCTCCAAGAAATTGCTGGAAATGGTTGAAGTGGATCTGTGCAGAGAAAATAATAGTTAGTAGAATAAAGTAAAAGGTTGAAGCCCATACTGAAAAGAGCCAAATTAGTGTAATATGATGCTGCATTTATTTGTAGAAATCCCTTTATTGGATGAAATTGATGTAATAAATGGGTTGAATGTTGATATGTGATACGTGTTCTAATTTGTTACTTAACCTATAACATATCTTATTCTGGATATAAATTCCCTTTTGGAAAGGCTAAATATTTAATAATTAATCTTAAGGGGAGGAATAAGCAATAAGCAGGCAATTATTAACACTTATTACGAGTATTTTAACTATTGAATATGAAATTTGCAATAGTTCCTGCCCCCTTAGAAGAATTTATACATAAAATTACTGCCGGATAATATTTTTAATAAAATGTTTTTTGAGAAATTGTCTTAATTTCGTTTACTGTAACTACTTTTCGTTTTACCTATCGGATATTTTTCTGATAACAGATTGTTTCCTTTAGGTCTCTCGCACCGGTTATCTTGCATTTCTCTGACACCAAGCAGTGCAGTCATATTAATTCAAATAATTACGACTCAACCACACGTGCCTTTTCCGTGAAGGCTGAGAATAAATCGAAGACAATGAATATGTAGGACGTGTGCATGCGTCGGATATGGTTTACTTTCTGAGCAATTTGTCTGAATCTCTTTCTTTGTTGATCCGCTTTGCAAGACTACTGAAAGAGAAAAATGTAATATTTTGCAGGTATTGTTAGAAAGCTTTTTCTTTTGGGGCCGTTAAGTGGACAACTAACCCCTCAGCAACGGCAAACGAGAAAGCAGGTAGTAGATTTCTTTGTCCTGGCCCCACCGCTTTGGAGGCGGGATCTGGGTTTGCCAAGACATCAAAATATCTAGATATCCATCATTCACGGATCCAGTCCACCATTCACACTCAGTAATACTGGCAGTTTTGGCTTATACTGACAGTATAAACGTGACAATTCTTTACAATAATGGAAACATTACAGAAAATTTTGCGTAAAAAGTAAAATATAGTTCGATTACAAACTTCGTGTAGCTTAAATTCCTTGCCTGCAGAAATACTGACTTTTCCGGGTAGGGTAAATCAGTTTAGGAATAGGCTAAGAAAACTTAAGTGAGTAGTATTTTTTAGGATCAGTGAAGTGATAATAGTGATGTGCATTGAAGTGTAACTCCTTTCTTTTCTTTTTCAGATCAAAATCTACACTTCAAAATTCTTCCTTGGTGTGAATTGTGTTTTCATTGTATATAGCTGCCACCGGGCAAATGCCCAATAGCAGCTAAGTAATAATAATAAACATAAACAAATTTTTATTTTGAGCCTATTGCACTGCTATTTATTATTGATATGCATTTTGTAAAATCTGATAAGTATTTGGATTTGAGTTAGTCTGATAAAAAATCGCTTGGGTTGTAAAATTGATATGCAGGTAACTTTCCAATAACTCTCTCTGGCATCGTCATAAGGTGAAACATTATATGTGGCAATACTTTAATTTTATTGTCAAATATAAGAATTAAAAAGGGAACTGGACGGCAAATGAAAGGTGAACGCTAAAGGTTAACCGCAACATACTATTACACGTGTATGTATTATGAGCCCTTTTTATTCGGAATTAGTCACAGTGCTTTAAGCTAATAGCCAGCGAATCAGATTAGCATCCACACTGATCTTTTCATAGCGGTCGCCGTTGTAAAAGTGCCTCATTGATCTGTTGTGCGCGGATGCCCCTCACAATGCCTTTGTTCCAGGCAATTATTTTTCCTTTGGTCGAAAGTGGACGAGCACAATCACAGACAGAAGTATCTTCCTGTTCCATTTACATCTGGTCACTCCACATTGATCCAGATTTTTAAAAACGTATCTCTCAATAATGCCGTCTCGGTTGCTTTTGCTCTCTCAGTCGGGGTTGATACTTTTTACCGAAGCAGATCGACAGTTGATTCACGAGTTGCCGTTTTATATTATTTTAGGTCTCGTGACACTTAATCCCTTTCAAGTATGAAGGTGTTGTAATTACTTGGGGGAATAGAATTTTAATTCAAATTATAAGCAATTTATTAAGTTAGATTAAAACAAATTAAATTTATTAACTTGAATCAAGAATAAGTACAAAACTTAGGATCCATTAAAAGTTACCCCAACTAGCTCAGCGTGAGACTCAATCTAATAAGGGTTATAAAAAGTGGGATTATCGCACTAGAAAGATAGTCATTACGCATTTTAGACATTGGCACAGATACACACCTGTTCTCCGTACTTCCGCGTTTGTGAGGCTGCGGCTTCCTCCTTCAGCACAATTTGGCTGCATCCATAGTTCACGTTCAGAACCTGGTCTTCCTTCCAAGAATTCTGGTGCCCGGATTACGTAGATGGGTGGGGCCACCTTGCCTCGAGATTCAATACAAACTTCTCTCACTCCCGATCAACTCTTCTCGCCTCCCCTCCCCCCCCCTCTCTCTCTCTCTCTGTGATCCTATGACCAGACTATTTTCTAGCAAGACTCTCTCCTCTCAGACTTCTTCTTCGGAGATTATTTCCCAACTCACTTTCTTACTTCCAAGTTCCGAAAGGAATTTCTATCCCCCGACTTCTTCCTTGTTCAATGATCATTGCTCAACTGATTAATTTCTACCTCTTCCCCTCTCCAGGTCAACTTCTCCTGCCTCCCACCATGATGTAGGATGGCGGTTTTTCTATCTAATTTGTGGAGGGAGATGCGCCCTTTAGGAAATGCCCGATATCAATGAATTGGGCTCAGGTAAAATTCCATATAAGATTTCAACCACAGTTTTAATTTTGACAAGACTAAGATTCTAGATCACGAATATAGTAACAAGCTGAAATCAGTTCTGAAATGATTCACATTGAATTAAACAAATTCACAGTCAATGTGCAAAGTGATACTTACGGTGTCGGGTAACTATGATGTATTACTCTCTGTCCACGGAATTGTTGTGGAAACGTCTTAATGTTTTAGTTAAATTTTTAAGTAGCTATATTGTTGTTTGTGCTATAATTATAACTGAATCTACTCGTACTGGATATGGCCATATCAAAGTTCAATATCGTCAGCAAAGGAACCATAACATTTTCTAAATAATTTTTTGCTGTAGTAAGCTATAAGTATCAAAAAAGTCGTATAGCGCTTAAATTGTGTTGCATAATTTCAGAAATGAACAGGATGAAAAGGTTTCTCAAACCAGCCACATTTATAAACCTGAGACGTAAATGTGTACTCATAAGATAAATTCCACTATTGTAGGCATTGTTCGGTGGACTCAAATGTCCTCCGTAGGTAATTTTACAGAATTCATAAATCGTAGCAAACTATAATTAAGCGTCCTGTTTCGGAGCAGATCAGCGGATCGTCAATTATATTTCCTCCGTTGAGTTCGGAAGGGTGAAGAGAATATTAATTTTCACAGTTCGGTGCGACAATCCAAGGGGTAACTTGCGTCAGTGATTCGTCCACGGATGAAAGGAACGCAATTATCGACTTAAAGGGGTGGAGGTGGGGTGTGAAGTTTCCAGCCTTGAGAATAAAAGAGGGTTCGTGAGACCTGACCTGCGAAGCCAGTGAAGCTCGAGTAACACTCCACGCGGCCTAGCTCCCGAAATCTGTCGAGCATTCTCAACACTTTTCAAATATTTATCTTCATCATCACAGACATTGACATTGTTATTTCCAGGAATTGATTATAAAGTTTTGACAAAAATTATATGCCCTACCATTATAGAATATTATACGAGGTACATTAATAAAATGAAGAGACAAATTGATACAGAAAAAACTGTGTTTTTACAAATTTTTACATAATCCCCATGATTATTAATGTACTTGACCCAACAATTAACTAGTCTATACCTGATGCAAAGAAGTCTTTGTCTTGTTATTTGAGCCAGGTTCCCACATATTGTTTGACCTCCTCGTTCTTACTGAACGTTTTTTGGACTTTGGTTCAAAATGGTGAACCCAAGAGTTTCATCACACGTTGAAATCTTGTTTAGTAAAGGGCTACCTTTCTTTTCATAACATTATTTCAAGTCTGCACACAATTTCTGAACTGTTTCTGTGAACTCCTTCCGGACCCACCTTGCACATGTTTTGCCGTCCCTGAGCTGGATAACGCTATGAACTGTGCCGACATTTACTGCCACGTTTTTTGCTTTATCTTCAACAGTAACATATCGACCTTCACGAATAATGTCGTCAATGCGGCTTCCAACTGGCCGGCCAGGACGTTGCGCGTCAGTCACTAAGATTCGACAATTTTTGAGCCAGTTATAAAAATTTCCGTGGTTCATACAACTTTTACCATTCGAGAAAAGATTTTAGCCGGGTCTTCATCTTCAGAAAAAAAAACCCAGATCATTGATGTTGGTCAAGTAATGAGGAAACTTCAAGCGGGCACGCCATAGTTAAATTAAATTTTGAGATTTTACTAACAAAAAAAATTCATCCGTCAGGTGATCTCAGCTCATCCCAGTGGCGTCAACCTTAAGTCATGAAAGTACCAAACACCTCCTAAAAATGTTTTTTCTACAGCAATACGTCCCTTTAAATATTGAAAGGCCCTCGTACATATTCACTTTGAATGTTAAATATCTTTGAAATGGACGAAAGGCTCAAATGCCTTTTAAAAAATTGGCATGTTTTAAAATTGGGAATTATTTATGAAACAATACGAATGCATGTTATTATTAATTTTGGATTAACCTTTTTATAAATTGATTTATTAAATTTTTAACTATTATGTATAAAGGAAACCAAATGTTTAAATTCAGTCTCAATTAAAATATTACATAAATAAACAAATTTAAAAAACGGGAAATATGAGATTATATATATATATATATATATATATATATATATATATTCAAAAACAAACATGGTATGAATTCCCTAGTAACTCCCATTGGTTTTATATATGATTTTCAAAGATTTTTCTTATGAAGTCTGTTCCGATTGGTGTTTTCGTTGATAGAGTATCGTTTTCGATTTGGTCAGGAACAAAAGATTTTGCGTGAAAACTGACCTGCTCCGGATATGCTGGCCTATCATGTTCACTTTTAATTTCTCTCCCAACAAACCGTAAAAGGGGACCAACCACGAAGCAGCAATTGTTAACCAACAATTCAAAGAACAAAAATTAGAATTCCTGCAAGAAAAAGATTCACGCTACAGTAGAAGTTGAAAGTTGCTACTGCAGAGTTTGTCAGAAGGAAGAAACAAAGGATATGCGACGGTGGAATTTCAATTAATGCTTTTTAAATAAATTGTAACATCAATTTTGTAAAAAGCTTTCATTTCCATGGACAAGCCGTTTCAGGACCTACTTTTGAATAAAAATGTTTATTTATTAGGCTATCATGTTCACACCAAGATTTTTTTAATTTTATTTTAGCAGAACTGCAATATGAAACTGAAACAAAACCACCGTTTGAGTAACATGGAACAAGGGTGACCATGTCATGGGCACATGTTCCTGATATGGTCACTATGCAGACTTTTGAAGTGTTACTTTTTGCGAGAAGCAAAACTATTTTCATTTGGAATGAAAAATATTTTTATTAAAGTCCATTAGCCTACGCACAGTTTTTTTAAAAAAATTCTTTATCTTCCCATAATGGCTGCAAGAAAAATTCTCGAACTTGAGCATGGCCACAACAGGGACAACCACCTAATTCTTTCACATTACATTATGTATAGTTTGGTCTTTAATGTAGATTAAAATGGCCTATTACAGAAATATCATTAATAAATATTAATAATAAACTATTTATTAATGTTTTAAGAAACTGGAACCGATTTAGAATCTTTGGGTACTTTTATTAGTTATCTATGTCGCAATAAGCCACAAAATTTAATTTCATTGCAGCAATTTTTTCAACTTTATACTTTAGAAGAATATGAATTCTCCTGCGGAACAAAGTATAATAAATAATTTAAGCTGATTGGTTGGTTCTTTATCATAAAACTGTAATTTTATAGAAATTGTGAAAGGACTGTATTTGTAGTTGCTGTGATTTTATAAGAAAGTGTATCGGTCAAACACATCTACTCGGACTTCTGCGGTTTAAAAGTCAAAAGAAAAGAGACATTATTTGATTAACGGGGGTAATAAAATCCAGACATTTGGACGGGAATAAGCGAGGATTTCCCAAAAACCTTGGGGTATAGGGGCAAACTATTCTTCCCAGAGAAGAGAAACGATAAATCTGATTAGTTAATATCCATTCCTGCCACCTTTTGGATATGAATTATAGAAGTGGGGAAGAGGTATTAAAAACCCTTGCAGACAGGGACAGAAAGGATATTGAGGAGACGAGAGCGTTTGATCAGCTGATATTAGTGGCAGATTGTGAGATTTCAGCGCAGATGATCGCATTATCGGACAGATAGTCTGAGGAGACGAGGCGAAGACTGGGAAATTGTCCTGAACCAGGGACAATAGGAGCGGTTGCGTGAAGTGATTGAGAAAGACCCAATTAGGAGGAAATAGCAGTGAGAGAAAGCGCTGGAAGGTCCATTATACTGACATGATAATTACTCCTGCCTTCTTGCTGATTTTATTCACTGCCCTGTCCGAGCAGTTTTTGTGTGAAATATGTCCGCTCTATGAGAAGGCCCATAATATACGACCCAGAGTGTAGAGATTTAGAATTCATAGTCATAAGAAATTTATTTGTATCATTTTTATGTAAGTATATATCGTGTTTTATTATAATAAATCGTTGGCTGATAAAGTTAAAATGGCCACATTGTAAAATTTATGGAATGTTATTAAGTACAAAGTAAATTTGTTTGATATTATAATAGAAGTTCATCCGTAACATTTTAATATTATATTGTAAAATAAATAATACCCCCCTCTCTCTAATCATTTCAAATGGCAGGATCTGTTTGTGAAGATAACGATTCACGAAGAAAATTATGTATAATGTTTGCATTAGTGTGTGTACCATAAGTAATTTAATCTGTAGCTATACGAATAAGAATCTACAGATGTGCTTCACACGAACAGTGGTTCGGATTTCTCGGGAGACGAGTCTGGACATTCTCGACACCCGTCAAGAGTCAAACACAATTTGTTTACCGAAATTGATTTAGAAACTGGGCGCTGAGTCTGAGCTTAACAATTTTAATTAGTGTGTTTGATTTGACTAGATTGCGATGGTTTTTGCAACGAGCGTAGACCGGGGCTGGAGCTTTGTTTCCAGGGGATGATGTTTGGCGCGATCCGCATTGATCGCCAGGTCCATTAATTAAATGTCACTCAATATGCGTGCGCGAACCTAAACAACACACAAAGACCAACTCGGGAATGCTTGCTGCAACAGGACGAGCTCAACACAATTCCCGTGTTCGACATGGCACTATTATGTGATAAAATGATTACACTGTGCGGAATTTAGTGACTGTAAAAAAAATCCGGCAAAATCTGACATCTTTGTGCGTGAGTTTCGAACTACGTCAATGCAAAACGAAACTGTTGGCGGAACCCAAACGCGAGAGTTGCAGAACAATTACCGTATTATGTTCATTCAAAAATAAAATTGACTGTATTTATATGGAGCCGCGAGTGAGGGGCATTCCACTTATAATTATCAAACAATCTATTGTTATTTAAATAAAACGTTCCTAAAATTTAAAAGTTAATTACCGTTAAACAGACTAAATAGACGGAACAACTATGTTATCCTTGTAAATGAAATTAATTGTTTATGTGTGAAAAGCTCTAATTTCGTATGTATGTTCCGCATGCAAACCTAAACGCATGCAGCAATGTTGTACACCCGTTCTTTGCAACTCAGACATCAATCAACACTGTCGGGGTAGGACACGGGTACCACCCCTAGGGGTGGGAGTATAGGGGGGCGGAAAGATTTTAAATATGCAAAAGCGTTTGAAATTTCCGTCGAATAAATATTTTTCGGGGCCAATTACTTTCACAGTGTTTCCCCCGACACTGTTTGAGTGCAGTCTTAACTCCTTTCAGCAAGAACGGGGAGAATTCAGTGGGGTGGGGGTGGATAGGCGTCAAATGAAAACAAAAACTCTCGAGTTTGGTGTCGAAACCGGTGTAATGTGATACTCGTGTTCTTTGATACTCCAAAACAAACACTGTTGGGTTTCAGACACGATTATCACCCCAGGAGTGATTTTTTCATCAACATATTTTTGTGAGACGTTGTTCTCAGCATTAAATATTATTGAAATGAACAAAAGAAACCAGATAACAGATGAAGTAACTGACGTCTTGAAGTGCACCAAGTATGAACCTAAAATTGAAGAATTAGCCGACAAACTTCAGCGAAAATAGTCACTCATTTAATTATCGCAGTTTTTACTATCATTGTTTCCTAAATGTACATTGTTTTTCTGTTTTCTCCTTTTTAAGCATATTTTTGCTAAAATTTGTGAAATAAATATTAGAAATATGATTTTTTACTGCGGATGCAAATATAAAAATATATTAATATTTCTATACGTGAAACGGCACCAGAGTTATATAAAGTTTTTTTAAATTTTGTATTGATAATTCAATACAATTTGTACTAAATTAATACAATTAAAAGTAATAATTGTGACTATTGAAAAGAAGAGATTTATCATCTTTGTAAAAAAAAGGTTTTATCTCTGGAGATCAGGCTGCGGAGTTTTGAACGATTCGTTTTCTGTCTCAAGTAGCATATGGAATAAGATAGAATTATTATAATTTCATGATTTATTTTTTAGGGGTAGGTGTAAACAGGCTATATTAGGGTGATCCAGGAACTGGCAACTCCCCTTTGATAGCATAGGAAGGAAATTTAAAAAGGGCGGGTGCCGAAGGGAGAGGAAGCTAACTGAAGATTTGACTAGGGTCCGGTAAAGACTATGTGCCATGCTGGAAGACCCGTTTCCACCCCCTCCCCTGTTTCGCATACAGGGGAGTAGCGGGACAGTATGCTGACAACGGTCGAAAGACACACAGCAGGAAGAGGAGACTGGAAGAGCGAGTCGAGGAGTCACTGCGACCTGGTCATCAGGCTCGTCTTAATGATTGTATATAAATAAATATATATTAATTACTCTTTGCTACCTAGTTTGGTTCTTTCGTCATCCTTCCTTCCAAAGCGAACGCTCCCAGTATTCCACTAACAAACTACATATTTAATTGTGCTTCTGATTGATAAATTTGTCAACTGTGTTGTCAAATATTACAATTTTATTTCATATAGTACATAAATTTGGTGTAAACATTATTCATTGGTAGTCGTAGTAGTTTATATGATCGCAAGGGAAACCATGTTTTAACCCTGATAGGTGATTTCGTGATATTTCACTTACGTAACCTGATTACGTCATCGGTAGTAACGTGCCAAAGAGAAAGTAATTGGTTAGGATATTAATACTTCCTTGCTTGGTTAATGTTGTTTCAAAGTCCCCCTAGTGTATTGTAACAGCCTGCTCTTGTCAGGCAAGACGGTTCGGTATTTGCGGTAATGGCCTGTCAAAGTCCGGCAGTTTGATTAAGATCAGACTTCGTTACCCTGCGAAATAACTTCAATTCTTTTAAAATTTGTGTTCAATTATTATTTTATAATAGATTATTATTATTTTATCAAGTTGTGGAACTATTATTCTAGACGGTAAAATAACTTCGAGCTAATGGAGGCACAGCCTTGTAGGAGACAATCGCCATCTTGTTTGTTCGTTGAAATTACATTAAAATTCTTGTTATCAATGACTAATTATTCAAAATAATATTACTATTTTTTTCAGTTCGACACACAATCACAGTTACTTTTCATACTTTATTTCTGATTAGCTGGGAACCCATGGTTGCCGGGTATTTATTTATATTATCCCAGTACGATATTTAATTCTTGGTCAACACATGATTAAACTGGCAACGAAAACGTCACAATATGAACCTCAAGTATACTCCCAGTATCTCGAGAGCCAAAAATACTCCCGGTACATTAGCAGGACTAAAAATATTTTCAGTACTCTAAAGAATAAAAATTCTACCCCACTTAAGGGGTGAATTTTTAATTAAATTGCATATTAAAGGTTATAATGCAACACAGCGACCCCCTTTACACCGGTTTCGACACCAAACTCGATAGTTTCTTTGTTATTTTCATATGAGCCATTTCCATGCCCACCCCTCTCATGCTGGAAGGGGTTGAAATAATACTCAAATATAGTCGGAAACACACTATAAAAGTTATTGACTTCAATAATATTTATAACTCACACTTAAGCCTTTATTACATATAATAATTCCGCTCATTCCGCCCCCTCCCGCCAAGGGTGTTAGCCTTGTCTTATTTCCAAATTGTTTGGTTTTGGATTGTGGAATATAAAAACAAAATTTTATCAAATTTTTTCTATCCTTTAAATGTATTAAGCAGAAGTGTGTTTTACCCCGTGCCATCCATCTGTAGGGGATGAACTGCAATTTAATTGTCAGAATCAAACTTCCAAAGATTACGATTTCACCAATTTCGATACCAATCTTAACTGTTTAATTTTAATTTTCATATGAAGCTCCCTACATCCTCACCCCTATGAATACTCCACTATATTGCCGAATAGGGTCGAATAGTCGGAATTATTCCATCCGTTAAATATAGTATGCAGAAGTCTGTTTTACCCCCTTTAAACCCTTCTTAGGTTGAATTTCTTTTTTTGTCATAATTACACTTGGTGACTCACACTGCACCGGCTTAGAGCACAAACTCGATTGTTTTCTGGTTATATTTATGTGAAGACCCTCCACCCCCACCCCTAATAATTGATTTAGATTATGGATGGGGTTGAAATTATACGCTAGCAGTATCGGAGGACGCACTATCAAATTAATTGACGCAGAAAAGTGTTCATGTGATGGAAATATTGGCCGTTCTATCCTATTTAAAATTTCCACCCCCGCCCCTATGGGTGCTGATGTCTAGGTCTCAAAGAACACGTGTGCCAAAATTGGTCGAAATTTATCCACTCGTTTACACACAAACGCACAGAATTAGACAGACATACACACCAGAAGTCGTCAGTCTTGAGGTTAGATGGCGGTGAACGGACGGTCACGTGAACAGAGATCTTGCTGGAAGTCGTCGTCGCGATCCGTAATTACGAACACATGTTGTAGTACAACCGTTCAATAAAATGTTTTCTGTCCCATTAATGTGTTGCTGTTTCTGTTCCTTTTCTCATTACGGCATTTGCGACCCTGCAGTCCTATGTGATTCCGAGTCGTCTGTGTCCCAAAAAACAGGCCTCTCTGAACAAAAAGTTTGGGTATTTGATATTTTAAAAAATATTAATACTGATATTAAAAAATATTTAAAACAAATCTGGAATGGTTTATGTTGTATAAAAAATCGGGAAAGGTTTTTTAATCCCTATAATTTAATAGATTCGTTGTAATTGCGTAAGTAATATTTTTCTATAATTTTCGTTGTGTATTTTCAATTTTGTTAATTTTTCAGTTTTAACGTCTGAAATTATTTTTAAGTATCCATTTCAATGAATTAACAACATTAAACATAATTAATAATTTTTAATGTAGTAAAGAGGTTAGTGACAAGCTAATATTATTACAACATAGATTTTTTATTGATATATGGGATGTGTTGTTGAAAATCGAAATGAAAATTTTCTTTCTGAAAAAACTTTGAAAATTGTAAATTTCAAATCCAAATTTATTAAATTTTAAACTTTAATTCCGGCTATGGGATCCCTGTCTTAACATGATGATAATAGTAGTGAATACAATTCATTTGAATGCTATTTCGGGACCTTGCATCACATTGAAATCGTGCTTGGCTCCACTAATTGGACTCGTTTGGTATAGTAAGCAATTAGTAGAGCCAGGAGTACTGTTACTAATCATTAAGGTTAATCATTTTGGAGCATATGGTAAGTAAATTGGAAACACATTCGTACGCTTTATTTACGACCTGTTGTGTATTTCTAATTAATTGATTTATATTAATTTAACGAATGCCAACAGATGAGAAACAAAACCTAATTTAAAATTCTATTAAATTGAGGTCAGCTAGAATATTGCGGAGGACCGTTCAATGTACCATAAATTATCATTGGCCATTGTACATAATTAATTATTTAAGATGCCTACATAACACTTAAAACAACGAATAATATTTGTTTAAACAGAAATACTCTATTTTGATTGCCATTGTTTTGTGACTACGGGCCTAGAATTCTTTATCCCAGTACAGCTGAGTAAAGATAAATTTGAATCATACTTTACACCTATGAAACTAATTAGCCGAGTGTCCGGGTATTTATTTGTAGAATTAATTCCACAATCACGTGGTTTAGACGGCATCGAGCCCGTTACTGTTTTGGGACCATTAACCCCTAGATGTTAGACCCCCGACTTGTGTCGATTTGGTGTTAGCGTCAAATTTACCGAGTTGATGGTTGACGGTACCTTAACCCAGTTGATAATTATCCTGGTACATTACATTAGGACGCTACCTTAGGAGATTCTAAAAAGTTTTCGGAATAAGAGAATGAAAAATATTACCGGCACTTTAAAGGACACGGGTACTGAAATTTGAAATTCCATAAAAGTGCATTGCTACTGAGCTGAAATTTTAATTGTGTGTCAACAACGCACATGTGTAGCAATGTGCAAAATATTTTTTTTGTAAACTTGTTTTTGTTGAGGTATTTTGAAAATTATTTTCAAATTTGGCAGTTTTGAAAATGTTTCTTTCGTTACGTGCTTGAATATATTTTAGCTCTTTTACATTTATATGTAGGGCTGACCATTTTTATCAATTAGTATTAATTTAAAATAATTTTTTTGACTTAAAAATTAGCACTTAAAAATACACTTTTATGTGAAGGTATTAACGTGTAGATTATGTAAAAAAAGAATGCAGACAATATTTTAATATTTGTGACGCGTAGAAGGTTTTTGGTACCAGAAATCATTAAGCTGAGAAAAACATATTTTTCTGAAAAACAGTAAATAATTTAATAAATTAAAATAAAACACACTAGCATTGCTACACCTTCCGTCTTTCTTGGTAGCTTCTTTTCAGTTTACTGAAGTTATAGGCATATTAATATAAAAAGATTAGAAAATCGATTTTTTTCAGATTTCAGTCCCCGTGTCGCTTAAAGGAGTTAAAAATTCAACAGGTACCATAAGACCAAAATACACGCGGTATATTAAAGATGTAAAAAGCAGCCCCTGTACCGTAAGCGATCTAGAATTAATCCCCGGAATCCAAAATTCATTCTGTAAAAAATGACCATAAGCAAGTGAAGAATATCCCGATACAATAAGGGAGACATGAATATTATCGGTACCTTAAGGGGATGATTTCTGTTTGCATATGTTAAATTATGGATAAAAAGTGTACCTTTCTTTTGAAGTATTTGAAACAAAGGTTTGTTGTAGCAAGTAGTGCGCCATCTATTGTAAAATGTTTGAAATTGTGTTGAGGGGAACGTGTTTTCCCTGAAAGGGGGGGAAGGAGTCTAAATCTTTGAGAGAAAGACAGAAATTTTCGCAACTGTGAGTACCTCACCAAGTTTCACCGCAACAGGATGGTATTGGAATACATATGGAAATACACATTCATTTTTATTTGTAAAGATTTTCCATCATCATTCTTGTTTTGTGGTTTTCTATCAGGGTCCTGGACAGGAACGATGAGGAACCTTTTATGCAGGATATGTTTTCTGTTATCATCATTTGGTGTTCTGTTAAATGGTAGGTTCTTAGTGCCACAACTGATTCTGTCCGATGCTTTCCTCTTTGTATTTTTATAGTCTCCTAAGTTAATTGTATCCATCAACTTTCAATTTTCTTCCTCCTCTCTTCACTCCTTCCACTGATCCTTCTAAGCCGCAGAAGGGATTCCAGTTCCTTTTAGCATGGGTCCCAAACAGTCTACTTATTTCTCGTCCTATTAGTTTCAGTACGTTAAATTCTCCTCCAATGATATCGCTACTTTGACGTAGTGGTGGGGTTTGCGTGGTCAAATAATCGCGAGAGAAATGACAGCGGTAGTGTAGCGACTGTTAAGGCCTTCCAAAGAGTATCTGAAGAAGACTGAAGAAGTGATAGTTGTACGGATTAATCTACAACGAAATAGCAAACGTTATCAAGAGCTGAGACTGGAGTGAACTAGGATATTTGAACGTTGGGAGTGAATAATTGGTGGATTGCCATCATGAATTCAGCTTTTGAAGGACAAGGCCGACACTGGGCTGTCGAGCCAATTATGATGTACCTCTTAATTCTTCATCCTATTTAACAATCTATCGTTCTCCTATTTTCTCTCCATATCCATTCCTCTAAAGCCTCTTCCCTATATTTTATCTCTGTTGAGCATTACCAATCTTCAGTAAAGCCTGTGTAGTCCTCGAGGAAGTGCAGAGCAGAAGAAGGGGGATGGTGGAGGAGGAATATTTCCGTCAGCAAGCATAGCCGTAGGAAAAGTACCTACCAGCATTAAAAAAAAATTCTTAGCAACGGGACATTCCTCATCCAGTACCCATCCATTCACATTAAGAATGAGTTTTATGATGCAGAAAATATTCGAATTCAGACTGAAAATTGTTATGGCCATGTATTTATTAATATAATTGTGAATGTAATTGCACTAAAATTAGAGTTTTGCTAGTATGTAAATAAACAAAAGTTATTAAAACTAATATTTAAAAAATGGAAATGATCTCTAACAGCGCAAACCATTTTGCAAGACACAAACGTCTTGTAATACATAAAAAAATCAAAGTAATAGCTTCAATATATTTATAGATATACAAAAAACATTGTTTATCCTAAAATTTCGATAAGTGGACTTTTGCTGATTTGGAATTCATTGCTTCATTAATGTTAGTGTATCAGGGGGAACGAACGTGTCCGTAGAAAGAAGTTGTATGAACTAGATCAAGTGAAAATTGGTCCTGAATGTGAACAGTTTTAATTTTATAAATTCGTATGGAATTTAAGATTGAAATTGTTTTGAGTACGAAGAAGGATCTTACGGATCATTGTTTTACGTAGAGCAGTGGGTGTATATTTTGTAAGGATTTCGACGTTCTTCCACCGCAGCTATCGACCAATGCTCGAAACGTCAGAAAAAAATGGAGTGTTGCAGAATTTATTACTGGCGCCTAGCAACGGGAATATATAGAATTTAGAACGTTAAGAAAGGAGATGTCTCAACGGAGCAGACGCTCGCTGAAAATATTTGGACTACGCTCCAAGCACAATCGTCAATTTCTTTCGCTTCCTGATGCATGAATGAGTTTCAGTTCTGTGCATTGAATATTCAAACACACATTTTATTTCGTTTGCACATTCTTTTATAGCATGTAATAGATGATACAACCTTTTTAATACATTCCACGCATTCCAAAAATTCCACCATCATTCCGAGTTAATCCAATTTGTTACCTCATTTTTTGTGAGTGCTTCTCTGTACTACTCCACTCTGATTAAACTGCGTACCCACTAAAATATCTAAAGGAACATGCTCAATAAGACTTTAAATTTAAACTACTTTCAATCAGCAGTACTTCGCAGTTATCAATCTTTAACTTCTTAAATATCCTTACTTCTTTGTACGAACAACATACGTCCAATCTTTTAATAGAGCTTTGATGCCCACCTCCACTACGTTCAAGACTCCTTCCACACCTTTGAAGAGGAGCTCCACGAACCATTAATAATTCGTTAAAGAGACTGATAACATTGCCCGTGAAATATTCCTACGTTCCGTAAGTAATTATTTCATAAATTTTTCACCACATTCCCGACATCAAGCTAATGAGCGTTGTTTTTCTAAGAAACCATAGTCGCGATCAGGAAATTGGGCAGATGGAAAAGTGTATTCACTATGGGCCAATAGCTAGGCTGGAGAATTTTTTCTACTACTTAAGGGGCCCATGCAGGCCAAAAAAGATATTTGATTGAGTAACTTGCCTTTATTACGAGGGTAGCCCAGAAACTAATGAACCACAATTTTTTTCTCAGCCCCCAACATTGGTACGAATGCTCGAAACTTTAGATATGAATTCTTTGAAGTTTTCGAAGTGCGCGAAAAAAGTTTCCGTTTCTCCGAAAGATGGCGTACTTGTAGCAATGGTTCAAAATGGCGTCTTTCCACTTGAACTTAATAGAAAGCGCCAAAGTATCTATGAACACCCACATTATAGCTCCTGTCATCTTTCTAGATATTGACAATTTATGTCACAAAGGCCTTTTAGAAAAGACAATTCAATATCAAATATCAAATTTTCTAACAAGAACAATAGAGGATTTCCTCAGGAATAGGACGTTCACGGTAAGGGTGTGTGATTGTTACTCGACGAGAAAAAGACTAACCAAAGGAGTTCTCCAAGGTTCAGTACTTTCACCCACCCTATTCAATATTTATATGAATGACATTCCAAGAACCAAACACGTGTCAACACTACAATTTGCAGACGATACGGCATTTTTCTCTACAATAGAAAATTATTCAAACTAGCGGTAGTAAGGGCACAAGAACAAATAGACAAATGGGTGGAATGGTGTGACGCCAATAAAATGAAACTAAATGGTCATAAGTGTAAAGCAATGTTACTGACTAGGAGAAGAAATCCCGAAGATAAGCAACATATTCATGAAACAAACATAAAGATTAGAAAAATCACAAATATATATTATTCGCTGTTGAAATCAAAACATCTGGCCACAAGAATGGTACTAAGACCTGCATTAACTTATGGGAATCATCGGAAAAGTCCCATATTAAACAACTGAAAGTCATACAAAATCGTCCTCGGATTGGCTCTGGATAGACCCATATGGGCAAGGATAAATGAGCTCCACGACGTAGCAAAGATAAATTCAGTCGCAAATGAAATAAAACGATTAAAGTCAGTAAATAGACCGTTTCCTAGTTTAAAAGAACTTGGAGGACGATACTAACTACGAAACAAACTGAAATGAGTAGTATTTAAGTATTGCAATGACTATAATAGGATTAAATTATTTATATAATAGATAAAGATAAAAATACACTAAGCAGTAAAGCAACGTCTGGGTTTTATTAATTTTCCCCAAAAAGTTAAAGAAAAACAAATTAACAAAAACTGCCTGTCAAGGGCCAAATCAGCCCGGAACAGAAAGGAATCTAACAATAGGACGCCGAAAAGGGAGGAAAAAGGCGTCTGTAAGTGATGTACGTTTCAAGCAGTGTGTCTTCATTGAATTTCTCTCTACAGAGCAGGAAACGGTTGGAAACATTCACAAACCCTTATGGAGCATCAGCAGTCTATAGAAATACGATTAGTCATTGGGCACAGAGGGTGAGGCCATCAGAAAACGGTTCCAAGATTTGCAGCGGTCGGGGAGGCCAATCATGGCTGTCACACCTGACCTTATGCAGCTCCATTTATTCTAAGGTATATGTGAAAGCATTAACAAAACTCAAGAAGCGCTTCCAGTGACTTGGACGCCAAAACAAGAAAGGTGATTGTTTGCTTCAACACGATAACGCTCGACCTCACGCAAGCTTGAGGACATCGGAACACATCACAAAACAGGGTTGGACAGGTTATCCCAGCCACTTTACAGCCCTGACGTTCACTTGTTTGGGCCATTAAGAATGCCATTCGTGGGAGACATTTTGAGGAAAACACGCAGTGAAGAAATTGCTTCGTGAACAAAACAAGGGGTGATACCGACAGCGCATACACGCCATTGCGTCTCGCTGGAGGAAAGGCGTAGAACGGGAAGGAGATTACGTGAAAAAATAGGGAATGTAGAAGAAACATCATTCTTTCTTTTGTAAGTTTCATTGTGGTCAATAAATAATTGTTGAAGAAAAAGATGTGGTTCATTTCTTTCTGGGTGACCGCCGGATTTTCGTAATTCACGCATGCTGCAAACTAGCTGAATATGATTATATGTCTGATATAATTTCCATTAACTCCTTTCCTTCATCTGCAATTTGAAATTTAGTTCATCTGGCTTTTAGGTTATGTTCTCTAGAAATGAAAATTCCTGGAGACAGTCCAGATCTTCAAGCTATAAATTAATCAATACAGGAAACAGCCCGTGAAAATTTTTTAAAACTTAACTTCTGTTGAGTAATTTTATTATACTGACAGTCCAACTCCTCAAGCGCCTCCGTACGGTGATGTACCGCCACTTTATTCACGATTTCAGTTATCCATTTTCAGATTTTTCCACATAGGACCAGCTGATGATTAACGTAGGCCTAATAAATATGATAAGTAAACGGAAAGGGGACTCATTATCTCCTTTGTCTAATAAACTTTCACGAGTTACCGTTTGGTGATCCCTGTTCTAGATGGTTAGGGTTGTGTAATATAAGGGAATTGGTAAAATCGTGTGGCATAGTGCAAACTCACCTATCGTCCTGTGGCAGCGGAAAGCCATCCAGAGTCCAGGAGAAGTGCGGGGTTGGATTCCCTGCGGCGCTGCACTTGAGCGAAACCGAAGGTCCTGGTTGCATCGTCTGCTCGATGAACTTGTACCCCAGCTGAGGAGCAGCATCTGGAACACAATATTATACTCAGCTCTCATATCCCCACAACTTCATACACATAAGCGATAAATCAGGTAATTAATATATATTTTTAAAATACGGTCTGATCTACAAATATATCATTTATGTGAATCGAATATTTAATTTTCTAACTTACAACATCAAATAAAATCAGTAAACAATTTTTTATTATTTTCTGGGCCAGTTTCTTATTGGGAAATATCACTATATTTCTTTTCACCAGGGCTTTGAAGCGGAGCAGTTGGAACAACGAATTATTACTCGCCAAATGGTACTCATCAATCAGTCCAATTTTGTTTTCGAGATAAAGGCTACATGAGAGCTATCCGCTGTGATGTATGTCCCACTTAATAGTATAGGAAGGGATGGAAAGGGAGACCAAGAAAGCACAGGGTAACTACGACCCCCTCGATGTGGTTCACAGATCGTTCCCGATATTTGGCTAAATGTAATGCAGAGAAAACCACAATGAATCAAGAATCACGCATGATTTTTCGAAACTAAGCGGATTTCCTAATGAGAGATAAATATTGAGCCGTAATTCGCTAAATAGTATAAGTGGGAGGCGCTTATTAAACTCAGCGGCAAGTTCAACCAGATTGCAGACACATTACGGTTTTGCGAACCATCATGAACCACCAGGTTGGACTCAATGGTCAAAAAAATTAAATATAATAAATTTATATAAAATATACGTTTATATAAACGTATAAAGGTTGGTAATCTGAAGTTAAAGAAACCCTCCCTTGACCGGTCTCACCTGTCTCGAGAGGGGGTTGCCAGTCTTTGATTGGTAGTGCAAAGCTACCATCGAGCCCACATGGAATTTTGAGTGGGTTCTTTCTGATACATATTCGTCATGTTACGAAATTCATAGAAGATCGTTTATTGCTACAGTACTGAAAAAGAAACTCGCGCCTCTAGGAAGGTATATTTTGGCTTTTGGAGACTTCATGGAGTTCATAATAAATAGACGATTGATCAAACCAAGTTTGCATTCACTTTATATGTGTAAATCATCTAAGAAAGCGAAATAGCACTTAAGAGCACGTTTTTATAGCGATTATTGCACAATAAAACACGATGTGATGATTTTTGTCGAGGGGGCACTACTGTGGACTTTGGCCAAAATTTTAGACCTTATCCGTCGAGATACCAAAACGAAATATATGTTTTATATTCCTTATGGTGTTAACTAGGAAACGATGTCTGGTGTCCTCCTGAACGATTTATACCTCTGAGAAAGCTCGTTTTTCACTTTGACGCCAGGTTTGCTGCACCAAATTTACCACCAAAGTATATTATCTACAAAGCTTTAAATTGTAGAAAGTTATGTAGACGTACAAACTAAAAAAAATGGATTTTTTTTTCTCCAAATTTGAGGGCTCATAATTGCCAGGGATGAAATTTGTTTTAAACATCGTAATTTTGGCATGCGATTTGTCTTTGAAACGAATTTTCAGGGTATGTTGTCTAATAACTGCCACAATATTGAAGCTCAAAAGTGGCACTTTTGAAACGACGTCTTCTTTGACGAACCGCAGACTTCGACGAAAAAGCTCGTATCTCGTGCATATTTCGAACGGAATTTTTGCATATGTTTAGCTAAGACTTTTTTTTTGGGGTAACAGGCTACATGAGGGTGATCCTGAAACAGGCAACTCCCCTTTAATAGCATAGGAAGGGAATTGAAAAGGGGGGATGCGGAAGGTAGAGCAAGGTAGCCAAGGGTTAACTAGGGCCCCCGGGCTATGGTTTAAGGATCCTACCCGGTGTTTCACCTAAAGAGATGCAGGGAAAACCCTAGAAAACCTGCATCAGGTAGGTCGGGCATTGGGTACTATTCTCACGCCCTTCCGAATGACGGGAGACGAGTTTGCTGTGGGGACGCAGCATTCCCTTCTCCGTGTCTCCACCAATTTCAGGAGGCAATTGGCCGACTGATCCAATGGGATCAGCGGACAACTCTTGCCATATGCCCAAGGTCTTTGACCCCAGTACATATACCTCCTAAAATAGGTGAAGGTGTCTCGGCATATGAGAACTTTGATAAAAAATACCTAGAGAGAGTGCGAGGCATCCCCGACATGATCAGGTAAGCCCCGCAGTCACTCTGGGCTGAAGCGTCTACGAGAAACTCACGCAGCGCCTCCCTCCTTATTAGCTAAGACTTTATAGTACAAACTGTCTAAATTCCATCAAATTCGGAAATGGTCTGCGGGTATCGACCCTCAAATAGGACACTTGACCCTAAAGTAAGACATGAAAGTCATTTATATTTGAAACAATAATGTTTGCTATGCTATTTATTGAACTTAAATTGAACCGTTTTCATGTTTGATATTTGCCTTTATGGAACTAGTGGAGCTATAGGCCTCACGTATTTCGTCATACCCATGAAGCCCCGACCCTCACCCGTGATTAGTGTGCAACTAGTGAATCGTCACAGACTGCCAGTACATACTAAATTGATCTTCAAAGAAATTATGCAGGTTTACTTGTCTTAGAACGCGTCACCAGAAAACATCTCACAAATCTCGTTAGTTGAACAGCTCGTCTCCTTAACATTCATCACAATTCAAAGTATTTGTAAAATAGCCCGTGTGGAACAGAAAAGGAAGAAATCCATCATTGATATCTTACACTCTAATTAACTTCTGGTCCAAAAATTCACGCATGATGCTCCGCGTAAAAAAAGTCTCTTAAATATTTAAGACGATTTTATTTGATGTAATCCATTTTGAGAGTCTGCGAATTATTCGGCCGAGATTGCAATTTCCAAAAAAACTTTTCCCGGTACAATCATAAAGTGCGTTAAGCGATTATAAAGCATGTTACATATTAACACACACAGCTGGATTTTCATCTGAAAATTAATTCTCGACCCGGAGGTATTTGTTTGAAACGCTTTGACTAATGCAATATTATATTTTCAAAATAATAATTCATAATTTCGGAAAACAATTATAAATTTTTTAAATTAATGAAGTAATAAATAATAATAAATTATATTATTTCCAGAGTGTAAATATTTACGATTTTTTTCGCAGTCAATGGTCGTTGACGAACGATAAAATAATTTAGGCTTCCAAATATCAGGGAGATTTACGCGGGGTTTAGCATTTTGTAGAAATTTTAATAAATCATACAAGCAACTGAAATTATTTGCTGAAGTGATTAATCATTAAAATATTAAGTTTAGAAACTACATCCGGTTTCTCTTGTCGAAAATCTTGATTATTTATGTTTTCTACATTTCGATTGCTTCGTAGTTTGTCCTTGGAACTACGCAATTGAATCGTAAGTTTAGTAAATTTTTTCATCTTAATAACAAACTACTACATTTTATTAATGTACAATAAAGTACCATCGATTCCCATTTACATTTATCAGCTATTTTTACAAGCTGGCTCGAATTAAATGCAACAAACATCAACCTACTCCATTCTTTCGAGGAACTTCGTCATTTATTCTTGAACAAAACGTAAAATATTATTACAAAGTTGAAATTTTAAAAAAATTACAGGAATTACTTTCACACAATCAAAATAGTCAAAAGGCTATATTAAAAGATTGTAATATGCATGGCCATTATTATTATTTATTTTATTTTTTGAGTTAACAGGCTACATGAGGGTGATCCAGACAGAGGCGACTTCCCTTAAATAGCATAGGAAGGGAATTGAAAAAGGGGGATGCGGAAGGAAGAACATCACAGGAAAAACTTTTCTTGTTTGTTTTTTATTCGTTCCAAGTTTCACTTCGGTTGGAAATTAATCGTTCGTTGTATAATGGTTTCAGTTAAAGAATATCATAATGTTTTTCTTTTAAAATTCTTCAATACCAGTCACCCTTTGTCCAACATTCCCCACTCCCTTTCTGTGCTATTAACGGAGAAACCCATAAAAGCTGATAAACCTCAATTTGATTTCGAACTAAACAAAAGGTTCTTGAAGGAACATTGTTTGGTTGTAATATACACAATGAAAAATAAGTGTTCATGTATTAAACAAGTTAACAATAAATAAAAAAAGTCAGCAATAAATATTTAATAGTGAAGTTTTTGGTCGTCTTTTTATTTATTGTCAATTTTAAATTCAAAAAAGTTTTTTTGTATTAAACAAGTTCTTTAGTGAAATGTTAGCAGCTACTATTCAGTCTAACATGGTGGTTATTTAATATAATTGATTATGATATTTTAATATAAATAGGAATGATAATAGTAACATAAACAAAAGTAATATTAGTATGAACAGTAAAGTTGTTGGCTGTATTCCAAAGAAACTTGCGGCATTACATTCAAAATGAAAATGAATTTTTCTTTCCCTTACTGTATCATGTGTTATGGTATGTTGGGGCTACACTTATACCAATTTTTTTAATGTTTCACAGGCTTTAAATTCTACTTTATTAACGACGATTAGGTATTGAAGAAGTTATTAAGGAAAACATTATGATATTCGTTAACTGAAACCATTATTCAACGAACGATTAATTTCCAACCGCAGTGAAACTTGGAACAGCTAAAAAACCAAACAAGAGAATATTTTCCTGGGATGCGTATATGTAAATTTATAATTGTCACAAGTCATTCGTTACATCAACAACTAATTTTTTTAGATAGTACGTCGAAAATTCAAATTATCTCGATTATGATGTACGGGACGTTCAATTATATGTTTCTTTTTTTGCGTTTAACTGATTTAAGTTTAGTAGTTATATGAGAGATCAATGGTTGACGTGCTAGAAGCTTCACTTCTGAATGAGTTGGTATTGAAATATGCATGGCGATGTCTCCGTGTTATTATATAACCAATGCGATTGACTACTGAGTAGCTGCTAACGTTTCTCCTCTTTATATAAAAGAATTTGTCCAATTACACGACCGATATGTTTATTTACTAGTAAAATTAAGGTCACTGAGAAAATAATGTTAGTAATTTAATGTGCATTTTAAGTAGTAAAACATACTTATTAATTTTTTTCTGACCAATTGGCTGTTTTGCTATTAATTAAGCAAATAGCATGAATTGCTGGCTTAAATTCAAATTATCTCGATTATGACATAAGGGCCGTTACTTGTAAGTTTTATTTTGTGAATTAATGATTTAAGTTTGGTAATTCCAATCGATTAATTAATTCATTGTATTAACAACGAACTATTTTGGTATAGTACGGCGTAGATCCATGTTTAACAATTCCGATATCTCGATCATGATATGCGGATCTTTTAATTATAAATTGACTGCTGAGTAGCTGCTAACTTTTCTCCTCTTTATATGAAAGAATTTGTCCAATTACACGACAGTTATTTTCAATTATTTAAATTTCGACAATATTTTCACGCCAAACTGTGTTTGTCAGACATTCTAATTTTGGTGTTTTCACAAGTTACATGAGGTTCATCAGTTTATACGGTTCCAATAGATGGAAATGGGTATTATGGACATAGGTAAGCTAAAGGTAATTAGGTTGTAATTTAAGGATTCTAGTCGTTAATTCTAGCTGCAAATTTTTAATTATCATACAATTAATTCATTGCATTTACAACAAACTCTTTTGTATAGTACGGCGTAAATTCAAATTAAAACATGTTTTACAATTCCGATATCTCGAAGATGAAAAATTTCTATGTGCAACTCAGTAAATTTATCAAAGAGAAGTATTACTTAGAACATCACTTCGTACGTGGAAATTGACACACATCACCTGACGAATGTTTGAATCAGCTTCATTCATACTGCAGTAATGACAGAAGCGTACACAGACGACTTTACTATTTTTAAGGTTATGGAAAGTCTTGATTTCCCAAACCAATTTACAGGTTTAAGCGTTTCGCTTAATTCGAGATCTTGTTCAGTGATTTCCGTTGGTTCTACATTGAGTTTGATATTTAACCACAATAGTAAGTTCTCCGGAATGCTTGAATAAATTCAGATTAGTCAGCTGATCAACAGCTCTTTCTTATTGTTTTTTTTCTTTGTTATTATATCGTACGTACTGCAATAAATGATAATTAATACTCTTTTATCGTCTTTGTGAATCCTGTCTCGTACGACGGTAAAATAAGAATCTCCATTTAAAACATCCCTCTGTCCCGTCAATACATATAAAAATAATGTTATTTGTGACTACAAATAGGCACCTCTGATATTCATGGCTTTAATATTAGAAACAGAATCAATCTATATAAAAATATTTGATCATTGTCAACTGCACATAAAGTTGTACATTATTGTGGGATATCCGTCTACCACTAAGGAATAAACTGTTACCAAATAGACAATGTCAAGTGAAGCTCAGTTATCTTCATTTATGTCCTTAGCCACTGCTTCTATTCTGCGTAAGATGTACATAATTACGATATCTGCTTGTTTCGGAATAAATAAATATAAATGTATCATAAAAAATATAAGTTAATATGAATAAATAACCATATGGTCAGATAGGTTAGCAAATACATTTAATTATTATTTAATTAATATAAATACAAACGATTTATCCTGAAGAAGTCCACTGAGCTAAATTTATGTTAATTAAATTTATTTGCTGACTTATTTGGACTTTTTAAATATTATTTACTAGTAAATTGAAGGTCACTGAGAAAATATTGTTAGTAATTTAATGTGCATTTTAAGTAGTAAAACATACTTATTAATTTTTTTCTGACCAATTGGCTGTTATGCTATTAATTAAGCAAATAGCATTAAATTCAAATATCTCGATTATGACATAAGGGCCGTTACTTATAAGTTTTATTTTGTGAATTGATGATTTAATTTTGGTAATTCCAATCGATTAATTTATTCATTGCATTATCAACGAACTTTTTTGGTATAGTACGGCGTAGATCCATGTTTAACAATTCCGATATCTCGATCATGATATGCGGATCTTTTAATTATAAGTTTATTTTTTGAGTTTAGCTGATTTAAGTTTAGTAATTATAAGAGATCAAAAGTTTTCAGACGCGCTAGAAGTTTCTCTTCTGAAAAAGTTAATATTCAAATATGATGAATGGAACGATGTCTCCGTGTCATTATATAAGCACTGCGATTGACTACTGAGTAGCTGCTAACTTTTCTCCTCATTAAATGAAAAATTTTGTCTAATTACGCGATAGATATTTTGAATTATTTAAATTTCAACAATATTTTCGCGCCGAACTGTGTTTGTCAGACATCCTAGTTTTGGTTTTTTCACAAGTTACATGAGGTTCATCAGTTTATATGGTTTCAATAGATGGAAATTATGGACTTAGGTAAGCTATAGGTAATTAGGATGTAATTTAAGGATTCTAGCCGTAAATTTTTTACTATCATACAATTAATTCATTGCATTTACAACGAACTCTTTTGTATAGTACGGCGTAAATTCAAATTAAAACATGTTTTACAATTCCGATATCTCGAAGATGAAAAATTTCGAGGTACACAGACGACTTTACTATTTTTTCGGTTATGGAAAGTCTGGATTTCCCAAACTAAGTTACAGGTTTCTGCGTTTCGCGTAATTCGAGATCTTGTTCAGTGATTTGCGTTGGTCATAAACTGAGTTTGATATTTAACTACAATAGTAAGTTCTCCGGAATGTTTGATTAAATTCAGATTAGTCAGCTGATCAACGGCTCTTTCTTATTGTTTTTTTCTTTGTAATTATATCGAACGTCCTCTTATAAATGTCAATTAATACTTGTTAATCCTCTTTGTGAAAACTGTTTGGTACGTCGGTAAAATAAGAATCTCCATTTACAACAACACTCCGTCCTGTCAATACATTTACAAATTAATGTTATTTGTGACTACAAATAGGCATCTCTGATTTTCTTGGCTTTAATACAAAAAAAATACAAACTATACAAAAAATTTTAATCATTGTGAACTGCACATGAAGTTATACATTATTCTGGGATCTCTATTTGCAACTAAGGATTAAACTGTTATCAAATAACCAATGTCAAGTGAAGCTTAGTTATCTTCATTTATTTCCTTATCCACTGCTTCTATTCAGTGGTAAGATGTACATAATTACGATATCTGAATATTGGGAATAAATAAATATAAATCTGTCAGAAAAAATATAAGTTGATATGAAAAAAAAATATGGCTAGATAAGTTAGCAAATAAATTTAATTATTATTTAATTAATTAAAATACAAACGATTCATCCTGAAGAAGTCCAATGAGTTAAATTTACATTAATTGAATATGCATACTAATTAAATTTATTTGCTTACTTATTTGGACTTTTTTTATTTATTTACTATTAAAATTATGGTCAGTGAAAGAATAATGTTAGTAATTTAATGTGCATTTTAAATAGTAAAACATACTTATTACTTTTTTCTGACTAATAGGCTGTTTTGCTATTTATTTTTCAAACAGTCAGCATGAATTGCGCCCAATCGTTTTGTTACTATTAATTATATGTACTCAAATGTTCCCTATTTATGAATTTTTCAATTTATAACATGTAGTAAAACCAGTAAATTAATTATTATCCTCATATTTCTTGAGATATTCCTCTTGAAAGTTACTAAGGTAGTATGTAGAGTATCATTGTTAGGCTCTTTCAAAACCGCAGCAAATTATGAATATATATATATATATATATATATATATTGTCAGGACGGTGATCTCTCTCGTGCACAGAATACATTCTGAATTTGCAAAACGCAGTTTTCTTATCAAATATTACCGCCTGTGTTTTAATGAAGACTTGGACCCACTGTAGCTTGATTAGCTAGGGAATTCGTCACAGATTAATGTTGAATCTTCATTCGGTCTCAGAGATTGTTTCACACGTTGTCATTACTTTTTGTCGACCTCTGCATTGGCTGCTGATAGAAAACAGTTTCCTAAAAAAACCACAGCGTGATCGACTACATGAACCACCTTCAGAAATAGTTTACAAATCCTAATTTTAATAAACAGAAATAATTATCATTTTGTCTGCGCTCTACTTCTGAATTTGAAGACAAACTTCCATGTTGTAGCTTATTTATCAGCTTCTAATTTCCTGAGAGGCCAGGGATGATAGGGAAAATGGCAAATTATGTAAGTGATGCTGGACATTGGATAAAGGGTATAATTTATAATCTGTAACGTAATTCCGTCTACACATCATAAGTACCGTTTATATGGAATACACTAATTATTTTGATACTAGTAATAATATGTACTCAAATGTTCCCTATTTATGAATTTTATACTTTCACATATAGTAAACAAGTAAATTAATTATAATTATTTTCAGGACAAGTTTTGTTTGTGAAACATCACTTTATTTTACCACAATACCTATTTGCTAGGTTTATTTTCACTGTAAAACTATTTTCAATTCAACTAACACTTCTGATATAAGAGGATCTTAAAATTTATTCGCCGGAAAGCGACGCGCTAAAATTTTCACATCTAAAAGCGTGAAAGAGGAAACGGACGGTTTTACCGAACCAGCAAAGTACTAGAAACTATTACACGAAAGGCAATAGGGGGTTTTCCGTGTAAAAACACCAAAGATTACCAACTCGACCCTCTCCAAATCTGATGAAATTTTGTAAGGAAGTAAACCAAGACACCATATTTCTCAATTAAATGTAAAAAGTATATACTTTTCTATTCGCAATTGTTGGAGGAGAATGAAAACCGCAGCGAAATACGTTACATTCAGAGCCTTATAGCTGTCGCGAATCATCGGATCGTAACATAAATGAACGTTGTTTTTATATAGAACAGTCAGCTCTATGTAATGGTACCGTTTTTAAGAAAGTTGGGACTGGCGTATACATTGCTGTACCATTTGGCCATTTTTGTACGTAAATTTTTTCTGGGTTTGGATTATCTCTGGAAATAGACGAAATATTTGAATTTCTGTTTCAGTAATGCTACTTGTTTTGTACATTTCCAAATTATTGTTGCGTGTATATATACTTTGCTGCCGAGTAATTGGTCTCCAAACTAAGGTCCGAATTTAGGGCGGCTAAATTTTGTGGTGGTTGTGGAAGTGATACATATCAGAACGACCACCTGTACTACTTCTTTGATAATACCACTACATTTTGGGGCAGAAGGTTTGGAGCTAAGCTAAATTTCACTGTTGTCTGGTCACTAGAAGTGAATTGACACGAGATCAAAGTAGGCCCCTTTAAGCGAGTAACGTTTTACAGCAATATGTGGCCGTATTGCAACTATTTGCTGGCATCTTTTCTCTTTTTCTTTTGTAATTCTTTCCCGATAACTTCACCTCCTCGCTTATTCGGAGTCATGCCTCGTTGACCTTTTTCCTGACCTCATGTTGTCTGTGTTGCGCGTTCTAAACTTTTCATTACTTACAATTGTCGTTGCTCCAAATAACACCTTCAGATGACATAGTACTATCAATATATTAAATAAATAAGTAAAACAACAGTATAAAATAATGGCCAAAAAAATAAAATAGCTAATGATAAGAGTGATTCAACTGAAGACTCGGGAAACGTACACGGTAGTGTGGATAGGCCACTCGCCTCTTTTGACTCCGGTTCAAAAAACCGACTCTGGACGGAGCAGGGGGCGAGGCAAACCGAATGGGGGTGAGCCTTGGCGAGTACAACCCTCCACACTCTCGGGTCGACTCGGCGAGAGTGTATAGGGGCCTTTAGTTGTGGTGAGCGTCGTTCCTTCTACGTGTTTCGTATAATTAATTATTATTCAATATTATAATCGTGGATTGGCCAAACTAAAAAAAATGGTTGCATTTATCGATGCAATTCACCCAAATTCATCATTTTGAGACGTGAGTTATAGAGAATACCAAATAAAAAAAATTCATCTCGGGTTTCCAACCGGGTCAAAGAGATTATCAGTGACGTTGCTTTGCCATCTTCAGTCTGGCAGAGCAAGCCATTGAAACGTAACTGATAATCTCTTTAACCCGGTAGGAAACCAGAGAGGAATTTATACATGCCGTTCACCGGGGAAGACCTCGTACTTTAAAAAAAAGATGTTTGTCAAACAATAGTCCACATTTGACAACTTGCGAAACCTATATATTGGGCATTTATTAAAAAGTAACTAACGGAAAAAGAATTACAGAGAAATTTTTAATTTTTAAAATAATTATTCAGCAAATAGAGGTCTAGCTGTATTAAATAAATTCATTTAATCCTTCCTTTAAAACTACGCACAGCATAAATACTTCAGAGATGTATAGGACAGTCGCGTCAAAAGAATTTAAGGATATTTGACAATCTCGTAAAATTCGGTGTTGCTTTCCCTATCACCGTATCATTTTTCCTTATAATAAGCTCAATCTAATATTAAAAGTCACCCTTCAACATAGAATGCGACGTTTCTGAATAAATAATTATCAAGAATCAATTCGTTGCTTTAATTATGAATTGTTTCTCGTTTATTTAAAAAGGTCTAATCCAGTTTCTCCTTTTCTTTAATTTCATATCTCAGCTAACGATGCGCTAATCTGAACTTCCTTTACGGCGGGAATGTTGGGGCTACACTGTGGCCGCAATATTGCTCAGATATTTATTGCAACTCATTGCCCGGCCAACACATTGCCAAGAATATTGCCGGGCAATAGTTTTCAGAAATATTACCGGTAATGTGAAATATTTGTTGCTCGCGCAATACCACAGCAACACGCGTTAGCTTCAGAGGTCCATAGTTATATTCTAAACCGGCAAGATCCCAAAATGAAAAAATATGTTTCTTGTACAGAAAAGTCTGCTCGTTGTAATGTGACCATTTTTAAGAAACTTGGGAGTGACGTATTTTGGAGTATATTAAACTGAAATTTGGTTCTTTTACATGTAAAATGATTTTGGGCCAGTTTCACTAGGCAATCTCGGTAAATATGAGGCTTGAAGATGACGGCAAGGACGGCCGTGGAAACGTCGCGCTTTGATCGCAACTTGACCCGGGCGAAAACCAGAGAATACTTTATTCAACATATACGATGAGGATAATAGTTTTTCTGTTTCCGCAGTCATAATATGGAACTTTCTCTCGTCAGTTGCAAAATATGGAGGCATTGAGTACTGAATACGTGGCGTCAAAATTTGCCGCGAAAAAATGTTTTTGGCAAATTTGGCTCGGACAGATTTCACAACGGTGAGCTGCACTACTTTTTTGATGAAATCACTACATTATGGGATAGACGTTGTATCATTAGCCAAGATTCACACTTATGTGGCGTCTATAATTGATTTGACAAAAAATATAATATTTCGAACAATTTCAGTTGGTGTCTGGGTTTACTTCCTTACAAAACTTCATGAGATTTCGAGTGGGCGCCATAGGTTGTTTTTGGTGATTGGGCATGAAATGACCCTAATATTAAATGAATTTTTTGTAATTTTTTTGGAACAATTGTTGTAGTAATATTACCTGAGGATATTCCAAATACAATGACGAAAACTCGGTTCAACCAAATAAAATCGTTTCCTGTATCTGTTCGTGAATTTATTGAATGTTATTATTAACATTATTGTTCACTACTCTATCAACCAGCTAAATGGACGTAAGGGTTGTCTGCTTTTCCTACCCCTCACTTAGGGGACACTAGTTACCCTTTGTCCCAACATTCCCCCTCCCTTTCTGTGCTATTAACAGAGAAATTCATAAAAGCTGATAAACCTCAATTTGATTTCGAACTAAAAAAAGGGTTATTGAAGGAACATTGTTTGGTTGTAATATACACAATGAAAAATAAGTGTTCATGTATTAAACAAGTTAACAATAAATAAAGTCAGCATTAAGTATTTAATGGTGACATTTTGGCCGTCTTTTTATTTATTGTCAATTTTAAATTCAAAAAAGTTTTTTTGTATTAAACAAGTTCTTTAGTGAAATGTTAGCAGCTACTATTCAGTCTAACATGGTGGTTATTTAATATAATTGATTATGATATTCTAATATAAATAGGAATGATAATAGTAAATAAACAAAAGTAATATTAGTATGAACAGTAAAGTTGTTGGCTGTATTCGAAAGAAACTAGCGGCATTACGTTCAAAATGAAAATGAATTTTTCTTTCCCTTACTGTATCATGTGTTATGGTATGTTGGGGCTACACTTATACCAATTTTTTTAATGTTTCACAGGCTTTAAATTCTACTTTATTAACGACGATTAGGTATTGAAGAAGTTATTAAGGAAAACATTATGATATTCGTTAACTGAAACCATTATTCAACGAACGATTAATTTCCAACCGAAGTGAAACTTGGAACAGATAAAAAACCAAACAAAAGAATATTTTCCTGGGATGGATATATGTAAATTTATAATTGTCACAAGTCATTTGTTACATTAACAACTAAATTTTTTTTAGATAGTACGGCGCAAATTCAAATTATCGCGATTATGACATACGGGACTTTTAATAAGTTTTTTTTCGAGTTTAGCTGATTTAACTTTAGTAATTATTAGAGATAAAACGTTTTCAGACGTGCTAGAAGCTTCACTTCTGAAGAAAGTTGATATTTCCACAATTAGTGGAAATTTTTATATATATTAAAGGCACATATTTGGATCGAAAATAAATTCTTGAGGCCAAATTACTTTTATAGTGTTTCCCCGACAATATTTGTGTATAATTTCAACCCCTTCCAGCATGTGAGGAGTGGGGGGTGGAAATGAGACATATGAAAATAACAAGGAAACTGTCGAGTTTGGAGCAAAAACCGGTGTAATGCAATTCGCTGAGTTCCATTATGACCTTTAAAATGCGATTTATGTAAAAATTCATCCCTTAAGCGGGGGAAAAATATATTCTGTTAGAGTACTGAAAAAATTTTTAGTCCATTCAACAAAGAGTACTTTTGACTCTCTTGAGATATTGCCAGTTTATTTGAGATTTATATAGTGACGTTTTCAATCATGTGTTGAGAAAGAATTAAATAATGTACCGGAATAATATAAATAATTACCCGGGCTACGCCGGGTCCCCACCTAGTATTACAATAAAACCCATTTATTTGCCTAGTAAGTTCGTGTATCTGCAACCGGGCTAATTACCAATATGTTGTCAATTACTAAATACACACATTCCGCGCGTTATAACGTTACTTTCTTAATAACTAAGTTAACCTGCAATTACTCAATAAAATACATAAATTTAAAATGTATTCAGGATTTTTTATTATTTTAAATAAACGTCCTTCTCGTTTAACTGTTAATAGGCGTACATGTTGATGTAAATTAATAGAAGGCCGATGCAAAAAGAGGGAATTGTTATAGCAAAAACTCGGACGCCAAGTACACGAGTTAAGCCTAAAAATATTTCCTTGAGGAAATAAGTGATCTCCACCTGCCCTGACATTGCAGTCTCGCTTCCGAAACTCGATTTTCGCGACAAATACAGTCTGATTCGTCCAATACGTCTCGGTGGGGAAGCAACTGCGCACAGCAGATAAGAAGTTTCACTCTGCAAATTGTGTGGCCCATGACGTTTAGTGCGACAAAACATTCTCTCGCGGATAAAAATTTATGTCTATATTTTAAGCACCAGATAAATAATTCTTCCTCTTCTGACCTAGAAATGGGAAACAGCGAAGTATCGTGCCCAAGAGTATTCCATTATAAAGTTGCCCCTTTGCTTACTTTATATATACTCTACGAATATGGTTCTAAAGATGAATGAAAAATCTGGTGCAATATTAAGAATTAATTCTCAAGGAATACAGACTCTTGTATCCAGAATTCCTTATGAACAAGAAAACGTCAAAATCAGTTAAGTTTAATATGAATGTATCAAATTTTCCGACTGAGTGAAATTTAAATTGTCATTAATTTAAACACATATAAGTAATTGCCATTTAACTTATTTACTGTTGGATGCATTAAGATGCGAACCCTATAACGAGTCTTTTAAGCGAAACCGTTGTATTAGGTTCCTCTTTTGTCAAGACAAATAAATTCGAAAATACTCCAAGAAAATTGGTATGATTTTATAAAAATATAGGCTTACAGGACTAGAAACCATGACTTGCATTCTTCGGTTTGGAGCCGAACATATCTCCATATAAAGCTTTTGTTTTGAAAATAAAATATCTTAGAAGAAAGACAAGAATGAAAAAATGTCGACCGGACCAGGGACTCGAACCCCGGATTTCCCGTTTTCCGGGCTCTACCAACTGAGCTAATCCGAGTCGATTTCCAAGGACCGATTCAACATCCCTCCATTCCCGGAAACCTAAGCCAGGCTCATCACATTCTTCCCGCGGGATCTCCTGTGTTCGATTCCCTGGCCCGGTCGACATTTTTCCATTCTTGTCTTTCTTCTAAAATATCTCCGTCTTGAGCTTCGGTTGAAGAATTTCTACTTCCTTTGAATAAATTATCTTTATCGATGTAGTATATCGAAATTTTAAGGTTTCAAATTCATGTTACTGGATTTTTTTTAGAGTGAGAGGCTATGTGATGGTTATCCGCTTTGGTGGCTTTCCTCGATAACAACAGAGGAAGGTACAGAAAAGGGGAGATGTGAAAGGTAGACCAAGGTAGCTAAAGGTTGACTAGAGCGCCGGGGCCGTAGCTTAAGAATCCTACCCGGCGATTCACGTATAAGCGATGAAGGGAAAACCCCGAAAAATCTGCATCGGTAGGACGGCCATTTGATAATACTCCCACGTCCTTCTGATAACGGGAAACTGGATTGTTGTGCGGACGCAAGAAATCAGACTCCATGCGTCGATCAAATTTGGAGGGCGGGTGGTCAACGGGATCAGTAAACAACTCTTACCGTTTGCCGAAGGTCTGTGATCCCAGTCCATGCTCCTCTCAAGGGGCAAGGAAATTCGTTTGTAGTTCCACCATTTGGTATTTAGTGGGTTGTACATTGAAAAATTAACACTAAATTTAGTCAAAATTATTAAAAATAAAGGTATTAATGAACCAAAATTTGGATTATTTTAAAAATAAAAAGAATTTATTTGAAGCCATTTTTCAATTAATTATTCAACGTATTTATTAATGATCAAAGTTTTGATGTTTGACCTTTACCCTTACAGAATGTTTCTGGAACTAGATATAAAGCCTTTCAAAATGTATCTTTTATAATAACTTTCGTTCCTTACCAGATTTTGCAGTATTAAGTTATGACCAGAAATCATTTTGTTATAAGATTTATTATTTCACGATCAATACACTGCCAAATTATATCAGTTTAATCGTTAAAGTATCTGATATGGAATACGCAAACGGTCCTATATTTCACATAGCTCATCAAGTCCAAATATAGCCCTAATTTTTTTGGATTACAATTTATTATGATGTTTTAATTATTTTGTCAATAACTATAAGAGAAAAATAATAATTCCTTAAGGACACTGCGGTCTGTAGCAATAATAATAATGTTCTTAAATCCTGTATAGGAACTAACCCTCAATGATGTTGAATGAGTCATGGTGTACATTTTCCCAATTTTTGACATTGGTTATTTGATAACAGTTTAATCCTTAGTGGCAGATAGAAATCCAAGAATAATGTACAACTTTCTGTGGATTTGACAATGATTAAAAAAATTTGTATAGTTTGTTTTTGTTTCTTGTATTAAAGCCATGAATATCAGAAGTGCCTATATGTAGTCACAATTAACATTAATGTGTAAATGTATTGACAAGACGGAGTGATGTTGTAAATGGAGATTCTTATTTTACCGTCGTACGAAACAGTTTTCACAAAGAGGATTAACAAGCATCAACTAACATTTAAAGTACGTACGATATAATGACAATAACAAAAAAACAATAAGAAAGAGAAGTTGATCTGATGACTAATCTGAATTTTATCTAAGATTAGTATTGTAGTTAAATATCAAACTCAAAGTAGGAACAACGAAAAACACTGAACGAGACATCAAAATAGGCGAAATGGAGAAACCTATAAATTAGTTGGTGCAAGCCCGACTTTCCATAACCTTAAAAATGGTAAAGCCGTCTGTGTACGCTTCTCTCATTACTGCTGTATGAATGAAGCTGATTCAAACATTCATCAGGTGATGTGTGTCAATTTCCACGTACGAAGTGATGTTTTAAGTAATACATCTCTTTTGATAAATTTACTAAGTTGCACATAGATATTTCTCATAATCGAGATATCGGATTTGCAAACATGTTTTAATTTGAATTTACGCCAGAATGAAAAATTTACATCTAGAATTTACGGTTAGAATCCCTAAATTACAATCACGGGTAGCCTAATTGCCTTCAGCTTACCTATGTCAACCATCAATATTACCTATTTCCATTTATTCCCATACTATTAAAAGAGAGAACAGTCAAAACTGATAAGCCTCATATAACTTGTGATAAAAACAAAATTAGATTGTTCTAGGAACACTGTTTAGCACAAAAAAATGGTTGTAATTTAAATAACTGTAAATATCTGTCATGTAATTGGACAAATTCTTTCATATGAAGAGGAGAAAAGTTAGCAGCTACTCAGTAGTTAATCGTAGTGGTTATTGAGACGGAGACATCGCCATGCATATTTCAATACCAAATCAATCAGAAGTGAAGCTTCTAGCACGTCTGAAAATTTTTGATCTCTTGTAATTACTTAACTTAAATCAGCTAAACGCTTAAATAATAAACTTATAATTAAAAGGCCAGTATATCATAATCGAGATATCCGAATTGTAAACATGTTTTAATATGGATTTACGCCGTTCTATACAAAAGAGTTCGTTGTTAATGTAATGAATTAATTATCTAATGATTAAAAATTTACAGCTAGAATTTATGGTTAGAATCACTAAATTACAACCACGGGTAGCCTAATTACCTTTATCTTACCTGTGTCTAGCTTCAATATTCCCCATTTCCATTATTGCCATGCTATTAAAGGGAGAACCGTCAAAACTGTTAAACCTCATGTAACTTGTTATGAAACCAAAATTAGATTGTTTTATGAACACTGTTTGGTGCGAAATAATTGTCGAAATTTAAATAATTGTAAATATCTGCATGTTATTGGGCAAATTCTTTCATATAAAGAGGAGAAAAGTTAGCAGCTACTCGGTAGTCAATCACGGTGGTTATATAATGAGACGGAGACATCACCATGCATATTACAATACTTTCAATTATTCTGCAATGAAATATTTATTGCGCCGAAAACTTTTGATCAGTTGGAACTTCTGAAATCAAATCAACAAAAAGCAAAAAAGAAAATCTTTTAATTAATAGGCCCGTATAACATAATCGAGATATAGGAATTATAAAAATATGTTTTAATTTTAATTTACGCCGGACATATACAGTAGAGTTCGCTGTTAATGCAATGAATTAATTATCTGAAGATTATAAATTTATAAATACGCAAAACAAAATTCTTGTTTATGTGTTTTTATCCGTTCCAAGTTTCACTTCGGTTGGAAAGTAATCGTTCGTTGTATAATGGTTTCAGTTAAAGAAATATCATATTGCTTTTCTTTCAAACTACTTCAATACCTAATAGTTGTAAATAAAGTAGAATCTTAGATGATACTTGACGTATTGAACATATTATTCTATAAATCAATAGACGTTGTGAAATTCTTAAACGTTGATACTTAATCATAATGAGTTTCTTCTAATCTATTGTTAAACAAAAATGTAAATATTTTCATTTACTCAATTAATCGTCGAAATTCATTAGAGGTTGAACCCCGAAATTGCTATTCGTATATATATATATTTATTTATTAGAAATGCTATTATTATTCAGTCTATCAGTTGTTTACTTCTCAGTGCTTTGTATAGCAGCACATGGGTATCAGTCAATAAAAAAATAAAGTTTATACAGAAAGAAATCACTACATTATTCAAAGTAATGACAAAAATTTTAAAGTTGTAACCTAAAATGTTTTACAAAACAAGAGAAATGTAGCTATAGATAAATTATTTTTATATCGCTAAGAAAATGTATATCTTCAAAATTGTTTGTGTTAAGGTATGTACAAGATTCTAAAGTAACGTATGAGTCGTAAAACTTTCAAATAATTATTACATATACTTCAGGAAGAAGGTACACTCTATATCTCAAATTTAACATAGGCAAGCAGGAATTTTCATCCCATTAATGAACCGGGATTATTTTTTACTAATATTTTTTCCCTTTTTTAGTAGGCAGAGTGTATGTATTTTGGAGTATCTTTGGGGTAACATAATTAAAGCACCGGGAATATTTTTCACACTCGTAGTGAACCGTGATTTTTAGACTCCCTAAGTTGCCGTGCTTATTTAATGTTCCTGACTCAGTTAAGGTTCCGTAAATGATCCCGGTTAATTTTCAACTAACTTCTCATTTGGTATAGGTCGGTGTGTGCCCATCAAGGATTTATGACAACTGAATCACGCAATGATTAATATAGAATTAATTCATTTTCGGAGATAATATACATAAATTCCTTGGCAACGTCGGGTTTTCACATATTATTATATATAATAAACGTTTGTAGTGATTATTTTAAATACTACCGAGGAATATCCGACTATCGTTTTGGGACGCTTGTAACGGCAGAACTTCTGGAATATTCTGGAGACGGAAAGCGATGACGGGAAAATTGTGTACCGTCGGAGCGAGTAAATAATATGCAAAAGCAATCAATAGAATATATCAATGGAACAAGAGGAGCTGAGATGGATACGGAAAAAGTCTAGCGGGAGTAATATTCAATTATCTTTTCAGTTCCTAAGGAAAATTCGTGGGAAACGGATGGGAGGGAAATGGTGGGATTTTTTTTTCATCAAATATTACCGTAATGTAGATAGCCATGTCTGGAACAATATAACCAGTGTCCTAGATCGAAAATTTTCAGGGTTTCACGAGGTTAATTTATTAAGTTCCTTCAAAGTGTTACCTCTATAATAAAATTGCGTGTCATTCTATATGTATGGTCCGCATACAGATCTAAACGAGTGTTACGAATTTCGACCAAATTTGGGACACGTGTTCTTTGCGATCCGGAAATCATCACTGTCGGGTTAAGACTCGGCTACTACCCTTAGAGGCGAGGGTGAGGGGGTGGAATATTTTAAATAAGCAAACACAGCCAATGCTTTTATCATATAAATACATTCTTGGATCAATTAATTTGATAGTGTCCTCCCATATACCGTTAGCGTATAATTTAAACCCCATCCATAATGGAAAGGGAGTATTCTTATGTTTGGGGATGGAGGGCCAAAACATACATACAATTATCCAGCATCAATCGTGATTGGGCTCTAAACCGGTGTAATATGAGCCGTTGAGTTTAATTCTGACAAAAAAAATGCACTTTAAGTTACAGTTCATCTTGCAAGAGGGGTTGGAATGGGGTAAATCAAACTTCCGCATACTATGCAGATGGAACAATTTCGACCTAATTTTGTACAGGCGTTCTTCTGCATATTACATTTAAATGATAGAACAATTTTGATAAAATTTTCTTTCCATATTCCTCGCGACCTAAAACCAAACACCTTGGAGAAAAGACAAGGCCACCATCCCTAGGGGTGGGGGTGGAGTTAGCGGAATTTTCATATGTAATAAAAGCTCAATTGTGAGTCGAAAAAAATTCGTGAGGTCAATACCTTTTATGATGTTTCCCCGACAATATTTGTGCTTAGTTTCAACCCCTTCCAGAATGTAAGGGGTGGGGGTGGAAATGAGTCGTTTGAAAATAACAAAGAAACTATCAAGTTTGGTGTCGAAACCGGTGTAAAGGGGATCGCTGTGTTACATTATGACCTTTAATATGCGATTTAAGTAAAAATTCATTCCTTAAGCGGGGGAGAATTTTTATTGTTGGAATACTGAAAATATTCTTAGCCCTGCTATTGTGCCGGGAGTATTTTTGACTCTCTCGAGATACTGGGAGTATATTTGAGGTTCATATTGTTACGTTATCGATGCCGGTTTAATCATGAGTTGACCAATAATTAAATAATGAACCGGGATAATGTAATTAAATACCCGGCATACTCTATAAAGAGCATCACTGACACGTTTCCGATTGAATTTTTATCTTGAGTTAGTTGGTTTTAACTTCTGATGTATTCGTTGGTCGCAGAACACAGGTTATACTTTGCAGCAAAGACACTTCGCCCTTTGACAAACCAAATCTGTTTTTAGGGAAACAGTTTTAGTAGTTTCCTATTAAATTTTCTCTTCGATTCAAGAATTCACTGAAACTGTCAAGTGCAAGAAGTCTATTTCATTTATCAGTTATAAAATGGACTACATCATTTACACGATGTTTAATAACCTAAAAACCTTTACACTCGGCAGTATTACTAGGTTACTCAGCTAATTACTGAAATGAGGGAAATGCGTTTGGTTTGCGAAAGTGATTAGTCCCGGCTACTAATTATTGGCGTGGCGAGGAGAAGGGCTCGCCCGGGATACGAGCCAGGGCCCACAGCTAGGATATGACCCTGTTATTGGTCTATAAACTTTATTGACCCATCGCCCTGTGGCATGCTTACACGGCCCGTTTAGATATTACGTGCAATAGGTACCAATACACGCCCTCAAACTCCATTTACATATCGCACGCAGAATTGTCCCAATATCTCGGGTTATATCAAATACTTGTTTCTGAATCTCCTGAAAAATAAATTAGTAAGGATAGTAAGGAATAAATTCCTCAATTTCCAAAGCTAAAAACCTTTATTTCAAAGAAAATCCCACCGTAAAGCATGTTTATTGGTTCACTTCCCATATCATTTAGCAAAAAAAATTTCGAAAATAAAATCATCGCTCCTGAAGTATTCCAAAGGGTTTCCTCCCATAAAGTTACATGAATATCGGAGCACATACGATAGCACTTATTTTGATATTAATGATGTGATGACTACATTGTACACTTTATAAAACACTATCACGCGTTTCTAAGATTCAGCGAAGAATAGACCTTAAGTAAGCTGTTCAGAGGTGTAAATTATTTTTAATTCGGAGATAGAAGTATTGCTTCAAATTGGAGTTCAACCATAAGGCATGAAACTGAATTTTAGTAAATTATAACGGAAAAATTTAGACCGGACCAGAACTCGAATATCGATATTTAACCGAGCCAGAATCAAATTTGTGGAAACGAAATATACTGACCTCATTCGTGGGTTATTCATATTTTTCAAACAGGAAGCAAAGAGTAACATTTAAGAGCTAAAATGGGCAAACATTTAGTTGGAATCTGGGGACACATAAATTTTGAATTTCCTAAGGCCCAAACACTTTTAAATTTTTGCTTACAGTATCCAATTGAACAGTCACGCTTACTTTTAGCAATTTTCTAGTTGCAACATTCTTGCCCGGTTATTTTCATTTCATCCATGTAATCTGTAACGACGAAATGAGGAAACACGTTAACTAAATACTAAATTCTTTGGTCACAACTTGAACAAATATTACAGCAATTTAATAATTTAGTAAATTTAATAATTTAATAAACATTTAGTTTGTGGTCTCTCTTAAGAAATTTGACTGTGTACATCACAATATACTACTAGAAGAAAATTAATACTAATTATTTGTGACATTTAAAATCCAAGGGGATCCTATTATATTATTAATGAATTATCAGACAGGAAACAAAAGGGAACGATTGAAAGAATCAAATGAGCAAATATTTAGTTGATAACTGGAGAAGTATATAGTTTGGAGTTCCACAGGGTTCTATTTTGGGTCCACTATTATTTTTATATATAATCAATCCCGACTCTACTACTATTCTATGTGCAGATGATACAAGTATATTGATAAATAATAATAGAGATACTCTGGAAGTGGTTGCCAATAATGCATTTAATACTGTCATAAACTCGGTTGCTGTCAATGGATCGAGTCTGAACTGTAATAAGACACACAAACGTCTGTTCCCATAAAAAGTGTATAGAACCCAGTAACTTTACAAAGGTATATGATTAATGAAGGATATACTACAAAATTCCTAGGTCTTTCACAAGATAAAAAACGTACCTGTAAGTAATATGATAATATAACCTATTAATCACTAAGGGGTGGAATATATCGGAATATAAATTTTGAACAAACTTACTGATAACACGAAAAAAAGAAGCAATCTGGTTGCATTCAAAAGTGAACCTAAAAATTTCTGCTAGAAACTCCTAATCTGTAAAACAGTTTTTCGAAAATGATTGTGCTCATTAATAAACTTGTAATCTTGGTACTTGGGTGTAAATACTTATCATGAAGTATTGGTAGTCTTCATTACTGACATACAGTTTAAATAATTTTATTTTTATAATGTAAATTTAATTTTGCCAATTTGATAAATAAAAATACGGATGTTATCTTATTATAAGTTATTTGTGTGTAAAATTATTTATTTACTAGTATAAGTATAAATAGAGGCGTTGGAAGGTTTCAGTCGCTTGGGGCGTAGGCCAAATTTGCCACCCCTTTATAGCTATTTATATCCAAATTAAATCAAAATTTACAGAAATTCTAAACTTTCCGGAAAAAATAAGTCTTTTTATTATATATAGGGTTCAAAATTTTAGTTCAGATTACAAGTTATTATTTTTTTGGTTAAATTTTGCCGCTCCCAAAACGTGTCGCCCCCTATAGGTCCCCCGTCTCTGATTAGAACGCCCTGTAAGAGGTCCGAGTCTTTCCTCATACTGAAAGTTTTGCATCTCAAGAGAATCCGTGGAAAATAAATTCATCTTTTCGATTCTGTTGTTGCATTACTTTGTGAGGCCCGCTTGAATATTTTTCTTGTGAGGGGTTTCAATCTTATTTGCAGCAACAATGGTCGAACTGTGGAACCGCATAACAACAGCCTGGGAGGAGTAATGACAGGTTTCCTCATTGATGTATTGACTGTAGTGGACAAAATTATTCAGCCCAAGAGCTTGTAAGGTGTTAGATGAACTCTAGAACTTGACGGCGTTTTTCTCACTTTTTTTTAAAAAAAAACAGTTCATCGCCCACAGTTACCTCCACAGCGTTTGTTCCCTGATCGTAAGAGTACGAAATTTGATTGCATTTGCTGCAAGCGTTTAAATGATATGCGGATCATACTCGCATATATTTCTATACATTAGAAGATAGATAAGTAAATAATTAGGCAGCTTTAGAGAACGTACATCGCGGCAGTGGATTTTGTAGTCAGAGTGCTGCGTGTTTCACCTGGGTCTAAGGGGAGTGGCAGATGGCTCCTAGCCAGCCTTTTGTACCCGTTTAAGCAATTAAGCAAAGAAATGACTCCTGACTGCTTCCGAGGAGATTTATTGCCCCGACCGGCTCCCTCTTGCACGAGCTCCAGATATTACGCTTCGATTCACCAACTAAAATATTCCATTTACACTTTTTTATGTTCAGTTACTTTGCAACGTGACTGTTTCCATAGCGACGGACAAGATTTTTATTTCTCCGGTAAGCGTCTTCGAGTGACAAGTTAAATACGCAGCTGCCCTTATGATTTAAGAGCACGTCGGAATCTCGGCGCATTATTTCTAAGCCGGTGAAAGTTGTATTTTTATAAACGTAGAGAATAAACTTCGCACATTTATTTTTCTGAAAACAGAAAATATTACGGGAACTACTCGGTTATAATCTTGTATTAAAGTTTTTTTATTTCCGTTAAATTAAATTACGTCACTTATTTAGATGTTTTACGTGAACACTCATCACAACTCTATTCGCAAGAATGACCTATATTAACAGTACTTTAGTAAACAATTATTGTCGGCAATGTAACGAGGAAAAATATGAATACATAAACATTTTTTTAGATACAAAATATTATTCAGATAATGCCACAAAAGTTTCATTGGTCATTCCATCTCCCCACCGAAATATTACCTTGAAGAAAGAGTCCATTTTTTTATTGTAAATATATTTAACACTTTTTAATATTTGAATAATATATTAATAATAAATGAAAAGACGGCCAATAAGTCAGCATATAATTTTATTGCTATTTAATTAATATATATGCGATGTTTCGTCTCCCTTTCGAGACTTCATCAGGCATAAAATTTAAAAATTCATGTCCTTCACTTCTTGAATCCCTTGTCCGAAAAGATTGTAAATGTACTGAAGTATTTACATGACAGGAATTTGGTGTCGCGGACATTTAAGAACCTTTTCAGACGAGGGATTCAAGGAGTGAAGGACATGAATTACTAAATTTTATGCCTGATGAAGTCTCGAAAGGGAGATGAAACGTCGGATTTCTAATAATTAAACAGCAATAAAATTATATCCTGTTGGCCGTCTTTTTATTTATTGTAAAATTGTATATTAATGATGATGTAACTTATCATAAGCTTAATACAAATTTTGCGTCAGAGGAATTTGGAGTGGGGAGAGAGTTTTGTAACTTTAAAACTTCGAAAAAAATTATCTTTGGCTGTATATGATATTTGTTTTTGTTATAAGCAAAAGTTTGTTAATTTATTAAAAAGTTAGTAATAAATTAGAAGCTAAAAGAATTTAGTTTGCCGAAGTGTTACAAGAAAAGTAAATGCGATATTCTTGCAGTCCCACAGAAGATCCTGAGGGTTAACAAAGCTGAGCTGCCGAGATATAATCAGTTAAGTATATATTGGTTATTCAGTGGCGGATCCTGGGGAGGGGGAACAGGGGGATTGTTCCTTCCACCCACCCCCCATCAAGATAAGCATGTAATTTTTCAAAAATTAATTAATTTTGTGGGAGAAAATATATTAAAAGATAACTAACCATTTTCGTGATTTCGTGAAAAATTTAGGTATTATTTCAATGAATTTATACATAATGTAGGGTATCGTTTCTTCGTTGAAGATTACTGAACAATACGATAATATGTCGGTCGTTGTTTTATTGGAATAATCCCTATATTATATATATTCGTAATTCTTTAAATTATGAATCATACACATGAAATCTCTCACACAGCCAAAGAATTGCACTTTACTGAACAATAGAAATTTGTATTTTCGGTTGACCATTGTTATATTGTTTGGAATTGTTACGCGTTGTTGATTCCAATTGTGTGATACTAATTAGTGTCAAATAAATCTGTATTCAAAAAACATGATCGTCTGGTAAATATGTAATACAAAGTAGCAAATATAAAATAAAATAGACAATGATTTATAGTTGGATTAATCAATTATGATACTAAAAAATATACATTTTACTAACTGCCACCCCCCTCCCACCCTCCCCAGTCAAGATACTTCTGTATATCCGCTATTGGGTTATTGGACTTTTTGTTACTAAAAACAAGTAAAATAATTTTCACAGCGTTTGGTAACTTCTCGTTCCGCTAACTCAGTTGCGTATATTAAATAACTCCTTTCCGTATCTTTTATTCTCTTTGTAACATTTGGAATGATTCAGCGTCACACAAGGATATAGAATTTTGTCCCGTGTCGCCTCCGCACAAAACTGAAAGTCTGCGTCTGATATATAATGCATGAACTATCAAGGAAGATATTCAACGTAATAAAATCTGTAACAGCGAAAAATGGTGATTACTGACGATTTTATCTCAGAATGTGGAAACTAATAATAGCGTACAAATTATTTCAAGGAATTATAATACTTTTACTTCTATTATTTTTTTCATAAGATAAATTCAATGAAAAATTTGTCAGACTTTACTAACGTTCGAAATGTAATTTATTAATCAATACTGAAAAATATTTACCCTACATTTTGGTACTCATCCGGTTCGCTAAGTTTTGTTTCGCCGCTAACTGAATATAAATATTTCCTGCATAACGCAAAACTGTTGGAACATGTACAATCTCTGTCTTATCTTTGCAAATGTAATATCTTTTGGGTTACAGCCTTAATTGACTTGTGCTGTAATGTAGCTGAGTGAACGTGTCTCTTACTATGTGCTTCTGTAAAGTTTTATTTAAAAAATACAAGTATGAATATCACTTGCTGTTTATTTACACGCGAACCTAACTCTGCACAGCTGGTCACGGGCCCAGCAACCAGTATTGATAACAGTGTACGGAAACTTTGTTGATTATTGATTATTAAAATATTTATTTGAATTTTAATAAAGTAATCGTCATTATTATTTCATTATTAGATTGTATAACATTAATATAGAAAAAATTCTTTCAATAACAATGTGCGGTCGTATCTGATTTTAATTCCCGTTTCTAGTCTTAATGGCAAAACCAACGTTGACTTGGTATGATGCACTCCACTGGTGCAGAGGTTCTCACGTCCACCAACACACAAATTACTTTGGCAACGCTAAGAACCTTTATAACGATTGCTTTAACGTTGTGAATTATTTGCTTTGATTTCGAACACTTTAGACAGTCCGCTTAGAGGCTCATTCCCATTCATTTAAATCAGCCAATTGCTTAGTCTGTGCTGTATTACTGATTTATGTCTGGAATGAGAAATGTTAAAGCGTACTATTCAGTTTAAACCCCGTCACCTGCACCAACCGTGAAGCTCAACAAATTCCTTTTTTTTTTGGTAATACAGACCAGCCAACATCACAAGAGAGGCCCATGCCGTTCTATGACACAGAGGCGCGCAAGAAGGCAAAGGCAGCGAAATCAAAATAATTTTGAGCCATTGATTAAGTAGAAATCTTATTTTAAAGTAGCTTATGTTATGAAAACAAAAATATCATTCCTAAATATTTTGTAATTTTTTTAAAATTAAAATCATGATCGAAGTTTATTACACATTGAAAAAAATCTATTGCTCTATACTGCGTGGCTTGTTACTTAAATGAACTTAAGTACGAACGAAATGTACATTGGTGTTAGATATTAGTGTCTACTTGGTTTAAAATTTTTCCACATTTAAATATCAGACACCTTATGCGGATGGAATTATAAATTCTACTGGTTTGGTCATTTTCTGCTGAGTATTGGTAACAAAATCGCTGTTGATATTTTACATAATTGTCCTGATAGAATTTGTTGCTTTCTGTGATGTAGTACACAACTTATTAAACTCACTAGCCCGCACTACGTTCTAATGTTGACAGGGCACGTGATTAATTTATCCATTGACATAAATAAATTCGGTGCTACCCAAGAACGAACGTAAAATGGGCACGACAGGTGCAGTTAAATATCTAAATGTACACGTCCACTCACTCGAGCACTCATATTCTATTCTCTTTCAAATGTCTCGATCAAATGTTTCACGTTGTCTCTAATCGCGCAGGTGTGACATCTGCTTGATTTGCTGGTTTCCACTCAGTATTGCTCCGTTGCACGTCGAAACGTCTACATGGTCTATCACGAAAGGCTTTGACAAGCTTTTAATATCGTCATTAATCATCCGATACATACATTAAGAAACATAGCGATCATCACCAAATACAACGCCCTCTCTGGCGCTATGTATATTTTATATGTACAATTACACATGAATATGGCCAACTAAGGCCGAAAGCTCCTAAACACTAACGGACGACGTTAAATAAAGTTGTCAGAAAAAAAGTAGACTGTTTTTAGGTTTTAATTTTATTTCAACTTATATCAGACTCTGCAGTTTTCCACAATAGTAAAAATTATAATTTTTATCCCACATTTAAGGTTTCTTACTTCTGTAGTTTTTTCGTCTTTGTAACCATTACTATATTTTCTCAACGAATCTATTTCGTGTATTTTTAAAAAGTTATATTTATATTATTTCAGTTCAATATAAATATCTTTGTTTTTATGTATAAGTTATTATAAAGGAATAATTCTGTTGTCGGAAATAAATTTTAGAATTCATAAATTCATAGGATTTCATTCAACAGTAAGTAGAAAAATTATTTAATGGGAAATACTTACATATCGCAATATTTAAAAGGGGGGATTGCAGCAGCTACAAAGAGCAAAGTAAAAGTAAAGTAATAAAACTAGGCGCCACGAAGTCCACGAGAGCCGAATTTTCTGGGGAAAATTTAGAAATCCACACCTGGTAACCCCAGGAAGAAACAAAAAATGTCAAAATTTGTTACGTGATCAGTTTCATAGAATCCAATGTCACCACATCACCTGTCAACCTTCTAACAGGGTAGACCGTTCGAATCAATTGGCTCTGGTACATCAAGAACGGGAGAAGAGAAGTCTTGACAGTCCAATGTTTTCAAGACAAGTTGTATTTATTTTTGACTTCTTAGACATACGCCGGTCGTAAGCATCTTGCGAACGCCACGCAGAGTCCTTATGCCTTGACAGGAATGAATGCATAAGAAACTATTCTAAGTTTGATTGCAAGCAGAAGCTGGCATCATGAAGTTTTCCAGTAACCTACACACCGCGAGCATCTCCCTACAAGTTCAGACAACGGAGATAATGGCGTATCTCGAAGTAACAACAACGAAGTATTGTAATTATTTCCCGGTTAAAAAGAGTCTCTACTAAGCAAAGAAAAGCAAGAGGGCGCCCATGAAAGAGTAAACTGTGGCTTCTCTTATCTCAAGCCAAAATAAATGAAATATTCACTAGAAGACTTATCTGAGAAAGAAAACATTATTTCAAGTCAATTCAAAAATTTTAATTTCATACATTGTGTGAATCAATAAAAGGTTTAATGAAAGCTTTAATTCTTCAGCGCCGCTACTTAAATTAATTATTTAATTAAAAATATTGTGACGCATATAAATTTTCGTTGTGTATTTAATTTTATTGATCTAAATTAATTTACAATATTTATCATTCTGTACGAGAGATCAGGTCTTAAACTTGAAACCTAACAGGCGCCTGAGGATTCTCAGTCCTTTGTCTGGAAGGATTTTGCGACTCAGAGAAAAACCCAGGTCAGTAAGGTGGTTGACCCAAAAGATGGCTAGGTGTCCCCCCTCCCAAATTTTGAATTTTTGGAGTGGAAAGGTAGGGACGCCAACCCCATTGGTGGATCTGGGTAAGATAGAAAAATTGGGGAGACCAATGAGGTTTTTAGGAGAGGTGAGTCAGAGGTAGAAATGACCTCGAAAAAAAAAGCAGAGTCGGAGGTGAGAGGTCAGAGAAAATCTAGCGAAAGGGAAAGGCTGGCTTCAAGGAGTCAGAGAGGAGGGGCGATCTGGCTCCAAGTGTGACGAGGAAGCGAAAGTGGAGACACGTTTCCTGAACCACTTCAGAGACCTGCCTGCTTCACATGCTGGCCGGGAAGCTGCCTTTGTGTTGAATTTAGGATCGCTGGTCAATCGGGAAACTTGGGGAGGATGAATGCAAAGTAAGAAACTAAAGGCAATAATCTCTCGCTCTGCATATAAACACGTCATACAGCCCTTGCTATATTATTTCTTTGGCTAGAGCTCAGCTGGGCAAACTTATATAGGTAGGGGGGATCACCAGTTAAAATTAGAACAAGACCGCAGAAAACAGACATAGGTAAATATTCGTTTTTAAATAGAACCATAGAAGATTGGAATAAGTTACCTGCAGCGCCGTTCGAGGTAAAACCTCGCAGTGTCAGGCTATTTCGGGAGAAAATTAACAGACTGTCATAAATTCAGATATTAATCCTAAAAATGTTTTTCACTTTTTTTAGTCAATAGTTTTTTGTCCTTTTTAGTACTTTATATATATACAACACTGCTGTAACTTCCATCGGACGTATGTCCCATTGTAGTTTTAATAAATAAATACATACATACATAAAATTAATTAATTTCTAAATATTGTAATTGGTTGAATCTTTTACATTTGTTAATGATAACACTGTTTAAATGTCAAAGTTGAGATTTATTGGAGCCCACCCATTTAAATATATACTTTAAATTCTTTAATATATTTATAAATTTTTAACAATAAAAACCACGTCAGAATATATGAAGAGAGCGTTACAGTAGTTGTCCAGTAGTTTGCTTTCTTTTTTCTTTTTCCTGTAAACAATCCACGGAGCGGAAGTCTTTATGTATAATTGAATAAAATATGAAAAAGAAATGTGTTAACAATAATATATGTATTAATGAGGTCGGCAGAATTGCTAGAACGGAGTAAAAAACAAACCACTTGTAATCCTTCTAATTAGATTCACAAGAATGTCTTTTCACGGACATTTAAAAAAAATCTCTTAACGTTCTCGACTGGAAGCTAAATTGGAAACTTTGATGCGTTATATTCTTAAAGACAGTAAAAGCTATATATAATATCAATGAATATAAATAGGATCGACATTTCCTTCTGTGGTCCCAATTACGCAAAAAGTCGAAAACGTAATTCAATATTCCTGAAAATAAGTACATAGCGGTTTTTGAGATGGCTGATTTGGAATATCATATTATTTTTTGCAAAGAAAAAATATGGCGAACTTAAGTGTCAATTTTAAGAAGAATTGATTGCTGACTTAGAATTATAAATTAATTAATTGAACAAACTGAATTTAGAAGATCGCGTGACTCAAACCAAGAACCTCCATCTCACCCAATTTTGCATTGAATTATTTTTCAGTGACAATAAATGAACATTAATACAATATTAGCATAAATATGGATTACAAATTACCTTGATATAAACACTGATTGTAAATAACATTAAAATTCTATGTTACAAGAATGTTCAGATTCATTTTCACTAATTAACAGTGGTGAAATGTAATAAAATCAGAATTACTTCCGATTCTAATTATTTCATTCGTTTCTCCGAAAATTTGCGTAGGCTTGATATTAGCGGATCTGACGATATCCAAAGTCTAAAAAAACTTACATTCTTTTAATGCAACTGGTTCTCCTCGCAAAATCATTCTATGAACTATAACCTGATTCTTGGGCTGCTTCTGACATTTGTCCAATTGACAGAAATGATGTTTGAATTATTTTTGCGCTGTGAATTAAAAATTTATGTACCGTAATTGGCATATAAACTATATATATTGCCACATCAGAAGACCTGCAGTGATGGCAGAGGACTGCAGACACGTGGACTCGGGTTCGAGTCCCAGCCGACGCAACCATTTTTATTTGTTTAATTTATTTACATTGTTTGCCTTTAGTTTCTAGTATTTTCTGTTTCTAGAATGTTCTGCTTCTAGAATATTCCATGTATGTATAAATAGGACTGGATTCCAAATCGGGGTCAGTCTTAAGCAGTACGAGCTTTGTACAGCACTTCGCCGTTGATTAAACGCCTATAACCTCTACGTGTGTGTGTTATTGAATCTCACGATCCCTAAGAAACGTGACAATATATATAAGTACACAAATATATGGAGCATTTTCAAATCAATATATTTCATATTTGTGAACATAAATTTAAAAACCGCAAGTAATAACTCGTAAAGTGAAATCTTTTAACCGATGTTTCGTTACTGCTGCAAAAATTATTGGATTTTCGAAGAAACGACACTCAGTATTTCATTTTTTTTGCACTTCCACATCCCTGTTTTCGCTGATGAACCAAGAGATAGTTATTACACTATTTAAATATACTTAGGATTTTAACGTGTGGTAATCAATTTAACGATCTTTTTATTTGAATCATTCAAAATGAAAGTGTGCGATGCGTGTCTGAAAGAGGATTTATTCATCGCCGCAATAAAGTGAGATACAAAAATTGTGCAAATGGGTACAGATATTTTTTTTGTTAAATTATTAAAGATGACTGAGGGTATTTGAGGGTTGGATTTCAAGTGGTTTTCCATTTCTGCATATTTTAATTTAGGCAATTTAAGCTGAAAATAATAATAACACGATTTTTTAAATGTTGCTTACGTCTAATATCAAGATGTTTTTGTATTTTATTTAAATAGTTAAAATGGATAAAGTTTACTTTCTGTCGTCGACTCCATTTGCTAGAACTATAAACACAATAAATGCTGCGGGATTGAAAACTTCGTGTACTTGCGTTCATAGCAAGGTCAATGCTTAAAAGAGCCAGGTATGTCTAAAAGACCCGAAAAATGGTTGTTTCTAACAGTAAAAATATTTTCGGTTTCTACAGAGTCCAAATTGAAACTTAGATTTTGGTGGTTTCGGTCACGTTTTTGGCATTTTGGACCACCGACCGACGCGATACGAGATACGATTTATTGAAAAATCAAAATGAGTTGTCTCACCTCCCAGTCGCAGCTCTGCCGTCGCCTGGACCATTTCGTAGTCATTCTTAGCGAAGCACTGGTACATTCCCTTGTCTTCTCTGGTAACTGCTGGAAGCTGGAGCTTTGCTCCGGTGATACGCACTCTGCAACAGAAACAAAATAACGACTGAACTCATTACATGTTATTTTCAGTCAAAAACTTAATTCTGATACAGACATTCGTGAACTTAGAACATCAGGATAGAAAAATCCAAACTGGACCGGGACCCGATCTCGGGATCTCCCCCTTTCCGGGCTGGTGCTTTACAACCCGAGTAAAACCGAGATCCGGTCATCATAAAGCTCAGGCAAGCAAAAGAGAAGATTTACTATAATTGTAAACCCAAAGAATTAGCATAGGCGAAAGTGGCATAAGAATTGAGGATATTGGACAACTTTTATTTGTCCCCCCCCCCAAGACTCGTTTAAACGTATTGTCCTTCCACACAAATGACATACTTTGAAGAGCTGTAATGGCCGGATCGATACAAACATTCGCTTAATGATCACACGTTACCACGGTATTTGTAGTTGTTTTTGTTTTGCAATGTCGTGTACCTGCACAAAGCATGGCCGCAGTTGCAAGAGTTAATTAGTTTGAACGTACCGTTTTTACGATTGCTGTGGCTTGTTATGAAACGTAATAAATGCCAGTGGAACGTAATCGTTGCCAGGAATAAAACCCGTAAGATAAATACCAGATGAGAGTTGAAAATCGCTGAATGGCTGTTTTGATTGGTGAATGTTTTCTTTTCTCTTTGAGAAATGCAAATAATTGCCCTAATAGAAGTGGGTATGAGCTGGAAAGAACGTAGCAGTGACGGATTCAGACAAACTTCTCCAGTCTTAAAACAGTGCTGGAAAGGAAGGGTGCTGATTACCGACACTAGGACAAACTATCAGAGCGTGTTACTGACATTTTATTCCAGCAATGTTAGAATTTAAATTATTTCACTTACTTTAATTTTAAAAGAAAGCTAATTGCCATAAGCAATAAAAATTTAGTAAATGCTCAGAACATTTTTGGCATTTATTATTGGAAGAATTTCCAAGAGTATTAAAATAATTGTATTGCTCTAAGTCAGTGATGGGCAAAGTTTTTAAAGACGGGGCCACAAGAAAGGAAAAAAAAACTTTAGGCGGGTAAATGTAATTTAGAGTATGTAGAATGCAACAGTTCGTTGCAGATGAGACAGTGGTGTAGCGTACCTTTCTATCCATTGCGATTTAAGATATATTTAAAGTTTTACGCTATCATATATCTATTTATTTTAAAAACACAATAATTGATTTACGAAAAATTAAAACAAATTATTTCCTAGCTAGATAAATATGCAAAAGTTTTCTACACTCAAGGTTTCCCGTGGGGTAGATAGGCTATCAGCGAATTCTGCTCACATTGATCGTCACAGAACAGTTTTCCCGCCACCAACTGGCCCGCTCGTGCACTCAGGCTGCTTCAGCACGAGGCGTCCTCTTTCTTCATCATCAACTTAACCTATCCCTGGATCAGTGATCGTCAAAAGGTTCAGATTGGTTCCTACTTATCCCGCGCTTTTATGGGAGAACCAATCAGCAGAGCTTTATCCTTCAACGTCACGTCAGCGTAGGGTGAACGGGGGCTGTTTTCCAAGACGCTTTGCACCGTTAAGCGAAGGAAAATAGGAGCATTTCTTCGAACCTGAGACGCAGCGTATTCCACAGTCTATGGTTTATTTTTAAACCGAGAAATGTCTATCTGCTGCGCATTCATATCTCCAAAATTTATAAATCTTACCATTATTCCATGCAATCATAAGTCGCGCAACAGTGGTTTATCCATAAAAACTATGAAGGAGTACTTCCAACCTCATCTTTGAAAACACGACAATATACAGAGAAAAACTAGGAAACCAACAACGCTAAGACAGGTCTAAATCAAGAAACGTTTTTCGATTTCTAGCCACGGTGGAAGGGTAACTACTGCGAGGAGGCTCAGTTGCCAATTTTACTCTTCGCTACAAGTTGCCAGCAGCCGGTGCCTCTCACTCTCAACATAAAATTCCAATATCTAGGTTGTCAATAAATTAGTATGTCGTCACTGACACAAAACGAAAGGAAGGAAGAAAGTGGATATATATCTATTTTTCTTACAGCCTGTATTGTTTTTATTCGTCAGATTAGGAATAAAGTCCCGCGGACCAGATAGAACATTTCAGGAGGCCTCATTTGGCCCGCGGGCCGTAGTTTGCTCACCACTGTTCTAAGTCCTTATTTACTCTAATTGTCACCTGATGAATCCTAAATTAGAGGCAAACCGACGTGAAATGATATTTTTATCCATTGCTTTTCTTCCTTATGGCCAATTTATGCGCCACGGTACGGTAATTTTCTCAGAAATACGAAAGTCTTCGAAATGCGGCCAGTTAAAAACTTTTTTTTACTTTTAATAAACTTTGATTAAACCAAATACACCACAAGTGCATAAACAGTAATCATTTTTTAATTCGTCAAAAACATTTAAAACTGTATCTTGATGAGGCTGCCTACAACTACTGTGTGTCAGCAGTGGGCAAGCTCGCTGTGAAGGCGATTTGCGTTTGGTAACTCATTATTACTGGATCTCAGACGAGCTGCCGTTGGAAACGGTAATACTGCGCATGCGCATTTCTCATTCCAGACAAGATTCTCGTGCTGTATACAATGTAGCCAAGATATGGATGGGAGGGAGCGCGCTGGAACGCGGACAGTTTAAAGTCTTCAAAGCCGGAGAAGAAATTCCCGGTCTTAAAATACTATTATTTTAGAGTTTCATTTCATTAATTACAAAACAAATAATTCCTCCTAAATTAATTCATGTGCTGTAGCACGTGAACACATATGCACCATCTCCACTGTTTACGATAATCATTTGGTATAGTAGCCGAACATTTTTATTTTCTTCTCCATTGTTAAAATTTAACTGCCGAAATCACTTATTGTTACTACATCATTTCGGCTGTAACCGTCGTTGGAGATGGTCCGCGACACCAAATTCTTCACATGTAAATACATGAATATATTTAATAATAATCTTTTCGGCTGAGGGAGACAAGAGGTAAATGACATAAGTTTTGAACTTGCCTATTTATAAATTGTAACATAGAACCCACATTTAATTTCTTATAATATTATGTTAGTAGTATGCCTGAGTAAGTCTCAAATGGGAGACTAACCGTTGTATTTTTGTAAATTAAATAGCAATAAATTTATATGCCGACTTATTGGCCGTCTTTTTATTTATTGTAAATTTAAAGCCAGAAAACTATGTTTAAATTACATTTTTTTCTTTTCACTTCAGTGTTCTGAAAAAGTAACCTAATTAGATAAATGTAATTAAGTAGCAGTGAATCCTGTAATTATATATGAGCCTATATTTTAAATTTCAACATTAGGATGGCGTTGGAGATGCTATTTCTACATGCTTTCATACATTTGAAACAGTTATTGCAGGTCGCTTGATTAAAGTCAACCTTAAAAACTACCACAATTTGTTTTTCGCAGGTGCCATACTGGCGTAGTAGGTAATCATATATGAAAAATAACAGAAATTGTTTACTATATTTATTGTTTTTAAGTGATGATTAAGTATAACAAAAACTTACCATTTACTGAGAAATTGTTTAGCTTTCCGCTCGTCCTAGCTGTACACAACACACACATTCATTATTGCTGACCGTGGAACAAAAACAGCGTCGTGTGGATGTTTCAAGAGTGTCATTGGCGATGTTTCTGTGCAATAAAGCTAAGTTTTCTTGCAACTTTAATGAAACATTTGTGACGAAGGAACATTCAAAATGATGGACTGAACGGGGAGTATCGGCTCCAAAGTAGCCATCTGTTGGCAAGGTAATACCTCTGGTTTTTTTTGGGATGCTAGTGGAATAATTTTCATTGATCATCATAAATAAGGGAAAGCGAATTTACTACAGCGTTTCAGTGATGAATTAAGATAAATCAACCCATTTGGCGAAAATGAAAGTGTTGTTTCATTATGTCAATGCACCAGTTCACTCATCCTTTATCGCGATGGCCAAACTTGGAATTGCTTCCTCTCAAAGCCTATTCGCCAGATTTAGCTTCCTCGGATTGGTTTTTGTTGCCAAAGTTGAAACAATGGCAGAAAATTACCAACAATGAAGAAATGGAGTCTGTGGTTGATGGATATTGTGAGGAGCTGGGTGGCTCTCAGTTGAAACAGGGTATCAAAGCTATTGAACGTCGCTGGAAAAAGTGTGTGAAGACAGGTAGGGAGGCGCTGCGGGAGTTTCTCGTAGACGCTTCAGCCCAGAGTGACTGCGGGGCTTACCTGATCATGTCGGGGATGCCTCGCACTCTCTCTGGGTACTTTTTATCAAAGTTCTCATATGCCGAGACACCTTCACCTATTTTAGGAGGTATATGTACTGGGGTCAAAGACCTTGGGCATATGGCAAGAGTTGTCCGCTGATCCCATTGGATCAGTCGGCCAATTGCCTCCTGACATTGGTGGAGACACGGAGAAGGGAATGCTGCGTCCCCACAGCAAACTCGTCTCCCGTCATTCGGAAGGGCGTGAGAATAGTACCCAATGCGCGACCTACCTGATGCAGGTTTTCTAGGGTTTTCCCTGCATCTCTTTAGGTGAAACACCGGGTAGGATCCTTAAACCATAGCCCGGGGGCCCTAGTTAACCCTTGGCTACCTTGCTCTACCTTCCGCATCCCTCCCTTTTCAATTCCCTTCCTATGCTATTAAAGGGGAGTTGCCTGTTTCAGGATCACCCTCATGTAGCCTGTTACGCAAAAAAAAGTGTGTGAAGCCAAAAGGAGACTGCCTACCTGGAGAAATAAGGCTATTTTTTCTTTTTTTCTTTGTTACATCGGTTACTTCTGGGAGTACTCTCGTAAGGCACCGTTACGTTTATTTCCTGGCATGTGTCAAACAAAATGTGAACCATCTTATTAGAAATCCCATTATAATTATCATATTTTGTCCACGTGATTAATTGAAATGCAAATAGCATTGGTAAAAACAACAATAATTTACTAACTCATTAGATTTTACATCGTCTAATTATAGCAAATATCCCGTGTCTGTTCTCCTCATATGAATGGAATATCAGTTGATTGCCTTGTGAGTGAAATCCAATACCCGCCGCAGTAGTCTTGTTGTGACCGTAAGATAAAATTGACTCGTGATGAGCGACGTCATCTGAGATGATTCGAGAGATTTTTTGTATGAAAAGAGACATCGACACGAACAAAACGGATAGATGGTAAATTAGAGCTTTTATGGCGTATAAGTCCAAATAAAAATCTCAATATAGTTATTGGTGCCCGTTAGTCCTTCCTTACAACATTCGCTTTACATTAAGGTAAAAAAGCGGTAAAAGTAAATGTTTTGTAATTACGTACAAAAAATGATTATATCATAATCTTGAACGCATTGAGCAATTTCTGTCACACTTGGTACAGATGCTACTTACGATCCTGAAACATTGTTTAACAATATGCTACCAAAGACGGGGTGGGTCAACGTTTCCAATGGCCCCCCTACACCACGGCCCAAGCTATGGCTATGGTGTGGACGGGGATTGGCTTGAATTGGCCGATATCGGTGAAGGTTGGAAATGGAGTTTGCCGACATTGGCTCTGGAAGCGAGTTTATTCCCACATCAGAGGAGGTCAATATGGACAAGCGAAGTGCGCAGTGTCAAACGGGGAGTGTATATGTTGCACTATGTACAGTGCCACTATGCGGATGGAAGCCAAATCACCAACTGTTGGCGGCCACTGTATGTCCCAGCTTTGACCCATACTGAAGAGGGGCTGTAATAAAATTGACTATTGTCCAGATAAATTAAGAGAATTTAAGAATTTAGTTGCTTAATTTAATGCGAAAAAAATTGAATAATGTATACATGTTAATAAATTTCTATTGTTGATATAAGCTGAATTCTGGTATTGATGAAATTTTTAGCAGTTAATATAACACGTTCATTTACCCATTGACGACTTTCGTAATTTTGTTTGATATTTGGGAATATGCATTGAATCAATTCTTCTTCTGAATGAGTGATACTGCAAAAATTACATGTAATTTCCCCATTTCCAATATCCAATAATTGTATCGAAAATATTCAGCAAAAGGATCATTTTGTCATTTAACACTCAATGAAAATTTATTAACATGTCTCCACAAATGTGATGCTTTGAAACACGCATTTAGTTGATTACGTGGATTAACAGGTAATGTCTGTCGAAAATCACCTGCTAATAATATTTCGCACCACCAAATGGCCGTTCTTTCAATGTCTGATCCAATGCTTCCCAACGATTTTTCATGCGCCATTGTGAATTAATGTAATTTAATTATCATACACTGCTGGACTCATTACTGAGCTTTTTGAAATGATTAACTGCTCTATTTTATTAAAGTAAATTGCAAAACTTAAAAATAATACATTTTCACATCGTAGCATTTCTATGAACTGGAGAAATAATTTTTTTTGAAGCAAGAAATCAGATTCTGGTGTTTAAAAGCCGATAAAGAATTTGCGAAACTATGGAGTGAATCAAGCTTGCGACTCAGGTTTTCCCAAGTACCATTACATGAATTTCGAATGAGAATATCCAGTACTAACAGAAATGGGACTAAAAAAATTCCTACTATTTTGTCTAACGTATTTATATAAATTAACATACATAAAATAAAAACATTGTTCATCTTTAATAAACGTTGAAAATGTCACCACCCACACTAACCGAAAAGCTTATCAAGTGCATCCGTCTCTTAATATTAAGAGACGATAATTATAATTGTATGTTATAAATTTGTTCAAGAATGGAAATAATTGTTCCGAAAATTGGCTTTGGCCAATGACAAGCCATTTCCTAATGACACAGATTTTAATACGGGACAATACGTCCTCTTCCAGAAATGTAAAACTTCACATTCTAGAACATTCGCACTTCCTGCGGGGTTCAATAGTACATGCCAATATTGTGGCAGCAGAGATTTTCCCCTTTAAGAACTTATAACCCTGGACTTGGTGATTTGTTTTGCCATAGCCTGCAGGGTTGCTGGAAAAATGAAATTTTGTAATATCTTAATTGTAAGAACGTACAACATACCAAGTTTACTTATTTATATTCAATTATGTCAGGAGTATCAGCCTTTCAAAAGACACTGCATGACTCCGACCATAGAGTCAACCAATTGGAGACGTTGCTGCCGCAAGGCTGCATAAGGGGAACACAATCTGAACTCGGCACTTCGCCAGAAGATGATAGCACTGTATGCTACCGAAACGTCGCGTGTTTCCATGATCTCACCCGGCTGGAAACCCGAGAGAATTTCATCCGGAAAAAACTTGTGAACAATATGCATATTTAATTTATAATGTTTTTACTATGAACTGAGGAGGTGCTGACTTTTAGCCATTCTTTGTATTTTAATTATATAATAATATTAAGTCTGATTAATTTAATTACTTTAGTTATGACAGAATTAATGTTTGATCTTAAGTTTTAAGGTCATTTTTAAATAAAAAAGAAACTAAATTTTAAGGTAATTTCTAACTGTTCGCTAAATACAAACAAAACTTAAAGTTACAGAAACATATAGGAGATGGAATTTTTTAGGTATTTTCTTTTCGTTTTTATCAAGTTGAAATCTATATGAAAATATATAAAAATCCTATGGATTTTTTTACTTGCAGAGCTGTGTAATTAGCCATGTAGAAGAACTACCTTCAGAAACTGCAACTCAGAGTACCTTATGAAAGTAAACTCAAAAGGCAAGTTGCGGAGCAAGATCCATTTCCAACCAGAGTAAATTTTTATTTTATTTTAAATAGCATGTGAATGTACGATGTTTATTATTATTATTCATCCCACTTTTCTTACATTCTGTCTGAATAAGAAAATAAGTAATTGATTTCAATCAGTTAAATAACAAACAAACAGAAAATGAGTTGTAGGAATTAGCAAATATCTCTTAGAGACGTTTGATAACATATAATATGCTTAAGCTATTTATATAATTCAAATAAGTTAATCCTAATCAAACCTGTCCTTCAGAGTTTCTGGCTTGAATCGTTTTAATCGTGACACTTCATCTGCGTGTTCAAACAAATTCCTGGCAGGTGCGTTGGGATGAATTCGAGTTCTAGCACAATAACCTATACTAAATCTCATGTTTAATCCATGGAACGTTCAGGCCTCATGCTATTGGAATGTTTTATTTTATTTGTGGCTATAAAAAGAGAAATCACGTGACGGATGCTTAAGGTATGAAATAATTGAGGTATTGCTGTATTTGCGTGTAAATGGAGGGTATGTATGCCTGGAGAGACGTCGTGTGTAGTTACGGCCGGTTTATGTGACGGACAGAGCCGCAGTAAATTAATTAATCGCCGCTCGCTAATTTGGGATTTGAGGCAGTCGCGTTTATTGCACTGGCTATTGGCATTCGAGAGGGATAGTTCCCGGAGGATTTTTCTACCTACGGCAGATGCATCGATTTACAACGGTTGCTGGTGAATTCGTCATGAACAGAGATATGTGTTGGACTCAAACAGTAAGTAAAGTGTGCATATTATTAGGTACAGAACTTGTGAATAAGAACAAGGAAGTAACGTCATGTATAAACTTTATACCATATTGGAGACAAATAATGGATACCGTGCCGCATTGTTTAATAGCAGGACAGTTATTATAATGAAAATAACACACGAAACAGACATTACTGAAAAAATCTCTTGATGGTTTGACTTATGTAAATCTATTGTGCACAGGGCGAGTAAAAATGATTGCTCTAGTTAGTTTTTAATAGACAAACCATGAATAATACAACGATTGAACTGACATTACCAAAAAGAGTATTTCTTTAAGTTTCATCTGAAATCCACTTCTTACAGGTTGAGGACTTGAAATTGCAGAAATGGCGACCGGTGCTGAGCGTTGTAGCAAGATCCGTCATAAAATACAGCATAAATCTTCCGCGTGCAAATTTTACAAGGCACTTTAGGGCCGAATAGCATAAGGAGTCATAATATTTAAGCAATTTGAATGCTTCAACAGTACAAAAAGTGGTGCTGTTAAAAAAAATTCAGGGCAACAGATACCCTGTTTGAAGAACCAGAGCATATCAAACTTGGGCAAAACGTTCGCATCGCATCCACTCTTGCTCTGGAACCAGTGTACCAATCGAGCCAATATTTTGCACAGTAGCCCGTCACATAAGTGTACATATATGCACAAATTTTGAACGTAACCTGAGATGGTCGAGTGAGGACAACTTGGCCCACGGCGGAATAGTTTGGCAATTATTTTAAGTTGCTGAAATGGACAGCCAGAAAAACACTCAAGCATATAAATAAACTTTAATCCATTTCTTAATATTAGACTGTATATATTATCAAATAATGAAAACAACCACTTAAAACAGTCTCACATTTATTTATTTAAACTCATAACCATCCTGTAAAATTCAATGAAATAACCTATATAGCGATTACATGAATTATTCTTGTCATTAATTAAAGATTAGTATAAAATCTTCTTCTTCCAATGGCTCAACAGCCCTCTTGAGGGCCTAGGCCTACCGAGGCGGCTGCGGACTGTCATCTGGCGTGACACATTCCGAATTTGGGGTGATACGAGGTCAGTATATCAATTCCCCAGCAGCCTTAATCCCGGTCCTCACGGCCATATAAAATTATGTTACACACCTTATTTAAAAGACTGAATAATGGCCTAAATTGGCAATCGTCGTTTACTGTGTAAATGCTCCCGCCAACTGACCGTTAAAGTGTTTTCTTAAACACGTTACAGAAGTCAATCGATAAATCGACAATGATCGATAGTATATTATCGTCATAATATACCACATGCAATATACTTAGGTGAATTTCGTGCAGAGAATCTGGCATTAAAATGAAAAACGCCAAAATTTAAAAATAATATTGCCTTCGCTTACCCATAACAGCAGCATAATGCGTCCCTATTTCTGCACTTGGTTTTATAATTCATTAACTTTATTCTATTTATATTAATATATATAAACCTGCGAAATGTCAGTTCAAAATATACATTTCTGGCTAAGACACGGGCTTTTTCGTCGAAGCCTGCGGTTTATGGAGTCGACGTCGTTTCAAAATAGTCAGTTTTTGGCTTCAATATTGTGGCAGTTAATAGAGAATAGACCCTAAGTATTCGTTTCTAAGATAAACCGCATGGGTCGATTACTAAAAAAATAACGAAAAGTCACACATATATGGCCAGCATGGACCCCCAAAGCTGCCATGGAAGAATTGCGCCTTATTTTTCCCCCTATTTTCAAGGAATTCTACTGGGATTAATAAAGTAGGTACATTATTCATATTTTGTAGTTCGCATGTCTACATAACTATCTAGTAGTCAGAGGATTTACAGCTTTGCAGGCAATATACTTAGGTGAATTTCGTGCAGAGAATCTGACGCTAAAATGAAAAACGCCAAAATGATATTTTTCAGAGGGATAAAATCGTTCAGGACACCAGATATCGTTTTCCTGTTAACACAATTAGAAAGATCCGAATTTTCTGTAACAGAAAACCTATGTTTAGTTTTCGTATCTTGACGGATAAGGTCTAAAATTTCGGGTTGTAATGGACTGTAGTGTGCTGTCAACAAATATCGTCTCAGCTAGTTTTATTTATTCAATATTCGCTCGTGTAACGTGCTCTTAAATGCTTATTCATCGAGACACTAAAACGTAAGTTTTCTATTACAGAAAATTACGATCTTTCTGATGGTATCAACTAGAAAACGATATTTGGTGTCCTCCTGAACGATTTATCCGTCTGAAAAAGCTCATTTTGAGACATGAGAACTACGAATTATGAACGTTGTACCTACTTTATTTATCCCAGTAGGATTCCTTGAAAATGGGGAAAAAATTAAGGTGAATTTTTTTGGGTGTCCATGCTGGCCGGGGATGATATTTGTTTAACTTTGCTGTGTTATTTTTGTAATCTACGCATGCGGTTTATCTTAGAAACGAATTCTCAGGGTCCTTTTATCTAATAACTGCTACAATATTGAAGCTCAAAAGTAGCAACGACGTCGACTTCGATAAACTGTAGGCTTCGACGAAAATGCCCTTATATCGGCCAGAAATGCACATTTCGAACTGAAATTTTGCAGGCTTCGTAGTACAAACTGTGAAAATTTGAAATTGTCAGGCGGGACCTAATATCGTAAATTTATTGAGTAGAAGTTAATTACATAAATTGTTAGTCTCATTTTTTACATTAAATAGACAACTAGTCAGAAATAATTTTATAAAACGAAATCGTCCGTCTGACTTTGAAACCTATAACAAATTTGGTTTTACATTGATTTAAATTTATAATTAAAAATCTCATATTTTTCTAATTTTCTCTACGAGTAATTTTAATTACTTAAAAAACATGTGAGAGGGGGTAAGGGGGGGGGTAAGAGGGCCGAGGCTGAATTAGGGGACATAATCAGCTAATTAGGCACGAAACTCATGTATGTAATTATTTTCAAGGCTCTTGTTAAAGTCAAAGGAATGAGTAAACTTAAATTTCAAAATGAATTTACGTCTGCCGAGTTCAAACAGATATCACTAATACGTATATGTTTGACTTACGTACACATTTTTAATGTTTTTTTAACACGTATCCCTGACTTTTATAACCGACATGTTTCACTACGTCGTACCTTCTAACAATTCTCGTCTGAATACAAAAGAATTTGTCCAAGCACCTGTCACATATTCTTGACTTATTTTAAATTTAAATATTATTCGCGTCATTTGGCACTTGCAAAATGGTAATAATAAAACAATATATTTATGATAAAAAGCTTCAAAATAAATAAAGCTGCATTTCAGTAATATCCGATGTTAGAGCCATCTCTTGATATGATTAATTACTTCACGGTCCAGCTGACTGTCTTCTTTCAGAACCCGTGTTTTTTTTAGGTGCAAGACTCGGTAAGTAAAATTTAGAATATAACTGTACACAATGTAATATTATGATGAAATTTTATTATTCAGTATTACTTACATGCAGAAATAGTGACAAATTTTCCTAATAGCGCTGATCAGTGTACAGAATTAAACTATTGTCAAGGTTTTGTTTTTTATATTATCTCTTTTAGAATACTGCTATAAATTATTTATACGGTCAGCAAGTGAAAATGAACTGTAAGTAATGCCAGTGAAATGAATAATAGTAATAATAATAATATCTAAGGAAAGGATGAAATTAATGAAGTGAAATACACGTTTCGCGAATTCTTTTCCTTTCAAGTTAAAAGACTTTCAAAGGGCAGTGTAACAATATGTTTCAACGCTACTATAACTTGTGAATGAATGTTGACAGATGATTAGGTCAATAAATTGTCGAAAGCTTCTGGTGAAAACATAAATGCAGGGAATAAGGACATTGGGCCGCCATATTTACGCTACTGTGAAGTCATAAAGGCAGAAGGAAAACATTCAATGTAAAATAAGGTATGTATCTTCGTTCTTCTTATATATTATTAAATGAAGGAAATCCATGTTAAATAATGAACATTTGAATGAATAAATACTTAAAATGAAGGTAAATATTCCCGATTTCAAATTTTAATTGCATATATACCTCGGTAGTTAATTCTTTATAAAGAGATTATGTGAAATTGTGGGGAAAAGTCTCTTCCAGAATTTTTGTTTATTAAAACAATGACAAATCGCTTTTTGCCACTTAATGAATATGTCACATCTTAATTATTGCAAGGAAGTATAAAAATTCAGCTTCTAACTTGTTCAATAAGGGCTTTTCATGTTCGTAGTTAGGCGTATGAACTTTTTGAACACCAAAAATTCTGATTTATTCAACCTACTTCTTTTAAGATTTGTTGTTCTTGGCTTCCCAGATATCTATAACCTGATGCTTTTGTTAATCATTTTGAATATACAAATTAAGCTGTGTACTCCTTCCCATCTTCTGAATAGATGACGTATAGCATTTTTTGGTAATATTACAGAATTCAGTGATTTAGCTTAATTACACTGACACCTCATTACCAAATATTACAAACAAAATGGAAGACTTTGTAACTGTTCAACCATTTTGTCACTTATGCTGTATTTAACAGACATGGTAACCGTTTGTTATTATGTATTTACTTTCACTTAACTGACAGTTATCTGCTTAGACAGGAAACTGCTAATTTACATAGGCCATTAGTATACCTGATGCTGAACAATTATAATTCAAAAAGAAAAATGCAAATTACAAAATTAATAGAATTTACCTGTGTTGGTATTTTTTTTAACAAAATTTATCTGCCCAATGTATCCAATATGTAAAGAAACATAAACTTTAAGTAGTATTTGTTTAATAGTATAAGGTATATTACATAGAACTAACATTTTAAAATAAACTGTTATTATTCATCGAACCCTTTACATAATCCTGTCAACTATCTCCTGCATCGTTATATAGTTAAAAGTAAATTAGAAATTATGGCAGACAACAAAGTAGATACAACTAGTGCTTTTTAATTGCTTCCACCAAATAAAGAGTAATGTAACTATAGGAACTACAAGAACCACATTTATTTATTACACCTAAGACAAGGTATGATACTGATAACAAAGTAAAGAACATACAGTTAATAATATGGATTGTATTTTGTAAAATAAAATTGTTTTCCTGGAATAATGCATTAATAATTTAAAAAATATCTCACTACAAAATTCAATAAGTCAAGATACAATATTAAGTTTTCAAATAACATTATGATGGAATTTATTATCTCCCATAATATATTTAAAATGCTAATCTTTTGTTTATTATAAAAGGAGAAATCATTTACGAAGCTCTTAGCCACTTTATAATCTCTTGCAAGGACATAAAAAAACTTCATATAAATCATATCATTTTTCTGTTAGAAACAATTCAACACTTAAAAATACTCATTCATTTAACCTACTTCTGTAAGTTTTGTTGTTTTTGCTGTTGTATAAATATCTGCAATCTGCAGTGTTTATGAAACATTATGATATTCAATTTCAGTTATAACACAAATTTCCCCTTCAAAATAGAAGCTATTATAACATTGAGTTTTGCATTATTATTATGATTATTATTGAATTAGGCATTTTAGGCTAATCACTGTACTACATTATTGTCAAATTTTACAAACAAAATAATAGACATTATAGTTGTGCAGAGAGCAAGTTTGCCACTTTTTCTGTCTCTGACATACCTTTATGTTTCTTTTTATTTATTTTGACTGTGATCTGGTTAGACAGAAAACTGCCTGTCATTAGTATTACCTGTTGTTTAATTCAAATTTCATAAAGAAAAGTGTGCAGTCCAAAAGCACTGGAAGTCACCAATGTTGACATTTTGTCTATACTAAATGTGTCCAATATATGTTAAAACAAAATTTTCATTTTAATTGGTATTGAAATGTAGGGTTCGAGAGATTGGAACGAGATGTGAAGTTGTAACATTACATAATAACCTACTAATTGTACCTTATAAATGATCTTAGTGATTGTTTCATGATAATGTGAGGACATTAATATTTATGTAAATCATATTTAGTTATATAATCAATTTAATAGGTGGACACTCAAAGAACACAATTATTTAAAAAAATTATTTCCTCATTTTGTTTAAAATGTTACTGTTTCTTTTATTACAGTTGTTAGAATTGGAAATGGTTGTGGAGGGAAAATTAATAATTTAAATACCTTTAATGAATGGATATACAGGGTGGTTATAATTAAACATTGAAGTGATTGTAAGGCAACGAAACTTTGTGGAAACATTTGTAAGAACAATGGAAGAGAAATAATGAATAAAATACAGAAAGAAACACATTTTCATTTCCAAGTGACAGCACCCACAGCCAGAATGGTGATCCTGGTGGTCACACAGTTTAAAATGATCGGTTAATGATTCCATCTTCAGAATATGTTATTGAGTAATCGAGTGACCTCACAAACAATGCGAGGTGGACCTCCATAGTGCTTAAAAAAAGTTGACTCCAAAACACCTGTCTCACACAGGGAAGGGATCACATATTGGTGAAGCTGATCACACTAATGGTTGCCATTCATGCTGCATGTCCTTGGTCCTTGGGGTCCGAGTTCCCAAAGAAAAATGGACCATTTACTAACTGCACCATGAAGCCAGACCACACAGTGACATGTTCACTATATAAGGAGCTAACTTCATGAACATTAGTTGGCCAGAACAATCCACAAATGGGACACTTGTGAATTTACTGAGCATGAAGTGCTTCATGACTCCATAAAATTTTCCAAGCCATGAAACTAACAATACAAATCCTGATCATCATTCCTAAAAAATTGGGTACCAGTATGATGAATAGTTTTCCATCTACACGACACACTAGGTATCAATTTCATTTTCTTTCTTTTATTCAACAGAAAAATATTGTATGTCAATGGGAAGTGAAAGTCCAACATAGTTATCTGACTTTAAATTTATAACATATAAAAAGATGGCCATTAAGTCAGCATATAAATTTATTACTATTTAGTTCACACAAATACTACGTTTCGTCTCCCTTTTGAGACTTACTCAGGCATACTACTAACATAATATTATAAGAAATTAAATGTGGGTTCTGTGTTACAATTTATATATAGGCAAGTTCAAAACTTATGTCATTTACCTCTTGTCTCCCTCAGCCGAAAATATTATTATTAAATGTATTCAAGTGTTTACATGTAAAGAATTTGGTGTCACGGAACGTCTCCAGCGACGGTTACGGCCGAAATGATGTAGTAACAATGAGTGTTTTCGTCTGTTAAATTTTAACAATGGAGATAATACGAGGCAATACGAAAATAGTCACGCATGTTACATTTCTGGATATTACAAGCTAACGGATGCAGAATTCAGACACATCACGGAACTGAGGTAATTATAGGAACCGCAACTGTAAATGACAAGCGTGTGGCAATAAGCGAACAGAGTTGCACGTGGTGCTAAACCTCCAAGCGATGTTTGAAGTAAGCCTGTCCATTGTGCTGCCAGATTTACATATTCCTGATATGAAGCAACTTCCCTGGAAGTTTTGTTTTCGATTCTGATGAAAACTCTAGAACGTAATAAACTACGAGATTAAAACAGAATTTTTTTTATGTACAATGTTGCGAAACTCGCACAAATGATGAGTAACGATGAGAGTCAAACATCGATTTCCTTAACGACGTTGGTTTGAGGATATTTTTATTTCTGCTAAAAGCTTAATTTACTTGTCCTTATTTCAGGTAGGTGACGCCAAGTCAGTTTCCACCATATTCTAACGTGCATAATTTTTAATTAAGAAAGAGGTCAAAGTTCATTTATAATATGCTATCGTGAGGTCAAACAGAAATCAAATTGCAAAACTTTATGTTAAGGGACACGGGGACTGAATTTTCGGCCAAAATTTGATATGCAAATTTTAATATGCCTATACAGATCATATAGCAAAACTTTTAAGTCTATTTCGTCATTTTTAAAGGTTCAGGTGCAATTTAAATAGATTTGATTCTAAATTAATAAATTATACATTCTTTAGAAAAATGTTTTTCTCAGCTTTATGATTTCTGCTACCGAGAACCTACTATGCGTCACAAATATGAAGATATTGTCTTCATTCTTTTTGTACATAATATAAATGCTAAAACCTTCAAATAAAAGGATTAGTTTTCTAGTTGTAAAAGTAGTATAGGTGAAACAAATTTTCTAAGTGCTGAAAAGTGCCAATTTTTAAGTAACTCTATTAAGATGTTAGTAAAAAAAATTATTTTCTCCCCACAGTTTTATTCAATTTGAAAAATAATACTGACAATTGATAACAATGGTCAGTCCTACATATTAATGTAAAAAGGTTAAAATATATTCGAGTACGTAACGCAAGACACATTTTTAAAACTGCCAAATTTTGAAAATAATTTTCAAAAGATCTCATCAAAAAACAAGTTTACAGAAACAATTTTTTAAATTGCTACATGTGTGTGTTGTTGATACACAGTTAAAATTTCAGCTCAGTAGTTTTTCATTTACAGGAATTTCAAATTTCAGTACCCTTAAGATACTTTTTACAAAAGATTATTAGAAGGAGACGCATTAAATTTTAATCCTCATTTCATTTCCTAATTCTCCAACGTGTTCTATACACGTTCAATTTAATTGCTGTACGAACTTATAAATGCTTCTCAAGTGAGAGCCGTTCTGGCGCTCAGCGAACGAGAGCAGAGAAACACACAAATGTGTCCATCACTCTTTCCCCTCAACAAACCGTCGCCTTAACTGGAGTACAATCATTAATCTGAAGTGCTGCTTATTAAAACTAGTGAAGAGTGTATGGTGTTTCCAGCAAAATTGCACGGTATGGCCTGTCCTTAGTAATTTCAGCAAAAATCATACAGATAAGAATAGAAAAATGTCGACCGGAACAGGGGCTCGAACCCCGGGCCTCTCAATTTCCAATTCGACAGCAAAGGACCGACTCAACATCCCTCTGTTCCCGTAAAACTAAGCCAGGCTCACCTACAATCCACTAATCACATTTTAAAGAGTGTATGTGGCAATCGCCATTTTATTTCTCGTAAAGAATTCTCCATATTGGAGACAGTACATGTAAACACCAAGGCGCCAGAGAGGCGAGACGTCGGAATACCAAACGAGCCAAAAACACCGTTTGGAGACTTAAAAATCTGGTACCTGAGTCCAGTTTTTTGACCCCGGGAATTTTGAAGGCCGCGTCCCATTCCAGAAATTAGGGAGAAAAACCGCGGGCCAAGCTGGATTTTAATTGGAGACTGAGTGTCAGGTGATCCGCCATGCATCTCATGGTGGGGTGAATGAAGGAGATGACCTGCGAGTATGGACGGGACAAATTTGGTCAGTTGGGCATGGAGAATTGAAGAAGTAGGATGTCAGGTGAGTGCGTGGTAGTTGAGCCACGACACTAGAGAAATTAGTCAGTCAGGATCGAGCTTTGAAGTAATCAGGCGGAGAGAAAACGAGGAATCTTGCTGGCGTAATAGAAGTAAGGATGTCCCTACAACGAGGCGAACTGCAAGCAGGTGGAGTCCTGTCCAAGTAATTTTCCAAAGCCCAGGAACGAGCTCCAGAGGCGACCAGAATTCGTGGAAGACGGACCTCAAGTTACCGGCGTGGGCAAAGAACGAAGCTGTTTACGACCCGCATTAAATCTCAGGTGTGTCAGTGTCAATATCTAAACTTGCGTGATGACGATTTTGTTGCTGCATGATAAGCCCATAAAAAATTACCCTTAAGTAGATAGAATTTTTCTAAATGCAATTGAGCTAGCCGAGGTAAATTTTTAAATTGGACCCTAAGTTCAGTAATTATTGTTGTTTAATTTTGCTTCTGTGAATAAATTTAATTTGTTTTTATTAAATATAACCCACTAATTTAATTTGATTTAAATTAAATTCAACCCCAGTTCATTACAACATGCTTCACACCCTAATTTCTAGAATTCATGTGGTCATAATAATTTGGTAATTAAAACCAGAATAAATTACTATTTCAGATTTTATCACACACTTTCTTGCATTTCTTGGAACATAAATACAAGTTTCAACCGGCAAAACGGTATTTTAAAGAGGTATTTATAATACTTTGGTGCATATAATACGCAGACAAATTAATTATTGTACCGATAGTACAGGCTGTAAGGTAAGTGGTACGGACCTGTAGGACGCGGCGTCGCGCATAGGGACGCCGTCCTTGGCCCAGGTGATGGTAGGCGTCGGATGCCCCGCCACGTTGCAGTGCAGCTCCGCGGGCCGCTCCAGGTCCACGGTGAGCTGCTGCGGGGTCAGGTGGGCTGATAGGCTCCCTACGACGGCCAGCTCCAGCTCTACACGCTCGCTGCCCGCCGTGTTGTTGGCCAGGCACACGTAGCGGCCCGCGTCTGCCGCGGTTACGCCCGTGATCACCAGCACTCCAGCGCGCCCGTGCACGCGCTCCGCCGGGCCCGGAGTCTCGCCCGCGTCGCGCTGCCACCTGCGCAAACAAAACAACTACCATGCAGCAGTCAACGTGTCATGTGACAATCATTTTGATCAATCTCTTGTTCAAAACTCATTCGTAGTGGAGTTTCCTTTCAGACGTTGGTGAATTAATAGTGATATTATGTAGATAATCAGTGTGTACAATGGTTTCAAATACTGTACGGGACAGAAAGGTCAAACCACGGTTGTCAAAGGACTGGTAGAAGTTGAGAAACCGCTTCACTCATGATCACTTACTTCTACGCTCTGTACGTAACGGAGCCAGAAGACTACGGAACTTTTATCAGAACGAACCACAATAATGTCTCTTTTCTTTATTGGAGCTAGTGCGTCCCAAAATAAAATAGAACACTAATATGCGTGAAGCGATTCCTGCAACTGAGAGGATTTCCATCTCACTGAGGTACCTAGCTTCTGGCGTGGATTTGGAAGACTTGAAATTCACATGTGCCATTGCTTCTTTTAACTCTCGAACTCATCATAATGGAAACTTGACCAGCAATTATCGAAACATTGAAAAATAATGTTCAGCTATGTCATTTCAGTAAAATCAATAAAAACAGAAAATAATAAATAAATGGAAATGTAAGTACAATAAAAACAAGGCAAAATATGTAACATACAACAAAAATTAAAATGAAAGGTACACGTAAACGATGGCAAATGTAAAACGTGTGTAAAATATATGTACACAGCTGCGAGAGCGAGACTGATGGAAAGATTGATCAAAAACCTCCCAGAAGGTTCTAACGCTCTCTTCAATCATTTGTATCAATAAAAATTTCTAAGACCTGGGGTAGGCAACGTTTTAATATAGGGGGTCGAATAATTAATTGTGTGGTAGGCCACGGGCCAAAACAAATAACAATTGATAGTAGTAGCATTTATTTAAAAAGAGTAGATACAGATATGGAGTCATTGCAACCATTGTATATAATGTTATTAAATTTCCTGTAACTAAGAAATAATTTGTGCAACTGGAATTATATTGTGTTTTGTTATTTCGTTATTGATTTATATAATATATTTTCTGTTAATTTTTTGAGATTGTTAGGATGAATAAAACTAATCTGCCATAGTAACATTACTGGATAAATAAATATATGTATGTATATAATAATGAAGATATAATTATCGTGTATATTATTCCTAATTTGGAAATCATTGCTAAAAATGTTCGTATGGACGGTGGCGTTATATGGGCGCGAAACGTGGACGGTAGGAGTTGCAGACACGAAAAGAATAGAAACCTTCGAAATATGGAGCTATTGGAGAATGCTGAAAATCAGATGGGTGGATGGAGTTGGTAACCCATAAGTTCGAAGCAATATAAGAGAGAACAATATGGAGGACGTTGACCAAGAGAAGGGATAGATTAATAGACCACGTTTTAAGACATGAGTTTCTTGTAAAATTAGCGTTAGAGGGAAGTGTGTGGGGTAAAAACAGAAGAGGGAATAGGGCAGATGTTGCAGTTATGTGGAAATGTTGAGGCTTGCACATAAAAGGTTGGCACAGACCAGTTAAAGGACTGATCTCAACGACACACGCGTATTCAAAATGTGTGGAAAAAAACTAAAAGATGATATGATTCTATTCTGTTCAGCACTGACTTAGTGTTAGTTTAAGTAATGGATGAGATACGTACCAGTAGCTGGGAGGAGGATATCCCTGGGACACGCAGGATAACACGGCTGTGTCTCCATCACGGACAGGACCCGTGTTCACGCGATCGTTGAACCGTGGAGGAACAACGCCTCGGTGTTCTGGAAACAAAGATCACAATAGATTAAGCGACTTTCGGAGAATGTCTTCACATGTAGGGGTTCAGGGAAATATTGTATCAGACAATGGGAAGCCAGATTAATATATTCCTCACTAGAGATGTGTAGACTTCTACGATTGGATGGGCGCTGCGGGAGTTTTCTCGCAGGCGCTTCAGCCCAGTGTGACTGCGGGGCTCACCTCATTATGTCGGGAATGCCTCGCACTCTCTCAAGGGTATTTTTTTTATCAAAGTTCTCATATGCCGAGACACCTTCACCTATTTTAGGAGGTATATGTACTGGGGTCAAAGATCTTGGGCATATGGCAAGAGTTGTCCGCTAATCCCATTGGATCAGTCGGCCAACTGCCTCCTGAAACCGGTGGAGACACGGAGAAGGGAATGCTGCGACCCCACAGCAGACTCGTCTCCCGTCATTCGGAAGGGCGTAAGAATAGTACCCAATGCCCGACCTACCTGATGCAGGTTTTCTAGGGTTTTCCCTGCATCTCTTTAGGTGAAACACCGGGTAGGATCCTTAAACCATAGCCCGGGGGCCCTAGTTAACCCTTGGCAACCTTGCTCTACCTTCCGCATCCCCCCTTTTCAATTCCCTTCCTATGCTATTAAAGGGGAGTTGCCTGTTTCAGGATCACCCTCATGTAGCCTGTTAACCAAAAAAAAGTGTAGACTTCTCTTCTCTAGTTCACTCTATTGCAACGCACATTTATACGCTCCCCAATTTGCCGTTTACGTTAATAATACCGAGCAGGTGTTTCAAAACGATTCATTTTTATTGTATAGAATTATTATGGAATTAAATCACCAAGTACTGCAGATACAATTGGAAAGGAATTAAAGTGTTAATAGAAAAGCTCCGGTGGACTCGACTCCGTTTTTCCCTCATTCAATTCGTAAATGACGCAATAAATGGCAACTCCCTTTGTAACGAGTGATGTGCCTCTATTGGTGTCGAATCTGGAATCAACTAACAGTATGTGTGTGCTTCTCCTTGGGGACAATTATAGCATCTTTTAAAAGTCTTTGAAATGTTATGTATTCGTTGGGATGAGAGTCGGAAAAGAAAACTTCTACTAACAATAATAAACAAAACGCTTGTATATAATCGACTGCAATACGTATTTCCAACGAAGGTCAACTAATCCATTTATCTAAAAACCTTTGTCAGTATGGATGTTACAGCTATAGCGTCTACACTACTGGTCCGAATTGGACCAAATTTGGCGCACGTGAGCCACAAGGCCCGAAACTGCCCATGTTATTAAAAAAATTTAATGTACAGAGTTTATTTATGCGAAAAAGTGCAAAGTAAAATGATTCCTGTACCATACGTGAATCGAGATCTCTTAAAGTGATGCGGGTTGTCTATATTCTTTTCTTACTTCTATTTATAGTCGCACCAACAACGAGGATATTAGCTACTTGCTCTTTAGGTACCTAATTTTCATTTTCTGTGTAGATACTGTAAATACTATGTATAAAAGTTACAAATTTTTGAAAGGCTCCTTTTCATGTTAGCCTACACAGAAACATTGCGTACCGCGGTTCAGTATTGATTGGCTGATTAGTAATAAAGCCCAGTGACGTAATGAAGCGCGTATTATAAATTTAAATAAACTCCGGTTATTCAATTAGTTTGGGATTAATAGAGCTCTTGAAGCAAATTTGGATGAAATTAGGGTCAGGAAGCTAATTTCAGTGCATGGGTTATTATTTGATGTGCTTACTGTAATTACATTAATTCTTTTTTAAAATTTTGCGTCTTTGTTAATAAATATTGAATACTGTTTCCCCTGGAAAACTACGTGCGTCACCTCACGGTTAACATTCCCTGTCTTATTGTTCTTTTATATTATTGGTTGTAGAGTTCAAAATAAATTTTAGGGACAGGATATGAAATGTTTGACTTTCTGAGTATTCAGATAAGAAAGTCTGTAGTTTTGGTGACAAGTTTGTATTTAAAGCACAAATTATAATATTGGGGAGCGATTGAAAGAACTATCAACTGATGAACGAGAAGGGATTAAACTTGCGTAAAGCAAATTTCTTACATATTTTAAAAATAACGTGACGTATTAAGACATATCTGAACGTAATTTTCTGTTACACGGCGTATCAGACGTTTAATATTTTTGTTATATATATATAGTGACGTATAGTGACGTTACACTAAATATTCATTGCCAGAATAGAGTGCTGTTACATGTTATAAAAAATGTAGCGGGTTTGTTTTGAAGAAAAGTAAGTATTATTCTTAATTAAAATACGTTATGTATTTGAAGGTGGCAGTAATAAGTACTTAAATTATGTGAAGTGCATTTTTTTATTCTAATAATTTAATTTATAACGCGTGTTACATCGACTATGTACTTAGGTAACATAAATTTCCGGAATATGAGTAAAAAATAAAATGCAAATTCTTCAATTAGGAATACTTGCAAAACGTGGTATTTAAAAGAGGAGATTACAGAAGATGATCAGCGAAATTAAATGCAAAATAATAAAACCAGACGCCCGAAAGTCGGCAAGAGTCGATTTGGCCAAGTATCAGCAGTCGCCGAGTGTAATTTCTTAATCCACATATGGTTACCCCAAGAAAAACCAAAAACAGCGTCTCCATTTGACGACTCCCGGGGCACAATTTCTCTGGAACTGGGGAAAAGGCGATGAAATATCTGTCAAAATTGGTTACGTGATCAGTGCAATCCGCCTAATTACCACGAGAACACATGTAAATCTCTGAGGAGGACAGAACGTTTGAAAGTCTGGAGCATAAAGAAACTGGTTCTGAACAATCTCCAAAGGAAAAGTGAACAATTGGAACACCTATTTTTCAGGATAAGTTGTCATTGATTTTATTTTGGACTTATTGGACATACAACGGTCTCAAGCATCTTTCGAACGCCACGCAGATTCCTTACGCCTTGGCAGGAACGAAGGAAGGAATGAAGAACTGGACTAAGGCCAACTGCAAGCAGCAGCTAAGAATCACTAAACGTTTCTGGAACCTACACAATGGGACACAGAGAAAATTTCTGTTTCTTTAAAGAAAACGCGATGGAGTGTCTGAGGGTGATTCATTAAATTCAATTCAATTGAGGAAGAAAATTAATTTTTTATCAATTCTAAAATATAATTTTTTTCTTTGTTATCAATAGATAAAAGATTAAATAAAAGGTTGTTTCTTCACTAACATCCAAGAAGTAATCATTAAAATTAATATTTTACGAAAAAAGTAAAAGAAAACCCCATTGGAATTAATTCTGGATAGTTGTTAATAAGTATGACTTTAAAAAAATATATTTAGGTCACATACGGAATATGAACCTAGAGAAGTTGTTTCACTTTGAAAAAAAAGTATGTATCTTATTATAAGTTGATTGTAAATAAAGATAAAAGAATTTCCTGGCAGCTGAAATAAAATATTTACACTAGAACAGAAACAGTGTTGCCAGGGAATGATTTCTCATATGCAGTATTGAATTATGTTCAGTCAAAGTGGGAATTAAAGTATATAAAAAATGTCAATAATTACTTATATGAATTTGATACCTGAAATTGGTGGAAGAACAATAAAAGAACGAAAATATTTAGACGTCGTGTTTGGTCAACGAAGATTTTAAGCTGCGAGTATCTTTTGAGCACTTGCCCAAGGAACTCGGCCAGTGAAGCGTACACGGTCTTTCTCCGGAGCGATTAGAGGTATCATCGACACTTTTCTGGACTTTTGCTCAGGTGGAGAGATTTATGAGACGCAGTGTCTAAAAGTCGTCTGTTCGAAGCGCAGGTGCCGCTGGGCTCCAGCAGATTGCAGCATCCAATCTTGAGGCTGTAATGGGCCAGATGCGACCGTGGGCCTAGGATTAAATTTAGCTCCAGGAATTAGGAAAACTCAATCGCGGCATTAGTAATCGGGAACCTCGAGGAACGATAAACGGCGAGTGGCACGACATGTTCCTGCTCCGGTCAAAAACGGATCAATAAAACGTCATTTTGCTGATTACGTAGTCGTTCTCAATCATCGTCATTTTTTCAAGCATGCAACAGTTTAAGAAAATAATATTATGTGATATACTTTTTCATTTTTCAACTTTTTTAACCACGACGGCCAAAGTGTCAGGTGTTTCAAAATCGAAAAGTGAACAGTTCAAAATTTGGAATTAATCTGAATAGAAAATATTCACAACCTTAGAAAGTATCCTAAAATCACAAGAAAAAAATCAAATAACGACTTCATCGTAAGCACCGTAGCAGATAAATGTCTCCGAAAGTAACATATTGATATTTTTTCCATTCTTTGAATACTTGGTCGATTGGAAAGAAAAGCAGCTCAATCTCGTTTAAAAACCGCACGTTTTTAAATGAGACAAAATATAGAATAGGTGAGGAACTAATTCCAAGGGTAACGAGCTGCAAATATCTGGGGATATATTTCTACAACAGTTTTGGGTGGAAGGAACAGGCCCGAAAAGCGTGGAATTCCTTACATTTCATAATGAGGAACTTAAAAAAGGGAAGTTCAAAATCCAAGGAGGTGGAATATTTATCCTTAGTTAGATCAATTTTGGGATCCCTATAGAAAAAAATCAAATAGAATAATTAGGGAAAGTTCAGAAAAGGGCTGCTAATTTTGTGCGAGTAAGGCCGGGCCATAGCAATGAAAAAGTAGAACATCTAGGTTGGGAGATATTGTCACAAAGGAGGGAGAAAGCAAGGCTGCATTTTCTATTCAAAGCTTATACGGGGCAAAATCCATGAATTGGAATTAGCTCCAAAATGCAAAAGCCCAGTTATATAGATGGGATCATCAATTCAAAGTGAAATGTAGAAAGCAAAAAAAACAGATGTTGGCAAATTCTTATACATAATTAGGACTGTCAACGACTGGAATAATTTAGCTGTGGGAGTGTTTGGAGGAAATCCTCTTCAGGAAAATAAATTCAGAACAAATCGTGTGAAATGAAGTGGCTATTTTGAATAATATAAATGCATATTCGAATTTAAATGCTGAAGTTATAGTGAAGTGTTAAGTTAGTATAATTCTTGTGGTGTTTCTCTTTTTTCTCTCAGGGCTATAGAAATTTTAAAGGACTATGATTATTTTTTATATTAAGAGCAATTATGTTTAAGAAATTTAATTTTGTATCTGCCACCAGGCTTACGCCCATTTTTAGACTAACAATAAATACAATAATTCATTTAAACAATAATTTAATTTATTATTAAGTCCAATCATATATTTTTTTAGTTTGTAGCTCAATGATTAAATATGCAATATATAGTTACAGTGTTGTGTTGCTCAGTCCGCAGACTGATTTGATGCAGCTGTTCCTGTTAATCTATCTTCTGCTAATATTATCATCGCCACATAACTATTGCAATCTACATCCATCCTCATTTGCCTACCACATTCTAGACTTTATTTCCGTTTCTATTCCTACTTCACACGTTTTTCTCTAATACTAATTTAACGAGTCCTTCGTGCCTCAAAATGTTGCATATTTGTGTATCCCTCCAGTGTCATCCATAATGTTCTTTCGTCACCAGTTCTATTCAAGAATTCCTGATTTGTGACTCGATATACCTACCTAACTTTAGAAATTTTTTGGCAGTACCACATTTCTATTCCGCCCTGTTCTGTGATTGTTGCTATGCTCCTCTGAAACACTTTTAGACAATGATTTACTAGTCAAACTTGTATTAGATGCTAGCAATTTTTTCTTTCCTTCTAAAGCCTACCTTGATTCTACTCTCCGACTGCTCACAAAGTGCAGAATTCCAAATGTTTGCATAATGGCCACATCACGAACGTACGCACATGATGTGACCAAACTGGTTCAAAGTTGTTCAAATCCTGACTGTTTGGCGGTTTCATACTGCAGTTCTTCTAAAATTATATAGTTTCGGTTTAAACACGATAGTCTACTAAATAATAATTTTAAATCTGAATGGAGAGGAAATGAATTAATAAAAGAAGCATATAAAACAAACGTTACTGAATGCTGATTCCAGCTATAGGAATTTTTAGTTAGTTAACTGAAAAATAAGGGGGGGGGGAGACATGACCACAATACAGACACATACCACAAATCTGAAATCCATCTTCAATACAGTCACAAATGCAAGTGCAGATTCGAAACTTTGGTTGAAATTCTTACAATTTTTCTTATACTCACGTAACATTTTAATCTATATTAATTACAATTGCTTTGATGAGAGCCCCACGTGACTGGACGAAGAGCGGCATTTGCCTACCGCCGATATGAGGTACGTTTTATTAGATAACATAGAGCAAATTGATTAATATCGAACTCATTCGTAATTCTGGAATGAGTTGTTAATTATCCAGGAACATGATCCGAAAAATTAAAAAAAAATTAACTAAACCTGTCCGCAAATGTTTAGTCGATGTCCAAATATTAATTTTGTTCCCGCGTCATAATTAACTTATATCGATATTAGTATAATTATACATGGGCGTGAGTTATTCTAAACATATATCAACTCATAATCTGGATTATTTATCGATGAACAGAATGACGTTATAGAGACTAATTAAATTCAAAAGTGAAATATAAGAATTAATTACTTTTTATTGAATAACAGTTTTATTGAGATATAAAATCCAAAATATTAGCAAACTGCATTTCTATTTCAGTATTATAAGACTTTTTTTGGTTTGTTAGGTCACGTTGGTTTTTGTCGTTCTTGCCAAAGTTTCGCTCGATAGCGCCGAGCATTTTCAAGGCTGGGCCAATGTTCAGGGTCACTCCCACTCCTGCAGAAACATCCTAGCGATATTTAAGCCCCAAAGTGCACACACAGCAACAGTCTTGGCCTAGCCTTGAAAATGCTCGGCGCTGTCCAGCGAAACGTTGGCAAGAACGCCAAAAATCAACGTGACCTAACAACTGAAAAAAGTCATAATACTCATATAAATATGGCCACGAAAACAATCAGTAGCTTTAAGCAGTTCTATTTATTTTTATAAAATGTAAACGGTTTTTGATAAATTGATTTCCTGGTTATAGTTTTATGTAAAATTTCATAAGGCGGTGTTATGATTATTGTTATAATTATAAATTCTTTTTCTTAAATTCGTATTAGTTTCATTCTTTTGACTTCATATAGGCGCTAGAAATGGTTCTAATTTGCAATTAAAAATTACGGCCACAGATAAATATTTAATTATTAATTCTCACGGAATCATTTTCAGAGCCTTTACTAAAAGCAATTAGTTTTTTATAAAAAATTGACGGATGATGGACGCGCGGAGTTAATCAGCGAACTTGCCATTTCCCTGGGATGAATCTGCGGGAGCAGTTAATTCAGCGAGTTGCTATTTACGACGAGAAACTGCGTAGGCGGAAGATATTAGTTTCACTAGCAAAGGTGGAGTAATCCTACATGGCGAAAGGAAACTTCGTCGCAGCAAAGTCGTTGATGTTTTCCGCAGGACATATTGAATGGTTCTTTGTGCATCATTAAAATTGAATGACCGCGTGTTTCTATCACGGGAAGACATTTTCCGATATTTTTTTCTGAGGGAAAAAGTTGAAAATGTTGCAATAGAAGGAAAATACATGTTCGACACGTTTCTCATATATCTGTTGACTATGTCTACGCTATGTTAGGCAACCCTGAGATACAGGAACAATGGCGGCTCGTGAGTGCTTTGTTATACACTACATTATCCTTCACAATAAATTTTTACAAGATAATTAAGTCAGATATTAATAATACTGAAACAGCGTTACTAATACTTTGTAATCATAATTTGCTAAATTTAATATCCGTTTACATGTAATAATGCAGAAAATATTAAAACCAACACATTTTCCTTCCTACATATTTGAAATAAAATTACATTTAGGAATAAGTCACACAATATGATAGTATTTTATGCAGGATCTAGACGTAGTTTTCACAGTGTGATGATAAATGTTTTCCATCTTTAAAACAATCTTCGACAGTGATTTGTTTTAAATACTACGCAAAATGTACGAATAATATAAACCTATTTTTAAATAAGATTTTTTAATTAAATTGTTAATTAGAATCTGCAATGGTCATAATACAATGCAATAAGTAAATTGTATACGAGTATGCCTTAAAACGTGATTAGGGTAATCGGCCAATGATGATTCCCTAGAAGTTCAATGGTCTTTTGTTTGACTATTTTCTGGTTTGCTTCTCCTGAATAAAATCTGTAGGCCACGATCTTCTAAGTCTTCTACGTGTTTCAGGAGTAATATTATTTCTGTTATTAGTCTATTTTGGTGTCCTTCTATTCGTTCCTCGGTGATGATACCGAGTTTTGTACTAAGCTTGATATTGTTTCAAAATAAACTACAAAAAAAAGTTTTGACGTATTTTCCTACGTGTGAACAATTAAAAACACAAAATCAAAGTAGCTCATTTTCAAAATATAGCGGTAAAATTGAGGAAATAAAAAACGAATAGGAAAAACATTATAACGATTTCAAAGATTTACAATTTTGTTTTTCAATTTTCAGAGGGCCATTTTCCTTTGAAGTTGAAAATGCTCCCACTTCAATACAACCGGAGTTAATTGATTTTGCAGAATGTTTTGATTTTAAAAGACAAAATCAAGAAGTAGGAATTCCCAAAATATATTTTTATTTAGGTGAAAAATAGCCTATTTTCGTCCATGAACTTGAATAAAACGGCCTTCAAATGAAGATTAACAGGTAAATATCCGTCTGCCATAATGAAGAATGTGTTATCAGCCTTTGAATCCAGATATTGGAACAATAGTAGAAGGAAGGCGCTGCCAAGTTTCCGGTAAAGAAATTGATTTTACTTTTCTTAAATATAAATAAAATTAATGATAAAATAAATGCTAAGTTACACATCAATATTATAAATTATTACTGCTAAATTTGTTTAATTTTCATAATGTGTTTTAATATTCCTGAACCCTTACTACAATTAATAATTTTAAGAAAATTTGTAAATGTGATGCGTCCCGCGTGAATCTTACCAGTTGTATGAAATGGCCCGTGTATTAATTGAGTTTGACTCACCTGATAAACACCATATTCACGCTGAACGCTTATCACGGATTCGCACTTCGCGAAACGTACAGCACAAAAGGTTTTCCATTGTTGTGTAGACGTCATATTGACAAAAACTAAAAGTGAGCGTTGGCCGAAGCACGCTGTTGCCACCTACCGTGAAACACGTGACTCTAGTTTTCTCTTTCTAAGAGCGCATTGTTCAATCACATCGGGTAAAAAGCTGAATAGTGATGAACGTTTGAAATAGGACGATTGTGTTTGAATTGAGGTCTTTTCTGTTTGGAGAGCCAAAGTCGTTATGTTACGTCGACGCTCATGCAATTTGTAGTGCAAATGTGAAATAACAATCACCTTTGCAAGATGTAGCTTCTGTAACCTTTAATTTACAGCTGTTTTTCTCCAACAGCAAGATTGAACAGTGAAGAGTGCGCGTAATGTACGACGACACACACACACACTTACATAGAGGATATAACACGACTTTCTTTCAAACACGTCATTATCTTAATAACGAGACACGTTCCATTCAGTGTAGGTTCATATTCATTAAGAATCAGTTCTCTCATAAACGCCGTTCTTTAAATTAACGCTGGTACGAAGCAATGTAAGGCATTTATTATTTTGCGACTGGGATGTGACATCGTAACTGCGTTAATTGAAATATTCTTCCCACGTATTCGTCGACGACAACTTGCTACAAATTCACGACGATTCGATCATATCAAAGGAAACTTTTTTTTTGTATTTCAATTGGTTTGAAGCTACAGTAGGACATTAACTCAGTGGCATCTATATTTAGGTTAAAATATAAATATAGCAATTAAACTTATTTCCATAGGTAATACTATGTTTATATAATACTGTTATGCACATCCCTGAAATTAGGTACAAAATGTAATAAAAGTAAACAGAAATCGATATATAATCACAAAAAATTACATTTCTTTTCTTAGCCTAAATTAACAATTTTAGGAAAATCGTCAGTATTTATGCAGAAAAGGAATTCCAGTAGAGTTCACATACTTTAATTTGTGAACCCTACTGGAATTCCTTTCCTGTATTTAGTGTTATTTGTGAACCCTACTGGAATTCCTTGTCTGTATTTACTTTTATTTGTGAACCCTACTGAAATTCCTTTTCTGTATTTACTTTTATTTGTGAACCCATCTGGAATTCCTTATCTATATTTACTTCTATTTGTGAACCCTACTGGAATCCCTTTTCTAGATAAATTTAATTTTAAAGTTAAATTTAGAAGAAAAGAATGGAAAAATTACGACCTGGCCCAGGACTAGGCTCAACTACAATTTACTAATCACAATTCACACAACTTAATTTCTAGGGGTTCAGTGAAGTATTGAGGACCATGGTTAGAGTCCTGGGTCCGGTCGACATATTTCCATTCTTGTGATTAATTTTGAAGGGATGGTCAATTTTAGATATATACGTCCAGGCCGATGCACCTTTGTAAAAAACTCGCGTGCTTCTACTTATTACTAATTGATTCTAAATACTCAGTCACTCTCCTCTATTCCTTAATTTTATCACTAATCACTCCAATCATCTTGAAAACAAGATCTCATTTTACTTACACATTGAAAAAAATTTGAAACACCTATAATTCGATCTTAGTTACTTTTTATCCTTTTTTCCATTGTTAAATAATAGTTCGCGGTCTCTTGTTTCTTTATTATAAAAAAATTAATGTAATTTTCATTGACTGCATTAGGACCATTCGGCCACAGCCAGTTTCAACTGAGAAACTACAAATTCAATTCACACCTCAGTAGCACGTTTCAGAAGAATGAAATAAACGTTGATATCAATAACAGACAGTTATTTTACCTTTCTGGGCGTCGGATTGACACAAACTAGGGAATTATGTTATAACGAGCAACAGAATTAAAAATTACCGCAAATTGGTTAAAATTTGTTACTAGACGATCCAGTAGGTGTGCGGTTGAAAATGGCAGTAGCCCAAATCTCCCTAAGCAATTAATGTAAAATAAATGATCTTTTAATTTTAAAATAATGGCAGGAGAACAACGTGGTATGTCTTTAACGATTAGATTATGCGTTCTTCACGGAAGATCCAGTGAAACATTTTTTTAAAATGAAAAGGCAGTTTCTTTTTTGCCGAAACGTTACACGATGCAATTACCTGAAAATAACTTCGATACCCACTAGGGCCTTTTAAATAATTCCGGTAGAGAAGAGAATGCCAAATCATCAGCACATATTAACTGTTTGAAATCCTTGTGTAAGCGCGACCAGCCGAACGTTTGGTATAGGTGCAGGGATAGAACTCGGAATTACACAATGCAGTGTTATTGGCTCCGCTCTGAATTGTTCACTCGACTGTCCAATACGTCGGCACTCGTACGTTTATTAAACTACTTGTACTGGCACAATTGCAGCTTCAGTCGAAAGTCACAATCTTCTCATCAGCAAGTGATCAGAACCGATCGTACGGACGTAAAAAAGGGATCAGGTTGTGAGAGAAGAAATTTGGTCTAGGTACGTGTTTAGTATTGTAATATTGAGCCCGTGATTCTCAAACAATTAACGAAGTGTAAAATTTTTTACTGAGTGGGGAAGAAAATATTTGAACTAAATAACTATAATAATTGCGTAATATAAAAATTTAAATAATTAATTTTTATTGTTAACAATAAACTATATAGGAGAGTTGTTGAGCAAGAATTAATAAATTTAAAAATCACGAGTATCATCGAGCTTGGCTATCTATGACCAATGGCAAGCAAACTTATAACAATTCGTCACCGTAACCATTTACTATGTAATTAAACATAACTAGAAAACCCTGTAATCTTTAGTTAGTTCAAACTCTCGGTTTCCAAAATAAACATCGCAGCCCTTACGACCACTACAACTTTCACAGACTGAAAAAAAAGTCAAATTTCTTTTTTTGGCGGGTAACAGGCTACATGAGGGTGATCCTGAAGTAGGCAACTCCTCTTTAATAGCATAGGAAGGGAATTAAAAAGGGGGGATGCGGAAGGTAGCGCAAAGTAGCCCTCGGGACTGAAGTGTAGAGATCCTACCCGGTGTTTTACCTAAAGGTGATGCAAGAAAATCCCTAGAAAACCTTCATCAGGTAGGTCGGGCTATTGGGTACTACTCCTACGCCTTTCTGATGACGGGAGACTGGATTACCTGTGGGAACGCAGCAAACCCGAATCCATTCCTTTGACCCCCCTGCATACACCTTTGAAATTGCTCAAGGTCGTCTCAACTTGTAGGAGACTTGAATAAAATACCTTGGCCTTGGGCCAGGGGGGAGGGAAAGGGTAAACTCAGAGAGGAGGAAGTCAGCCCTGACAGACTTTCCAGAACTCCACCTGGTTATTTACCATTCGCTATCCACACGTCTCCCATACCAAATTTCGTATCAGCCTCGTTTTTAAATGCTCGCTTACTTCTTCATACTTTTAGCTCCACAAATGCTAGATATTGAGTAGCCCTAGGTTTTCTACCTGCTAACTCTGACGGTATATTGTCTCTACTGCTTGACCAGATAATCCGAACAACGGACTATCACATGTCCGTGATACGATCACACCACAATACTTGCAATCATATACACACACACACACACACACACACATATATATATATAAATTTAAACTATAACCTCCTTGATATTTAAATGTTTCACTTGAATAGGTAAAACTGAAGTTTTATGATTTGAAGAAAACAATTACGGTTTCTCTAGTAAATGAAAACTCAACACAGTACACTGTACATACTATTTATCACAGTCTAATAAACGGCCGTATTTACAATTTGTAGATATGTAGGCTACAGAGTCATATTATTTGTTTGAAATTCTATAAATTACTTTATTGAACACAAGCGACTTATCAGAGTCGGTAAATATGTCATGATTGTCATGCAATGCCGAGTTTTGTATCAACTTTCAGTGAGCACTGATTTATTTCGTTCACAATTAAAGGCTATTGGGTCAAATGTAAAGTTGTTAACGAGATTTTCACCATGTCGGGACTCAATTGGACCTTCACTTTAATTTATTTTTATCAGGGCGTAGATTTCAGTAAGTCAAAATTTAGAAATCGGGTTCCTAGATACGGAATTATTTTCGTCGCCCTCAATACCACTTCTGTTGGCAATGACTTTTGTATCGCCAGGTAGTTTGTTAGGCACAAAATATTTGCATCATTTGGAAGGTTCAGTAGAAATAAATTTATTATAAAAGGCATTTAAGTGCAAAATACCTAGTGAATGAACAGCAGACCTCAAGTACAAATAATTTTACTAACAAGAAATAAATAAAACCCTTACGATAAATTTGATAAAAGTGATCTAAAATTATGATTATAGGTGCAATGAAATAGCACTTATGTTTAGACTAGGTTATGGATAAGGCTGACAACCAACTTTTGATTTGATAATAGTTACAATAACTCGATGTGCTCTGTAGAGGTAGAATGGAACCTGGAAATGTTCCAATATTCTTACAACTCCAGTTTATATGAGCCATGTTCATTTCCTGGATAGTTCAGCCAACTTAAAGTTTTGTGACCTGTTGGATCCTTTAGAATGAGACGTTGATTCAGCTGAAGTATAGACTCAAAAGCTCCTTTTATTCTCGATTTTCTCTCAACGGCTTTTTCAATAATAGATGCTGTCGTTTAAATCGCTAAATCAATTCACTGAATCAGTTCCCTCTTCTCGACCGAGAGGGTGGGGTGAAAATCTGCCAATACTCATTTGTCGAGTGGAAAATTACCTCAGGTTCGGATGAAATATGTAACGAAAATAGATTAAGCGATTTTGGGAAGTGTTTAATGGAGGAAGGTCATCGAGTATAACGAATTTTTGGTTATGGATAATCAACAGGTACTGATAAAAGTCATGCATTCTCAAAGGTGTAGGCAATTGATCCCAATTCTGTCGCGTGAGAACACTTCCTCCCTCATGAAGTTGTATTATTTCCTTCATGATACTTTGGGAAAATATTAATGACTTCGGGTTTTTATTTTATAAGCAATGATAACTTTCCGCAAGAGTTCCAGTCATCGGTCAGGTTGGAAATGCAGAATAGCGGCGTCGAGGAGAAAACAAATTTTTATAGTTCCCGATTAGTTAAGGTACGAAAGACGTCCTTTGTGATTTATATGATTTGTGCAAACGCTCGCTCGTATTTTGTCCGTATTGACCCTTCAACGCAGCTTCGCCCTGGTCCAGGACAGGCACGAGTCGATATTCAGCTTAAAATGACTGACTGGCACGGATTACTTTTTTTCCCAACGTGGAAGCCAATCGGAATAATTACGTGGCGCAGTTATGGAGGATTTAGAAGATTTTCATATCGGTAATCTGTAAATTGCCGGCTCGGACGTATTAGGCATGCTGTTTGTATGCGGCTGAAGTCATGATAGTGCGGTGCTGGGATTATACGTAATTACGAAGACGTTATTGCAGATAATGAAATAACTTCAGAGGGAGCGCTTTGCTGCTCGGAATTAGGTTTTCCCGTTTTAAAACACCAATTTGTGACATCGAAAAACTCAGATTTCAAACCGAGTTCAGAGTTAGCGCATAACGGACGAGTCGACACTCGCTCGCAACGATTATTACTAGACATTTCAATCAGCCTAAAATCCTCTGTGAATCGGTATCTAAATACTCTCCATATTCAATCCAAAACCTGGTTTTTATTAGTCCCGGATAGTCAGATACTCCTATACGTACTTTTGTTAAAATAAGATTTTGTACTTGTATTTGTCAGAAACATTTTCTTAACTTGAAGGAGGTCCTATTTAAAAATCTTTCTGAAACCGAATATTTACGCGTTTTACACCTTCGTATTTTATATGATTCGGTATTTCCCTGCAAGAATAACGAGTATCTTGTATATAGTTGTTAAACATTCTGTGCTATCTGTGTGGCCGTCATTCCATGGCATTTATTTATTTACATTAACGCGGTTCAATTTTTAATTTAACGATAATTACCCGGTCAACACGTGATTATACTAAACAGAGTCACATTTTTTAACCTTTACCCTTCTTTCGACCCCTACCCTAACTATGTTCACGGAACAGTACCTTACTCGAGTCAGTAAATCTACTGCCACTTTAAATAAACACAGAAACTTATAATATGTTTAAATACAGGTACATTTAGATTTCCCAATACGTTAAGAGAGGCTAAAATACTCTCTATGAGAGTCTTCGTGTCGACAGAAATCACTTTTGTGTTCGTATTAGTCGCGTCATTTTGTATGAATTTGTGTTCTGAGATTCCCTTCACAAATCTTGGCATTGAACACAAGCTGTCTACACTGCAGCTTTTACCTCCTGGCATTGTCCTAAGCACCTGTACCGTTAGGTCGGGACTCTTTGGAGGCCATTGCATTCTTCCAGTATTTGGTATTCGGCAAGCTACCGCGTCAGCTACAAGTTCGCAACGTTATAACCGCATCGCATCCGCATCTACGTTGACTATTCTCTACCGCATCTAGCAAAGAGAACTCATACCACCCACGCCAGGAGCCAGTTTGGAACTGGAGAAACAGCTTCAGCCAGTATTTATACATTTGGTGTGGCCGCCATCCTCCGCAGGGGAATAATTCTGAAGAGTTAAATAATACAGTCCACTATCTCTGCTTTCCTTTAAATTACAAGAAAAAGCAGTCCACTCCCACCACGTATTATAATTATTTATCTTGATTTTACCCCTTCCTATTCTGCCCCTGCTCGCGAGAGGCTGAACTACAAATTTTTATTTATCTCAGCAACTTCAACAAGCCATATTCTCGGAATACACACCAATTTTGGTCGATTTACTATTATTTTTATGTAAAGCTCTTCAACCCCTCCACTACCGGTGTACTCATTCATTTTCATCAAGGGTTGAAATTCGTATTTACTGTTTCAATAATGGCACTATCAATCTGAGCGAGAATTTCCAACCCCCATTCTGTTAGGGGTATTTTACATTAACAGTTCTTTTTCTGGATTGTTAGTAAAATGTGTACCAAGCTGTTGTTGAAATGCTCAACGCTTTTACGTTTATACAATGAAACATGTCTCAACCCTTCGAAACCCCTCGTAGGGGCTGCACTACTACTTAAACGGCATGTTGATGTCAGAATTAAACTTGGTGTCTTCATAACCCCGCTTTCGACACCAATCTCGGCGCTATTTTAATGTATCGCTCTTCCACCCTCACACCTAATGGCCCAATCCTTCCAAGCCGAATGGGATTTAAATTATACACTAATGTTTCGGGAAACTTTGATCTCGAAATTGTTAATTCTACTCAAATATGGGTTGTTTATTCACGTCTGAAAATTTTCACAACGCTTAGAGAGGCCGTCAGAAATCTTCTGGGGCGTGAACACAACAACTCACCAAATTATCATCGTAATCGGATGAACGGTATAAGAATGCATGTGAGACAATCGAGAATACATTCTGGCTTATACAGAATTTGTAGAGAGATTAACATCCTGGAAACATTGAAAGAGGCTGCGTATTGTTATTCAACTTAAATAAATACGAAAGGATGAAGATAGAATAATATCGACCGGACCGGGAATCGAAAACGGAACTTCCACTGATCTTATAATTCCTTTTCCTTGCTTTCATGGCTGACCTTCGTTTGAAATAATTTCTTCTGTTCTTGAATAATTAAATATTTAAACAAATCAAAGATTTACGAATATCGGGTTTGAGCTTATTTAATTGTATCCCCAAAAGGTATTTAATGTGATTTGTGGTTTCCTCTGGCACTAAATGAAGAACAATTTTCGGTGAAAATAGTAGTATATTGAAAACCGATCAGATTTGCATAATCAAATTGTAATTAGCTGGATCTGTTTCCCCGTGAACCGGCTGGATACAATAATTTGGACCACATTCACGATGCAGCAGCAATGTGAATCCTCGTGGGAGCGAATGCACACAAATCATACGTGTTACCGAAACAGCTTATTGTTTCTAGTAAGCTTAAATGTTTACGGTCTACTACTGACAGATTGTTATTGTGTGCAACGAATGCATTTCCCTATTATGTTTCGAATGTTGTGTAAGCAATGTTTATCAGGAATGACTCGCCTAGCCTGGGTAATCTGTGCTAAGAACAGTTGTTTGATCAATTTCATTGAAGAATAAGAGCCATTCTGTATTTTTGATCGAGAATATAATGAGATTAGAATAATTACGTTAGAAATTTAGTCAGATGATGTCGTTAGAATTTTCTGTAGCGAAGGCGTCAGAAAGGCAGGTAAGTACTCAGATAAACCTAGTTTAGTTATAGATTAAGAATGTTTTTTCATGAAGAGGATAAAAAACACATTTGTTTTAAAAAATTAATTTAATACAACGTTAGCTTCCAGCAGATTAAACTGTATTCATCTTAAATACAAAAACAATAGTACAAAAATCAATCAATTACCTATCAGATACAAACGAGATCCTATATTAAAAAATACTGGGTGTTCAGTTTATCTGAAGACACTGAAATATCTCGAGAACTACACATCGGATCAAAAAAAGTGTGAATGAAAAATGTTCATCTCGAATAATGATACGAAACTCGTTCCCCAACCCCACCCCTAGTGGTGCGGAGGGAAGAGTTTAAAAACTTAATTTGGAACCCCCATTTTGTTTTGAAAATATGGATTCTCAAGAAAAAATTACTCCATTTTGACCCGCGATTCGAGTCATTTCGGTCACAGATGGCGTTGTAATCGACAAAAATAAAAATTGGTAATAAATCGTTGAAAAATGGAGATATTTCATGAAATAGGACCCAGCTCTGCAAAATAAATTCTTACAAATACTACTTAATGACTCCATAACTGTCCACCCACCCCCACTCTCCAGGCAGTAAAAATGATTATATAAATAATATTTGCAATCATTTTATTCAGTGTATGGTATTGAAAATTTTAACAATGATTTTAATTTAATGGCCTCAATATAATGGGGATCAATTTTGTTTCCTTCATATCTGAAGTTTACTATTTATTTTCTATTTATATTAATAAAAATTGATTCAGGAAATCTAAGCTTTATTTTAAAATTGCTTTAGTATAAAATACGTATTTTATGGGATAATAATTCATAATTACACTTTCTCACATGGCATGAAAAAGCTGTATTGGTTTTTGATTTAGCTATCAATGCAAGCTTGTGATTTTAAATTCTAGTTTTAACATTCGTCGTAGTATAGTGAATATGTTTTTTATTATTTCCTTTCATCTTTCTTTACTAAAAAAATTCTGTCAAGTTTTCCCAACTTCTAGTTTTTGTTACGGATCCAAGTTGCACTTGCTTTTGTGTACAAATTTAGCTTCCCTAGTGAAAATGGAAAATTGGATGACAAATACTGTCGATAAAAAAATATTGCTAGAATTTTCATCAATTTTCGCGTTCCAAAACTAAGTCAGATTTTCGTCTACAAAATATTCCAATCGAGAGATAATAACCCAGTTACCAATGCGAAGGAAGTAAGCTTTTAATAGAACAGAGTTTGGCAATGTCATTTGGTCTGACTAAATAGGTAGTGATCGTAGTTTGAAGCCGCTAAATACGGTTAATAATCTTGATTCGACGCTTAACTGCAATTTTCGCAATATTACTTTTATGCCTGTTTAGTAAGGTAAAAATTATTAAAAAATAATGTACGATAAAATTCGAAAATATAGATGAATAATAAATAGGCGGGTTTGACTAGGTTTTCCCAATATTCATTTGCACAATATGTCGTCATTCTACCATTTCTGTCAGAGGAAGACTTGGGAAAACATAATAAATCGGATGAACGTGGTCCAGGAGAAAGAGTTGAATATGACTATTAATAGAGGGAAAACCAAGGTAATGGAGTGTAGTATGGAAAACAGCGTAATAACAAATGGTGTTAGATTGGGAAGGGATATTTTGAAGGAAGTTAAAGAATTCTGCTACTTGGGCAGCGTAATAACTAGGGATGGTAGACATAAAGTGTAGGATAGCACAGGCAAGGAAGGCCTTCGCGAAAAAGAGAAATTTACTTACAGGTAATATAAGTGCGGATGTTAGGAAATCATAACTAATCATAATGTTGGTGTGGAGTGTGGCGTTATATGGGTGCGAAACGTGGACGGTGGGAGTTGCAGAAAGGAAAAGAATAGAAGCCTTTGAAATGTGGTACTATAAGCGAATGCTGAAAATCATATCAGTGGATACAATCACTAAATAGAATAACAGAAGAGCGAACAATATGGAGAAGGGAGAAGGGATAGATTAATAGGCCACGTTTTAAGATACGAGGGTAATGTAAAATTACCATTAGAGGGAAGTGTGTTGCGTAAGAACAGAAGAGGGAGGCCGAGGATGGAATACGCTTAGCAGATTAGGGAGGACGTGGGATGTAGTAGTTACGCGGAAATGAAAAGTCTTGCGCAGGAAAGGTGGAGCGTTTCATCAGACCAGTCTTAGGACTGAATACCACAACAACAACAATCTAAAATATTAAAATCAATGCTGTAAAGTTGGATCATCCATAAATATTTATAACCATAATTCTTATATAATGCAAACAAAACTAAAAATATTTTCCTAACTATATAGCAAAAACCAAAGGCTTGCTTACAGTACATACGAACGATTCACCGAATAGCAAGAAAAATTATTTGTAACAAAAAATGTGTGTTGAGGATAAATAATTAATTAGTGAAAATGGACTTTACCAGTATCTAATTTTGTAAATTCATTTTTGTAAATAAATAATTGTATAATAATATGTAAATAATTATCACTGTGGTCGCTAATGACCAGGAAGTCGATGCGGCCTTTATAAATTAATTTTTTTAAGTGATGTGTGAATAATTGAAGTATTGTTGTAATAGTGTAATCATCTCAGTGAAGATTTGATCTTTACAGTACAACAGATTTCAATTAATGACGCGTCTATTTTCAAAACTTTTTCATGTAACGTAAATTTTTTTATTAACTGTAATGTTCTCGTTTCAAATAATAGATTTTTCAAAACGAAGTAATTTTTGTTAGAAGTGTCTAATGTCTGGAATATTTCGACATTTGTAGAGCACATCTGCCGGATGAATGTTTCACGACTCCGTGAACACGAAATATGCAAGCTAGCACAACATGTTTTGAACTAATTTCTCCGACTGATTATCCTCGCAGATTGTACTTGAGCTTGTTTGCAGTGAGTCAGTAAACCACGAATCGATAGCGCTTCATTACCTGCTGTCGATAGGCAAGTCAGTGGCACACGTGCGCCTCTTGTATATCAAATCAATTTCATCGCGCTTCACATAAAAGGGGGGAATAAATACTTTTATCACAAGTCTATCAATGTGCCTTCCAGAGGTTGTTGATTTATATTAGTAATTATCTATTTTTAGTTTGTGGATGCCTCTGATTCAATATTTTTTGCAGCTACAAGATTATATAAGAATGAGGCATCGTTCGGATGTTTCATTACGAGTTGCTAAATTCCAACGGTAATAACGTGATCCGCCATGGAGATATAACAACAAGACATTTGAAAATAATTTGAAACGCCTGTGTCAGCGCGTTGAATTGCAATCTACTTTAATACAATACTTGAGTGCATCCAGGTTCTTTTGTAATCATCCGGAATAAATATCGAAATGAGGTGAGCAAAGTAAGCTCTAAAAACAAAAGATACGATTTCTTAGCACGTAACTGAAGATGATAGACAAAGGACAACGCGGTGGGATACATTGATAGCATAGAAATATAAATTTAATATGACTCATTTTTTTATTTTGATACTTATGAATTTCTGATAGGTTTTTAATCACTCTTAATAGCATTCAAGACTTAATTAATATTTATTTATTAATTCTGTTTAAAAATTTACCAAAGAGCTTTCCGCACAATCATTTTGCCATCATCGTTTGCACAAATAAACACTAAAAAAGTATATTTTCAATTATAAAATCCATTTGAAATAATTAAAAATTTAAAATAATAGAAACTTTGCTTCAATTAGTTACTAATTTATTCTAATAGTTTTCTACGATTAATTTTCCGCACAAAAGTGTCAATCGTACGAAAATCCTGTTGGAATAAAAGAATATATGCTTAGTGGCCAAATTATTGTGTTGCCGCTAGAGGGCGTATGGCTATAAAATGGGAATGAACGAGAAGTGAATCATCAGTTGTAGTTTTGTGTTTGCGAAGATATGGGTAAAATGCGTGATTAAACTGAGTTTGTACACGGGATGATCTAGGCGCTCGATGGGTCGGAATCAGCATCAGCAAAATGGCTGCACTGGTGAAGGGTTCGTGAGCAGCAGTTATTAATGTTTACAGAGAGTAGACTACCAAGCAAAAAAACAAAACAAAAAAACAACGGGTGTCAACGTCAGGCTTGTGGTCGTCACAGGCTATTCAATGCTTGAGATGAAAAGACTTGGCCAGAGTTGTCCAGTGCAACAGAAGCGTATTTGAGACCAACTTGCAGACAGACATTCAGCCAATCAGCCAGTCAGACAGACACTTCAATTTTATTTATTGGTATAGATACTAATCTAAGTTGCCAAACTTTATCGAAAGCCTGGCTTTTGTCTAAGAATATTTCCGAACAGTATTACTTATTTGGGAAGGTTCTGTTAATATAATTTGTTACTCGGTAGCACTGCTGAGTTGTAGAATATCTCTGTCAAAGTCAAACTGAAAATGTGGAATCCAGTCGTTAGATGTGAATTTTGGATCAATTCCTTTAAGCAATAATTTTTATACAAGTTTTGAAACTGTTGAGAGAAGACTAATGGGCTGATAGAATGCAACATTATTAAAAGAATTATTTCTGCTATATTTATTTTCTTTGGCTGCTAATAACTTCTAAATATAACATTAAATAGGTGTGAAATGAACACAATGGTAATTGTGTCAGCATTTTCGCCGTAATGAGATCCGTTCCAGCTGCCTTTCGAGATTTTGAGTTCCGTATCATCCTTTACAGTTCATTCGGTGTGACAGGAGCTATTGGTTTAGTTTTTGGTAATGAAGTTCTTAGGTAGTCGTTAATCATTACAATGGGGGCAAAATACCTGTATAAGATAATTAGCAAAGACCTTTCATTGATGTTAAATATAATTAAATGTTATTTGACAAAATTATCTTTCAAAAATTAAATTCTGTTCGTAATTTATGTGGAATCCAAACTAAGTATAGTTATTACTGTACTTACGTGGTAACAAAAGAATTATTTTTTAGATCTGACTACTACAAAATATCATGTCTACGAGGAAAAGAGAAAGGCAAACGAACTAATTTTAAATCTCCGTAAAGTCTGGAGTGAATGGAAATTTTCTTCGGATTCCGTGAAGCTAAATAGAAGTCCTGAATTGTCTCCCGACAGGAAATACTTAAGCCCTGCCTACACATTAAATTAATGTATTTAAATTTTTGTGGCGTTTCGCTTTTCGCGAAAGTTCTTTTCATATCGACGGGCGTGGTGTGGTGTTGGTATATAGTTGAATTGTTGTATTGCCGGTAAGCTAGCACAGCCTGCTCCATTGATGGGACGACACAATGGGCTTCCTGGCCGACATATTCCCAACTTCCCCGTCAACCCGCTAAATTAGTTGCGCCAATGTTGACGGCTAGCGGCTAGGACGCTGGCTAACATCCACACAAAAACAGTTACGATAACGAGGTTTGTTGTCCGGCCTTATGTTTGTTATCCGCAAACAATTTTCCATTTTGTAGCAGGCGACGAATCAGTTTTGTCAACTAGTTATGTTTGCCTGAGTGAAACTTCAGATAATGAAGACTTTCTAAGCCAGACTTCAATGGGTAAAAATAGCAAGGAATTTGAAGAAATATTTATCATCAACTTTTTTCAGCCGTTAGTACTTTACATAACAATAATTTTCTATAATTTCAATCAGGGAAGAAACCCGCGGCCTCGGCTTATTACTTGGCCAGTGTAAGATTTACTTTTAATATTTTTGAATATAACATTCTACTTGTTTCAAATGAAATGTTGAGCTCACAAAATACAACAATATATAACAAGCGAAAAGGAGGTATTGTGATGAGGCAAAAATTTGAATTCCAAACTTCATTTAAATTTTCATCAATAAATAATTGAAGTTCTGTTAATGTGTTCCGTATAATTCCCAAAAGTATATACTTCCCCAAATAAGCTAGAGCCTGTTATTACTGAAGCAGAAGTAGGAAGTTACAATACAATGTAGAGAAATATTTATGATAATGTAGCGCAGCAGGACCCCTCCCCAATTTTATACGAATTTTGAATTGCAAAGGATATAAAAATTCAGCAAGAACATGCTAACTGGCGACAGGCAGGTAAAAGTTTTTTTCCGGCGCCAGGCTGGTGGCCGGTAGACATGCCTGTATGCGTATTTATAATGTCAAACTTGTTTTTGCTGAAGGAAAATTCACCCTTAAAAATTTCCGAAGGACACTGTTCCCTGTGTCATGAAAAATTTCCCGCGCTGGACGAAGCACTCACTAGGATTGGCGGAGCAAACATCACGTGGCATTTGCGAATTGAGCCGGGAGGTGAGGAGCGGAAAAATATTCAGTGTGGTGCAAGACGTTGAGAAGGCGAGGAAGCAGAGTAAGAGAATGATTCTAGTCGTTGAGAGGGCGAGGAGGTAGAGATGGAAAGTTGATCGGAACGATAAAGGGAGGAGAAAGCTAGAGAGTCGAACGGATTTTGAAGGGAGGAATAAGTTGGAGTGTGCAACTAGAGTTGAAAGTGAGGTGTACATTATTGTTCTTTAGTGAGAAGATATTGAGAACAGGGAGAGGGGTGAAGGGGCGGACAGAGAGTACAAAATCTAATAGTGGGAAGATTTTCGGGAAATCTCTCGATAGAATACTGAAATATTGAAGGAAATAGTTCGGATTAAGCAGGGCCTGATTTAGACTTTATGAGGCCCTATACTATTTAAAATAGGGGTCCTTTATAAGTCCAATGATTATCAGATATTTTAAGGGTTAAGCTGTAAACAGTAGTAGCATATTGATGCTCTAATAATTAATATTTTTATTCGTAACAACTTTATGCGAAATCTGGTAAAACGAAACAAGTCATTGTAGAATACCAAAGTTACAAAGGATTATTATCTAATTCTTGAAACATGTTACAAGGGTTAAGGAATTATTTTAAACTTAACAAGTTCAACATCCTTTCATGAACATGAACTATAATGGATGATCTCCCAATTTATTATTAAAACGCAGCAAAATTCATAAATTATATTAATTAATCTAAACCCTTTCGAATAATGAAATATCCACGGATGTTTTACACTATAAAGTGGCATTACGATATATTTTCTTAAAATTCACGTATTATATTTTATCATGATTTTTAAAATTACTGTTAAATTTTAATATGATTTTTATTATTTAATTGTCATACTACGCCATGAAAATCAGCCTTTAAATTTTAGAGGTTTTGGAAAACAATACAATTCATTTTAAAAAATATTTTTATTCATAAAAAATTCAATGAAATTTAAATTGTTCAATTTAATGCAAATATTATCTAAGGTTCCTCCTGTAATATCGACCGATGTAAAATAAAAGTTCTAATTTAACGTATGTTGTATGTTAAATTGAAGTTATTATTGATATTTTTCCAGTCAAATTTATTTATTCATATAAAGGAATCACTACGTTTCGGTTTATATTCACGACTTCTTCAGGTTTTTCTTTCAAATTATTGTAATATCCAAACAAAGATAACACTTAATATAATATATTGAGTTAAATACATTGGTCCGAGGCAACACGATACACTTTAATTCATGCCGTGATCGAAAACAAAGACTGAAGAAGGTGTGAATATGCACCAAAACATCGCTATTCTTTTGTTTGAATAAAAAACATTCTCTGAAAAGATTTCAAGAATTATTTTTATTGATGTAAAATAAAGATTTAAGTTGCAAGTTTTTGGAGGGAAAATGAGTAAATTTGTTTTAAAGTATATAAAAATTATATGATACTTTTATTAAACAATTAATGACCTTGTACAGATTTTATTTTATAAATTTAAATATTAACAACGTTTCGGCATATTTTTATGCATTCTTCAGGTTTTCTTACTATAGAGGAAATATTTACAGAAAATTAAACCAAGGAAGGTGAAGACAAAAATTTAAAACATCTATACGGCAACTAAATCAAACTTACCACAACAGTATCAAACATAACCATAGAATCACATGTGAAGTCCAACAACAGTGATCGAGATCCGAGGCAATAAACTACACTTAAACTCCTTTTCCACAAATAGTTATAGCCAGACTGAATGTTGACCTGAAATCTGGGATTACTTTTATGTTTTACAAATCCGATAGAGAGAGGGAGATAGAGAGGGGGGAGGGGAAATTTGACGTTTAATATCAAATAATTCTCTCCCTTGAATTTTCTAGAGAAAAGTCACTGGTGACGTCATCAAACGACAAAATGTGTAGTTCGTTACGTGAGACTGTTCGAACATAATTTACCTTCATTGAATTTTTTATCCTCTTTTGCTGAGAAAAAGACCTTTCAACATGTCACCATCACACTAAGAAAGAATCTCAAAATTGGTTCTACAGAGGTAAATGCTAATTGGACACGCTCGATAAATAATACACTACACAAATCCTGACGATGATCTGGTGAACCGCGAAACTTATGAACCTTATTCATGAAAATAATTGACTTCCCATACAACGTTCTTATCCATATCTTCAGTATGTTTGACAATAAAGCACTAACTACTTGTCTTTTATCTTTGGCTTATATATTATGGCGCACATTTCATTCTATTTAATTTAATTTGTCTTTTATATAGGGCACATCTCAATTTATTTAATTCAATTTGTTTTTATCTATATAAGGTAATCACGTAGAGTGTGTGCCGGCTAAAATGCGCTGCTACCCCAGTTATTGAATTATTATTTTAAATTTTTATCGAGCGTAAATGGATGTGCTAAATTTGTGACTGATACAAACCCGGTACAGGTAAACAATTCTAGGAAGAAGCTTCCGTTTAAGGATAGCCAGGTTCCCGGAAACCGCCTTCGCTCTGCAGACCCAACCAACCCGGAAATATTTAATAGGTTTGGCTGAGGATGGTGAGGCCAGTTTTTAGCAATTAGGGGAGATTTATTTTTTTAAAAAAAGGAGAGGAGAGAGGAGCTTGGAACAAAGAAAGAAAGGGCATTATTTGCTGAGACTCGGAGGAGAGAGGGTGGTGGAAGAGCGACTAGAGAAGCACGAGGCAGAAAGAATCTGGTGTTGCTCCAATTCCTCGGGCAGCGATCCTTACTGGTAAGCCGTCGGACGTTGCTTTCCTGGGAGAGTTGCAACGATCAGTTTTAATTTTATACTTTTTTTGACAAAAATTCATTGTTTAAAATTATTATTCGGATTTACAGCCTAAAACACGTAAACCTTGCAAAAAAGAGTAAAATATTGAGTAGCCGGCAATGTTTTAAACTTACGTAATTTTTTTTATAAATATTTTTCTTTTAATTTTTAATAAATGTAATGTAGAATTATAATTTCGAAGATTTTATTTAATGAATACGTGGTGTGTCATATTAAAAAAAAGACAACTTTCTTGCAGCACTGTTGTTGTATACTGTGCCGGACGGGACTTAAAGGGCATTTATTGTTTTGATTCTGAGCTTGTGTCTTGGTTCAAGGGTCTCTGATGCACAATTAATTGTGTTCTTCTTGCTTTGAGAGAATTCTTTTTGGAGTCGGGTCCAGCAACAAAGCGAGGACCCTAAGCTATCGCTTGTATAGCTTATAAGTAAATCTGCCCTGGGACTGAGACTAAACAAAGGGAAACTAAAGCCAATACTAACGCAAGAGAATAATTATTCTGTTAATGGTGGGAGTGTGACGTAGTGGTGAAGGCAGAGCAAGGAGTATTATGGTAAGTACCTGTGACGACGACCCTGCCGTGGCTGAGGCTCTCGACGGTCTTGCCAGTGACCTGGTGCACGGTTCTGCAGCGGTACGTGGCGTGGCTGTCGCTCCCGGTCACTGAGTACACCAGAAGCTCTCCAGATGGCAGCATGTGGTACTTCCCGTCTGCACACACAAATGGTTGCCAGAAATCAACGACGAACAATTTAAATTACTAATAATATGAAGTAAAAATGCAGTAATTTATTGAGAAACACAAAGAAAAAATATGTGGAAGATAAAGAAGTAGCTTTTGATTAATAATAATACAAAGAAATAGAATTTGGTTAATACACAACTAAGTAGGAAAGTAAATAAGGAAGTCTCTCACTGTTTGAAAAAAAACTTATACTTAAAAATATATTAGTTAACCCTTGGGCATGCCCGACCTACCTGATGCAGGTTTTCTAGTGTTTTCCCTGAATCTCTTTAGGTGAAACACCGGGTAGAATCCCTAAACCATAGTCCGAGGGCCATAGTTAACCCTTGGCTACCTTGCTCTACCTTCCGCACCCTCCCTTTTCAATTCCCTTCCTATGCTATTAAAGGGGAATTGCCTGTTTCAGGATCACCTTCATGTAGCCTGTTGACCCCTCCCCCGCCCCCCCCAAATTGGGCATGTAGGATGAAGTGTCTGCGATGCTCTCTATGTCGGGAATGACCCGCACTCTCACTGTTTTGTTATCAAAGTTATCACATGCCGAGACACCTTCACCTATTTTAGGAGGTATATGTACTGGGGTGGTCGAAGACCTTGGGCATTAGATCAGTCAGCCAGCTGCCTCCTAAAACTTGTGGAGATACGGAGAAGGGAATGCTGCGACCCCACAGCAAACTCGTCTCCCGTCATGCGGAAGGGTGTGAGAATAGTATCCAATGCGCGACCTTCCTGATGCAGGTTTTCTAGGGTTTTCCCAGCATCTCTTTAGATGAAACACCGGGTAGGATCCTTACGTCATAGCCCGGGGCCTTAGTTAACCCTTGGCTACTTTGCTCTACCTTTCGCAACCCCACTTTTTAATTCCCTTCCTATGCTATTAAAGGGGAGTTACCTGTTTCAGGATCACCCTCATGTAGCCTGTTAACCAAACAAATCGATTAAATGAATATAACCGTTTGATTAAATTCGTAACTGAATAAGCAAATAACTAAGTAATTAAAATAAAGGTCAGTAGAGAAATTAATTCGTAGTCCACTTGAAAGAAGGCGAACAACTATATGAATTATTGAATATACTTTACTAAATAAACCTTAAATCTTATCTTCTTCGTCTTACATTTTTTTAATAAAATTACCTGAAACCAGTTTGTTGTTTGGTGGGTAACAGGCTACACGAGGGTGATCCTGAAGCAGGAAACTCCCCTTTAGTAGCATGGGAAGTGAATTGGAAAGGTAGAGCAAGGTAGTCAAGTGTTGACTACTGTCGTCGTCAAAATAGTACAGCCCTGAGTTTCAAGCTTCACTGTGCCCATTCGAAATGCCTTACGTTATTGTAAAAGATCTCATTTTACGAAGAATTTAATGATATTTTATGATATGTAAATTAGTTTTTTAAAATTATTTTATACATGCGTTTTCACTAAAAATCTGAAAAAAGTCAGGGTTTTTTGTCTTTCTAACATATAGCTCGACTTCGATAACTCATAGATTTCAAAATTTGTTTCGAATGGTCTGAAAATTTAGCATAAGACAGTTCAAACCCTCCTAAATCGATCCGAAAAGTTTAAATAATCCGTGTTCCTTATTTTTTAATATTAATTAATTAGTGGACCTCTACTAACTCTTGGACAGTGCATCGGAGAAGATTGTAGCGGTTGAAAGTAATAAATATAAAATTTAAGCTTCATTGATGTAGCAACGTAACAAAATTTTGTAAGGTTTTTTTTAAAATGTGCAGAGAGTAAGGAAAGGTTTATTGGAACGGGAGGATAAAGTAAGGTGGCACCCGTGCCCGCTGGTCGGGCCCCTACCATTCTCCGCCATTCTTGCTAGTTGTTTTCCTTTAAATAACATTACTCATAATGCTGAATACTGACAAGAAAAAGTTCCAGTTGCTGACCTCCTTGGGCAGTTTCAAAAATGTATGTGTTTCTTTAGAGACTCGTCAATAAAAAATTAAATACACTACTTCTAAAGCATATACGTATGCTTATAATACATATAATTACTAAATTTTTGCTTTTAATATTTTTCTTAATTTTTTTCTTATTTTATTCATTGTCATAATCACTGAATTCGTCAATATCACTGTCCGATTCGAATCCGTTCAGTTGAAATACTACGGTGTCGTTTTCAGGAAAATCTTGACTGATGTGGTCCTATTCCCTGGTAACATTGTTAAATTTTTTTTAAACAGTTGATCGAGTCTTCTCACAAATCTACAGTGTGAAAATGGCTGCAGTCGATATTGCCGTCGAATAAATACTTTTCTGAGGTCAGTTACTTTGAATATGTTTCCCCCGACACTGTGTATACTCCCAACCCATTTCCTCTTGGAATGGGAGACATCATAGGGGTTGGGATGGGTGTCACTTCTTAACAACAAGAAAACTATCGAGTTCGGCGTCAAAACCGGTGTAATGTGACTAACCGAGTTTGATTCTGACATTCAACATGCAACTAAACGCGTACTTCAGTCCCAGAGTGTTCGGAAGGGGAGAGATGGTGAAGGGAGGATGACGACAGTAACACGAAATCATCCAGGATTCCTGACTATTTCGGTGTTGTGTACCGGACTATTATAAATAAATACCCAGGCACCCAGCTAGTTGATAAATAAGTTAGTTTGAAACGAATGAATAAATAAATAACACCCTTGACATGAATACTTTGCAAAAGCAAATAAGTAAATTCCAGTTACTAGTTGAATGAAAAAAATAACCGCATGCATTAGTATTGAGATAATTAATTTATAACCCAATAATCTGCATACTGAAAAAGGAAATTTGTTGGTATACTTGTACATTTGTGTGTCTGTAATTCTTTATACAAATTTAAACATGTGGAATAATTGCAAACGAATTTGGTACACACATTCTTACGAACCTGGGGAAAAACTCTAAAAAAATATGACATCACGTACCATACACGCACTTGAATATGGGGAAATCTGCCATATTAGAAAAAGCAACCCGCTGTCCATGTTTACAGTCTGCTAGCCTCTCATTTTACAAATGAACTAGCTTGATGCCCGACGTTGCCCTCAAATTCATTTACATTAACCAGATGCCCTATTTAATTCGACAGTAATCTTTTAGTCAACACGTGATTGTAATACACGTGATATATCATCAAAATCTCACAAATAAACACAGTTTTATTTAGGATAGAGGACATGGCGACGAATGAATATGTGCATAAACAGTAAATCAAATAACGCCGCTTTCACATTTACACACTTCATTTGTTCAATGTCGACTTAATGGATAAATAATACACTAAGTATGTCGCAATTAGAATACTCGGAATACATAAAAAATCAGCAATCGGAAATAGAAATGTCAAAACAATGCCAAGCTACGACGCAATGAACTCGCAGATCATTCAAACGGTCATGCTAAAAAATTTGGATTACGTTTTTTTCTCAGAAGTTCAAATATATATACACATAAATAATGGTCGGAAAATTAAAAATAAACTATTGGATCTCGATAACAATGTCACCTACCGGGTCTAACTATCTGTCAAGCGGATTAGGGGAACTAGAACTACGAACACACGTAAACAGGAATTATATATATATATATATATATATATATATATATATATGAAAATATACATTCTGCAAAATATGAACAATGGGAAATTATGATAAACAATACGAAAGATCTTTTTCAATACGTAAATTTGTAAAACACGAGCACATTCGGAGGATAAGGATGAACTATACGAAAGATTTATTATCCATATTTAAAACTACATTTGCCCAAATACAAACTATAGGAAATATCAATGGGCGATAAAAGACATTAGGTAAAACTTTTTAATCATTGTTATTCTATTAAAGGAGTGAACCATCTAATCTGATAACCCTCATGAAGCCTCTCATTAAAAAATTAGATTGTTTCAGGACCGTAAACATTGTTAAAATGGAAATAATGAAAATTATGTCACGTGTAATTAGAGAAATTGTTAATATTAAGAGGAGAATTGTTAGCAGCTGCATCTTCTTTGGCTCTACAGTCCATTGAGGGCCTGGGCCTACTAGGTCGTCTCTCCGAATTTGAAATAGCACGTGATCAGCGTACCGATTTGCCAGCAGCCTTAATCCCGATCTTCGCGACCATGACGGCACAAACATCGAAGCCCATGCCAGGATTCGAACCCGGGACCTCTGGGTAGTGAGGCAGCGACGCTAGCCACTAGACCACAGGAGGTCGGCGATAGCAGCTGCTACGTACTGAATAATTGTCGGGTATGTAAAGTCGACAACAACTTTTAAATCAAAACACATATTATTCTATTCACAAGATTTGTTTGCAATCTACCGCCTTTAATTCTAAAAAGCTTAAATCGTCGGAACTCTAAGGAAAGTACCAAAAGCGGACGAATTTTCTTGTATGGAGTTTTCCTCTAGTTTGTCTCAAACCAAGGATATTACTGTTTTGTATAACTGTTGAATGCGTGCTACTTTTCAAAACATGCCAAATGAATCCTACCCTTGTCTGTTTTAATTCGTTGATTAAGACATTACCTGAAGTGACGACGGGCAACCAGATCGAAACTCCATAATTTATGTTTCGTTGTACAATGATATTGGATTCTGTAGCTTATATTTTGCGGGTGACCTGTGCAAACGCCAGTTTTTATTCATATTTAGGTTCGCGAGTGTGAGTTTAACTTGTTTCACTAAAGCGATAAGAATCAAAACTTAACAGTGGTCATTAATAGCTGGGATTTGTCATTAAGTAATTTCTGTTTGCCTCGTAAGAGGAATTCTCGCGTATATCAGTTAGCAGTGAGAGGTTGATGGAGTTGCAGGTGTCTGGATCGTAAAGCTGGGAGCTTAAACGACCAGGACGCCTTATCGCTCATTCGTGGAATGGATCACGCGAGATCGATGCTCAACGCTGCACTCTGTTCTCAATGACATTTCAGTTGTTTCCGGGATATTAAGTGAAGGAGTCAGTAACTTCTTGCGGCCTGCTCAGCTTCTTGTAACGATGACGGTTCAAGAGGACGAGCTCAAGGGAACATGTCTCCATTCTCAAGTCCAAATTGACTGCAACATGGAGGGTGTTCCTGCATCCCAAGGAATTAGTAAACGTGACGTAGATCTGTAACAGTTGTGGCACTATTCTGGCTTTCCGCGGACGATTCAAACAAGCACTAGCAACATTTCTATTTTTAACTTTTGAATGGTATCTCATTTTCCGATATTTTGAAAATATTTATCAGAAAGTCAGCACACAGTTTTGGGGAATAATTCGCGTGAGAAAGTGCACTGAGAAGTTATTCTTCCAGGATTAGAAATCTAATATGGCTGAATTATACTTATGTATTACGTCCCCACGGGCTTTCTATTAGTGTCACCAATTTTGAAAACTTCATTATTCAAAAAAGGAGATTCAAGCCAATAATTTTTATTATAAACATTTTTAATAACAGAATATATAGCTATATAATAAAATTGCATGTGTGTATAAATGCATTGAGCAATGTTCACCAGATTTTGTAAACGAGTTCTTTGCGACACGGAAAGCAACACTAATTAGGAAAGATACACCTACCACCCCTAGAGACGGGGGTTGAGGGGTGGAAAACAGCCGATAGTTTCTAACAAACTTCCTGATAATATTTAAGAATTAATAAATCCTCCCGTTGCATTTAAAAGCGGACTTTATAAGTTTCTAAACACTCCTACACTAGAAGTAAGATTTTAGAAAATAACTTTATTCACACATGAACTTGGAGTTTTGATAAACGATGTAAATAGTTAGGATATAATACTAATTGTACTCATGTTCTAAAATTTTCTATAAAAACGAACATAATTATAAAATAAAGGAAAGGAACCAAAGAGCGGATGTGGGTAAATATTCCTTCGTAAACAGGGCAATAAGGGACTGCTTTGCCTTTTTCTAGGAATACAAATGTTTTCAAAAGAAGTTAGAAACACTGATAAGTTAGGTGTTTACTTTGTAAAAAAGAACGTGAAATATATTGTGTTTTTAATTTTTTATTTCCGGGGTCAATTACTTTTACAGTTTTCCCCGACAGTATTTGAGTATAATCTCAATCAATATCAGCATGCGAGGGGAGAATTCAGAGAGATGGGGTGGAAACTACAAGAAAACTATCAAGTTGGGTGTCGAAACCGGTGTAATGTCAGTCACTGGACCTGATTCCGACATCATATAGGCCGATTAACTTGCAATTCAGGCCCTTATATGGGAGAAGAAAATTTGGCATAATTTTATTGCAAAGCGGAAAGAAACACTGTTGGGGTTAGACATTCCCTGGGACGAAGTGGTCGTAAATTTTTCCTATCGTGAGGGTTGGGGTTATGGAAGTCACTGCGTTTAATTGTGACATTCAACATGCAGCTTAGTCCCAGAGTATGGGCATTTGGGGGCTTACAAAGATTAGCTTTAAAGCTTGGCGGAATTGAATTACTGTTGTCATTCAGAAAATAATTAAATAAACCAACTAAATTAGAAAGAAAAATATTATTCCAAAGGCTCACGTCTGTTGCTATTAACAAGGTACCATTTCTGCTATAAAGCTGTATTTTGTTAGTCTTGCGAGCCATACAGGATATTAGGTCGGGGAAGTTGGATCCCCATGACAATATCTCGTTATCGGAAGGAGGTGGGACCAGTACCAAGTGGTACCAACTTTCACACTAAGGAAAATACAGGGTAAGTTCCGTAATCTACTGTCAGGGGACCGTAGTTATCCTTTCATTACCTTTGTCCTGCGAATCCTTCCCTAGGTATTCTATTAAAGGAGAGAACCATCAATACTTATATATCTAATGTAACCCGCCACTATAGAAACTAGATTGTTTTGGAGCACTGTTGGGCGCGTAAAAATTATAAAAATATAAATAATGTCACACTTGATTGGAAAAACTATTATATATATAGGGCAATTAATTGACAATGTTTTTATAAAATAAAATTGTTTTTGTAGAGACAATTATGGCAAAAGTTTTGGCTGACATCAGTTTTTGAAATTTCTAACAAAATTAATAAATGAATTTATTAATAAAGTTAATATTATTGACAATGACAATGACATGGCGATGTATTAAATACGTATCAGTTGATAAAGCTATTTCAGGAGTTCGCTGAAGAAGTAGAAAGTGAGAGTAGCATGCTTGTAGAAATCATTGGCATTGTAGAGGTCTTTCAAGTTGTACCTCACGATATCCTATTGTATACTTTAAATAAAACGATTATACGTTACAATTAAACAGCCGAAGATGCATTGAAGCTAAGCCACGGAGGTTATTAGAAGATAAGGATGGAAAAATTTCGACTGGACCGGGAGTCGAACCTGGGACCTCATGAATATGACGTAGAAAACTGTAGGCAGCCTGTGTTCAGGTCTACACAATAGATGGAAAAAGCACGTACCAGACTCGTATAGTTCAGGTGGTAGAGTGTTGGTGCTGTATGCGGAGTTCCGGCTTCGATTCTCGGCCCGGGTGATCTAATTATTGGTTAAATAATACCCTTGCAGGAAACGTTTTAATTGACAGTGAAATGTGAGCTAAAATTTACGGACCATGAAATGTAACGTCCGGAGCTCCTCGATTATTTATAAACACATAATCAGACTGTCCAGTATCATCTACCGAAAGATAAATACCATACGAGATAGATTTCCCCTACAAGAACTATTTATTTTTATTTTTCTAATTTTAGTATTATACAACCTTTTAATCCGACTCGTGTATTAATTTAAGAATTCTAATGCTAATGTTTTTATATAAATTTATTAATTTGAAATCAAGGAGCTTTCAGAACAACATTTAGCAATAATCATCTACAAAATAAATATAATTTTATCAAAACAAAACTAACAATTTTACAAAATCCCATAAGGATGGCCAGATCATTTAGTTTATTTTTGCAAGTTAAATTTGTAAAAAATATATGAAATTCTATTAACTCTTAACGCGGATTATCGACTTCCTACGAATGATTAAAATCTTCTGAAATACAGATGTTAATTGCTAAGAAGAGGAGTTCAATCTCGATAACATAACTGATTTCTGTAAATGAACCGGAATGAAGTTAAGGTAAAGAGAAAAGCTTGCAAATATTTGATTGTTTGTCAAGCATAAACATGGGTAGGAGAATCTGGTAAGCAAGCATTAAGTTTTTCTTACAATAATGCAATAATGTATGCACAATATTCAGCGTACACTAGGTTCTCTCATTTAACAGGTTATGGGCTTTTCTCTACGTTACCAAATGCGACCTGTCTTCTATGTGCACAGGTCAGTGTCAGGCAATTTTTATTTCAGAAGGATTTCTCAATTTTTGTTCGACGAGGAGTACATCAATCATAAATTTCGTAAACCAGAGCACTTATTCCAACACGATATAATGGGAATAAATTTAAACCAGTTGTCAGATACAGCGTCAGCTTTCACCTTCCGAGATTCAAGCCAGGAAACTTTTAGATGTCTGGGATCTCATCCCTTATTCTGGAAAACGGTGGGTGTAAGGGCCCAGTAATGGCTGGGGTGGGGAAATCGAATCCTCCGCCCCCAAGAAATGGAGCGTGTGCGGAGAAGTGGGCGCATTTATCCAAACCCTGTTACTTTGGAAATGTTGGCTGGTGTGGTTTTGCCTGGAAAGTGTTTGCATTTCCCTATGAGCGGAATGAGAAATTTTTGAAATCCTATATGCAGTATATTGAGGACCATTTACGACTGAGACGAGTCAATTTACATTACACATGTAGGATTTTAGTATTGCACCGTTTTTCTCGTTTTTCGTTTATTTTCAGCCATTTAAGGGACGAAACCCGTCAAACGACGAAAAATAACAAAGGTGTTACGCTAGAAATAAAAAGACTAATTGCTGAAAAGAGACGAACCTGGGAAAGAAGGCAAAGAAGCCACACTACTGCAGACAAAAATACTTATAACCGGTTTATCCGAAAACTGAAGATAAAACTCAAAGAAACACGCACAGTTCGTAGAATATGTATCTAAACATACAAAAACCAATCATTCATCATGCTAATTAAAAATGCCCAAATTGTCAGCGAATATGAAGAAATGATACAGAGCTACGGGCAACAAGGGACAAAAAAGGGCAAACCTATTTGCAGACAACTTCAAAATTGTTTTCCAATCATTAAGTCATGAAATAGAACAAAACTTGTCAAATCCAATAGAACTGAAATGGGCTGTAAAATTACTAACACACAAAGAAGTGACTAAAGGAATAAAAACGACGAATAAAGCTCGCAGTACTGACCGCATTATAGCAAAAATAATAAAATAATTACCATGAAGGGGGAGAGTCAAGTTAACATACATCTAAAATGCAATTATAAGTCTTAAGTACTCAACAAAATGATTAAAATGATTAAACGAACCTAGAGTTTTTGGAGGCACCGCCCCCTTCATCAGAAGGCCGTCAATGGAAACGTTTTCCTAAACTTCTGCTTAAGGGGGCGGTGTCTCCAAAAATTTAAGAATCTTAAATCCTACATGGTGCCTGTCGTCTGTGAACTTCAGATAAATCACCAACTTTCTGTCTCTCTTTCTGCCCTTATTAATTTTTTTAATTAACCTGAAATGTCATATATATAAAAACATGCAAGCACACCTCAGTCAGTAAATATAATGCAAGGTTTGGAGAGAACTCGGGAAATACCTTGAAATAATCATAGCCTCCTTTATTTCGTTTAAATGTATAATAATCAATCATTTAATGTAGTATGTCAGAAAGGGCTTTTTCGATCAAATCACAAGCCGTTAAGGTTACGTCACGATGATGTCACGGAATTTCTCGTCTTAGGGACGTCTTGCAATTCAGTGAATTGTATACGTCTGACTCGGACAATTTTCTTTGTACGATTCCAACGGATGCTGAATTTTGACACTGGCTATGAAAAAATGTCTGATGTCCGCATGACTGAATAACACACTCCTGTGAAACAAGTATTATACATCTCAACGAATATAAATGAAATCTTGTAATATTAATGTAATGTTGGACAAGTGACTCTCCCTCTCTGACTCTACAACGATTTTCTTCTTATTCTTCACCGGCAGAGAAACCATTTCCAACCCAAAACTATACACATTTAATAGGGATTATTAAAACTTTATGCTACTAATCAATAAATTATATCAATTTTATGTTTAACTTTTAAATAAAAAACACTGTCTTTTCATTGATATTTATATCAGGTAACTATGTCATATCAGTTTCTTCGAAATTTATTTTATGATATATTTGTTAAGCATTGGATTGGTTTCTCGAAAACTTAGAAGTGTTGAGTGAATCGACAGAGTTTACAGAACAGATTAATAGACTAAATAAGTTTAAACTTTCACTGGGAAATGACTTTCCTTGAAGCACCAGGCAGCAGTACGAAAGTAAATTATTCGCATGTAAATTTTCTGATAAAATCCGTGTGATTTCTTAAATAGAAAGTGTAATTGACAATGGCCTTGGTCTACATTAAATTATGGAGGTACTCGTACCGATGCTCACACAATGAGTAGTTTGAAGATATTGAACACCTCCTGTCTGTCTGACACAAGTGTAACCACTTCCTTTCCTAGAACCAAGCCTGTGTCTTTACAATAGCTGCTCTTGTATGCTGAATAACAAAGTTGTTCCAGATTCCATGCATGCTTCGATTCATATTCTTTACGCTGGTTGCACCTGATGCGCAATCACCACATGGATCCGTTTCATACTGACGCGATGGGAGATTTCCTCTCGGATTCTGGTCTAAGACGCCTGTCAGTTATTATTTATTTCGTCGGTCTGGCCAGCCGAGTTCTTCCTCTAAAATCTATAAGATACTAAATTCCGTAGAACACCTACAGACACAGTTAAACTTTGTGGAAAATTCAGGATTGGTGAGGCAAAATTATATAAAGCCAAATTCAAACTAGCTACGATCGGCAATGCCGTGAATTCACCCATATTACCCCCGCCACGGTATTTAATTCTACAGTAATCTCTTTGTCAACAAGTGATTAAACCATCAGAGAGAGCATCAGATTTTTGATACCTTTTCACGTCCACTACTTCGTGAGATATTGCTTTCATCATTACCACCGCGATGACTTGGCGTCTTATGCAAATACACTTATTTTCACAATGTCGAATTAATCGAGAAATAATTCACTCAGTACGAACGCAATTATAATACACGGAATATATCACAAACGAGTCGAGAAATCTCCTGGCACAGTGACTTTAAAAAAGTGTGCGAAAATATACAATACTAACAACACCGGGACAGGCACTATCATTCTCAGTAAAAATTTATTCCCATGTAAATATCTGTACGTTTTACATTCCGTACCCTCCACCCCCGCCTCCAGGGGTAGTATTAGTTGAGTCTTACATAAACAGCCCTTGCTTGCTTCCAGTCACCAAATTTGGCCGCAATTGTTCCATACGTTCAGATTTGTATGCAGCACATATACTGTACAACAGTCGATTATATTTACAAGGAGAAGATACCTGAACCACATCTTCCGTTTGTTTACCGTGAAATAATGTGTATAGATAATTATAACGAAGGTATAATGTTGACAAAATATCTATATAGAATTTTGTAAATTGGAAATGGTTCGTAACTAAATACTTCGTTTTGTGGATGAATGTGGCTGTATTATCTGTTTCGAAATTAAACATTTTTCTGCACCCAGTTTAATTTTTTATGAGTTTGATTAAAAACCTGTTGGGTTATAATATATGAAAGTATATATTTAAATTACATAATTGAGATATCTGAACTGTAGCAATTTAAAGTTCGTCGTCTTATACGTTTTAAGACTGTGAGACATCTAAAAAATACTGTATTCTACGAGGAATTATTTTGTAATTAGTAGGAATAACTCTGACCTGGTTAAAACGGAGTATATATAATATATATATATATATATACACTGAACACTGGTTTATTAAATAGTTACCTCATTTCTTAAAAAGATTATAAATTAAACTCACAATTATTTCATAATAAAGTAAAATATAATCTTGATCTTGGCGGAATATAAAAATATTAAATGAATATGGTGTTTATTTTACAATAAGGAAGTTCAGAGGCATCTGTGGAGACCGGCACGAGATCTGAGGACGAGCGGCGAGTTCCAGAAGACGGTAATTACGCTGTTTGTAACCTTTCTTCCGATTTCCTGGTTCTACCAATTCCGAGTTGGGTTTTTCGTTTCTGAATATCCTGCTATGCGAAGACACTTAAATGTAACGAGAGAATAGATTTCATTCTTTTAAATGTTTAGTTCGTTTATATTTTGTAAATATTGTATAAAACGTATACTGTCAAACATACTAAAGGCTGCTTCATAAAAAGAATTTGGTTAAAAAATTATTGTATCATATCAATTAATAAATGAAAATTAATTATTCCCATACATTTTATATAATATTCAAGCAGAACAATTAACCCTAATATTAATTTCAATACGTTGGAATGAACGACAGCTTCTGTGGTATTTTATGTACTATCATTTGAAATGTTTCATGAAAATAAAGAGATAAGCTTGACTTTGTAGTTTCTTGGAAGTAATTTTTTTCTAAAAGTTTCAAAATATAGACGGAAAAAAATTGTTAGAAAATTACAACAGTCGGCAAGTGTTATCTACAATCGCTGCGCTGCACTTCTTTCTTCACCGCAAGAAGAACGTTGAATGTCACTACGAATAGTTTGTTAATCTATGCGAAGTCAACAGTCATAAAATTGAACTTGTTTCTTAAACAAAAAAAATTGATTGGATTCGTAAAACGTACAAAAAGCTACTTCTCGGGTGATCAATCTTGTGAAGGGGAGGGCCACATCCTCCTTAATCCAAAGATATGCTCTCGGGTTTTTGATGCAGCCGTCAGTGCGTCGTGAAATATTATATTTCAAGTTTCACATAATGCATGATCCCGTGAAATCTATAATGGTGTCCAACGTTGTTGGGGTTACGAACCAATAAAGAACTATAAGTATTTTTGTTATTTATACATGAATAAGTTCAACATCTTTCCATTTGTGATTCAGAGACAGATATAGATATTAACGAGAATTTTTTCAAGAAGTGTGGAACGAACAGTTACGAACCATCATCATTATAGCAGAAACGTAAGAGGTCGTATTTCATATTCGGTGACATTACACCTAATAAATATCGCTCATTCACGAGTATTCTGTATAGCAAGAGATAAGAAGTGGAAAGGTTAGGAAATTAAAGTATTTCAGTTAAGTATACGATTTTTAAAAACGTAGTTTATAACACCGTAGTAGATCAAGTGTAAAACAAAGTGAAGAATTTCCCAATAAACAGCCCACACTAATTGAAATGATGATGTTTTATTTGATTCAATTCAAATTGTCAATCGTGCGAAAACGAAGTGAAACACACTCCTTGAACCTATTCGCTGTACACCTGGTGGATGATTATTGAACTAATTTGAAAACGTCGTGCGACTCTCGCGACATCTGGGGAGGGGTTTTCACAGCTGTTTCGGGGAGGGCATAAGCCTACTTTGGTCTGAAATGGTGGAAAGGAAGCGCTCTTCATTTTATAATGACGGAGAGAAACCTTGTCTGAACTCTACAATTCCTCAAAGTTTTGTTTTTAAATGTCAATGTACGGTATTCTTCCACGAGTATGTCTAATTGTTTCAGTCAAAACTATTACGTCTTAAATGCTTAAAAATAAATTTTTTATTAAATTTTAGGCACAATCTACTTCAACATTGAGTATAAAGTTCAAGTATGAATTTATAATTTTTCCCCGTATGAGTTATATTTATCCTATTGATTTAATTTCCATTCAGCATGATTACGTAGTGGATGGGAAAACAGAGACATGAGCGAATGTGGGGCAGTCAACAATTTTCAACCGGTGTCGGGTTACTATGCTTGTTTCGATCAGACTCGGTAATAACCAGCTTGAAAGGGTCCAGAAGGCAGCCACGTGATGAGGTTCCCTGCTGCATGTGGGGGCACATGGACGATTGGGGGGGGGGGGGGTCGCTCTGAGGGTAGTTATGCACTAGCTTCATAGACTTCCTTACAGCTCAGTACACCTTTGTAAACAAACTTTAATATTCTTTAGTGCGTTCAAATTTGTCGTAATCTGTGGAAGGTACTATGCAATCAACTTTCCTCTTTCCTACTCTTTGTATATAAATCTCGACACTAAAGAAGTACCAACGTCGGATTTAACTTCGACCCACTCCAACTAAGTCTGATCCTTTCGGTAACCTAGCGAATTTACAAAGAATTAACATCCTTGTTTTTCTTTACATTTTAGCCCGGTACAGCTTTAGACGATGCTATTTATTCGATTGCGACGAACTTTGGCTGAATTGTTTTGCTCACACTCGCTGAGGGTTTGCGTCGATCCTTCGAAAACAAAGACTCCTTCCTTCTCTCCTCACAGGCCAAACAAACCCTTTCCCTGTATACAGTCGCAAAAATTTTACAATAGTGACGCTCGAGTTACTGCGAAGGTTTCCGAATTAGTGAAAGCATTCTAAAATAGGCAGCGCTCGAGTTGTTTCAACATGTATTGTCAAGTATTACAATCAGCCTCAATAATATTCAAAACTCCATAAATAAATATTTATTACTTTTGTTAGAAAATTTCAAAAACGATCTTTCGGACACTAACTTTTATAACCTCTACAAAAATAAAATATTTTTTAAAAATATCATATATAATTAAAAAATTCTAAATGTATATAATTTTCCAATACCAAAAAATCTGTTTAATAAATTAAAATTCAATAAAATAAAAATGAAACAGACACGTTGGAACAAATACAATCTATGCTTTAGGTAGAGAGCTATTAGAAAATATTATTGAATATATGAAAATTTAAATAGAGGCAATATTGTTCTATTTCAACCTATTAATTATTGGAGATTTATAAATATATATATTTGTATAATTTTATATTTGAAAATGTTTTCTATATAAAATTACTCAGATATTAATATTTTACTAAAAGGACGTAAATTTATTGTTAAACAATTACCAGTTGCTTATTCTGATGTTGTTGTTATAACAACCAATTATTATGTAAAAATTTTCTTCTGGAGATTTTGGATGCTGCCATTTTTAATTGTAAACTTACATATAAATACTCCCAAGTATTTCAATTAGAAAACAAATTTTAGTTTAACAACATGAAATCGCAGTTATTTTACCTTAGTTTCGGACGTCCTACTGCAAATTAAAGTGGGGAATTTCATTATACCGTGCGGCAAAAAATAAAATTTTAGAATTTGTTAAAACTGTTATAGGAGGACCTTGTTGTCAAACACGTTAAGTCATTCATCATGCTTGTCAATAAATTTATTGCATAATAATGAGTTGTTCACAACAATAAGTGAGAGGATAAGGGCTATGTTAAATTTTCAACAAATTCTACAGAAAATTTTTTTTGTAGAGATTATTATGAAAAAGCTTTATAACAAAATTAAAAAATAAGATTAGACCAAATTTATTCTAGTTAACATTCCAAGACCGTGGATGTTTCAACAGCACTATTTTCACATCCATTTATTAAGATAATGCTATAGAAGTAAGAGCGACGAAATAACTCATTTTCTATTAAATATATGAAATGAGAAAGTTAACTAATTGATATTAAATACCACGGCGTGGACTGAGGGCAGGACATGGTTTCTTTGTAAATGTCAACCTGTGACTCATGTCGCCAGGGGCGAACGAACGAATCTGTCGGTCTCCATCAAGCGGCAACAGCCTCTCCCACAGGAGTTGACACCCTCTTCCCAGTGGGGTGGGAAACGATCAACGACATGAAGATGCTGAAGGGCAAAGGTTCTCTTTCTCCTCTTATATAAACTCGAATAACTTACAGAATAACCGAAAGAAGAGTTGTAAAGTGTGCGTGGGAGAACAATTTGTATATAGGAGAAAAAGGGACCAGTGGGGACTAATTTTACCTTGAGGTGTGTAGTTGTTTTATTAAATTTATCACGCAATAACGCGTATATAATCATTCATCCATAAGTGGGATTTTAAGGACAGCAGTATTCGCCTAAGGAGAGTTTTTTAAGGGGGGGATCGTTGTCGGGCAGTGCAGCCAACAAAAGTTGACGCCGTAAAAACCATAAGAATCCATTATCCAGAGGGATTTTTACAACCTACTTGGAATTTCATATTCTATTTTGAAACTTGTACCTGGAGTTTTGAATTCTCCAAAAATTAGCATCCTTTTCTAGCTGATACGTGGAGGAATACGTTATTGCTATTTGAGGAATTGGTCGGGTGATCAATTTCGCCTGACCAATGAAGAGGCAATGCTTCTCACCTTAGGGGGACGCCAGAGCGTTGGAAGAGGAGTTCTGAACTGGCAATCGGAAGAGTAAGTTGGACGAAGAACCAGCATCTGAAGACGCCATGATCCAGTGTCAACGTCTACGAGTGGGGGAGAAACGGTCTTGACACTTTGAAATAGAAGGCCAGGCTTACCTTAGTTGCCAGCGACAGGTTTTTCAGTCAGGAATCAAGAAAACCAGCTCAATTTCTAAAATTACTGCTTCCAAACAAATGACAGTAGAGCAAATGAATCGGAACAATAACGACAAAATCAACTCAAGTACGTGGATCGCAAACCAGCGACCACCGCCTAAGGCCAATGGCCTATAACCAAAGAAGGCCTGAAGATCAGGTCAGCACAGCTCCTGGAATCGATATGGGAGCCAGCTGTAGCTAGAAGAAAGTAGGAGCGACATCTGTTCGTTGAATGAAACGTGAGGACACGTAAAAACAAAGTAAGTAAACTCTGAAATCGTCTGTCTCTACTGTAGAGGTGGGCGATCTGATCGAGAACTGATTCGAAGTCATCGGAGTGAGTGAGGTCTGATCTGGAAGGAAAGAGCAGCAGCTCTTTTGACTCACTCCGATCCCGTGTGATGCGCGCGCAATTTTTAAAGAGGAAGTGAATCAGACATTGCTCTCCATGATCCCAGATTTATTTACTATTTTCCTTAGTGAGTGAGTTACTGATCCCGTGTGATGCGCGCGCAAATAGTTCTTTGATCAGATACGCTCCACTGGTCCCATTTCAACAAGTTGAATCAAAACTTCTTTAATTAAAATAACAAATATTTATTTATAAACAACTGAAACAGGCAAATGCAATAAATACAAATTTTGCTTAAATAATTTAACATACCTTCTACGTCTCTTTGAATAATTTATCCTGGAGGGATTATTATGGTAAAATTCTATTTAGTGGCATATGGACAAAATTTTGTCACTGAATTTTAATATAAATATAATATGCTACACAAAATTCCTTCTGAACACTATTGGTTCACGTATTATCGCTAAAAGGTATCCTATACGTGCCACTTTAACCCCTCTAGATCATTTAATTCTTTCTTCAGCTTTTATTAAAATGTTAATAAGTAGCAATATAGCCTGTAAATATTGTGTTGTAAATAAATTATGAAAACTCGGATAGACACGCGAATGCACATAAACCTTGTTTCATTTAGAAAGAAAAAACGAATCAGTTCTAGACCAAATTCATCAGTTACAAAAATTAAATTCATAACGTCATTTATTTAACTTTTATAATTATTTTTTTTTAAAACTGAGATACATTTTTATGTTTATTTTTAAAAAATTAACCACATATACTTTTTCGACTTTTGAATATAAGGCTTTTTTCTGAATGTTCGTAATATATAGTCTGTTAGTCGAGGGTACTTGAGCTTGATAAATACTTACCGCTTTCGGGCGTGGGGAAGATGTTGAAGGATGAGTCCTGAACCCAGGACGTGATGGCCACGTGGTCCTTGACGAAGGCTGGGACTTCGCAACGCAGCACTGCGGTGTTGCCGTTCAGCACAAATGCGTCCCTCACCTGAACGTCGTAGTGTTGTTTCACAACTGCGAAACACAGAAATGGCTAATTAGTAATAATCAGGGTCGACGTGTCATGCAGGGACGGATAATCATTATGAAGCAGCTTATAAATAGAGAAAAATTCTCAGTTATATAGAAACATAGATATAGCTTGTCATTTGGCTGGCATAAATGATTTGACAGTGAAAGTAATGCTTTTTGACTACTTTTACAAATTAATTAGTAAAAGCAAAGAAGAAGCGTGTGTTATTTATTAGAATTTCCCAATAAACAGCCCACACTCATTGAAATGTTGTTGTTTTATTTGATTCAATTCAAGTTGTCAATCGTGCGAAAACAATGTGAAATACACTCCTTGAACCTACTCGCTGTACACTTGGTGGATGATTATTGAACTAACTCGAAAACGTCGTGCGACTCTCGCGACATCTGGGGTGGGGTTTTAACAGCTGTTTCGGGGAGGGCATATGCCTACATTGGTCTGAAATGGGGGAAAGGATGGGGCCTACATTTTATAATGACGGAGAGAAACCTTGTCTGAACTCTACAATTCCTCAAAATTTCATCCAATTCGCATATGAAACGAACAAACATAAAATCATTTTTATATATGTAGATTGTCCCCTTTACGAGTTAAGTCTATTACCAACACTTTTCACTAATCAGTCTCAATCTTACAAATTCATCTATACCAATAAATAAAATTGGTCTGTCAGTCTGTATATTTGTCTCGAATAGGCTCCGAAACACCTCAACAGATTTCAATGAAAATTTGAGGGTTTAAAAACAGGAGATTTAACTTGAATATTCTTGTTTATTTAATTTTAACATACTGAAAAAGATATTATATATATATATATATATATATATAAGAATTATTTTCCGTACGTGCATAAGTCAGCAAAAGGGATGGGGGTAGCCTATACTCTATCTGTTAATGCTCCGAAACGGCTTAACGGATTTCAATGAAAATTTCAGGGATTGAAACAGGAATGTTAACTTGAATTTTCGTGTATGTTTTATTTCGATATCTTACAGAGTTCAGAAGATATTAATGTAAATATTTATAAATCCATTGAATTGCCGCTCGAAAGGTGGCGTGAAACCCAACTGCCAGTTCGTCCCACTAACTGTGTTATTATAAGCCTAATTTTGGCAGCATGAGAGAGTGGAGAGAGAGAGAATATTCTGAGATAGATAGGGAGGGAAGGGGGGAGTGTATTGTCACGCCACCTATTGTTGCAGTAGGATTCGCGCCGTAATTAACCTACTGATGGCAGAGATCTAACTTCCTGAGAAACAAACTTCTTTGGATTGTCGATACGATGCATACATAAATTGGTTTTATTTGTCGCGTGAGGTAATTAATATTTAATAATTGCTCAGTTTTATTTTTTATTTATTTATTTTTTTGGTTAACAGACTACATGAGGGTGATCCTGAAACAGGCAACTCCCCTTTAATAGCATAGGAAGGGAATTGAAAAGGGGGGATGCGGAAGGTAGAGCAAGGTAGCCAAGGGTTAACTACGGCCCCCGGGCTATGGTTTAAGGATCCTACCCGGTGTTTCACCTAAAGAGATGCAGGGAAAACCCTAGAAAACCTGCATCAGGTAGGTCGGGCATTGGGTACTATTCTCACGCCCTTCCGAATGACGGGAGACGAGTTTGCTGTGGGAACGCAGCATTCCCTTCTCCGTGTCTCCACCAATTTCAGGAGGCAATTGGCCGACTGATCCAATGGGATCAGCGATCAACTCTTGCCATATGCCCAAGGTCTATGACCCCGGTACATATACCTCCTAAAATAGGTGAAGGTGTCTCGGCATATGAGAACTTTCGGCCATAGCCATTATCAATTGGATCTTTACTCTTAGCGTGTTATTTACATATACTATCACACAACCATTGTGCTTGTTGTCTTCCGCACTCGGTTGCTACAGAAACGTGTCTAATTTAGGGAAATCCAGTAGGATTAAAACGACAACGTCCCTTTTGTCCTGATACACTTCGAGAAAATCCACGTTCTAACTTCGTTAAATTGTTATCAATTTATATCGTAATTGAGGTACTCCTAAATTGAGGTAATAGTAGTCCGCACCCTTGAAGTGTCAGCCAATCTCGGCTGACTTGAATAGTGCAAAACCATTTTAATCAGTTTATAGGAAGTAATATTGTGTAATTTGTAGGAGACGGAGTGGAGTTGTATGTTGTTGATACATACCTGCGCGCACATTGACCTCGCGGCTGAGCACCTTGCCCACGGCGTTGGCAGCCTGGCAGCGGTACACGGCAGAGTGCACGTCGTGGCGGTAGCTCTCGGCTCCGAAGGGCGGGAAGTGTAGGGATCCGTTGGGCAGAGGTTCGCGAAGTCGGGGCACGGGGGCGGCCAAGGAGCCGTCGGCCAGCAGCCACGCCACCTCCGGCGCCGGCGAACCTTGCGCCGCGCACGATACCAGCGCCCCCGTGTCGTTGGAAAACTCGACGGACCCGCGCGGCTCCAGCATCAGCACCGGGCCTTGGCTGTCCACCACGGAAGACACACCTGCAACACAGACGCACACGCACCATTTATCAAACTATTCCTCACCTTCCTTTGGCTCGTCTGTTCGGCTTACAAATTCTACTGCGTGGACCAAAACCTAGTGTAACTGTACTGCTATGCGTTGAACGAATTCATCATTTGCCGTAGGCTGTGATTCAGCTATTTTTTAAAAGGTGGTTACTAAAATTGTAGAATCAATTTAACGAGACAGTAGGCATCTCATCGAAACGAGTTATTTATTAATATTCCGAATGATTATTTTTCATGATTGGCCCCTTTTAGGGCTTTAGCCGACGGGAACAACTCTAGACTGTCATTTTTCTGGAATTTTTGGAGTGGTACGGCAGCGTGTCGATACTCCTTCACTCTTAATCCCAGTTTTTGCGACCATGACAAACAAAACATTATTGACCTTCCTGGAATTCGTACCCGGAAGCACTGTGACCCTGTTCCTACATCACAGCAGGTCAACTACTCTTGACAAAAGGAGACGGGTGGCTTACGGAAGGTGTTCTATTTTTTAATAAGTCTGGACTCCAACGAGGGGGAGAGATGGCTGTAGGTTGATCGGGATAGAAAGAACACTCCTGACTGGGCAATTAAACCACGTGGTGGTGACCAAGCGGAAAAGATTGGTCCTTGGAGAGACCATCTCAGGAGGTGGGGCTCCGAGACAAAAAAAGGAAAGGGTCACTTATTGGCGGCGAGAAATTGGAAACACCAGCGCAATTCTCCATCCAGCATCCCCTATCGGGCCACCACCCAGCGTCAAAATACGGCCACCGTGATGCATTTCGCACCCAGCCACCCAGATACTACTGTTATTTCTCGACCGTAAGGGGGAGTCTGGGTACGGTACATAGTAATTAAAATGTAGAGAAATTTCGGCCATGAAACTATTACCCCTTCTAGTCTAACTCCAGCTTGCGTCGGGAAGGAACGGGGACAAGTGACCACCAGCTGGACTTAAGGGTCTATCTGCCTTAGCCACACATTGCTGCGCACATTGCTCCGTTAGCTATGGCGGATGGTGAAATTGCACTGTCCCAAAGGCTCTTGAATCTTGTCGATCCATCCCAGCGTGGCAGAATGAGGTACCAAGCTAGTTACATCTTTTAAACAGCAGCACATCTCCACTCTAGCCGCCCGAAGGCTAATATCAGCTACTGGCAGGACGGGAAGACCCTTCACAGACTGATCCTTACAGAGAACCACACGATTTAACCACATGATGGAATTTTTTTCTCTAGCTATAGGATGGATGTAGACGGACGCTACTCGAAGACTTCCCCAGCCTTGAAGATGCAGAGGCTATGGCAGGTGAGGGTTGTGGATTGTTCACGTATATATCTTGATACGCAGGTTAAGCGAGCCATATAGTGGGCCACACATTATTTTTACAAGCTGCCGGAGTCTTCTGAGACAGATGCGCACAGTATATATTTTTATATCGAGTCTTTAATTAAAATTCTATGCTGGATGAGATAACCTTATTACTTTATAGAAGTATAATTTTTTATTTATAGAATTATCATGGTGTAATAAATAATTCAAGTAATTAATATTCATTTTTTTTGTTAAAATTCGGCAGTCTGTGTTAATGCTAGAGGGTGCGTTAGAAACAAATAAGTCAATTATGAACGATTGCATCGTGGTGCTCCTAACATAGCAGACTTTTGACTTCGGTTTTTCACTTCCACACGCTCAGATACAGCTTTCACTAATCACGCAAAAAAACCTTGCTCCTCACCGTAGTACAGCTCCTAATGTACGATATTATACAAATCAGACATACTGCTCATAGTTACAGCCGGTTTTTGAATAAGACCCTACCCCGCTGTATTGTTTCCAAAACATTAACGTCTTTAATATTTTCCAGTTTTAGAAAACCATACGCAATTAATTCTGTGACAACCCCACCTTTACGTGTTTCTGTTTTAACTAACATAGAGGATTCGCTTGAAATATAAATTGCAATCTCTTTATTTAAAATGTAAAAATACTAGCTGGAGACCCGGCGTTGACCGAATATTTATTTGTATTATCCCGGTACATTATTTAATTCTCGGTCAACACATGACTAAACCGGCATCGAAATCGTCACAAAATGAACCTCAAATATACTCCCAGTATTTCGAGAGTCACAAATACTCCCGGTACAATAGCAGGGCTAAAAATATTTTCAGTACTTTGACAGAATAAAATTTAAGGGAAGAATTTTTACATAAATCGCATATAATAAATGTCATAAAGTAATACAGCGACCTCCTTTGCATCGGTTTCTTCACCAAAGTCGATAACATCCTTGTTATTTTCATAAGAGTCATTTCCATCCCCACCCCTCACATTCTGCAAGGGGTTGAAATTATACACAAATATTGTCAAGTAATTGACCTCAATAATTCTTGTTTAGATTCAAATATGAGCCTTTATTACACGTAAAAATTCCACCAATTTCACCCCTCCCCCTAGGGGAGTCGTTCGGAAGTTATACGCCAAATGTTCATATTTAAAATTGTTACGTTTGACCGTCTGTTTTGTCACCTCTCACCTGAACCCGACGGTATGGGTTCTTCCGGAGCCGTGGTAAATCTCGCTTGTGAAATTCCCATACTGTTTGCCTCTTAACACTGCGTACGCTCTTCTTCAGTCCCATTGTCTCGACGATTATGAACTCGATTTGCGTTACACATACGCCGACCGAAATTTTGACGCCACACTAACAATAAATGACACAAAGATAAACACATTAAAATACGCGGAACCCATAATTTTTGCTGTTGCGAAAGAAACGGTAATTGAATCATTGGATTTATAAATATTTGATTAATATCTTCTGAACTCTACATGATACATGATCGAAATGATACGTGCACGAAACTAAGTTAAAATAATTGTTTCAATCCCTGAAATTTTCATTGAAATCCGTTGAGCCGTTTCGTAGCAAAAACAGGTCAAGAGTGTAGACAACCCGCATTCAAATCGAGATTCAAACGTGCTGATGTAAGGCAGCCTTTAGGTAGAATTTTTTTGATATTATGAAATTTTTTAAACTTTTACGAACGATTTTGCAAAAAAATTTATTTTATACAAAACTGTCCTGACAATAACGAGCAGAACAAAAAAGAATTATTCTATCAGGTGCAGTCGTACATAAGTTATGCGCGTAACATTACGGCGATTCATTTATATATATAGTTTACCGCAAACGGGGAAATTGTAAGAGACGTTGAATAATTCAATTTCAGGTGTGTTGACATCGAAATGATTGAGTTAAAATCAGAGGGCTGTTTATTAAAACTTAGAGTGATAAATCATTCATGGAATACTTAGAGCCTGCGATGTCTGCATCTTTCGAACCTGATACGAACGCGGCGAGAGCTGAAACTTGTCTCCAGCGATTTTATGAATATACATTTGTAAAGATTCCTTCCCTTTTATGGAATGAAACTAAAATTTATATTTGTGAATGGGTCATCTGACATCGTCCGGTTTTCATTTGGAGGATTGTACGTGATTGATGGGAAACTCGATGAGTGTGGTTTGTGCCCCATGTGTCCGTGCTGAAATATTTCCGATCGGCCGCGGTAGGCGGGGGAAACCAGTCCACCAAGAGTGAGGTCTCTCGTATAAATATGCATACATCATTCGATTGAAGCCTAACGTACGCGCTGCCTCTTCACTTGCAATAATTCTAAAAAAAGAGGGAAGTCAAATGTTAAAATTTATTCTCGAATGGGCACTACGATGAAAAGCGCAAACTTTGAAAGTGTGCAATTTAACAGTGGCTAACTTCATGGGCGAAGTAACATCACGGACATATAGAAATTAAAACGGCTGGAATGAATTAGAGAAAGTAGAAACCTGGCTCTTAACAAGTTTATTTTCCGCTGTTCTACGGACGAAAATTTTTGTTTAGAAACATGCCTGTTTATTCCCATCTCTGCTACAGTTTTACAGGCAAGAGTTGTTGCTTTATTGGCATATCTTCGTCCTGATTTTTTCATTAATAGTCATACTTGAAAATTGAGGTATTAAGCTATTCCCAAACAATGTATACATAGCGTATGGAATACAATAATGTCGGAGTTGGCCTCGTTTCAAGAATACCAATTTTGAGCTACAACATTGTGACAGTTATTAGAGAATAGACCCTGAAAATTCGTTTCTACGACGTTTCTATGACGAAAATAATAACTAAAACTTACACAAATATCAACCTTGGCCAAAATGTACCCCAAATATTGCCAAAAACATTTTTGCCAAAATTAATTTTTGGTATTTTCAAGGAATCCAACGGGGATAAATGACGTAGGTAAGGTAAGGGAAGGTACGAATACGCACTTAGTGGTTGTTTTGATTTCTTTATGTATGTATATATATATATATATATCTATAGAGAAATCAACACCAAAATATATCACAATATTATTTAATATTTAGTAATTAATCACAACGTTGATAAGATTACAATAAACAAGCTTGCCATGAAAAATATTGAGATAAAAAATGTCATTTGCGTACTGTTGGCCTCCTATGAGGGTAAGAGTTCGCACTAGCAATGGTCAGTCACTAACAAATGGCTTCGTAAGGGGAGCATGACAGTCATCTGTAGTGTTTTTTCGTAAAGGCTAGGATTTCCACGAAATCAAGTGGAGATTACCTAATAAAACGGAATCCAAAATTTTTGATATTTCAGTGATAACTAGTACCCTATTTGTAGTCTGGCAATCTGTGAATGGGAGAGAACGGGAAGCTTAAATTCTATAAAAGTGACGTTGACAATTCTCGGTAGATCTACATCGCGGCAACTGCGGGAGGCTTATAAAGGCTTGTCTAGTTTCACGTGAATCCGACATTCATTAGGAATTTCAGGTAGCGTTCATATCGGTTTAAATTGTGATCTCCTCCGATAAAATTAATTATGACATCACATTTCACCACATTATTTCTGGTTATATAACGTCACCTCTTTTCTGTCAGACTGTGCTGTATTATCGCTGCGCAAGCTTTCAGGGACGAAGATAAAGATTGTCACTTTACAGGACGCATTTATCAAGACACGAGTCATAATTTAGTCTTAATTAAGTAATCTGAGGGACATTATTATATTTTGTGCATTTAAATTTTACAACGTAGTCGTTTTAGTTGATACGTTTGTATAATATTGTTTGACCTTTATAGAGATACTGTAGTACGTTTTATTATTATTACACTTACAATTTGTAAATTTGAATAACGCCAGCTTTAGATCATATTTTGGTTCACATTCATCTGAAATATAATAAATATAAAAATTATATATACTTAACTTTTTTAATATGTAAATGCAATACAATTTTTAAAACGATATAATTATAAAATTTCTAAAGAATTTATTCCAAAGAGGGTCGAAATCTCCTGTTATTAAAATTGACAAATTTTAATGTAATAAATTGAAATTAAATATCAAAAAACTGATCATAAGGGTGAAATAAATATATTAAAAAACAAAAGAGTTGTTTACAATTGAAACTCAGCCAAAAAGGCCACAAAATTGAATTTGGAAAAGTCTCGATCGGACGGGGAGTCGAACCCGGGACCTTCCGATTGCCGGGCGGGTGTTTTACCAATCTGAAAGATAAAATAGCTGGAGTGCCTTAAGGGCGGGTATTGGGTCATATCTACTACGTGCTATATACTAGCGACATACCCCAATGTTATCTGAATCATATTTCTGATATACCAAGGCATTTAATAATTACATACTTAACATCTTTTTTAATAACATAATTTAAATGACCACTGTAACAGAAATTTTAAAAATATTTCATTCAATAATGTTTCTGTACAGGTGTGTAGTTTCATCAGGCTGCTTATGTTATGTTTCTACGGTGTGAGAATATATTACAAATTTCTCCCTAACAAAACTCATTGATATGAATGTTTTACTTTAAAGTAATAATTACTTATTTAATATGTATAATAGGGCAGGGTAAAATTAAATAGTATAGCCGTTACAATTTATTTTTTTAATATCAACAAAATTATTATCTTCCTGCGCTAATAAAAAATGAGACTACCAGCTGTTACCATAAAAAAACCAATTCTCACTTTCTCTTGAGTCATAAATGTTGGCTTCTGAGGCATTATAACATTTAATTTGACGGGGTATATTGTCTCAATACTTTCCCAGTGTCTTCCGTGATCTGTTAGTTAATGAATCTGCTCGGGTATCTCGGGCGCCACAGTCATCACTGTGCTTCAAGAGGAGGGTCGCTCTTATTGACCGTCTCCTTTCATCATATTCTCGTGGTCCAGAATCAAGGGGCTCCTTCAACTAATAATTACACTGTCTCTATCAACTCGACGCAACGCAAATGTCTGTACGCTTTCTCTGTCTCCAATCAACGAATTAATATTCTCCTTCTACGTTACTCTGCTACAACCTCAGTGTCCAACTTATCATTTTCTCCAAGATTGAGCTAATATTCATGTCCTTTTTAGCGTCAGATTTCTGTAAGATGTTTAGCGTACGTGCTAAGTCTTGGGAACCGAGATTTGTTTTGTCAGATGCTTATCTTTCTCGAGCCTTCTTGACCATCGTTAATCCTCTTAAAGGAGGGACGCTGAAGCCTGTTTTCTTCAAACCCTGCCTGAGTTCCGTACAATGACTAAGACAGTCAGGAAGGGAGAATATGAATTGACTGAAACTATTGCATCATATAAAATAGCAAAATGAATAAAAAGTTAGCTCCAATTAATTAATTTCGCCTAATTACACTACAGGGCGAAGGAAAATATTAAATATTTAAATTAAAAAGTAATATAAAAATATCAAGAAGATATATTCAAAAAAGAAAAAAATATTGTCGTATGTAGTGTAAAGAACAAGCAATACAATATTTTAAATCACAAATTTATGATATTTTTATTTTTTATATAGTTTATCTTGTAGTGTATACATATTTCCTAATTTATTTAAGAGTTTTTTATTTTAAGTTGAATGTTTGTAAATTTTATGAGTGGTGGAAATCGAGGGTTCGCTGCCCCTTTCAGATAACGACCCGAAGGCCTGGCCTGAGGACATCCAAGCATCTATTGACGGAGTGGTCCTATAAAGGATTAAGAAGCCGTTGCCCAGCAAATGTCATGAATGTGTCGGATGGAATAATCTTAGGTCTCAATATTTTGTTACGTTTCAGACGTTTCCACAGAAGGTTCAGTAACTTCTGGCGCGTGTCATTTTGCGACTTTTTGAGCAGACGTGTGAACCCGCGTATCTGGGATTTAGAAATTGTAAGAATGTTTCTTATTTGACAAAATTTGAATCGGGAATGGGAAATCACAGGTTTCGTGGTTTCGCTAAAGATTGAGGAAGTCGTGGAGGAGTGGAAAGTTGTTGAGAAGGTGTTCAGCCAGCGGTAGCAGCGCACCGAATTCCTGAAGTTACCTCTTTAAGGGTTAAAAAGGTTGCGACCTGATGATATTACGAGTGCTGGCGACGGTAACGTATTAAATCAACCTTTAAATCCATCAATGCCGTCTACTGAAAGCCGCAGTAGCAATTGCGACCATCAAGTATTGATCAAAATATAAAGACCAAGGTATTTAAAGTCCACCATCCCCTGAGAGACAGAATCAGTTTGCTTTATATTTTAATTTATAAAGTAAATTAATTTTCCTAAATGTATACTTCCTGATTAAAAGAGCAGGGACATAAGTCTTTATTTTATTTGTTGTTTTCTTGTTTAGAATATAATTTTAAAATGTTAACTTTATCATTTATTTTACCCGGTCACTTAAATCAAAGTAAACCAAACCCTTTAATTACAATATAAGCTGAAGAACAGCAATATTCTTCGATATTAAAATTCGTGAGAAACACATGAGTAACAACATAGTTTTCTGACTAAAATTTACAATAACTAAAAAGACGGCCAATAAGTCGGCATATATATTTATTACTAGTTAATCAAATACGACGTTTCGTCTCCCTTTTAATACTTCCTCAGGCATAAAATTGAGGATTTCATGTCATTTCGGCCGTAACCGTCGCTGGAGATAGTCCACTGCACCTAATTCTTCACATGTAAATACATTTAATAATGTTTTCTGCTGAGGGAGTCAAGAAGTAAATGAGATGAACTGCTAAATTTTATGCCTGAGGACGTTTCAGAAGGGAAACCTCGTATTTGATTAAATAGTAATAAATATACATGCTGGTTTATTGGCCGTCATCCAGTATAATATTTAAAATGAAATTATAAATTTTCAACATTTTTTCAATTCAATAATAAATGTTACCAACACAAATCAATTATGAACCTATTATTAAAAATATTGGTAATGCATAAATACGCTTCATTAAGCTAAGCTCCAGTTAAAGATTAAAATATTTTCTTCCTACTACAAAGTTAGAAATTTTCCACCAGTTTTTCAGCCAACTTGCTGACCATATAAAGGAATCAAGAAGGAGTAAATAACTCTCATAGCACGAAAAATGGGATTCCAGAAGCGGACTGCAGCAGTTGATACCCCCGAGCTATTACTTAACTTCTTAATAACGCTTTCAACGCCTTTTCGATCGTTTTCATTTCCACTTTATCTAAGGATAAGGAGGGCGATGCAAATACCTCCTTTCAGATCCGCTTCTAAAAACTCGGGGGCTCGGAAGCATTCTCGTTCACTCTGTCTACACGAGCTTTGCAATTTTCTGCTGCAGCGCAGGAGCGGGAGAGAATTTTCCTGGCTGCATTTTCGAATAATTACATTCTTGTTGTAAAAACCTTTTGATCGAATGCTTCATTTACCATAATGAATAACATTAGGTCCTCACAATTTCTTTTGTTTTCACTCGGAAATTCCTTTAAATTCAATCAATATGTTTGATATTTGTATAACTCTAGAAATTACTGTTAAAGAATATCTGTAAAAATACGTAAAAAAACTGATATCCTGAATTTGTAATTTAATTTTCACTTGTGCTATGCTTTATTTTCAGTTCTCAATCGCTGGATAAATGCCTCTTTCCACCTACAGTCCTTGCAATGATCAAACGACAATTAAGAAGACAAGAGTGGAAAAATGTAGACCGGAGCAGAGAATCGAACCAGGGTCCTCCCGTTCTAACCAACTGAGCTAATTTTATCCTCTCTTTAACGTTAGTTTATTTTTCTATAAGAGTCTGATATTTACGAAATGATTAATTTCTCATATTGAATTATAGCACGATTATCGATTGCTATGAAAGTAGTGATGAAGAATCGTTTCACAATTATGATTATGACTTTCCCGTATTTCCAAACTATATTATAGCCATGGCATCATTATGCAATTGATCTATAACAGGTTATTTCCAAGACAAAATATATCACAACTAGTCAATTTAACAATAAATTTAACCAATCTTAAAAAAAAAACAATTAAGCTGAAAATAATAAATTAATTTCTAAAAATTTATACAAAAACCAATAAATAAAATACTAAAATACTTGAAATATTACTCAAATTGAAGGTATTTTTCTGAGAATTTAATGTGTTATAAGGTGCTTTGATAAATAACATTTCGGATAATTTCGTTTACATAAATTTTGCTCAAAATCTAAAATTACAACATTTTCCTAATCAAATTCATGACATTCCTCTAATTTATGTATAGTCACAAAAGTATGCTTCAAGGTTTTATGATTATTCTTTCAATCTAGTTCCAAGAGCACTTTTAGTTAGTTATTAATATTTTAATAATTTTAAATGCAAAAATTTTGAACAATTTTTGTAGTAACACCGGAATAATTCCCAAAATGTGGTGACGAAACGTCGTTCAATGAAATTTAAAGTGGTCATTAGTTTATTTCGTTTATCTATTTGAATATCAGACGTGTTTTGATTTACTTATAATTATACTATTTTATCTTTAATATTTAAAGTCACGTATATCCTGGGGATTTTAGTGAATCTCATTACATAATTGTTAACAGCACATGGTATACATAATTAAAATTATCCAGTAGAAAATTATACTGTTACGTATATACAAATAAAAAGTAAAGTTTCGAAGTGTAGTTTGATATTTATTACCCGGGTGATTTTTTGGTTACTATAACAAAAATTGGATTACGCAGTTCTGTGATTATAATTAGGTAGGTGTACGAATAATTTTGTACACAAAAATAATAAGGTTCTTGATAAGACTGTGAATTGAATAACTTAAATAAAAAGAAACATTTATTAAACAGTCCACTATTTTGTATTTGCAAAACATAGCAAACAGTCAAAATTTCAAACAACAGAAGCTTTCGCCATTCACTGACATGATCATCTGTAAAATAACTATGACAAGAAACAAAGTCTACATATGTACATTACAATAAATGTATATATATATATATATATATATATATATATATATATATTGTAATGTACATATGTAGACTTTTTCTTGTCATATAATTAATATATACATTTTAGAGGTTTCCAAAGAACCGTACCTGCTCTGAACATAAAAATAAAAACACGCACTTCGTTACGACATTACATTTAACCAGGGACGGCTTCAACCGCCATACTTATCCCTTTAACCTAGCCATCTGGTCTACATTCCCAGAACTATTTACACTTTAAATTACCAATTTACATTATTTAAACAAAAATTAATAAAGACAACATTAATTTAGCATAATAATACAATAATTATATTGCAGCTGTTTTATTAAGTTTGCGTATACAATTCCTTTGTTTCCAACTTCAATCTATTATTCACAAGATTATCAATTTATTTCGGTTTGTATAAACTTTTTAACATCCTTCTTTTTTACAAGTTCCTATCTCTATGCAAAACTATATTTTGGACCCAATCGACTTCATGTTTAGACTCACTCAAATGTTTAGAAAGTGTGGTGCTGAATTTTTCACCTATTTTCTAATTAGCCTTATGATAAATTCTTTTACATAAATTCATTCCAGAGTGACATATATAATTTTTTGTATATAATAGAATAACTACTTAAGCAACAACATATTTCATTCCATTCATACAATTCCCAATATTATTTACAGTTTTTAAAATTAACGTATTTTCATAAAAACCATGTATTAATTTCCAAAATTTATCAGTAATCCCTTTAATATAACTAACACTTAAGTAATAGAACTTACATTCTATTTTTACGATTTTTAATGCATTAATGCTATTTTATCATTCCCATCTCCTTCCTAAATTTTGACGTGGCTAAATTTTAACCCAAGGTTTGGACTAATTAAGTCTTTTTAATGTAATTTTCAACCACTCGTGGATGTGTGTTGCCGATTGTATTTGGTTACCACAGGAGCAAAATATTTGTTGAACTTCTGGAACTCCGAAGTTCGATAAATACCCTGTGTAGGCCAGCACAATCTGGAATCATTTACATTCCACGAGAAATTTAAAATTATATATATACACAAAATTATTATTAATGTACAGTAGATTTAAGATTGACAACCAGTTAAAACCAAATTTATTTTTATATTGTAAAAATTCCATATAAATTTGTAATGTTTCAATTAATTTGTGTTTTTAAATTTGTAAATGAGTATGCCATATGCCGAAACTCCTTCAAAATTAAATAAAAAATTTGAAATCAAAATTAATGTATAGTTTTGGTTCATGAAATGGTGTGACTGATTAAACCCTAGGGTTATTCATCATTAACGTATTACAATACATTGATTAGCAATATTGTTAACACATTATAAAGTTTACAGAATATGAAAATAGTTAATGCAATAAATAACTCCTAAAACACTTCATTACATTGTAGTGGATTGCCAGACTCAATTTCAATATATATATATTGAATAGACAATTAATTATAATAATGCTATAGATAATAGAAAACACGGAATTTTTATTATTTAAGAATTAAATTAAAACCACTTCAGATTCACTTATTTGGTTTTTGAACATTGGAACATGAATATGTACTAATAGTTGTGTGTTGCATATTTGAAGATGAGAGCGACCATAATGCTTCAAAGCTTATTAACAAATACTTTTAATGTTTAATATATAAAATTGTATCTAGTACTACGTGGCTTTTTTTTATCAATTATAACATTAAAATAATATTAGGATTTATTTGTTTCTGTATTCAAAATCTCGACTTACGGTGGTGTATGAATACTTCGACTGTAAATTAATAAATTCTGCAGGTTAAGAGTAATTATTTGTTGACAATAATTTTCAATTTGCGGAAATAAGTAGCATGAGATTTTTATGACAATGAATTTAAAGAGTTTAACGGAAAACGAAAGTCTGTAGATAAAACTCAATATGTTCTTTAAACGCATTTAATTTGTGCACAGATCGCCTTCCACGTTTAATTAAGCTGTAATTAAGGAAAACTGTCTACAGGGCGATGCGCGAGTCAGAGAAATAAAACCAGCTTTCGGTTCCATAAAACATTGACATGCAAACGTCGACAATTGAAACATATTTGCTACTGTCAGAACAATGAGAGAACACATAAATCTCCGAGGTGCAAAAGGTATATCTCCTTCCTCCTATTCCAGAGAAAATAAATCTTGCAGATACATCTGCTCGATTAAATGGAAATGCCTGAACACTGGGAAACGGTAACACAAAAATTCTTTAAAGCGAAAAGCTAACCCAAAAATTCAGATTTATACGTAATAGAGAAAATAAAACACCCGTGAATGTCTTCGTCCAAACCTTCATACTATGATCAATGTCTTCTGATGATAATTATAAAGCGTTATTCCGTTATGATTCATACTTAAATTGCGTTTACAACAGAAAAAACTGACACACTGAACAAACATTCAATAACTCCAAATCTATATTACGGAAAAATGAGTTTAAATAATAATTTGTCAATGTCTATTTGCTTTTTCCTTGTGTAAAATTATAACGGAGTGATACCAACAAATACAGCGCCCGCCCTGAGGGCATTTCAGTGTATATAAAGTGTATATTACTCATTATTAATCTGTATTTATTTAGATATATTTTTGTGTTCGTTATTGTCAGGACAAGTTTTGTATGAAGAAATATTTTTGGAAATCGTACGGAAAAGTTTTAAAATTTCATAATATGAAAAAGTTCTACGGGAAGGTGGCCATACACCCGCGCGTTTGAATCTCCTAAGTGAATGTGGGTTGCATATATCCTTCATCTTTTATGCTCAGAAATGGCTCAACAGATTTCAATGAAAATTTTAGAGATTGAAACAGGAATTTTAATTTAAAGTTTCGTGTATGTTTTATTTCGATACCTTGCTGATTACAGAAGATATTAATGCAAAAATTTATAAAACCATTGAATTGCTGCGCAAAAGGCGGCGTAAAAATCAACTGCGAGTTACAACTCCTACTACGCGTTATTATACCATCCATCGTAGTTACTATGTTATTATAAGCGTAATTTTGTCAACATGAGAGAGAAGGGGGGAGGAGGAATAACACTCCATCTATTGTTATAAACATGAAAAAACGGGACTTGTTCAAAACCAACTGCGAGTTATAAGGTTTCCGTGAAGCGATCATAAGATTTCTTTCTCGCTGTTCTTTGGCAACCACAGGACTGGACGGACGTGTTAATACAGCGATAGACTGACATTCATTCGTATTCAATTACCATTTCTTTCGCAACAACAAAACTTGGTGTGTTTCGCGTGTTTTAATGTGTTTATCTTCGTGTCTTTTATTGTTAGTGATAAGAAAATGCCACCAGTGAGGCGTCAAAATTTCGGTCGGCGTACGTGTAACGCAATTCGAATTCATAATCTTCGAGACATTGTGAGTATGAATAAGAGCGTAGGCAGCGTTTGGAGGCAAATAGAATGGGAATTTCTCAAGCGAGATATGCGACGGCTCCGGAAGAACCCATACCGTCGGGTTCAGGTGAGAGGCGACAAAATAGACGGTCAAACGTAACAATTACCTATGAACGTTTGGCGTATAACTTCCAAACGATTCCTCAAGGGGGAGGGGGTGGAATTTTTATAGGTAATAAAGGCTCATATTTGAGTCGAAAAGTGTTTTCCCCGACAATGTTTATGTTAAATTTCAACCCCTTGCAGCATGTGAGGGGTGGGGGTGGAAATGAGTCATGATTATAACAAGGAAATTATCAACTTTGGAGTCGAAACCGCTGTGTTACATTATGACCTTTAATATGAGATTTAAGTAAAAATTAATCCCTTAAGTGGGGAAGAAATTTTATTGTCATAGTAATATTTTTAGTCCTGTTATTGTACCGGGAGTATGTTTGACTGACGAGATACTGGGAGTATATTTAACGTTCATATTTTGACGTTTTCGATGCCGGTTTGGTTATGTGTTGACCAAGAATTAAATAATGTACCGGGATAATATAAATAAATACCTGGGCAACGCCGAGTCTCCAGATTATAAAAATGTATGTTTTTCCTGTTAGAATCATATTCGAATATATTCAATTTGTATTAGCAAATAGAATTATGGCATCGATGACTGTCGTTTGTCGCAAGCAGGCCTATAGCAAAGGAAATAATCATCGTTTTTTATATTTATATATACGATCAATGGGCTGAGAATAGAACCTTGTGAAATTTTTCTTATTTAACCCTCATGTGAATGAAAGTTCTTACCAGAAAAGGAATCTTTGAGAGCTACTTTATACAAATATATTTACATAAATCACAGTGATATTTTTGTAATAAAATACATATTTACTTACATTTTTAAAAATTTGTTTGTCACATACATTAGACTGTAGAAGACACTAGCGGACAATATTTATGCCTTTATGTAATACCAGCTGGGGACCCGGCGATGTCAGAGTATTTAGTTATGTTAGCCTGGTCCATTATTTAATTCTTGGTCCGCACATAATTAAACCGGCGTCGGGAGCGAATAGAAATAGTATGCGGAAGTCTGTTTTACCGCCTTCCAACCACTCTTAGGGGATGAAATATAAATTAAATTGCATTTTTAATATCAGAATTAAAGTCAGCGGCTCACACTACACCGGGTTATAGCCCAGTGTTGATTGTTTATGGTTATTTTTATGCGATGACCCTCCACCACCACTCCTAGCAATAATCCCATTCAATTATGAATGGAGTTTAAATTATACGGTAACAATATTGGAAAACAAACTATAAAATTAATTCAAGAGAAATGTGTTTATATGATGGAAATATTGGCCGTTTTTTTGCTTTTATAAAAACTTCTACCACTTCCACCTCAACCCAAAGGGGCGGTAGTGCCAATTTGCAGCCCGCAAACAACACGTGTACCAAATTTGGTTGAAATTGGTTTACTCGTTTAGATTTGTAAGCAGAACATACAAACACACAAACGGATACACCCACATACACACATACTGGCAATTTTACTATAGAGTTCAATTCTGATAAAAGTCAAGTTAAGCGCAATTTTCCCTTAGAATCAACATGTTAATAATTTGACCCGTAACATACAATTGCTAATTTGAGATTCTTTAGTTTTGGATAATGAATCTTTTTATTAAGATAAATTAATTCGTTTTTTGTATTACAGTTAATTATAATATTTAAATTATTTTGTGAATAACTACAAGAGGAAATAATTCCCTAAGGACACTGCGGTTTGTTGCAATAATAATAATAATAATAATAATAATAATAATAATAATAATAATAATAATAATAATAATAATAATAATAATAATAATAATAATAATAATAATAATAATAATAATAATAATAATAATAATAATAATTTCTTATGTCCTGCATAGAAACTTTCATATAAACAAACACGCAGATACATATAAACGATTAATTTCATTTATAAGAATAAGGTAGTTGATTTATCTATTTGGTCTGTATAGCGCTAAATAACTTCTAAATCCAATAAACGTTTTAGTTAAGGAACAATATCGCATTGGATTTGACGGCTAGCTGCCCCTCTATACTGATCGAGACACGGAGACGGGTTTGTTGCGGTCCCACAAAGCTGCAGTCTCCCGTCATCAGAAGGGCGTGGGAGCAGTACCAAATGCCCGGCCTACCTGATGCAGGTTTCATAGTGTTTTCCCTGCATAACCCTTAGGTGAAACATCGTGTAGGACCCTTACACTACAGCTAGGGGGCCCTAGTCAAATCTTGGCTACCTTGTTCTCCCTTCCACATCCCCCTTTCAATACACTTCCTATACTATTAAAGGGGAGCTGCCTGCTTAAGGATCACCCTCATGTAGCCTGTTACCCACCCAACCATTTGCAGTCAAATTTTGTTTTGTTTAAGATGACTAAACGTTATGAACGTTTTCCCGTGTCTTAGGAGTGACAAAATTGAAAGATTTCCTAATGTCATTTAAAGTTATTACAGAAAAAGATCTTAAAATATAAAATTTATTTTGTAAGCCGTAGTGTATTAAAATAAACACTAATTAGACAATTCATCAATTGTGAAGTACAGGATAAAAGTAATGCAGTCCAATCATAACTGACACAGTCTCTCTTTAAACTCGCCGGACACTGTCTCAAAAAATTGAATGCCAATAATGAGTGAAATTTGACATTATTCTGGCATTTATCAATGTACATTTTACGATTTAATTTATTCTCTATAGATAACCGTGCGTAATTCGAACTTGTAAATTTAGTAATTTCATAAAGTTTAGACATATTTATACATACGAACGTCACTTATTTTGTTTGAATTGGTTCCTTATATTTAATAAATAACTTATTAATTTTAATACATTACAGCAAGCGGTTAGCTATTTATTCATAGGTCTCATGGTAATTCATTATTAAAAGGATTGTGGAGTTCCGCACCAGTGTAATTACAAAAAACAAGCCAGAGCTTAGCAAGTATGGATGAGACATTCTCAATACAATTGAAATGGAAAGGAAAGAGATGAAGGTGGTGGCTTACCTGATTGAGGCTCGGCGTTGCCATTGAGGACAAGATAATGTTCTTGAAATTTTTTGGATTCGTCAGCCTCCTACTTCAGGAGAAAATGTCAGCTACAAATATTTGTTTAACTTTATCTTGTCCTCAATGGTAACGCCGAGACTCGGTTTCAGCTTTCTGTAACTCCTTACCATTTCAATTTCTTTATTGTCTATTAGTGTACTGAGAAGAGAACCTTGTAGAATCTTAAATATTTTTCTATAATGACAATGGAAACTTTTACCAGTAAATAAATCTTATATAGGTACTATTTTTGTAATGATGCATAAATGGAAAGAGATGGACCAGGATTAGAGTAATTCAGTGACTCCTTAACACATAATTTTTTAAGAGTATTATATAATTCAGGTTGAGTTGGTTAGGGAATCGTCCAAGGGAATGTTAGTATAGAGCGTCCAGAACTGTTCGGCATACAATATCCTCATCAGTGGCGGCTCCGGGATGAGAATATAAGATAATATCCCCCAACCGTAATGTAATGACTAATTTTCATCGGAAATTCAAAGATACGCAAATTAAAAGCTTTTGTAACTCTTGCAAGAAACTTTTTTGCGGTGGTAGAATAATGCAAAACAGCACTTCGCACACTGCAAGAAATGCAGATTTCGTGGCTGCTTCTAGTTGTTGGAAGCCATGAAATTCCCGCTGTGTTGCAACTGCATCGCTGAAATATTTTCCGCTATTCCTCATGGCGCAAGCTAGGCTCTAAATACACATTTCAATTATTAATAAGCGAGCGCAATTGAATTGTGCACCGCGCATTTGCGGGATTCTAATTTTAGCAGCCAAACACGGCGCGGAACATAAAATAATATTAATTAGCTATTTTTAGAATATCGGACGCCACCAGGTACTGCATTCTTATATTCATTTTAATTTCCAGTTGCTATTTATGAGGAATTTAATTTTTTTGATGTCTCTCCAAGTTGATTCGTAATTCAGAACGTAAAAAGAACAGAAAGTAACTGGTTATTCAGAAAAGTGTATTAAATATAGCATTAAAAATAAATAAAATTATTTAAATATTTGTTCAAATAATAAACATTCTCTCTATGATCTTACAGACAAAATGATCCTCTTCTTTAAAGTGCTCTAACGTACTACTCTAAACGTCTGTAGCAATTACGACCAAATTATATACACGCGTTATTTGCGAATACCATCCCTAAAGTCTGGATTGAAGAGGGCGGAAGTGTTTTAACACGAAAATACATCTGAAACTTGCGCAGAGCAAATATTGTCAGAGTCAATTACTTTAATAGTGTTTCCAGCCATATTTTTTGTGCATAATTCCAACCACATTCAGCAAGGGAGAGGAGTGCCTATAAGAGTAACGGCCGTTACATTAAAGTTGGGTGAAGACAACTTTTATTGGTGTCGAATCCGACATTATGGGAGTCACTGAGTTCAATACTGACATTCAACATGCATCTTAAATAGTACTTGAGCCACGCGAATTGCTCCTTTTTATTGGCTCTGAAACGTATGTTCTAAACCAACTGCGAGTTATAAGGTTTCCCTGAAGTGATCATAAATAGATGACACCGTACTTTTTATATATTCAATGAATTCAACTTTATCAAAATTTTGTACCTGTTGTTTCGATTTTAGGGCAAAATAAAAACTATTTGGTGGTGAAGGAAGTTTAAAATTAATCCTGAAAAAGGAAAATATTTATAAATTCAGTATATACACCGATTTTAATATAAAATATGCACACCAATGGCTCTATTGACACTGGAATTAATATAAACAAAAGGAAACACTACTTGCCTTATTTGGAGTTTCATCATATTATAATAGAGTATTTTTTCCATGATGCTGAATTTTTGTATAAAGTGCCTGGACCTTCCATCAGTAGGCTATATATAATATTTAATATTATAGAATAGAAATTTGTAAAAAGCAACGTATGACTGACATGCATACCAGACAGTTCTAAATTCGAAATAATACATATTCCTAATAAACTAAATTAAAAATATAATAGGCCTGTCTCCGTTTCACAGTCCATGTTTGACAAAAATACCTTTGAAATTATAAATAAAGAGTTTCAATAGTTTGTTGTACCTTAAACTACAATACATGACTAAATTTCAAAAACCAAGGAATGAAAAACTGTAATTTGCCACATATATAACATTTAATTATTATTATTATCATATAGCTGAAGTACTCCAACGCAACAATTCCACTTGCCGCGCGATCGTATTTTACATTCGTTTAAATAATTTATTACCGAGGCAATATAAATACATAAGAAGCCACGAACTAGCTAACACGTTACAATTTGCCATCAAATATTGACGGCTGTTTAAATATTCATTTAGCAGAGAATATTTGGCATGCAAATTTCCTACTTATTTGCAAAAGCCAATAAAGGAAAAATTTCAATTAATCATGTCAACGTTGCTCATTTGCGACTCAGGAATTGCTGATGAGCACACATACGGAATATAAAGTATTCGGCTCGGCAGAGCGTTTATATCTTGCTCGAATATGACATGAACAACGAGTAAATGATTACCGAAAATTAAATCAATTATCAGCAGGTTTTACAGAGATATACAGGACGTTGTTGCACTCTGTACATGGCTCGACGATATTCAAATATGGCATAATTTTTAGGATTATTGAATTATTCCTAATTGAATTTCTTTATTATATTTATTATATGATTATCTACATTATAAATAGCACCTAAGTACTGTTCCTTTACTTACACGACAATATTAAGTCATTTGTTTGGGAAGAAGATAACTTTTTGGATTCGAACACTAATGCGCTTCAATTAGCATATTTCAGTTGCTGTAAAATTGAAATAATATTTTTTTCGTTCAAATGATTTATAAAATTTTTGATGTATTATGTTTGAGTGTTTGTACACGGCTGTTAAAATAAATCACGGTTTCTGCTATATATAATGGTTCATGTGGGGAACCTTCGTCGATAGTTGTCAATATGTATCAGTTCTCTGGTAACATATAAATATATTTTACCTATATGAAGTGAGTGATATTAAATTCACAAAGAAGCCTAAACTAATTTCAGAAACAATATCTATGTAAATAAAAGGAAATGTATGCTGTGCGCCCTCGTATTATATACCGTGGGTCCAGCGAGTGACCAGCGACGTATGTTTATCCGTCATGCGCTCCTATACATTCATCTGGCTGCCGTGAAATTTGGATGTTTAGTGTTGTTCACCCCACAGACGTTGTCGATCGTTTGAAGACTTGGGTACCTTCCTTCCCCATTTAAGGCCACAAAAGGTCCTATCTTAAAGACATGATTGTGTAGGTGGTCTGTCAAGCGAGATGATTTTATATAATAATATAAGTTACATTTTTATTATGTAATGGTACGTTTTAATTATTTTTCGCAAACGTAGTCGAATCCGCCGTCGCACGCACGCAGTGGTTTACCCATTGCGTACTTACTGCGGCGACGACGACGTTACCGAAAAAGAACTAAAAAGCCCGCCATTGTTTTATTACTGTCTACGAAGCTGGTATTCTCCAGTCCGTCGTCACCATATTATACGGGGGTAGCGCTCTGGCGGTCGATAGTCGAGGTACCTCGTCATGTAGGAGTAAAGGTGGAGGGGAGCGAGCGTGTGGCGTGAATACGACCACTAGTAGAGTTTCTTCTGGATATGGACGGTGACCTGGACGATGGAAAGCAACCATGGGCCCAGGGGAGCTCTCGGAACGGAACAGCAGTGAGAGCCTGAAACTGTGTACCAGCTTTGTACTAGTTTCTATGAACTTCTAAAATTCCCTTCTTTCTTTTATTCACATGAATAAACATATACGTAAGCATTATTTCACACTATTCAGACCGAAAAAATGGTTCAATTATCTTCAACGTATAAATGTAATTGGCTGTTTCTCCGTATTTTCTGTATGTGTACTTATTTAAGGTACTAATAGATCTCTTGACTCGATAAGGATACTGAATAATGACTATAGTTACGAAGAAATGCAGCTCTCAAAAGTAAAGAAATTAAATTTTCAAAAATGTGACGCTCTCGCTGATGGTTTAATCACGAGTTACCAAAGACGTTACCTGTCGAATTAAATACTGTAGGCGGTTAATATAAAAGAATTCCCGGGAAACGCTGGAAACTCATCTCGTTGACTTGTACTTTAAACTCATCATGGTGTACAAAATTACTTATGAGATCTGTGATACTTTACCACAGATATTAAAATCAAACTGAGATATGTATCTTCTTTACCGAAAATTTATAGTAAATGTTTGAAATGAAGGTACAAAGTTTGATTACAATGGGGTTATTCATCAAATTAAATTACAAAGATAAACTAAACTATAAATTGTAACCTGGTTATTATAAGGATTATGAAAACAAATTATATAAATTATCAATATTCCTTGCTTACTACTGTTTATATTACCCGAGAAAATCAATTAATTTCACACTAATTTCATGGTCAACGCATGATTTAACTGGCATCGAGACCGTCAGTTTCTATTCCTTTAACTCGTTGATAGGCATACTCTGACCTATGCCGATTCAATCAACGGCAATGATTACTGACGATACCTTAACCTAGTTAAGAATTCTCTTGGTATATTTAATTAGCTTGTTACTTTAAGAAACTATTAAAATCTCCAGGAGCATTAAGAGATTTAAATATTTCCAGATTGAAAATGACTCTCCAGGTACCCTAAGGGACTATACGTTAATGTAACGCTGTACGAGTAAATTTATTTTCACTGCGAATACATACGGAAACAGTGCTAACAAATTCCAACGACATGACATGACATGACGTGACGTGACGTGACGCGACGCGGTACTCTTAGCTATAATTCCTTCCAGAGCCACGTCTCACCACGAACTGTCGTCACAAGAGCGTGCTGTAGTTATCAGTATCCGAACAATTATCCGCTACAGCAGATAGTCGCAAATGTAACGTCGACGCTTTGGTTAAGAGGATACAGTGACACTTGAAACGTTAATCACGATGTGGGCACCGGTTTTTGGAAAGCGTCGAATTGAGTTGACGACGAAAGCTTACGAGACGAGACTCGGTCGCTGCATTGCAAAACCGCTGCTCAACTGTCTAGTACGCATATTCGGCAAGCACCACGCCTAGCAGTTTATTTTAAACCCTCCAGAATTCATTTGTATTAGCACGCTTCTTCTTTCTTTCTTCTTCTTCCAATGATTCAACAGTCCTCTTTGGGGCCTAGGCCTACCGAGGCGGCTGCGGACTGTCACCTGGCGTAACGCATTCCGAATTTGGGGTGATACGTGGTCATTGTATCAATTCCCCAGCAGCCTTAATCACGGTCCTCGCGACCATGACGTCATAAACATCCAAGCCCATGCCAGGATTCGAACCCGGGACCTCTGGGTTGTGAGGAAGCAACTAGAGGCTATCCACTAAACCACAGGAATTAGCCCGCTACAGTATTTAATTCCTTGTCAACACGTGATTCAACATACTTACATGTGACGCATTTAGGAGTTCAAATATAGGGTGGGGGGCTCATGTAAATCACATAACATGAAAAGCGTGGTGATCTCTTTACTTTGTTAACAGAATATTAAAAGAAATGGAGCGGAAAATCAAAGGAACTGGCGTAGAAAATGCTAGTGCGTTCCACTATGGAGTATGGCGCATGCTGCTGGGATCCATATACGAAAACCCGCTTGCATGCGTTGGAGAAAGTCCAAAGAAAAACCAGAAAAATTTGTAGTACGGGGACCAGGCCGAGGGCGCGAAAAAGTGAATGCTTTTGGTTGGGAATCGTTAGAAAGAAGGAGGAAAACTGACAGAACTTGTGCCCTTTTCAAATATTACGTTGGGGGTAAAACGTGGAGAGAAATACGCGAGAAATTAAAGAAGCCAACATATATAGGTAGGGGGTATCAGAAATTTAAAATTAGAACAAGACCGCAGAAAACAGACGTGGCTAAATATTCGTTTTTAAATAGAACCATAGACGATGGAACAAGTTACCTGCAGCGCCGTTCGAGGTAAAACCTCATAGTTTTAGGCCATTTCGGGAGAAGATTAAAAGACATATAAATTCAGAGACAAAAATTAATCCTAAAGTATTAATTTTCACTTTGTAATTTTGAGGGAATTGAATTTACTCAATTAAGTGAAATAATAAAATATTAATTGTTAGAGTATAAGATATCTATAGACAGTAGATTTTAGTACTTAATGTATTTTTTTCGTTGTTGTAACTGCCAACGGACGTATGTACCATTTTAGTTTAATTAGCAAGTACATAAATACATGTTTGAATATTTACCTTCTCACGCCTACTACCCAATGAGAACTGACGGAAGGTTGAGTTGTTCATAACCAGAGCGTCGACAGTGTCAAGAAACCTACTGGTACCTTAAACAAGATCAGTAACTTAAAAATACACAATTAATTCTCCAAAGCGTTGAGACCGGTGAAAATACTCCCGGTAGACAAATACAGCCAAGCTATTCACACCAATATCGGTGGTTTTTGTATTCCTTCTATATACATAACCAACCGTCACCTCTTCTTCCCCTATCACCATCCAGGGGTTGAACAACTACAGATGTTGCATGTTAGAATTTACCGTCCGTCCGCCGTTCTCAGGGTTCGTACTACGGTCTTACCCCGACAGCTCTAGCTTTCGAGTTGCAATGAAAATCTGTACAAAATATTGCCCAAATTGCAACACGCTTTTAAATTTATATGAGCACATACTTACACAGAAGTAGTCAATCCTATTTAAAAGGTTAACAGAAGAATTTAGTGTGGATAAAGGCCTCAAGCAGGGATGCAGTTTAGCACCGACACTTTTTAATATTTATTTGGATCAGGCTCTTAAATGTTCGTATAAAAAATGCTCTGGAATGGGTATTCCTATAGGAGATAAGACACTACACTCATTGTTGTTCGCCGACGATCAGGTAATATTTGCAGGAGATGAAGAGGACATGACATACATGATAAATAAGCTCATGGAAGAATATAAAAAATGGGGACTGAACATAAATTTACAGAAGAAAGAATACACGTGTCTAGGAAAAGGCGGGGAAGACATTACACTCGAAACAGGAAAAATAAAAAATGTTAATATATACTTGCGGTCAATAATTACAAAAGTAGGAACATGTGAGAGACTAAACTAAAATTGCAATGGCAAAGAATACTACCAAGCCTCTACATGGAATAATTTGGAACAAAAATTTAACAAAGGTAACACAGAACATTCTATGTTATGGAAGTGAAACGTGGCCCCTGAAATAAGTACAAAAAAACAAAACTAGAACAGTAGAATTAGATTATCTGAAGAGAAGCTTCAAAAAACGAGGACAGGATAAAATTAGAAATGAGCTCCTTTGGAAAGAAATGAACGTAACTACGTCCGTTATTAAAAGGATTGAAAATCAAACCCTTAAATGGTATGGTCATGTACAAAGAATGGAAAACGAAAGATGGCCAAAATAAATATACCTATGGTCACCTTCTGGAAAAAATAAACGGGGCAGACCCAGATTAAAGTGGAAAACCCATGTGAAAACCATAATGGAAGATAGGAATTTTGAAGAGGGAAATTGGAACGACAGATAGAAATGTAAATTGAAGACGGCAAACCTGTAAAGGGGGGAAAGCCGAAGAAGAGCGTATATTTTAAAGAAGAAGATACTTGGTACACCTCTTCGGTCTGATTTCTGTGAAGTAATGTGTACAGACCGGCCTCGTGTGGTGTAGTGGCTAGCGTTACTCAAAAACCAGAGGTCCCGGGTTCGAATCCTGGCATAGGCTTGGATGTTTGTGTTGTCATGCGATTAAGACTGATAGAGAGTCGATACGCTGACCACGTATCACTCCATATTCGGAATGTGTCATGTAAGATGACAGTCCGCAGTCGCCCTTGTAGGCCAAGGCCCTTAATGGGCTGCACAGCCACCGAAGAAGAAGGAGATGTACAAATGAATACACTGCGTGGCCAAACTATTATGACCAGTCCCTCAATACAATGTTGAGCCAACTTGTCCTATTAATAATTGTTGAATTCTGCTAGGCATGAGATGTTGGTTGGTGGTAGGAGAAATTTGAGACCATATCTGATGAACTGCACTTTCCAATTCCTTTCATGATACTAGATCCTGCAGCGTGATGGCCCGTTCGATCTCATGACAAAAATTCTCAATTGGATTCAGGCCTACAAAGCAAGGTAACGACTCCGTCATGCTCTTAGAAGTAACTGAGGAAAAGAAGAATTTTCCTGCTGGAAGTATCCATCATTCAGACGTTGTTTCGTAGGAATCAATGGACGCATACCATGACAACAATACCACGATATTTCACCATTTTAGGTTCTCGAATTCATATATAAATAAATATGTATATATATACAATTAATAAGGACAGGAAAAAGAGATAGAAAGTAGGTCAGTTACCCAAGGTTCACAGATCGCAGGCACCATGTAAGGTTTAATGTTTTTTAAATTTTCGGAGGCACCACCCCCTTCATCAGAATGCTAGGGAGATATTTCCTGTGTTCGGCTAGCCGACGACCAGGAAATGTCTTCTTAACTTTGTAATCAAAGGGGCGGTGCCTCCGAAAATTTACAGAACATCAAACCTTACATGGTGCCTGCCATTTGTGAACTTCAAATATTTGTATTCATTGCAGTTTGATTATTTTCGTGAATATAATGTAATGAAGTATATTACTGCGGAAATAATGAGTAGGACTGCGCATTTTTTCTTTGACGGTCATCTTACCAATTCGCAAATATTTTTAACTTCCACGTTTCCCATACCCATGAGGTTTTCTTCCTTACTTTTAGGAATATCTATGACAAATTTTGTTGCATGTTTAAATTTATATTAACACAGACAAACATACTTCGTTCTGTATGATACAGATTGATACTACTTTATGAATCACGCGTAAGAAATAAAATAATCTTATCATGAATACATTTAGAGAGACTTTTACGTGTCCAATGACAATTTCCAGCTCGAGAAACTTGCTTCCGCAATTTTCAGAACAATTTGAGAAACAAATGCAAATGCCACCACGTGACTTTGTCTTCTGCCATATAAATTAGATTCAGTATTATTAAAAGTTACTCTTGTTTTAATATAAGCGGCATACTGGAATATTATTTGTACATTATGTGAAAAAAAATTACAGAAATTATTAGATCCAGCCGTTTAGAAACTTAACATTTAATTACTTCACAAGAAATTTCCTTGCTTTTTTAGATTTAATTTCCTGTATTCAGATTCCCTCAATTGTGCGAGGTATAATTTAATAAAACTTGAATGATGAAACATTCTTCAGCTGCAGAAACAAATTAAAATCGTTTGCGCCAAATCCGGGGACTATGGTTGAATTGTTATCCAACCAATTCTATGAGATCTTGAGCTTCTGGAGCAGTTTGTGGCCGGGAATGGTCACGAATAAAAATTATTCCACACATTTTGTTCAGTATTGCACGATGGAGCTTTATTTTCGTCTCACATTAAACGTCTTTGTTGATAAACAATGTGTCAGTAGAAATATATTTGTCCCGGAGTAATTCGATTGCAATATTTAATTTAATGTTTAATTTTTAAAGGGAATCAAGTGTTTACAGAATATTTGATTGATGTCTAATGTTTAAAATACAGAGTAACTAAAGGTAGAATTATGCATCCTGGATGAGTTTTTTCTCGTCTCGCAGGTTCCGGCGAAGTCTTTTCTTTATGGACGGTACTGAAAGTTTGATTTTGATTGAGATGAATGGGTGTAGAATGCATATTAAGCCGCAGATTAGCAGTGAAAACTGCTCTGTTCTCAGCAGGTGATTTATGGCATTCTAATATCTTTATCGAATCACCTTATAGAGCGGCGTACAGATTTTATTGACAGGAACATCCGCAGCGAACTTCAAGGCTGTGGGACCAACGTCTATTGTAAATAAAAGTGAGGACGTAATTTTCATGTATCGTAATTGAAGTCAAAGGGAGAAGAATTTATTCTGTTGTAGCTCAGAAAGCCAGAAAGCGGGAGGTCCAGGGTTCGAGTCCTGTGTCCGGTCGACATTTTTCCATTATGGTCTTATAAATATCGTAACAAAATATTAATGAAAATAGTATACAGGAGAATGGAACGTCAAATAGAATGCGAGTTAGGAGAAGATCAATTTGGTTTCAGGAAGAATGTGGGGACAAGAGAAGCAAGATTGACTTTGGAACTAATTTTAGAAGACAGGATAAAAAAAACCGTACTACGTTCATGGCATTTGTAGATTTAGAAATAGGGTTTGATAATGTGAACTGGAACACACTATTAAGGATTTTGAAGAATACAGGAATAAAATATCGAGCAAGAAGGCTTATACATAACCTCTACAGAAGACAGGCAGCAGTAATTAGAATATAAGATTAAAAAAAGAAAGCCGTAATCAAAAATGGAGTATGACAAGGATGCAGCTGTCACCCATGTTTTTTAACTTATATATAGAACAGGTGATGAAGAAAGTTAAAACTGAATATGGAAAAGGAATCATAATGCAAGGTAAAGAAATAAAAACCCTACGCCTTGCCGGTACTAAATATGTAGTATTAGGGAAATCAGAAGAAGACTTGTTAACCATAATAAATTGCATGAACGGGGTCCTAGAGAAAGAGTTCAAGATGAGGATTAATAGAGGAAAAATGGAGTGTAGTATGGGAAACAGTAGAATAACAAAGGGTGGTAGATTGGGAAGGGACATTTTGAAGTAAGTTAAGGAATTCTGCTGCTTGGGAAGCGTAATAACTAGGGATGGTAGAAGTATAGTACACATAAAGAGTAGGATAGCACAGGCAAGGAAGGCTTTCACTAAAAGGTAATTACTTACGGGTAATATAAGTGTGAATAATATAAAATCGTTGCTAAAATGTTCGCATGGAGTGTTAATGTTGCGAAACGTAGACGATAGGAGTTGCAGAAAGGAAAATAATAGAAGCCTTTGAAATGTGGTGCTATAGGAGAATTCTGACAATCAGATGGGTGGATAGAATCACTGACGAGGAAGTTCTAAACAGAGTAGGGGAACAGCGAACAATATGGAGGACGTTGACCAAGAGGAGGGATAGATTAATAGGCCCCGTTTAAGACATGAGGGTCTTTTAAAATTAGCATTAGCGGGAAGTGTGTGGGGTAAGAACAGAAGTGGGAAGGGAGGATGGAATACGCTAAGCGGATTAAGGAGGATGTGTTAGTTATGGGGCAATGAAAAGGCTTGCGCAGGGGATTTTAGCATGGAGGGTGTCATTAGAAAAGTCCTAGGACTGAATACCACAACAACAGATATTTTAAAGTAAATCTAAGTCGTAGGAGTGAATTTCAGGGTAAAGAGAAGAAATTCAGAGAAAAGTAGGACGATTTTAATTGATAATATTTATTAGTATTAACATGTACACTTTTATGATGCTAAAGGAGCGGTTTTTGTTTCTTAGTTTAAGTAGTTTATGTAGAATATGTGCATTCACTTAAACTATTTAAAAATTTTCTTCCATACTTTGACCACTGCAGTCCAATAAATCTAATATCTAATTCGTATTTTTTTCTAAAATTAATTTTAATTAAAATATGTATGAATGTAAATATTTTCTTTCTGGAAATGTATCAGATTGGTTTTAAATTTGTCTACATTTTAAAATTGGACATGTTATTTACTTAGAGTTGCATCGTGAACTAATGGCCATCAGCAACTTCTTCATTTCCTGTTAATATGTTTCATGGTATGGAAAGTCCCAAACATAATATCCATGCCCCAGCCGGGATTCGAGACCTGGACCTCTGTGCTGCGGAACAGCAACATGTTTTTTGAACGGAATTACATATTTAGCATATCTTTTCAAAAGAAACATAAAAGATTACTAGTTAAAACGTCGCTCTTAAACTTTTTTCCCACTGATACTTCTTTTTTCCTGTGATTTTTAGAATTTTCTTAGAGTTGCTAGACAACGAAAATCGAAAGAAATTTCAATTTCAAACATACCAATTGTAATGTTTCGGCAAATTTTTATTTTTAATTTGTATTAAAAAATGTTTTGAAAATTGAATCACCGACTGATCATACGAGAATTGAGAACAGTGGAACACTAAAGCTTATTTAACGGTAAGTGCATTATGTTGAAGGATGATGATGCAAAATGTTGACGAAGAATAAGCAAAATCTGACAAGGATTCTCTGAATATGTAACTCTAGCCCGGAAATAAGACATCGTCACAAAAGATACGAAAGAAATTCTATGCTTATTCTAAAAAAGCCAATTTTTTCATACAAAAATTTTGTAAGTAAGGAATAGTTTCTCTTGAAATGTATGTATAGAGTTTGAACAATAACCCGGGGTTCAGTCTTACTGAAATTGCGGAAAAACGCGGATTCATTGACATAAAAAATTTAAGACTGTGTTGAGCCGAAAACTTTATTTCTGAATTACGATTTTACAAATTCTCTGGACAGAAACAAATTGAATTCTAATAATCAATTATATAACTTATCTCCAATATAAACAGATACTCAGAAAAGAGCAAGAATATTCCATCTAGGTTTTATGTTTAGGTTTGTTTTAGGCTAAATTATTTTGGAAAATACATAAAACATTTTCCAAGTATTTAAGACGAATATATATTTAAAATAAAAAAAACTAAGCCAGGCCAATATGCAAGTACGGGAAATTGAAATAATCGTTAGCGACTTTGTAAAGGAAGAAAATAAATTCTTTTTTGGCCAAACTGCGAGGAGTAATCATTCCCGAACGAATGGTATTTTGCGTGTTGCATTCAGGAAAGGACGCTCATTTTTTGTTGCGAGGTGTGTATATGTGCATTTAATACTTCTCGAGTCTTCGCTAACATTTTGGGGGCTCCATTTACTTTGGCTATATGGCTTACATTTTAATTTCTTCTTAGTTATTCTGAGAACATTTCAGAGAGAGGAAAATTATTACTTCCAGTTTTCGTGTATATTCTACGACTTCAGAAACATGTTCGTTGATGCTATACCACGACATTAAAACATTTTCGAATAAATCAGTACAAATCTTCGGTTCCCAATAACCTCGCACCCATCCTACTTCAATACTCACTATCTTATGAGCATAAGGAGATAATTACGTCTCTATTCTTACATGATTCCATTCCTTCAACGTTGACTTTAATATCTAAGCTTATTTTATAATTTCTTACTATGACAGGATATCAGACTTGTTTAAAATAATTTTATTTCTCAACTTTATTTTAATTACGGATCTACATGAAGACCATTGCGTTTTTTTAAAAAATATGATAGTGCATAACAGACGTCTGAATATTGCATAAAAATAATGTTAAAAAATCTCCAGAAATGTCATTATTTTTAGAATCATTCAATACCAGTGAGTTTAGAACCTATCAGAAATACAAGATAAAAATAAATTTAAAGAAAAAGAATATTAGATAAGAAAAAATGTTTCCGCCATTAGAAAATTTTATGTCGAATTATTATGTAGTAGGTAATATCCTGCATTACCCAAGTAACAATTTTTAAGAAGATAACTATGTAAAATATTAATAATATTACAACAAACAATACTCTGCGGTATACGTTAAAGGACAATATTACATATTTTTACTATTATAATTATTTTTAATCGAGTTCATTATTACTAATATTTCAAATTCAAGCCTATATATTGAATATTAATTGTTTTAAAATAATTTTTATTATTGACTTAATATTCAGTCTCTATGTCATGATCAAATACTGAGCCAGCCTTTTATCTTTTACTTAAGATTCTATTATTTTCATTTTATTTCCAATTAAATACCACAATTTATTTGTCAACTTTTTGCAATGAAGTTTTAACTTATTTTTGAGGGTGATTAAAAATTTGTGAGTTTATAATACATAAAAATATTTCTGAACTGTGAAAGTTATTAAAATTGATGGATTTCAGCTACATTTTTCATCTGAAATTCGTCATGTGTATTTACAAATACAGCAATAGATATACGTGCAATGAAACAAATCGTTTCTAAAGATATAATTACACTAGCTTACGAGAAAAAAAAACAATTATTTGTAGCAAATCTAAGTCATTTTTTCATATTTATATTTTAGAACCTATCAGAAATACAAGATAAAAAATAAATTTAAAGAAAAAGAATATTAGATAAGAAAAAATGTTTCCGCCATTAGAAAGTTTTATGTCGAATTATTATGTACCCAAGTAACAATTTTTAAGAAGATAACTATGTAAAATATTAATAATATTACAACAAACAATACTCTGCAGTATACGTTAAACGACAATATTACATATTTTTACTATTATAATTATTTTTAATCGAGTTCATTATTACTAATATTTCAAATTCAAGCCTATATATTGAATATTAATTGTTTTAAAATAATTTTTATTATTGACTTAATATTCTGTCTCTATGTCATGATCAAATACTGAGCCAGCCTTTTATCTTTTACTTAAGATTCTATTATTTTCATTTTATTTCCAATTAAATACCACAATTTATTTGTCAACTTTTTGCAATGAAGTTTTAACTTATTTTTGAGGGTGATTAAAAATTTGTGAGTTTATAATAAATAAAAATATTTCTGAACTGTGAAAGTTATTAAAATTGATGGATTTCAGCTACATTTTTCATCTGAAATTCGTCATGTGTATTTGTAAATACAGCAATAGATATACGTGCAATGAAACAAATCGTTTCTAAAAATATAATTACACTAGCTTACGAGAAAAAAAACAATTATTTGTAGCAAATCTAAGTCATCTTTTCATATTTAAAAATTACACCTCAATTCCAAAGGGTGGTTATTGGGTGTTACTCCTACTGGTGTCCGTATAGAAAATTCCATGAGTTTACGTGGAACATACGAAAATACAGAGTACTCAATTTATATACATAAACAGTCAATTTTATCCTGCTTAGCAGGATATAATTTTTAAATTCAACGAAAGGTAATAAAACATTATAAGTAGTTAATAAATATCCAGTAAGATTCTATAAAGAAAAACCGAGGCTACTTTCTCTTAATTAGATAATTTTACTGTAACATGCTTTACTGTACAATTTCTTTAAAAATTTCAGTACTAATTTAACTGATAATTCCCCTTAGCAAGTTTTAGCGTGATCTAAATTCTGCCAAAATAATTGAAAGTAAAACACAATGAATGAGTAAATGTCAGAAATGAAGTAATTTCAAAAAAAGCAACATAAAATTTTGTAATATTTTAATTTTCACCAATCAATGTGTTTTATTTATTATATTAAGTCAGATAATTTAATTACTTTATTTATAATAATAGAAAGTATTAATAACTGATGAAAATATTTCTCATTGGGCAGTCTTTGATTTACTACACATCTGTGCAGTCAGTTTTGTTCTGCAACTATATTTATAATAAACTGGAGAATTTGTATTTCACGAAATATTTTTTACTAAAATAAATTTTCTGTTGTTTAAAATAATTATTTACCGAATTAAAATACTGGTTAAAATACTTTTTTCACATTACGGCTAAGGTTAGTTGTGATAACTTGGTGCAATTCCACTTTTGCAGCTGATGACTTTTGTATGTCAATGTATTCATTTTGGGGTGAAGCGGCGAGTGTTAGTAGTTTTTAAAGTTCAAAAATAACTTCTTTCCTGCGTTGCATTTACATTAGTGCTATAGGTTTGGTTTTCTAAATTTCCTGGCCAAAGTCTGTTTTGATGCGAGCCAGAGAGTTTATTCTTGTTCCTCGCCTTCTCTGAATTGGCCACGTGTGCAAACAGAGCTACATCGGCCACCGTTTCCGTTTCAATTATATGGTTCTTTCTTTTAGATTCCACCTTTCTCAGAAGACTCTGCGACTGCATAGTATAATAGAAAGAAAAAACACAATGAATGCCCAAAAGTCAGAAATGAAATAATTTCATGTTGCTGCATAGTATATCAAATAATTGACTTGCTACGTGTTTTCAATCTACTTATGTTTGTTATAAAAGTAACTTTGGCTATTGCCGTATCCTGTCAAGTAATTAAACCTGTTTTGCTCGAAATTATTTCGCTGGCCCGTTCAATAGTTTCTATTATCAAACGTCTGTCCATTAGTAGCAAAAGAAAACGAAACTTTAAAAAGAAAATCCATTAGTGAATTTTTTTTACTGATCCCTACACTTTCCTTTCAGTTGATTTAATTATGATCCTAATAATTACTGTTATAATAAAAATAATAACGAGCTTTGCCTGTTACTTCGTTCGCGCGGATTGTTTCATATTATTTTTAACTAAAAACGAAACACCAGATACAGAATGTCGAATTAATTGAATATTTAAAAAGTACGGTATTATTTACATATGATCCTTCAAGGCAAACCTTATAACTCGCGGTTGGTTTTAAACAACACGTTTCGGAGCCAATTCGATACAAACTTCCAGACAGACAGAAACTTCAATTATATTTATATCATTTGCAATAAAATGAGCAATTACTAAATATTAAAATCTACCTGACGCGACAAATAAAACCAATCTACGTATATATCCTATCGACGATCCAAAGAAGTTTATTATATCTCAGGGTGTTAGCTCTCTCCCAAAAACGGGTTAATTACGGTGCGAATACTATTGCAACAATAGGTGGAGTGAGAATGCTCGTAGCCCCTCCCTCCCTCTCTATCTCAGATTATTCTCTCTCTATTATTCTGCCAAAAATTAGGCTTATAATAACACAGCTAGTGGGATGAATGGTATAGGACTTGTTTCTTGCAATTGGTTTTCACACCGCCTTTCGCGCGGCAATTCATTAAATTTATAAAGTTTTGCATTAATATCTTCTGAACTCTGCAAGATATCCGTTTCAATCGCTGAAATTTTCGTTGAAATCCGTAAATCTTTTTCGGAGCATAGATCAAGAGTATAGGCAACACGCATTCACTTTTTGGAGACATCGATGCGTGTATCCCAAGAAAACGTCTTTTATAATTAATATTTATAATTATGTTATATTAATATCTTCTGCAATATATCGAAATGAAATATGCACGAATATTTCGGTTAAATATCCTGTTTTTTACCCCTGAAATTTTCATTGAAATCCGTTGAGCCGTTTCGGAACCTATTCGAGAAAGTCAGACAGACAGCCACTTGAATTTTATTTATTCGTAAATATAATAGCAGTGTTAACGAGGGACATTCAATAATTAAAGAGAGAAATTAATGCAGGAAAAACAGATTTGTAGGACTTTTTTTAGTAGTATCATGACTTTAGTTTGGTATAATTTGGATGAGAAGAGAACACTTAACGGATAAAAATTGTTCTGCCCATATCACAAAAACGGCATTTAATGATGACATGTTTGCTTGAAGTTTTCAAATTTGTTGAAGGACGTTCTGTGATCCGGTTTTTGTTTTCTGAAGGTGAAAAACCGGCTAAAATCTTTCTGGAATAATTTTCCAGTATTAACTTTTATAACTTGGTAGAGCAAGTGATAAACGATGGAACCTCAATTGTGGGTGTTAGGGAAATTCGGAACACAAGTGTGAAAATGCAACAAGTACAACTATTGGTATTCGTGAGACAAAAATCATATTGGCCAAATTATAATTTGTGAAAATATTAAACGAAAAATAAATATTTTAGACAAAAATCATGATACCAAGGACATTAAATAATTAAACACGCAAATAGATGTAGAAAAAGTAGATTTTGTACGAGGTGTTTAGTGCTTTCATATCTTTCAGTTGGCATCACTGGGTGAGCTGAGAATATGTGACGGATAAAAAATGATTTTTATAATAAGCATAAAGTTACAATTAACGAATGAGTCTGTACCCATGTCAGTAAATATTGATCTGTTTTATTGGTTTCTGAATGTGAAAACAAATATAATTATTATTAAAACCGTGCTAATTGTTATTGTCTTTCTAAATTTAGCTGTACGCTCCTATTTGAGCTTCAATTGAAGCATTTCTACTTCATTTAAATTGATTTTTATAGTTATGGACGTTCTTGAAAATATACAGTATAGCAGGATGACCGGTGATGCCCGGGAATTAATTTTTATTAGCACGTTGCAGTATTAAATTCGACAGTAATCTCTTTATCAATACGTGATTAATCCACGAGATAGTTCGTCACCATTTTAGAATAAATTACTTTCTCACACTCCCTATCATCGAATTAACACAAATGAACACTGAAAGAATTTTATTCCCGAGGTTAGATGGAAATCCGCCGATTTGACACGTGTATAGATCGTAATTCAAACAATGTAACTTTCACATTTGCGCAAAATATTATTTCAAATATACTTAATACGTTCCATGTCGAATTAATCAACAAGTAGGTCACTCAGTATACACGCAATTACGATATCAGGAATATATCAGAACTCAGCAATGCAAAATGTAAATGTCAAAACAATGCCAAGCTACGGCGCAATGAACTTGCGCATGTATTGATGCTTAAGTCAAATGGCACATAATTATTCAAACAGTCAGGCTGAAATTTTAAAATCTTATTTTTTATGTGAGTAATCCTAAAAAATTATTAAAAATTCATCGGAGAATCAATATAGAAAAATATTATTTAAAAAGAATCTAGATCTAGAAAACAGCGCTATATCCCGGGAAACCATTTAAGAACCACACATAAAACCCATTTAATGAAACAAAAAATCATCAAAATCGGTCAAGCCATTTATTAGGAGAAAATTAGGAACACAAACACACCGGAATTTTATATATAAAGATGAACGTGACTACGTTTTGGATAATTATAATATTAGTGTTATTTATAAATCTTGTAATTATTTAAAAGTACTCAAAATTATTAAAGATAAAATTATCATTTCAGACAAACAATTATTTATACAAAATCAACGTTTTTTATTGTAAGGCTTGTTACGTCGGCCAAACAAAACGCCCTTTAACACTAAATACTGAACACAAAAAGTAATTTGTAATTCGGCGTTGAAAATTATTCAGTCGTGTCCAGGTATATTAATAAATTTTAATGGAATATGGTAAAATTTTAGACATAGAATATAATTGTTATTCTACATTCTACTGGTCATATCAATAATGTGAAGAATGTTATTAATAATTTAAATAAAATTTATTATTCCCTATTGTTATGAAAGTTTTTAACATTGAACATTATAAAGTTTTAGACTGATTAATTTCGAATGTCAACAATACTTTTTACAATTACAAGTTAATAAAACTCAATGAGCACATTTTAAATCACATAAAATAAATTGGAAATAATGTATTATATGTCATGTTTTTGTTGAGTTAGTTTGTAATAATTTACTACTGCATCTAAAGAGGTTCCATTGAAATAAAAAATTAAATTATGTTTACTACTAATTAAAATGTATAACTTACATATTTTGTAACGTAATTTCACAGGACTAGTACGTTTCTAGATTTTAAGTCTCTGAATGTTTCTTGCACGTTTCATGGCGCCCGTTTTTTTGCCTCTATGTATGTATAAGAATAATGAGAATGCGTCCAGCTAGAAACCCGTCTCAATAATTCTGTTGCAACGCAGCCTTTTTCTAGACCAGTTTTATTTAACACAACAGACAGCAGAAGGTGTAGCTTTTTGTACCAACACTGCCGGACGATTTGTCAAGACAAATGTAGCATTAAATGTCTCATGGCGTCCTTAATATTTTATTTCTTGTAAATACTGCGGAATTATTCATTTTCGGAAGCTTAGCTTCGCTTCCAATCTTCATGATAGCCACCTAAGCTTTATCTTACTTGAAGAAAACAAACGATGCGGAGGAGGTGAAACAACACTTAAAGCCTTCCGTTGTACAGTTTCATTTTAAAATATAACCGAGTGTTTCAATTCTGTAAATAGACTTTTTAGGTCATCTCTATTAGACACTTTCCATAAAAGTGTTTATTACATTTTAAATGTGATTAATTGAATTTATTAATTTGTATCAAAGTTTTTGAAAGCAATTGTTTTACTGGTTCTGTTTATCTTAAATAAAACAGAAAGATTTATTAAAAGTAATAAATTAAATTCGTAAATTTCGTTATAGTTTTTGGGAGATATACTACATTGCTGGGCAAAACATGATAGAATTAAATTTTCTTAAGTATGTATTAAAGTTTTTGAATGCAATTGTTCTACTTCCAAATCATTTTTAAATTCAAGTGGAAGATTCGTTAAATTCAAAATGTAATAAGTTCAATTTGTTAACTTGCTTCAAAGGTTTCGAGAGATTTATTATATTATAGAGGAAAATGTAGTAAATTTATTTCTATATATTAAAGTGTTTGAATTCGGTGGCTTTATGTCCACTATATTTTAAACGAAAGTGAAAGATTTATTACAGTAGAAAAGTAACAAATTCAAATTGTTAATTTGGTCATAGTTTATGAGAGATTTAATACTTAAATGTAATTAATTTAATTTTTTGGTTTCTATCGAAGTTTTTGAATGAAATTGTTTTTCTTCCACTTCTCTCTTAAATAAAACGCGGGAATATTTGTTACACTTATAAGTAATAAATTCGACTATTTAACCTGTGTTGAAGTTTTTGAGAGACTCACTACATTGTGGAACAATAAATCTAATAAAATCAATTTTTTATTGTATGTAAAATTTTCGAATTCAATTGTTTTACTTCCATATTTTAAATTGAAGTGGAGGATTTTTTCATTCCAAATTTTAAAAAACAAATTCTTAACTTTATTCAAAGATTTTAAGAGATTTATTACATTATAGGGGAAAATTTAGTAATCTAATTTCTTTCTACTAGTGTTTGAATGCAATGGTTTTAATTCTATTATACTTTTAAACGAAAGTGGAAGATTTATCACATTAGAAAGTAACAAATTCAAATGGTTAAATTCGTCATAGTTTGAGAGATTTACTACTTTGTGGTGCATTAAATGTAATTAATTTAATTTGTTGGTTTCTATCGAAGTTTTTGAATGCAATTGTTTTTATTCCACTTTTCTTTTAAATTAAACTGGAAGATTTGTTACATTTAAATGTAATTAATTCAGTTTTTTACTTTTGTTTAAGTTTTAAGAGACTTTCTACATTGAGGGGCAATAAATGTAAGAAATTCAATTTTTTGGTATGTATCAAAGTTTTTGAATGCAATTGTTTTACTTCGTCATAGTCTTAAATATAAACGGAAGATTTTTTTACATTTTAAGTGTAATAAATTCAATTTGTTAACTCGCTTAAGAGGTTTTGAGAGATTTATTACTTTATAGGCGGAAAATGTAGTAAATTAATTTTCTCAATCAAAGTTTTTGAATGTAATTGTTTTACTGACATTATTTTTAAATTATAGTGGAACATTTTATACATTACAAAATTAACAAATTCAATTGGTTAATTTTGTTTTTTTAAGACACTTCCGACATTGTAGGGCAATACACGTTGTAAATTATTATTATTATTATTGTTTATTTTGTATCAAAGTCTTTGAATTTAATTGTTTTTCTTCCACTTTATTCTTAAATTAAAATGGAGGATTTATTACGTTTTAAATGCATTAAAGTCAAATTTCTATTTCCTTAAAAGTTAAATACATTTAGTATATTCAAAGTTTGGTTTGTATTAATGTTTTCGAATGAAATAGATCTGTAATTTAGAGAACAAAAATTTTCGTGCTTGATGTTACAAAACTACGTTTTCCACATAAATTATTTTTTCAGAAATGGAAAATTGTATTGGGTAATGGTTGTGTGTGCAAGGGTAATTGTGACTGGGTGGTTAATATTATTGCCGGATAGTTATTCTGCCTCCTCTTTAAACCTCTTAAAATAATCCTTCAGTTGTATATATGAAGTTGTTAGCGTTTACACTGTAAGTCCTAGGCAGAGAGTTGATGGCAAGTTCACGTGTCGGCAGTAATGGCTCACAACTAGAACAAAGCACACAGTTCAATATGATAGTAAACAATGATAAAACCTCTGTCGAGTACTTCTCTAGCATAAATGAAGTTTGTTTATGAGAAGAGGAGTTGTCTTTGTGCGTCGCTGGGAACAGTGGCGCTGCTGTTTGTTTTCCTTTAAAGCTGAACCTTACGTTTCCCGGATAGGTGTTTTTTCGGAAGACTCATTTGTACGTCACTAGATAATGACTGAGATTCGTGGTATTTTACGTCAGACAATTAACAATATACTTCTGGGTGTTGATTGTACGTTTTTTTGAGTTATACAGAGATATATATACCATGTAAATACGTATGTATCTGGGAATTTCACCGATTTCTTTCAGGTGAGTGTGTTACACCTTATTCTTTACATCTAAAAATTTATTACCAAACAAAGTGATTCTAAAAATTTATAGGATAACAGTATGTTTCCAATAAATACAGTCTCAGTACCTTGAAGTGATAAAGCTATATACATCTTCAATGGTGACCAGACTTAAGCTGTATATTACAAATTATACATTTTTCATTATATATAGCCATATAAATAAAACACTCATTTCGTTTCAGTTTCAATCTATAAGGGATCGGAAACGTATGTAGTTTAAATTCCTGTCCATCATGCTGATTATTACTTTTTTCTCAGAAATGGTACGGTAGGTCCGCTTGCGATTAAACTTTTCTTTTATATTATGTAATATTGTGACCAATATTGTTCGGTTTCTTTACTTCACGTATCCCAGCTTCTGTAAATTTCCATTAGGCAGATAGCAGTATGTGACTGTCTGGAAATAACGCCACAATAGACAATAAAGTTGTCTTGTTTCAAGATGACCTTTGCAGAATTAAGGTCACGTTTGGTTACAAAGATTCACTTGCATGGAATCGGATTTAACTAGTAAAGTAGGGTCTAAATTTTAGATCATGACGGAACGGAAAGTTTTTCAGTGCTCTAAAGATGTAAGTCTATGTTCTGACCTCCTCCTGGACACGAATAGGCTCCTGGGCTCTCTTCAGCTCAGTAATTTGCTTCTCTTTTACTAAATTAAATCTTTAGAACCATTCTAGTGTCTTTGATTCGGTTCAGACTTGGACGGCTTATTAAAAGAAACTGACGTACCGAATATTTCCTATCATCTATCCTGAATTCTCCTTTCTTCGCTCGCTGACGACGAGACGACAATGGCAATATCCTGAGTCCACCTTCCTTTCAGTCTGATGGATTCCAGACTTCGATTAAGAACTTAAACTTGAACATCCTTCCCATTTTGGTTTTCTCAAGTTTTAGCCAGGTACAATTATACCTGAGCTGGGTGTCTGGCTTTGCCTGCGTAATAATTTATAGTAATTACACTCTACTGTTTTGGCCAACGCGTTATTTAATTGGCATTAATCCTTTTATGGGCACAAACAGACCTACACCGTTTCGGGACTAGTTTCAAATTAACCAGAAAGATTACTGGCGGTACATTAAGGTAGTAAAGATGACTCCCAGTATATTAAATAAGCACGGCACCTTAAGAGAGTTTAAAGAAATCCTGATGCAGGAGGAGGATGAAAAAAATTCCCGGTTCTTTAATGGAATTTAAATTGGAGGAGTTAATATCAGTTCATTGTGGGAAGAAATATTTCTTGCTTGGGTATGTTAAATTTTGGATATAACGTACGTTTTTATGTGGCAGAAAAATTAAAAAAATTATGGCATCGATATTATAATATTGTAATTAAAATACAATAACTTGTATGAAATTTTCTTGTTGTACTTTTTCAAAATAAAACCTATGAATTTGGTATGATGTATTACATATTGAATTTTGTTTCAAATTTTATATTTGTGGTTTTGTTGTTTAGTTTTTAAGCACGTTGTCGTGTAGCCTACAGAATATTTACGACAGTTAATCAGAACCAGTTTGTAATTGTCCAAAATATTAATTTTATCTTTCAATTTTGTGAGAAAATTATTCGGATGATCTTTCGGTTTAACAGTAGTTATCATAAATTACTGGAAGATTTTCATAACATTTAACGTGAGTCCATTTATTAATTAATAACTTTCTAGTGGAGACTGTGTAAGTGGTTTTGGAATAATCCTGATAACTATGAATTTAATCGCATCATTAAAACAAATCCATCGTCTTCAGTTAATTATGAATAAATTTAGTGTTTTTGAAAGTTCTTACGACTTTGGCACGGAAAACTTTGTTCTAGATGTTGGGCGGCGCTTCTCGATGTTCATTTGGAAATAATTATCAACACTTCAGTGATAAGTAGCTGATCGAACCCCGAGCTAAGATCTAAGCTGAATAGTTGCTTAAGTAATTATAATTCCATCCTTCCAAATTTCTCAGAGGAAGAAGAGAAATGTGTCGGCGTATCTTTCTTCTAGCAGAGAAGGCTCCCGGCCTCGGGCTGGATACAGACTCAAGAATTGTAATTAATATTAATAAGAGGGCCGACGCCTTCTTGGAGGCGCGCTAATGAATAAGATAATTGATTTGACACGGAGCAGACTGAGCCTTCCAAGCTTATACATCGCCAACAGAGACTTCATCGACCTCCATAAATAAAAATCTACAGCCCCAGTTCACACCGTATTATCTCTAACTCTCCTTGCACTTATATATACACTGTAATTTATATGCTTATAAATAATAAACATATTTATGACGAGGGGGAAACTGTCTATATTATATATTTGCAATGAAACACAAGATTGGGAAAGAGCAACGAATCGCAGGTCATCCTGATAAGTCTGAAGATAAGCAGATTGCGCAGAAGAAAAAAAATTATACATTTGTAAAATAAACACCAGAACAGTCAAAAGTCAGAAAACGACTACATAGCATAGTAACGTTTCCCCACTCCATTATTTAATTTTTTCGTTGGCTGGGACGAAGTCATCTTCAATCAGAAGAATTTACCCTTAACCTTTGGGAGGAGTCATTCACCTTACTTCACCAATGTTTGTGGAAAATACCAGGTATCCCGGAATATCATTTAGTTTAGAAAACCGAGGCCGGCGCCAAACTGTCTAAGTTTTATTACCCTGTTCGTAACCTTCTTCAACTTCATTCAAGCCGCCTGCCTAGAATTTTGTGTCGCCAAATTCCGTAACCTTTTCAGCAAACGCTGACGTTATGAATGTCACCTGTTTTAGGAAATAAATAATTTTCAATGTTTAATTTTAAAACGAATAAAAGTTTTGGTAAACTCTTCTCATCGAATAAGGTTTTTTGAAGGTACACTAATTTGCCTTGAGGTGGGCTAAGTTCCTTTCCTAGGGTCTATATAGTGTTTCATGACAATCGGTCCTACTATTTTTCTTGCGTAAAGTGAGAAAAAACTCCAAAGTTTTGATCACAAATTTGGTAATTCATAAGGCGTTGGAAGATATAAACAAATTGCCAATGGTTGTAGGCACGAGTGAAAAAATCTGTTTTTCATCAAGGATTATGCATAATTACTTACATTCAAAAACGTAAGTATGTATTAACTTTGTATCTTTTAACAATTAATTAAAAATTGAGTTTAGAATAGTTTATTTTTAACGAAATATTTTCATTTTAAAAGTTTAATTTTTTTGCCTATCGTTAAAAAATGAGATATTTCTTTATATCTCCTACGGGTTTGCTGAAGTCCCAAGGTTGTAGGTGAAATGTCGAAGTTGAACAAAACATTTGAATTGCCTATAAAAATGATCATTTAATTTATCTTTTTATAATTTTTAAAAAGCAGACGTAAAGTAAAATATTATAGATATTATTTATTTTAGTTTAATTTGGACTACGGTACTCATGTAACAAAGGTTCAGTCAATATCAGAGTCAGACGACTAGATTTCTTAAATTTAGCGACCTAATGTCTTCTCGAGACAACCAACTTAAATCCTTGCTCACTTCATTTTTAACGGACGAGTCAAATACGGAAAATAACGTAGAAATAATTCAAGTCCTAGTAGGATCGTAGTCAGATTAAGCGTGGATAAGGTAGGCGGTAGAATGGATGCAGGTAGTCGGAGCTAACGGCTGTTGGAGGCAGAGAGACCAATAGTAACATAGACGATGAAACAGATGTAGATAGGAGGAGAGAGGGGAACGGAGGACGGGACTTGAGTGATTCGCCTTGTAAATTATCAGCCGTGCATTAATTACTACGCGGCCGATCCAAGTCCCCGTATTTGCAGTCGCTCGCTGTCTGCTATAATTGCTGAGGAAGTGATCTTGCAGTCACAACAGATCTCTACTCTAGCTAGCACTACAGTAATTCTTAAAACACCTCTCACCAATGAATTTTTTTATAATACAACACTAATATTTTCTCACGATGTCCTTCGTGCAGTGTAGCTATAGATATCGGATTATAAGGCCAGCTCGTATCCACAAATAATAGTCTTTTGTTATAATGGTTACGCGAAATAATGGAGATTTCAAATTATTTCGCATTAAGTACACTGAGGTAACTTTGTGGCGTGGCACGACGGAAGTATTAGGAATATCTTTTGGCATCGCATCTGACTTCTAAATTGACTGATGTGGTGGGTAGGGATTTTCCGTTATCTACTACTCCCTGGTGAGTCGCGTTGTGACTAATCTTTTTTTTTGTCAAAAATTGGGGAAATTTTTTTTATTGCATATTGTATATGCACGCGTTATTGTTAGAATTAGCTAATTTTTATTTTCTTTGGAGGGGAGAGAAAAATGACTGGTCTATATATAGACCACTATCCGTTTCGGAATGGGCTTGGACTACTGGGAATGGCGGCCATTTGATTGACCACCTTCTTATATCAGGCATAAAAAAACAAAATTGGATTATAAGACGCAAACCAATGAATGTTTTCAATTCCTCTATGTTCACATTGAGGCAAACGCCTTTCGAATATGTACATTTGTCATATTACTTTTAAATACGTTCTAAGTAGAAATTCGGTGATATATATTCATCTGAGACATTGCTGAAGATAGAGCCTTCGAAATTTCGTTAGTTTAAAGTTTTAAGTGCGATCTGTCCTCCGAAAGGTGGCGATAAATATAATGTTCGCTATAGATACGCCCCACCCTAGTGTTTTACGCTAAGGCAACACTTTTTGGTCCGCCGACCCGGACTAGTGTTATATAATATCATCCCTTCCGCTCAGATAGTAGTATGATAAATAAAAGAAAATATATTTGAGGGGGAAACTCTTGACAAAATGGCTCTGTAATGACGGACGTCAAGTTTAAACTAAGGTTTCCACTCACGTGCTGGGAATAGTCTCTCGTGTAAGGAGAAAATTAAATTTTGATACTAGACCAGGTGTAAATCAGTGTATGATATGAACTCATTCGATGTACATAAAAAAAATATACGCAAATATCGCATCTGGCCGATAAATATCTCAGAAAATTTGATTGCATAAACTTAAAATAAGTTCGGTAATTTTGACGGCGTGTTCCAAACTTCATATTAGTCGTCATAGATTAAAGTGTATCATCAGGAGAGGTTCAACCTGAATGTTTGGGTAGGAATTGTTGGTGACCAGCCATTCTTTCACAGCACCAATGACAAACGTATTTGGATTTCCTGCTGGACACTGTCTCTTTTGCTTGAGAATGTCCCTTCGGCCATGTGACAGTGGAATCTGATTTGAGCGTATGTTGCGACTTCAGGCCTTGTACTGTATGCCGGAACGATTTGCTGAGCACTCCCTGTAGTTTGTCGCTATAATTAAAATTCACCGTACATGTTAAATCAATCATTTGTACGTATCGATATATCACTATACCTTATCTGAATCAATTTAAATCTAATTACGACTAATAAAATAAAGATACAAAACTTCACATACGATACCGTCAGATCAGTCCATGCTATTTTTATATATTTCAAAGACACTTCTATCACTACCACAAGGTCTATATAATTTGTCCGCCCCCAAATCATTTAAAAAATATAAATTTTCTTGTAAATTACCAAAGAATGTTTAGTATCGGAAAGAGACGTGGATTACACTGAGAATAGAAATATTTTGAGCGGTACATCTGAAAGCACATCTGTTCCATGGCTTTTTATTCATAAAAACATTTATTATAAAGATTGTCAGTTTGTACAATAAATGATCCAGTATATATAAAATTAAAATAGTGCATATAATTAGGTTAATCCATGATGGGTTAGTTTTTTGTGTGTGCGTGTATCTGAGAGTCATACGACATGAATTGGTGGGGCTTGACAAGCTGTGAACTGATTATTGGAGGATATATGAGGATGTAGTCTGCGGGCATGATGGTAAGGTGGGTTAGGATGTGCCTGAATGTTCAGGAGATAGGATGAGGTCAATTCGGAGTTCTTTTTTGAGCCGACGTAAGCACGGAGGAGGAGGATTGTCGTGGAATTGCTGGATCGTGGGGTTTGGGTGGTTGAGGGCGCTCTTAATTAGGGAGGTTATAGATTTGGAGATTAGGGAGTTTATTTTGGGAAGTTTGATGTTATGGTGGATGACGGAATTTCTATGGTACCAGGGAGAGTTTGTAATGGTGCGTAGGATTATGTTTTGTTTTGTTTGAATTTTGGCTGTTGTTCCCCATATGTACGAGGCATAGTTGTATTATGGAGAGGTATAGGAGGCGTTTTGTTCTTATGGTAAGAGGGGCTTTTCTGTTTAGGAGGGGATATAGGGTTCTGAATTTACGGTTGATTTTGGAGAGAACAGTTCCTTGTTTACAATGGTTAGAGTATGTGTTCCTGTTTTGTGGAGAAGAAGACCGGAAAACAACCCGAATCAATATAGATCTGTCTGCCATAGATTCTATCGCGATGTTTTTAAAATTGCTTTCATCTTCTATCCATAACTTTTTAGGTAAAAAACGAACATCCGCATAACTTAATGTCCTTATTTTAAGCTACTCGTCCGTTTCCTGATTCAGAACTATGGTTTTAGGATGAATTCCGATACTTTCAAATGAATTACAATACCACGACTTAATTTCGTCTTGCCGAGTTCCAATCTACCCGTTTCGCGAATTACGTCTATTTAAGGCAAATCAAGCGCCATAACGAGGCTCGTTGCTGAGAGGAAGTCTGCTTCACGTGTGAATGGGCGCTGCTAACGACCAGGACCTGCTCCAGACATGACATAACACCTCATATATATAATACGTGCCTAGTTATTGGACATTGGTGAAAAGTAGCTCCGAGACACAGACATTTTCCAATTTCTTTGTAATTTTAAAAATTAAATTAGTCATCACAATATGATTAACTTCAACTTATCAATGTAACAAAATGTTATCACAATTAATTCCTCTCAGTACCTGTAGTAACAAAAAGAATGTAATGGCGTATAACTGGATATCTCACTAAAAATACGTATTAGTTTTATTACATAAAGTCAAAATTAACCATCAGGTTCTCTCTTACTCTCTCTGTTTACATTTCAATACATCACAGTTATTTCTCTAACATAGTATAAAGATATATATCGATTCATACAGTTAATAAATATCCGTCGACTACCATTATATACAGGAAACATTAATACGTGTCATTTATTTAAAACATTTAACCATATAATTTAACTTATTGCCTATTTTATTATTTTTTAATCTACAATTCATAATCCCACATTACGTTTACATCTATTTTGTTATCCCTATATTTCGTGGTATGTTATTAAATTTACCTTAATACTTAAGTGACAACAGGTATGGTAAACAACAAATGTAAATTTACATTTTATATAATTATTATGGTTTATGTTTGTAACACGTGTATGTATTTTATATGTATATATATATATATATATATGTTAGGCATTATGGAAATTGTGTGTAGTTGATAATGGCAGTAAGCCGAAATCTCTCGCCCCAAAATAAAGGTGGATTTTAAATAGAAACTGGTGCAAAATTTGCTTAATTACTTAAAACTTGGAGTGTATTTATTGTTAGTGGTCTGCTCAATTGCACATAGGAAGTAAACACAAAATAAAGTAAAAAATGATGTTAACACAGTACGGATAGTTCTGAGTCTCTTTGTTTCAATTTGGATATTAATAGAACATATACTCAGATTAATCTGAACAATTTCATGAACTGTTCTTGCATGATTTGTAAAGTATCCGTAGTAAAAAGAGTGTGATATAGAATATCCTTTTCTTTAGGGAGAGTCGTGATTAGTTTTTCTAATCATTCCATCAATCTAAAATACTTAAACACAGCAAATCTTGTAACGAAACCATCCTTTACATTTAAGAATTGTTAAATAAAAAGAAAACCACTTCAAAACGTGTATAATATTTATATCTTACAGCTTCCCAAAAACTCATGAAATTAAAAATACAGATTTGACAACGCAAAGTGGTTTTCTTTTTATTTAATTATCATTTGTTAAAGTTGTTTGAATTGAATTTAAGAATTGTTGTCAATATCTTAGTCACGAATTGCTAGGCTGATGTTTAATATTAAAAGTAGAGTACAAAAATCATGTGTTCTCCTCCATAATATCTCCAAACCTAAGGTTTTCGTAGTTTTCACTTTTTATCCATTTTCACACAATCCAGTCAAGTGTTTATTTACGTCTTTCAACATCATTTATAAATGTACCAATTTACTACCTCTACTTATTAAGAATTGCAAACATCACATGTCAAGAAGAATAAAATACACAAGATTTATTGCAAGAATTGACCTGTTGTCCATATGGGACAAACAAAAAGAACTTTTCTGCCACCTCGACCAGATGACGTGTTTAGAACACAAGCATTTTAAACTTTTACCAGTCCATTGTAGGGATAATGTTGTTAAGTTAAATTTTATTAAATATAATAGGGACGTTAAGTTTATTTATTTTAATATTTAAGAATACAATTGTATTAGATAGTGATTTGATTGATTTATGTACTATTTTTTGTATTTAGGATGAATATGGCAGTTTAACAGCCTTTATAATTAATTAATCCTTAGAAAACAATTGTGACCGTCAAATGGTTTTTTTACTTCCTCTATGACAACATTAAACGGTCAAGTAACCCAAGTTATGAGCCGAAAATTAAACTAAATAAATAATAAGAATGTATTGCCATGAAACTTTGATGAGTTGCAGTGCTCACCGCAGAGAATGTTTCTGTCCATTTTTTTTTAAGATTTAGGTTCCTTTCTTTCCCGTCTGAAAACAAAATAAATCGCATTACGGACAGGAGTAATAAAATTCCGACACGATAGCGCGACTTGTCTTTGAGATTTGACGGCATCAGGTGGTGAACGAAATGATGTTTTCCTCCAAAACGTCGGTAGAGAGGGCAAATGGCTCCTCCGAGAGAGGACAGATAATTTTTATTGGACGGGATTGGGCACCGCCACCGACGAAATAAGAAAAAATGAGGTGGAGCAAGACATTAAAAACCCAATAAAAATGGATTTTCGGTGATTATAATTAAGACAGGCCTTGAAAAAAGATTATGATCGGGACTTGAAGAATGGAGATAAGACAGAACATTAATTTTTGTACATTTTGAGTGGAAAGTTAGAAATTTGTACAACGGGAGGAAGGCGTGATCCAAACGTGGCACAAGAAACTCATGACAACGAGGAAGAGTGCAGGACAGACTCAAGTGGAAACTTCCAGTCCTAAACGGAAAAAAAAGATAACTACTCCGTTTGTAACATTTTGCCGATTTCCTATTACTGCCAATTCCGCGTAGGATTTGTGTTTGTGTTCTGCGCTATGAGAAGGCCCTTAGAATAGAACTTATACTTTTAGTTTATAAGATATTTAATCTGCATAAATATTGTAAATAAAAAAGTCCGGCTTTATAACTTCAAAGTGGTCAAATTGTAGTATCCTGTAAATTGATAAATATAGAGTAAATGGTTTGCACATTTTTGCAATAATTCGTCATTTTAAAATAATAAAGCCCTTCCCGTATTTATTTAGAGATTCATTACATGTGCACACAATTGTTTTTAAGTTGCTGAGCTTATTTATGGTACCAGAACATTTTCTAGACTGGATTTTATGAATCATAGCTGTGAATAAATTAACTTTCCGTCAGCTCTCATAGAGTAGGGGCGTAAAAACGATTTTCAATCAGGTGTTGAGAAAGAGAAGAGGTTACCGTCAGCTAATATGAATGAATTCTCGGGCAACGACCAACTAGTAATATATTAAATAAGTGAAAGAACATATGAAACGCGATGCTTCTGTTGAAGAAAACCTGTGGCTGTGAGATGAATAAGTATAAGGGAATTTATACGTCATGCAAACCATTTACAAAAAAAATATATTCAAGCGAAAATGAATAAATTTAAAACGGCCTACTACTCCTTACGTTTGTCTGAATTCCCCCATATCTTTTCAATTTCCCGGCTCTGCGTTGTACCAGTACTTGTGTTACACGACAAGGTTTTTTTTCCCGAATGAACATTCGCATAAAAAAACCTTGCGTATTCTTCCGCTCTACGACTCCTGCTGTGTAATCACTTAATCTCGTAATTCATGCGGATTATTCTGATAACATGTGTCATAGCTCGTCTGCTTGCACGTGTATCCTCTTCTACAATTTGTAAAATTGCTTCCTCCGCTTGCAACATTTCATTTGAATTTTTCCCCTCCGTTTTGAAGGCGTGCAGTACAATTCCTTTGTCTCGTGTTCGCTGAGCAACTGCACGGGAAGATATTGAGTATGGAACTCCTGTTGTGACACTTATTCCTCCACAGAGGCTTTTCCTTTCCGCTTGCATCAGCTTCGCCATGTACAAGCAAAGTGCGAATCTAATCTTCACGTTACTATAACGTCTAAATTCTTCAACTTTTATACGCTGTTCTTCTTCCTCTGATTATTTTATATATAAACGATGCTAACAATTCTGAGAATTTGAATCACAAATGAATAAGTTTTAATAACTAATTATTTTTCACAAAATATTATCAAAAATAAATATTATAATGTAAGTCTGGTTCTAATTAATTTATCACGACTAACAGACAGTTTATTAAAAATATTACGTTTAAAATAACTGCAATTACTCATGTAATACATTGTTATTATTATTATATAAAAATAAATTATTAAAACAAAAGCTAAACAATGTTATATTTTCCAGTCACTAGTTCCATAATTAATACCTCGTAAAAATCCTGTTGTTAGTGAAACATATTTTACGTTATTTAGGAATTGGAAATAAATTTAACTTATTCATCTTTCAAACCTGGTAAAAGTTAGATTCAATTTTAAAACTTGCCAAACATTATAGTATTCAAAGTGGTTTATTCCAATTATAAATATCGTCATAGTTATAAAATTAAATATGGAGCTTTCGGTAAATTCAGTTAAATCAATTACGCATTTATACTCGTATATAGATTGAATACACTATATAAAACATTGAAAGTTGTCACACCAGGAATATGTAAATTAATTGGGCAAAAGCTTCTTATTTTATTTTGTAAGCGTCACAATATTTGTATTTTGAAGTCTGATATTGACCATTTTTAAATCTAAAAATTAATCCAGTTTAAATTTTGCCAATTTAAGTTAAAGTTTGCAAATTTAAGGGACACGGGGAATGAAACTTGAAATTCTTGTAAATAAATTCCTACTGAGATAAAAATTTATCTATGCGTTAACAACACACATGTGTAGCAATGTACAAAATTTTGTTTCTCTAAACGTGTTTTTTTAGATTTTTGGAAAACTATTTTCAAAATTTGGCAGTTTTGAAAACGTTCCTTGCATTACGTACATGAATATAATGTATTTTTTTGAATTCGAATAAAACTGTGGTGGGGAAAAAATATTTTACCAATAGCTTCATGTGGTTACTTAAAAATTTACACTTTCCAGCACTTAGAAAATTGTTTTCACCTAAACTACTTTATCAATTAGAAAACTAATACTTGTATTTGAAGGTATTAGCATGTATATTATGTAAACGAAATGAAGACAATATCTTAATATTTGTGTTCATAGAAGGATTTTGGTATAAGAAATCATGAAGCTGAGAAAAACGTTTTTTTTAAAAAAGTTTATTATTTTAGAATCAAATATATTAATTAAAATTGTTCTTCAGCACAGATTACATCTTCCTTCTGTTGTTTGGCAGCTTCTTTTTTCAGTTTACTGAATTTATAGGCATGTCAATTTTAAAAATTAGAAAATAGATTTTTTTTTCTGATTTTGGCCGAAATTTCAGTCCCCTGGTCCGTTAAATTCAATATACAATTTAATTGCGCAGAATTATATTTATAATTATTTTTTAATAAAATGGTTAACAGGCTGCATGAGTGTGCGCCTTGAACAGGCAACTCCCCTTTAATAGCATTGGAAGGGAATTGAAAATGGGGTTGTGGAAGGTAGAGCAAGGTAACCAATGGCTGATTAGGGCCCCCGGGATATATTTTAAGAATCCTACTCTATGTTTCACTGGAAATACCCTAGAAAACCTGCATCAGGTAGGTCGGGCTATTGGGTACTACTCTCACGCCCATCCGAATGACGGGAGATGAGTTTTCTGTGGGGTCGTAGCATTCCCTTCTTCACGTCTCTACAAGTTTTAGGAGGCAGCTGATCGACGGATCCAATGGGAGCAGCGGACAACTCTTACCGTACAGAACGAGGCATCCCCGGAGGTAAGCCCCATTTTCACCCCGTATAGAAATACCTGTGAGAGAAAGCTCGCAAATCTGTGAGCAGGATCAGAATTTATATTCTTAACATAGTTTAATATTTCTTAATTTCATGGTTTCGCACTTATTCTATCCCTCGATGGCACGGAACCGAAAAATTACGTATCCAACGCACATTTAACCCGATGTCATTCATTTCTGTGCAATAACAAACTGCGATTTCTCCGACTCTTCATTTTTAACCTGAGAAAGAAATATTTTTTGCACGTGAGCGTGAGTACCTTTGGGCTGCATCCTTAACGAACTCTCATCAGATCGCGTCGGTAATTAATTGAAATATGCCTCAGTCTGCAATGGAACGTTGAATTACAATACGAACGAGTATCTTCAATGAGCCCAGCTCTCAAGATTTACCCTCGTACAGAATCTGGGACATGCAGACACTTTTTTAAAAATTAATTACCTTACGCTTTAGCAAAACCATCATCACTTTTATATAAGTGTGCTTCATATTCGTGATATAAAAATTCTCGATAGCATAACCAACCACTACAAAACTTTTAAATAATTTGACCCATTCAGGAAATGGAGAATTTCGATTTAGAGAAATTTTCTAACAATTTTGAAGTTTTTATAAAAGATTGACACGATTTTTGGCCGAGAGCGATCATTTTCATTGTTTCAGTAGTTATGAATGTATATTAGGAAAAATTTACAATAAGAAAACGCACTTTCTTGAGCTTGATATTTAAATTCCGCTACATCAAAAGACTATAGTTCATATTAGTTGCGTTTCAGAAGTACGGCCTTCGTTTCTTTTGTGTGTCCGCCAAGTATTAACTATTCTAAATACTGATCAGTCGTTTTCTTATCTATCTTATTAGCTTGACCTCTGTTCAGCGCCCTCAGCATGCATCTCCATTTTTTCCTATTTAAAGCTGGAATTAACAAAATCCTTTTTCTAATTTAAATCGTAACATTTAAGGGTCAAATACGGCAAAGGTTTTACTTAATTAAACACACAAATTTTGCCACGATATATATTGAAAAAAACTTTATATATATATTGTTCAGTACCCTCAGCATTCATCTCAATTTTCTCGTATTTAAAACTAGAATTAACATAATCCTTTTTCTAATTTAAATCAAAACATTTAAGGGTCAATTACTGTTTTTATTTAATTAAACACGAGGTTGCGCTCTATATATGTATGTTTACATCAAATTTTTACGCATTAATATTTTAAGAAATTACCCGAAGACGTTTCACATATCGTGACGAAACGTCGTGTTTAATTAAATAAAAGCTTTGACCGTAATTGGTCGTAAATTTATTCGATTTAATTAACGTGAAAAAACCCAGACGTTAATTGATGTAGCATTTCTTAGCTTAAAATAAAATATATTGAAGTTTACCGAAAATAAACGGAAATTAACGCAGCGTCAAGATAATATTCGGGAAGGGTTAATTAAGAATTTGAGTGAAGGAATATGTTCTTAAAGACTGTGTTTTATTGGGTGTGGAAGGTGTGCGGGATCCTGGACGGGGTTTGCGTTTTCATTCGATTTGGACGTGTTTGCGTATACGTCTGCTGCGTCCACGCCATAATTACTCACAGGATCCTATTACTGTGGCCAGCAATTTATCACGGCGCATGCGCTGACATTAATTGTTCGCATTGCTCGGGTACAAATTAAACGCGGCTCCCAGTCGCCCAAAACACAGCCGGCCCCAAAGATTTAAACGCTTGCTCCGTCCTCGCTTTCACGGAGAAATCTCAGTTTAATGCATCGGAAATATATCGCTGTGTAAATTTAAAGTTGTTAGGATCGGTAAAAAAGATAACGTATTCGCTGTCGTAAGACTGAAAAAGCCGTGCAAATTGATGTTATCGCAGTGACTGACAAGTCATTACGCAACTGTGTCGGGGTCTCAAATGAAGGGAATAACTTGCTGCCATTAACCAGGGCTACAAAAATGTTTCTAGTCCCTTTTCTGCAACTTAGAAACGTCTCCATGCTTCTCAAATTTTAGTAACAGACCAACAAAAGAAATAGCCTTTCGGAACAAATTTAATCTGCAATATTTCGTTTCTCCGATACATTGAAACCGTATAAAATTAATTGAAGAATAAGAACAATGGGCTATATACAGATGTAGGGATGTGGAGGAACTATCGCCGAAATAAAGAAAATGGGTGTGGTCATTTTGGACAAATGTGTCTAAAATAATATCAGGAAATGAAATATTATCAACTAATAATTTATTTTAAATTACGTCTTATTTTTTTAATAAATGAATTATAATTTTGTTCCCTATACTGGAAACTATCGCTTTAATTGAAAATAATAATTCTATGCCAGTTTTTTCAAGAAAATTGCTGTTTTATAACTACTAGAAAAACAGAAAATTCCATTTAATAGAAATATAACAAAACTAGGAAAGAGAAATTATTTGACAAACAGGGGCAATAAAACGCAGACATTTGGACGCCAGCGGAGTTGGCCCACGACAGCTGGAATGTGGAAATGGAGACTGGGAAAGGCGTGGATTTTCCCAAACACCTTGGGGAAGAGGTGCAAACTATTCTTCCAAAGAAGAGTAACAATATATCTAATTGGTTAATATCCATCCCTGCCACGTTCGGGATATGAATTAAAGAAGTGATGAAGATATATCAAAAACCCTTGCGGAAGTGGAGAAGAAAGACTTAGGAGACGAGAGCGGTTGATCAGATGATATTAGTGGTAGATTGTAAGATTTCAGCGCAGACATTACATTATCGGACAGATAGTCCGAGGAGACGAGGCGAAGACTGGAACCAGGGACAATAGGAGCGGTTGCGAGGCGTGTTCGAGAACGACCCAAATAAGAGGAAATAGCAACGAGTGAAAACGCTGACACGGTAATTACCCCTGTAACCTTTTTGCTGATTTCTTTTACTGCCAGGTCCGAATAGATTTTGTGTGAAATATTTCCGCTCTTTGAGAAGGCCCATGACATACGACCCTGAGTATAGAGATCCAGAATTTTATTTGTATCATTTCTTTGTAAATCTGTATATGTTGTGTTTATTATAAATTAACGCTACATTCAATCATTGTACATTAATAATAAATAAACGTTAAAAATACAATATAATTTAAATTTCCTAATGACTTTTCATTATTATAAAATAAATAATATCCCTTTCCATATTCATCAACACATTCTATAAATTTTTCTCGGTGATTTGCGTCTTCAGAAAAACCCTCAAAGTCAGTCAGCGGCGACTATGTAGAGAAGAAGCTGGAAGGTGTAGCTAAACATTTTTGATTTTTATGCCACAGATCTGACCGTCAAAATTACCCTTCGTTTACATAAATATGTTAATCATATGTGCGAATGTTGCCTCTAAATACACTTTAAGTCAGTTACACAACAGTTCTTTTTTGTAACACGTCGCCTCGTTTCTTCTTTCAGAAATAACTTATTAGATGACATAATTAATGTATAAAATTTGTATGCGTGTCTCATTACAAAGCGAGTGCGAAGCATGAACAACGCGTATATTGCATTCTAAACAGAAACGTTTATTTTAGAGCATCACGAATAAACATAAATTGACTGTGTACACTATTAGAAAGAGAGAACTGTAATAACGAGTATATTATTCAAATTTTAATATCGCGCTGGAATTAATTAAAGCAAAATTATTTGATTTCAATGTAACCCATTCCAATTCTCGGAACTTGTTTCATTACAGGACGCGCGGATACAGTGAAATGTGATGAAATATGGCAGTTGTTTTTTTTTCCTGGACTTCAAAACTCATATACTTCAATCAAGTGCAGCCAACACTGTGGCAGAGTTGGTTTACGTAGAGTTTTATTATGAATTCACAGAGCTCATTTTTCTAGATCAAATAGTCAACTCGTAATGATGAATATTTGAGGCGTCTGCTTACGTCTGCTTACGTTCATACCAAAGGCTCTTCAAAATAATATCAGTTACACTTAATTTCTACACGGACCGCAGTTGCAAATCTGAGTTGGATATTTATCTAGAAGATTTAATAGTGCTTCCTCGCAAGTTTATAGTTAATTAATGTGTCCAATTTCAGATCTGGTCTGTGTGAAAAATGAGACTTGGGAGGACCACAAACGTTTAAATTTATTTGATATATTGTGTGTCAAATTTACGACGGCATATGCCGCTGGTAGATACCATCCAAGCCAAATTCATGCCTCGGAGTTATTAGCCACAGTACAATGTGCAGCGGTTTTATTTTTCTGTAGCCAATTTTTTCGTTATTGTCAGATTTGTGTTTGTGTAAAAAAAATGAGGCAAAGGCAGATACACACGTGAATAACCAACCACACGGACCAACTGTTCGATTGCAAGTCCTCATCGAAGAGTTCATGTTTATCTCTGTTGCTCCGTCTCTCTTTTACACATAACCACACAAAGCTACAGATTGATACCGCCAGCCTCTCAGTCTGTCTGCATGTTTTATTCTCCTCCCCCCCTTCTCTCTCTCTCTGTCTCTCTTTCAGACTCTGAATGAAAATTGGTGTTTCGAACTTTAGGACGCTAATGCCCGTGCCTCGTATGTGCTTCTTTTTGTTTGCTGCGCTTTATATGCTCCACGTGCACCACACCGCTCACTACTCTTCGTTTTTTTCTAATAAAACGTATTATTCAATATCTCCCCCTCCTCCCCATCCTTCTAAATATATTGTACGCACACCTTTCTGACACAGCACTCGCACGAACGCTGATAAGTTAGGAACGTTCAGTCAAAATTGATTTATGGGGAACAGTTTTCCCAAATTGCCTCATTTATTGCGCATCTGGCTCTCATTATTCCCATTTATTGCCTTAATAGACACATACATCCATATTCCGCATACAAGCAAAGTGAAAAAAGTGGAAACTCTGTATGATGATCTCTGGGATTTTCTGCAGTTTATTAATTAAATTACTGGTGAATGTTATCTACAACTAAGAAAATATTTACAGTAAACTGTAATAACGACTACGAATTTTACCGTTATTCAAAAAAGAAAATTTCAATATAAAAAATAAAATTGACCAAGATTTTTTTTCTTAGGTTATTATTTCATCTCTTACTAGTGAGGTGGGCTGGAAGAGGTTCTTCAGCCAAATGATTATTTTCTTCTATTAATTTATTTTTGGGTATATTGGCTTTAATTACTTTAATTTAATTGTTTATGGGAAGGCTATTTAGATGGGTTCTTTCAGGGCTTTTGTCTACAAAGGATTGGATGACCATGGGGCGACGGGATTTGATGGATGGAGTTGATGTGTCAACGGATTTACTCTTGTTTTTATTCATATTATGTTTGAGTCGATGGGTAGAGTGATTTCCGTTTTTTAACTGTAGGAAGACGATTTCTTGGTTCGATATCATATTTTTTATAGGTGAATAGACGGTGGTACATGTTGATACCTGGAAGGAAATATTTTGTTCCTTTTGAGTATGCGAGGTATTATCGGGTGCGTCGTTTCTATTATTTTGGTTATATAGTGTTTTCAAATTTTATAAAGGTGTTCCGTAATCTTGGGGAAATTAATTTTTTTGGTGGTAAGAGATTCCCTTTGCGTGTGTTTCTAGTACATTGATCTTCTCGTAGATCTTATCACCAGCTGAGATCCAAGCTGAGGAGGCGTACGTGAGTACTGGTCTGATTTGTATGTTTTTATGCACGTGTCGGCGTTCCACTTAGTTTTAAGAGATTTAGTCTTCTTTTTGTTTTTTGATATATATTGTTTAGATGATAAATATTTAACTGCTTTACTATTCGCATGGAATTTGCTTTGGATTTTTATAGAATAGTTATTTCTACGGGCGCTTTTTGTTCGTTTGCCGACTATGAGAAATTGGCACTTTGTTTGATTTATTTTTAGCTTCCATACATTAGACCGATCTATAAAGTAGTCTATGAATATTTGCATTTCTTCGTAAGAGGTTGCTGGACTCTTATGAGCACTGATAAAAGCGGTGTCGTCCGCAAATTGGAGAGTGTAAGACGGTGGGCTCGTTTTTGGAACATCCAGCATGTATATAATGTATAAGATAGGTGACAGAACTGAGCCTTGTGGTACTCCTGCTTTGGGGATGAAGACGTCGAATCAAGCATGACTGATTGTCACGTGGCTTGTCCTGTTTTTGAGAAACGATGCACTTACTCGCGGATGGTATTCAGGTAGTCCAATTATCCTCGGTCCTTCGTGCCAAACTGTACCAAATGATTTTTCGATATCAAGTTGAGTACGGTCTTTGCTTGAGGTGTAAATCGACAAAAAAGTGTAAAAAAGGAGGTTTGTTGACAGTTAAACTTTTTTACGTAATTTAAGTTTTATTAATTTAATAGATTTCGTTGTGATAAATGCATAATTTTATTTTCTTCTGTAAATCAGCAGTTACTAAAAAATTACCTGACGCGAAGAATAAAACTAATTCACGAATACATGGAATAGACGATACAAGGAAGTTTATTATTTCTCAGGGAGTTAGCTCTCGGCCAACGATAGCTTAATTGCGACACGACACGTTTATAATTTTAAAAAATAAGTTATATAGTATTAGAGGACAAGAATATAGACAACCCGTATTCATCTCCGATTCGCGTATGGGTCACGATACATTTTAGATACAATGTTTTTCACTTTTTTTATATATAAAACTTCAGTATATTTAAACTTTTAAAGATCATTGGCAACTTCTGGCCCTGAGAAACACGTGTACCAAATTTGGTCAAATTCGGACCAATAGTTTGGACGCCTATAGCGGAGACAAACATAGTGACACACTGACAAAGGTTTTTAGATTTATAGATATGACTGCGACGTTGAATGCTCGCAATTTTTAAATTTTAACAACTAATAAATCCTGGACTGATTAAGGTTTTTAATTTCCCTATCTCATGAATTTACATAAGTTTAATTCACCATCTACAATTAAATATTCTTGCTAGTGTCTGTTTTGACTGAGGACATTGTTGTACGAGACCCTTATCACTCTTAATTCCTTCGTTTCATTAAATATTTATATCACAAATAACAATTTGATGAATCTCCTTTTTCCACGACGTCACTGACATACGATTAGCTATGTTTTTAATAGATTCTAAAGTTTACACAAATTGACAGAAGAATTTTAATACACTAAATAACAAAATAAAGCCTGATGAAGGGGGCAGAAAATGTCCGCAGAAACGTGGGTTTTTACAAGCCTGACCCGGTTGCCTAGCCGTGAAGATTTTATCCGAATTATTCACCGGGAAAGTCGAACGTTCATTAACTTAAATATTTCGTTACATTCCAGGTTCTTTTTCATTAATATTTTTAAAAAGTATTTCAGAATTTCTTTCTTTTTGTATTTAAATCTCGACTTAAGATAGAGTACACAGAATATAAATTAATTTATTTTGCAGTTTTAAGTAATCATGGATCGCAACCATTTTCAATTTGCAGTAATGAGAAGCTAGATATTCGTTTTACAACAAATAACAAGAATGCAAAAAAAATTATGCATTTTAGAATATGTTTTTGTATGTGTCGTTTGTGAAAGAGACTTCTTCTAACATAACCATTAATTAAAATGTAGTAAAGGAAAATATCTGCTGGATGTAATAGATAACTAAAACTCATTACAGTGAAAGGCTGGTCTGAGATTTTTACGTTATTCTTTCTGTTTAAGATCAAATTCCGTATAATTTAAGTAATCGTATGGAATTATGGAGAATGGATTTGGGGTGGAAGTGTTGTTGCCACGTTTTCGGGAACTCGCCTCAGTTCCAGGCTGATAAACGAGAAGCGCACTTTGCACCAACGTATTCCGAGGTTCGCAGTAAATTTTCAACCATCTGTCAAGGTCTGACGAAGTGAGCCAACTGTGAAAATATTATTCGCCCCGTTGTCGAAGAGACGCCGGTTCCAAGGATTTATCGTAAAGGGGGGAACGGGTTTGATTTTGTCAATGCCACCTGCATCATTAATGGTGAAATGTCTTTTTTACAATGATCATTTATATAAGAGTCTACAATAATAAATTTGTACCTACTATAAAAGTTTATTTTAGAAGCATTGATTTGATATATGTTGCGTTCACTTCCTCAAATCTACAACGACAGTCTGATAACTCCGCTTTGCCAGTAATTTTTAATACTCGACAAACCTGTTACTAATATATATATATATATATATATATATATATATATATATATACAAACAATTCTTTGACTGCTGGCAGTCACTTTAAATGTTTTACTAACTGTCTGACAAAGGGAGCGGTGCTTCCGGAAATTCAAGGCTCTCAAACCCAACATCTGTGAACTTCAGGTTAGTCACAGCTTTCTGTCTCTCTTTCCTGTCCTTATTAATTTTTTTTACTTAACCTGACAATGCCATTTTTGTGACGCATATATATATATATATATATATGGTGTTCAGTTTATCTGAAGACATTGAAATATCTCGAGAACCACACATCGGATCAAAAAAAGTGTGAATGAGAAATGTTAGTCTCTCCTGGGAATGGGGGAGGGAAAATTATAAAAATTAAATGGGATCCCCCATTTTCTATTGCAGATTCGTATTCTTCAGAAAAAAAAATACTCCAATTTGACCTATGATTCGAGTCATTTTGATCACAGATGGGGTTGTAATCGACAAAAATCAAAATCTGTAATAAAAAATCGTTTAAAAATGGGAATATTTCAAGAAATAGGCAGCAGATTAGCAAATTAAATTAAATGTGTTTGATATTCTTACAAATGCTACTTAATAACACCGTAACTGCCCACCCACCCCTACTCCCCAGGGGTGGGGAAGCGATTATATATGAAAAACTAAAACAGTAGTCTGGTTATTATTTTTATTATTAGTAGTAACAGGGCGAAGCCAGTTGGAAAGCTATTGTAATCGTGTCGCGAATCAAAGAAATCTTTTATCTGTATTTTATCATCTGTAGAGTATACAAGTATACAGACGTGCGAAGTTGGCCGATGTTTGCCGACGGTGACCGAAATATTGTTAATTTAAGTTTATTATTTGTATGATAAAGTCAGTAGAAAATGGAATAGCTGAGGCAGCAACTGTGGACAATTATCCTGGAAAGTCTTAAAAAAGAAGTAAACCCTCGTTTCCCATTTAGATAAATAATATACGGTATATGATTTCTTTGAGGATATGGAATTGAGAAGCTGCTGTTGATTCATAGCAACGTCGTTCCCTGACACTTCAATTTTTAATATCTAAATTTTTAACAGTCTAACTTTGAATTTAGCCTTGAAAAAATTGTTTAGATCCTTCTTTTTAATTATTATCGGTTATAATTTATTTACAAATACATCATAATGAGATTGATTTACGAAATTAGCAATTTACCTGTTAAATAGCCTAGTAATAAATTGATTTTTACAGTTCTACCCTGGTTTGAAAACGTACAGTACAAACGTATTAACTGTTATTGGTGTTAAGTCCTCTAACAATTTAAATTTTGTCAGAAATATTAAAGGTAAAATTAACATTTCAGACAAGGACAATGTCATATACAAAATAAAAGATTGTAAAGCTTGTTACATCGGCCAAACAAAGTGATCTTTAAGTCTCGTATCAATGGACACAGAAACAATGTGAAATTTGGAGATTGAAATTATTCAGTCGTATCCATACGTATTTATTCAGTTATATTAAATTTATAATCCTGGAAGAATATATTTGAATGGTAATTTATCGTTTTAATAATTAATTGGCATCTTAGAACGGTAAACTTTTGAAGTAGAGGTACCATAAAATTTATTAAATGTCCTAAACTCAAAATTTCTTGGACACTACTCTGGTTTATCATTTAGGAAACCAGTTTATAAGTCGAACCAAACAAGGGAGGGGTAAACCAACGGAGAAGGTTGGAATTTAACTCACGTAATGGAAGAAGTTTGGAACATTAGCATCTATTACTCAGTGATGATTTTATTTAATTCAAATATCGGGACACACTTAACAAAAGGCACCAAAATCAGAGAATAGGATAACACTTATCAACGTGGCTCTCACCGATGGTATAAATTGAGGGTTCTGTAAGGCTTTTTCGATCACTTGTATCTAAAATGAAGATCACATTTAAACTAAAAAACATTTTCAGTATTTTAAAATTATAATTATAGGATTAATTATGTTAAGAATAGGAATTTGCTTCCTCTCCATATATACGATTGTTTTTACTGATGATCATGCGCGTTAACTGTAAAAGATTTTGGTTGTATGGTCGTGCTGAGCTTCCTACGGTGACATAGTTGTACACTTCACGGTTCGGTAAGGTTTCGCTCCATAACTTCAGCAGATTATTTGTCCGGTTGACGTAATGAGCGCGCTTTTCGGGAGCGGATTTGGACTGAAAGGTGGACCTGGCCGCTTTGTCCAAGGAATCGGAACGAAGTCGGTGACTTAATTGAAAGAGCAGAACAGCTCGGCCACTTCGCCTAATCAAAACGGGCCGCGTTTCTGCGTAATTAGTGCGGCTGTAGAAGAAAGACCATCGACCCGTCTACAGCAGCAATTAGGCGCATTTCCATATTAATAAAGCCACATTCACGACCTGGCTTCGGCATTCGCCTGCGCTTCCCGGAGGCCCGGGTTCGAGTCTCCGGGTCATTACAGTCCACTGTTTAAAGATTGTTCATATCATAACATATGTTTTCGGGAATACCTGAACATATTGAAAAATGCCGAGAATTAATTTATAAAAATTAATGACCAAAATCACAGAAAATAAATGTAGGCAAGAAACCAATCAAGGGCATGAGGTGACGGAAGGAATAATTCATCGTTTGGGAAAGGTTGGGAAAGTCAGGTACGTATTCCGATATTTAGCTTACAAGAGTTACTATTTGGAGCCAAAAATTTGCCTCTTAGTATGCTTTTGTATGTTCAACAAATGGCGAACGAAGATACGGAAATTTCCTGTTTTTTCTCATCCCCGAAAACCCAAAATGATTGATTAGCTTCCTTTTCAAGGGGAAATTTGGAATAAACTAGCCGAAATAGCTGGCGTTGCTCAGGTTCACGTAAATAATAAAGCAGGAATATAATTGAAGAAAAATTTATAACAGTATTTGCGGTCATAGTTGTACTGCAGATGGATCACTTTTATCTAGAGGGGCGTGTAAACACTCTTTTTATATGATTTCTAACAGATTTAATTGTCAAAATCAACCAATTTTCAACCGTAGCTTGTGTAAATAGCGAAAATCGTCAAAATGGTAGTTTTTTTGCAGAGAGATGTCATTCTGATCCCATTTCCGGTGGTCTGAGAAGAGAAGGTCATATGACAAAAATTGTAGAGAATTGAATTTCCAATCAAATTCGTGTTTTTTCCTGAAACCCTCAGTTTTCGAACTACAGGGGCGTAAAGTTGGAGGGTTCCAAAATTGAGTTATTGTACTGCAGGTCGGGAGGCTTGGCACATCTTGGAAATAAATATACCAACTGATAAGTCTTTCCCTTACTTGTATCTTCAAATTGAGTGCGTAGTTTGGTAGTGGAGGAAAACCACCTTTAAATAGCGGAAAACACTTTTATTACATATACAGAAAACTCATTCAATTTAATACTTTTACCTGTGATTAATGTCACTATCAAATGCATAAATTTTATTTAATTTTACAAATGTGCAATTACCAGGTATTAAAATTTACCTGACGCGAAAAATAAAACTCATTTAACGTACACATGGTATCAACGATCAAAGGAAGTATATTATTTCTCTCTACCAGCGATAGGTTAATTACAACGAGAAATTTTTATAATTTAATATATATATATATATAAACTATTTAAGTTTAATAATATAGGTAACCCGCATTCACTTTAAGATATGTAGATGCGCGTATGGGACATGATACCTTTTACGGAATATATATATATATATATATATATATATATGTAATAAAAGTGAAATAAAAGTTCAGTATATTTAAAAAATTTAAAGGGAGCTTCGGGCCCTGAGGCACACGTGTTGTTCAAATTATGACCAATATTTTGGACGACTATAACAGAGACATACATTCTGAGAAAAGGTTTTTAGATATATAAATGAGTAAACAGTGATAGCCAGAAGGTTAAATTTAATAAGAATGTTAGGGTTTCAGCGTTTCAACCACTGGAACCTCTTCAGGCGGATTAAAAAATAATATAAAGATACAAAAAAATCATATTTCACAGAGGTGAACTACATAATACAATTATGTGAAATTTTTAGAAACATCACTTAAAAATCAAGAGAGATAAACGTTAGAATTTTAGAATTTACAAACGCACAAGTATTTCGGCCGAAATGACTGTTTTAAACGTTCAGCTGTTCAGCGTATTGTTGACATTCAAACGTTAATCGTTAAATTGAATGATAAAAAATTGAATCATTCTTCACGTGTTCCATATTGATAAGAGAATTACATTATTCTTATTATGATTGGTCGGATCAACAAGTGGAGAGTTGTTCTATATATCATTGCTCTATTGAGCTTCCGTTTTGAATGTTAAGAGGTCGAATATTGCGTCCGTATTGCTGCAGAGTTCTAATCGTGACAATGGAACAATGGTTTCAGTTCGGATGTTGTCGAGGTTGTTGCAGTCGAAGATGTAGTGTTAAATGGTTAGAGGAGTATTGCAGTGTGTGCATAACCGCTTGAGGAGATCTGAAAAATAAGATTGGGTTAAGTTAGTATGTAGGGTTCTACTTCCGCTCAGGATCACTTGCTGTCTTCTGGTGAGGTCGGGACGATGGTCTAGGTACCTTTTTTTTTAAAAAAATAATTACTTTCTTTATCTAAAATTTTTAAAAATTGTCAGTAAAATTTATTCATTACGTCCCCATGGATTTTCAGTCAGTTTCGATCCTATTCAAAACTCCATTCCTAAATATTTGTTTATTAATGTTTTTACAAACATTAATAAGTAGTTTTAGCCAATAATTTCTCTGTAATCATTACAAAGAAAATCAAGACATTTGCAATTACTAAATAATGTATGGGGTTTTTCAATAAGGGCGGATCGGTATTTAAACGTAATAAAATAAGCTGTTTGTGAGGAATTAATGAAATTCTTTCTTTACAAACATTGAAATAATGTCGTTAATACCTCACACACATCTTGTTTTATTTCATTTCAATATTGACCAACTCTTATATATATATATATTTTATATATATCAATAATTTGTAAAGCAACGGAAGAAAGACGCGTTTCTTATTTGAACCGATACACTGAGACGAAGACGATGCTGCACGTAGAGAGATATTACAAAACTTATTGAATAATTTGAATGAATATATATTAAAATAGAGGTTATTATTAATATTCTACGTTTACTGAATTTTAATTTGTTTTAAAAGTCAATTGAAATGTTAGAAAAATTATATAGGGAAAGTCGGGGCGGAACGGGATAGCGAGGTAGAACGGGATCCCCTATAATTTGACTGGATAGCGCTAGAGGTTAGTAAATAGGGGTGAAACATTGTAACTGGTAAAGGAAGAAGTCCTTGCAGCCGACTTGACAAAGTTCTGACTCCACTCTGAGAATGAACTCTTGTTTTGGCATCTTACATCGGTGAATCTATAATTTCTGTAGCATTTCGACACAAGGTAAGCTAAAAAATCCTCTCTTTTAAGTATTTAATGGTATAATTCTTCAGCTGCATATAAGCTACATATACGGTTTAAATAAGCTTGTTTTAAGGCTCGGTGAAAAACCTTAAACGGAGACTAGCGTGTTGGGCAGAACGGAAGACTATTGTATAAGGCAAAATTTAATGTGTTCATCAACGGAAAAAGGAAAACCTTGCAGATTCAACTTATAAGCATGAGTTAAAGGATGCTGTACCGAAAAATAATATATTAAGAAAAGAAAGGAACGGAAAAAAATGGAAAAATTTTAGCAAAGACTGCAGTTGCAAAAAAAAACGTTTTGTGAAAGGAAGAACTGATAGAGCTATTAAGCGTACGATAAATCAGTATAAAAGAACATAAAATGTGTTAAAATTTTATTAACTAAAATGTAATATTATTGCGGGAGAAAGGGAAATTATCAAGTTTCTTTTTAAAAATTCAACAAAAACCGAAATTCCTTGTTTTAAGTTATACTGATATTAGATTAAGTAAATAATAGAATAAACTAATGTTTTATACTTTCATGAAGTGATTTTTATCTTTCCATAATTTAACAGAAACTGTTAAACAATAAGTGACCCGTTCTGCCCCGACTTCCCCTATACAGGACTTAGTAATTTGAAATGTTTTGTTAGATAGTTGTTCTTTTTTATAAAGATGATTATGGCAAAATTGTAGCTAAAAGCTCCTTTTTGAAAATTATAACAAAATGAATAAATATTTAGCAATGGATTTTCGAATATTATTGAAGATAATTGAATTATTATTAATTACGTTACTACCTAATATATTAAAATAATTTAAGATTTTGTGGCCAGTATTGAAGTCTTATTACTGTGTTAAATATATATGTTAGCATTAGAAATCCATGTTTGGGGAGCTCTTTCATAAGTTTTGGAATAATTATATTATAAAGCCACAAGGGAAAATGACAGTGAACAGGGTAATTTTTGGAAACAGTCTATGATGTTAGCGGCGTGACGACTTGAATGTAGGCATCACCTTGTGACATTGTCACGTCTTTTCCCAAAAAGATGCGTCCGTCAGTGGCGTATGTTTATCAAAAACTGTTTGAGTTACAGTTTGTGATCTTGAAACAACACCTACCTTGAAACAACTTCTATATTCACAATTATAGTCAACACTTCTTATGTATTACATCCCCTTGCGTTTTCAAATAGTGTCCATAAAATTGATATATTGATTTTCGGTGAGTGTTCTCATTTGTTATCCTCCTTTTTTTGTTAAGATATATATTAGTAATACAAATATGTAAATTGTTTGGAGTTTTCCTTGTTAACACGTGGTTTATTGACGCTTTCTCCACAGGTTAATAACCTGAAGAAGGTACAAATACGTACCGAATCATCGTGTTTTTTCCCCGTTTGAAATTGTTATAAATGAAATAATAAAGTCTGAAATCGGTCGGAAATTTTTACCTATTAGTATATAATCAGACGTTAAATTACAACCTTTCAAAAAGAATAAGTTTTTAACAAAACTTAATAAAATCGAAATAAAACAAAATGACATACATTTCAATAAACCGTATAATTATTCAGTATTTTCTTCTAATATTTGTCTACGTGGAACATTGGCTTCATCTCATTGTTCCAATAAGGAACGTGTCTGTCTTACGTTATTTGACTAATTATACGCATTGTTTTGTTTATTTGATAACTCATAAAAATGACTCACTCGTTACCAAAAAAAATCGTAAGCATTGCAATAATTATTTTAGAAAAGTTTAAAGGCATTTTTTTCTAAGTATTTACGAATTATTTTATAATAGCTACTTCATAGCATCTTTCTTGCGCAGTTCTTTGACAATTTTTATTAATACACTCGTGGTTCGTTTATTAATAATTTTCGTCCGTACGCAAAATGCTAGCACCATTTATTACGTTCTTCAATTTTGCTGACCAAACTCGCTAGACAATTGCACCAACCAGAGAACTATAATACACAACACAGGGAGTAATTATATGCCTTTGTTTTCATTTCTGGGTTATTAAAATAATAAAATTGAATCGAAGTGCTCGGATCGCAATTTATTTTACATATTGCAACCACTCTCGTTTGTAAATTCTGCACAATTATGCCAAAACAATAATAAGAGAAATAATTTTGGCGGTAATGAAAACATTTATGCATAAAATTTCGGGCTCCCGAATAATTAAGCTTTTATCTCTCCATATGAATTTGTTTGCTTTCGTCATAATATACAGATAATAAAAATACTCGCCGCTATTTTTTTTGTACCTTTTTCAGGCACTGTGTTTCAGTTTGCTAGGCTTCTGCAGAATTTTATGCAATAAAATACTCAAGTGTTAAGTTATAAACGTAAAATTAACTCCTCACTTACGGTTTTCTAAACCTAAATATAATTATTGTTTCCTCATTTTTTCAGAGTTAGCTGTGCTATTGACATTTCTGCGTGTCAAGTTACGAATTGTAAGGATTTAACTCTATTTTCGGTTTGTTAAATATGAGAACTGCAACACGTCCATGTAATCTCATATTATTTCATTTCACGTGGAAACAATTTATAAATAAACGCCATTAATATCGTCAATGATTAAGGTAAAATAAAAAATTAATCAACAATACTATTCTCGGCGATGTGAGTAATGTTTCACTATAGCGTTGGAATTACGAAGTTCACGGTTTATTCGTTTTTATCTTAGTATCAAAAAAGTGTTAATTGAAGACGTTGATGGATACTCAATAAGTTAAATATACACAAATTTTAAAATTTTAAAAACAAAAAATATTGCGATTCGAATTACAAACAAGCATTCCTAATATTCAACAGTAAGTTTATGCACTGGTCTCAAATCTGTACCAAAAAATAAAATTGAAGTGTCTGTTCTGAATATGCTCCGAAACGCCTGAAGGGATTTCAGTGAAAATGTTAGGGATTAAACCAGAAATTTTAAATTAAATTTTTCTGCCTGTTACAATTTGACATCTTGCAGGGTTTAGAAGATAAGAATATAAATATTTGTAATTCATTGAATTGCTGCGCCAAAGCCGAACATTTCTAAGCCAATTGCGAGTTATAAAGGTTTGCCCTGAAGCGTTTCTCTACCATTGCCGTGGAATTTTGGTGCTTGGAACTGATTATCCCAGAGACGTTTTCTGTCTATATTTTGATGATTAAGGACCCTTCCTTCCATAATTTCAGGCCAAAAAACGTGCTACTCTAAACAAATATAGAACTTGAAAGAAGCTATATTATGACCTCACATACCCTGTCAAACGAGATAATTAAATAGCTGTTAGGCGTGACTTGTTGCTTAAGTTTAACTTACATTATATTTAAGTAACTATTATTTTAACCTATACCAATAAATAAATTTTAAGTGCCTGTCTGACTATAATTTTATCTCCAATAGGCTCCAAAATGACGTAACGGACTTCAATAAAACTTTTAATGAAAAAAATAGGAATTTTAACGAGTGAAAAGAAACAATTTACCACAAAGTCTTTAAAGAAAAATATTTTCGGTTTATTTTGAAGTGTTTGCCCATTTACAACTTCAGAAGATTTTGAATCATTAAGTCATAATCATCTGAAATTATATAATATTACATTGACTGAAACATACCGTGAGTAATAACTTTATAATTTAAGGTAAATCTGCAATTTTACATTGTAAATTATAAAGTTACTCTCACAGTAAGTTTCAGTTGATGTAATGTTATGTAATTTAACTTCAGATGATTCGAAAGCTTCTGAAGTTGTAAATAGACGAACACTTCAAAATAAAGCGAAAATATTTTTCTTTGAGGACGTTGTGTTATATTTTTTAATTATTTCTGTCTTTTCGTTATCTAAATTCCTTACTTTCCTACAAATAGGAATTTTAGAAATTTTCGTGTGTGTTCCATTTCGATATCTTGCAGGATTCAAAGGATATGATTATAAGTGTTAGTAAATCCATTTAGTTGCCAAGCCAAAGCCGAGGGGAGTGGAATATCTCTGGAACAAATTGTCTCTGTCAGGTCCTTACAGAAACAGAAACATTGATTCAAAATGAAGACATACAAAATCTCAATAGGTTTAGTGAAAGGTCTATTTTGGCTCAAAAAATCGACATATTATCGATATAATACTGGCAATGCGACAACATACAAGAATATAAGTACTGTTTTAAAAAAAGGAGAGTGTACAGATTACAAAATTTAATTTCATAGGTAAATAAACACAATAACCATAATAAAAAAAATTAAGAAATATTTATATATTAAGTGATATATTTGTGTATACGTAGATACCAAAAATAAAAAAGATACGTTTTTATATATCCAATAAGTTCAACTTTTTCAAAAATTTATAGTAGTTGTTCTTGTTTTTAGGGAAAAATAAAAAGGGGAGTTTGTTCAAGTTCGGCGTGAACGAAATATATTACACCATATCTCAAATTAATTCGAACTTCATAACTTCTACTATGTTGATGATTGTATAGAATTGTCTACCACAAAAGAGGATATAATATTGAACTCAAAGTAGTAAAATAGAAAGAAATATAAAATTTTCATAATTTTGCTACTGATATGAAGAAAAGTATAAAAATAACAATGGAGAAATTCGACACTGGTAGCCTGAATGATGAATAGGATAAGTCGTAGGTGAATGTAAGCTTATTTTAATTAAATCTGAATTTCCTGAGAATCTCAACGCTTCGACTAGGACTAAAGTTTATGCAGTTTTTGGAACCTTATTTTTTTTTTCAGAGCACCCAATTGCTTTGACGTGATCTGTTGTACGCCATCCGAGGTTTGCTCATCTTTCAGAGTGAGAAATATTGAATTGGAAGCTACAGTAATTACATTTCTGCCGTCCCCACACATGACAACTTTATGACGAAGAACAATAATTAATCTGACGCATAAAGAGCGGTGAACCAGAAATCGATCTGGGTGGAGCGCCACAGAATTTTACCTCTCGCCCGGGTAAATCATTTTCTGTAATGTATTCAAATTCAGTAATTCTATTTCCACTTTTCAATCAAGCATTATGGCGAATTGTGCTTGTTCCCACAATGTAGATTCCACGTTTACCCAAGATATTAGGAAACGCTTTTTCAAACTCTTGTTACAAAACTGGCTGCATGTGTAACTTTTACTTCCCACCCACGAATATATGTTAAAAATGGCCGAGTTGGTACACTCTCAGTTACAATATTTTATTTAACGTCTGCTTCTTTTAAAACTTATATGAAGATAAATTGAATGGCTCATTTTACAGACAAATCAGGAGTGATTTTCGTTCTCAAATTTACGATTTTAATAGGTACAAATGGGATATTAATTAATTTCGTCAGGTTTTTCAACTTTAGAATGTGTGTAATTGTACATAGTACTTAAAAAAGCATATTCATCCATAACAACTAAAGTTTGAAAAATTTAAAGAGAGAAATTCCTTAAACAAGTCAAGACAATTAGAACTTGCAGTTAAGGAGAATTAACGTCAAAAAAGTGGACAACTCCGTCCATATTGTAGTGGGGGTAAACATTACCTCACTTTTACTCCGGTCTCTGTTGAGACAAGTTGGTAATGTAAAAGCAATTCTGAAAATATTGGCGTCAGGAAATATATTTCTGTCAGTTCAGGGTATGTTGTACGTCAAGAAACACATTCTTAAAATGTAATCGATATCAATAAATAAAATTGGGTCTGTCTGTCTGCCCGTATGTTTGTCTCGAATAGGCTCCGAAACGGCTCAACGGATTTCAATGAAAAATTGAGGATTAAAAAAACAGAATTAATTTAAAGATTGGTGCATATTTAATTTTGATATATTTCAGAAGATATGAATATAAATAAAAATATTAATTCTAGGTGAAGATTTCTTGGAATTGCCGCGCGAAAGTCGGCGTGTAAACCAAGTGCGAGTTTTAAGTCCTATTACGCGTTCCTGTATCATTACTATCTATTGTTGCAGTAGGTCGTCGATACGATGTATACATAAATTGATATATTGGCTTTATTTCTCGCGTCAGGTAAATTTTAAAATTTAGTAATTGCTAATATGAAAACAAAATGGAAAATATCGAGTTTTGTTTCGAAATCGGTGAGAAGCGAGTCGCTGTGTTACATTATGACCTTCGATATGCGATTTATTAGAAAATTTAACTATTAAGTGGGGGAAAATTTTTATGGTTAGAATGCTGAAAATTTATTTATTCCTTCTATTGTACCGGTATTTTGGACTCTCGAGATACTGGTAGTATATTGGAATTTCATATCGTGACGTTTTCGATGTCGGTTTAGTTACGTGTTGACCAAGAATTAAATAGTGTACCGGGATAATATAAATAAATACACGGGCAACACCGGGTCCCCAGCTAGTAGATAAGTATAGCGTGCGTTAAAAATATGTCGTTGCAATCTCCATATGCCGTTCATATGAAAACAATTAATGTTCTTAACAATGATAGTAGCGTTTCGCCAGTCCACTTACTGCGCATGTAAATACATAGAATATCACGAACTGTACCTATTTTATAGAATTGTCTCAATTTTAATGCCAACCAAAGTTAGTTTTGTATTCTTTATTTTAATATTGCATATACTTAATCATTTATTGTCCAAACTGATAATATTTACGATAAAAGTTTTTTATATGAATAAAAAAACAGCAAAGTTACACAGCGCATGGTCAACCATACCCTCCAAAATTATTTGGCAATGTTTACATTCCCCAATATCCAATCGCTCTATAAACTCGCAAGAATTCGCACAGCGTAAACAGCGAGGAAAATAACTAGTAATTATTATATTACATATTTTGAATTAACCAATAACAGCAATTCCGGTTATACGAGTTGAGTCTCCATCTTTCGGACCATGGGAAAAAAACTAGCAAATACAAAGCAGAGATCTCTTTGCAGAATGTTTGGAAACTGTATTTACCCCAAATAACGATTTACCAAATACCGATATTGCAGTGGCAACACTTTGAATGAACCAGAGTCTAGAATATTTTAATCCTATAGAAATACAGAAACAAATATGTTTACTGAATAACAAAAAATGTCCAGGAATAGACCAAATTACTCCAAAAATACTGAAAGAGCTCCCCAAACAAGGATATCTAATGCTAAGATATATATTTAACACAATAATAAGACATCAACAGTGGCCACAAAATCCAAAATTATCTGAAATTATTTTAATATCTAAACCTGGGAAAGCCTTGACGAATGTAACATCGTATATACCAATAAACCTGTTATCAACGGTGGCCAAATAATTAGAACGGTTACTACTTCAACGTATCACATCTCTTGAAGATATAATCCCATTTGGCTTTCGACCAAATCATCTCTTGATGGTCAGCAGCATTCTTTGATGTGAGTCAGGCATTTGACAGGACTTTATAAAATCAAACAGTTACTGCCGGAGCATTACTACAAGCAACTATAAAATCATACCTGGAAAATCATAAATTCAGAACTAGAATAAACGGCGAAACTTCCACCTTTCACCTAATCAAAGTAGGCGTTCCACAAGGACGTGCCCTAGGACCTGTCTTGTATTTAATATATACTTACGATCTTTCCTCAACCACTAGTACAATTACAGGCATATTCGCTGACGACACGGCTATTATGGCTATTTATGAAGATCCAGTAAGAGCAAGTGCATTTTTACACCATCCTAATTTACTTCAGGATTGGACAGATAAATGGAAAGTCAAAATGAACGAGATAAAATCCTTACAGGATACGTTCACTTTACGACAACAACAATGCCCACAAGTAACTATAAACAGCAAACATCTCCCGGTATCAACACATGTAAAATATCTCGGAACCTATCTAGACTCAAAATTAACCTGGAAGGTGCATACATAAAAGAAAAGAAAAAAATGGCCTGGCGTCTTAGAGAACTATTTTGGCTCCTCGGTAGGAGATTTAAACTCTCGTTACAGAACAAAATCACTATTAAGCCTATATGGACATTCGGACTCGAGCTGTGGGGATGTGGTAGCAAGTCCAACACTGCCATAATACAGAGGGCACAATCAAACATCCTCACAGCCATGGTTGATGTTCCATGGTAACTTATGAGACCAATCAAACTCAAATAACACCAACACAGAATAAAAATCCTACAGGGCAATATCAAAAAGGCATAATTAAGTTTTGTAAGGACAGTAAGATTTATTTTATTTAAATGTATTGTATTGTGTTTTTAAATTTAAAAATCAAATGAAATGAAGATACATAATTAATTAGTGGTTAACGAACAGAAAAATGGACATTACCAGTATCTTATTTTGTAAATTCATAACTGTAAATAATATGTAATTAAATAATTGTATAATAATATGTAAATAATTGTCACTGTGGTCGCCAATGACGAGATGTGACCTTTATAAATATTTTTTTTAAAAAACTACACCAGGACCAAGTCATGCCTTTCATCCAGGATGTTATTCAAGAGAGAGCCAATAAACACAACAAGAAACTGGAAATCCATACGAACCCTCATACAACCACTGCTGCTATACAGAAACCACAGAAGACTAAACCGATGCTGGCCAATTGACCTCAAAGTGGGGGATCACTGCAGAGGACCCCATCAAGACACTTCGAAGACCTCAAGACACTTCGAAGACATCAAAAGAAGCTTATAGAAACTGTCATTCTGATTGATATTTCAATAAATAAGTTGAAAAAAAAATTAATTACGCATGAAAGAGTAAAGCTACAAATAAAACGGATTTCTTCAGGCAAACGATTTTTTTTACATATTTAACATATTCAATATAATAGCTTACTGGGAGTTCGGCAAGGAACCGAACACATGCATCAGCGTGTGTGTACAGTGACAGCTGCGCCTTGGGCAGTGACGACATGAAAGACGAGGAAAGACGTCCTCACATACCTATTTCTATAAATAAATTTTTAAAGTAATTAATATTTTTATTTTTCTTATTTAATACAAAATTAAATAACAAAATTTAACGAGGTTACGTTTTGACAAATTATGCGATATTTAGCTATTTCTCTTCCAACGCTTTTCCATATTTCTATATGTTGGCACTTCCCGATTTGCAGCTATTATCGTGCGTGATGGGTTTCCAGTCGGACTCAAATTATACTGTAATTGTAACAGAAGTCGCCATCTTATTATTTAAAGCGTTTTATCAATTTTGATGAATTTTCGGGAGCCTTCAATATCCTTCTTTAAAATAAATTAGCCTCTAAATGTAAAATAGATACTCCCTCCCAATTGGCAATATATTTAATTTGTGATATGTGCTCCGACAAGGATGTACTTGACTTGGTCCTAGAATTTAAAATTACATCTATGGCAATAAATTCTCCCTTTTCAAGTCTATATTAACCCTCGCTGGCCAGAACATTTACTTATAAATATTATGATTTAGTTACTATAATATACCATTGATGCCAAAAACACATCAGGTCCTATGCCTCGTCCATATGGGGAACTACAGCCAATGTCCATTCAACCAAAATTCAAACTAAACAAAACAATTCTACGCACCATCACAAACTCTTCCTGGTACCCTAGAAATTCCGTCATCCACCATAACATCAAACTTTCCAAAGTAAATTCCGTAATCTCCAAATCCATAACCTCCTTAATTAAAAGCGCCCTCAGCCACGCAAACTCAACGATCCAGAAATTCCATGACAATCCTCCTCCATCTCCACGCTTCTGTCGGCTAAAAATAAAACTCCCAATTGACCTCGTCCTTCCCCCTGAGCATTCAGGCACATCCTAACTCACCTTACCATCATGCCCGCAGACCACATCCTCATATATCCTCCAATAATCAGTTCACTGCCTGTCAACCCTCACCCACTCAGGTCGTTTGCCTCTCAGGTACTCACAAAAATAAATAAATAAATAAACCAAACCCATTCTGATAAAGTAGGTTAATCAATGGATTAACCTGCCTTCATGCCGACGTGTCAATTATATACATTAACTTTTATTCACTATTTAATATTGTATATAATGTATCAATTATTCTATCAACTAACAATCATTAAAAGATTTTATATAAAAATAATAAAATTTAAAAAACCATTGATGGCAAGAACAAAAATGTTGTGTAGGTAGTATAACTATGTAATTATTATAAACATGTGATACTGCTCACAGGACGTAGAAAAGCTTCATTTGAAGCTCAAGTAAAGAGCGTAGAGCTAATTTCTAAGAAAAAAAGAATGAAAAAACGTGGACTGGAGCCAGGACTCGAGCCCATGACCTTCCGCTTTCCGCGGCCTGCGTACTCTACCACTGAGCTAGTCCGAGTCGACGTCCCGAAGACTAATTCAACATTCCTGTAAACCTAAGATAGGCTCACCTACAATTATCTAATCACATTCTTCACAACCTAATTTTTAGGAACCAGTGAAAAATGGACGTAGTGTAAATTGATCAAAGGTGCATGGAATTATAATCAAAGGAAGTAGAAATGCTTGAATTGAAGTCAGGGAAAAGCGTATAGCTAATGTGATACTGCGATTCCACATAGTATTCGAAAAATTGAGATGTAACCCGAGTCGAGGTAAAGCAGGACTTTCCAGTTTCGTGCTTAACCACTTGGAAACCTCTCTGCCAGTGGGAAATGCAACGGTTAACCCTCTGAAATCCTATTATGATTACTATTACTATGAGACTGTATTTTAAAGAAATGTTTAGTAGTAATTGTATTGAGACACATTGAGTTATAAATGTAAACCATTTGTCATGTAAGAAGGATTGATCTGTGTTGAAGGACTTGTGAAAGTCGCCTAGAAAATAGGTTTTTTCCCTTCAAAGAAGTGGAGGAGGGAAGATCACGCGTTCGTAAAGGAGCATGCACCGTCGTAAGCCGCTTCACGGAACACCAGACACTTCCTTTGTTCACTTGACAACGGTGAAGGTCTTTCATAAATCTTCCTCCTCTGGAGAACTAAATCTGCTACACACGACGCACTTCTTTCACTATAGTTTCCATTATTTTTGCAGGCTTTCTTTCCTTCTTATATTTTCTTCAATTTTTGCCGAGTCGATTTTGCAAACATGGACGGCGCTCCCTGCTTCCTGGAAACGTCTAATACCTAGCAACAGCAAACAAACCGTCTTCGACACTGAAGTACTTATCCTTTTCCTGCAAACACAGACACTGACTTTCTCACATTCGACACAATGAAATGCCCTCCAGACCCGAAGCTTCGAGACCAAATCAATTTCAGTTTGGACTTTGATTTTCAATACAAAGTTTTTAGGGTTTAAATAAATTCAGAAATCCCGAATCCCGTAGAAATTACTTCTGCGACAAAAGGTAAAGTTCAATTGTTCAAATGGTTCTCTTATATAAGTTATATATATATATATATATTAGACTTCATGCAAAAATTAAATTAACGGTGGTTTTACGCAGCTTCGTTATCTACGATACAAAACAGTGTTATGTCAAGTATGCAACGTTACAGATTTCACCAAAAATGAAGTGGTGACTCCGCGGACAGGAAAATGAAACTATTTTGATCTGGATTTCAGCCAAACTCTGAATATGACCATATGCCGGCTGTGGGTCACTGACAGCAGAAAAATTACTGTATACAGAACTTCAGAAATGCTGAAAAAGAGATTTCATTCAGTACGTTTTGTGGTGTTTACGATTTCTTACGCACGGAAGCAATTCCGGCTCCGTATCAGTTAAATAAATGTGACGATATTGGTTTTAAAAGGGTGCAAATATGGTGAGACGTTTGTAATAATGACAAAGCATATTTTTAATCACTAAAATTCAACATATTCAAGGCACTAGAAATTCTTCTGTTGAAACTCAAGTAGGAGCGTATAGCTAATTTAAAAGGTAGAAAAGACTGGAAAATGTTGACCGTATCAGGGACTCGAACCCCGTACCTCCCGTCGTTCGTGCACTCATTGAGCTAATCTGAGTCGACTTCCCGTAAACCTAAGCCAGGCTCACCAACAATTCACTAATCACATTCTACACACCATAATTTCTAGCAAATTCGTGAAGGATGGACTTAAGGGACACGGGGACTGAAATTTGAAATTCCTGTAAATGAACTACTACCGAGCTGAAAATTTAACAGTGTGTTAACAGCACTGGGTACAAAATTTTGTTTTTGTTAACTTGTTTCTTGTTGAGATATTTTGAAAAATATTTTCAAACTTTGGCGGTTTTGAAAATGTTCTTTGCGTTCCTACTTGAACATATTTAAGCTTTTTTTAGATTATTATGTAGGGCTGACCATTGTTATCAATTGTCAGTATTATTTTAGAAATTGAATAAAACTGTGGAGAGAAAATAATATTTTACTAAGAGCTTCACACGGTTACTTAACAATTTTCACTTTTCATCACTTTGAAAATTTTTTCAACTAAACTACAAGTAGAAAAATTATACTTGTATTTGAAGGTATAAGCATGTAGATTTTGTACAAAAAAGACAATTTCTTAATATATTTTACGTATAGAAGGTTTTTGGCACCAGAAATCATGAAGCTGAGAACAACACAGCTTTCCGAAAAAAAGTAATAATTTATTAATTTAGAATAAAACATACTAATTAAAATTGTCCTTCAGCATATGTTACACATTCCTTCTTTCGTTTGACAGCTGCTTTTTTCAGTTTTCTGAATTTACAGGCATATTAATATGAATAAATTATACAATCGACTTTTTTAGATTTTAACTGAAATTTCAGTCCCCGTGTCGCTTAAGTATCTATACTAGACGATACTATAATCTACGTTCAGAATTTTCTGCTGTGTCTTCAAGTTTTGGTCAGCTATAAAAATAACAGAAATTGCATATTAAAAATAAAAAATTAGAAAAACTATTTTTTTTAGATTTTTGGCCGAAATTTCAGTCCCGTGACCCTTAACGTAAATTGATCAGAGATGCACGGAATTCAATTAAAAGGAAAAGGGTGTGAATAATGTGATTAGTGAATGGTAGGTTGAGCCTGTTTTAGGTTTACGGGAATGGAGGAATGTTGAATCGCATTAGCTGAGTGGTAGAGCGTCAGGTATGGTCGCCAAGACTGCTGGAGAATAGACACGCTGACCACGTCACGTGTCCCTCCAAATTAGGAATCTGTCATGTAAGGTGATAGTCCACAGTCGCCCCGGTAGGCACAGGCCCTCAATGGGCTGTAAAGCCAAAGAAGAGCGGGAGGTCCGGGGTTCGAGTCCGTTGTCCGGTCGACATTTTTTCATTATTTTCTTTCTTCTAAACTAAACACATTGTTACTTCTGACAGACACTGGGAAGTAAACAGCCAAGACAATTAAAAAAACCAAATAGTTCTATAATCGCGGGGGCAGAACTGTTGAAAATAAATACTATATGTTGAGGCATTTCATCACACGCTGGATACATTAATTCAGAATTTGAATACAGATTATTTAGTGTTGAATATATTCAAAATATATAGGGGAAGTCGGGGCGGAACGGGATACACTATTTATTTTTACTGGATAGTGCTGGAGGTTAGTAAATAGGGGTGGGTCATTGTAATTGGTCAAGGAAGAAGTCCTGGCAGCCGACTTGACCAAATTCTGACAGCATCTTGTGAATTCTTTCTTGTTTTGGCGTCTTATACAAGTGAATTTTTACAGTGTTTCGACAGAAGCTAATCTACAAAACTCCTCGCTTATATATATATATTCGTAAACTAGGTGTCTTTAGTTTCACATAAGTTACTTATAAGGTTTAAATTTGCTTGTATTAAGGTTAGGTCAAAAAGCATTAACCGAGACTAGCGTGTGGGGCGGAACAGGATACTACTATATAAGGCAAAATGTAAAGTCCTCCTCAAAAAAATAAAAATTAAAAATAAATAAATAAAAGGAAAAACTGGCAGACTTGACTTATAAGTATGAATTAAAGGATGCTGTACCCACAAATAATATATTAAGAAACAAAGGAAACGGGAAATGGGAGAAAAAACTTAGCAGTTGAAAAAACATCTCTTTGCAAAAGGCAAAATTCATAAAGCGATCAATCACATGCTGAATAAGAATAAGAAAGAAAACAAAGTGTGTTAAGAGTTTTCTTAAATTAAATTTTATTGCACTAATGGTATATACCAAACATCCCCTGGGGGTGGGGAAGAACGAGAAATTTTTAAGTTGCTTATAAAAAATTCATCAAAAATCTAAATTCGTTGGTATAAGTTATATTGATATTAGATTATATAAGTCATAAAATAAGTAAATGTTTTATAAATCTTTGAAGTGACTTTTCTGTTTCCATAATTTTACAAAAATTGTTAAACTATAAGTGCCCCGTATCGCCCCGACTTCCCCTAAACCTATTAAATATAAATGATTTAAAATTGTAGATTTTTTTACAAACTTTCTTAAAATAAATTTGACAAGTGTCTAAATAAAACTATTAAACTTCTACTTGAAAAACTGCATTTGTAAAACCAATTTTTATATCTGATAATAAAATTATTATTTCGAATTATAAATCAAAGTCTATACACAAATTTGATTGCACTCGTTAAATTGATACCTCTTATATCAATACATTAACAGATAACTTTAGTATGTTATACTTATTTTATTTTACATGAATTAGATGTTTACAATTTGATAGCGTAAATACAGATTCTTCTAAACGTTTGATTCTTTCAATCATTATATTTTGATTGAAGACCTGAAATATTGTGGCATTGTTGGCCCTTTTTTTCAATGTCTTGAAAATTATTTATCAAATATATTACAAATCGTAATAAAAATATAAACAATTCAAATGTGAGAAATCATAATAGTAGTCGTAAGTTGGTGTCTTCTTGTTTATTGTGATATTGAATTACCTATTTCCAATGTTTAATTTTTACTGTTTGCAGGTATCGATTTACAAGAACCCTTGAGTGATATTTATAAGTGTTGTAGAAAGAATTCTGATATAAAATTTAATATGTCAAAATGTAAAACAATGACATTCAAAAGAGCTAAAAAATTGCGATTTTCCTTATTATATATATATTGTTGCGGCTTGGAAAGATTTAATGTCATTAAAGGTTTGGAAATAATGTTAGGTTCAAAACTGACTATATAAGCGCATATTAATCCACCTATTAATAGATGTATGCAATTTTTTCATTTTATTAGCAGGAAATGAAAATGATTCTACTCCCCAATAACTATAAGAAAAGCTTTATGTTTCCCGGGTAAAACCAATGTTAATCTTAGGATCTACAATTTAATCACCCTTCACTAATAAATTTATAAAGAAAATTGAAATTATACAACATAATTCTTTACAGTCATATGAATTGCGAACTATTATTATAAAGTATTACTACAACCATGAAAATCACTCTTTTTAATCTGAACGTTGTTGGAATGATTTGAAATTTATTTCTAAGATAGATAATAATGATGTTCGTTGTGTTGATTTGTTTGATAATTTTGATTGTAGATCAAAGTATACTTTAAAGAGTCCCAGTGTGAGAATGTCAAATTTGGTAAATCTTTTGGATATGGAATTGTTTCATTTGAAATTTTATGGATTTTTTAAGTTTCTTAAGAATATAATTCTGATTTATGAGTGATGCATGAATATTGTTTGACTATATCTTATAAATGTCAATGTCTTTATGATATATAATTGCGTATTTTTTTGATTAATATAAAATAGACAATAAATAAATATAATGTCTATTGATTTAGACTGAGTTTACTTAAATACGGTTAGTATAGATTGATAAAGGTAAAATTAATAAATTACAAACAACGTTTCTTCCACATGTCGTGTGGGATACATCAGGTGGGATAAAAATATTTACTTACACAACATGTCTACAATGAACTAAAAGATAAAAATATATTGAAAATAGATATTGTTAAGTAAATTCATATACAGACTGTTGTTCGTGAATTCACAACTTGGTTATCCGTTGCAATAATCTGCCCCATTACGTTTGTATAGCTCCGTGGGAAAATATTTTATGCAAGGATATGAAAATTCAAATTTCTAATTGACAATAAAATTTATATGGTGTACAAACATTTCAATACTGAAACATTTGCGTGTGCTACAAGTGATTAATATTCTGCCTTCTGTTCATTTACCATAAATTATTTACACAGTTTAGATTCATTATTTAAAATAAAATGAAAGAGCTGGGTGAACTTTTATATCTTTGAATGTTAAAATGTTTTAATTTAAAATAAAACATAGTTGCTTTAGTAAAGTTATAAATTTAAAAAAATTAAGTCACTTTAACGTGGGGCTATTACAGCGTTCAATTATTGTTTAATTTAATATTACAGTCGATAAAATTGAAATATAAACTACATATAATGTCAAGATTCCATTTGGAATTCTCTCTAACGAAGAGATTTTCCAGAGTACTATTAGTTTTTAATTTACATTCGTTTAAATAAACGTTGCTTAGAGTAGTGTCCATAGTTACGATAGGGCGTAGATTGTGATATAGTTTCTGCAGTAGCAGAGTCGTCGTGCAGACAAGAAGCCCCTAAGGCAATATAACGCGTGGAGCCGCATTGCTAATGATGTCCTGTGGTGTCTCTTGATGAATGCCTCTAAACGAAAATTTGCTGTGAAAGCTATTAAAATTTAGCACTTACGCAAGAGGGCCTCCATCCATTCCTCAATTCTCTTTTTTAATAAGGATACGCTAAATATTGTTATTTTTACTAAGTTAGCCTGCACATTCTTCAGCTCAAATTCTCATTGGGTGAAAAAAAGGAATCAATTTCACCTTTTTTCGCAATAATGGATTAGAAGAATTTAGACAGTAATTATTTAATTAAATTTATGGTAGTCAAGTAAAATTTAATACGTGAAAATAACTGTTTAAGTTATATATTATTACTACTGAAATAGAGGTGTATCAGATTACTCTAAATACAAATATAAATGCATACAAAACTTTAATAATGATTTACATGTATGGATTTATATATTTTGGTAACCTTGCATTATTTTAGAAAGATAATATCTATTTATGTGTTATATCTCCGGAGGTTTTAAATCAATCTAAATAATTATTTTCAAAACTTCACTTATAAAATTGTTTATTTATTTTGAAACCATATTTTGGTATTTCCTTCTATATAAAACAAAACTACTTTTTAAAACATTTGCAGAATTTGACAAATTTTATATATATATAATTTGCCAAACATGAAAAATTCTATCAAAATGACCATTGTTTTTGTAAAATAATTCCAAATCAACAATTAGTCAATAATATTTCTTCTATTATAAAATTTAATATATGGAAATTTATTTTTATTAAAAATTATTGGTCATTTTTATAAAAGTTTTAATGTTTGACAATTGTATATACATGATTTTCTAAATAACAATATTTTATAAAAAAAATTGTTTTGTAAATGGAAACATGGAAATTTAATTTTATCAGAAAAAAGACTTTGCATAAAAAGTTTTAATGTTTGACAAATTATGTATACAGGAATTTGGAATTCGATATATTTTTTAAAGAGCATAAATTGTTTTTATAGAAACGATTATGGCAAAATTATTTGCCGTTAGCTCCTTCGATTCAAAACTTAATAAAAAGAAATTCTATTCGTAAAATTTTCAATTATTTGTGACTGATTACAAATTGGGATATGATGCGCAAACACTAAATTTATAAATGCGTCAAGAGAACGAAAAGTCGCCCACTTTGAATCAATAGTAGTTTTTTTTAAATATTTGTATTTATTATTATTATTACTACTACTACTACAAGTGAGCATTTTACCGGTGGCAGTATTGATAAAATAACGGTAAAAAGATAAATTGTTGATAAATTAAAAGAACAAATATAAATTACAAAAAAATAATAATTTTAAAATATTTGACGTCTCTTTTTTTATTTACAAAATAAGCACCTAACTTTTCAGTGTTTCTAACTTCTTTTTGAAAACATTTGTATTCTTAGAAAAAGCCTCTAGTAACTCCCTTGCAGGAAAAGAATTCCAGTCACAACCCTGTTTACGAAGGAACATTTGCTCACATCCGTTCTTTGGACCCTTTCCTTTATTTTGTAATTATGGTCGTATTTAGACAAAAATTTAGGCTGACTTAGCCGTTCCCTTGTTTCTATCGAATACCACTAGACAGCGCCACTGGTATTACCGAAGACAATGTAGGTGCCGTTGAAATGTATACTTGTCACATGACGTCTGTAGTATTGCAGAGTTCACAGCTTTGTAAACACTTTGTTTCACCATATGCAGCGAGTGTTTTTAAATTTTCAACAATATTTTTGCAGTCACTTTTATGCATTTGTTCCAGACCAGTTTCGTGAGAAATATCCGGATGTAACTGTGCCTAACAATTCAACGGTTACCGGGTCAGTTGCAGACAATGTATTAAAATTATATTCCTGGAAGAATGTATTTATTTAAAGTGTACAGAGCAGGCAGAAAAATCTTGATAAATCAGTAAATATTTTGGGTTTTATATACTGTAATAGTTTTGTCGTAAAAATAGGGAAAAAAATCAAAACCCAAACTAACATTTAAAAACGTAAAATCCCTGTAAAAATAAATATTGCACTGAAAAATATAAATCACCTAAAAAACTCATCATACATTCATAAAACAAAGGAATTATAAACAATAAAGAAAAAATAAATTTTAACATTAAAACAAATAAGTTCTTAAAACATAATTTAGTTTGACGGATGTTCCAAAGTCGCAACTGTCACATAAGTTAAATAAGGCCGAAATGCTATATGCTGATATGGTTTAAATATAATAGTTATAAAGTGAGATGGAAAATAATGGACGGAGCCGGACTCGAACCCGGATAAACTTCTTTGATCCCAGGGGATCGAACCACTCAGCTACACTGTCCATTCTGTACAAATAAATTACTCATTTTTCTATCTATATACGTTATATGCCTACAGTTTATTCGTACGGATTCGTAAATTGATTTCTCTTTGTTCGAATTCATGTGTACAACGTAGTGTTTGAATCTCGGTTCCATCAAATATTTTCCATTGTACAACTTAATTTATGAGAAAATAATCATCATTATGTGATTTAGGATAAAAAATACTAATATGAAACTATAAAATTTTTATTAAGGTATAGAAACGTAGAAAACGAACCGATTTTATGGTTCCGCGACGCACGAGAGACAAAACGTAGCGTTAGGTCTTGCATTTGTGAGATATCAAACTGATTTAATTTCTCACTGATATCGTAGTGCGTTAGCCTGATTTTAGAGGAAGATGAGTTCTACGTTTTCTTTGTATCACCAAGCGTACTTGTGTGGAGATCTAATGCCTTCGCATCGGATCGTTTAATTTCCAATGTTTGCTCGTCTGCAAGTCGTGTAATAACGTGGTCGGAGCAGATAAAGCAGACGTCTGGAGCATCAGAGCAAATATGGAGAAACAGTTTACATTTCCATCAGGGACAGATCCACCTAATACAATATGTCGGGCAAACAATGCAAGTTTACTCTCCCTTTCCGAGCGATTCCTTGGACATTACGCTAAATTGGAGCACATTCAATATTATCTTCGGATTTAATGCTTTAAGTAAATAAAGGTTTCAGCTTGGATGTAGCAAAAATACTTTGATATGTTACTAATTTTATTAATTTCTATAACGAGACAGTTGAATTTATTTTTGAAATATTCGAAAATTAATTTATTTGAAAAGGAAAGCTATATTACATTAAATGAATGATAAATTCTAAATTGGTTTTGAGAATAATTAGGATTTTCTACACAAATTTTAACCAAAATCTAAATAACATAGTTTAATAAGACTATTTTTCGATTTTAGATGGACAATTATTTGTATCGCTTATGAAAAATTATACCTTCTACTTAAAATTTCGTTATATCTTATGATACGTTTCAGAAGTGTGTCAATTGTTTCTTTCGATACTTTAATTTGTAACTTTTAGTTTCACGTTGGTGAAAATGGAAATTAATACTGCTGTTATGTATTTAATTACCGAGCATTATATTCATTAGTCTCGGCTGTCAGCCTGCATAACTGTGATATTCCCTCTGGAATCTCTTGCAGACGACGGACACAATTCTCTCGACTATTTCTGAAAATGTAATCTCAAGTCGTCTTGCTGCAATTATCTTTGTATTGCATAGTGGGTGTTTCAAAAATAATCACGGGATTTGACATGAAAGTAAATAAAGCTTTTTTGGCGACCGCCTGTGGTCTAGAGGCTAGCGCCGCTGTCTCACAACACAAAGGTCCCGGGTTCGAATCCTGGCATGGGCTTGGATGTCACTGTTACGGAGACTGGGATTAAGACTGCTGGAGAATGTTACTCTGATCACGTGTCACTCCAAATCTGAATCTAAAGTGACAGTCTGTAGTCGACTCTGGAGTCCCAGGCCCTCAATGGGCTGTAGAGCCAAGGAAGATGAAGAATTTAATTATCTCGTTTGACAGGTTACGTGAAGCCCTAATCTATCCTGTCGAAAGTTTTATAAGTCGTTACGGTAGTAATTTACCCTGAAAGAAGGAATGGAAAGAACCTAAATTTTCGAATGATTGACCAAAACCTTCTCTGGGCAGAGCATTACAATACACTAATATTTCATATCAATCAAAGGAGCTCTATAATAACGCATAACGGGAAAACATGAAATCTCAGAGCAGATGATTGACAAGGGACCTGTTTTGTTCTGAAATGGGGAAAGAAAGGATTTTAATGGGCTGCAGAGCCAAGGAAGAATATAAAGCTTTATGACTAGTCAAAGGTACGTAATATGTTCCACTTGAGATTCAGGATATATGTCAATACTGTATTCAAACTCAGCGAGCATGTCTTGAGTTAGTTTCCACGGCTGTTGTTATGCTATTCCACAGTTCCATGATCAGTGGAGGAACCTAAACTAAGTTTTTTATAACAGCCCCCAAGAAAAAATAAGATGTGCGACATTATATAAATAAATATTCGTATCAAAACGAACAAACAACTTTTTATTATATTTTAACTAAATGGTTAAACCGTTTTATAATGCATGAAGAAAAAACACGAGCACTCTATCTCAGGCATAATGGGTATAATATTTTTGCCAGTAGTTTTTCCTCGGTATTGCTATACCGGTTGTAGCTGGTTCTGTTGCACCAGTAGTAAGATGGACTGGAAAGAGGACAGGATCTGGTGCTTTGGTTCGCGTCTCGGGAAATGCAAGCGGGGCCTGGTCCTGACGAGACGTGACGTCACTGGTCAGCCACGGGCGAGTTTGATACAGTCTCTCGTTTCAACGTACAAAGTACATGCAATATTTGAAATGAATATAATTAATGATTAAAATTATTTAAGTAAATTTATTCAATTAAGTAATTGAATAGATTGTTTATATACAGACAATGAATCGTCCGTCGTCTGTGTGATACACTCCCTTGGATGACTCACATACATCCAGCTCCAAGCAAAGCAATACAGATAACAATAATACGTTCAGTTCAAAGAAGATATAATTTCAATTGTTTTCCTTTACTGTTTATTCATTGTAATTTTCACTATATGTGACCAGTATTAATTTCCTTTGTGGTCAACAATTTAACATCAAACGTATATTAACGTTACACTTTTAATTTAAGTTAAATCACGCCAAAAAAACAATAAATGTAAATGACATATTCGCAAATCCAAAGATATTTCTGTTTACAACCACGGAGATGCTAACATACCAGAGACGTTGCTTACGCGCGAATTATTACTATATTTGAAAAGAAAAGAAATGCGTGGTAACGTGTACGTATGTCACGCTACAGATGCAGTGATTTCTTTGGGGGCCAAAGATGTGTAGCTGAGTCACTTTGTTCATCGTCAATTTAATAAAAGCCTTTCCGCTGGAATTTTTCCGGATGCTTTGAAATTTCGAATTATAGGCCCTTCCTATTTTTATAAAATATTTGAAAAAATAGGGCAATGTACGACTTCATTAAAAATATTCAGAATTCATTGGATGAAGGACTGATCGTAGCTGGCGTATTTGCTGATTTCTCCAAGGCTTTCGACACGGTAGATCACCAAATATTAATAAAAAAGTTGGAATATTATGGAATTCGGGGATTTGCGTCACTTTTACTCAGATCATATCTTACAAACCGTAAACAACAAGTAGTAGTTGAACCTAAAGACTGCCAACTGAATAAATTATCCCTCAACCCAGATAAGACTAAGTTAGTTCAGTGATGTACAGATACAGTAAGTCCCAGCCAATGCTTCAGCCTTTCCTGGGACTTCGGATTGATGATAAATTAAACTTGCATGACCATATAGATCTGCTTTCTGGGAAAATAAGTTCACCTTGTTATTCTCTCCGAAGAATAATGCAACCGCTGACAAAAAGTACGTAAAAATGGTTTTCTTCGCATATTTTCATTCAATTATGTGCTATGGCATTTCTAATTGGGAAAACTGCTGCAGGAGCAATGAAATATTTAAGTTGCAAAAGCGTGCCATTACAATACTTTCTAGTACGAATTATAGATCGAATTGCAAACCTTTTTTCAAACATTTGCAAATAACTTTACCAAGCGTATATACTTATGAAATCTTAAAGTTTGTAAAGCAGAACATAAATTTGTTTCAAAAGAATGGCGAATTTCATGAATACGCGACCAGAAGTCGTTCAGCTCTAAGGTCGGACAAGCATCGCCACCAGAAAAGTATTCACAATACCGAGATAATACCTTCCTCCAGAGGTAAACTACAAAATTTTAGTGAATCAGAGTAAAACTATTTTATTAAATAGTGCTGCTGTTTTACTCTCTTCAGGGCTTTCTTAATCGTCCCCGTAATAATGAAAATTAAGGTTCCTACAAAAGTATTGAATGTGTTGCCTTGTAAAATCACCTACTATATAGCTTTAAAATTTCTGTAATATTTTTCTGCTCTTTTTTTTAATGTATGGCCTGGAGTTACTACGGTAGGCCAGATTCCTGGTCGCGCAGGTCCAAGTAGTGAAAACTTCATTGCGTGACGTTCTGTTTCTCAATGTGTGTTTGTGTTCTCTTGTGTGCGCGTAGTGGTTTTAAGAACTTAAGACTAATTACTTTTTTATTTTATTTATTTAAGATTATTTTTATTAGTTATGTACTGTAGCGCGATATTTATTTTATTAAGTTGTAATGTAAAAATTAGCGAAGGATTGGAAGGTTGAGTGGCTCCTCGAAGTCGGCAGTAGAAGGTTGAGCGGCGCCAAGGGGTCGGCAGGAATAGCAGGCTGTAATCCTATGGGATACTGTCAGGTCACGTATAGAAATGACCTGCGCTATTCTCAGAAATACCAAATATCAACGAAAAAAACAGTATTTTAAAATTACCACGTGGTGGCCTCGGCCAATGGGGTTTCGTGGATAGATAAATCGGGTTAAAAACATCGATTTATCGGGGTGGAGGACACAGTGGAGAGGCTGTGCAGATTCATTCGGTTCTAGTCATTAAGAGAAGACGGTCGGAACTGATGACTTGTGCTGGAATTTGCAGATGCTGAAGAAGGCAGAAGCTGTAAAGAGGTACGCTGCCAGGTCGTTTAGGGGGGTACGCCCAGGGTATTTAACCTATGGTAAAGAGATTAGATTGCTTCACTGAACCCCCAATTTCGTTGTAAATATTTTTCTAGAATGTATTCCCTGTTTAATAACCCTATGTAAATAAATTTCCCTATATTTTTAAATCACCTTTGTAATTAATTAAATCTCCTCCTCTTAAAGTACCTTATTTTGTTCTTAAAATTATTTATTTACAATGTATGACGTATCAATCGAGGACTAAAAGAAACAACAATGAATCTAAATCTCGTGAAACTCGATATTATCCTCTATTTAGCAGTATATTGTTAAATCACAACATCTTAAAAGCTGAATAGTTATGAATTTTCTGAAACCCGACGATTATCTATGAAACAATTTTTATTACATGATTTTCTATTTGAAAAGTTACAAAAAGTATTTGTTTCTCAACTATCTTCGGATCTTGAAACTTTCCATTATTCTGGACCTTCCAGCACGCCAACTGGTTTGCTTATTATAATTTCTGTTATTAAAAGTTCGCAAGTCCCCACTGCGTTATTGACGTTAGGAAGAGACTTTAATTGCTTACCCTTATCATAATATTACAATTTTATTATTTTTAGAGCTGACCAAAATTTTAATAGAGTTGAAGACACAGCGGAAAATTCTGAACGTAGACTTACAGTATCCTCTATTATAGATACTTAAGCGACACGTGGACTGAAATTTCGGCTAAAAGCTAAAAAAATCAATTTTATAATTTCTTCATATTAATATGCCTATAAATTAAGTAAACTGAAAAAAAGAAGCTGCCAAGCAAAAGAAGTATCTTCTACATATAAAAATAACCGACTGTTTAAGAGTATTTTTGTGTATGTGGGCCATAAAAATCTAAATGCGTGGAGCAATTTCGACCAAATTTTGTACACCATGTCCTTGCGACTGGAAGCAACCAACGACTGTAGGGGCAGGGGTGGAGGGTACGGTAATTTAAAACGTACATAAACGGCATATATTTGCACGAGAATAACTATTTTTCACGGTTAGTGAGATTGATAGTGTCTCTCTGTGTGTTGTATATATATTTGAAGTTACTGCGCTTATAACTGGAGTATTTTTTATTCGATTGAGATTTTGAGTCATCAGGGTGGTTATGATGAAATTGAGATCTAGTTAAGTATTGGGGTGAAAAGGTAAAAAAAAACGTGACGCTCTCTCTGATGGCGTTCCAACATGACTTGGGAAAGAGATTAATTAAGTACTGGAAAGAGCTAATATTCTCGAGCGTCGCCGAGCACCCAGCTAGTTGTTTATAAATTACGTGAGATACATTTTTAAACTGAAAATTGCAAAGTACACTCAGTCTACTGAACGCTGAATAAGTTACATAGTATATACAGGAGATCAGTTTAAGACCTTCCAAAAGTGAAGTCAACGAAATCCCTGGTTTGTGGAGCTCAGTTGACAGGTATTAATCAGTCACAATTAGGTATAATGAAGTATAATAATTGAAGAGCCATATTCTGAGATAACATCGTCATTTCTCAACGCAATCAGTCTATTAGAAGTAACTGTGACAAATGACCTGTTTCCGAACGCCAGGCTGAATATTTCCTCATGTCCAGCAGGTCATTCATCGTGTTGGAGCTGGATTATCCTCATCCGAGTGGAGGACGATTGGATTTGAGACCTAGTGGCCTCACAGCAGCGGCTGTTTTCCGCTCTATCCGTCCAGATGATAGGCAATCGACTGTGACAACACGAACCACATCGGATCTAGTCACACGCACGGATCGGCTTTCCTTAGATTTAAGACTTGCCTTGGTATTACATCGCTGTTGACATCCGGAAATCGAGGCGCCGTTCCAATTAGCCTTTCTGCAGATCAACGATGTGGTTAGCAGCAAAATTAACACTTTACAACTGACAAGATAGAAGATTTCACCGCCATCCTCAGTGGCTATATAAATTTCTTGAACCTAGTCTCACAAGATCGGAATTGAAATTTATTTCTGTTCAAACTTTACTACAATCTTTTTCTAAATAAAAAAATTACGTAATGTACCGTTATAATAAAAATAAATACCCGGGCAACGTCTGGTCCCCAGCTAGTGTATTATATAAAAGTAATTATTAGGATTGGTCATATTGTGATGTTAGGCAAACCAAAGGAGACATTACATATAGCAAACCTGGTCTTTCCATACTACTTGTTGATATTTATGATATTATTTATTATTTTCTTTCTTTATTTTTTGCTTCTTATTAATGACATTTAATTTTATATTGTTTATAATGGTTGAGGGCTCAATATTGATAAAAGAATAAAGTGAAAACCGAAAAACGAGTAGTACCTGGTTTTGTGTACTAAATTTCAGACTGTTGTGTGGCAATCAACGCATGGCAGGATCATCATTTACTTTTTCACCTCATTTACTCAAACGTAGTTATATATGAGACTTATTTTATGAAACAGCAGGGACAGAGGTAGAGAGGCAGAGAGATATCGAAACACATATAGATGCACTGATAGTGATTAGTGATAGGTATAGAGGATTCATGGGGAGAGACAGAGATGGGTAGATATAGTGGAAGATTAAGAAAGAGATAGGGAAACAGAGGTAGGTAGATAGAAAGCGAAATGGACAGAGATGTAGACAAATAAGTTATATATGGTGGTGGATCCAAAAAGGAAAGCAATGTAATTTTTGAAAAATTAATGTATTTTGTGGGAAAACTAATAATATTAAAACTAACAACTTTTAAGATTTCATAATGAATTTGTTTTCCCATTATTAGTCTTAATTAAAAATTGGTCTATTAAAGTAACATATAAATCAATTTATATATAGCACGTAGAGAGTATTGTTTCTTCTTAGAAAATAAAAAATTCATTAAAATATGCTGAACAATACCGTAACATGAATCAAAAATAAATCTTGGGTTTCCATCCGGGTTAAATGGAGTTTCGATGGTGGGTGGAAACCCACGAATTGTTTATTCAGAATATACACCGGGAAAACCTTCGATCTTTAATACCCTAATATGTCAGTTGTTGCTTTAATATTACAATCCCTATATTAAAGCTGAATGTACAACCTTTTGCTTGTGAATCCGTTTAAGTTATAAATCATACAGATATGAAATCTCCCACGCAGCCAAAGAATTACCATTTACTGAACAATAGAAATTTGTGCTTTCAGGTAGCAAGTTTGTTTGTAATTCTGTACGCGATGTTCATTTTAATTACGTAACACTAATTATCATAATCTAAATATTCATTCTAAAACAATTATTACAACACAGTATTTTGACTTAAAATTTACAACAAAATAAAGACGGCCAATCAGTCAGCGTACATATTTATTACTATTTAATCAAATACGACGTTTCGTCTGCCTTTTGAGACTTCCTCAAGCGTAAAATTTAGCAATTCATGGCATGTACTTCTTGAGTCCCTCCGTCCAGGAGCTGTGGTTGTACACCCCACTTTTGGAAGAATTCCCAGTAGCCAGGGGGGGGGGAGGGGGGGCAGGAGAGCCGGGTTTTATATACGCAGTGTTTGTTTCTTCATCCCAATGAACACGTTTACAAAATTTGGACCCCAAAAAAAGTCAAGTTGATTTATAAAAACATGTACTGTAATTAAACTTTTATAGCGAAAAATCTAATATATGGGATTGATTATAAAAACCAATTTTGTGTATCGCATATGGTTTACTTATTAAAATACAATAAATAACAATACCAGTACAGTGTGCGTAGTTTAATTTTCATTATTATTAATGAGAACATGAAATTTTAAGTTTTTTTTTTAATTTCGAAGATGATGGACGCTCAACATGGCCACTCGTTTACTCTAAACAGCAGTGTTTTATAATACTACGAATAATTATACTGCTTTCAAATATTAACAGTGTATAAATTCTTCTTTAGAACACAAAATGTGGGGGCAGTTTTGTAAAATTTATATTTTATTAGTATAAACAATTAATTAATATCTAAATCATTTGGTCCATTTTATTTTATATCTGTTACTTTGTATTACATATTTAATAGATAATTATTTTACCATAAATAGACACCCATATAAGTCACAAATACATTTATTGCTATTTAATCGTCTATTTATCGTCACCGGGATGGTCCGCGACACTAAATTCTTCACATGTAAATACTTTAATACATTTAATAATATTTTCGGCTGAGGGAGTCAAGAAGTTTGCTCACTTCAATTATCACGTCGGTTTTTGTGAAATTAACGATCAGTGAGTGTTCGAGACATGAAAATGTGGCTGTTCGAAAATGTTTTTTTCTTTCTCAGGATGGACCCACGGATTCTTTACGAACTAATCCTATAGAGGGCTGTTTTAAATTAAACCCGGGCAGCGCCGGACAGCCAGGTAGTATATTATACATAGTATACCGATCCAATAACAATTAAAGTAGTTTTATTTACAAAACGATCCTGTTGTTGTTGTGGTATTCAGTCGTAGGACTGTTCTGATGCAACCCACCATACTAACCTATCTTGCGCAAGCCTTTTCATTCCCCCATACCTAACATATCCCACATCCTCACTAATCTGCTTAGCGTATTCCATAATTGGCCTCCCTCTTCTGTTCTTACCCCACACACTTCCCTTTAATGCTAATTTTATAGGACCCTCATATCATAAAACGTGGTCCATTAATCTATCCTTTCTCTTGGTCAACGTCCTCCATATTGTTCGCTTTTCCCCTCTTCTGTTTAGAAATTCCTGGTTAGTGATTCTATCCATCCATCTGATTTACATCATTCTCCTATAGCAACACATTTCAAAGGCTTCTATTGTTTTTCTTTCTGCAACTTCTACCGTCCACGTTTCGTACCCATATAACGTCACGCTCCATACGAATATTTTAGCAACGAGTTCCTAATATTCACAGTTATATTACCAATAAATAAATTCCTCTTTTTCGCGAAAGCCTTCCTTGCCTGTGCTATCCTACTCTAGTTATTATGCTCCACAAGTAGCAGAATTCCTTAAGTTCCTTCAAAATATTCCTTCCCAATCTAACACTCTTTATTCCACTGTTACCCATACTACACTCTATTACCTTGGTTTGACCTCTATTAATCCTCATATTGAACTCATATCTCCAGGACTGAGCTCATGCCGTTTATTACGGTTTCCAAGTCTTCTTCTAACTCCCCTAATACTACAAACAGAACTATTGTAAATATTTTCATTATCTGGTTAATAGTCAGTCAGAATACAGCTTATTATAATAAACGTCTGCAATTCCGGTAGATTCTCCTGTCATTTGAGTATTACGTCGGAGATGTATCGTCCAGAACCTCTGAGAATCGACCCGAGGGGTAGAGATAATTTTTGCAATCGTAAAACAATACCTCAAGAACTTCTATGCTGCTAAAATGTAATAATCCTGATTCGACCGAGATTCATAGTGCAATGCATTGCGAAAGCACATTCCATTTTCGTTGCTTTATGTAGTAGGTGGACAATTCCAGGAGGGAAATCGTAACAGTCAATAGTTATCGTGGTTCGTAAACAATAACGTTCTCTTAGTATCGCTGTAAAGTAAACAGGGCTTCATAATACAGCCATAATGTGTTGGGATAGAGTACAACGTTTACTCCAAGTCAATATCATACATAATGTTGTTCGATTCCCGACAACGTGGCCAGCCGTAACTTCGCTACAGTAGCGACAGCAAAAATAACTGCTACAGCGTTGGGACAGAGAATGTAAGCTGAATTATTGGCTCATCGACTTATGCGTCTTTTAAACAGCTTCGTTGGTATTCTTGGCCACTTTAAGCACTTCACTGACAGATATTTTTCAACAAATATGACAAAAAAATTATTTTAATATTTTTTACTACCAACAAGTAGATATAAAAATATACATTCATTTAAGTGTTTTATAAAGTTATTCATTTTGAAATATTTTCTAAATTTACCTATTTTTAAAAAAATTTGCGTAATTTTGCATAAAAATTAAGCTAAATTTTAAACATTAAATATATCACAAAAATTCTTCACACTGACACGTTATAATGTTAGAAGAATAATAATAATATTAACTTAATTTAAAACACAGTAACATATTACATAAGCTAAAAGTCTATTTTTGTAAGTAATGGGTTTCGAACGCGCTACCTTCTGAATAGCAGGCTGGAACGTAGTTCATTTAGGAGGTCCGGTACACCGATGAGTAAGAAATAAAGATTTTATAAAATGTTTCAAATCAATTTCTTCACTGAATACAGATATTGCAACATCCTTTCCGACAGCAAGATTCGAACGCGCGACCCTGAGTATAGAAAGATGGCCACCAGCTCCGTTCCTTAGCACCAAACAATTGATAACAACAGTGTAAAAAGTCATCGCAGTTATTTATAAAATGCTTCAAATACATTTAATTGTTCATTGCAAATAATGTGTTGAAAATAGCATAGGTTTCGAAGCATAAAAATTATGAAATTGTCGTGACGTTTCCCGCATTCAGACATTGAAAAAGCGAAGAAGTTTGAAGTAAATCATGCGTTGAGAAGACAATTATGCTGTCTCAGGACAAAACTACGAACTTAGATGAGGGTGACGAGATAAAAGTAAAATTGACTCAGGAGGAGTTAACTAGGCCGCATCAGTTTTTGCTCGACCGATCAGGACGAGATAACTCGTTCGAGTCAGGGACGGAATGTCCAAAAATTTGCTGTTGCAAAAAATGAGAATAAATTTTAGTCTCACTCAGTTGTTGCATACAGTGACTTTGTCAGAGTAGTTAATAGAAGTTTCGGGACACGAAACATGTATTCAAAGCCAACATATATATAATGAAAGCCGTAAGTATTTTTTACTCTCGACTGTCCACCGTCGTTTGCAGGATTGCGGAATACATCGGTATGATTTTAAATTACTTATAACCTGATTCCGTTTCCACGTACTTCGTTCGTATTGCCTTTATCAAAAGCCTTTATGCAACTTCAAAGGCTGTGTTTGTTTAGAAATCCCTTAATCCTGTATTATTTACTGTATCGTCGTTTCGACTCATCTTCAGTATTAATCTAACTATGTTTGTGGAAAACTTTCACTATTTAAAGCAGAGTTTTCTGTAATCCCATCATGTCCCCAAAGCTTGTTTGTATTGTAAACTTTAGATATATATGAAAAAATGTATATAACTTATACTTCCGGAAGGCTTGTATTAATGGAATGAGTAAATAAAAGACATTAACAGTGCATACGTTTCTTTCCCTGTTGCAATTCTCCTTTGTCTATTTGGTATTGCTCCCTTAATTCTTTAATCTTCCAATAAAAAGTAGAACTGTCTTTTATTTTGAGAGAATTAGCATTAGTTGGGTTTATATATTTTTAAAGTTAAGTTTATAATATGGTATATATGGCAGTAAAATGATTTCGACAATCTTATAAGAAAAATAAACCTGTTAATATCTTTCTATCCATCAGATGTTATAAATAAATATATTAAAATTAGTTAGTCAAAACTTAAGTACAAAAGTCATAATTTAGCTGTTAGAAAACCTAGCAACGACATATTTGATATATAGTTCTACCCAATTTTGGAAAACTTAATATAGTGCACATCTCAGTTTATTTAATTTAACCAGTCATTTCAATGTAACATAACCACGTTGAATGTTTGCCTGGTAAAGTGCGTTGCTACACCCAGTTATTGAATTATTATTTTAAATTTACATCTAGCATAGATTTCTGTGTTAAATGTGTGGCTGATAAGATCATGGCTAGGTAAATGTAAAAAAAAATCAGTAAGGAGCTTCCAGTAAAGAATAGGTCAAAATTTCACGGAAACTGCCCTTGCGCTTACAGAACCGAGCAGTATTTTTGACAACCAACCAGAAAATATTTAATAGATTTGGCTGGTGACGCTGAGGCCAGTTTCCACCAATTATTGGAGTTGTAAGAAAAGGGGAGAGAATAACAGCCAGTTAAAAATTGACAGAAAGTCGGATAGGACTTATGGCTGAGACTTGACGGAGAAAGGATCGGCGGAAGAACGGAGAGAGAAGTAAATGAGCACGTGGCAGAAAGAACCCGGCGTTGCTCCAAGTCCTTGGGCAGAAATTGTTTCTGGCAAGCCGTAGGAAGTTTCCTTCCTATTTTTTATTTTTTTTATCAAAATTCCTTTTTATAGTTTCCATCCTACAATGCGGTAACCTGGGGAACAGCCAGAAATATATGTTTCAACTTAGCACCATTATTTAGAAAATATTTTCTTTTGTCTTTTTAATAAAGGAAAATTCGTAAAATTTATTTTTGATTAGTTTACGGGCCACGCGGTGCGCCACAACACAGTGTTTAATAACACTGCGGAACAAAAACGTTTTTTCAAACTCAGGATATTAAATGTGAGATTCTCATATTATATTTCCTCCAAATTCAAATATGAAACTAGTTTTTCCCCTACACGCAAAGTTACCGAGCGATTATGTGCAAATGTTTCAGCATAAATTATAGACAATATTCAACCATTCTGATTCACCTAGAAACTAAGAAATGGCGATTTTATGCATTTCAGAACTATTGTTAGTTCAACAACAATGGGCCCGCATATTAGGATTCCATTTTCCTTGATACCTGTTTTCTGTAGCTCAAATTTCCTGATGAAAGTCTTCTTCGTGATCATCGCTGACTAAATATAAATGAGTTCAGGAAGTCTACTTTTAAGGAAAATATCCAAAGTTTTAAAAAAAATGTTATAAGGTTTTTGACAATATCACGGTACTTTTCCGCCTTTTGTTTTCCCAAAAAATGTAACTTCTATGAATCCTAAAATTCTGTCTGATTATTGTTGAACTGTCACTGGAAACGTTTTCCTAACCTTCTGATGAAGGGGTTGGTGCCTCCGAAAATTCAAGAACTCTCTTTCCGTCATTATTGTTTTAATTGACGTGACAATGTCATTTTCTGTGTGTGTGTGAAGCCAAGTTTAAGATCCGTATGAATTAAAAAATTTGTGGAAATTATACTCAACATTCGCTTTCTTTCAAAGTAGAGTGGTTTGGAAAGAAATTCCTACAAGTGATGCGGATTATTATTTTATCTTAGAATCTAAGTTATTTAATATAGAATTTTGTATTTATTTATGACCTGTAAATTATATTTTCATGAAACATGATCTGATATTTTGCACAGTTGTTTTGCATACACACCCAAGGAAAAAAATTCTGATTTCATTGTGATAAAGACGAATTGCAGGAGTACTTGAAATACACTCAGTGCTACAAACGAGATAACGATTGATAGTTAATATCAGGGAATATATCTTAACGTCCCTCTAAAATTCAGTCTTAAATTTCCTCCTATCTGACGTTAGTATTTTACGAATAAAACAAATGGCCACGGAATACACAACTACCAGCTCCGTTTTTGCGAGGCGCAATCAATTCCGCATAATGATATTTGCTTTCAATTCTCACAGTTGTAACGTTTCATTTTTTTTAGCGTAATTGTTTATTTTGTGTGCTGTGATGATGTTTTCTTTCTTTGATTGGCTCTGTTGTCCAACTAATCTTCCGCTACTGCTGAGTGACCGGCTGATGAAAAATCTTTCCTTCTAAAGTTATTGGCACGACCAAATATTTGCTGGCAATCTAATCACGCGAATGCAGAACAACAGAATTCCTAAATATTGCACTGCAGGAATAATAATGGAAGTGTGGGTTTAGGAAGTCTGTTAATGTGTGTGATGATAAGATGAAACTTCCCTGTAATGCATCCACGTTGTTTTCTGTTTGTAGCATTATATCACACACTCCTATCTCTATGCGACATACATAATTTATGATTATAATCAGGGAATATTAAATTTAAAATAATAATTCATACGTTTGGTAAACTAATAGAATTCAGTGTTTGAATTAAAAAATTTCATGCGTTTCCACGGCAGTTCTAAAATGATAAAACATGTTAAATATGTAAAAGGACAACTTTTTAAGCGCCAGTTTACTCCCAGCTCAGAACTTTCGTCTTCAAACCCGTAAAGCCTGAGTTATTTCATTTTCGCGGGAACGGATTGTGTATCTCCACATTCGTCTAGAATCTAGATGAGGTGCAAAATTATTTTACCCTATAAACGGTAGAAGTACTCTCACTAAATGGTTTACTTACATTTTTTTAATTGATAGAAGTTAGTTATATCAAAGTAAAATTCGACCGATTAATCACATTTTACGTGTGACTAAATAATTATTGTGTGTTGAAATATGATTTTTTTATTTTTTGGTTTATTGACGCATTAACATATTAGTCTGTAGCAATTTTGATACACCTAATATTTATATTGTTTAATTTTATAAATTGTTTTTAGATTTCTTCAAACAGATCAGCTTTGGCAGCAGGCAAATCTGTTGTTGTTACGTAATAATTTTTATATATGTGTTAACCAAACCTATCCAACTCTTTTTATATCTGAAATGTTTTAATAGCCATGCAGAATAGTTGCAGTGTCAAGAATACAATAGTGTTTCGTCATTAATGATTGAGAAGTGGGACATAATTTTAATTTTATTTAGTAGGGAAATAAAGCATGTTTTAATAAAATAATAACAAAAGGTATTGCGTATGGAGAAATTTTATATATTTAAGTTTAAATTAATTATTATTGGAAAAACGTTAATTCGCCAATTTAGAGATTATAAAGTTTTTACTCAATTTGCGTAGAGTTATGAGTTCCTACTCACAAGGTACCCGTTGGCTTGGTGCTTAGCTATGAGCAGTGGTAAAGAAAGTAATAATATATCGTCGCTGTAACCAGCTTCTCTATAAGTAAACGTGGAATATTACTAGAAAAATATGCAATCTGAAGAACTAGTTGGTATTTTCGTCCGGGTCTTGGAACCGACTCTCAGTTCCCACCACAACTGACTAAAAATTTCAAGAATTAACCAAATACTGACTACAATTCTCAGCCATAAAACAATTCACTACCAGTCTTTTTCTTTTTTTGCACGCTACACCTTGAAATTCCCCTTCTCACAAGACTTCTAGTTTCTAGTTTTCAGATTTTGTGCAATCTTATGTTTTCTACCTGCTGCCTGCGGCGGTCTATTGTCTCTACTGCTTGACCAGGCGTTCCAGCCTCAGGAAAACTGACAGAGCCATCATTTTGTCAGAACACACCTGTCCGCGACGCGACATTGCCGCATTCCGATATAAAAATGAAGCACATCTCGCTCTCCCGGTTGAATAGTGAAGACAGCCAAACAATTCCACGACTGTGTTAAGACAAACTGATTATATTAGTGAAATGAGTGAGAGCCAGGTGGAGGTTGACTTCCTCCTTCCTGGTTTTCCTCTTTCCCTCCCCCCTTGGTCCATGGCCAAGGTAGCTAATTTAAGACTCCTGCAGGCTGAGGCGACCTTGGGCAGTTTGAGAGGTGTATGTACGGCGGTCGAAGACCTTCGGCATACGGTAAGAGTTGTTCGCTGATCCTATTGGACCAGTCGGCCAACTGCCTCTCAGTACTGAACAAGGCACGGAGGCGGGTTTGTTGCGTTCCCACAGCAATTCAGTCTCCCGTCATCAGAAGGGCGCAGTACCCACTAGCCCGACCTACCTGATGCAGGTTTTCTAGGGTTTTTCCCTGCATCACCTTTAGGTGAAACACCGGGTAGGATCCTTACAATATAGCCTGGGGGCCATAGTCAACCCTGGGCTACCTTGCTCTACCTTCCAAAGCCTCCCTTTTCCACTCCCTTCCTATGCTATTAAAGGGGAGTTGCCTGCTTCAGGGTCACCCTCATGTAGCCTGTTACCCAAAAAAAACAAAAAAAAACAAAAAAAAAGACAAACTGATTTCTGAGCGTGGTGGTGTTCTCACAAATTAATGTTAAACCGTAAAGTAGCGGTCTAGTCTAGAAACAATCATTTGCATAAATGACAGAGCCATTAGCGTCATAGCGAAATATCTTTTGAGTTGGAGAGCGATGAGAAGTTTCATCATTCTTTGATTTATAGTTGGGTAATAATGTTTCATGTACCCTGAAAGATAATAAATCAACACAAATAAATGAAATACTGAGACGACCTTCAACAGACAGGTTTTTTTTATTGCATAAGCCGACGTTTCGGTACCTCTTTGTAACTCTTCAAGGTACCTGATATTCAAACAGTTGCTCATTGTCTATGTACCTTGTTGTGCCTCGGAAGAAAGAGACATTGTTAGCATGCGAACCTATGTAACCCTGTTTTTAATTAATTATTTGCTTGTTCTGTTTAAAAGACTGGTAAAGACATCTGGATGAGGCGCTGCGGGAGTTTCTCGTAGACGCTTCAGCCCAGAATGACTGCGGGGCTTACCTGATTATGTCGGGGATGCCTCGCACTCTCTCTGGGTATTTTTTATCAAAGTTCTCATATGCCAAGACACCTTCACCTATTTTAGGAGGTATATGTACTGGGGTCAAAGACCTTGGGCACATGGCAAGAGTTGTCCGCTGATCCCATTGGATCAGTCGGCCAATTGCCTCCTGAAATTGGTGGAGACACGGAGAAGGGAATGCTGCGTCCCCACAGCAAACTCGTCTCCCGTCATTCGGAAGGGCGTGAGAATAGTACCCAATGTCCGACCTACCTGATGCAGGTTTTCTAGGGTTTTCCCTGCATCTCTTTAGGTGAAACACCGGGTAGGATCCTTAAACCATAGCCCGGGGGCCCTATTTAACCCTTGGCTACCTTGCTCTACCTTCCGCATCCCCCCCTTTTCAATTCCCTTCCTATGCTATTAAAGGGGAGTTGCCTGTTTCAGGATCACCCTCATGTAGCCTGTTACCCCCCCCCCCAAAAAAAAGACTGGTAAGTGACGTGTATGCTTTTTTTTTTCATTATATAATTTTTTGGGTTCTATGGTCTCATGTAGAATATTGTTTCACAGAATTGTTACCTTGAAGAAGGGTACAAAGAGGTACCGGAACGGCGACTTATGCAATAAAAAAAACCTGTCTGTTAAAGGTCGTCTCATTATTTCATTTACTTTGAAACAGACGTAAAACTTCTAGAAACACAAATAAAGATAAGACTAACTCATTTATAGCTGTATTATTTTAAACACTCCTGCTATTGTTTTTGAAACAGTCGTCACCGAGCAGATTATTTCAAACGCCGCAAAAATTAGGTTTTTATATGGTGTCACTTCCACAAAAAATAATCCATTGCTTTCCACTTGTCTTAATAGCAATACAAAGTTTCGTGTCCTCCTTTGTAAATATCACTACATGTAAACCGGAGAAAATACTAGAGAAATTTCTGATATATAATTAAATTTTATTATTGGATATTATTTTTTTGAGGTGACTCACTCCTTTAGTAAGTCAAATTTCGCTCCCACAACAAATAACTTCTTTGATTTTTGTGACTTCTGAAGCACATGAAAGTCTGGAGTGACTTTTGGGAAATGGATCGACGTTCAATCCATGTAAAATAACCGTTACAAGGAAAATGTTAATATTTTCACACGGTCCTATAATAGACAATGATTGTGAGGTAGCAGCAGCTGTCGTAGAGCAGGCGTGAGAAAAATTATGACAGTATAATAACTAACGAAATATCTAATGTCGGGGTAGAACCCAATCAAAATACATGTCCTGAATTTATAATATAAGATGTGTAAAATATAAAATGTTTGTATTTAAACGTTTTTGCAAAAAATATGAAAAATGTTAACCCTGCATCTAACATAGTTGATTTGATGCGCTGTAATTAAGTTACTTATAGATTGTTTGGCACCATTTTTTAAGGGTCCGTGCAATATATATATATATTAAATATTTAAAGTAAAAAATCAAGCACAATTAATCAAATTATGATGGAAGGTAACTAATTCTCCGAGTCGCTAAATGGCCCTATGACTGCCGCTGCTACCTGCTATCAGATCTCTATCAAAGTCGGCTATCGACGAAGAAAATCAATTGACTGATTTTTTATGGAACGAGTTTAAATTCCACTGTTCAAAATTTTTACTCGTGTTAAGATTCTCACACTCTGAGATTAAAGTTTCCGAAGGCTTAGAATAATTCACTTTTTCGTACTCTTCAATTTTTCATGCGGTGAAATTACAAACGTCTCTGAGGAATGTACCACCCATAAAAATATATGTGCAGAAATTACCAATTCGTATTCAGAGTTGGAGGTTGAACGCCTCTGTTTCTCGCTTGCCGGAAGAATGTATTTTTTCCTCGAGAAAGCTACAAGCTCAAGTTTGAAATGACGAGGACACTTGAAAGTCGAAAGATATGACAAAGTGACTCGCCGGAAGCGATTCTGTGTATATCACAAAGAACAAACAGATCTCGCCACAAACTTCATTCCTTCAATAAAGAAAAACTTTTATAGCTTTCCGTACTATAAAATAGGATAATGTTAATTATAAATTGCAGGACTGATGTAATATTTGTACTTGCTCCTTTGAAGTCATACTTTAAAGTTCAAATAAGCTTCAATTTGAAATTTAAACAAATTCGATTACAACCTAGTATCAGAGATGTGAAATTATCACGTTAGTAATGGACTTAAATACTCTTTACAACTCAATATAATGTAAAAAATTTTTATTGCAGTTACTTGGTGGTACTTAATAATTAAATATTAATACGAGGCAAGTCAAGCTGTAAATTTCATTCCCACATTACAACCTCGCGTCGGATTATTAATAGAAGTAGTTTTGGATGTAAAGCTTCTCCCTTTTGTCCTGATTTAACTGTTTTAATTGTGCATAGTGACTATTCGTAGTAGAGTTCCCGAAATTGGTGCCTTTGATGCACTAATATGTAATTAAATTCGTGACTCGTGTGAAATGGTGCATTTGGTCAGTTTTGAATGTTTGCTTACAATACATAACCGTATCGTACACTAAGACTGAAACCTGTGTAATGGAAGAAGAGAGATAAGAAACCGTGTGATAGATGCTCTAGCACTGACTGAAGCCGCGACACGTAACTTATAAAAGTTACTGTAACAATAAAAAAAACTCATCTTTACTCGAAATGCCACTTTGAAAGAGAATTTTTAATTTGGAAACAAACAACAAGACTGTGTTATACTCAAAAAAATAATTAGAAGCAATCAGTATTCAATCCGTAAAATACTTTATTAAGTTAACAAACTATAGTCAACAAAAGTAACAGTGGCTTTTGACCTTAAATTTCCAGGTCATGATAATCTGTAAATAATATAACATTTCTGAATTAACGATAATCAACAAGCCACATAATTACAACCTCGTTAATTTGATAAATACCTGTACATCAATCTCTATATACTCTATTAATTCATTTCACCTCCACATAATAAGGTATCTGAACACGCCTGCTGTATGCTGCATTCAAAGTCAAAGCAATTTAATCATAACAGATATTCCACAGCAATGTTTTGTCTCAAATTTTATTTTAACATTAAAAATTAAAACAATTTATATAAAACATGTTAACCTCAACCATATTAATTATTAACAAATTATTTTAAAACAATTATAATAAATTACAATTATAAACTTATTTATTTTATAACATCTATAATCCCCGCCCTATACTCCCAATCTCACTCTTTTGCTCATAATTCTATCTTTATTAATCATCATGTACAATACTCTCTTGAATTTTTGATTATCGAGTCATAAGTCTTAAATTGTTAACATGTACTGTCAATGAAGTTTTACTTTTAACGTCATCTTTTAAACTTATTTTATGGTGATACAATCTTTTTTTTAATAGAAATGGACGTGTGTGCTATGTATATCTAATCACGATTTTAACATTTCAATTTAAAAACAAACGGCATCTTTCTTTGAATAACTGCCTCCCTATCTTTCATGGAATTTACATAAACATTTATCTCGTTAACACGTTTGAAATAAATTTTGTAATCTACTATCCAATTATCCTTAAAGGTTTTTTGAAATCTTCTCTGTCAACCCATTCACATATGTTTAGAGTCCTATATTTAGGGTTAACATTATTTTGAACCTTCACAACATTATGTTCTACCCTTTCAACCTCTTCTACTACGTTATATAATTCATTATTATTCAATTTTTTATCATCCATGGCTTTAAAATACCTAAGTAAACCTACACCACTCTTCCTCACATTCTTGTTAAATAGTACTCTCCTTTATTTCCGTAGAATACATAAACAGCGCTTACCGTTTAAACATTGAGAATTCTGGTACAAAACAAGAATTAAAAATTACTTCTATTGATTTCAGTAGAATATCACTATTAAGAATTTAACGAGGATGTAATTTTGTGACATGTTGATTATCGTTAATTCAGAAATGTTCAGATGATTGTGACCTTGAAATTTAAGGTCGAAAGCTACTTTTACTTATGTTGACTACAGTTTTTAACTCAATAAAGTGTTTTTACGGACTGAATACTGGTTGCTTCTTATTATTATAAAATACCTTTAAGAATTTTTAAATGAGTTTGTTATAGTCGAAGTCTGCTGTGGACTTCTTAAATGCAAAATATATATTACACAAGTATATATAATCCTGCTCAGAGGACCGAGGCTATGAGCATAGGGTGACGTCATATTGTAATATTAGACACGAAAATAAAATCGATTCGTTGTAAAGTATAGTAATAGGCATTAAAGTTAGTGCATACAGGATATATTTGCACGGCGGTGTGTCGCGGGTCACTAGAACTATTAATATTTAAATCACTGTAGTAGGAATAAAAAGTATTCATCCTTTAATGCGACATATATTTTACTCCTGTCTTAAAGTTCAATTTCCGTCATTTCTTCAATAGTATAGGAAAATTCCAATATAATTTAAAAGATATATTTTTATATCTACCCTTAGTAATATATTACAGTCTTGTGAAAGTTAAGGTTTTATAAGTTTTTAACATAATAAAATAACTTTAAATTATTAATCGGGTTAAACTCTCCCGCGGCTAACATCATCGCCATCGTCAGGTAGACGAATAATTTTTTAAACCGGTTCACCGGAAAATCCAATGTTCCTAACTTATAAAATGGCTGTTGTGACGATTCGTTCTTAAGCCACGCATTTTTAACATTATCACAGGAAATAAGAACTAAAATTAAGCGCTTTGAAAGCCTTAATCTGCTCAAGAAGTTATAATTTTTGAAATGATTCATTACCTTACAGTTTGTTGGTGTATTATTCATAGAAATAAAAGTAAAGGATCATGTGCATTATTTAAATTATTAGTATTATTCTCATCCCCTTTTTGGATGTTCCTCAAGGAAAACGATGACGAAATCAATATTGTCAGGCTTTCGCCCTGTACGGCCAAACTCATCTACAATTAAGGATTGTAAACAATGGTTTCATACAAAATCATAGCTGCAATTAACATAAAGTAAGAAAGCTTTGTTTCACCTTCATCTGTCTTTAAGTAGCGCCATCTTCAAAAATACATATTATAGATCTCGTAAAACTATTTAATCTCCATTTGATCTCCGTCTACCCAGAACACTGAAACGGTCCAGTTAAATGTTTCCCTTTATGAAATAATAGCGTTATAAATTATATGGCCGTGAGTATTAAATCAATTTGAACAGATTAGTTATTTAAGTTTCTGCATATAATAATGTAAAATATGATCCATGGGATATGAAAATCAGGTAATGCGAATATTTCAACTTCAGTAATACAATCATGTGAAACACTAAAGTTTTCGTTTTTGTTTTCTTTTAAATAATAAGATCAATACTAATATAATCACGATAAAAGTATCATTGGGAAGGGTAATGTTTTTGTGTTGTGAGAAGAATTGCGTATTTAGATTCAACGTAACTTTAAACGGTGAAAAGTATTGGAATAAATGACACTAAATTAGTGGAGAAATGAATTGGCGTAATATAAGTATCATAAAATGGTAGATTATCGCAGATTACAATAAATATAATATTTGGCCATAATATCCAAAGGTATTCACGTTTTTACAAAAAAAAGTAATTAAATTAATCGGACTTAATATTATAAATAAAGTACAAAAATGGCTCTGGACGTTGCAGCAACACGAAATTTTGCAATATTTTAAATGTACAACGTATCAAGTATATTTACTTACATAGAACTCTGTATATTTAATTATATATATTTTTTTGTAGAATGGACTGAGGTGGTCCCGAAAGTTAGGGGACTGAACGTTTTTAACATTAAATTATGACTAATGGCCGCTCTTTGTATTTTATTCACGTTTTTATTTACGCCGAGGTTAATGATTCAGTAATATTTTGATTATGCTTGCAAATGACTTAATAAGATATGTGAATTGAATTGAGAGCGTCGTTGCATGTTGACGTCTTACTTGTGACTCCAAATCAGCTCATAGTTTCTTGATGATGTCATCTCGACTAAACGTCACTATCCTATGTTTGCTGGTGCGTCCAATGAAATTGCCGAAATGATGAAAAATTTCGACTTTCCGTCTTCTGATTGGTCCGATTATTTACCGCTGCTTTTTCTGTGTTGATGTCGGGTGGATCAGACGTGATGGTCGGGAATGATCGTGATGATTTGGAATCCTCCTTATGTCTCGATGATTTCCATCAGTACACTACCTGGGATCTATATAAAGATGAAAATCGTCTCAACACTATGCACTTGATGACGGTGGATATAAATTTCGCCGAAACGTGTTCAAACGCTGACTTGACCCGGTTTATAAATCGAAAATCCTTTATTAAGTCATTACACCGGGAAAGTATGCGTTACTGGGTATTTTATTGTTTTGTTTCGTGTGCGATGTTAAGAATGAAATTGTATAATAGTCTTGAAATTGCTTTAATATGTTTAAAGAAGTAACAGGAGAGTATTACAATTCAAGAAGAATATTAATGGAGTTCTAATGTTAATTAGGCCATAAATAAAGATCGTTGTTGCCATTCAATGATAACTCGATCATGTATTTGTAGATATTATCTTACAATTTACGTATTTATAGCTAAAGAATATTCCTAATAAATTAAAACTTATCGTACATTATATATACACATATTAGGATAAGATTCATACGGTGACTAGATTACGCTGAATTTATTAAGTGAGGATTTGTCGCACTGTTCCATTCAAGATTTCCGATACTCACAAATTCAACAAACGTATATATATCTAGTAATTGTTTTCATTGTGTCCTCAAATTGTGGAAGTACCGAAACTCGTTTTATCGGTACACTTACTTTCCAAAACTGGAAACATTGGTAGGAAACATTTTTTATTTATATGAAATATGTATCATTGGCGTATAAATGATATACGTGGAGGTAAGCGTACATTTATATTGAGCGTAAATTATTCTAATACTTGCAAGAGTTTTACCATAATGAAATTAGAATCTCGTGAAAAATAATAGTGATGTTGGTAGCCGTAACAGTCTTAGTTTCCAGGTATACTTCCTAAGTTTTAAACATATTTTTCCTTAAAATCGATAATCTGTGACCACATATTCTGTAACGAAATTTCAGGACAGACTATTTAAGGAATGTAATTTTTCTTTTCCTTTGCATTTTATTCTTCATTATTTTTTAATACTTGTCTTTGTCCTGTCCCAATTATACACATAAATCAGCTATAAGCCAATAATCTAACCGATGTTTTTCTTTCAAGACATATTTATATGTGGGTGGTGGTGGAATCCAAAGACAGCGATGTCTTTACATTACTTGAAGAATTCGTAAAATTTTGCGAAAAAATATAAAGTGCTTATTCGACAACGTTTGTCTAATTATTCATGCTGATTATTACAGGGGAAAATGATTTTGTTCGTGTTTATTCGTAGCCATTTCACATGTAGAATACACAGAAATGTGTGTCAGCAAAAATGTTTTCAACCACATTAATGAATTTAATTAGACACTACTCTGATGCATCGATCAGCAATTTTTTTTACTGAAAATGGGAATTAGCACACCGGTACTTCATTAAATAACAGGACCATTTAGTGTAAATTACGGGACGTATTCAAAGAGTAGAACACAAACAAGGATCCGTACGTGACGGCAGGGAAAACATAAATATATGCTCTAATATATTGTAAACTCAGTGCCCAGTCGTTCACTAATTGCACGACGAAGTAAACATATGTACTAATTATATACCTTTAATTAAAGCTCGAATGTTGGTCGAAGGGAAACGAGTTTGCTTTCCTCTGACGCAGATTCCAATTGTACACATGATTTGATCAGACACGACCTTCAAATTCGGCTTCAATAACACTTTTAATATCTGAAACGAAGTTACCGTTAGGTACCCACACTTTTCTACTTTAATGTATGTGTTTTAAATTGGAACAAAACGTGCTTTTTTTATAGAGCTTTCTACTGTACCACACAATAACTTATAGCATTATGAGTATGTTAGTTAAATAAAGGAAACAATGTTCGTTGTCCAAAGTTAAGGATAACCCCGTTAATATTTTTAATTTTCTTTAATTTAAGTAACTACTTTTCAATTCCGTTTTTTGACACCGACCTTAAAGCTGGCAACGTTGTCAGTTGCTCAAACGTTGCGGCTTATCAACGATACCACTTGGTTGATTTCCCCAGGAGACTTTATACAATATTTCTATTGTTAAGAACTTTGATTTCTTTGGAATTCATTCCAACGAAAACTCGTCATTATTTCCTTTTCCCATCTCTGCTAAGAAGTAACAGATATTCTCTCAATATTTTTAATATAGTTAATATCCTTTTCTTTATCAGTCTGCAATAAATCATTTTCACCGACACATTTACCAGAAATAATGTTAAATATCCTTCTGATTGTTCGTAGGTGTCCCTCAAATGAATTAGACAGAGAAGCTTCCGTTTCATCTTCTGATTTAACGGTGACTCTTTTGGGATGTAAGTTCTAATATTCCATTTTCTTCTATATTTAACTTCATGGTGCACCTGACGGTTCTAGGTTTAGACACTCTGAAATGGAATTTGTTTTATTGTCATTGAAACTACAAGCCTTCGATAATGAAGTTGGTGTGCCGTTCTTTGAATAAATACTTTGGAACATAAAATTTCATAACCGCCTTCCGTTAAATCTGACAGCTTTGATTGTAACTCTTACCTCCAATGTTCACAAATTAATGCGTCAGTTGCTGAAGAAAAAAATAAAACTAGCCTAACATCAAAATTTGATGACTATTTTTAACAAAACTTGGGGCAGTGTCCCAAGTTAGAATATTGTACACAATCTTTTAGGAATATGTACTAGACATTTGTCTGACGTTTTTAATTATTTTATTCCGATAGAGTGTATAATTTGACATAACTTTCTGCGACAACACGTGATTAAGCTCGAGTGTCCCAGGTTTTAGCAATTACAAATCTACCTGAGATGAAAGGATGTGTATTTCATTACAACCGACGTGAGGACGCATACCGTACTATCAAACTGAGCAAACCCGAAAGCTCGTCATTCCGTGGTAATAATCGTCATTTTAGAACGTTTTAAAAACGTCCAAGTGTTAGGAGCGGTCTTTTACCCAAACAAGATTTATCTGTGTGTTTTAAGCGACATGTGTATAAATTTCGGTAGAAACTGCTGTACGCAATTACATTTATACAGGAAACTTTGTTTCACCCTCTATCAGCCCACTACAAGGTAATGTACAACAGCTTAACTGACATTTTGAATATCAGACCTAAACTCGGTAACATCGAAAACCCCGGATTTGACACCAATTTTGGCTGTTTTCGTATTATATTTATGAAACTACCTTACTCCTCTACCCCCTTAAGTCGTTTACAACTTAACTTTGATTTTAAAAGTCAGAATTAATCTTAGTGATCTCCAGAACCTCAGAACTGACACACTTCTAGTTTATTTAGCGATATTTTTTATGTAACGTGCCTGTACCCCCACCCTTGTGGGTGCTTACTCACAAACGGAAAGGGGGTTTAAATTATACACAAAAACGTCGCGAGAAACACTATCGATGTTATTGGCCCAGAAAAATATTATTCGAAGCAAATTTCGGCCGCTTTCGCATATTTTAATCCACGCCTCTACGGTTATTGTCGTGTCTTAAACTCACAGTTTCTTTTGAAACAGAAGGAATGCGTGTACAAAATTTGGTCGCTAATCCTCCTCCCTTTTAAATTTATATAAGGAATATACAAAAAAACAAAAATATATCCGTTTTTATTAAAGAGAATGTGGACGAAACTCTTAATTATTACTGGCATCTGAAATTACTCCACGTAATTAAAATATTATTCATCCCGCTCCTGGCTGTTGAAATACAATTTAAACGGCATATTGAATTGGTTTGAAGAATTTAACAGTGATCGAAATTGCTTTACGTCACAAATGTGGCACTGCAGGTGCGTATAAAGCAATTAATTACGAGTTGTTTAAATCACTTATATGTGTATGTTTCCACGTTTTCCGTTAGGGGCATGTTAGTCCAAAATTTGGGGCTATTTTATTGATACTAAAACGGAAATCACTCATAAAACCCAACGACGTTTTGAGGGAAGATATAAGACTTTACTAGTGTTGTTGCGTTCTTGAGTGAATTATGGATGTTATTTGAGAGGAATGATTTGACATGAGAAAACCATCGGGCATCGGGGTGAGACAGAAAAGTTGATGCAAAATTATACGTGTACTGCGCGGTTGCCTAGCTTTTACGACACGACTTCATTAAGAGTTAAATGCAAAATACGTGTTGTAGAAAAAATAAACACTATGTTGTTGAATTGAACTTTTAGGTCAATCAGTATAAAATGAGAGCCAGCAGAGCTCCGTACAAATTTTATTATATTTTATTACACTCGTGAACTTTCGACAGATACTGACGTATCCATCCTATTAAATCCTTTGCGTCCACAGAGTTGGGTTTTAACTTTGTTTTTTCATATACTTACAGAATTTTGAGTTCGAAATTGATAAGGAGACTACTGTAGTTATCAATTTATACTGAATAAACGCTTTTAATATATTTTGTTTTTCTATTCTGTATTGTGGCTAATGATCAGAATATATTTGCAGAAGTTTATTAATTTTATCGGTAATCCCGTTATTTATAGTTCAAGAGATATATTACGTTACAGTTTTTATCCTCCTATACGAGACATTCTTATTGAATCAGCAACGACCGCAGAACAGCGAAATAAGTAAATCAATTTTTATCATTTCTCGTATTTCGGAACTCTTGCGGAGAACTCCAGCTCCACAGAACGAGCAACATGTATCAATGATCTATTTTTCTCCAATAATTTTTAAAACTAAAATGTTTCAGAACTGCAATTACTATCGAAGGTAGAAGCAGTTCAATTTATTAAAATAATTACTGAATGAAAACATGCGTATATTTAGTCACAAATTGATTATTATAGACTTATTTTAAATAAGTAATTAATAAAAATCCAAAATAATTTTTAAAAAATCACAGTAATCAAGATTTTTATTTAATCAATACAAGGTTTTTGACGCCCGTAGTAACCACATGACGTTCGCATGTATGAAATGTGTTCTGCTTTCGCGGTTAGTTAATTTTGATGACTACTTCTGTGTATTATGATGTTTATGAATGGTAAAAATGAAAGTTTTATAACAAAGTTTATGAAGAATTGCAACAGGTATAATTGAAATTATTTTCACGTTTCTGAAGAATCGTAAGATACACTGATACACACTACTCGAGGTTATAGGTGATTATTCAACACGAAGTGCTGTACAAAGACTCGTACTCTGAAAGACTGCCTCCGCTTCGAGGTCCAGTACAATTTATACATTCAAGGAATATTCCAGAAACAGAACATTCTCCAAACAGAAAATACTAGAAATGAAAGGTGACATAACAAATAAATTAAATAAATAAAAAATGGGACTCGAACCTGAGTCCAAATTTTTGTAATGCAGCTCTGTACCCCTCAAACACGACTGCGGGTTCTAAATTGTAGCCTATATTTTTTCCCCAGATGAATATGGCAAAGTAGCCGAAAGTTACTGTTTAAATAAAATTCTTGATGATTGTGATTTTGTTTGAACCGGAAGAGTTTTGTTTTAAATTAAATTTAATAAGTAATTAGTTATATGTTAAATTTTAATTAGAAATTTCGAATAAAAAGAATAGTGTAATTTGACAAAGAAACGTTTCTCAAAACACTATCAATAAAAACAATATCTGGTGACTTACGTTTTTGTTGTATAAAAGTACAGTGTAGTTCAAGTAAATAATTCGGAACAACTCCAACTTTGTCTCTCATTTTATTCAATAAGTCATAGCTTTTTTAAATTTATTTATGAACACATTTGTTACATGGTTTTATTAATTTTATGGACCAGGCGACGGGTATTATATATTTAAGTACTGAAAATGCTCTATTTTTTCTTTCTTGAGATTAAGTCACATTAATAGTTTGTAGGTGTTAATGATTGTCCCTAGTGACGAATGAACATGGAGCCCCAAATTTAATTAGTTCTATTTGGACTCTTGAATACCGCTGGTCAACCGGTGGAAATAGACTACGAGAGGATGGGACGTCGACTAAAAATAAACCAGTTTTCAGCTGCTTAAGCTAGTTCCATGAGAATAAATGCCTCAAAAACGCTGAGCAGATTACATCGCCAGCGGAGGAAATTGAATGGTGGACTCTCTCTTCACGTCACAGCAGATCGCACCAAATGAATCTCACTCAGGAAATATCGGGATGCTGCACGTGGACTCACAATCCAATGTATTGGTGACTGCACCAAAAGACTCCAGGGAATGTGTTAGATAGCATCAGCAAACTCCGCTCTCAAATTACTCAGTCACTGACTTTGGCCCCCACCGCTTTTAATATCACAGTAAAAGTAAAAAAAATATATATAGTCGGGTATTCAGCTAAGTTGATGAGAGAGAACAAAGAGAGGCAAAAGGCAAGGTTATCAGTCGTTGCATCAGGGTAAAAATGATATTTTACGTACTCATCAACGGTCCTGCGAACAGATCAATGAAACAAAACATGACTGAAAAACACTGAAACTGCGGGGAAAACTATACTGTTTCTGCATCGAAACGCGAGAAAATGTTAATGAAATTTCTATAACACTAAAATTTACGCTCCGTGAGTTTTTTAAATTGCGATGATATTGTGAAATATCCAATGAATGAAACTTTCTCATATAAATTGGAGTAAGATGATGTTCCTTGAGAGCTACAATAATAGCATTGGACCCTTATAGATGCCATCCAATCATTCTGTTCCTTCCATTCCAGAAGAAGACTTTGTCAAGTTAATGGTTATTTTTCAGCCATAGCCATAGAATAAATATAAATAAATTTTACTGAGTCTATATTTTTAAGAACGTATGGCCAAATAGACAAACAAATTTATATAAAATTTATCAATCAATCAGTTCTTCGGCAGCCTTCATAAAATACTTGAAAACAATTGAACTAAATTACACGTGAGTCAAATCCATAGAATAAATACAGTAACCAAGAAATTATAGATTTCTTCAAGCATTTGTATTTGATGTTTAGAATAAAAGAAATGGATTTTATATTAATAATTACAGAAACTAGCATAAAACGATGCCTATCCTCAATATCTGGAATTTTGACGAATAGCTGTTGGTTAATGAGATTCTGGGAGGTCTAATTTGGCCCGATGATTCTAAACCATAATGTTGTCAAGGAGGCCAAGGTCCTACAAGGGTATTACAGCCATGTAATTATAATCGACTTCAAATGAGAGTCGCAACTGGGTGGACAATAATGTTTAACAACGTGGCACGAATTTGATTCGACGGCACAAGGAAGAGCTTTAAGATCAAATTGGCTCCTATTTGAAAAGAGTTTATCCATGTAACATGAAATCGTCCGAGAGGTATGTTATTTTGTGTTGTGATTCAACCTTCTATGCATTTCCTGGGAGAAAATGTGTCAGTAACTGAGGTAGGGAATATATATATATATATATATATATATATATATATAAGAATTTTTATGAAGTTAGTTTGTATAAACAGAAATAGACACCATTTAACCATCAGCATTTGTGAATATAACTAATTATTAAAGCCATCCCAAACCAAATTCCAGTGTACGTGAGTTCGAAATTCTTCTTGACCAATGCTGATGAATTATGTTTTATTTAAAATTATGGGATCACCTGGATGGTTCTTAGCTATAGTAGGACCCGGTTAGTGGCTCTATTGTCGAGATCCCGAAATTGTTTTTTAATCTGAACGACCAAAATATTTATTTTAGATTTCTCACATAAAAGCCATGTAATCCTAAATTTTCAGTCTGACCATTTGATTTAGGCATCAATACATGCGCAAAGTCATTGCGCTGGAGCTTGGCATTGTTTTGGCATTTCGATTTCGGATTGCTTACGTGTGATATATTCCGTGTATTTTAATTACGTGCGTACTGTGTTTTATTAATACACTAATTCGAAATTGAATAAATGAAGTGAATTTTAAATAATATTTTGTGCAAATGTGAAAGGTTTCTTTCTTTAGTTTGTACATAGAAATCACAAAAAAACAAAAACTTCTAGAAGCTGTTTTGGTGGCCTCGGAACGGTTTGGTTTAGAATATAGGAAAGCGAGGAGAATGTTGAGAGCGGGTAGAGGTTAGCTGGCAGGCACCTTTTGGTGGGACTGCAAGTATTTGCAAGACCAGAGGATTGGAGTGATTTTTGATTCTTTCAAAATGCTTGGAGCTGCTTTTAGGTATAAACACCTTTGATGGTTGGAATTTTAAGATCCTCGTGAATCATTTCATTATAAACGTACCATGGAGCATCTATAATTGCTATTACGATTTTAGATTGGCTGCATTGTAGTATGCCAATGTTGGACTTGGGAGCAAAACCGCTTAATTCAATCTCATTTGTCCAAATTGGTCTAACAGTTTTTTATAAAAGAAGCTTGTTTTCTATGGGGCGTTTAGGTCTCCTTCCTAGGACCTGGTAAAAATCAATTTGTTTCCCTTTCTTTCTTTGTTGTTATAAAATATTTGAATATTATTAGGTGAATTGTTGAATTACGATTTATACATACGTTCAATAGACTGTATTTCATCTAATCTCCTAAATAAAAGAATTTTTCGTTTCAACGTTTATTTTCTTGATTTCGATGATAGGTAGAAAGGTAAATTTTCAAAAAAATTGACGATCTATCTGATGGTTTAATCACGTGTTGCCAAAGATATTACTGTCGAATAAAATGCTGCAGCGGGAAATTGTAAAAGAATTGTCAGCAAATTGTTTATTGTAAATTATATCAGGCTACAGAAAGGCAAAAATCCAAGGAAGTTCAATACCACTGTGATTATTTTTTGGGGGGTTAACAGGCTACATGAGGGTGATCCTGAAACAGGCAACTCCCCTTCAATATCATAGGAAGGGAATTGAAAAGGGGGGATGCGGAAGGTAGAACAAGGTAGCCAAGGGTTAACTAGGGCCCCCGGGCTATGGTTTAAGGATTCTACCCGATGTTTCACCTAAAGAGATGTAGGGAAAACCCCTATAAAACCTGCATCAGGTAGGTCGAGCATTGGGCAGTATTCTCACTCCCTTCCGAATGACGGGAGACGAGTTTGCTGTGGGGTCGTAGCATTCCCATCTCCATGACTCCACCAGTTTTAGGAGGCAGTTGGCCGCCTGGTCAAATGGGATCAGTGGACAACTCTTGCCGTATGCCCAAGGTCTTCGACCCCAGTACATACACCTCCCAAAATAGGTGAAGGTGTCTCGGCATGTGAGAACTTTGATGAACAAACCAGAGAGAGTACGAGGCATTCCCGACATAATTAGGTGAGCCCCGCAGTCACCCTGGGGGGAAATGCCTGCGAGAAACTCTCACAAGTATATCTATGCCCGCTGTGACTAAAACGTGTTGCCAAAGATATTACTGTCGAATCAAATTCTGCTGCGGGAAAATGTAAAATAATTGTCGGAAAATTGTTTGGTGCAAATCAAATCAGGCTATAGAGAAGCAAAAATCCAAGGAAGTTCAATACCACTGTGACTAAAACGTGAGGCTACTATCATACAAGTTAAAAGCAAAAAAATTTGTGATGGTCTTTATAATCAATTTGGCCAGCAGAACGGAATAAACACAATCACGTTGCTAATAAGCTCACTGACGTAGAAATCTGTACGTGCTGACAGACTTGGGCTTGGGATTAAACTTTAATCTTGATTTCAGCATTTATTTCTGTGAAAAGTCCAAACATTGACGGGAAAGCTCCTCACCTATTTAACCACGTAATTATTTCTTAATCGAGCGTAGCATGGCGATGTGTGACGTGTGACGTGAACCTCGCATCTGTTGCTGGCAAGGAAAATATTCTGATAAGAGGTCCACGGGAGGTTACACTGTCGGGGATAATGATCTTTGCACAAGGCCTACGCCTACGCTCTCTCGGCACATAAATAAACCTCAAGCACGGATAGATGAAGCCAGACAAACAAGTTCAAGCTTATCTCTAGCAATTTTAGCGACACTGCTACCAGAAATTTCAACAGGATTTCCGGCATTTTCTATTTGAATTCATCACTTACCCTCATTGTTCGTGCTGTGTCGTGGCTATTACCGACGACAAAAGGAAAGCTGCAACTGCTACAGCCTGTTTGCAGCTTGAATAAAAATGAGATCCGGTAAAGGATAAAAGCTCTGTTTACTACACGCAACAGAATATATTTTACTCAATAATCGAGACTTTATTTATTGTATCCGCAGTTCGAAAAACAATAAAATGTTATCATAATGTTCATAATAATCAGGAAATAAAATACTAACAATGGTATTTTGCCAAGAAAATTGTAAAAAACGAGAAATAAGATCAGAAATGAATGGACAAAACTGAGGAAGATAAACGGAAAAATGTTATTCTTAAAGTAGAATTTGAAGATTATGAATACATATATAGGTAACAATGGTACAAATATAATTATGAGGATAGACAACTTGAAACCGTACTAGAGAATTAATACAGCATTGTCTTTGCATCAGAAAGTAAATTAGCACTGCATAAACTTCTGGAGGACATAGAAATTTTACAATCAATTTGTCTTAGTGGACGCAATTAATAGTTTTCAGAACTTTGAGATCGTGAGAACGACCGTCACTAATGTTTTGGTGACTACGAAACGGTAAGCCCTGATTTGGTGCACTGTGAATTTTATTCAATGTATTGTAAACAGCAGAAATATCAATATACAGTATCAAGGGTACATTTTTTTTCAAATCTATACATATAAAAAAGAATCGCCGCAATGTATGTACGCTCACAGCTTCTGAACGCCCACACCAAATTGGATAGTTATGGTTTTGGTGTGTGTGATTGCCAGGACAAGGTTTATATAAAAGAATTTTTGTAAAAAAATATACTAAAAGTTAGTGAGTGAGTGAGACAGACCACAGTGGGGAAGATCTTCAATATAGTAACAAAACAATGACTGACTGTCGTTAAGTTGTTCATCCAGTAGGTGATAACTTCCTCACCGTGGAATATTAGTGGCGACATATGCCGAGTAAGTACATGTCTTTACCACCAGTCGCAAGAACTCGTATGAAAATAAAAATAAAACAGTCAAGTTTGGTATCGAAATCGGTGCTATGGGAGTCTTTGAGTTTGATTCTGACATTTAGAATGTGAATTAAATTGCAGATCATCCTCTAACAGGTGGATGGGACGGGGTGCAATACACTTCTGAGTAATATATTTAAATGAAAGAGCAATTTTGATAAAACTTTGTTTCCATATTCCCAAAACCAAACACTTTGGAGATAAGACACGCCTACTAAATCCAAGGGAAGGTTGGGTGGAATTTTTATATGTAGGAAAGGCTCATAATTGAGCCGAAAAAGAATTCTTGGTCATTTACTTTTATATTGTTTCCCCCGACAATATTTGTTTATAATTTCAACCCCTTGCAGCATGTGAGAGGTGAGGGTGGGTGGAAATGAGTCATATGAAAATAACAAGGAAATTATCGAACGGGGTAAATGGGGTCGCTGTGTTACATTATGACATTTAATATACAGTTTAAGTAAAAATTCATCTCTTAAGTGGGGAAGAAATTTTATTCTGTTAGAATTCCGAAAATATTGTTAGCCCTGTTATTGTACTGGGAGTATCTTTGGACGATCTCGAGATACTGGTAGAATATTAAAGGTTAATATTGTGACGGTTTCGATGCCGGTTTAGTCATGTGTCGACCAAGAATTAATGTACCGGGATATTATATATAAATATCCGGTCAACGCCGGGTCCCCAGCTAGTTTATTCATATTTACAATCTAATGCTCATGAACAATAAGCAAAAGTTTTGTTTCAGAATTAATTTCTAAACAATGAGTTTGCTGAGAAGATCACATTGAAAGTTCTTATACTTGTAAATAAAGCTTACCAGATAGTTTGCTTATTTATACTTATATACATGTTCAGCGTTAATATATTCCCTTTTTTTCTTTTTTTCTCCTTGGCTCTACAGCCCATTGAGGGCCTGGGCCTACCGAGTCGACTGCGGACTGTCAAATATATTCTATAAGTATGCTAATCAAACCTTTTACTCATTTCAGAAGGTTTGAATCGTAGTAATCGTCTCTTTTCTTCCCCTGTAAGGTGCTTTGCAAAATTATTAGGACATAGTCAAAGTTGTTTTTAATATTTTATGCTAAAGTTTTTAATTTAATTCCGCACTGAAGTTGTATTCAGATCATTACGAAATATCTTATTAGGTATGTACCATGGTGCATTACTTATGAATTCTTTATACTGAAGTAATTGCAGAATTTGAATGTTTGAGGCGCTTACAGAGCTCCACAGCTGCATTCCATTCGTCCGGATGCGTTTAATGATTCCCGTATAGAGTAGAAGCTTGTTTTCTACTATCTGTGCCCGCGACTTGTACAAATAGCACGGATACTCTCTTAATTGATCAGATTAATTTTTTCGTCGACTCCTTTCTTATATTTTTATTTCCGCAGTAATTGATGGAAGACTTCTTCTCTCAGACATGACTAAAATACACCTTTGGATTTCTTTACCTAATAATTCATCATTTCGAAAATAAACGATACAATAAACTAAAAGTAATTGACATAATTGAACTTAAAGAGACACTAAGCTTTTTACTCCTTCCTCCTTGTCTCTACAGCCCCTTGAGGGCCAGGGCCTACTGGGTCGACTGCGGACTGTCATCTTGCACAACAAATTCCGTATTTGGAGTGAGTGACACGTGGTCAGCGTATCGATCCTCCAACAGTCTCAATCCCGATCTCCGCGACCCTGACAAGCCTATGCCAGGATTCGAACCCGGGACTCTGGGTTGTGAGGCAGCACCTAGAGGCTAGCCACTACACCACAGGAGGTCGGCCTAACCTTTTTATTAGTACATTAAATCTACAGCTGAGAATGACAAAAGAAATCAAGTTCCAGACAATAAAAGTTTCATACGAGAGCAGCGCCAAAACAGGTCAAATGAAACTAAGCTGTCAGTCAGTCCCTGAGAATTTTCTACTCGAGCCGGCTTTGGCGCGGCTTGTCGGTCATGATACCCGCTAGTTAGCTTTTTACAAATATTTATGTTCCGATCTTCTGAAACCTGCAAGATATTAAAAAGGAAGACACAAAAATTTCAGATTTTCAATTAAATCCGTTGAGCCTTTCGGAGCCTATTAGAGACAAATTTTCAGATAGACAGGCTAAAATTATGAGTATGAATCGGATAAATATAATTTTTCCTTACATTTTGGCGTTTATTTTGCAATTCAGACACTTCAATTATATTTATTGGTATGGGTGTTCAGTTGAGGATTGCTGCCAATTATTTAATTAATTTTGATACCAAGTGAATAAATGCTTACGCTACGTGAGGCATTTCACCACGTCAGTTAGTGGTGTCTTTAACGGTACCACATGGTGAAAGTAACGTTTGAAGATTTTAAAGTAATCAGCTTAGCCACTCCTATGTCGTGCATGAGCTAATCTGTAGTATCTCAGTTGGTATTTGGGATCAGTGTTCGATGCTAGTTTGCCTGAGTCGTCTGTGAATGTAGTTACAGTTATTACATTAGTTGTAGGTCTGGCATGTGGTGATTCATGACCCTTACAGTCGGGTAAAGCAAAAATAATTTAGTTTTTGTTATTTACGTATACAGGACGGAAGACGAGAATGGCTTGGTGGGGCTGAGTAGGCGGGAAATGTCGGAAGAGATTAGATTGGAGTTGTTGCAGGGAGGCTGCCTGAGAGAGACGCTAGGGAGAGTCGAAGCAGTGGCAGAACAAGGCGACATGTATAAGATTTAGTTTCAGCACATTTAAGAAAGGAGGTTCATTTGGTGGGAGTACAGAAAATAAAAAGACAACATTTGATCTGAAGGAGAGGCACTAGAGAATCTTAATATGAAGAAGACGTGACCCAGCAAAGGAACAACCGGCATACGAACAAAAACGAAGAACGACGTCATCAGGCGTTAACAACCGGTAACGGCAATTTACCTCGGTTTTTCCACACAAACCATTCTCGTCTGATTCGCGAATTTAATTTTCAACTATATCGTTCGTCACCCGCGTTCCCGGGAGCAGCCATTTAAGAAGCTGCGTAGATTATTATTTTTGCTTTTACCGACTGAGCTAATTTTTAAATTGATATCGTAAACTTATATGGTTTTCCACTATAACTTAATTTGAGTTATATTTCTATTCAAATTAAATACATTATTGCTATTATTATTGTTTGTTTGATTGTACAACAATATTTTTGATGGTGTAACCAATGTACACCACAGGCAGCATTATAAAGTATATATAAAATCGGTGTTAACTCAGTGTCCTGTGGTATTCACGAGGTAATGTGGCACTCCTCTGATATTTATTCTCGTTGCTTGATCGGACGGTAGAAATTCAAAAGGTATATTATAATGTATGCGACGGATGATTTATCCAATCTCGTTCACACAAATATCCAGACAGTTTTCACAATATCAACAGATATTCTTTATTCTCGGCGTAATAAAAAGTTCCCAATAATCCTTATCTGCTTTGTAATACAAAATATGATATAAAAATATCACTTTTTATGAACTGCATCCCAAGTTCTTAACGGTTTATGACGACGTGGATCTGACAACTCCTGAATACTGCGGAAAATCAAGCGTATGTGGTTTACAATTAGTCGCGGAGTTATCGACCCTTTCCGGGTTTTTGCCACCTGCACAGATTGTGGTAGTCGCAATATAAAATTCCTTTGCTGCTAAGCTCTCCCGTCACAGCTAATGGCTGAAAAAGTGAGGATTCTGCGGGATCAGAACTGGGAGCCAGGATAGGATGACGTCATCAGTTGATGAAAGTCTCTTCCACCACGACCCGCGATGTAAATAATTACACATAAAACTAGTTAATCACAATTATCATCAACGTCCGACAGTATATTTTACAGTTTTCAAATCACAAAAAAGAAACTAAACATTGATTAGATTCATCCACGTAAAGAATTAATGGTAAAATAAATGTAAATTATATTAACCCCACCTTCATACACTCATCACATGCTAAAATGAACGACGCTTCCCCATGCACTTCATATTCTCTGGGGATAAGCAAGTAAGTATGTATTACAATTTATTTTGTTCCTGTGGAATATTTCTGAGGATCCATTACTCATATCCCCGCATCATCCTCCAACGGCCTCTTCCCCTCGTGACCAATTCAAAAGTTCCATGAATAAAGAAACAAAATACAACCTTGTTCTGTGCCCGAAAACAACTATTTGATTTCTGCTGCTTATTACTTGACCGCGTTCAAGTTTATCAGCAGCAATTTAGCATTTAATCTGTCCATTACAATACGGCAGTAATTTATTAATAATAACAAGGGTTCGCTTCATCCGCTGAAATAAAGCTTAACGCGTCCGAGATAACATTTTTTCAAAGAAGATAATCATCAATGTAAATAATTATGGCGCTCTTAACTGAGATGCGAATAAAAGAAGCTGGCTTAGAACGCCACGCCACATGTAGGTTAAAGAGAATAATATTTCTCTTATGAAAAGAATATGTAAATGAAGATATTATGAAGCCGGTAGAGCTGGATTAAGTGATAACGTCTATGATAACCCGAAACTTAACACGGCGTAAGCGATTTTCGTGTGTTTCGTACGGACAAATGGACAATATTTATATACCCCATTGCGTAACTACAACGGAAACATAAAATACACAGCCCCTTTGGGTTATACCGAATTAAGTATGTCTGTGCAATCAGGAGTTAGAAAAATCAAGGTTAGAAAAATGAAGGAAGATTTCAAGAAGAAATTCTGGATGAAGAACAAAATTATTTCACGAGAATAATGGTTAGAAAAAATATTAATTGTAACAACATAAAAAGTGATACCAATAACTGAAATTGTATTTATGATTATTTACTGTTAGAGTCCATTGTTGGTTTGAAGTATTACGGAACTTCACTCCTAGGCTGGATTTGCGGCCCTTGCTTGAAGTTCCATGCACAGCTAAATTTCGTAAGTTCAAAACCATGTATTTCATTTTAAATATTTTTAATAACATATTACCCGATGTAATCAATTTGTAATTTCTTTTAGTACCTGACGAAGTCTCAAAGGAGAGACGAAACGTAGTAATATTTAAATTATAAAAATACTGACAAAGAGGCTGACTAAATCATTTGTTATAAATGATATTTTGTGGAACCACGCACGAAATGAGTATTCGAGAATGTTTTCCAATAGTAAGGATCAGGGCTTGCATTTGAGTAAGATAAAAGAACCGGAGCACTTGTATTAATTTTCTCTTCAAATGTATAGTGTGTAGAAATATAATTTTAGTTCAAAATCTGTAGATAAAAATTAGTAAAAAGAACAACTGTATACCATAATTTCTTTTCAGTTGTAATGTTAATTTGAAATCCATTGAAAAATCAAATAATATCTTTTTATTTTAAAACAATCCTTAGTAAATGAAGTAGTGAAAGGCGTGTTAGCACAGTTTAGTAATAAATGTTTTCTTACCTGAAACAATGGCGCAAAAATAATTCAGCATCAAGGAAAACTGATCTCGTTTCTCTGATTTTTGTGTCTCGTTCGCCCAACAACGAACATGTGCTTTGTTCAAACAAATCATTTGACTAAAAATTTTTACGTAGTAGGTGGTTAATGGTAACCGAAAATTTAACTATGTAAAGAGGATGGTTAAACGTTGAAAAAGCGTATCACTAGGTTTCGACCACCATTTTGGTTCTGAGAAGGTCTGCAAATCAATCTCAGAGTTCAACACTTTTCAGTGGTGTAGTATTCCTACAAAACGAATGTTAACTATATAATATAACTAATAATTAATAATTACTCATTCAAGGCTACATCTGAAGAAGTATGACAGGTTTGGTGCCAAGTTCCTATTTTTTCGTGTATAAAAAGCTAGACATTGTTTCTCTTAGATTTGAAATTAGAATACTTTCATTTGTAATGAAGCCTCTGGCGTGTATTAGTGTTATTTAAGAGATTATGAAATGATAAACATCGTGACCGAATGTCACTGATAATAAGTCAACCATCGTTAAGGACCGTAGTAAGTATAGCTTATGAACCAAAATGGAAACACTACAAGGCTAAATTATTCGCAAATTTTCGTCTTGATTATCCGCCATTTAAATAAAATTTTCACCTAACTACTTGATCCCCGATGTTAAATTAGTTATGAAAAGTATTTAGGAACTACTTACTTCCGGTTATTTGCGCGAATAATCGTATTCATATTTCCCCATTTCTCGAATTAGAGAGACGAAGAGCCAAGTCGTGGAATATCGACGAAACCGTTCTGTCTAATTGAGGTTGAGCGTTCAGTGTTCCAATTACATGGTCTGCGGTTGCCGAATCCGCGGATCCGCGTCTTCATCACTGGAGGGCTCTACACCTACCTTACACTTTTTATTTCCTAATTTAAGCAATTCTCATATCTGAAATTCTGAGAATTCGTATCAGTCAAGTAGGAAAAGATCACAAAGACGATTTTAGCGGTAGAGTGTGGGGAACTATCTTTATTGTAGCGCGTCCAATAAGCTCAGCGACGTGTAACCAAATAGACCTCTCTAAACCTCACGATAAAGTTAAGATATGAATTAATGGCAAATACAGACATTAAAATAAGTAAAATGTTAAAGTAATACATCACAACGTTTCCTCCTATATGACGTTGCATGTGACAAATCCAAATGTACACGACGTCAGTAAAAAAAGAAAATATACAAAGAATTTAGGAAGAATGTATTGTTTTTGACATTGATCGTATGGGTATATAACTTAATTTGGATGATTTCAGAAATTAATTAGGCGTAACATCTACATTCCTTATCAACAGTTTTTGTATTCTCAGTGGTATGGTTGTTAGGTATACGTCTAATATGCCTAATTATCACCGACTGTTTCCCTGTTTGCAGTTTATAATTTGACTTGTATTCCTTATTTCTGGTTTTAAGGAGTCGTTTGGTCCGTCCTATGTAAACAGATTGGCTATCATTACAGGAAATTATGTAAACTGTCATGGGGATTGACAGGGTCTCTATTTTTCTCGACAAGAAGAGACGGTCACTTAGTAAATATATATGTATATATAATGCTAGTGTTGTTGTGGTATTCAGTTCTGCGCAAGCCTGTTTATTTCCGCATAACTAGCACATCCCACATACCATTAATCTGATTAGCGTATTCCATCCTCGTCTCCGTCTTCTGTTCTTACCACACACACACTTCCCTCTAAAGCTAATTTTAAAAGCCCCTCATGTCTCAATACGTGGACTATTAATCGATTCCTTCTCTTGGTCAACGTCCTCCATATTGCTCGCTCTTCCCCTATTCTGTTTAGAACTTCCTCGTTAGTGATTTTATCCACCCACCAGCATTCTTCTATAGCACACCATTTCAAAGGCTTCTATATTTTTCCTTTCCACAACTCCTATCGTCTACGTTTCGCACCCATATAACGCCACGTCCCATACGAACATTTTTAGCAACGATTTCCTAATATTCACACTTATATTACCCGTAAGTAAATTCTTCTTTTTCGCGAAAGCCTTCCTTGCTTGCGCTATACTACTCTAGTTATTATGCTTCCCAAGTAGCAGAATTCCTTAACACCCTTTGTTATTCCTCTCTTTCCCAGACCCTTGGTTTTCCCTCTATCAATACTCATATTGAACTCTTTCTCCAGGACCCCGTTCATGGCATTTATTACGGTTTTCTTTTGACGCCCCTAATAGTAAAGTAACATGGGCAAAGCGTAGGGGTTTTATTCCTCCTCCTTGAAATATGACACCGTTTCCATATTCCGTTTTAACTTTCTTCATCGCCTGTTCTATAAATAAGTTAAACAGCATGGGCGTCAGACTGCATCCTTGTCTAACTACTTTCTTGATTTCTGCTTTCTTTTCTTGATCTTCAATTCTACTTACTGTTGACTGCCTTCTGTAAAGGATTTGTATAAGCCTTCTTTCTCGAAATTTTATTCCTGTGCTATTCAAAATACCGAATAGTGTGCTTCAGTTCTCATTATCAAATGCTTTTTCTAAATCTACAAATGCCATGAACGAAGGCCGTTTTTTTCTTATCCTGTCTTGTAAAATTAGACGAAAAGACAATATTGATTCTCTTGTCCCTACATTCTTCCTAAAACCAAACTGATCTTCTCCTAACTCGCATTCTATTTGACGTTCCATCCTCCTATATACTATTTTCTTTAATAATTTTCATGCATGAGATACTAACCTAATTGTCCTGTGCTGTTCGCATCTATCAGCCCCAGTCTGATCATTATGTTGTTACTAAAATCGTCTGGTATTCTTCCCGTTTCATAGATTTAGCAAACTATTCTGAACAGCTTCTTCGCCCGATGATCTTATCAACTCCGCTGGAAGTTATCGATTCCTGGCGCTTTACAATTTTATAAGACTAGAAATACTCCTTAATTCAAAATTGATAAAATTGAAGGACAATGAATAATTTGACATTCACTTTAGAAGATATTTAGGAAGAAACTATTTTCTTGATGTTACGGTTACTAAAATCAGTCGACAGAATATTCGTTGCAATTTCCAGTCGGAAGAATGGTAGGAAGGTCTCGACAATAAAATATCTCAAGCCACCAGATTACATACAGAAGCCCTATTCTGACTGATAGGATGATTGGAGTCATAGTTAATCATACTACCAGAGAATAAACATTTATATACCAACTGTGCGTTGAGGTCAAATTTTTTATAGTGACTGTTACGCCAAGAAATATTGAGAATTATAAATACCAATCGTCTGAGTAAACTGAAGTATTGTATTGTAAGGATGGACAACATTAACCGTATGAGTTTCGAGAACTGAAAAATACAGAAAATATCATCTATGATGAAATACTATAAATTTTCAAGTGTCTCATAACAATCTCAGCGAAAAGTGGTGACAGAGGTTTGGCCATTAATAAATATGATTGTTCAAACGTTAAGTATGTTGAGTGCCGTATTAAGTTGAGATTATTAACATTTCATCCAGCGGAATAGTGATGCACTTTTCAAATGAATTACAACGGACTAGAGATTACTTAGTTATTCAGAATTAAAGATACCACATTCAAATCTTAACACTCATTGTGAAATAGGTCCCCGTCAGAGTTCACAGAGATGGAGTCATCAATTTCAATAAATACAAATCTTTATTAGGTGCAAAATCCATCAAAAAGCTTCCCTCGAGTCTCCGCTTTGTGGTGCCAGAAATCGGTAGCAGCAGCCGCACTTATAAGATATCTTTTTATATTTAAAATTTTACATCTATAACCGAACACGAAAAAATAGACCCTAAAAGAAGTAGAACAGGAAAAAAAATTGAGGTATATAAGACTGTTTGTATCCCATACAGAAAGTCAACCTGAAACAGTTACCTAACAAAGCGCTTGATGCATTATTGGTAGTAGCTGACATGAAATCGGATGAACACTAAAATTGATTCGGATTATGTGGAAGAATGGCTATTGTTTTATCTTCTCACACGAGAGTAATTTTGAATGACCAAGCAACATTTCATAATTTGGTTAGTAACAGCCGTTAGATGAACACGCTTCAGGAGTCACAAATTGAATTTAAAGGTCATTTGCATCAAGCGGTTTTACAAAATATGGACGACAGAACGATTTTACTATTCATAAAGCATTTCATCATGATAGAGTGGCGTTGTTTGGATAGACCAAATTTTCACTAACCGCTCGAGAATTTAATATTTACACCAGGTTTGTATCAATAAAGATAGGAGATTTCCTCGGTGTTTTGTTTATATAAACAATTCTTGAGTATTTAAGTGAGTAGTATTCTGTAGATTCCCATTTCCCTCCTTGGTGTTAAAGCGTCATTCGGTGGCGTGGTTTAAGTATATGCAATTGCGACTTGTTTTCTCAGCTTTAATGCGTCCTAAGGAAGGGTTCCACGCGGTAATTAACTACCTCTTTCCCTGTTTTTAAAAAAATTGTTCGGTTTGATTTTCTATTTATTTAATGGGTACTCTGGCTTCATGTTAAGTACCGCATGGAATCCTGCCTTAGCATGTATTACTGCTAAGGAAAATAAGCGCGAGGTCACGCCACCGGATGACAGGTAAACAACAAGGAAGGGGAGAAACCCACAGACCCCTAAACATAGGAGGACGGACAGTCACTTTTCCAGATGATGACGACGACAGAGTCAGTTATCAAAACGTCGCTCTTCTTTAATGCTACTCCGTTATAATCCAGAGATTTGCAATATTTTCAGAATGAGCGAATCGCTGCGACTGAAATTAATTTAAACTTTCTTCTATTGAATATTTTTTTCATAGAAAGGGGTTATTTGAATATTATATTTTTGTGTAAACAATACTACAGTTTATGGTTAATTACGACCTTCAAATAGTCCTGCACGTCGGTATTCCTTTATTTTTATCATCATTCGATCAAGACAAAGAAAAATTATTAAAGACCTTTAAAACTATAAAGCCAGAATTTACTAAACCTATTCATTCTGATGGTATTCTACTTTTCCGAAGTGGCAATTCTGGAATTGCCTGGAAAAAACGTGATACCACGTTTCTTGATTAAATTCATCCTAAACTGATTTGTAAATATCACAGACCCTCCGATATTTTACTACAAAGGTGCACGGCGAAGGGAATGTTTCGTTCACATTACATAGTTATTAATGGCTATATCTATTACAAATATGGCAACAAAACATTTTATTGGACAAATACACACGTTATTTAATTATAATTGTGCTGTGTCCGTAATACAAAACTGATTGAGTCTTTGTATGTTTTTTTAAACAAATTTTCAGCAAAAACAACGTTATTTGGATTTCGATTTCATACAAGTCTGAATAATAATTTTTGTGTAACTATGTTTAATTTTATGTTTATTACCGTAAAAAGTGTAGCATAATTTCTTATTACTGAATGTTAAAGTCGAGTCCTGTTTCTTCATTAGAGGTCTAACAGAATAGAATACAAATATTTATTATTCCAAGCATTTTTGTATGTTTAAAACAGTTTGATGTGTGTCCTGTGTGCAAATATTTGTACCGTTTTTCAAATTATATTGAAAAAGCTAACGATTTCAGATAATGAATTTTGGCTACTTCGATGAAATCGGAGTTCATCGCGGGCAATTTTTGCAAATTATGGAAGCTATTTACTGTTAATAGTTATTATCCACTTTTACAAAATATGTTTTAATTGGAAGCAATTTCATTCTCAGAGCTGTGTGTCGATTGCACTTTATTTGCGAGTTCTAATCGATGTGCTAAACAGTAACAATGTGAGCAAATCAGCGCAGCCGAACTATGGTTACACCTCTTCTAACTAACCGATATTGATCGTGTCCTGACCTAGAATGTGTCTGATTAATTCACGGACACAAAGGAAGGCACCCCACCCCCACCCCCCCAATAATTGAATTCCGATTGCATCAAATAGAAATGCCCAGGTGAGTATGAATCCATAGTTACAAATGTAGTCGTTGTTGCTGCACCATTGTCACTTTTCGTTCACGCTTTTAACACATTGTATTATATTTCATTCACTACTATAGCTCAGCACTAAGGACTCATCTCTGGTTCTATTCTCTTCGATACTGAGCTATGCAGTGTCCAATAGCTGTACAATCACTTCATTCACGAACGAAAGTTCACAGAGAGTACAATTAATTTAACAAATATTCCAGTAGTATTTTTGTTTTAAGGTACGAATTAAATTATTTTGTGAACAATCAGCAACAGTTTAATATATCCCAAATCAGTCAGACAGAACTGGGCCAGGACGTTTAGATCTTAATTGGAGAGTAAACTAGTAGCTACTTTACCAAACCATAACATATATTTTTATTTAGTAGTGAACTAGGATCCTTAAACCATAGCCCGGGGGCTCTATTTAACCCTTGACTACCTTGCTCTACCTTCTACATCCCCCCTTTTCAATTCCGTTCCTATGCTATTAAAGGGGAGTTGCCTGTTTCAAGATCACCCTCATGTAGCCTGTTAACCCAAAAAAAACTTTTTTCTTCCTTCCATCATTACTTGTACCATGGTTCAAGGTATATTAAAAAAGATAATTTTAAATCCATTGTTACGTTTCTGATCAGACGCAACGTATTATGCTGTTGAGGTTGCTAATGGAAATTTATACGCTACGGAGACTTGGAATCGAAAAGAGGTTTGTGTTTTCGTCTTCCTTCTTTCAGTCAGTTTCGAGCTTTCTGCCTCAGGTTGTTAAGAAGTGGACCTCAGCTAAGTAACGGAAGCAAGACTTGTTCTCAATTAACGACATAATGTCATATTATATTTGAAATTGCCTATATAATTTTTCGAATCCAATATTTTTTTTTGTAACTAAAGATTTTGAGGTAGGACTAACTGGACCCACAATAGCTGCGCCGACTGGTGTCTCAACAGTTACTATCCGCTATCTTACGTATCGTAAAAATGATGATACAGCGAGGGTACGAAATCCAAAGACTGTTTCATCGATATCGCAATTTTTAAGTGTTTGTCGAGTTGTAGCACTGGCTGCATAGCGTACCCGAGCTTCAGGAGAAGCTCACTCCTGTTCTCTTAAAGATAACGAATTCACCACTAGTTTTATTAACTAATTAAACGAGTAAAGTTTATTGTTATTATTTAACAAGAATGTATTCACACAATTTTTTTCTGTATAGATAATAT